>CAKXYN010000014.1:5217500-6467500 GCA_935064755.1 Tragelaphus eurycerus
GCAGTTCATGGGGTCGCAGAGAGTCGGACACGACTGAGCGACTGATCTGATCTGATCTGATGTGTTAATATTTAGTTAAAGCAAATTCTTTTTCATCATGGTAAATTTGACCTATTTCCTGTTACTGAGTGATAAATGTAGTGGCCTTGTGGGTTGAACTGGAAAAACTGCCAATTACACACATATGTACAGCTACTTTTGGGGTATCATACACATTTTACAATCCTTCTTGATTAAAGTACTCCTTGATTCCTCTTGGGTAGCTTCTTATTTTGGTTCTCCAACTTCTTTCTTGATAATTTTAATCTAAGAGATACAGATTTCTTTTACCTGTTATTCTGAAACACTGGCCTGATTTTAAAAGCTTTGTGAAGCGTTCACTTTTAATTTCTTTTGGCAGAGATTCATTCTTTTTAATCCTCTGTTCATCTCTCTCTCAGCTTCTCTCGCTCCCCTTCTTTTTCTCCCTTTCCACATGCACTATCTTTTTGTCCATCTGGAATCCCTTCCCCAATATTAAAGGTAGTAAAATCTGTGTTTTATTACTTAGACATTTGTGAGTTCTGCAATTCAAAATTTACCCAAACTTTTGAGTTTCATCTATTAGTAAGTGGAGAATCAAATATTAGAAGCATATTACCTATATATAAATAGTAAAATATGTTAAAATCTTCAAAATTCTTTTGAATACTTTCTGAAGCACCAACAGTCATGTACAAATATTGTTCTGTTCTGGGGGCAGAGGGGGATATTGTTTCCATCAGATGCTTAAAACTTGTCTGCTCAGAAAGCAGATTGTTCAGCTTGACACTGTGACTTTCTATAGTTCATTCACAGCAAATCTGAGTCCTTTACCTTGATGATTTCTGAGAGTATTATTCAGAAAAACCAAATTAAAATTGAGTGGATGTGATTTAAAAAAATAATTTTATAGCTCGGTGTAGTTGTATCAATAGCCTCTGCCCTGGTGATCCCAGTCAACATTTCCCTACATCTCCCCACCCACCTGGCCCCTTCATCTTCAATTTTAATAATAAAGATACTTACATTGAATAAGTGCTGGCCTAGGAAAATTGTGAAATCATGAAAGTTATCCTTTATTCCGCATTCTATTAAACTTCTCAAGAATAATTAATTTTCCAGAGAATTTGACTTTTTAAAACAGTGATAAACCTTCAAAGTAGGACTATGACAGGACATGGGACATTGTGGAAATAGCTACTAGCGTGTTTTAAGTGTAGGATACAGATGAGGGAGAGGAAGTTACGGAATATGCTGACAACATTATCATCAAAGACCCACTTGGTGTCGTGTGAAAGTATTTGTACTTTCTTCTGAAAGCAGTGGAGACCTTCTGGAGGGCTTTAGGTGGGGAGGGGGTCCTGACACCTTCTATTTGCATGTGTCTACCTGCAGTTGCACATGTGGCAGGAAACTCTCATAGGAGGCTGTGGGTGATCTAGGTTAAAAGCACTGACGACCTGATCCGAGTCATAGCTGTGGGGAGGGAGAAGAGGGAAGCTACAGTAAAGATGTCAAATCCACGGCTTGGAGTTGTGGTCCAGAACTTGGAGATGGACAGTCAAGTCACTTTTGCTATTAGTTCCAGTTTAGATGAATTATCCATTGTAACAGCTGGGTTTCTAACTTGTGTCAGATTCCTAATCTCTATCTTGGTCTCCAGTTCTGTGCTTTAGTATCATTATGCATTTCTTTATATGAGATATTTAGCTCAGTTAGAGTATAATGTTTAAAAAACAAAGAGGAGAATTTACTCTTCACAAGAACAAGGTAGTTTTAAACAAACCTAAATGTTTTTATGGCCATAGTCTAGACTTCTAAGTGTTAGAGGGCATCTCACAAAAATCTAGCACTCTATGGGCTATTAATGATGCAAGGCAACAGATTTTCTGAGGGCTTCATACAAGCCTATTATCATGGAAATAAATAAAATGAACTAAATTAAACTATTCCCAAAGTATTGAGTACTGTAGAGAAATCAGTAGCAACAGTGTTCATGGCCCAAAACAGAACTTTGACATACTCTCTGTATTTATATACTTGCAATAAAACCCCACTCCAGTACTCTTGCCTGGAAAATCCCACAGACCGAGGAGCCTGGTAGGCTGCAGTCCATGGGGTCGCTAAGAGTCAGACATGACTGAGCGACTTCACTTTCACTTTTCACTTTCATGCACTGGAGAAGGAAATGGCAATCCACTCCAGTGTTCTTGCCTGGATAATCCCAGGGATGGCGGAGCTTGGCGGGCTGCCATCTATGGGGTTGCACAGAGTTGGACACGACTGAAGCGACTTAGCAGCAGTAGCAGCAGTAGCATGAGAAATTTAGCTGCAGTGTTTTAGCCCCAAAACAGATTTCTGTGCAAACTGAACTCAATTGGAAAAGGGTAGATAGTCAAAAGATAAATGCTTTTTAGACATTGCCTAATTTCTTGAGTTAGTTGGTAACCTAGAATTGTTAAAGGTGTGAGGAAGTCAGAGACTTTGCAGGATCTGTAGACTTTAGCTAGAATGTGAAGAAGTGCTCATCTGACCTGCTTGATATTGAAAAGAGCCTAAGGATGGTGGCTCAAATGGTAAACAGTCTGCCTGCAGTGCAGGAGACCCTGGTTCATTCCCTGGGTCGGGAAGATCCCTTGGAGAAGGAAATGGCAACCCATTGCAGTATTCTTGCCTGGAGAATCCACGGACAGAGGAGCCTGGTAGGCTACAGCCCATGGGGTCACAAAGAGTTGGACAGGACTAAGTGACTAAACACTTTTTCACTTTCACAAGGACTTTTATGAGCTGCTTGGAATTGACACGGTGGGCTGGTTGAGCACACAGTGTCGCTAGGATAGGACTTCAGCTTGTTCAGTTAAATCTTTCTTCTGATCAGGTCAGAAGTATTGTAGCAAGTTTTTAACAGGTAATGATAAATCTCAGCTCTTGTTTGTTTACCTCCTAGAATCAAGAACAGCTCTGGCAAAAATGACATCAATTTGGTTGCCCAAGACAATAGTGGTAGCATTTGTTCATGTTTTAGAATCTGGAATATCAAAGTAATGTCAGGGGAGTAGAATTCGTGAAAAGGGAATGGCAGTGTTGGCAGAAGCAGCAAAATAACTTTGGATGAGGCTGAGTTCAAGAAAGCTTATCTATGATGATTGTTATAGAGTGAATGTGTCCCCCTAGAATTCATTATGTTGAAATCTAATCCCCACTGTGATGATATTTGGAGGTGGGCCTTTGGGAGGTAATTAGGTCATGAGTGGGGAGCTCTTGTGAATGGGATTAGTGCTCTTATTGAAGAGACTCCGGGGAGCTCTCTCTCCCTCCTTCTGCCATATGACGACAGTGAGAAGACCACAGCCTTTGAACTAGGAAATAGGCTCTTATCGGACACTGAATCTGCTCCCACCTTGAACTTAGACTTCCCAGTCTCTAGAATTATGCGAAATAAATCCTTGTTATTATAAGGCCCCCAGTTAGTGGTGTTCTCTTCATCAAAACAGATGAAGACAGAGTTGGAAGCAGCAGCAGAAATGGTGAGCCAGCAAGAAGTGTGGTGGGTGGTTGGAGTGCCTTTAACTGGCATATTAAGGTGTTGTCTTCCTTGGGCAGTTGCAGGCAGTTGAGATCAAAAAAGACCATGAGAGCAGGAAAGGGCGGTAACCACATGGATTAGTGTTTTAGCTATAATTGCTTCAGGATTTTTTTTTATTGCCATAAGTTTTGCTACATTTTAAAATCTAAATGTAAACACGAAGCAGTGCTTATTGTTATGGTTTTGGTTTTGTTAGGTTTATGAAATGTTCATAAAGTGGTTAGATCTAAGCCGGCTTTGTGTGCAGAGTAGTAGATAGAAGTAGGCTTTAAGCAAATCACTGGAAATTGCAGAAATATTGCAATATGTCAAGTGATTTAAGTTGTCAGAAAGGATCAGAGATTAGTTCAGTTACTGAATTTCATGCTTAGTTTTCTCTTTTTTTGCCAAATAATATTGGAAAACAGAGGTTAGCTATTACTCTTACTTTAATACTGCTCTTCTGGGTTGAAATTGACATTTTTATGTGGACCGCAAAGCACACAAAATGTAGCAATATTATTTTTTCTCTAAAAAAAGAAATTACATGAAATACAGACCATATACCTGTTTCTGATGCTAACAAAGGAGGATATGTACTGATTTTATATAGAACATAGTTTGAGTGGTACCTCTTCATATTGCTGGAATACATTCATTTAATAATTAATTTTGAAAATCCTGTTACTACATGCTAGGTACTGCCTTGGTAGTCAGGATACATTATTGAATACAATAAGGATCTCTGCCCAAAATAATTTATATTTTTAGTAGAGGAAGGCAGGCAATAAACAGCAAAAAATAAATAAATAAATAAATTACATAGTATGTTAGAAAGCATAACTACCATGGAAAAGGAAAAGTAGTACAGGGTCGGAAAGATGAGGTTATAGTTTTAAATTCAGGCTGGTTGATATATAGGGCTTCCCTGGTGGGTCAGATGGTAAAGAATTCACCTGCCATGCAAGAGATCTGGGTTCACTCCCTGGGTTGGGAAGATCCCTTGGAGAAGGGAATGGCTACCCACTCCAGTATTCTTGGCTGGAGAATTCCATGGACATAGGAGCCTGGTGGGCTATAGTCCATGGGGTCCAAAAGAGTCATTATCAAGGTGGCATTGGGAAAAAAATCCTTGAAGAAACTAAAGAGTAAAATTGTGAAGATATCTGGGGTAAGAATGTCCCAGAAATAGAGAGTAGTCCATTTAAATGTGAGATTTGGAGAAACAGCAAGGATCCACATGTTTCATCATGTCCAGATTGCCTTCTCAGCCCTCTGATAGGGGAAGGCAGGGTGTTTTGCTTCTGTTAGTAAGTACATTCTGCTGAACGATTTAATATCCTTAAAGATGATGCTGTTAAAGTGCTGCACTCAATATATCCACAAATTTGGAAAACTCAGAAGTGGCCCCAGAGCTGGAAAAGGTCAGTTTTCATTCCAATCTCAAAGAAGGGTAACACCAAAGAATGTTCAGACTGCCATACAGTTGTGCTCATTTCACATGCTAGTAAGGTTATCCTCAAAATCCTTCAAGCCAGACTGCAGCAGTGTGTGAATTGCGAACTTCTGGACAGTGTAGTAAAAAGCAGAGATATCACTTTGCTGACAAAGGTCTGTATAGTTAAAGCTATGGCTTTTCCAGTAGTCATATATGCATGTGAGAGTTGGACCGTAAAGAAGGATGAGCTCCAAAGAATTGATGCCTTCGAACTGTGGTGCTGGAGGAGACTTTATTGAGTCACTTGGACTGGAAGGAGATCAAGCCAGTCAATCCTAAAGGAAATCAACTCTGAATATTCATCAGAAGGATTGATGCTGATGCTCCAATACTTCGGCCAAGAGATGCAAAGGGTTGACTTGCTGGTATGACCTTGATGCTGGAAAAAATTGAGGGCAGGTGGAAGAAAGGGGCAACAGAGGATGAAATAGATACTGTCATCAACTCAGTGGATATGAATTTGAGCAAACTCTGGGAAATAGTGGAGGACAGAGGAGCCTGGCGTATTGCAGTCCATGGAGTCACAGAGTTAGATACCACCAGCAACTGAACAACAACAAAATGCCTGTGCTTCGCACCAAGCACTTTGCCATAAATTTGGGACGATTCACATGTTTCAGTGCTTATTGTCTATTAGGAAAAATATACATAAAACATATAAAACTTAATAACTGGGGAAAGTTTTCCCAAATATAAGGATGCCAAGAGGAGTACAAAAGTAGACTTTAACTTAATCTGGTACTCAGTATTGGTTTTTCTTGGGGAAATGAATTTATGGTGAGATGCAAAGAAGGAAGAGCGAGCAGGGCCACAGAATGAGTATCAGTTTCAAGGTAAAGGAATTAGCCTGTGCAGTGTGAAACGAAAGGAAGCCAGCAGATTTATGAAATTAGGAAAAGGTTAGTGTGATTGGAGCATAGAAAATAGGATAAGCAGCTTGAGTTGAGGCTGTGGCCAGATGATATAGATCCTTAGACCATATTAAAGAGTTTGGGTTATATCCACATAGCCACATGAAGCCTTTTGCGGAGTTGTATGGAGGTGTGGGCAGTACAGAAAGGACAGTTAAAAATCTGCAGAACTGGGTTCTAGTGCAGGCTGCAATACTAACTTGGTGTGTGACCTGAGTTAGTGAAAAAAAAAAAAAAAATCCTGGGCCTCAATCATTTTATACATCCATGTCTGTTTTTATATCTCTATGTATGCATCTATATCATTTTCCATATTTGTCTATATCTATTTGCTAGATTGCTTTGTATCTAGGAGACTGTAATAGGTTGAATCGTGTCCCGCAATGCCCTGGCCAAATATATGTTGAAATCGTAACCCCTGATAGTTCAGAATGTGACCTTGTTTGGAAAAAACGGTCATAGCAGATGTAATTGGTTAAGATGAGGTCATATTAGAGAAGGATGGGGCCCTTAATCCAATATGACTGTTGTCTTTTTAAGGAAGGAGAGATTTAGTGACCCACAGAGGGAAGACACAGTGATACACTGACTGGCCAGGGAGGGCCGAGGTTTACCAGCTTAACTAATTACATCTGCCGAGACTCTGTTTACAAACAAGGGTATAGTCATGCTCACCAGAGACTGAGATTGCAATATATCTTTCAGGGGGAACAGTTCAACCCACTATACCTCCTATTGCCATTCTCTAAAGAATTGTCCATACAAATAGCTTTAAATTTCTTACTATCTTATTTAATCCTGGATAATTTGATTTCTGCTGTTCCATTTCTGCCGCTATGAACTAGCTGCTGTCAAAATAATCATCCATGATCCCCTAGTTGCCAAATCCTTTAGATAATTTTTACTCTTTACGATACTTGACTCCTAAGGGGCATTTGAATCTGTTGGCCATTTTTTTCTTAAAGCTTCCTCATTGTTTAGTTTTAAACCCACCCAAAAAATGTTCTTGAAATTCTCTAAATTTGTTATTCTCTTCTTCTGCCTGCCTGTAAGAACTGGTTTCCCTGGAGTCCTATGCACTTTTTTGGTTCTTTCACCCATTGTTCTTGTTGTTCAGTTGCCTTTGTGACTCATGGACTGCAGCACACCAGGCCTCCCTGTCCTTCACCATCTACGGGAGTTTGTGCAAGTTCATGTTCATTGCATTGGTACCTACGTCTTTACTCACAGAGTGCTAGCTAATGACTTTCAAATTTGCATCTTTAGCCAAGTTCAGCTGTAGCTTGAGGTTGCAACATTGAAATGCCTGTTGGAGATCTCTGTTTAACAAACCCAAAATCGGACTAATTCTCTTTATCTCCTAACTTATTCTGATTACTGTATTCTTATCTCTTGAAATATCAATGACTTGTATCATTCGTCTGAATCAGATACCTGGAAGTTTAATTATATCCTTCTACCACTGTTTTTCTTCAAATCATTTAATCACCAGTCCTTCTTATTCTTTTTCATCTCTGCTACAGAAGCATTGGTTCTTGGAACATAACTGGGCCTCCCATTCTCAGCTTTGCACTTTCTCAGGCACTTTGACCATCAGTGGGACCTTCCTTAACAAGAGTTTCAGATCAGATCAGATCAGTTGCTCAGTCGTGTCCAACTCTTTGCAACCCCATGAATCACAGCACGCCAGGACTCCCTGTCCATCACCAACTCCCAGAGTTCACTCAGACTCATGTCCAAGTCAGTGATGCCATCCAGCCATTTCATCCTCTGTCGTCCCCTTCTCCTCTTGCCCCCAGTCCCTCCCAGCATCAGAGTCCTTCTCCAGTGAGTCAACTCTTTGCATGAGGTGGCCAAAGTACTGGAGTTTCAGCTTCAGCATCATTCCTTCCAAAGAAATCCCAGGGCTGATCTCCTTCAGAATGGACTGGTTGGATCTCTTTGTAGTCCAAGGGACTCTCAAGAGTCTTCTCCAACATCACAGTTCAAAAGCATCAATTCTTCGGCACTCAGCCTTCTTCACAGTCCAGCTCTCACATCCATACATGACCACAGGAAAGACCATAGCCTTGACTAGGTGAACCTTTGTTGGCAAAGTGATGTCTCTGCTTTTGAATATGCTATCTAGGTTGGTCATAACTTTCCTTCCAAGGAGTAAGCATCTTTTAATTTCATGGCTGCAGTCACCAACAAGATCTTAAGATGTTAATTTTCTGCCTAATCCCTGGATTATCTTTTCTTGTTTAGAGAACACAGTTCAGACTTCTTAAGCATGTTATCCACTTCAGCCTTCTGTGTATAGCCTAGGCTGGTTTTTACCTGTCAGCCTCTAGATGATGCTTTATCCACACCCAGATGGCTGCTGTTCTAGCACTCCAGGTCACCTTCTCAGCATTTCATATGTACTCATCCTCATACCTATTCATAAAAGCCCCCTCCCCAAATCTGCCTGGATGAACTTCCTTCATATTCCTTCAAATTTAACCTCTGGCCTTATATTTTCTATGTGCTTTCCTTGATTGTCTCCATTCCCCACTCAAATCAATTGCCCTCTCTCCTTTGGGATATTCTATTATGTCATCTATGACACATTTTGGATTTAATGTTTGTGCATCTGTTTTCCTGTCTATACTGCAAATGTCTTTAGGGCATGGATATCTTTATTAATCTTTTTATTCCCAGGACCTGGAACAATGCCTTTCCATAACTAGCACTTAATGAATGCTTTTTGAAGGCATAGCATACAGTTTATGAGTACTTCATTTTTAAAAGAAACATGGTGGATTTGGGGATTTTGATTCTCCATGCACCGAATTATTTCTATGAGTTATTAAAAAAAAATCTGGGAGAACATCTAGGAAAGAAAAAAAATAAGCAGTTGAATATGAAATTACTTCATAGAGTAATAGATAATGAAATAGTGTGCATTGAATTTTGCCATGGTCTACATTTCAGTATGCTCTGTGGTTTATTGGCTTTCCTTTAAAACTTCTAAATTGATCAAAAGATCATCACTCAACTCTCAGTAGATACCTCAGGAAGGGAAGTGTTTCTTTAAGCCAGCAGTAGTTGGTGAATTAGTATCTATTGTCTCCAATGGAAAGGAGTTAGTCAGCTTTTCCATGTTATCATCCTGAAGAGCAGAGAGGGTAATGCCTGTGAGCAGCTCAAGTCCTGCTTAGAGAGGGCATGTCAGGAAAGGTTTCCCCACAGCGAGGAAGCCGCTCCCCACTCGTTTTGGAGTGCTTAGTGCTTTATTATGTTGTTTCTGGATGGCTTTCCTTCTTTCCTTTCTAACTCCTTGAGCCCCTCCTCTGGGGCTCAGTAACACGGTAGAGATGCTTTTTGACAGACAAGAGATAATCTTACACTTGACTTCCAATATCAAGGCATTTTAACCGGCACACTTTATATTGAATAATTCATGGGTATTCAAGCTTTACTTCACTCCACAAAGAAAGTGCTTTCTCTTAGCAGCCACAGTAGATATGAGCAGCTAATTCATTATTTAAAGAGATTAAGTATTAGCAACTGGTACTGGCTCTTCAGAGCTCCCTTTATTCCCTTTGCTCGTGTTATCCCCAGCCTCTCAGCTGCCTGGAACAGTTTTTAGATTGATTTTACCATATTTAAGTCTTTTTAAAACCAGATCTACCCCCAAACCTCACTATTTTCAGACTGCTTTGTCCTATTTTAAAAAACGTAAAGCAATGTCTGTTAGAACTCTGAATCTCTGCAGGCTCACGCGAATACATACAATTGCAACACTTTTTGCTTTAAGTTAAGGAAATGTGGCAGGTGGGAGGAAAGCAAGAAATTCAAGTTTGCTCAAATTTACCGACCACTTGCTGCAATAGGCCAAGGAAGTCTTGGGCATTTTAAACAGGTGGTCAAAGTGGATGAATCCTCAACTTTCAAGTATTGTTACTCTGAAAGGAAAAGTCCCCATGGAGAACTGTCCTCTTTATATTTTCAGAGAAAAAGAGAAGAGGAAGGGTTTGAAATGTCTGCATCTTTTTTGCAGACAGAACCTCAGGTTGGATCTCATTCAGCACAAATTTTCACTCTTTCATTTCCAGTTAAGAAGAGAGAGGAAAATTTGTCAAGGGGTTATGAGGTTTCACTTTCCGCAGCCCTTGCCGGAGGGTAACATAACAACGTAATCGGGTCTAGAATTGTGAAATAGTGGGAAATTTATATATATATAAAACTTATTTTAAAAGGAACTGATTCTGAGGAAATTTATTTCTAGGATTTGATATGAAAGAAAACACTGAACATGTGTAAAGCAGTAATAAATGCTTTTTAAAATTTTATATATTAGATCAATAATAGCCTTTTTAGAAATATTTTAAAGTAAATATTCTACTAGAATGATAACATAAGTTGATTTTTTTTTTCTACTCTATATGGCCTGAAAAACTGGGTGCTTGAAAAACTAAGGAACTATTGTTAACTTGCATAGCTCTCTTTTCTTCCATTTAAATTATTAAATGGGTATGGATTGTCAGTGAACTCCCTATACTCATACTAGGATGCTCTTGAATTTTGAGTATCTTTCACTTAGTGCATAGAGAATAAATTATGTGCATATTTCATTTCTTCATAAATTTCTTGAATGTGAAAATAAGAAAATCATATAGTAGATGATCAATAAACACATACGTACTTCAGTTGCTCAGGCTGACTCTTTGTTACCCTGTGAACTGTAGCCTGCCAGGCTCCTCGGCCTATGGGATTTTCTAGGGAAGAATACTGGGGCAAGTGGCCAGTTCCTTTTCCAGAGCATCTTCCTGACCAAGGGATCGAAACCATGTTTCCTGCGTCTCCTGTATTGCAGGCGGATTCTTTACTTGCTGAGCCATCAGGGAAGCTCTAATTTCTTGAGTGATTAAACCTTAAATAAGTCTGGATCTGGACCATACTGTGTAAAGCCTCGCTTTGAAAGGTAGAAAAGTAAGTTTGCATCAGAGATCATCCTTTTATTGTGTTGAAGGCCAGGTCCTGCATGCTGACAAATAACAGACAGAAGTAAAAACACTGTCCTCTCCTCATTACACTTAGTGCCCACCCTAGCCTTAGAGCTGTCAGAGAAGAGACAAAACGCTCAGGAGACTAGAGGACCACCACTCACAAAGGAAAACTGTTTCTTAAGATGATATTCTACAAGCTCTTCCTTGTCTAATGTGCATCAGCGAACATAAGTTGAAGATTTTTCAGGCAGAAGAATACATGATTATAAATAGCTTGAGTTCTGGAGTTAAAATGACCTATGTCTAAAACATGGTTCTATCATGTAATAGCTGTTGCAACCTTGGGCAAGGGACCTAATCGCCTCAAACCTTGTTTTCTATCTGTACAGTGAAGATTTTAATGGTATCTACCTCATAGGTGTGAGAATTGATGAGATAACACATAAAAGTTGTTTAGCATAGTGCTTAGCACATAAGAAACATTCAATAAACCTTTTGTCAAAAAAGCATTTTTGGAAAATTAACCTGACACTGACATAGAAATTTAATTTGTGGTTGAGGCTGTAGACGTTTGGGAAATTGCTGCTTGTACAAAATTGAGAGTTTTGTGAACAACGACTGTATTTTGTCTTAATTTAATAGGCATTCCAGATCAGTTGTGCCCAAAAAAAGGGAAAGATTTTTCATACTGTTCTTGGACAAAAAGATATCAAAAGACCTGCTCAGTATGATCTAGTCGTTTCTGTTTTCATTGGGGTGCTTTTGCATATCTTCACTGAAGAAAATGCAGCTTTATTTATTCTGCAGTTTTATAAACATTTTAAAGTTTTTGTAGAAGTTTGATATTATGCATTATGTTATGTTGATTATTTTAAGTATTCAACTGAGATGGAGGTGAAAATTTTGTTTCTTTAAGAGTTGGACCATAAAAAAAGCTGAGCACCAAAGAATTAATGCTTTTGAACTATGGTGGTGGAAAAGACTCTTGAGAGTCCCTTGGACTGCAAGGAGATCCAACCAGTCAATCCTAAAGGAGATCAGTCCTGAATATTCATTGGAAGGACTATGCTGAAGCTGAAACTCCAATACTTTGGCCACCTCATGCGAAGAGTCGACTCATTGGAAAAAAGCCTGATGCAGGGAAAGATTGAAGGCAGGAGAAGAAGGGGATGACAGAGGATGAGATGGTTGGATAGCATCACAGACTCAATGAGTTTGAGCAAGCTCTGGGAGTTGGTGATGGACAGGGAGGCCTGGTATGCTGCAGTCCATGGGGTCACAAAGAGTCAGACACAACTGAGTGACTTGAACTGAAATGGAAAATTGGGTTGGAGAATTAGGGCCCATCTATTGTCATCTCCTAGTTTTAAAAACATATTTAGGAATCTGAATTGTGAGAAGTGGAGACAAGTGTGTTGGAAACAAAACTCTTCTCTAAAATCAGAATTTAAAGTGTAAGTCCAGGTTTCAAGATTTACCTATCATATCAGCCATTGTATAAAATAGGGATCTTTATTCTACTGGATTTCTTTCAGAGACATTTTTAGATAGTGTTACCTATTTCTAAGCACACACACACATATGCCTATACACACACATTTATAAACACAAAACGTTCAATTGTGAGCAGCTGCCCCTGCTTCCACTGTTGTATTGCAATCTCAAGAAAGAAGAGACAAAGTGGAGAAGACTAAAATACATATTTATAAAAAATTTATAAATCATTTCAAAACTTTATAAAAGTAAGCTATTTTTTTTTCCCTTTGTAAGCATGCTTATTTTAATATGGATTAAAAGTGCTGACAGCTAGTCTGGAGGAACAAATTGTGTTTGGCAGTTCTTGTTTGCAACTAGTGAGGAGAAACCATTCCTTAATAGTAGGGCCACCCAGGGGATGCTGAGTTGAGTTCCACCCAAAACTGTTGCATGCTGGCAATATTCAATATCCTCCTCAAGCCATGTGCTGGGACTAAGTAGGGACCAATGCTGGAAACTCAAGGGGCTAACTGACCCATGAAATCTTCCAAATGAGGTCAGGGCTTCCCTGACCCCCAACCACAGTCAGTTGGTAAAGATTCTGCCTGCAAAGCGGGAGACCTGGGTTTGATCCCTGGGTTGGGAAGATCTCCTGGAGAAGGAAATGGCAAACCACTCCAGTATTCTTGCCTGAAAAATCCCACGGACAGAGAAGCCTGGCGGGCTACAGTCCACAGGATCACAAAAGTCAGACACAATTCAGCAACTAAACCACTACCACTAGAATGCTGGTATTATCTTGAGGTGTCTAGGAAGTATTCTGTTGTTAATCAGATCAGATCAGATCAGTCGCTCAGTCATGTCTGACTCTTTGCGACCCCATGAACCGCAGCACGCCAGGCCTCCCTGTCCATCACCAGCTCCCGGAGGTCACTCAGACTCGCATCCATCGAGTCAGTGATGCTATCCAGCCATCTCATCCTCTGTCGTCCCCTTCTCCTCCTGCCCTCAATCCCTCCCAGCATCAGAGTCTTCTCCAATGAGTCAACTCTTCGCATGAGGTGGCCAAAATACTGGAGTTTCAGCTTTAGCATCATTCCTTCTAAAGAAATTCCAGGATTGATCTCCTTCAGAATGGACTGGTCGGATCTTCTTGCAGTCCAAGGGACTCTCAAGAGTCTTCTCCAACACCACAGTTCAAAAGCATCAATTCTTCACAGTCCAGCTCTCACATCCATACATGACCACAGGAAAGACCATAGCCTTGACTAGGCGAACCTTTGTTGGTAAAGTAATGTCTCTGCTTTTGAATATGCTATCTAGGTTGGTCATAACTTTCCTTCCAAGGAGTAAGCGTCTTTTAATTTCATGGCTGCAGTCACCATCTGCAGTGCTTTTGGAGCCCAGAAAAACAAACTCTGACACTGTTTCCACTGTTTCCCCATCTATTTCCCATGCAGTGATGGGACCAGATGCCATGATCTTCGTTTTCAGAATGTTGAGCTTTAAGCCAACCTTTTCACTCTCCACTTTCACTTTCATCAAGAGGCTTTTTAGCCCCTCTTCACTTTCTGCCATAAGAGTGGTGTCATCTGCATATCTGAGGTTATTGATATTTCTCCCAGCAATCTTGATTCCAACTTGTGTTTCTTCCAGTCCAGCATTTCTCATGATGTACTCTGCATATAAGTTAAATAAACATGGTGACAGTATGCAGCCTTGACGTACTCCTTTTCCTATTTGGAACCAGTCTGTTGTTCCATGACCAGTTCTAACTGTTGCTTCCTGACCTGCATACAGATTTCTTAAGAGGCAGATCAGGTGGTCTGGTATTCCCATCTCTTTCAGAATTTTCCACAGTTTCTAGTGATCTACACAGTCAAAGGCTTTGGCATAGTCAATAAAGCAGAAATAGATGTTTTTCTGGAACTCTCTTGCTTTTTCCATGATCCAGAGGATGTTGGCAATTTGATCTCTGGTTCCTCTGCCTTTTCTAAAACCAGCTTGAACATCAGAAAGTTCATGGTTCTGTTGTTAATAATAATAGTCAAAGATGTAAAGTTGGAAATGACATTGCTTTTCAAATTAACGAGGATTAAAAGCTATATATAAAATGATATCACTTGCACCCATGTGTATTTTGGTATGAGTTTGAGAAGGGTGAGAGAAATCATCAGTTCAGTTCAGTTCAGTCGCTCAGTTGTGTCCAACTCTTTGTGACCACATGGATTGCAGCATGCCAGGCCTCCCTGCCCATCACCAACTCCCAGAGTTTACTCAAACACTTGCCCGTTGAGTCGGTGATGCCATCCAACTATCTCATCCTTTGTTGTCCCCTTCTCCTCCTGCCTTCAATCTTTCCCTGCATCAGGGTCTTTTCAAATGAGTCAGCTTTTCGCATCAGGTGGCCAAAGTATTGGAGTTTCAGCTTCAACATCAATCCTTCCAATGAATATTCAGGGTTGTTTTCCTTTAGGATTTAGTTTGATCTTTCATCAAGAGGCTCTTTAGTTCTTCACTTTCTGCCATAAGGGTGGTGTCATCTGATGTTATTGATCTTTCTCCTGGCAATCTTGATTCCAGCTTGTGCTTCATCCAGCCCAGTGTTTCTCATGATATACTCTGCATGTAAGTTAAATAAGCAGGGTGACAATATACAGCCTTTTCCTATTTGGAACCAGTCTGTTGTTTCATGTCCAGTTCAAACTGTTGCTTACTGACCTGCATACAGATTTCTCAAGAGGCAGGTCAGGGGGTCTGTTATTCCCAGAAATCATAGGCAGATCCCAAACTATGCAGATTCAGCAGCCTCTGTTGAGTACCACTACTGCTGTACAGCAAACAGTGGTGTGCTTAGAGACTTTTGTAGAATTTATGAGCTATGATATTACAGCTACATCCATTGTATTAATTTTACCCACACATTTTTAATGAAAACATGAGGTTAGATAAAAACAGGGGTCCTTAGGGATTTATATAGGTGTCTTGTTGAGAATGATGCTCTTTATATTAAAATGTTATTTCTTACACACTCTATATATTGTTGTAAAATGAACTATATGAACATAATTATATTAATATTATGTTGTTGCTCATTTTAATATTTATTTAGTAGAGTTCTAAAAAGTTCAAAATTCATATTTGACATGTTTAATATTAAAGCAAATATTAAGCATTTTTCTCTATAAAAATTGCTTTTGTGAGAACTTTAACAGTACTACCAGGATGATTTAATTCTCATGCTTAGAAATCCTTTTTGAATGCAATGTAAATAAGACATTAGTATTATTTGGTTTATTTTTCAGATTTTTTTCTCTCTTTTGTTTGTTTTTGTACAAATCTAGTTTTGCCACTGAATTGAGTGGCTCTTGTAGACATCATCTGACATTTGAATAAAAAAGAAAAAACAGTTGAGGTACAATGTCCTCAGTTCAGTTCAGTTCAATCGCTCAGTCGTGTCCGACTCTTTGCGACCCCATGAATCACAGCATGCCAGGCCTCCCTGTCCATCACCAACTCCTGGAATTCACCCAGACTCACATCCATCGAGTCAGTGGTGCCATCCAGCCATCTCATCCTCTGTCGTCCCCTTCTCCTCCTGCCCTCAATCCCTCCCAGCATCAGAGTCTTCTCCAATGAGTCAACTCTTCGCATGAGGTGGCCAAAGTACTGGAGTTTCAGCTTTAGCATAAGTCCTTCCAAAGAAATACCAGGGCTGATCTCCTTCAGAATGGACTGGTTGGATCTCCTTGCAGTCCAAGGGACTCTCAAGAGTCTTTTCCAACACAATAGTTCAAAAGCATCAATTCTTCGGCGCTCAGCCTTCTTCACAGTCCAACTCTCAAATCCATACGTGATCACAGGAAAAACCATAGCCTTGACTAGGCGAACCTTTGTGGGCAAAGTAATGTCTCTGCTTTTGAATATGCTATCTAGGTTGGTCATAACTTTCCTTCCAAGGAGTAAGCGTCTTTTAATTTCATGGCTACCACCATCTGAAGTGATTTTGGAGCCCCAAAAAATAAAGTCTGACACTGTTTCCACTGTTTCCCCATCTATTTCCCATGTAGTGATGGGACAAGATGCCATGATCTTCGTTTTCTGAATGTTGAGCTTTAAGCCAACCTTTGCACTCTCCACTTTCACTTTCATCAAGAGGCTTTTGAGTTCCTCTTCACTTTCTGCTATAAGGGTGGTGTCATCTGCATATCTGAGGTTATTGATATTTCTCCCGGCAATCTTGACTCCAGCTTGTGTTTTTTCCAGTCCAGCGTTTCTCATGATGTACTCTGCATAGAAGTTAAAAAAGCAGGGTGACAATATACAGCCTTGACGAACTCCTTTTCCTATTTGGAACCAGCCTGTTGTCCCATGTCCAGTTCTAACTGTTGCTTCCTGACCTGCATACAAATTTCTCAAGAGGCAGATCAGGTGGTCTGGTATTCCCATCTCTTTCAGAATTTTCCGCAGTTGATTGTGATCCACACAGTCAAAACTTTGGCATAGACAATAAAGCAGAAATAGAGTTTTTCAGGAAATCTCTTGCTTTTTCCATGATCCAGCGGATGTTGGCAATTTGATCTCTGGTTCCTCTGCTTTTTCTAAAACCAGCTTGAACATCAGGAAGTTCACGGTTCACATATTGCTGAAGCCTGGCTTGGAGAATTTTGAGCATTACTTTACTAGCGTGTGAGATGAGTGCAATTGTGCAGTAGTTTGAGCATTCTTTGGCATTGCCTTTCTTTGGGATTGGAATGAAGACTGACCTTTTCCAGTCCTGTGGCCACTGCTGAGTTTTCCCAATTTGCTGGCATATTGAGTGTAGCACTTTCACAGCATCATCTTTCAGGATTTGGAATAGCTCCACTGGAATTCCATGACCTCCACTAGCTTTGTTCGTAGTGATGCTTTCTAAGGCCCACTTGACTTCACATTCCAGGATGTCTGGCTCTAGGTCAGTGATCATGCCATCATGATTATCTGGGTGGTGAAGCTCTTTTTGTACAGTTCTTCTGTGTATTCTTGCCACCTCTTCTTAATATCTTCTGCTTCTGTTAGGTCCATACCATTTCCGTCCTTTATCGAGCTCATCTTTGCATGAAATGTTCCTTTGGTATCTCTGATTTTCTTGAAGAGATCCCTAGTCCTTCCCATTGTGTTGTTTTCCTCTATTTCTTTGCATTGATTGCTGAAGAAGGCTTTCTTATCTCTTCTTGCTATTCTTTGGAACTCTGCATTCAGATGTTTATATCTTTCCTTTTCTCCTTTGCTTTTCACTTCTCTTCTTTTCACAGCTATTTGTAAGGCCTCCCCAGACAGCCATTTTGCTTTTGCATTTCTTTTCCATGGGGATGGTCTTGATCACTGTCTCCTGTACAATGTCATGAACCTCATTCCATAGTTTATCAGACACTCTATCTATCAGATCTAGTCCCTTACATCTATTTCTCACTTCCACTGTATAATCATAAGGGATTTGCTTTCGATCATACCTGAATGGTCTAGTGGTTTTCCCTACTTTCTTCAATTTCAGTCTGAATTTGGCAATAAGGAGTTCATGGTCTGAGCCACAGTCAGCTCCTGGTCTTGTTTTTGCTGATTGTATAGAGCTTCTCCATCTTTGGCTGCAAAGAATATAATCGATCTGATTTTGATGTTGACCATCTGGTGATGTCCATGTATAGAGTCTTCTCTTGTGTTGTTGGAAGAGGGTATTTGCTATGACCAGTGCATTTTCTTGGCAAAACTCTGTTAGTCTTTGCCCTGCTTCATTCCGTATTCCAAGGCCAAATTTGCCTGTTACTCCAGGTGTTTCTTGACTTCCTACTTTTGCATTCCAGTCCCCTATAATGAAAAGGACATCTTTTTTGGGTGTTAGTTCTAAACGGTCTTGTAGGTCTTCATAGAACCGTTCAACTTCAGCTTCTTCAGCATTATTGGTTGGGGCATAGACTTGGATTACTGTGATATTGAATGGTTTGCCTTGGAAACGAACAGAGATCATTCTGTTGTTTTTGAGATTGCATGCAAGTACTGCATTTTGGACTCTTTTGTTGACCATGATGGCCACTCCATTTCTTCTGAGGGATTCCTGCCCGCAAGGGTAGATATAATGGTCATCTGAGTTAAATTCACCCATTCCAGTCCATTTTAGTTCATTGATTCCTAGAATGTCGACATTCACTCTGGCCACCTCTTGTTTGACCACTTCCAATTTGCCTTGATTCATGGACCTGACATTCCAGGTTCCTATGCAATATTGCTCTTTACAGCATCGGACTTTGCTTCTATCACCAGACACATCCACAGCTAGGTATTCTTTTTGCTTTGGCTCCATCCCTCTTTCTTTCTGGAATTATTTCTCCACTGATCTCCAGTAGCATATTGGGCACCTATTGACCTGGGGAAGGGCGGCGGTGAGGAGAGACCCCTCGTCCAAGGTAAGGTGTGATGGCTGTGCTTTGCTGGAGCAGCCGGGAAGAAATACCCAACGCCCAAGGTAAGAGAAACCCAAGTAAGACGGTAGGTCTTGCAAGAGGGCATCAGAGGGCAAATACACTGAAACCATACTCACAGAAAACTAGTCCATCTAATCACACCAGGACCACAGCCTTGTCTAACTCAATGAAATTAAGCCATGCCCCGTGGGGCAACCCAGGATGGGCGGGTCATGGTGGAGAGATCTGACAGGGTGTGGTCTGCTGGAGAAGGGAATGGCAAACCACTTCAGTATTCTTGCCTTGAGAACCCCATGAACAGTATGAAAAGGCAAAATGATAGGATACTGAAAGAGAAACTCCCCAGGTCAGTAGGGGCACAATATGCTACTGGAGATGAGTGGAGAAATAACTACAGAAAGAATGAAGGGATGGAACCAAAGCAGAAAGAATACCCAGCTGTAGATGTGTCTGGTGATAGAAGCAAAGTCCGATGCTGTAAAGAGCAATATTGCATAGGAACCTGGAATGTCAGGTCCATGAATCAAGGCAAATTGGAAGTGGTCAAACAAGAGATGGCAAGAGTGAATGTTGACATTCTAGGAATTAGCGAACTCAAATGGACTGGAATGGGTGAATTTAACTCAGAGGACCATTATATCTACTACTGTGGGCAGGAATCCCTCAGAAGAAATGGAGTGGCCATCATGGTCAACAAAAGAGTCCAAAATGCAGTACTTGCATGCAATTTCAAAAACGACAGAATGATCTCTGTTTGTTTCCAAGGCAAATCATTCAATATCACAGTAATCCAAGTCTATGCCCCAACCAGTAACACTGAAGAAGCTGAAGTTGAACGATTCTATGAAGACCTACAAGACCTTTTAGGACTAACACCCAAAAAAGATGTCCTTTTCATTATAGGGGACTGGAATGCAAAAGTAGGAAGTCAAGAAACACCTGGAGTAACAGGCAAATTTGGCCTTGGAATACGGAATGAAGCAGGGCAAAGACTAACAGAGTTTTGCTAAGAAAATGCACTGGTCATAGCAAATACCCTCTTCCAACAACACAAGAGAAGACTCTATACATGGACATCACCAGATGGTCAACACCGAAATCAGATCGATTATATTCTTTGCAGCCAAAGATGGAGAAGCTCTATACAATCAGTGAAAACAAGACCAGGAGCTGACTGTGGCTCGGACCATGAACTCCTTATTGCCAAATTCAGACTGAAATTGAAGAAAGTAGGGAAAACCACTAGACCATTCAGGTATGACCGAAAGCAAATCCCTTATGATTATACAGTGGAAGTGAGAAATAGATTTAAGGGCCTGGATCTGATAGATAGAGTGCCTGATAAACTATGGAATGAGGTTCGTGACATTGTACAGGAGACAGGGAACAAGACCATCCCCATGGAAAAGAAATGCAAAAAAGCAAAATAGCTGTCTGGGGAGGCCTTGCAAATAGCTGTGATAAGAAGAGAAGTGAAAAGCAAAGGAGAAAAGGAAAGATATAAACATCTGAATGCAGAGTTCCAAAGAATAGCAAGAAGAGATAAGAAAGCCTTCTTCAGCGATCAATGCAAAGAAATAGAAGAAAACAGCAGAATGGGAAAGTCTAAGGATCTATTCAAGAAAATCAGAGATACCAAAGGAACATTTCATGGAAAAATGGGCTCGATAAAGGACAGAAATGGTATGGACCTAACAGAAGCAGAAGATATTAAGAAGAGGTGGCAAGAATACACAGAAGAACTGTACAAAAAAGAGCTTCACGACCCAGATAATCATGATGGTGTGATCACTGACCTAGAGCCAGGCATCCTGGAATGTGAAGTCAAGTGGGCCTTAGAAAGCATCACTACGAACAAAGCTAGTGGAGGTCATGGAATTCCAGTGGAGCTATTCCAAATCCTGAAAGATGATGCTGTGAAAGTGCTGCACTCAATATGCCAGCTAATTTGGAAAACTCAGCAGTGGCCACAAGATTGGAAAAGGTCAGTTTTCATCCCAATCCCAAAGAAAGGCAATGCCAAAGAATGCTCAAACTACTGCACAATTGCACTCATCTCACACGCTAGTAAAGTAATGCTCAAAATTCTCCAAGCCAGGCTTCAGCAATATGTGAACCGTGAACTTCCTGATGTTCAAGCTGGTTTTAGAAAAGGCAGAGGAACCAGAGATCAAATTGCCAACATCCACTGGATCATGGAAACAGCAAGAGAGTTCCAGAAAAACATCTATTTCTGCTTTATTGACTATGCCAAAGTTTTGACTGTGTAGATCACAATAAACTGTGGAAAATTCTGAAAGAGATGGGAATACCAGACCACCTGATCTGCCTCTTGAGAAATCTGTATGCAGGTCAGGAAGAAACAATTAGAACTGGTCATGGAACAACAGACTGGTTCCAAATAGGAAAAGGAGTATGTCAAGGCTGTATATTGTCACCATGTTTATTTAACTTATATGCAGAGTACATCATGAGAAATGCTGGACTGGAAGAAACACAAGCTGGAATCAAGATTGCCGGGAGAAATATCAATAACCTCAGATATGCAGATGATACCACCCTTATGGCAGAAAGTGAAGAGGAACTCAAAAGCCTCTTGATGAAAGTGAAAGTGGAGAGTGAAAAGGTTAGCTTAAAGCTCAACATTCAGAAAACGAAGATCATGGCATCTGGTCCCCTCACTACATGGGAAATAGATGGAGAAACAGTGGAAACAGTGTCAGTCTTTCTTTTTCTGGGCTCCAAAATCACTTCAGATGCTGGTAGCCATGAAATTAAAAGACGCTTACTCCTTGGAAGGAAAGTTATGACCAACCTAGATGGCATATTGAAAAGCAGAGACATTACTTTGCCAACAAAGGTTCGCCTATTCAAGGCTATGGTCTTTCCTGTGGTCATGTATGGATGTGAGAGCTGGACTGTGAAGAAGGCTGCGCGCGAAGAATTGATGCTTTTGAACTGTGGTGTTGGGGAAGACTCTTGAGAGTCCCTTGGACTGCAAGGAGGTCCAACCATTCCATTGTGATGGAGATCAGCCCTGGGATTTCTTTGGAAGGAATGATGCTAAAGCTGAAACTCCAGTATTTTGGTCACCTCATGTGAAGAGTTGACTCATTGGAGAAGACTCTGATGCTGGGAGGGATTGAGGGCAGGAGGAGAAGGGGACGACAGAGGATGAGATGGCTGGATGGCATCACTGACTCGATGGATGTGAGTCTGAGTGACCTCTGAGAGCTGGTGATGGACAGGGAGGCCTGGCGTGCTGCACTTCATGGGGTCGCAAAGAGTCGGACACGACTGAGCGACTGATCTGATCTGATCTGACTGACCTGGGGATTTCCTCTTTCAGTATCCTATCATTTTGTTTTTTCATACTGTTCATGGGGTTCTCAAGGCAAGAATACTGAAGTGGTTTGCCATTCTCTCCTCCAGTGGACCACATTCTGTCAGATCTCTCTACCATGACACGCCCATTTTGGGTTGCCCCACGGGCATGGCTTAGTTTCATTGAGTTAGACAAGGCTGTGGTCCTATTGTGATTAAATTGACTAGTTTTCTGTGAGTATGGTTTCAGTGTGCTGCTCTCTGATGCCCTCTTGCAACACCTACCATCTTACTTGGGTTTCTCTTACCAATGTCCTACTAGATCTTAACTCAAACTTTTATCCAAATGTGTGATTATCCTATAAATACTGTTGCAACAATGTCTGAGATTTGTCCAGTCACAAATCTTATCTCTGATAACTCCTAACCTCTCCATTTCCCAAACCTACAATTTCCTGATTTTTTTCATATTACCCTTAAGATCGCATACTTCTCTGAGACACTGATATTAGGGTTAATAAACTCTTTCCAGTTATTGACCACTTCTGCACAGACAGAGTAAATGAGGATCCTTTCCAAATGCTTTCTGAAGGAAAGATATATATAATACCTAAGATATTTATTTATTAATCTTATTTCAATTGACTGCCTTCAGTTACTGTCTAAACTTCACATTTACATGAAACTGAATTAGCATGTACAGAGTAATTCAAGAGTAGTAAAATATTCCAAAATTTCTACGAAGTATGATGTGTTGTGAAATAATTTGAGCCTAACAGGGCTGAGAAATCAGAATGTGTCTTGTACTAAACAGACCCATAAGAAAATTAAAATATATTGCTGGTCACCTTTGGTGACAAGATTGTGAATTTTAAGGTAAGTATCAAGATATAATAAAACCTTAGAAATTGTTAGCCAAAGAGGTAGAGTGAGAGAAATCAATGAATAACCTAAATTCTTTTAATAATTTTTAATGTACTACACTAATTCCCTCTTTAAAGAAAATGTATTGAATAAACTCAACAAATAACAATTGGTTATAGGATTCTAGTATCTTTAGGGCAACTCATCTTTATGATTATTGGTATTCTAGCATTAGCCCATTGATATTTAGATGATTTGGTTTTGAAAAGTATCTCTTTCCTATAACTTTTTGCCACCTTGACTGAGAGCTATTTTCAGAACAAATGGAAACCATATTCGTTTACTGTTGCATTGGTATCATTTTTGAATTAAAAAGTTCAAACCATGGATTCTGGAACACTTGGGTCAAAACAGAGTGTGCCGTACTCAAATATTTTGTCTCCAATGACTGCTATTATTCATTAATTCAAATTAATATAGATACATTTTAAGCATTTGTTTTAGTAATAAGCATTATTTAACGCAGTTAAAATGTCTAAGTAAGATGGATTAGAATTACCTCAGAGTTCCATAATTTTGATGGTTGTTTTTATGTTGGTCAACTATATAGTTTTAAAAGTTAACTTTCTATCATCCATCTTCTTGTCAGTGACAAATAGTGTAGAATACAAGTATGTAAAATATAATAAGAGTAAGCTTTGGGAAACATCACCTAGATTTCTGTGGTCTCCTTTCGTATATCTATCAAATTTCCTTTACATACAACTACCAGATAAGAAGTAGTAACAGGCCAAGATTAAAATTTGGCCATATGCACGCTGTGGGACAAATTACTCTACATATGGGAAATTCAAAGTGATTTCTTACGTGACTTGGAGATACAACACATAGGGAGAATTTTGTTAGATCCTAGGTAGTCTTGCTACTAGAGTCTCAGGACTAAGATTGCAAGAGAAAAAAATACTATGCCTTTAAGAAACACTTATATATGAAAATATGGCAAGTGTAAGGTAAGAAACTGAAGGTTTTAACCCTTTTCTCTGTAGTTTGTTCTGTGTATGTGTGCGCTAAGTTGCTTCCATTGTGATGGACTCTTTGTGACCCTGTGGACTGTAGCCTGCTAGGCTTCTATGCCCATGGGATTTCCTAGGCATGAATAACAGAGTGGTTTGCCATTTCCTCCTCCAGGGGACCTCCCCAACCCAGGAATTGAACCCATGTCTCCTGTGTCTCCTGCATTGACAGGCAGGTTCTTTACCACTACAGCTGATTGGGAAGCCCTAATTGTTCTAGGTCCTGAGAATGACTAAATAAATCTTGAAATTTGCCTATTCTCAAAAGCCTATCTATATTGTCTTTCTGTATATTTACCATAGAAACTTCAAATGTATACAAATATGAATTGATATCTTCAGGAAATATAATACTTCATGCATGTATGGTAAGTTGATTATATGTACATAGATGAATTTTCCACATAACTGAAGCATAACTCTATGAGAACTACACTTGAAAAATCAGCAATTTGAAGAAAACATCTTCACAGTTGCAAATGCTTCTCTGCAACTTCCTAAAAAGAATACACATACCATAATTCCCTGCTAACTCAGGGTTAGAAGATACTTTGACTCCTAATACATTGAAGCTTGCGAGAGCCCTAGAAGTGTTTGTCTCCTTCCTGAGGAGTTCAAGGAACTATGTCCTGAGGCATTGGTAGACCTACTTTTATACTTTATTCTTTTCAACCGTACTCTCAACATTCATTGCTGTCTTTGAGCCTACCTTTGAAATGGATCTTCTGTTGATCTATTCTCTCTATCATAATTTGCAAATTATATACCACTTAGGCTGAAGGTTCACTTAATAGAATTTTCTCTAAATACTAGTTTAGGCTCCAAGGAAACTCTTGGGGAACTATTCCATGACTTTGGTATTGGGAGTTGTGTTGAGAGAATTGTTGGAGCAATTTTATTCTTTCCATCTATATACTGTGAGAGGAGTTGATAATAAAATTGACTAAAGCGCAGGCCATTTTGGGGTTGCATTTTAACAAATAGGGGGTGTTACCATACCTATACTGCCATGATCCATCCATTTCCACATCCTGTCTCTCTAGTACTTTGGACTTCTTTGTATTGAACTGATCAAACAGGATTTACTTTCCAGAGATGGACCTACCTCATACTAACTCATGTGTACTTTCTTATCATGTTTTAGCCCTTCTGCATCTGGAAGGAGGAGCATAAATCATATTTACTCTGTTTTGAGGGCTCCAATGCTTAGTTTTTGGGGGAGAAGAGCAAGAATCCTTATTTAGACTTTATGTCTAAAATTTTTTCTTTTAACAAGAGAAGTTTTGTAGGTGGTGGGTTAGGGTGGTGAGAGAAGGGGGCAAGCTTTCCAAACTAATACATATTTCCCATTCACTTATGGTTCCCTTCAGGCATAATTGCTTGGCCAAACACACCAGAGGAAAAGGGTGCAAACCTCTCCTTCACCCCTGATACATTATGTTGTTTTGTTTGTGAGTTTTTTTGGCATATTGTTTGGTTTCTTGGAGATTTCTGGGACTCTTGTTTGTATTTTTGAGATGTAAAACTTCTCTATAGTTTTCTATACATTAGGCTTCTTTATATCTGATCTATTACTATAATTATTTTGAGAGAATAAATTATTTAAAAAATCTAGACACTTGGGATTTATTTAAGTCTGTGAAGAGAATGAGTATTAAGTAGAATAAATTGGTGATGGACAGGGAGGCCTGGCATGCTGCGATTCATGGGGTCACAAAGAGTTGGACACGACTGAGTGATTGAACTGAACTAACTGAACCTTGCTATAGAGCTTTACCTACTCAAGTAAAATTTTGAGTTAGGGAAAACGTTGCAGATTTTCCTGGAAAGAATAAACCAAATAATTTTAATTGAAATTTCAGGCAAATAACTATTAGTTCTTAGATTTAAAGGAAAAATTACTTAAGGTCAAAGCTAAAACCTTATTCAGATACTTGTATTAAGCTCCATTTCAGAGGTTCACAATTTTTTCATTGAAGGAAAAAGCTATTTTTTTTCCATTTCATTCTTCAAAATACACTGCTTGTTACAAAGATTTTGTTCTTTGGCCTAATTTGTGTAGCTAGAGCCAAATTGAATTGCCATTTTTTGAGCCAAAGTTGTGATTGACTGAATTGGACCATTGTTACTGGAAAGAGCAAAGACTGTTTTGCTAAAGCCCTTAAAGTGTTGAAGACATAATGTCTACAGGCAAAAAAAAAAAAAAAAGCTATTTTTGTGTGTAATTATATGACTGGACACTTAATGAAACTGTTTTGATCAAAGCCCAAAGAAACAAACACATGTAAGTGAAACTGAGCACTTCATGATGAAATAGACAAATAGCTCACACTTTGCTTTGTTGTTGAGAAGACACTGCTTAGGACTGGAACAAGTAGGGTGGGATTTCAGCTGCTAAAACTTTAGAGATCTTCTACTTAGTTTAACATACTGTAATGAGAAACACAGAGGTTCTGTTTTGAATTACTAAGCTATTACTTTTGAATTTTGTGTAGTCAGATATCCCAGGGTTTCCATTTAGCATTTACTAAACCACGTATAGGATTTCCTTCTGGAACTAGCAGAACTCAACTCTGGCAGAGACCTGATAAAGTTCTAGCCCTAGATGAGAGTAGGAAATAAAATCTCTTTGCAGGAGGATAGATAAACAAGTTCCATAAAAAATATATGTCTATTGTATTACTCTCTTTAAGGTGTTCATTGTTTTTTTTCTCCTTACTGTAGTGCATTTTGAGGACCCAATATCAGCTACTAAAAATTTATACTGTATTAAAAATAGGAGATATTTAAAAATCTCCAGTAGTAGCTAGCATTCAAAATGTTACATTAATTTGAAATTAATTTCAGTCACATAGAAAACTAAAGAACTGTTGCACAGCTAGGTTGTATTATTTCCATTAGACTATATTCCAGGTGTAGGAAAGCAAACACATAGCTCCATGCAGTTATTTCTCTAAAATACCTTTTGCTTGAAATTATTAGCATATATGGCCGATTCAGATAGCTGCTTAGAGAACTCAAAATGTCATGACATCCCTCTTGTAGCATATATTTTGTTTTTGTTTCACAGAATACAATTATTAAAAATGGAAATATTCAGAGCTAACATCCTACATGAGAGATGGCTATTATATATTTGTTTTTAATAATCATAGAACTTTAGATTTGCAAAGAATTTCAAATTTTACTTGTAGTTATTCCTCTGCTTTTAAATAAGACAACATTTTGATCATTTGGAAAAGCTTTACCTTTTCTTAAAATTCTCCTGAGATCCTTGCTTTGTTTCAGTAGTTTCCAACCAACACATCAAGCTGTGCTGGCAAGTTCTACACATGTGATGGCTTGTGCCCATTGCAGTTCCCTAAATTGTAAGCCCAGGTATGGGATGGGATCTGGGAGTGTGTTTGGGAGAAATGATTTTTTTTTTTTTTTCCTGTACAGTACCTTCCCTTACTGAACCTGATAAAACTTGATGGAAATGAGAAGTTCTCCTTTTCTTAAAGAAAGAAATATTGGGAGGACCCCTGCTTTATGTTACCACTGGGTGATTTCACTTTCTCCAAACTTTTATGTATTATATCTTTATCCATATCCCTTCTAAATTCTTTGGACTCCAACTTCCCAGAAGAACAGGGAAGAGCTGTTCTCCATCGCTGATAGCACAGCTCTCTGTGTACTTGAGGACTTCAGGCTCGTGGCTGATCTGCTGTGACACTGGTAATGAATGGCTTGATGGGGGCTACTCAAGTGAGTGATAAGATGACTGGCTGTATATCAAAGACTCTGCAAGTCTGACGCTCACACTTACTGGTTAAGAGCCCAAGAATGAACAAAGAGGATGGGAGAGTTGGTAGGAAAATGTTGGAGATAGCAGAGATGAGGTGCTAAGGACTGGGTGGAGGTATCATTTGCCAGTCAAGATGGCCTTGGGTGATTATGTGTCTATATAGGGGAAAGTGGTGTGTCTGTATAGGGAATCATAGAGAAAGGGAGGAGAGATAGAAAAAGACAAATACTAAATACTTTCATAATGATGGAAATTTTAAAAAAGTTAGAGTTAAGGCTAGCTAAATCTATTGATACTCAAACGCAGTAATTAGATTTAGTCTCTATATATCGCATGTGCACTCTCTCTCTCTCTCTCTATATATATATATATATACACACACACACACATACTGTATATAGATAGATATATCTACTTTTAGAAATTCATTTCATTTTGTGTTTATGTATTTCCTTTGAACCTGCTGCATACCATGTATTATATTAGTCATTGGGAATACAAAGACAAGTAAGCCATAGTCTTAGGACCTTAGGTTTGCACACTCCTTTGTATCTTTTGTGGTATTCTTCTATGGATCATTTCATTCCATGTCCTCAGCAAGTTCTGACAGAAGATATTTTGTCTTGCCAGGGTATGCAGGATTGTAAGAGTTGCAGAGGAAGGTTGTAAGGAATTATGTCCCATTTCTTGATCTGGTATCTTTCTATATGACTTTGGAAAGAGTGTAGAACTACAAAGTCTAGAGGAATAATGACTACTACAGATAAAGATTGTTAAGGACCAGAAGGTATACATGCATGTTGAAGAAGGTGTCTCTTCTAACCCTTTTCTGAAGTATCCTGTATCTTGGGAAAAGAATCCTGCTCCCTTGAGGAAGCACCAGGATTTCTGTGAGTTCATTTGCAGAATCACATTAGCTGCATCTGTTCCCAGTCAGGGGTGGTATAGAGAACTCTACTGAACAATTATGAGGCCCACTCTCTTTCCAGGTGGTAAAATCAGGAACTTTTAAAGGATTTCTGTGTGCTAATTATAATATAGGTATTACAGGGGGAATAAGCATTTACATTCTTCAGACAAGCTATATAGATAATGGTTAGGAGGCATTTTTCCAAATGAAAGGGAAATGGAGAAACAAATTTTGAAAAAATACCACCAGAGACATTATATTAATACATTATCATTAAATATAGATACCCAGCATAGAATGCAGTTTATGTTATTTTTGATTCCTGGCAGAACTTGAGATGGTGGTTTGTCTGACTGTTGTACGATGTCAGTGAGCGGGACTGAGCCTCATTAGGGAGGAGAAAGAATGAAAGCTGCCAAGGCAACAAATTGAGCCCTTTGTCATATGAACGTCTGGGAACTGTAGATCTCCATGGTCATGAAGAGGATAGAGGGAAAACAGGGCTTTGAGTTAGGATGCTTAAGTGGTTCTGAGTTTTATGAGAGATCAGTAAGAACTGATCTTTGGAAGACAGTCAAGAAAATCAAGTTTCGCTGTAGCATTAACATGTTCAAACAATAAAGGTTGGTGAAAACTTTATTTCAAATGCATCATCGAAAACTTCAGGGCAAATAAAATTTAATTTAGCATTATTTAATAACTTTGCTTTAGGAACTAAGAAAAATATACCAGATGTAACTAGGCCATGTAAATCATTTCTCTAACCATCAATTGCTTCTCAATGCTCTAGGAAAAACTCTCATGTTTTATCATGGCCTGTCTACTAGGCCTCAGCCATCCTTGTCTTGTTTCAACTCCTTAACAAGGCAAGCTCCTTACTGCTTCAGAGGATCATCTTCCCCAAACACCTGTCAATCTAAGCATTACATCATTTTTAAATTTTAGCGTAAATGTCCCCTCTTCAGAAAGTCTTTTCTGATTCAGTCAGACCCAGTCTTTTCTGATTCATCTCCAACCCCCACCCCGCCCCACTCCTTTTGTTATTACAGCCCATATTTTCTCCTAGTGCTTTTGCCAGTTTCCTCATTTTGTTAATTTTGTTGCATCTTTTAACTCTTTATAACAGATTATAAAATCTTTGAGAAAAGATTGTTTTCCTCACCACTGTATTTCTGGTGTCTAGTAGAGTTAACTGGGCTTTCAGTAGAGTAAACTGGTTAGAGTAGATACTCAGCATATATTACAAAAAGAACAAAAGATGTCAGTTATTCATATTTAAATTTGCTGCATTTGAAGAATACACAAGACAAGACATAGGTTCTGAAATTGCTTTCATTGGGTATATTCACAGGAGACATAAAGTTCGAGGAGGCAGGCTAGGCCCACAGTTATGATGCTCTGCATATATAGCAGTTAGCATGGTCCTGGTGTGCTTGTTAAAATGTCTCATGATACTGTCATCACAAAAACCTTGGGGAAGTTTTGTGAGCTGATTAAAATAAAATATATGATGGTACTTTAGATCTGTTAGGTAGTTAGAAGACAAAAAAGGAGTCCAAAATGGTCGTGGCTAAAAGACAAAGAAGGGAAAAGCCCACAAAAATAGAACAAAGGAAGGTCTGAGGCTTGGAGTGAGGACCTCAGGTAAAACAAACAGCCCTCCAGGCTAGCCCAATTTACATAGGGCAGGCTGAGCAGGGGAGGAGACAAATGTATAAAAGGAGGAAGCCTAGAAGGATTGAGGCCTCTCTTCTCTTATCTTTTGGGTCCTTTGGGTTGGCCTGTCCTCACTCCTCCTCTGTTTTTCCTAATAAAACTGCGCTGTAACACCGATTTATCTGTTGCTTTGAATTTTTGCTGTGGCGAAACAGAACCGAGGAAATTACAGATCCATAGGACACGGCTGAGCGACTGATCTGATCTGATCTGAGGATCTGTTAAAATAAGTTACTTTAAGTCCAGAACGGGACATGTTTACTTGCTTCCAGTGTCCTATCTCCTTAATTCACTTCATAGAAAATGAGAACAGTGTGTAGAAAGCACACAATCCAGGTGCTAATTTTGCCCAACACCGTTTCACTCTCTGTAACAGGAATTTGTGATACAGTGATGAAGAGAGACAGGGTTCTTGGCCTCATAGAGTTCATAGTCTCAGGTTTTTGGAAACTTATTAGCCTGTATCATTTGCCAAAGGGCATCTACCTGAGACCAAAAATTCTCCATGAATGCTTGTGGTCATTTCCCAGTGAATGTCTCTAAGCATTTCTAACCTCATATCTCTCCAGAGTTTTCTTAAGTGTTAATCTTTGTAATCTTATTTTAATGCTGCACATTTAGTAATATATTAATGAAAAGTCAGCAGTTAGAGAAAATATGCACTTTGAAAATGAATTCTCATTACCAGCACTTTTTTTTTTTTTTTAATTAGAGAGCTAGAATAACTGTGTGAAATTATATTTTGGAAAAAAATGATTTTGGTACAATTTCTTGCAGTAGTACATCTCTCCCCCTTGACCCTAAATTGGTGTTGAGCACCCAAATTTTAAACAGCAGCAAAAATAAAAGCTGTTTATTTTATGCATTCTAAAATATAGTATGTATCCTATAAATTAAATCTGTGAACACTGGAACATAGAAATCATGCAATATAAATTTATTTTTATTCTTTGTTTTTAGAAATATACTACACTGAAGATACCATTATGAGCACTGAGTATCATAATGTTTTTAAATTCATAGTAGCCTCTAGGAACTTTGAGATGTGAAGAATATTTTTATTCCTTAACAGTACACTCATTTGTCTGTTAATTATATTATGATCTCTGCTTCTCATGTTATTTCTGTGTCTTTACACATGTAATTTTTTATTTTTGATGTACTGCCAACACTGCCTACAAGAGTAACTCTTTTTACTTCATATCTGCTATTTCTGGTCTCTGGTGACTTTTAGAAACCAGGTAGCCAAGAATGTTACATTGCCCTTAAAGTAAGAGTAAACCCTTGAATAAAGCATGAGATCCTTTTATGTCTAAAATACATCAAATTTAAGCCCTGGATTTTGTGGTACTAATTTTATTTCCCCATAGAACTTTTATCTACTTACTTTTTCTCCAAAAACTCTATTCTGGACAGTTGAGCTTTTTAGATAGTTCTATACAGGAGGTCTGTGTGTGTTAGACTCAGTTGTGTCAGACTCTTGTGACCCCATGAACTGTAGCCTGCCAGGCTCCTCTGTCCATGATATTCTCCAGGTAAGAGTACTGGAGTCAGTAGCCATTCCCTCCTCCAGGGGATCTTCCTGACTCAGGGATCGAATCCAAGTCTCTTATATCTCTTACACTGGCAGATGGATTTACCACTGCACCACCTGGGAAGTCATACAGGAAGTACCTAACTATACTTAAGTTCTCTGCCCCTCTTTGCTTGATTTTTGTTTCTAATCATTTGAACTCAAAGCTAGCTCTAAAACATTTATTTATAGCTTATGTGAATCATTCGGAGAAGGCAATGGCATCCCACTCCAGTACATCATTGCAAATATTATCTGAAAAATCGTACATGAAACTGGGAATATACTATCCTTAATAGCCCACTACAGATCCTATGGATCTGTAATTTCCTCAGTTCTGTCTCGCCACAGCAAAAATTCGAAGCAACAGACAAATCAGTGTTACAGCTCAGTTTTATTAGGAAAAACAAAGGAAGAGTTGACTCATTGGAAAAGACTCTGATGCTGGGAGGGATTGGGGGCAGGAGCAGAAGGGGACACCAGAGGATGAGATGGCTGTATGGCATCACAGACTCGATGGACATGAGTTTGAGTGAACTCCGGGAGATGGTGATGGACAGGGAGGCCTGGCGTGCTGTGATTCATGGGGTCATAAAGAGTTGGAAATGACTGAGCGACTGAACCGAACTGAATAGCCCACCAAGACTAAGAAAATCATCTTTGCTTTGCATCTTTTTGTTTAGATACATTAATAAAAGTTAAAAAAAGAGAACCAATCCCAGAATTTTAACAATGTGAAAATACCTAGCACTATGAAACTGTACACTTAGTTAAGACATTATACTTTATCTTATGTATATTTTGCCACAATTAAATTTTTAAAAAGAAAATGTAAAATAAGAAAAGGAAAAGAAAGGAAAGAAAAATGACCTAAAATTTGTAATGATCCCACTCTAGGACATACTAAAAAAGAAACCCAGCATGTTCCAGAGATGTATCAGCATTGAGTCAAGAAAAAAAAAAAGCTAAAGAAAAACAGAACTAATAATAAAAGTAGCATGCAAGCAAGACAACTCTAATTATTTAATTACAGAATTTAGAATAATGTTTTAGCTACATTATTCTGAGTAGCTATCAAGACAGTAGCAATTATTTAACCACAGTGTCCAGAATTACATTATTATAGTATTTCAATGATATTGGAAGTTTATAAGATGCTATATATTACATTGTTATATAACTAAGAATTTCTCATGCAGGTTTGATGAAAGAATAACATAATGCAAAGTTTAAAAGGAGAGAAGGAAGCTATGGGAAGAAGAAAGAGATTTTATTGCATAACATTTAATTTGATTCTTCTGGCTGCCAATAGGGGCCTTAATGAGAAAAGTCTTTAACAGATAAAAATGACAACTGTGAAATTAGGAACAACTTTTGGAGAAGAGTCTAGGTGACATCAAAAAAAAAAAATTGTCCTGTCCTGCAGGAAACCCCTTATTAAAAAAATCTTTAATTTTCAAGTATTTTCAGAGTTACAAAACTGGTGAAAATGGCGTTAAGGATTCCCTTAGCCATCTCTACCATATATTGCCATCTTACATAAACAACCATAGCACAGTGATCAAAGCCAGGAATTCATGCTGATATATTACTACTGACCAATCTACAGATCTTATTGAGATTTCTTCAATTTTCCTACTAATTTTTTTTTTAAAAATCTGAGCTAAGATCTAATCCTGAATCCTTCGATTTCATTATTCTTCATGTATCTGTGCATGCATGGTAAGTTGCTTCAGTTGTGTCTGACTCTTTATGACCCCATGGACTCAATGTGGAAAGTTCTTAAAGAGATGGGAAAACCAGACCACCTAACCTGCCTCCTGAGAAATCTGCCTGCAGATCAAGAAGCAACAGTTAGAAGTGGACAAGGAACAATAGACTGGTTCCAAATCGGGAAAGGAGTACTTCAAGACTGTATATTGTTACCCTGCTTATTTAACTTATATGCAGAGTACATCATGCAAAATGCCGAGCTGGATGAAGGACAAGCTGGAATCAAGATTGCTGGGAGAAATATCCATAACTTCAGATATGCAGATGACACTACTCTTATGGCAGAAAGTGAAGAGGAACTAAAGAGCCTCTTGATGAAAGTGAAAGAGGAGAGTGAAAAGGTTGGCTTAAAACAGCATTCAGAAAACTAAGATCATGGCAGTCAGTCCCATCACTTCATGCTAAATAGATGGGGAAACAATGGAAACAGTGAGAGACTTTACCTTTTTGGGCTCCAAATCACTGCAGATGGTGACTGCAGCCATGAAATTAAAAGACCCTTACACCTTGGAAGAAAAGTTATGACCAACCTAGATAGAATGTTAAAAAGCAGAGATACTACTTTGCCCACAAAGGTCCATCTAGTCAAGGCTATGGTTTTCCCAGTAGTCAAGTACGGACGTGAGAGGTGGACTATAAAGAAAGCTGAGCACTGAAGAATTGACACTTTTGAACTGTGGTGTTGGAGAAGACTCTTGAGAGTCCCTTGGACTGCAAGGAGATCCAACCAGTCCATCTTAAAGGAAATCAGTTCTGAATATTCATTGGAAGGACTGATGCTGAAGCTGAAACTCCAATACTTTGGTCACCTGATGCGAAGAACTGACTCATGCAACGAAAAAGACCCTGATGCAGGGAAAGATTGAGGTTAGGTGGAGATGTAGATGACAGAGGATGAAGTGGTTGGATGCCATCACCGACTCGATGGACATGAGTTTGAGTAAGCTTTGGGAGTTGGTGATGGACAGGGAAGCCTGGCATATTGTAGTCCACGGGGTTGCAGAGTCGGATATGACTGAGCGACTGAACTGAACTAGACCCAGTCCTCCAAGCTCCCCTGTCCATGGGATTCTCCAGGCAAGAATACTGGAGTGGGTTGCCATGCCCTCCTCCAGGGAATTTTCCCGACCCAGGCATAGAACCTGCTCTCTTCTGTCTGTGGCATTAGGAGGTGGGTTCTTTACCACTAGGGCCACCTGGGAAACCCTCATGTCTTCTTAGTCTCTTCTAATTAGGGTGTTTCTTCAGTCTTAATGTTTTATTTAGGACCTTGACATCTTAGAAGGGTACTAGCCAGTATTATGTAGAATCAATCTGTCTGTATGATGTTTCGTGTTCAAGTTTATATTATGCATTTTTGCAAAAAATGGCACAGAAATGATTTTATGTCCTCAGTACATCATTTTATAAGATGCTCTGTAATTTCTGACACCATAAAATGTCCCCAACATATTTTTCCTAGCTAAGCTCTATTTGTTTTTCTTGGAGAATGCTATATTTAGAAACCAAAATCTGGATGTTAGGCATGATCATTTGTACTTGGTAATCTTCCTTCGAAATACTCTTAGGGGACAGAACTAGGAAAGATATATATATATTTCTAAACCTATATATGTTAAAAACAGTAACAATATCAACAACAGCAGAGTTTATACTGATACATTCAATTTACATCTAAAACTACAAGGACCACTGTTGCCTTCTCCCTTGCCCTCCCTATATGTCCTTTCTATGGGAGTGAGATAGCTGGCTCTTATACCCACAATATAGTTAATTATTTACTAAATTCTAACATATATAGTTTCACAATTATTAATCTGTTTCTCTGTGAAAACAAGTTTATTACTTAGAGTACAATATTGTTGTCTTTGTCCTAACAAAATTTAGCAAGTCACTGTTTTCCACAGATACTTTAGGTTAGTTATCATAACTTCAATAAATTTAATACATTATTCAGTACCAAGTAGAAAAATTGCATTTTCGGAAGGAATGACACAATGTGACTAAGTCACACAATGTGACTTTATGTCTAAGAACAGGGTGCACCTGAGTGGTTGAGGCTATAGCAGTGCTCAATAGTTCTCCTTTTATATTTTATTTAGTTTTTAATTTTTTTCAGCTAGATAGCTGTAGATACCTGGATACTTTTTTTAAAGAACAAAAGTACTGTAGTACTCAATGTAAACTCTAGTTGCCAAATGAACATTTTCTTATTTTGTTTAATGGATATGGTTCACAAAAGACATTTTAATGATTAATTTGGATAACTGCGAGAGAAAGCAAAAATAAAATTTATGAATTTGTTTTTAACATGTTTTATCTGATTGTGAAAGTAATAAATGCTCATTGTGTAAGTAATGATTGATAAAGAAAAAGTTATAGAAGCTAGTAAAAATTATTTATTATGTCATTATTTAGAGAGAATGACTGTTAAATCCCAATACATGCCCTTCACTTTCATATATGGGTATATGAATAACTATATGTTTAGTTTTAAATTATGCTTTTTTTCACTTTCTAATTATTAGAAACATTTTCCTTGTTACTAAATATCCTTCAAAAATAAGATTTTCAGTGGCTGAATATTTTTCCATCAGATACCATGTTTTATCTGACTATACTTGTAATGTTGAGGATTTAGGCAGTTCCCAATTTTTATGCTTTTATAAAAAGCACTTCACTGACTGCCTTGCATGTGTTATAAAACTTTATATGTTGTGGATGGTGAGCAGTTTTACTCCATCTAAAATATAGTAAACATAAAGATGGTTAGAACTCTTTCCGAAGAAAATAAGCAACAAATACTTTATGAGTGACTGGAAGGAAATGAGGAGAGCAAAAATGACAAAGTCACCCGGATGGAATATGCGGTGAAGCTGCTCTCCACTGAGAATACAGGTGCTAGAATGTGTTGACCCTTACCACAGTTTTTCTGCACAAGAAATTTTACTGGGTTTATCAGTTAGCTTTTGCTGTGTAACAAACCACCTCAAAATTTAGTAACTTAAAAACAACTATGCCATAAAAATTTTTTTCTCACCATTCTGTGGAGCAGTTCTTCTCTTCTGGGCTGGCTTGGGCTTGGACCAGATGGTCTCATATGGCTTCAGTCATGTGTGTGGTGCTTTAAAAAGGACAGCTGGAGGTCTCACTTGGTCTCTTGTCTCTCAGTAAGGCCATCCTATGTTTATTTACATGGTGTCAGAGGTGCCTCTCTGTGTATGACAGTCCCCTTGAATTTTTCCCACAGTGTTTATCAAAGAGTAGGCAAAAAGAAATATTTAAATTGGTTGGTGGTCAGTTGGTTCATGAAATTGTTCCATTTAAGTCTTGTTTTAACACTTTGGGGTTTCTTAAGAAATTATCTGATTTGTGAGGTTCAGATCCAGATGTTCTCATTCAGTAGGTTCCAGTAGGGTCTAAGAACTTGTTCAGAGAAAGTAGGATATTTTGATGCAGTTAGGCCAGATTTTGAGAAAACGATTTCAGGCTGTGACTCAGTGTATTACACAAGCGTGAAGGAAATCCATTAAATACATATGGATGATAGACACAAAGATTTAAAAGCTGATGTCTTTATCTGAAAAGAATAGGTTGTGTTCATTGCGTGCTTTTATTTTTTTAAAAAATCCTTCCCCTCTCCTGTTTTTTTGGCTGGCACTTCCACAGCTTTGAGACAGGATGGACTGCAAAAGTCTTGGATCTAGAGAGAGGAAATGATTCAGAGTTGAGTGAAAACCAGGAATCAAAACTCAAGAGCAAGACTAGAGGTCTATTTATTTGGGGAGAGGGCATATCAGTTATAAAACCAGGAAATAACTCCAAAATCAAAATAGAAACAAGCAAACAAACTCATGTGGATGAAAGTACTATCAACTAAGAACTAAATAGGGTTTATTTGGCAGTACAAGTAAGAAGGAAGGAATAGATAACGAATGTAATTCTTCAATGATTTAAATGTTAAAAACTCCAAATTAAGAAGTTTCACAGACAGATATCAGTAATGTACTTAGGGGAATGTTAAGATTCAGGGTCAGAAAATTCAGTAATTTGTGGAATGTGGTAGAGGATGAAAAGGGTTTTCCAGTTCTGGAGTACCAAGGTCAGAGTAGAATTAGAAGTAAGAATGGTTCTCAGCTTGGATCCATCAAATTACTGTCATCAGTTCGGTTCAGTCGCTAGTTGTGTCTGACTCTGCAATCCCATGAACTGAAGCACGCCAGGCCTCTCTGTCCATCACCAGATCATCACATGAGTTTACCCAAACTCATGTCCATTGAATTGGTGATGCCATCCAACCATCTCATCCTCTGTTGTCCCCTTCTCCTCCCACCTTCAATCTTTCCCAGCATCAGGGTCTTTTCAAATGAGTTAGCTCTTCACCAGGTGGCCAAAGTATTAAAGTTTCGGCTTCAGCAACAGTCCTTCCAATGAACACCCAGGACTGATCTCCTTTAGAATAGACTGGTTGGATCTCTTTGTAGTCCAAGGGAATCTCAAGAGTCTTCTGCAGCACCATAGTTCAAAAGCATCAATTCTTCAGCACTCAGCTTTCTTCACAGTCCAAATCTCACATCCATCCATGACTACTGGAAAAACCATGGCCTTGACTAGACGGACCTTTGTTGACAAAGTAATATCTTTGCTTTTGAATATGCTGTCTAGGTTGATCATAACTTTCCTTCCAAGGGGCAAGAGTCTTTTAATTACATGGCTGCAATCACCATCTGCAGTGATTTTGGGGCCCAGAAAAAGGAAGTCTGACACTGTTTCCACTGTTTCCCCATCTATTTGCCATAAACTGATGGGACTGGATGCCATGATCTTCGTTTTCTGAATGTTGAGCTTTAAGCTAACTTTTTCACTCTCCTCTTTCACCTTCATCAAGAGGCTCTTTAGTTCCTCTTCACTTTCTGCCATAAGGGTGGTGTCATCTGCATATCTGAGGTTATTGATATTTCTCCCGGCAATCTTGATTCCAGCTTGTGCTTCTTCCAGCCCAGTGTTTCTCATGATGTGATCTGCATATAAGTTAAATAAACAGGATGACAATATACAGCCTTGACGTACTCCTTTTCCTATTTGGAGCCAGTCTGTTGTACCATGTCCAGTTCTAACTGTTGCTTCCTGAACTGCATGCAGATTTCTCAGGAGGCAGATCAGGTGGTCTGGTATTCCCATCTCTTTCAGAATTTGCCACGGTTGATTGTGATATATACAGTCAAAGGCTTTGGCATAGTCAATAAAACAGAAATAGATGTTTTCCCGTAACTCTCTTGCTTTTTTGATGATCCAGCAGATGTTGGCAATTTGATCTCTGGCTCCTCTGCCTTTCCTAAAACCAGCTTGAACATCTGGAAGTTCACGGTTCACATACTGCTGAAGCCTGGCTTGGAGAATTTTGAGCATTACTTTGCTAGTGTGTGAGATGAGTGCAATTGTGTGGTAGTTTGAGCATTCTTTGGCATTACCTTTCTTTGGAATTGGAATGAAAACTGACCTTTTCCAGTGTTGTGGCCACTGTGGGGTTTCCCCAATTTGAAGTCATATTGAGTGCAGCACTTTCACAGCATCATCTTTCAGGATTTGAAGTAGCTCCACTGGAATTCCATCACCTCCACTAGCTTTGCTCAGAGTGATGCTTCCTAAAGCCCACTTGACTTTACATTCCAGAATGTCTGGCTCTAGGTGAATGTGAGTGATCACACCATCGTGATTATCTGGGTTGTGAAGATCTTTTTTGTACAGTTCTTCTGTGTATTCTTGCCACCTCTTCTTAATATCTTCTGCTTCTGTTAGGTCCATACCATTTCTGTCCTTTATTGAGCCCATCTTTGCATGAAATGTTCCCTTGGTATCTTTAATTTTCTTGAAGTGTTCTCTAGTCTTTCCCATTCTATTGTTTTCCTCTATCTCTTTGCATTGACCCCTGAGGAAGCCTTTCTTATCTTTCCTTGCTGTTCTTTGGAACTCTGCATTCAGATGCTTATATCTTTCCTTTTCTTCTTTGCTTTTCGCTTCTCTTCTTTTCAGGAAAGCTCTTTATATCTCCTCTCAGGACCAAAGCTTCCCCTGGTGGCTCAGATGGTAAAGAATCTGCCTACAATGTGGGAGACCCAGGTTTGATACCTGGGTCGGGAAGATCTCATGGAGAAAGGCATGACAACCCACTCCAGTATTCTTGCCTGGAGAATTACATGGACACAGGAGCCTGGTGGGATACAGTCCATGGAGTTGCAAAGAGTCGGACACCTGAGCAACTAACACACTCAGGACTAATGACTGATCTATAATAAAAGAGGCTAATCAGGGAGGAGCTTTCCTTAGGATATTTGTCTAAGGTTTCCCCTCCCCCTCAGTTATGTAACACTAATTACGTAAGATATTAAATCAGCCAAATACCACCTTTTCTTCTTGAGTTACTCTCTCCATCCTTCCACCCTTGTCAAGTAGGAACGGTCAGTCATCCTATTTCTTTTATGGCCAGTGTTGCTATTGATACTGAAATATGACCATTTTTCTACATCACTTATTTCAGCTACTGAATTCTTCATTCCTTGAGGCCAGGTGCTTTATTTATCTTAATTCTGCATTGTATGACATAATGCCTTGAACACAGGAGATGTTTAAGAAATGCTTTTTGAATATGTGTCAGGCTTTATTTTTCTGGGCTCCAAAATCACTGCAGATGGTGATTGCAGCCATGAAATTAAAAGACGCTTACTCCTTGGAAGGAAAGTTATGACCAACCTAGATAACATATTCAAAAGCAGAGACATCACTTTGCCAGCAAAGGTTCGCCTAGTCAAGGCTATGGTCTTTCCTGTGGTCATGTATGGATGTGAGAGCTGGACTGTGAAGAGGGCTGAGCGCCGAAGAATTGATGCTTTTGAACTGTGGTGTTGGAGAAGACTCTTGAGAGTCCCTTGGACTGCAAGAAGATCCAACCGGTCCATTCTGAAGGAGATCAGCCCTGGGATTTCTTTGGGAAGGAATGATGCTACAGTGAAACTCCAGTATTTGGCACTAGATTGATCTTTGGAAGGACTGATGCTACAGCTGCAGTCAAGCTATGTTTGTGAGAGAGGGAGGGGGGAGGGGAGGAATGATGCTACAGCTGAAACTCCGTATTTTGGCCACCTCATGAGAAGAGTTGACTCATTGGAGAAGACTCTGATGCTGGGAGGGATTGAGGGCAGGAGGAGAAGGGGACGACAGAGGATGAGATGGCTGGATGGCATCACTGACTCGATGGATGTTAGTCTGAGTGACCTCCGAGAGCTGGTGACGGATAGGGAGGCCTGGCGTGCTGCAGTTCATGGGGTCGCAAAGAGTCGGACACGACTGAGTGACTGATTTGATCTGATCTGATCTTTGAATATGTAAAAGAAGAGATTAGTTATTTTAAAGAATGAAACTTTAAGCTTTTGAGACTGTGTTCTCAGATTCAGGGCTTAAAAGGAAGAAGTTTAAAATGTGTGAAATATCCTTTGGTTTTTTTCTTTAGTAATATATCTTTGGAGAAGACTCTTGAGAGTACCTTGGACTGCAAGGAGATCCAACCAGTCCATCCTAAAGGAGTTCAGTCCTGGGTGTTCATTGGAAGGACTGATGCTGAAGCTGAAACTCCAATACTTTGGCCACCTCATGCGAACAGTTGACTCATTGGAAAAGACCCTGATGCTGGGAGGGATTGGGGGCCGGAGAAGGGGATAACAGAGGATTAGATGGCTGGATGTCATCACTGACTCGATGGACATGAGTGTGAGTGAACTCTGGGAGTTGGTGGTGGACAGGGAGGCCTGGAGTGCTGAGATTCATGGGGTTGCAAAGAGTCAGACATGACTGAGCAACTGAACTGAATATATCTTTTGTTCATTTAAAAATTGAATTATTTACTTTTTTAAATTTACTTGTATTCAAAATATATTCTGGGACAAGTTCCTCATCAGATATATGTAGTGCCAGTATATTCTCTCATCCTGTGACATTTTTTTTTTCAATAACCAGACATTAACAATATATATTGTATGATACTATTTCATGAAGTTCAAAAGCAGGCAAAACTTACCTACTGTTGTAGAAGTCAAATTACTGGTTACCTCTAGTGGATGGGGAAGTGATAAAGATTGGGAAAGTACAAAAAGAGGCTTCTGTGGTGTTAGTAATATTCTGTGTTTTGATCTGATCTGGACGGAGTTCCATTGGCATATGCTTTTCTAAAATTATCTAGTGTGCATTTAATATCTTTCTATTTTGCTACATCTCAATAAAAAGTAAAAATAAATTATGTGCATGAAAGAGCCTTTTAAAATAACATATATTTTTAGTCACTGTCAAAGCAAGGAAGCTCAAGCCATTTAAATGAAGAATAGACTTCTGCCTTTCTCAGTGTGATCCAGACCAGCCCATGCATACTTGGACGTTTCATGAACCCTCTCTGTGTAATAACTGACATAAGCATGGCCACAGTCATTTCGAATAACTTAGATTTACTAATCAATGTCGTTTCTCAACCATTTAGACTTACCACATGGGGATATCTGAATAGTCTGTTGGAGGATCCTATCAGTCCAAAAGGACTATGATTGTTGGATTCTGCTTCTTTTGGCCTCTTGAGGCATATCATAAATCATGAGGCATAAGCAAATTTTTATTCATTAAACTACTTCCAGTTAGCACTCTGTAGGGTTTAAAGCTCTCTAATATTTATTATATTCAACTTGTGGTCCCAAATGGAAATATGCTTTAGCCTTTACTACAAAAACCTATAGAATTCTTTGCCTAAATGGAAGATCTGGTTAGATTTCTTTTCTGGGTGACTTCCCTTCTGTTTATTTAAAGGGAGTTTAAAAGTGATCATTTCTATCTTACGTGGTCCCTATATGTATCCTCACACAACATTGCTGCTGTTGCTGCTAAGTCACTTCAGTCGTGTCCGACTCTGTGTGACCCCATGGACGGCAGCCCACCAGGCTCCCCTGTCCCCGGGATTCTCCAGGCAAGAACACTGGAGTGGGTTGCCATTTCCTTCTCCAATGCATGAAAGTGAAAAGTGAAAGTGAAGTCGCTCAGTCGTGTCCGACCCCTAGCGACCCCACGGACTGGAGCCCACCAGGATCCTCCGTCCATGGGATCCTCCAGGCAAAAGTACTGGGGTGGGGTGCCATTGCCTAAAAATTTTCTTTCTAATTTTAAAGAGTCACAAAGGCCATAATATCTGATTTATTGTAAACACTAACATTGTAAACTAAAACTATAGCATTACTTTTTTGAAAGTATCCAACAGTATAAATATTAAAATATCAATCCAACATCATCCATTTAAAAAAATGAACAAAATGTTTTAATAGTTGGAGATGTTTTTTCTTGAATTCATACTGTGATCCCATTTTCTCCAAAGAATTTAACTTAGTATAATACATTTTTATGCTTGAAAATATTTTTTTATTGTATAATTATCTTAATTCTTAGCAATAGAAATATTTACCTTAATTGAAGTTAAAATGTCTATTTCTTGTGACCATTAATCTACAAATGTTAAACTTTTTTCCAGAATCAAATTATCATTGCAACTATTATTAGTACATAATTGATCAAGTCAATACACAAATTTATAAATCTTGAAAAAGTTAATTATTAAAATTAAAGATTTTGGGGGCATTATTTTGTAGCTGAGAACTGATAAACATTTTTGCATAAATAAGTAAATGGAAATGAAATTTATTTAGTATAGAAATATCACTATTCTTAGTTCATCAGTCATATGTCAAAAATTATATAGTGACCTGTTATTAAAATTATATTTCAACCATCAGCTTGATCAAGGCCTCTTTCAATTTCATTGTAAGCAAGAATTAGAAGTCGTCTGACTTGCAAAAAGATTACCCAGTCAATAGAATTGTCCTTTCTCAAAAACACAAAGTCTTTCTCAAGATTTTCCTAGTGATTATTACTGTCATTTTTTCATGTACGGGCACCTTGTTTGGCTCAATATTCTCAGAAAGGGTTGGTGAACAAAAAATATCATTTATTTAATATATTTGTGGCACTTTTTGGATAAAGTTCTGCTTTCTTATATTTTATATATAGTTCTATCAAACTTTTAAGTATGGACTTAACTCTTTCAGTTCATGGAAAATTTTCACCTTATAACATAGTTAGAAAGGTTAGATTTTATTGTTAAAAAAAAAAAAATCAGCCAAGTTAGTGTTCCTTTCTGTCACAAAATGGCTGCCTTTGTTTTTCAATATTTAAAACAATTAAAAAAAAATCATAACCACATCACTTCTGATTCCCAGAGTGATTTTGATGAATAAATGAGAAATTGGTTTTCATAGATTTGTTACATGGATTCAATAAGGTGTTTGCACCTTTAATAATTTGTGTTTAAGTGCTCCCAGGCCTTTCCCTCAGGAGAGCTGTCAGTAGGCAGCGGAGGAGCAAGGTAACAAAACTGTCTTCACTCCTGATACCCACTCACAGTATATCTCAGTTCAGACAGTTCCAATGTGGGCCGAACTATGCTGCCTTTAATTTTGCTCCTAGCCGTTAGTGGAAAAGGTGTAAGATACATAGAAGGGCAGAAAGAAAGTGAAAGTGAAGTCGCTCAGTCGAGTTTGACTCTGTGCGACCCCATGGACTGTAGCCTGCCAGACTCCTCCATCCATGGAATTCTCTAAGCGAGAATCCCTCCAGTATTCTCCAGGGGATCCTCCTGTCCCAGGGATCGAACCCTGGTCTCCCACACTGTGGACAGACCGTACCGTCTGAGGCACCAGAAAAGGCAGACAGAAAAAGCAGACCATATCCTGCTTTTATTGTGCCTTGACTTAAGAAGTCTTCACAGAGTTCTTAATGTCAGCATTTCAAATTGTTCCTTTGATGGGCACCATGGAAATTTATACTTCAAGGGAAGGCACCATGGTGAGATTCTGGATGAACAAATACAAGTACGCTTTTTATTTTCAAAGTGGAAGAAAAGAGATTATCAAGCACAGGTGGGGAAGGAGAAGATGTCTAATTCCTAGACTGATTTCTCTAATAAGACTATGTTCACTTCCTGTTTGAAAATAATGTAAGTATATTCACAAATAAATGTATTTATAACATGTATGGAAGCAAATTAACTGAAGTGATTTTGAAAGTTGGCTTTTTACTTTAAGTATTTAAATTTGGCAGATGAAGACAAAGATTCACTGTTTTATTATTTTTTTAAATGGATGAAGAAGTGTGAATATACTTATTTCTTTTTTTAAACTCCTTTTCATTTTTTTTTAAAGGCTTTATTTCTTAGAGCAGTTTTAGGTTCACATCAAATTGAGAGGCGCTACAGACATTTCCTGTATACTTCCTGCCCCAAACATGCACAGACCCCTCCTTCATTAATGCACCATATTGTCACAATTGTCACAAGTGATGAATCTACACGTTTTATCACTTAAAGTCTATAGTTACATTATGGTTCAGTGTTGTATGTTTTATGGGTTTAGTTGAATGTATGACATGTATCCAATATGAAAATGTCACACACAGTTTCTCATTGCCCTAAAAATCCTCTGCACTTTTCCTGTTCCCCTCTGCTGTCTTTCTCTGACCCCTTGCAACTACTGATCCTTTTACTCTCTCCATAATTATACCCCTCCTTCCAGTTCTGGCTACGCTGGAAAATCATAGAGTACTATAATATTACAACAGATCTGAAAGGAGAATGGCTTTCAGAGTTAAATAGAAAACTCTGTCTTTTCTGAAAAGATTGCCTACCATCTAGCTAGAGAATAAGGTAGAATTCATGAAAAAAAGAGTCAGTTTGAAACTTAAAGAAGAAAATCCAAAACAGCATTGGATTTAGAATTTTGTGGAATGTAGCTCATGCATAGTAAAGTACAGAGCATAGGTGCAACTATTGCCCTCTTTTTACTCAAATTTTCTTGTTTCTAAAACAAAGTTGTAACTCCATAGTTGCTTGGGGAAGAATAAAATATTAGTATTAGAAGGAAATATTAAAATATTTGTATAAACATAAAGCTTATATATTCAAATGCACAGAACTACTTTTGAAAATTATGCTAGTTTGAAAGTAAAAGCTATGCAAGTCTATTTAAAAATTAGGAAAAGAGCAGAAAGAGGAAACAGGTATCATGCATAACTACAATACTTGGGAATAGTCACATAATACTTTTTTTCTCAGTCACTTGTTCATGCATGTATATTTTTGTATAGTTGAAATCATATTCCATATATAACATGGCTTGTAACGACTTTCATTTATCATATTTTGTCATGACTAAAAATTTAGAAACTTAATTTTAATGACTAGTATTCCATCTCATAGATGTATCATAATTTAAGTCATTTTCAGTTTTTACTCTTATACCTTCTGCTGTGATGAACATCCTTTTCTATAAATATTTTCCTACATTTCTGGTTTTTTCTTAGGGTAGAATTTTGGAAATGGAATTTTTAGAGCAAAAAAACAGATTTTAAAACCTCATATATTGCTGAATTATTTTACAGAAAAGATGCTCAGATTGACAGTTTCACAACCAGTGTAAGAAAGTGATCATTTTTATGTGTTCTTTCAAGCACTGAGTATTAGTTTTTAAAAGTCTCTGCTGTGTTGGTGAAAAAGGTAATCTCATATTGAATTGTATATTACTTCTATCTCATTCATTAATTCTTTCTTAATTGGTTCAGTTCAGTTTAGTCACTCAGTCATGTCTGACACTCTGTGACCCCCATGAACTGCAGCACGCCAAGCCTCCCTGTCCATCACCAACTCCTGGAGTCTACCCAAACTCATGTCCATTGAGTCGGTGATGCCATCCAAGCATCTCATCCTCTGTCCTCCCTTCTCCTCTTGCTCTCAATCTTTTCCAGCATCAGGGTCTTTTCCAATGAGTCAGCTCTTCGCATCAGGTGGCTAAAGTATTGGAGTTTCAGTTTTAGCATCAGTCCTTCCAATGAACACCCAGGACTGAACTTTAGGATGGACTGGTTGGATCTCCTGGCAGGGCCAGGGACTCTGAAGAGTCTTCTCCAACACTTTTTGAACACAGTTCAAAAGCATCAATTCTTAGGTGCTCAGCTTTCTTTATAGTCCAACTCTCACATCCATATTTGACTACTGGAAAAACCATACTGTTGACTAGACAGACCTTAGTTGGCAAAGTAATGTCTCTGCTTTTTAATATGCTGTCTAGGTTGGTCATAACTTTCCTTCCAAGAAGTAGGCGTCTTTTAATTTCATGGCTGCAGTCACCATCTGCAGTGACTTTGGAGCCCCCGCAAAATAAGATCTGTCACTGTTTCCACTATTTCCCAATCTATTTGCCATGAAGTGATGGGACCAGATGCCATGATCTTAGTTTTCTGAATGTTGAGCTTTAAGCCAACTGTTTCACTCTCCTCTTTCGCTTTTATCAAGAGGCTCTTTAGTTCTTCACTTTCTGCCATAAGGGTGGTGTCATCTGCATATCTGAGGTTATTGCTTCATTGGTTAGGTTTTACAAATAGCAATAAATATTATATACAAAAGTATGGAGAGTATATGAACAAAACAACATATCTGAAACCTCCCAGATTTTTGGTACAGATATGATATAGATTTAATAATTTTAAGATATGATTCTCTTTTGAAGAATTAATTTTAATAAAGTTTTAAATTCCTTATTTTTTTAAAATTATAATTCTTCCTTCAGTGTAGGTCTTAGTTTTTCTATATGTCTTTTTAGTATTACTTATTAATGCAAGTAATAATACTTGTGTTACACTATGGAAGACAGAATAATGCTCCTCAAAGATGTCCATGTTCCAGTGCCAGCAACAGGTACAAGTGTTGCTACACATAGGAAAGGGGAATTAAGGTTGCAGATGGAATTGTGGTTGCTAATCAGCTGACCTCTTATTAGGGTGATTATCCTAGACTATTTGGGTGGTTGCTAGGGGTAAAGAACCTGCCTGTGAATACAGGAAATGTAAGAGCGGTGGGTTCACTCCCTGGGTCAGAAAGATCCCCTGGAGGAAGGCATGGCAACCCGTTCCAGTGTTCTTGTCTGGAGAATCCCAAGCGTAGAGAAGCCTGGCAGGCTACAGTTCATAGGGTCACACAGAGTCAGACACAACTGAAGCATCTTAGCACAGGACAGCACAGTGTAATTAAAAGTCCTTAATAGTTGAAGAGGGAGGCAGAAGTGGAGGTCAGAATGATCAGCCTGGGCAGGACTCACCCTGCTCTGCTAACTTTAAAGGTAGACGAAGAGGACCATGGACCAAGGAACATAGGCATCTTCTAGAAGCTGAAAGTATATTGTTCCCTAGAGCCTCCAGAGAGGAGTGCAGGCCTGCAGACACCTTGCTTTTATCTCACTGAGATCAAAGTCAGTCTTCTGACCTATAGGAATATGATAATAAATGTGTGTTGTTTCAGCTCAGTAAGTATGTGGTAATTTCTTACAGCAGCAGTAGTAAGCTAATACATAGACAAATGCCTTTTTTGTGATTTAGCATGGGTCTGGAATATTAAAACCTTCCATGATTCATAAAAATTTTCTCATTTCATTATCATTCAAATTTCAAATACTTTTTGCCAAAACAGTAGTTGATGTGTTTACTAAAATTAGATTTTACAATTAGATTTTTTCTCAACTGACCTTAATTATATAAAACAGATGTTTACTTATTAATGTCACTTTGTACTTTTCAAGTACATTATTTATGATTTTCATTTTATGTACTGATCAAAATCCATTACATTTATTACTTCAGTTGCCTTTGTGGGATTGACTCCATCCTTAATTATAATTTCTTTACATTTTTACTGGATAGTATTAAAGACCAATATCTCAAAATTGTAGGATAATACTCATATTTTTCTCCTCCAGTGAAACATCACAAAGTATTTTTCACATGAATATTTCTGTTAAAATGTCTGTGGTATTTGGACCTTTACATGGTCTGAATGTAATAGTCTGTGATAGTAGATTTATTTTTTTCAGTAAACATTTGTTGAGCACTGTAATATGCTGTTTTTTTTTTTTCATAAAATGATGATGATAAAGCTATGAGCAATTTCTCTCCTCCTAAGGTCACAGTTTTATCAAGACAAATGTAGGATAATGGCAGGCTAGCCTTATGGTCAACTTGTAAAAAAAACAAAAAGCAAAAACACAAACCCAAAACACATACACACGTAGGGAGCCTCTGTTATCTTTCCCTTGAATGACTGAAATTTTAGCTGATCTGCCAATATACTCTCTGATCCCACTACACTCCATTCTTGAGATGGAAGTAGAGTAATTTTTTTAAACATAAGGCAGGTCATGACACTCCTCTACCCAAACACCCCCAGTGGCTTCTCGGCTCATAGGAAATGCTGGAGTCCTCAGGCTGGCAAGATGAAACGCCTCACATACCTGCCTGTATCACCACCACACTGCTCCTGTGGGTATCTTTCTGGTTTTGAACACATATCAACAGGTGTGAACATGTTCCTGCCTCACATTTTCTGCGCTTGCCCTTCTCTCAGTCTGTAGCAATCTTGCTCTGGACACACACCTGGTGTATTCGCTTACTTCCTTGGGGTTGCTGCTTATTGCTTATGTGTCATTTTATCATTAAGGCTTTCCATGGCCATCCTATTTAACAGCAATTACCCTGCTGGCCAGGATCTCATGTCCTAACTCTGTCTCTCCCTAGTCTGTTTTTCTGCCATCTTGTGTTCTACTTACTGGCTGAGCACCGAAGAATTGATGCTTTTGAACTGTGGTGTTGGATAAGACTCTTGAGAGTCCCTTGGACTGCAAGGAGATCCAACCAGTCCATTCTGAAGGAGATCAGCCCTGGGATTTCTTTGGAAGGAATGATGCTAAAGCTGAAACTCCAGTATTTTGGCCACCTCATGCGAAGAGTTGACTCGTTGGAAAAGACTCTGATGCTGGGAGGGTTTGGGGGCAGGAGGAGAAGGGGACGACAGAGGATGAGATGGCTGGATGGCATCACTGACTCGATGGATGTGAGTCTGAGTGACCTCCGGGAATTGGTGATGGACAGGGAGGCCTGGTGTGCTGCGATTCATGGGGTTGCAAAGAGCCGGACACAACTGAACGACTGATCTGATCTGATCTGATCTGATGTCATATAATGTGCTTTGTCTATTCATTTCTCTCTCCATTAGGAGGAGGTAAGCTCTAACAGGGATTTCAGTTAATGCTATCACTGCTCTATAGAATAGTACTTAGCACATAGTAGGTACTCAAATGTTTGCTGAATGAATAATCGAATGAAGGAAATCAGAATCAATCACAGGATGTCAAAAGGATTTTCATGTGACACCTACTTGTGAGATTGGTTTTGAAAGATGATTAAGAATGACTCTGAAGGGAAAGAAAAGCATATTCCAACGGGAGGAAAAAGCAGGCAGCAAGGCAAGAGGCCACTAGACTTCCACTGTCACAAGTATAATTATCTTCCAAAGTGATTAGACTCTAAATGGTTTGAAGTTGTACCAGGGATATCAAGCCTTGCCTCCAAGAGAACTTGTGAATTGTTTTGTGTGTGTCTTACCTTCTTGGCTAAGAAAGGCAAATCCTTTCTATTACCAGTGGATGGTAATAGATGGTAAGAAGATGAACATTGAAGATGGATAGACAACAGCCTATCCAAGACCATGGAGGTACAGTGGTACTTTTAGAAGGAATGAAATTACCAACCATGGCCATGCATGTTCCCAGTTATGATTTTGGTATGTAGGGGCTTAGAGGGATAGTACTATAGCTTGGGAAAAGCTTGCCTATTATTTTGAGAAAATACTTGTTTTGCTTCTGGCTTAGCGTTTGTTTTCAAATTTCAAAAGAAAATTTGGTGACAGTTCTGCTTGGAATCTAGGGAATGGTAGAATATGTCAGTAACTCATACAGAGGACAGAGGAGAGGAATCTTTGAAAAGCAGTCTACTCAAGGCTGGGAGTGATAGGCATGGTATGAGATGATATGTAGAATTACAAAAACATAGAATGGTATACAGGTCTTCCCTGTAGCTCAACGGTAAAGAATTTGCCTGCAATGCACGAGACCCAGGTTCAATCCCTGGGCTGGGAAGATCTTCTGGAAAAGGGAATGGCAATCCACTCCAGTATTTTTGCCTGGAGAATCCCATGGACACAGGAGCCTGCCAGGCTACAGTCTGTGCGGTCGCAGAGTAGGACTCAACAGAGCAACTAACGCTACTAATATGGTATACTCACTGCCTTAAAGACACTTCTAATTTAATGAGAGGAGTAAAATGAACCATATCAAAGCTAGCACATATCATGCTGCTGCTGCTGCTAAGTCGCTTCAGTCATGTCCGACTCTGTGCGACCCCATAGATAGCAGCCCACCAGACTCCTCTGTCCATGGGATTTTCCAGGCAAGAACACTGGAGCGGGTTGCCATTTCCTCCTCCAATGCATGAAAGTGAAAAATCAAAGTGAAATCGCTCATTCGTGTCTGACTCCTAGTGACCCCATGGACTGCAGCCTACCAGGCTCCTCCGTCCATGGGATTTTCCAGGCAAGAGTTCTGGGGTGGGGTTCCATTGCCTTCTCCAGCACATATCATGGATATACACAATGATAAGTTATTTCATAGAGTAATTATTTAGTATTCGTAACAAACTTATGGGATCCTTAGTATTATGTTTATTTTACAGATGAGGTAAGGAAGGCTTAGGAAGACTAAGTAAGTTATCCCAAGTCACAGCACTAGGAAGCAGTAGAGCCAGCACTTGAACCCAGATCTGCTGACCTCCCAGCTCATACACCATTTTTATCTGAAAACACAAAATTATATATTTAGAAGAAAAGTATAAATAGAATTTCATATGGGAATATTTATGTACAACCAATAATATATGTGATACAGTAATAAAACAAGCAACTGAGTGTCTGTGTACCTAATATGTATACATGTGATATTACTTTATTTCAGAGCAGTTAAAAACAAGTTAGTTCGTCTTTGTTCCTGTGCACTTGACCCATCTCAAATACAAAAATGCAGAAATTACTAACATTATAGTATGTTTTAGGGAGATGGGTGAAAAGGTTTAATGGTTTTATCAGGTTTTATTTTTTCCTAAGAAGTCAGAAAAATCTACTTTTTCACCCAAAGTGTATTTAGTTTTCTTTGTTGCTTTTTTGTTGTTATGTAATACATGTTATTCGGAGAAGGCAATGGCACCCTACTCCAGTACTTTTGTCTGGAAAATCCCGTGAACGGAGGAGCCTGGTAGGCTGCAGTCCACGGGGTCTTGAAGAGTCGGACACGACTGAGCGACTTCACTTTCACTTTTCACTTTCATGCATTGGAGAAGGAAATGGCAACCCACCCCGGTGTTCTTGCCTGGAGACTCCCAGGGACAGGGGAGCCTGGTGGGCTGCCGTCTATGGGGTTGCACAGAGTCGAACACGACTGAAGTGACTTAGCAGCAATACATGTTATTAAGGAATTTAATGTGTATAGTATTCTGGGTTGACATCTACTTTTAAAATAAGCCACTTTGTAAAAAGTGGCATTTAGACAGGTGCATTAACTTCTTCAGGCCCCTGTTTAGCACTCTGCTGGAGTAATTCGTTGGTCTGCTACATATCCTGGGGCACTTTACTGGCAAAGTGAAGACTCATTTCTTAAAGCTCCAGAAAATATGCTTGCTTTTGTAGAAGCATAATGACTTATATTTATTTACTAAAAAAAAAAAAAAAGAAACAACTCTGGAGATTCTGCTGAAATTTTTTGGAAATAACGCTCAGTGTCTCTGTAAAAAGTCTCCATGTTTCTGGAACTCCTGAAAATTCAGTAAAATCTCATTAACTTGCTGTCAATAGTTAAAAACCAGTTCTAATTTGAAGAGTAATTCGCAAGTCACCTAAATTACATTATGTGTTCAAACACGACATTGGAGATTTGGCTGTAGTGCAAAGTGCCTCTAGAAACAGATAATAATAGTAACTGTTTTTAAATCTCTGGAAATGAGTTAACTTACAGTTTGTAAGGCACCTAGCTAAAAGCAGAAAGGAAGGGTACGACAGTGCTGTTTACACTTAATTATTTTTCCTGTGGACTCTTTTTCTCTAGTCCCTTGTCAAATAGTAATTTGTGTCAATAGCAGGTGGTTTGCCTGAAGGAGCAGTCTCTCTGTGTGCTTGCTTGGGTCACTTAAAGTCATATCATGTTGAATTTTATATATGTTTAATTTGAAGGTATTTATCTTTGGTCTCTATTACTTTAAGTCATTAGAGCTTCACTTTCCTAAGGTAGAAATGGAAGAAATGTATTTATATCATAGAAAACAAGCTGCAGTTTAATTTCAGAAAATCAAGCTTTTCATTTTTTTTTTTTAAAAACAAGATCGTCTCTTCTTGTTACTTTATCTTGATAGCACCTGAATGAGCTAAATAACTCAGACTCCAGGAACCTCAGTCTTCATTGAATCTTACCTTGATTTTCTTTTCTACTTCCAATTTAATGAGTGGCCAAATCTGACTTTCCTTTTGCAACATTTTTTTTCATTGTTTTCTGTTTTTGTATGACTATTGCTATGCAGTAAGTTTGGTTATTACTGTCCAATATCTGGAAATAGTCTTACAGTGTTCCTGTTTACATCCCTAATTTCAGTTTCTTCTGCTCATCTCCTCTAAGGCACTGTGATTAATTTAAAGTCTTGCTCAAGAACCAATGATGATTTTCATTAAAAAAAAAATTGAGTTTTTGGAACTCAATCAAGGATCTTTTCAAGCTGACTCCATGCCTTCCTTTCTAGAATTGTTTCCACTTCTTCAATCTAGTATACATGATCTAGGAAAGCAGAACATTATTGTTTTGGGGTTATATCTGATTTTTCCAATCTTGTCATTTGTGCTCATGATGTCTTGAAAATGATCTTCAGCAATTTCATATACATCAGCCTATATAACTTTCCCTGAGTTTCTGCAGTTCTGGGATACAAGTTTAACAATGGATATTTTGCTTTTAATCACTGATCCAAAGCATCTGTATTACTTTAATGTCCAAGGGAATGAATCATACCACTTTTCCTTAATAAATGATGGCACTGTAGCATCTCGAGAATAAACACGTTCAGTTCAGTTCAGTCGCTCAATTGTGTCCGACTCTTTGAGATCCCATGAATCGCAGAACACCAGGCCTCCCTGTCCATCACCAACTCCCAGAGTTCACTCAAACTCATGTCCATCGAGTTGGTGATGCCATCCAGCCATCTCATCCTCTGTCATCCCCTTCTCCTCCTGCCCCCAATCCCTCCCAGCATCAGAGTCTTTTCCAATGAGTCAAGTCTTTGCATCAGGTGGCCAAAGTATTGGAGTTTCAGCTTTAGCATCATTCCTTCCAAAGAAATCCCAGGGCTGATCTCCTTCAGAATGGACTGGTTGGATCTCCTTGCAGTCCAAGGGACTCTCAAGAGTCCTCTCCAATACCACAGTTCAAAAGCATCAATTCTTCGGTGCTCAGCCTTCTTCACAGTCCAGCTCTCACATCCATACATGACCACTGGAAAAACCATAGCCTTGACTGGACGGACCTTTGTTGGCAAAGTAATGTCTCTGCTTTTGAATATGCTGTCTCGGTTGGTCATAACTTTCCTTCCAAGGAGTAAGCATCTTTTAATTTCATGGCTGCAGTCACCATCTGTAGTGATTTTGGAGCCTCCCCCCAAAATAAAGTCTGACACTGTTTCCACTGTTTCCCCATCTATTTTCCATGAAGTGATGGGACCAGATGCCATGATCTTCGTTTTCTGCATGTTGAGCTTTAAGCCAACTTTTCCCCTGTCCTCTTTCATCAAGAGGCTTTTTAGTTCTTCTTCACCTTCTGCCATAAGGGTGGTGTCATCTGCATATCTGAGGTTATTGATATTTCTCCCGGCAATCTTGATTCCAGCTTGTGCTTCTTCAGGTTACATATATATGAGAGAACAATGATTTCTGCACAGTAAACTTTTGAGGTAGGATGAATAGGATGAATAGGGCTTCTCAAGTGGCACTAGTGGTAAAGAACCCACCTGCCAGTTCAGGAAATGTAAGAGACTTGGATTTGATCCTTGGGTTGGGAAGATCCCCTGGAGGAAGGCATGGCAATCCACTCCAGTATACTTGACTAGAGAAACCCTTGGACAGAGAGCCTGGTGGGCTACAGTCCGCAGGGTTGCAAAGAGTCAGACACAACTGAAGTGACTTAGCACAGCACATACAATGACTAAGAACATGGACTCTAAGCCCAGGCCACTGGCATTCAGATACCATCTGTACTTGCTCACCCTGTAAACTTGAGCATGTTAGTGAACCTCTCTCTGTTAACTATCTCTTCATTTATAAATTATATCTATCATATGTGTTTATAAGAGAATTAAATAAGTTAATTTGTGTAAAGCACTGAAGAACAGTATCTGCAACTATAAAACAAATAGAAAAAGAGAAACTAGTTGTTACGAATGGTCTGCAACAAACATTTCAGAATGTCAAAATTTAGAAGCCCAGGTTGCGTTGTTCTCTCTTGCCTCGGTAACTTGATTTGTATCCAGATTTCTTTATGGGATACATTTCCTCCAATGAATCCCAATCTCTGAATATTATCAAAGAGAGTATCATTTCTCATTGTCACTTGAAGGAAGAGGAGTAGATGTGTGACCTGGAATAAACTGTGCCAGTAACTCCACAGCTAACATTCCTTCTGCTGACTCGGGGACTCTACATTGCTTCCACGGTCTTGAATATGGTGAAAGTTAGAAGGACAGGCAGCCTTTGGAAACAGTTATCACAGAGAACACAAGTAGTTAAGGTCATTGATCAATACTGTATGTCAACACTACATCAGAAGGAGAAGAGGGCATCAGAGGATGAGATGGCTGGATGGCTTCGCCAATGCAAAGGACATGAACCTGGGCAAACTTCAGGAGATGGTGAAGGACGGGGAGGCCTGGCACGCTGTGGTCCATGGGGTTGCAAAGAGCTGGACATCCCTGGGCGACTGAACAACAACATATCAGTCACTGTTCTAGACCTTTCTAGACTCTTTCTCTTCTAAGCCTGACAACAACCTGATGAAGAAGACACCATTATAATACATTTTTTTTTTAATGAAGAAATTGAGGTACAGATAGAGTAAATAATTTGCATAAAGGTCATGTAGTCAGAAAGCAGTGGAACCAAATCTAATCTGAGAAGTTAAATTCAACCAGTCTGATTCCAGGCAATCCCCTTTCCCCAGCACTTTTATACTAAGCCCTTTTGTAGCTAATATAAACATTTACCTCTTTAACTGACTTACTTGTGCTGCCACAAAGTACCACTGATCGAATGACGTAAAGAACAGAAATTTTCTTAGACTTCTGGAGCTAGAAGTTCAAGATCAAGGTGCCAGCAGGTTTGGTTTCTTATAAGGCCTTTCTCTCTGGCTCGCAGGTGGCACCTTTATGCTGTGTCCTGCCATGGTCTTTTCTTATGTATCCTCCTGTGTTCTCTGTGTTCAAATTTCCTCTTCTTACAGAATTCAGATCAGATTAGTTCTGTTCAGTTCAGTCACTCAGTCATGTCCAGCTCTTTGTGGCCCCGTGAACCGCAGCACGCCAGGCCTCCTTGTCCATCACCAACTCCCAGAGTTTACCCAAACTCACGTCCATTGAGTCAGTGATGCCATCCAGCAATTCCATCCTCTGTCGTCCCCTTCTCCTCCTGCCCTCAATCTTTCCCAACATCAGGGTCTTTTCCAATGAGTCGACTCTTCGCATGAGGTGGCCAAAGTATTGGAATTTCAGCTGCAACATCAGTCATTCCAATAAACACCCAGGACTGATCTCCTTTAGGATGGACTGGTTGGATCTCCTTGCAGTCCAAGGGTCTCTCAAGAGTCTTCTCCAATACCAGAGTTTAAAAGCATCAATTCTTCAGCGCTCAGCCTTTTTTTTTTTTTTAAATTTTATTTTGCTTAACTTTACAATATTGTATTGCTTTTGCCATTCATCAAAATGAATCCACCACAAGTATACATGTGTTCCCCATCCTGAACCCTCCTCCCTCCTCCCTCCCCATACCATCCCTCTGGGTCATCCCAGCGCACCAGCCCCAGGCATCCATTATCAGGCATCGTATCTGGACTGGCGACTCATTTCAGATATGATATTATACATATTTCAATGCTATTCTCCCAAATCATCCCACCCTCTCCCTCTCCCAGAGTCCAATAGACTGTTCTATACATCAGTGTCTCTTTTGCTGTCTCGTAAACAGGGTTATTGTTACCATCTTTCTAAATTCTATATATATGCGTTAGTATACTGTATTTGTGTTTTTCTTTCTGGCTTACTTCACTCTGTATAATAGGCTTTTTTATAGTCCAACTCTCACATCCATACATGACTACTGGAAAAACTATAGCCTTGACTAGATGGACCTTTGTTGACAAAGTGATATCTCTGCTTTTTAATATCCTGTCTAGGTTGGTCATAACTTTCCTTCCAAGGAGTAAGCGTCTTTTAATTTCATGGCTGCAATCACCATCTGCAGTGATTTTGGAGCCCCCAAAATTAAAGTCAGCCACTATTTCCACTGTTTCCCCATCTATTTGCCATGAAGTGATGGAGTATGTCAAGGCTGTATATTGTCACCCTGCTTATTTAACTTATATGCAGAGTACATCATGAGAAATGCTGGGCTGGAAGAAGCGCAAGCTGGAATCAAGATGCTGGGAGAAATATCAATAACCTCAGATATGCAGATGACACCACCCTTATGGCAGAAAGTGATGAGGAACTCAAAAGTTTCTTGGTGAAGGTGAAAGAGGAGAGTGAAAAAGTTGGGTTAAAACTCAACATTCAGAAAACTGAGATCATGGCATCTGGTCCCTTCACTTCATGGGAAATAGATGGAAAAACAGTGGAAATAGTGTCAGACTTTATTTTTGGGGGCTCCAAAATCACTGAAGATGGTGACTGCAGCCATGAAATTAAAAGATGCTTACTCCTTGGAAGGAAAGTTATGATCAACCTAGATAGCATATTCAAAAGCAGAGACATTACTTTGCCAACAAAGGTTCGCCTAGTCAAGGCTATGGTTTTTCCAGTGGTCATGTATGGATGTGAGAGTTGGACTGTGAAGAAGGCTGAGCGCTCAAGAATTGATGCTTTTGAACTGTGGTGTGGGAGAAGACTCTTGAGAGTCCCTTGGACTGCAAGGAGATCCAACCAGTCCATTCTGAAGGAGATCAGCCCTGGGATTTCTTTGGAAGGAATGATGCTAAAGCTGAAACTCCAGTATTTTGGCCACATGTGAAGAGTTGACTCATTGGAGAAGACTCTGATGCTGGGAGGGATTGGGGGCAGGAGGAGAAGGGGATGACAGAGGATGAGATGGCTGGATGGCATCACTGACTCGATGGACCTGAGTCTGAGTGAACTCGGAGATGGTGATGGACAGGGAGGCCTGGCGTGCTGCGATTCATGGGGTCGCAGAGAGTCGGACACAACTGAGTGAATCAACTGAACTGAACAGAACTGATGGGACTGGATGCCGTCATCTTAGTTTTCTGAATGTTGAGCTTTAAGCCAGGTTTTTCACTCTCCTCTTTCACTTTCATCAAGAGGCTCTTTAGACATCAGATTAGGTCCCCACCATAAGGGACTCATTTTAGCTTAATCACCACTTTAAAAGCTCTGTCTTCAAGTTTAGCCACTTTCCAAGGTACTGGGAGTTAGGGCTTCCAACATGTCTTTGGAAAGGCTGAATTCAACCCATAACACCTCCATAATCTGTGACCCCACGTATCCTGTGCTAGAATGTGTTGTATTCTAAAAAAGCAAAAACAAAAGCAGCAACAAAATCTACTTCAGGCAAAATTTTCAGTCTTTATTGATACTTTTCTCAATTCACGTGCCTCTGATGAGTATGTCAACATTCACCCTTACCTCTTGGCCTTTCCTGTCTTCAGACATTTATCTGCACTTCTTGGGAATCTCTCAGACTTTTATTGCATCATAGCCCCCTCATCTGTGTCCACCTGTTCAGCTATTTTGCTTACTGCTGCTGCTGCTAAGTTGCTTCAGTTGTGTGCGACCCCATAGACAGCAGCCCAAACAGGCTTCCCTGTCCCTGGGATTCTCCAGGCAAGAACATTGGAGTGGGTTGCCATTTCCTTCTCCAATGCATGAAAGTGAAAAGCGAAAGTGAAGTCGCTCAGTCGTGTCCGACTCTTAGCGACCCCATGGACTGCGGCCCACCGGGCTCCTCCATCCATGGGATTTTCCAGGCAAGAGTACTGGAGTGGGGTGCCATTGCCTTCTCTGATTTTGCTTACTAGAGCCCATTTTCTCTCAAAGAGTGGAGGCCTTGGGAGAGAAGTCGCTGGACTTCATGGTTTTCTTTTGAGTCTTTGCATAGACTAACTTAGTTCTCTTTTCTCACCCGGTTCCTGAAGTGACTGGCTGAGGGAGGGAGGTGTGCAGATGTCTCATGTTCATTGTCTCGATCCCACACATTAACTGTTCCTGAATAGTTTTCTGAACAAAGCACTGTGAAAAAGTGTTTCACCTCTATCTTGTTAACTTTCACTTTCACCTTAATTTTATGTTAGCTTAAACTAGTATCCCTCTTTACAGGTGAGAACACTTATATTTAAAGAGATTGTACTAGTAAATGGTAGAGTTGGAATTTATACTCCTGAGCTAGGGCTCTTAACCATGGTGGTATATATGGTATGGTTTTGATTATTGATGAACTTTTATGATTATATAGGACATTGATGAGCCATTTCTCCCTGTTTATGATGGTGAAGAATTTGTAAGAAGCTCATTTAAAGGGTATTATTACAATTATGTAAGTGTAATACTTTGATCTGCATGATTGCCAGATATTAAAGAGTTTGAAAATGATCAAAATGAATTAATTTAAGTTACAAAATAACTGTGTTTTTGGGCAATTGATACCTATATGTAAAAATTCCTTCTTAGAGCCCCCAGGCTGCATGCAGGTGCTAAACATCAAGGAAACCCTGATAGGATTTGAGAAAAAGAATCCCATGTTCCAAGTGTAAGTAGGAAAGCCAAATATTGCACTGATTCTGGCTCTGGGAAAAGTACATACTGTTATATTCCGGCACATCAGAATTTTCCAGGGATGTGCCTGGTGTCTTGGAGTAAAGACAATGTGATTTTTCTGCCATCTAAGTCTTGCTTCTTTATAGGTCTCTGCCATGTTCATTATGTAAATCATAGCTTCCTGTCCCTGAATTGTGAGACTTTTCTTTCTCTATACAAATGGAAACACTCTCACCATTTTCCAGAATCTTGCATATATAATCATCATTTGTTCCTTTATAGCTCAGACTTGAGTTTATCCAAATATATCAAAGAATGAATTGATGAAGCAAAGTTAGTGGTATGCATCCATATCATTCAATAATCAGTATTACTTTTGTTTGTTAGTATTAATATTTAACAACTCTAGCTTTTTATTTTTAGGAGAGGGAAGAAAATTTTATTTTTCTGTTCTGCTTTTACTAGGAAACTAAAACCAAGGCTTTAAAAAAGTGACCAATGCCACGATACTTAATTTTAAATACATTTTAGTAGTCCTCAATTATAATTTGACCTGACAAATTCTTTAGGATCTTTGGCAAGAAGTAATTTTTCAATCAGTGATGAAAAATCAACAACCCCAATCAACACCTCAGGAAAAAATAGAAATTGATACAATTTAGAAATGGCACCCCACCCCAGTACTTTTGCCTAGAAAATCCCATGGATAGAGGATCCTGGTAGGGTCCAGTCCATGGGGTCGCTAAGAGTCCGACACGACTGAGCGACTTCACTTTCACTTTTCACTTTCATGCATTGGAGAAGGAAATGGCAACCCACTCCAGTATTCTTGCCTGGAGAATCCCAAGGACGGGGGAGCCTGGTGAGCTTCCGTCTATGGGGTCGCACAGAGTCCGACACGACTGAAGCGACTTAGCAGCAGCAGAATCATTAAAGCCTATATACACCTTTGGTTTTTAAAAGCATAATTTAATTAGGAAAAATGATCAATGTTGACTCATTTTCAGTGAGACCTGAAGGTCAGCTTTTAGTATGAAGGTTTCATTTAAATAAATCTAAATAAAGTAATATCTGAATGCCTAACATTTATGAATAAAATTAAAAGAGCAAATGGGTTACATAGGGTCTAAGAAGTACGTATCCTGTTAAAGATGTTCAGAAAATCTTAGTATTGCTTAAATAGGCATAATGAAATGATGGCTGACTTTTAAGTGTAGAAGGAGAGAAGAACTTTTCAAAGTCAATGATAAGGGGTAAATTTTTCAGTTCTATCTCCAATGAGGATTTTTGGTGGGATTTCTATATCTTGAAGTTTCCAAATCCTATTCTCTATGAATTTATATTATTTGTAATTACTCCTGAATCACTTTCTGAAGACATACACTTATTCCCATTGATTTTGGTGATGCACCATGTCTTCTACCAGAAAGTTCTCTTCTGCCATCTCTTCTACCAGAAAATTCAGCCATACTGCAAAGTGTGAAATATGGCAGAGGGGAGGGTGGGGATACAGCTGTGTCAGCCAGCCAGATTCCAGTGGAATCCCAGTGCAGATTGATGGGGACCTTTCTAAAGTCAATATATTTATTTCTTTTAAGAACTGGCAGTAGGTTTTGTGTTGAGGGTCCCCAAGATCACCTTCAGGCAGGGAGATCAAAGAACTCACAGGATTCAGAAAAGTTGTTATAGACATGGCTATGGTTTATACAGTAAAAGGATAGAGATTAAAATCAGCAAAGTTTAAAATGCTTGTGGGGCAAAGCAGAGGGGAAATACGGGTAAGCTTCCATGTGGTCCCTCTCGGTGGAGTTGCATGGTGGGGGGCTGGGGTGGGGTGCGTAATTCTCCTGAATTGATGTGTGAATGTTGCCAATTAGGAAGGCTCAGACAAGCCTGGGTGGCCAGATTTTGTTAGAGGTTTGTCTTGTAGTACATTCCTAATGGCTGATCTCATCTAATCAAACCCTTCTCCCTTGCCCCAGGTCAGACTGAAAGTGGCATGAGGCTTCAGGCATACAAAAACATTCTTATAAGGCAGATTCTTCCAGAGGTCACTTCCCAGGAGCCAGGTCAAATGCCAGTCTTGGAGACCCTATTCATGGTAGATGAGCAGGGTAGAAAGAAGAAAGTAGGAAGTATTAGTTGCTCAGTTGTATCCAACTCTTTGCAGCCCCGTGGACTGTATCCAGCCAGGCTCCTCTGTCCATGGAATTCTCCAGGCAGGAATACTGGAGTGGGTTGCTATGACCTTCTCCAGGGGATCTTTCTAACCCAGGGATCAAACCTGGGTCTCCTGCACTGCAGGCAGATTTTTTACAGTCTGAGCCAACAGGGAAGCCCACAGGAAGGTGAATAGGTTATTTCATACAGTTTTATTCAAGTATCTCTTAAGTAATCAAGGAAGTTGTAGGGTTCTTGTCAATGAGAGTTTCTCCTTTGGGAGAAACTATTGTTCTGAGTCTTTTTGTTAGTGGATAATTTAGTAAAAAATGTAGAGTTCTAGAAGGAAACCCATGTAATTCAGTATACTGTAATAAAGGAAAGAATACATTTTGTCTTAAATACTTGTTTCTTTCCCTTTATGGGAATTCATTATTTCTTTGAAGGAGCCAGAAGAACAAGGTATAGAACCCCAATAATTTCAAATAGGAGTGTCATATTTTCACAAGAAGCACTGATTTATAAGTCCAACCCCTGAGGTGCAGACAGGTTTATCATCCAGCTATAAATGTCTAAATGCATAATGGAACACAAGGTTTAATTTCTAACATGTATTTGGATGATGTATTACTCATTTATAAATGCAGCTGAAGTCAAAGAAAAAGTTCAACTATTTTTTTAAAAGGTTGTTCATATAATGCATTATTAAAATTTTTAGATAAAAGGCAAAAATATTATTCAATCTAGTATTATTGGGAAAGATGGAGAAAAACTTGGCCATCTTTATCTGTGTGTTTGCTTTCTTGGTTTTTAAAATTCTAATAATTTCTACCAATTTTGGAACAAACACATATTCAGTGGTGATGGAGGGCCAGTGGTTAATTTTTTTTTTTTTTTAGAATTAGCTTATCATGAGAACTGCATATTATAGTCAGGATACTTTTGAAAGAAAGAAAGTGAAGTTGCTCAGTCGTGTCCAACTCTGAGACCCCATGGACCATAGCCTACCAAGCTTGTCTGTCCATGGGATTTTCCAGGCAAGAATACCAGAGTAGGTTGCCATTTCCTTCTCCAGGGGATCTTCCCGACCCAGGGATCAAACCAGGGTCTCCTGCATTGCAGGCAGATGCTTTACCCTCTGAGCCACCGGGGAAGCTGTTCCCTTTAGAATCCTGTTACCTTTTGCTAATAGCTCACACTGGCACTAATTAGTCTAACATAAAAATATAGAAGCCATGCATGTCCGTTAATTTTATGCATACTTTTGAGGTCTCTTCTCCCATGAAAATGATTTGTTCCTTTAAATCTCAATAATGGACTGCACCCCCTCCATTATAAATTCAGAGGGGTATATATATTCATATATTTTTTAAAAGATCCCAATTGCTGATGTTGTTTCAAAAAACAATAGAACTTGATTAGACACAAAGAGAGATGACTGGTTTTAATAAATCACAACTGGAAGAGGAAATGTGATGTGAATTTTTGGCAAAGAGCAGAGCAGTTTCATGTAAGGATAGTGCTAGATTCCACCTTGTTATAGTCTACAATGATGGATATGGTATTGCCACAATCACCATATTTCTTTTCCAAAAGAACCTTCAGAAGAAAAGACCAAGCTTTGAGTCCAAGAAATCCCGAGCTCAGAATTTGAGATTCAAGAGACATACTTTTAAATGTTAGTTTCAAGAAAGGAAATAAAGGCTGGCATCTGAAATGCTCAACAGCATTTTAAGGACATCATTTTCAAAAGGCCATTTTAGTAGCTGCCCCCCTTGTTCTTATTAATTCTCCTTCTTTTAGCAGTTGTTTTTCTTATCCAACTTGACAATACTAGATAGATGAATAACCTGATTGGCAGCTTGACATTACTGGATAAACTAATTCACTTTGGAATGAATTCAATGTCCAGTGGCTCAGAGGGCTGCAGATTGAATCTGTCAGAAATTTGTTCTTATTTTCAATAAATGCTTCTATTTGTTTCACTTACAATAATCTAAGAGCTAGAATTGGTGAGAAGAGTTTTATGATAATTATTCCCTACTGTTTCTTAAATTTGGGTACTTAAAAATCCAGGGTCAGAGTAGGCTCTCTATTCTTAAGCAGTGCCTTCTGAAATGATTTTTTTCCTGGATGACATCCCAGTTTGCTTTTTAAGGAGTCCAGATTTTCAGAAGTGTAAATGGACAATGATTTTCTTTTTGAAATTAAAATATAACATATAACTCAATTTAACTTGAAGACTTGCCTTCCCACTGAAGAAGAACATAGATTTATAAATAAAACATTATCACTTTATTGTCAGCATTCATCAGAGTAAAGTATAAGTCAGTACATGACAAAAGATTTGTCTAAAATAAAATGATTATAAAAATTGCAATAACTATCTTCTAGTACTCTGGAATCTAGAAGATGAGCAAAGAACACAACAACAATTCAGTTAAATTCAAAATAAGCTTATTCAGATGTAACTTGGTAGAAAACACAGTGTTACATCCTTTGAAAGATATCAGAAAAACTAAAATCAGTGTTCTGATACAAAAGAGTTAATGATTTTATCATAGCAAATAAATATAATAGCTATAGTCATACGTAGAGGCAATAAGAGGGCCAAGAATTTCTTATAAAAAAGAGGAAACTAGCATGGGGTCAAAGATTTGGAGACAATTCCTTAAAGGAGATGGTAGGAGAAAAACTGATTTTGAGTGAGAGATACAGTTTGAAAATATGAAGGAAGGAAAATGGGGAGGCTTTGGGGAAAATTATAAACAAAACAAGAGGGTTGGCATAAGGAAGTCAAGACTGTAAGCAAGTTTATTATCAGACATCAAAACTTTGCAGGCTTGAACTTGGCTGTGTTGAGTTAATGAGTTCCAGAAAGCACAGTTTTTGTACTTTCAATTTACAAAGATAGCTGAATGTTCCATTTACATCCTCCTACATTTTGGCTTTGTCTCTCCTTTTCAGTACACTTTCACCTTAAATATTTGAATGGCCAGGGGTAACTCTTTTGGATTTAAGGGATTCAGATCTTGAAGGACATTTGGAGACACATAAATATTTATCTTTGTTGACATCCTAAGATTTTTTGAAATATTACCCTTGTGAGTAATATTGGGAGAAACGTAATAAGAGTGCTCATCGAAGGTCCTTTTTCCCAGTCCTTTATCAGGTGACTTTCAGGTGATGGAAGTGTTCCCCCTGGATGTCCCAACAGAGCTATTGTCAGTATCTCTGCCCTGACCTAGCTTTCTGTGCATGTCATGTTTGTGATGGGAAACCACGCGGCATCAATTCATTGCCAGATTTCCCCCAGTGCAGTAAGAAATTATATCCCTGCTGGCGAGTCATTTCCAAAGTAGTATCAACCGGGATTTGAGATGAGGGTCTGGAAGCACATGATAGCATAGAGTGTTTAAAGTAAATGGCTTATTTCTTTTGCTGTTTTTCTTCAATTCTAAAGGCTCCAATAAGATGTGATGGATGGAAGTAGTAAAGTAGATTGTTCTAGAATTCATTAAGCTGGAATGGATGGGGCTGAGGGAGGAGGAAAGAAATTGAACCTTAGATAACATTCCCAAGTTTTTCCTGTGGTTGCAAACTGCCACTTTAGCTAAACAGCATGTGGAGTAGTAGATCAAGTGTCTGGGTTTGAACTCTTGACTTGATTGTTACCTGATGACACTTTTAGGCCAAGTTATATAACCTATTTACTTATGAAACTGGAAAATCCTAGTACCCATTTCAGAGTTGTGCAGATTAGTTATTCTGAGGTATGTATTAGTAGGTACTTAGTATATATTTAGAATAGTACCTATATAAGTAGATCATCAGTAAATTTTAGTAATTATTACTGAGTGAAGACAAGTGATTTTTAATGTCATTCTATGGACTTTATAATGCTAAAATATTTTCAAAACTGAAATTATCACCTCTACTGATATTTTACAGAATGCTATATTAGAGCATCTAAACTGTGCTTGCATACCTAAGTAGTTTGCAGTTTATAACATAATACAGAGGCTGGTTCATGGAATAACAATCACTAAAACGTACTTTAATACAGATTCTGCAGAAGGCAGGATGCATAGTTAGCAGACAAGTTCATGGAAAGCAAGTTGAGATTGCTTTTGGCATAGGTCACATTTAGTAATCTGTGTGATATCTAAGATTAACAAATGAGACAAATACATTTAGTTGAAAATGTTAAAGGTTAATAAAAATTAATAGTCACAGATTAATATAAATGGAAAGGTTAGAATAAAAGATGGCAGAACCTCACCTAGTTAGCTGCAGTAGTTTAGCGTCCCACTAATCTCCATCAGCATACACTTTGACAAATGGTGTGCTTGCTTGAAAATTCACTTTTAAGGTAAATGTCCTAGCTCCTTCCAAGAAATTTCTATTTTGAAAATATTTTTATGCAGAGATTCTAGAGCTATTACAAGTCATAAGCATCATATTTTGTGCTGATAAAAGACATCTAACAATCCTCTCACCCTTTGCTTTTTTTTGTATGCATAAAGGAGATGTCTATAGCACCCAGTGTAGAAGAATGGGTCTTATACAGATTCATCCCATTAGCTTTTTGAGTGTGGGTATCTGAAACAATATCCATGAGTTTGTTGTATGACTCCTTCTAGTTGGAATAGGAACTAAAGTAAACTGTAATGGACATCACTAAGACTTAGCAACTGATCCTCCTTTCCTCCTCAGGAAAGGCTATACTTCTGTTACCTTGCAGGTAACAGTTTCTAACTAATGCAAAGAGAGCAAAAGTCACATGTGATGATCCTAGTCTGAGGCAGTGGAAGATCTGCTGGATTCTCCAGGTTAATCTTCTGTCTGAGGGATTGTTGGGGCAATCCCTGGGATCCCGAGGGATTTAAATGGTAAACCACAAAATCAATCAGCCTATATTTCCAGGTGTCTCATTGGAGGATAGCTTCATCAAGAACCTCCTGGGTTTGTTGCTGGCTTAGCATGACAGGAAAACACAGTTTTGTTGTATAAAACTACTCGATTTTGAGAGTGTTATCATAGCGTAGCCTTCCATATCCTAGCTAATGCATAGGGTTAAACAGTACTTTGTTTAGAAAAAAAAAAAAAAAAAAGCTTTTGTTTAAATATATCTTCAGTTTTTTGAAAATTAAATTACTCAAATTCAGAGAAAAAATACCAAAAAAGCAAAAACTTAGAATTATAGCATTGCTTATCTGTCTATCTATATTTTTTTCTTGTAATGACCAGTAAGTATCATGTGGTGGATTTCATTTTCCAGAGACAGTTGCACATGCTTTTCTTACCATGTAACATTAATGCTCTTCCATGGATATGTGGGTTCTTGTCTCTCCTAGTGCTTTTAAATTATCATTATGTATATGAATCAAGCACATGTTCAGGGCAGCGGGGTTTATGCTGAGAAGTAGAGATGAGTTTCTGTTTGACTCTATTCTTTTCTTAGGGGAGAATGGGGGATTCTATGATTTCCCTCATAATCCTTTGGTTTTATATCATTTCTACCTTGCCAAAGATTACTTCACTTTTCTGTCATTTATAAAAGAAAACTGCTTGAAAGCTAACACATTAAAACATAGTGACTTAAAGAGGCAAAATGAAAATGATCCTAGGATTCACTATCTACTTTTTTTCTTGTTAAGGGATTTTTGATTCTAAGAAAAGTGAGTCTAAAGAGTGTAGGAGTAGGGTGAAAAGACAAACTCAAAATGGATTAAAGACTTAAATGTAAGACCAGAAACTATAACATTCTTAGAGGAAAACATAGGCAGAAACACTTGATGACATAAATCAAAGCAAGATCCTCTATGACCCACCTCTTAGAGTAACAGAAATAAAAACAAAAGTAAACAAGTGGGGCCTGATTAAACTTAAAAGCTTTTGCACAGCAAAGGAAACTATAAGCAAGGTGAAATGATAACCCTCAGAATGAGAGAAAATAATAATAAATGAAACAACTGACAAGGGATTAATTTCCAAAATAAACAAGCAGCTCATACAACTCAATGCCAGAAAAACAACCCAATCAAAAAGTGGGAAAAAGACCTAAACAGACATTTCTCCAAAGAAGAAATGCAGATGTCTAACAAACACATGAAAAGATACTCAACATCACTCATTATTAGAGAAATGCAAATCAAAACCACCATGAGATATCACCTCACACCCGGTCAGAATGGCCATCATCAAAAAAAAAAAAAAAAATTCTACAAATAGTAAATGCTGGAGGCATATGGAGAAAAGGGATTGTTGGTGGGAATATAAATTGATACAGCCATTATGGGAGACGGTATGGACATTCCTTAAAAAAACTAGGAATAAAACCACCATATGACATTATATCTACTACTGCGGGCAGGAATCCCTCAGAAGAAATGGAGTGGCCATCATGGTCAACAAAAAGAGTCCGAAATGCAGTACTTGGATGCAATCTGAAAAACAACAGAATGATCTCTGTTCGTTTCCAAGGCAAACCATTCAATGTCACAGTAATCCAAGTCTATGCCCCAACCAGTAACACTGAAGAAGCTGAAGTTGAATGGTTCTATGAAGACCTACAAGACCTTTTAGAACAAACACCCAAAAAAGATGTCCTTTTCATTATAGGGGACTGGAATGCAAAAGTAGGAAGTCAAGAAACACCTGGAGTAACAGGCAAATTTGGCCTTGGAATACAGAATGAAGCAGGGCAAAGACTAATAGAGTTTTGCCAAGAAAATGCACTGGTCATAGCAAATACCCTCTTCCAACAACACAAGAGAAGACTCTATACATGGACATCACCAGATGGTCAACATCGAAATCACATCGATTATATTCTTTGCAGCCAAAGATGGAGAAGCTCTATATAGTCAGCAAAAACAAGACTAGGAGCTGACTGTGGCTCAGACCATGAACTCCTTATTGCCAAATTCAGACTGAAATTGAAGAAAGTAGGGAAAACCACTAGACCATTCAGGTATGACCTAAATCAAATCCCTAATGATTATACAGTGGAAGTGAGAAATAGATTTAAGGGCCTAGATTTGATAGAGTGCCTGATGAATTATGGAATGAGGTTCGTGACATTGTACAGGAGACAGGGATCAAGACCATCCCCATGGAAAAGAAATGCAAAAAAGCAAAATGGCTGTCTGGGGAGGCCTTACAAATAGCTGTGAAAAGAAGAGAAGTGAAAAGCAAAGGAGAAAAGGAAAGATATAAACATCTGAATGCAGAGTTCCAAAGAATAGTAAGAAGAGATAAGAAAGCCTTCTTCAACGATCAATGCAAAGAAATAGAGGAAAACAACAGAATGGGAAAGACTAGGGATCTCTTCAAGAAAATCAGAGATACCAAAGGAACATTTCATGCAAAGATGGGCTGGATAAAGGACAGAAATGGTATGGACCTAACAGAAGCATAAGATATTAAGAAGAGGTGGCAAGGATACACAGAAGAACTGTACAAAAAGATCTTCACGACCCAGCAATCATGATGGTGTGATCACTGACCTAGAGCCAGACATCCTGGAATGTGAAGTCAAGTGGGTCTTAGAAAGCATCACTACGAACAAAGTTAGTGGAGGTGATGGAATTCCAGTGGAACTATTCCAAATCCTGAAAGATGATGCTGTGAAAGTGCTGAATTCAGATCAGATCAGATCAGATCAGTCGCTCAGTCGTGTCCGGCTCTTTGTGACCCCATGAATCGCAGCCCGTCAGGCCTCCATGTCCATCATCAACTCAGAGGTCAATCAGACTCACATCCATCGAGTCAGTGATGCCATCCAGCCATCTCATCCTCTGTCGTCCCCTTTTCCTCCTGCCCCCAATCCCTCCCCGCATCAGAGTCTTCTCCAATGAGTCAACACTTCGCATGAGGAGGCCAAAATACTGGAGTTTCAGCTTTAGCATCATTCCTTCCAAAGAAATCCCAGGGCTGATCTCCTTCAGAATGGACTGGTTGGATCTCTTTGCAGTCCAAGGGACTCTCAAGAGTCTTTTCCAACACCACAGTTCAAAAGCATCAATTCTTGAGCACTCAGCCTTCTTCACAGTCCACTTCTCACATCCATACATGACCACAGGAAAGACCATAGCCTTGACTAGGCGAACCTTTGTTGGCAAAGTAATGTCTCTGCTTTTGAATATGCTATCTAGGTTGGTCATAACTTTACTTCCAAGGAGTAAGCGTCTTTTAATTTCATGGCTGCTGTCACCATCTGTAGTGATTTTGGAGCCCAGAAAAAGAAAGTCTGACACTGTTTCCACTGTTTCCCCATCTATTTCCCATGTAGTGATGGGACCAGATGCCATGATCTTCGTTTTCTGAATGTTGAGCTTTAAGCCAACCTTTTCACTCTCCATTTTCACTTTCATCAAGAGGCTTTTGAGTTCCTCTTCACTTTCTGCCATAAGGGTGGTGTCATCTGCATATCTGAGGTTATTGATATTTCTCCGAGCAATCTTGATTCCAACTTGTGTTTCTTCCAGTCCAGCGTTTCCCATGATGTACTCTGCATATAAGTTAAATAAACATGGTGACAATATACAGCCTTGACGTACTCCTTTTCCTGTTTGGAACCAGTCTGTTGTTCCATGTCCAGTTCTAACTGTTGCTTCCTGACCTGCATACAGATTTCTCAAGAGGCAGATCGGGTGGTCTGGTATTCCCATCTCTTTCAGAATTTTCCACAGTTTATTGTGATCTACACAGTCAAAGGCTTTGGCATAGTCAATAAAGCAGAAATAGATGTTTTTCTGGAACTCTCTTGCTTTTTCCATGATCCAGCGGATGTTGGCAATTTGATCTCTGGTTCCTCTGCCGTTTCGAAAACCAGCTTGAACATCAGGAAGTTCACGGTTCACATATTGCTGAAGCCTGGCTTGGAAAATTTTGAGCATGACTTTACTAGCATGTGAAATGAGTGCAATTGTGCGGTAGTTTGAGCATTCTTTGGCATTGCCTTTCTTTGGGATTGGGATGAAAACTGACCTTTTCCAATCTTGTGGCCACTGCTGAGTTTTCCAAATTTTCTGGCATATTGAGTGCAGCACTTTCACAGCATCATCTTTCAGGATTTGGAATAGCTCAACTGGAATTGCATCACCTCCACTAGCTTTGTTCGTAGTGATGCTTTCTAAGGCCCACTTAACTTCACATTCCAGGATGCCTGGCTCTAGGTCAGTGATCACACCATCATGATTATCTGGTTCTTGAAGCTCTTTTTTGTACAGTTCTTCAGTGTATTCTTGCCACCTCTTCTTAATATCTTCTGCTTCTGTTAGGTCCATACCATTTCTGTCCTTTATCGAGACCATCTTTGCATGAAATATTCCTTTGCTATCTCTGATTTTCTTGAAGAGATCCCTCGTCCTTCCCATTCTGTTGTTTTCCTCTTTCTTTGCATTGATCATTGAAGAAGGCTTTCTTATCTCTTCTTGCTATTCTTTGGAACTCTGCATTCAGATGTTTATATCTTTCCTTTTCTCCTTTGCTTTTCACTTCTCTTCTTTTCACAGCTATTTGCAAGGCCTCCCCAGACAGCCATTTTGCTTTTTTGCATTTCTTTTCCATGGGGATGGTCTTGATCCCTGTCTCCTGTACAATGTCACGAACCTCATTCCATAGTTCATCAGGCACTCTATCTATCAGATCTAGGCCCTTAAATCTATTTCTCACTTCCACTGTATAATCATAAGGGATTTGATTTAGGTCATACCTGAATGGTCTAGTGGTTTTCCCTACTTTCTTCAATTTCAGTCTGAATTTGGCAATAAGGAGTTCATGGTCTGAGCCATAGTCAGCTCCTGGTCTTGTTTTTGCTGATTGTATAGAGCTTCTCCATCTTTGGCTGCAAAGAATATAATTGATGTGATTTCAATGTTGACCATCTGGTGATGTCCATGTATAGAGTCTTCTCTTGTGTTGTTGGAAGAGGGTATTTGCTATGACCAGTGCATTTTCTTGGCAAAACTCTATTAGTCTTTGCCCTGCTTAATTCCATATTCCAAGGCCAAATTTGCCTGTTACTCCAGGTGTTTCTTGACTTCCTACTTTTGCATTCCAGTCCAATTTGGAAAACTCAGCAGTGGCCACAAGATTGGAAAAGGTCAGTTTTCATCCCAATCCCAAAGAAAGGCAATGCCAAAGAATGCTCAAACTACCGCACAATTGCACTCATCTCACACGTTAGTAAAGTAATGCTCAAAATTCTCCAAGCCAGGCTTCAGCAATATGTGAACCATGAACTTCCTGATGTTCAAGCTGGTTTTCGAAAAGGCAGAGGAACCAGAGATCAAATTGCCAACATCCGCTGGATCATGGAAAAAGCAAGAGAGTTCCAGAAAAACATCTATTTCTGCTTTATTGTCTATACCAAAGCCTTTGACTGTGTGGATCACAATAAACTGTGGAGAATTCTGAAAGAGATGGGAATACCAGACCACCTGACCTGCCTCTTGAGAAATCTGTATGCAGGTCAGGAAGCAACAGTTAGAACTGGTCATGGAACAACAGACTGGTTCCACATAGGAAAAGAGTACGTCAAGACTGTATATTGTCACCCTGTTTATTTAACTTGTATGCAGAGTACATCATGGGAAACGCTGGACTGGAAGAAACACAAGTTGGAATCAAGATTGCTCGGAGAAATATCAGTAACCTCAGATATGCAGATGACACCACCCTTATGGCAGAAAGTGAAGAGGAACTCAAAAGCCTCTTGATGAAAGTGAAAGTGGAGAGTGAAAAGGTTGGCTTAAAGCTCAACATTCAGAAAACAAAGATCATGGCATCTGGTCCCATGACTTCATGGAAAATAGATGAAGAAACAGTGGAAACAGTGTCAGACTTTGTTTTTCTGGGCTCCAAAATCACTGGAGATGGTGACTGCAGCCATGAAATTAAAAGACGCTTACTCCTTGGAAGTAAAGTTATGACCAACCTAGATAACATATTCAAAAGCAGAGACATTACTTTGCCAACAAAGGTTCGCCTAGTCAAGGCTATGGTCTTTCCTGTGGTCATGTATGGATGTGAGAGGTGGACTGTGAAGAAGGCTGAGTGCCGAAGAATAGATGCTTTTGAACTGTGGTGTTGGAGAAGACTCTTGAGAGTCCCTTGGACTGCAAAGAGATCCAACCAGTCCATTCTGAAGGAGATCAGTTCTGGGATTTCTTTGGAGGGAATGATGCTAAAGCTGAAACTCCAGTATTTTGGCCACCTCATGCGAAGTGTTGACTCATTGGAGAAGACTCTGATGCTGGGAGGGGTTGGGGGCAGGAGGAGAAGGGGACGACAGAGGATGAGATGGCTGGATGGCATCACTGACTTGGTGGATGTGAGTCTGAGTGATCTCCGGGAGTTGATGATGGACAGGGAGGCCTGGCGTGCTGCGATTCATGGGGTCGCGAAGAGTCGGACACGACTGAGCGACTGATCTGATCTCTGATCTGATCTGATGACCTAGCAATCCCACTCCTAGGCATATCCCCAGGAAACCAAAATTGAAAAAGACACACTATCCCATTGTTCATTGAAGCACTATTTTCAGTAGCTAGAACATGAAATGAAGAAGGCAATGGCACTCCACTCCAGTAATTTTGCCTAAAAAATCCCATGGAAGGAGGAGCCTGGTAGACTGAAGTCTGTGGGGTCGGTAAGAGTCAGACACGACCGATCAACTTAACTTTTACTTTTTACTTTCACGCATTGGAGAAGGAAATGGCAACCCACTCCAGTGTTCTGCCTGGAGAATCCCAGGGATGGGGGAGCCTGGTGGGCTGCCTTCTATTGAGTTGCACAGAATCAGACACGACTGAAGTGACTTAGCAGCAGCAGCAGCAGAACATGAAAACAATCTAGATGTCCACTGACACATGAATGGATAAAGAAGTTGTGGTACGTATACACAGTGGAATATTGCTGCTGCTAAGTCACTTCAGTCATTTCCGACTCTGTGCGACCCCACAGATGGCAGCCCACCAGGCTGCCCCATCCCTGGGATTCTCCAGGCAAGAACACTGGAGTGGGTTGCCATTTCCTTCTCCAGTGCATGAAAGTGAAAAGTGAAAGTGAAGTCGTTCAGTCATGTTGACTCTTAGCAACCCCAAGGACTGCAACCTACCAGGTTCCCCCGTCCATGGGATTTTCCAGTCAAGAGTACTGGAGTGGGTTTCCATTGCCTTCTCTCAATGGAGTATTACTCAGCCATAAAAAGGAACACATTTGAATCAGTTCTGATGAAGTGGATGAGCCTATAACCTATTATACAGAATTAAGTGAGTCAGAAAGAGAAAGATAAATATTATATTCTAACACACATATATGGAATCTAGAAAATTGCTACTGAAGAATTTATTTACAGGGCAGTTGTGAAGCAACAGACATAGAGAATAGACTTATGGACATGGGAGAGAGGAGGAGAGGGTGAGATGTATGGAAAGAGTAACACAGAAACTTATATTACCATATGTAAAATAGATAGCCAATAGGAATTTGCTGTATGGCTCAGGAAACTCAAAAGGGGCTCTGTATCAACCTAGAGGGGTGCGATGGGTTGGGGGAGATGGGAGGGAGTTTCAAAAAGGAGAGGGTATATGTATACCTATGGCTGATTCATGCTGAGATTTGACAGAAAACAAAATTCTGTAAAGCAGTTATCCTTCAATTAAAAAGTAAAAAGGACAAAAAAAAAAAAAAAAAAAGAAAAAGGAGTGTTAGGTGCAGGGTGAAATGTTCAAAGAGGGAAGCAGGAAATATTTTGCTGGTATCACCAAAACACTAGTTTAAAGCAGCCAATATGTGATTTGACCTTTTCTGTTCAATTGGTGCCTTCAGTTCAGTTCAGTCTCTCGATCGTGTCCGACTCTTTGTGATTGCATGAACCGCAGCACGCCAGGCTTCCCTGTCCATCACCAATTCCTGGAGTCCACCCAAGCCCATGTCCATTGTGTCAGTGATGCCATCCAACCATCTTATCCTCTGTTGTCCCCTTCTCCTCCTGCCCTCAATCTTTCCCAGCATCAGGGTCTTTTCAAATGAGTCAGCTCTCCGCATCAGGTGGACAAAGTATTGGAGTTTAAGCTTCAGCGTCAGTCCCTCTAATGAACACCCAGGACTAATCTCCTTTAGGACTGACTGGTTGGATCTCCTTGCAGTCCAAGGGACTCTCAAGAGTCTTCTCCAAAACAGTTACTTCTATATTGTCATGTTCCCTCCCCTTCTGGGGTTCATGGGGTTGGAAGCTTGAATTGCTAGTAATATGATAGATTTCATTTCCCTGAGTTGTACATACTTTTCTTACAATGCAACATTTATGTTCTTCCATTGAGACTTGGGTTCTGTGCTCGCTCTCCTTGTACCAGAACCAAACTAATTAGCATCTGCCTCTACCAAGAGAATGTGGTCACAGTAATTTGGTGTGACTTCAGAAGCTAAGTCATAAAAGGTCATTTGGTTTCTGTTTCTTTCTTTTGGGATATACAACAAAGGAAGCCAGAGTTGCCATGTGGGAAGCATGGCTGCCTTGAAGCTTCCATAGAGAGAGCCTCTCCAGCTATTCCAGCCCTAACTCTTCAAGTCTCAGCCCAGGTCAAATAAATGAGTGAATAAGACTCTAGATAATCCCTCCAGCCTCAAAGCAGCACTAGCCAACCTTGATTTCACACTAAGTGCTAAGGAGACTGAAGATTTATGTGGAAAATAAATGTAATTGTAGTTTTAAGTCAAATGTTTTGAAAATTAATTTTTATTGATATATTTTATTTGAAATTAATTCATACATCCTAAATTTACCATTTTAAAATGCACAATTCAGTGGTGTTGAGTGTATTCACAGATTTGTGTAAGCATCACTGCTGTCTAATTCCAGAACATTTTCGTTAACAGAAAAAGAAACCCTTTCTGTTATCTCTTGCTCCTAATTCCCTCATCCTCCTCCTATTCTCTGCTGCTGATGCTGCTGCTGCTAAGTCGCCCCAGTCATGTCTGACTCTGTGCGACCCCATAGACGGCAGCCCACCAGGCTCCTCTGTCCCTGGGATTCTCCAGGCAAGAACACTGGAGTGGGTTGCCATTTCCTTCTCCAATGCATGAAAATGAAAAGTGAAAGTGAAGTCACTCTAGCAATGGCTAAATCTGTTTTCTATTTCTGTGGATATGCCTATTTGCATACTCATTTGCCATATCATATGATTTCTGTGGTCATGTATGGATGTGAGAGCTGGACTGTGAAGAAGGCTGAGTGCCGAAGAATTGATGCTTTTGAACTGTGGTGTTGGAGAAGACTCTTGAGGGTCCCTTGGACTGCAAGGAGATCCAACCAGTCCATTCTGAAGGAGATCAGCCCTGGGATTTCTTTGGAAGGAATGATGCTAAAGCTAAGAGTTGACTCATTGGACAAGACTCTGATGCTGGGAGGGATTGAGGGCAAGGGGAGAAGGGGATGACAGAGGATGAGATGGCTGGATGGCATCACTGACTCAATGGATGTGAGTCTCAGTGACCTCCAGGAGTTGGTGATGGACAGGGAGGCCTGGCGTGCTGCAATTCATGGGGTTGCAAAGAGTCGGACACGACTGAGCAACTGATCTGATCTGATGATTTCATTTATTAAATTTTATATGAAGGAAATCATATGATATGTAGTCTTTAGTGGATGACTTCTTTCACTTAGTGCAGTGTTTTCAAGGTTTATTTCTGTCGTATCAGATAGCAATATCTAACTCATTTTTATGGCTGAATAATATCTCGTGGTATGGATATACCACATTTTACTTATTCTTATATCCATTGACAGACATTTGACTTTTTCATTTTTAGCTATTAGATGTCAAATTATTAGGTCATATGGGAACTGTGTGTTCAATATTTTCAGGTATTGCCAAACTATTTTCCAAAGTTATTGCACCACTGTATGTTTCTCTCAGTAATATATGAGGATTCCAGTTTTTCCAGAGCCTTGCCAATAATTGTTATTGCATGTCTTTTTTTATTATAACCATCTTAGTGGGTGTGACATGTCTAGTGTGGACATGAAATTGGACAAACTATGGGAGATGGTGAGGGACAGGGAGGCATGGCGTGCTGCAGTCCAAGGGGTCGTGAAGAATTGAACATGACTGGGTGAATGAACAACAACAGTAGGTGTGAAGTCAGTAAGATTTGGGGTCATTTGTCACACAGCCATGCTAACTAGAACATCAGTTTGATGGGGAAAAACCCTAAACTGGAAATCAGAAGACATGAGTTCAAGTACCATCTATGCAACTTAAAACTTGATCTTTGGCAAGTCCTTGGTCCTCTGGGTCTCCTTCTTAGAATTTATATAATGAAACTATTTCTTCCAATTCTCATTATGTTTTAGTGTATTTTTCTTCTCTATACCTTTAAAATCAACCTATCTAAATGTCTATCAAAATTTAGGTAAACTTCCCAATGGACATTTATCTATATCATCAAGGTGAATGTGGATTTCATTTTTAAATAGTTAATTGATATTGATCCAATAATCAAAGTCCAGTGACATATGGCCCTGATTATAGAAAAGACTGATGCTGGGATAAATTTGCCACATTTAAAACTAAGATAAATAAGAATCTTTGTGCAGAGTATTTGGACTTTTTGGTTACCTGAATGACTTGAGCTGCATATATTGACATAGCATATGATAGATAAATTGATTTATGGTAAGTAAACTCTACAGCTTACATTGTCCATTTGGATTCTGTCAACCTTTGAAAGTAATTCAGGAAACCATTTTATACTTCATGACAAATACATTTCTAGGGTTGGTTGGAGGGACGTAAGTTTCCTTTGCAACTTTTAAATGATGTCAGGAATTCAAGGTTATATCTCAGAAAATCATTTAATGTTTTATTGACCATTTAAAACATAAGTGCATTAGAAGGAAATCCATTTTATTTATGTGCGTCAACTCACTTCAAGTCCTTAAACATCATGGTACAGTGTAACCTTCCTTTGATTTTTTAAAAAAAAATTATTTTTGTAACTTAAAATGGGAGGTAGATCCAGTACATAACACTTACTGGAATTTTGATCTTTTTCAGTTAATCTGCCACATATGCTTTGGTTTTGCCTGCACGGTCATTCAGTTGTATTGCTGCTGCTGCTGCTGCTAAAACGCTTCAGTCGTGTCTGACTCTGTGTGACCCCATAGATGGCAGCCCACCAGGCTCCCTCATATCTGGGATTCTCCAGGCAAGTATTTAAAACAGTACTCTACGTGGAATAATTCTATTTGTTAAATGATTAACATTTAGTCTCAAAATTTTAAAAATTGCCTATATTTCCTAGGTTGTGGTGCAAAATATCAACATTTAGTTACATGTCTAGAGTTTTGTCATCTTAAGTCAGTAATTGTGTACTTGTTATTAATTGTAATTAAAACACTAACTACACATATTGTTAGAATGGTTCAATTCAGTTCAGTTCAGTTGTTCAGTCATGTCTGACTCTTTGTGGCCTGGTGAACGGCAGCACGCCAGGCCTCCCTGTCCATCAACAACTCCTGGAGTTTATCCAAACCCAAGTCCATTGAGTCAATGATGCCATCCAACCATCTCATCCTCTTGTCATCCCCTTCTCCTCCTGCCCTCAATCTTTCCCAGCATCAGGGTCTTTTCAAATGAGTCAGCTTTTCGCATCAGGTGGCCAAAGTATTGGAGTTTCAGCTTCAACATCAGTCTTTCCAATGAACACCCAGGGCTGATCTCCTTCAGAATGGACTGGTTGGATCTTCTTGCAGTCCAAGGGACTCTTAGCAGTCTACTCCAACACCACAGTTCAAAAGCATCAGTTCTTTGGCGCTCAGCTATCTTTATAGTCCAACTCTCATATGCATATAGGGCTTCCCTATAGCTCAGATGGTAAAGAATCTGCTTGTAATGCAGGAGACCTAGCTTTGATTCCTGGGTCAGGAAGATCTCCTGGAGAAGGGAATGGCAACCCACTCTAGTACTTTTGCCTGGAGAATCCCATGGACAAAGGAGCCTGGCGGGCTATGGTCCATGGGGTCACAAAGTGTCAGACACGACTGAGTGACTAACACTTCTCACATCCATACATGACTACTGGAAAAACCATAGCCTTAATTGATGTACCTTTGTGGACAAAGTAATGTCTCTGTTTTTTAATATGCTGTTTGGGTTGGTTATAACTTTCCTTCCAAGGAGTAAGCATCTTTTGATTTCATGGCTGCAATCACCATCTGCAGTGATTTTGGAGTGCAAAAAAATAGCCACTGTTTCCACTGTTTCCCCATCTATTTGCCATGAAGTGATGGGACTGATGCCATGATGTTAGTTTTCTGAATGTTGAGCTTTAAGCCAATTTTTTTCACTCTCCTCTTTCACTTTCATCAAGAGGTTCTTTAGTTCTTCACTTTCTGCCATAATGGAATGGTTAAAAAAGGTCAAAATGATCCTATACCTCTGGAACAGTACAATGGAATGGCATCAGTATGAGAAGTTATAGTCAGATGTCCAAGTTCTGCTGAAAATGCCTTTCTAGTGGCAGATCTCTTCTTATGTATCAATTATGAGAACTGGAGTGAGTCAATCTGAGTGAAATCATAAGTACAGACTCATAATTTATATGTACTAAAAATGACTGAGTAAATACAATAAGCAGTACAAGGAGAGATGAGGGCTATTTCAATTAGCTCCCTGTAGATCATAGAATATGTGTGTCTCTATTCAGTTCTGGATTAGTTGAATTACCTGTAGCCAGGGTGTTGGCTTTTTTACTTTTGTTCAGGGTTGTTCAGGTAACATAGTGTGTTATATTGTACTTCAAAGTATAAAAGAAGTGTTGAAACTAACCCTTGAGAATTTATCCTCTTTCAACTTTGGAGAGATCCAAAATAGAATACACCTGCAAGGGAATGTAACTGAATTCCATTAAGCAATCACCTGCCAATATTTGAATTTTGAAAGGATGGTATTAAATGTCTTGTTAATTTAACTATGCTCATAATGCCAAGTTCTGAAGTTCTGCCGAAATAATGTTAAAATAAATATAAAATAACTCAAACTAGCATCAGAGACACATTGAAACATAAATGAAAAACAGCACATGAATCTAAGTAGCCTGTTTATATCACCCCAGAGACTTAGATAAAGAAAAACAAACATAACCTTTTCAGCTCTTTCTCACAAGGGAAAAAGAAAATGAAACATTTGATTATAATTGTTTTAATGAGCTGTGATTCAAAATGATGAAGTTGTAATGGTTTGGGTAAAAAATATTCCGTTAATGAGCTTTTATTTCTATAAAACCTACAAGATATAAAACTCTCCAAGGATAAAGTTTAGTGGAAAAGTAGTGTTTACTTTCTGAAAATTAAAATTCCTAATATTTATCTGCTTTATTTTCAACAAACATACTTATTAATTACCAGTATTACCAGAGAAAAGAAATGTTCTCAAAGAATACAAGCTGTACAATAGACATAAGATGTTTATGTTACTAGTTTTTGCACAGAACTCTAAGGTAGACTTCTTTGCCTGTTTTGGGGAAGTTTCTTAGTTTTTTTAATTTTATAACTTATATGTCTTAGTCTACTTATAGACACAAACAGCGTAGTCAAAAAGTTATTCCACATGATATAGTAAAGCTACCACATCCATTTAGAGTAGAACGTTGTAAGGTGGTATTTGTTTTGGCTATTTACTACTATTTTTTCACTAATGCATGTTTCCAAAATGAACACTCTATCTAAAGGAAAGTTATATATATGATAAACAAATGTCTACTATTGACGATAACTTTTAACATGATTTATGATAAAATAAAGCAATTTAGGTATTCATATTCAATCATCTTATAAATTGCTAACAATTAAATCTGGCCTAGTTAATTTACCTGCATATTAGAATTATAAGTAGCTGTCAGTGAGAAACAGAAAAGAACCATAACTGTGAAGGGCTAACGAAAGAGATTCTATTTAGTGATCAGGAAGTTTGGTGAGTCTGCCACTGAGAGTCCTTGATTTGTTAAGGCATCACTCTAATGGGGCAGTCCCAAACTAAAGTTCATTCTCATCAGTGGAGAAAACAGCTTTTAATTTTGAACTTCTTACACATAGTCAATTCAGTTAACCTATAAATTTCAACTGGCTAATGGCAATAATATACTTGGTATCTCTTTCTGTCTCTCTCTCACATGCACATACAGTTATCTTTATAATCTAGCTTTGTAGTGTGAAGTAGAACAATTTGAAAAACTAAGAATAAAAGGAACCCAATGCTTTGAAACTTCTCTTTTTAACTTAATTTTTTCCCCCTTGTATCTCAGTTTCCCAGGTTTAGGAATACTATCAGACTACGTGTAAATATCAATGTTTAGATATTAAAATGGTTTACTTACAAATCTAATATATTGTGAAAAGGCTGGCAAATATAAAAGGGAATTTTATTAATTCCTTTAGATATGTACATCATGACTCATATGTGAAGAAGTTAGAGAATAGACTTGTCTGATTCTTTAAAGGCCAGATAAGGAATAATGGCAATAATAGTAATAATAATAATAGCAAAAATGGCTAGTAGTTTTGATTGCTTACTTTGTGCTATACTCTGTTCTGAGTACTTTACATGTATTGTCTAGTTTCATTTAATTTATTACAAAAATATTATAAAGTAGGGACTGTTTTAATCCTCATTTTACTAGTGAGGAGATTGTGGCACTGAAGAATTGCGTAGCTTGCTTGATGTCAGAAGCACATGTCAAATTAAAATGTCCTAATAGTGGGGAGGATTAATTTGGGGGTTACAAGGCAATTAAGTTAAGCTTTTAGTTTCTTTATTGAGCTGAAATAAACTAACAAGTGATGTTTTCATTATGTGTTTTTGTTTGCTGCATGTGAGTCTATAGATAATTATTTCTAAATTTTCTGAGATAACAATCATTTATTTACTTAACAAATATTTATTGAGTTATTACTAACACCTACCAAGATATTCTAAGTGCTGGCAACAAGCCACATGCTGAATTTCCTGCCCTAATTGAGTTTATATTCTAGCATTATATTGTACAGATCATTCAGCAATTTGTTTCTCTTATTTTTAGGATTAATCCATACACATAGAAATTCTTTTATGTTTTCAATTAGTATATCATTGTATAAAAATACACCACAACTGATCAATCTCACTACTGGTAAACATTGAGATATTTATCAATTTTGTATTATTGCAAAGGATTCATCTGAGAATATGTCTCGTTCTCAGATATGTGAAAATTTTTGTCTGGTATATATACTTATGTATTGGACTCCAGGTCTTCTGCATTGCTAAAGATTTCTGAGGTAGAAAATCCATTTGTGTAGTTAGCCTTTAGGGAGGGAAGAAGTGAAATGGGATATGGAAAGAAGGGAAATGGATATAGAAAACTTCACATTTATCTGCATTGCTTTATTTCTTAAAAATATGACTTGAAAAGATACCCCCAAAGTGGGCAATTGTTAAATTCAAATAAAAGTGTGTTAATAGAGCCTTATAATTTTTTGGTTCCACCTTAAAGCAAGTTGAATGTTTTGATTCACTATCTCTTAACTCCATGGGTAATGCTGTATTTTACTGTTAACCCTGGTCACGGGACACACCCCGATTGCCAATAAGTGTTCCTGAGACTTGGTACCTCTGTACAGCTTCAGTTTAACTAAGCCTCTTGGGATTTGCCCTTCAGAAGAAAGAACAGATTTTCTTTAATTTGGGTGAAAGTGGGAAATTGTACTTGAGAAACCATAAATGTAAGATTCTATGAGACGGAGTATAGTGACTCTTTCTAAAATCATGGCTAGGAAGAAACCAAGATACAGAAAGCAGGTCACTGCACTTGTATTCTGACAAAAATACATATATGAAAGGAATTGGAATTTGGATAGTCTATATAGGTAGTTATTTTTAATGTCCTTTTGATTTATGTGTTTTTTTAGAAGTAAAATGTAAGCATTTCAATTTCAACATTATAGGTTAATTCAGTTAATTGGAAATATATTCTTTAGTCTTAATCTCTTGGTCACTGAATTTGAAATCAAAATGTGTCTGCTTCTTATTTTCCCTGAAGAATTTTTGAGCAATATATTTCTTGTGAAACATGCAGTCATATCAGTTGATTCTGAGAGTTTTCTTGTTTTTCAGTAAACAGTGTACTCTGAATTCTGACTAAAGAAGTGTGTGTTTTTTGTTGTTGTTTTCTCTGGCTTTTTCTTTCCAGGATTTCAATGTGTTGTCCACATCTGGGCTGAAGAACAAATCTGGCCTCACTTCTCTGAGTTTAAGGCATTGTATTTTGGAATTAAAGTATTCTTTTTCTCTTATCTATGAATGTTCCCAGAGTTTAATTCTAGGCCATTCCTCTTTCCTTTTTGTGTGTTTTCCCTGAATCAACTGTGACTCATGGTTTTGACTTTCTCTTCCATGTTGATGGCCCTTCTCTTTACAGAACTTCTATTTATAATTTGGTTAGGTTCCAAAAGGTTGGTTTAAGTCTGTTTGCAAAGTGACACTTAAAATGAGTAACTGCTAACACCCTCTCATGGTACAGGCAGAGTTGATTATTTTTTTCCTCTCTTCTGGCTCATAACTTTGTTTGAGTCATAAGAGACACTTTTGCTTCATGTTCCCAGCTTTTGAGGTCTATATCCCAACTGCTTTGGGGACTTGTTTTGTTGGTGGACTGCTTCAAGCTAAACATATTAAAATCTGAGATCATTTTCTTTCCAATAAGCTGTGCCTTTCTCCTTTAAAAAAGATATGTACCATTGATGTCAGTGGAACTCAAAGTCTCTGAAATGTCTATGAGAGATGAAATGAAAGTTGCTTAGTTATGTCCAACTCTTTGCGACCCCATGGACTACACAGTCCATGGAATTCTCCAGTCCAGAACACTGGAGTGGGTAGCCATTCCCTTCTCCAAGGGATCTTTTCCAACCCAGGGATTATACCCAGGTCTCCTGCATTGTAGGTGGATTTATTACTGCTGAGCCACCAGGGAAGCCCAAGAATACTGGAGTGAGTAGCCTATTCCAACTCCAGCAGATCTTCCCAACCCATCAATCGAACTGGGGTCTTCTGCATTGCAGGTGGATTCTTTACCAGCTGAGCTACAGGGGAAGCCCAAATGTCTATGCTGCTGCTGCTGCTAAGTCACTTCAGTCGTGTCCGACTCTGTGCACCCCATAGATGGCAGCTCACCAGGCTTCCCCGTCCCTGGGATTCTCCACGCAAGAACACCGGAGTGGGTTGCCATTTCCTTCTCCAGTGCATGAAAGTGAAAAGTGAAAGTGAAGTCGCTCAGTCGTGTCCAACTCTTAGCGACCCCATGGACTGCAGCTTACCAGAGTCCTCCGTCCATGGGATTTTCCAGACAAGAGTACTGGGGTGGGGTGCCATTGTCTTACCCTCCTATTAATTTTACTTATACATTTATTTATTTTAATCAAATCCTATTGATTCTCCCTCTAAACTTTCTTTGAGGTCTGTTCTTTCCTTCTCATAACCACTATGAATAAAATCTTTTCATAGCTAATAATCATATGGTTTATGGCATAGTGCTCCCTGCATTCAATATTCCAGAGCTCCCGTCTCATATACATACAGCTTCCCCCCTGCCCCCTGGATTCTTCTTCCTACAGGACTGTTTTGCACACCAGTCCTTGGTTTGATAGCCTATATTGATCCAAAATTTATTACTAGGTAGCTTTCACGCTCCTCAAGATGGCACTAAATTGCATAATAATCTGGTTTCATACCAAAGGTTGAAATGCATTTTTCTCTTTCCAAAGGGAATCCTGTATTCCATCAAATTAAGGCATTTCCAAATAGACGCAGCCTGCACATTCTCTACTCAGGCTTTTCCTTCTTCTGGTACTGGCCCTTATCCAGTACTGGTACTGGATTGCCTTTTCCTCTCTCATCATATAAATCTTGTTGATATTTCCAGATCCAAGTGAAGTTTCTCTGTCTCTCTAAATCCTCTTCAACATCTTCAGTTTTTAGTCATTCCCCATTAAAATACTTTTATTACAGGCAGAATTCAAACTTAAAAGACTTCAAAAGTCCAGCAAAGCTTCAAAAAGTTTAATCTCATCTCATGCTATCTGGTTTATTTTGACTTTCACTATTTGCTTGATGATTCTTCATTGGAGCTTCAGATATGTCTTATCACCCAGTCTCATACCTTCAATTGCATGTAGAACTTTCCACCTGGTAACCAAAATCTCAAACAACTGTTAAATTTGGCATATTTTTCTGCAGTCTTTTTTTTTAAATGCATTTTTATGTGTTTAGTATTTGTATATCCATCAGAGATCAGATCAGTCGCTCAGTCATGTCCGACTCTTTGCGACCCCATGAACTGCAGCACGCCAGGCCTCCCTGTCCATCACCAGCTCCCGGAGGTCACCCAGACTCACATCCATCGAGTCAGTGATGCCATCCAGCCATCTCATCCTCTGTCGTCCCCTTCTCCTCCTGCCCCCAATCCCTCCCAGCATCAGAGTCTTCTCCAATGAGTCAACTCTTCACATGAGGTAGTGTTAGGTAAAATTTTAAGCAAAACTTTTAATGGAGTTGCATCATTCTAACATAAAATTTTCCTAGCATTCAACTATAATGATATACCCTTGTGAAAAGGTAAAAAGATAGGACACTGAAAGATGAACTCTCCAGGTCAGTAGGTGCCCAATATGCTACTGGAGATCAGTGGAGAAATAACTCCAGAAAGAATGAAGGGATGGAGCCAAAGCAAAAACAACACCCAGTTATGGATGGGACTGGTGATGGAATCAAGGTCTGATGCTGTAAAGACCAATATTACATAGAAACCTGGAATGTTAGTTCCATGAATCAAAGCAAATTGGAAGTGGTCAAACAGGAGATGGCAAGAGTGAACATCAACATTCTAAAATCAGTGAACTAAGATGGACTGGAATGGGTGAATTTAACTCAGATGGCCATTAAATCTACTACTATGGGAAAGAACCCCTTAGAAGAAATGGAGTAGCCATCATGGTCAACAAAAAGAGTCCGAAATGCAGTACTTGGATGCAATCTCAAAAACCGCAGAATGATCTCTGTTGGTTTCCAAGGCAAACCATTCAATATCATGGTAATCCAAGTCTATGCCCCAACCAGTAATGCTGAAGGAGCTGAAGTTGAACAGTTCTGTGAAGACCTACAAGATCTTCTAGAACTAACACCCAAAAAAGATGTCCTTTTCATTATAGGGAACTGGAATGCAAAAGTAGGAAGTCAAGAAACACCTGGAGTAACAGGCAAATATGGCCTTGGAGTACAGAATGAAGCAGGGCAAAGGCTAAGAGTTCTGCCATGAGAATGTACTGGTCATAGCAAATACCCTCTTCCAACAACACAAGAGAAGACTCTATACATGGACATCACCAGATGGTCAACACCGAAATCAGATCGATTGTATTCTTTGCAGGCAAAGATGGAGAAGCTCTATACAGTCACAAAAAACAAAAACAAAACAAAACAAAAACAAAACAAAACAAGACTGGGAGCTGACTGTGGCTCAGATCATGAACTCCTTATTGCCAAATTCAGACTTAAATTGAAGAAAGTATGGAAAACCACTAGACCATTCAGATATGACCTAAATAAAATCCCTTATGATTATATAGTGGAAGTGTGAAATAGATTCAAGGGACTAGATCTGATAGATAGAGTGCCTGATGAACTATGGGTGCAAGTTTGTGATATTGTATAGGACACAGGAATCAAGACCATCCCCAAGAAAAAGAAAGGCAAAAAAGCAAAATGGCTGTCTGAGGAGGCCTTACAAATAGCTGTGAAATGAAGGGAAGCTAAAAGAAAAGGAGAAAAGGAAATATATACCCATTTGAATGCAGAGTTCCAAAGAAGAGCAAGGAGAGATAAGAATGCCTTCCTCAGTGATCAATGCAAAGATATAGAAGAAAACAATAGAATGGGAAAGACTAGAGATCTCTAAGAAAATTAGAGAAACCAAGGAAACATTTCATGCAAAGATGGGCTCAATAAAAGACAGAAATGGTATGGACCTAACAGAAGCAGAAGATATTAAGAAGAGGTGGCAAGAATACACAGAAAACCTATACAAAAAAGATCTTCACGACCCAGATAATCATCATGGTGTGATCACTCACATTCACCTAGAGCCAGACATCCTGGAATGTGAATTCAAGTGGGCCTTAGGAAGCATCACTCTGAACAAAGCTAGTGGAGGTGATGGAATTCCAGTGGAGCTATTTCAAACCCTAAAAGATGATGCTGTGAAAGTGCTGCACTTTCAAAGTGTCAGCAAAGTTTGGAAAATTCAGCAGTGGCCACAGGACTGGAAAAGGTCAGTTTAAATTCCAATCCCAGAGAAAGGCAATGTCAAAGAATGCTCAAAATACCACACAATTGCTCTCATCTCACATGCTAGTAAAGTCATGCTCAAAATTCTCCAAGCCAGGCTTTAGCAATATGTGAACCATGAACTTCCTGATGTTCAAGCTGGTTTTAGAAAAGGCAGAGGAACCAGAGATCAATTGCCAACATCTGCTGGATCATCAAAAAAGCAAGAGAGTTTCAGGAAAACATCTACTTCTGCTTTATTGACTATGCCAAAGCCTTTGACTGTGTGGATCACAATAAACTGTGGAAAATTCTGAAGGAGATGGGAATACCAGATCATTTGACCTGTCTCTTGAGAAGTCTGTATGCAGGTCAGGAAGCAACAGTTAGAACTAAATATGGAACAACAGACTGGTTCCAAATAGGAAAAGGAGTACGTCAAGGCTGCATATTGTCACCCTGCTTATTTAACTTATATGCAGAGTACATCATGAGAAATGCTGGGCTGGAAGAAGCACAAGCTAGAATCAAGATTGCTGGGAGAAATATTAATAACCTCAGATATGCAGATGACAACCCCCCTTATGGCAGATAGTGAACAAGAACTAAAGAGCCTCTTGATGAAAGTGAAAGTGGAGAGTGAAAAAGTTGGCTTAAAGCTCAACATTCAGAAAACGAAGATCATGGCATCTGGTCCCATCACTTCATGGGAAATAGATGGGGAAACAGTGGAAAGATGGGTTGAGTTTATTTTGGGGGGCTCCAAAATCATTGCAGATGGTGATTACAGCCATGAAATTTAAAAAATGCTTACTCTTTGGAAGGAAAGTTATGACCAACCTAGATAGCATATTCAAAAGCAGAGACATTACTATGCCAACAAAGGTCCGTCTAGTCAAGGCTATGGTTTTTCCAGTAGTCATGTATGGATGTGAGAGTTGGACTATAAAGAAAGCTGAGCACTGAAGAACTGATGTTTTTGAACTGTGGTGTTGAAGAAGACTCTTGAGAGTCCCTTGGACTGCAAGGAGATCCAACCAGTCCATCCTAAAGGAGATCAGTCCTGGGTGTTTTTTGGAAGGACTGATTGTTGAAGTTGAAACTCCAATACTTTGGCCACCTGATGTGAAGAGCTGACTCGTTTGAAAAGACCCTGATTCTGGAAAAGATTGAGGGTAGGAGGAGAAGGGGATGACAGAGGATGTGATGGTTGGATGGCATCACTGACTCAATGGACATGGGTTTGGGTGAACTCTGGGAGCTGGTGATGGATAGAGAGGCCTGGTGTGCTGTGGTTCATGTGGTCGCAAAGAGTCGGACACCACTGAGCCACTGAACTGAATTTAATATACCTTTAATTTTAAATATTTGTAATTTTTTATAATAAATGATATTGAAACATTTTTAGATATAAATATTTCCCTCATTTCAATGATTTCTTTAGAAATAACGCTATGGGTTTTAAAGGAATGAAAATTTTATAGGTAAAAAATCATTTTGTCAAATTGCTTCAAGGGAGGTTTTATTAATTATCATTTCAAATCAAGATTTTGTTAGAATGCCTATATTTATTGTTATAAAGCAGTGACTTAATAGTTTTTTTCTTTTAAGATTTTCAGTTCTGTTCAGTCTGTCAGTTGTGTCTGACTCTTTGTAACCCCATGAACTGCAGCACGCCGGGCCTACCTGTCCGTCACCCACACCCAGAGCTTACTCAAACTCCTGTCATCGAATCAGTGACGCTATCCAACCATCTCATCCTCTGTCTTCCCCTTCTCTTCCCGTCTTCAATCTTTCCAACATCCTTGTCTTTTCAAATGAGTCAGCTCTTTGCATCAGGTGGCCAAACTATTGGAGTCTCAGCTTCAGCATCATTTCTTTGCAATGAATATTCAGGACTGATTTCCCTTAGGATGAACTGGTTGGATCTCCTTGCAGTCCAGGGGACTCTCAAGAGTCTTCTGCAACACCACAATTCAAAAGCATCAATTCTTTGGTGCTCAGCTTTCTTTATAGTCCAACTCTCACATCCATACATGACCATTGGAAAAATCATAGCCTTGACTAGATGGACCTTTGTTTCAAAGTAATGTCTCTCTTTTTACTATGCTGTTTAGATTGGTCATAACTTTGCTTCCAAGGAGTAAGCATCTTTTAATTTCATTGCTATAGTCACCATCTGTAGTGATTTTTGAGCCCCCCAAAATAAGTCTGTCACAGTTTCCACTGTTTCCCAATCTATTTGCCATGAAGTGATGAAACCAGATGCCAGTATCTTAGTTTCCTGAATGTTGAGTTTTAAGCCAAATTTTTCACTCTCCTTTCTCACTTTTATCAAGAGGCTCTTTAGCTCTTCTTCGTTTTCAGAGTCCTCTGTAAAATGGAGGTAATAATAGTATATACCTTACAGATTTGTTATGAAGATTTGATGTTGATGGGGGTTCTGTTGCTCACAGCTTATAAAATCAATGCTCAAAATGGTAAAGAGGAAAGATGCTTTTTATCCTAATGCTGGCAACATGGTGGACTCAGCAATATGGTGGATTTGAAGAACAGTGGACTCAGTGTTCCTCAAAAACCAGCTCTGAAGATTCTGCTGAACCATGAAACTTTAAAGGGAGACAAGGAGGAAATTTTAAATATCCGTGGAAATAGGGGATCACAATTGTCACCATCTCCCACTGTATGCAGACTTGTGTGCAGGTTTTTTGACTTGTGATCTTCCTCTGGCTGTTACCTTGTTCACAAGGCTTGGTCACACAGTTTGGGGGATTACTGAGAGGAACACTATGGAAGAGATCTGCTCATCTGTTAATCACTTATTCTTCATGTCTATTTCATTGATTGCTGGAAATAATGGAGAAATTAGGCAAGGCATCTTGTGATTAAAAGGTTTGAAAGGTGATCTTGGGCTGGAGATGAGTGGAGCATGGAAGTTCCTGGCTTAAGGTAGACAGAAGTGTCAGCCTCCTGCAGAGAGCCCTTTCCAGCTGAAAGCTGGTTACAAATCCCCACTTGACCGAACATCATTCCATTTCTGTGGGATTAGTGGTGAAGGTCTATCTTTTGTAACTCATGCTGACAAAGGGTGCTGTGTTCTCAGAGTGGAAGATGTCAACATGGGGCTCTGCTGGCAGTTTCAGTTGTTTGCTTACATATAGGAAGAGAGCAAGCCACAGTTCTTTTCATGCCCACGAAGGTATAGATTATTATGCATAATAATGTTAATCTCATTCTGTTGAGAACAGTTCGTAGAATTGTATGAGCTATAGACTCAGTACTGCTCAAGGTGAAGCAGCTTACATCACGACTATACTCCGGTGATCATGCAATTAGTTTCTTCTTCCTTTGGTGGCAGTTTCCATATCTGTAGAGCAACTAAGAAATGTGCACCAGACACTGTGTCTATGACTCTATTGTCCTGATCAGTAACTGCTCAGATTTTTACTTGGGGGTGAGGGGCTCTGCATGGTTCTCCTTGATTTCAGTGTCTATAACTTTTTTTGCATACTGCTCAACGCAAAATATGTAGTCAATATGTGGTAGTTATTAGGATTGTAATTGGCTATGTATTACACAAATTTTATATATATATATATATATATATATATATATATTCCTTTTACATACTTTCACTTTTGACTTCATACATTTACTGACAAAAGAGAATTTCTCAAATGGTTTCTTTAACTTAAGGCCAGAAACTTTCCACATATTCAAAACAGCTTTAAATAAGGATGCCCCAAACAGTAAAACAGACAGCACTTTAATTTATTATCGTTTCTATCATTATATCACCTAGGCCACATTTCTTCTTTTCCTTGAAAAGTCTTTAAACCTATAGCAACACTGTTAGTCAGTTTCTTAAGCTCTTCTTGCAGTCATTCCTCACAGAAAAACATGCACGTCTGAAGGGGCTTCCATTAAATTCAGTGAAACCTGATAGGGAGGCATCTAGGTTTTGCAAAACCTAAAGCTCATACAATTTTAGAATTTTAAAATAAAAATAATAAAAATTGTAAATTAAAAAAAAATTGCCAACATCCCTGCTAGGTTCTTGCAACAGGATGGTAGGAGCCCTAAGTTTCATAGAAACATCATAAAAAATCGACTGTTGCTTCTTTCCACGCCCTACTGCATTTAGCAAACCCTTCCTTCATTGACAGCTTACAAGTTGCTTTAGAAGCTAAGTCAGTAGCAGCTTACCTGTTTGTTTCAGTTGATGTTTTTGTACTCTCTATATCCATTTGAATTCGTTCACTTTAGATGTTTTATCGGAGAAGGCAATGGCACCCCACTCCAGTACTCTTGCCTGGAAAATCCCACGGACGGAGGAGCCTGGTAGGCTGCAGTCCATGGGGTCGCTAAGAGTCGGACACGACTGAGCGACTTCACTTTCACTTCACTCACTCACACAATAAATGCTCAGTATGCTGTGGTGTTGGAGAAAACTCTTGAGAGTCTCTTGGACAGCAAGGAGATACAACCAGTCAATCCTAAAGGAAACCAGTCCTGAATAGTCATTGGAAGGAGATGCTGAAGCTGAAGCTCCAGTACTTTGGCCACCTGATGTGAAGAGCCAGTTCATTAGAGAAGACCCTGATACTGGGAAAGAATGAGGGCAGGAGAAGAAAGGGATGACAGAGGATGAGATGGTTGGATGGCCTCACTGACTCAATGGACATGAATTTGAGCAAGCTCTGGGAGATGGTGAAGGACAGGGAAGTCTGGCATGCTGCTGTCCATGGGGTTGCAGAGTCGGACACGACTAAGCGACTGAACAACAATAACACATTTGTTGGGGCTTCCTTGGTGGCTCAGTGGTAAACAATATGCCTGCCAATGCAGGGGATGCAGGATTGATCCCTGGGTCGGGAAGATCCCCTGGAGAAGGAAATGGCAACCCACTCCAGTATTCTTGCCTGGGAAATCCCATGGACAGAGCTACAGGACATGGTGGGCTACAGGACATGGGATCACAAAAGAGTCAGAGATGACTGAATGACTAAACAAGTACAACAGCAAAACATTTGTTGACTAGGAATTGAGACTTGAATAGGAACTGGAGGATTATCTCAGGTGACTTTGATATTGTATATAGAAAAAAATGTTAATTACATTCACAGTGATCCCCATATACCAGTGAGGTAGAAATATAAATCTGCTGTCAGCATATTCAATGGAAAGGGCAAAATCCACCCTTGATTTTTCTTCTGATACCCACTAGAGCTCCTTGATGTAAAGACTGCAAAACGAGCATACCCAGCTCTAACAAAACTTGCTTCATTTCCATTAACCTCACAACTTGAAATACTCACTTACCAGTTTCTCTTTTTCCCTGGAGAAGGGAATGGCAACCCACTCCGGTATTCTTGCCTGGAAAATTCCTTGGACAGAGGCGCCTGATGGGCTACAGTCCCTGGGGTCACAAAGAGCTGGATACGACTGAGCAACTAACATGCACAGTTTCTCTTTTTATGTTCTTACTCTTGTGGGAATGTAGGAGTTGACTGCCAGTTTCATTGATAGAATGGAAGCTGATCATAGATTTTAGTCATGACTGAGAGTACTTTAATGGTTTAAAAAAAAAAAAAAATTCTTGATCTACTTAATAAGGAATCACTTTTAAAGCTTCTTTTCCAGTTTGGGACGACTGAGGATTAAGAGTCTATGAGATTATTCCTGGCCAGTTTAAGCTCTTTCACTAGAAGTAAAAAACAGTTCCATGTATTATGAAATCCAGATAGCTAAAGTTCTGTTTTAAGGTTTGATTGCCAAAGGAAAACAACAACAAAAGAGGTGAATAGTGCTTAACTGATACATGCTAAATGTGACTATTGTAAAGATCACATTCCTTTATTAATAATCGCTCAGTCATGTCCAACTCTTTGTGACCCCATGGACTGTAGCCCAGGCTCCTCTGTCCATGGAATTCTCCAGGCAAGAATACTGAAGTGGATTGCCATTTCCTTTTCCAGGAGATCATCCTAACCCAGGGATTGAACCCAGGTCTCCTGCATTGCAGGCAGATTCTTTACCTTCTGAGCCACCAGGGAAGCCCAACTGTGACTATAATAAGCATCAAACTCCTTTATAAATTCTGGAGGGTCTGTTTCTGCAATCTGCTACTTTCTAACCATAAAGCTTCTTATTTTGGAAACTTAAGATTTTAGCAAGCTACCCTTCTGCAGTCATTGTGGCTTTAATTATTGCCCTTTCATAAAGTCTACTTGTTTATTTCTTACGAGAAAGGACTTCAGATTAGAGTATATATCTGTATCTTTCACAGCCACTGAACCTCTATTTTACCTGAACACCTTGTTGAGAACTATTTAGGATACTGGCTTCTTTTTTTCCTTTACAATAAAGAACAAAATGTTCTCGGCATGATGATTCCACTTAGGAATGGATAGATTCTCACATACTTAAATCCTGAAAGGTACAGGAGATGGTCTGCTCCAAACGACAGGTTGTCATGGTTACACTCTTCTGTGGTTCAGATGGGGAGAGGGGCCAATTATCAAGTTTTGTTTGGTTGATTTTAAGTAGTTTGTTACCTGGATACTTAACAAATAAGAAAACAGGGGAAAAAAAAAAAGACTTGTTTTCTTCTTCCCTAGAAAGGAAACCGTCATCACGGAAAAGGAAAGAAAACAACAAACCTCAAATTTCAAACAACATGGTAAATTATTTCATTCAGATAAAGAGTTTCTAAACTGTTGACTTTGTTTGGAGACTAGCACAAGGCCTGTGAACGGAGATAGCTTTCAGGCTATGAATTGGATTTTTTTGTTAACTCTGCTGATCCTATAATACCAGCTTTAAATAATTCTCCTCCTCCTTTCCAAATTTGTCTGGTGCTTTTCATATTTGTATGTGTGTGTATTTTAATAGTGACTCTTTTTGTCAGTTTTGCTGCTTGTCCTTCCCGCTCCCTCCCATGGTGGAAGTGAGATCGTTAATTAATGATATTCCAGAGGCAATTTCTGGAGTGACTATTGGAAAACCCTTCTTAATTAACAAAATGATAAATTCCCTACTGCAGCAGTGCTGCAGCGAAGTTCATCTCTGTCATTCAAAATCCATGATTCTAAAACATCCTCCGACATTTTTGTGAGGATGTTGGGCACTTAAAGTCTAGATCTTTTATCAAAGCTTCCACAGCAAGATGGAGAAGGAGAAATGAAGAGTGAAAGAAGAACTGGACAAAATTAAAATGCTATTCTGTCATTGTAATAGTTCATATGGGCGCTGACAGGAGAGCATTTTAATTTTGTCAAGTGTGTCTGCTACTCATTTATTCCATCTCCTGCTTGTTATCGAAGTTTCAGATTAAATGTAAAGATATGGATGTATTGCCATAATAAATTTATAAGTGGATATTTAAAGAGCAAAGATTTGAATGACGCAAATGAACCTCAGTGTAGCAGTAAAGTAGATAGGATTTGCAGAAAGATGCCACAAAAGTCAGAAATGATTGCTGGAATCGCCTTAATTAAAAAAAAAAAGAAAACTTGAGCTGTGTGAGCTGCCATAGAAGGTATCTAATATGAAAGTAGGCTTACATTACATTATTTATGCCACTTTGAAATAATCTAATAAAAGCTTTAGAAAATCTGATTAAACTGTATTATTCACATGTAAGGCAAATACTTAGTGGAAAACTAAGCTGTTTAATTTGGGGGCAGAAGGTAAGATTCCAGACAAAGTTAAACAGCATGCTTTTAAAAAAGTATGAATTTATTTGTAAGATACCTATAAAATAAAATTCTCTTTTTGAAATTTTATTTTGTTAAGTGAATAGTAATCCCAGTGTGATGAACTGTAGAGGTAACACTTTCTGAGGATGCTTTATTTTCCTCCCACAAGGGACTCAATATTTGTTTAGATTTCACAGCAAAACCATATAATCCGAGACGCTCCTGAGGCATTTGCATAACATTGATATTCACATTAAAAGAGAAGGTAATGCTGTGAGGCACCCAACTACCATTACACCAGGTATGGCTAAGACCCAGAGAGCAGTGCTGGGAAGAAGCAATGGGGAGTTAAAATAAGGACACAGGGATAAATTATTCGACATGATCCTGAGCAGACCTGACTTTTATAATGACACTCAAACAGCAGATAACCCTGAAGGCAATCTGACAAAGAAGAATACGGTGGTCATACCGGCAGATATGAAAGGAGATGAGTAAGCTTTCCTGAAATGTCTGAACCACTATTGAAAAGCATGTCCTTCGACTGTGACCACCGTTTCTTTTTTTCTTCTCATGCCTACTGCCTTCCGGCTAATGTAAGGATTCACTTTTGCTTATCTGCTTTAACACAGAAGAACCCTAGTGAGGATTAAGTTATAAGGATTGGAAGGGAGAGGGAAAGAAAGATGTGTACAAAAATAGCAATGGAAGTTTCAGAATAATAACATAAGAAGATCCATGGTTTTCTGATTTTATCCAAATAAATATTAATTTCAAAATAATATCTGACTGGAACTTAAATGGAGAGGAAGAAGATGAAAATGTTCTTCACTTAGCCTCTGATCCAGTATGCTGTTTTTGGTTGAATATAGACAGTAAAGCATAGGGGCAGTTCAGTTAAGACGTTTAAAGATGTCTTAAAGGACCAATGAAGCTCATGCTCTTAGGACCTACTCCAGGGACGGGGATTCCATCTCTGGGGTCACACAGAGTCGGACATGACTGAAGTGACTTAGCAGCAGCAGCAGCAATAAGTTGGTGAGGGGAGAATGTTGGGCACTTCAGCAAGTGACCAACAACAAGTTTTGCCTAATTAGTAGATGTTATGTGGTAGATTCCCCACCAATCTTTCAAAAAGTTTAATTAGGTGTTATTATAAAGTCAAGCTAACGTGAAACATTATTATTTTTTAACCAGATGTTATTAGTTACATTACTGCTCATACAGAGTAGGAAAACTCATTTTAATATATGGCACAGATCTTTGATAAACAATGTGTGAAACTGGATTTCCAAAATGTGGATATGTAGCAGGGCCAAAATTTATAAATTGGAACTGAAGAGGCAATCTGGAAGTAATCTTTCTCATAACCTCCTCCCTTACTGAGTAGTGTCAGGGACTTGGGGCAGGAAGAAATCTTGACAATCAGTGGTCTCCTAACCTCTTCATTAAAGTCAAATGCTTTTATAAAAATGCTAGTTCTTTGAATTTCTTCTTCTATCCCTAGATAGCATCTGGGTAGACTGGTGGCAATCCAGGCACACAGTGGTAAAGAATCCGCCTCCAATGCAGGAGACATAAGAGATGTGGGTTTGATCCCTGGGTCAAGGAGATCCCCTGGAGGAGGAAATAACAACCCACTCCAGTATTCTTACCTGGAAAATCCCATGTAGCCTGGTGGGCTACAGTCTTTGGGGGTTGCAAATAGACATGACTTTGTGCGTACACACACACACACACACACACACACACACACACACACACAGATTGATGGCAATGAGAATAGTGTGAATAGTTCCGGCTGGCTTCTGTGGTTGTCATGAGGGCAACAACTGAAATCCATGGTCCCAGCTATTTGCATGCAGCCTACTAAAACTCACTAAAATTTCTTGATCTTGATTCCTGATCTGTGCTATTTAACTATTTCCGTTAGAACTTCCATAACCACTAAGGCATGTAGAAATTTCTAAGCCCCTACTCACAGACCATGGGTAACTAGGAGCGCTATCTCACATTCACATCTCTAGCCACCTCCTTGAAGGCAATGGCACCCCACTCCAGTACTCTTGCCTGGAAAATCCCATGGACAGAGGATCCTGGTAGGCTGTAGTCCATGGGGTCGCTCAGAGTCAGACACGACTGAGCGACTTCACTTTCACTTTTCACTTTCATGCACTGGAGAAGGAAATGGCAACCCACTCCAGTATTCTTGCCTGGAGAATCCCAGGGACCGGGGAGCCTGGTGGGCTGCCGTCTATGGGGTCCCACAGAGTCGGACACAACTGAAGCGACTTAGCAGCAGCAGCAGCAGCAGCAGCCACCTCCTTGTACCTTCCTCTTCTTGTTTTTATTATTTAGTTGCTAAATCGTGTCTGACTCTTTAGTGACCCTGTGAACTGTAGCCCACCAGGCTCCTCTGTCCATGGGATTTCCCAGGCAAGAATACTGGAGGCGGTTGCCATTTCCTTCTCCAGGGGTTCTTCCTGACCTGGGAAATGAATCTGCCTCTCCTGCAATGCAGGCAGATTGTTTACTGCTGAGCTACCGGGGAAACCCCACTTTGCTGTTCTACTCTCTCACTTTCAAAACTAGTCCTAGAATTTTGCAACTTCTATCAGGCTCTGCAGAAATAAGCTTCTTACTATAACGTTCCTGAATTTCCTTATAGATATTTAGAGTTTCTATAGACTCCTCAAATTTAGCCCCTTTCTGGTCTATTCATGGACCTCATGTTAATTCTCATTCCACTAGAGCTGGGAGAGAAGGGTTTTCTACTTTCTCTTCATATATGGGAAAGATTTACTCTTAAGTCACTGTATTTGGCTGTTTCCAGAGAAACAGAACCAATAGTATCTTTCTCTCTTTTGCTTCATCTCTATCCTCTCTCTCTCTCTCTCTCTCTGTCTAGCTATGATATCTGTCGTTTTATACTTAAGAGATTTACTATAAGCAATTGAAAAATGTGAGTATGGAGACTAAGAAGTCCCATCATCTTCCATTTGCAAGGTGGAAACCCATGAAGCTGGTGACATAGTTCCAGTCTTCCTCCAAAGGCCTGAAACCAGGAGAGCTGATGGTACACGTTCTAGTTCAGTTGCAGAGACTCGAGAGCTGGTGAGCTGATGATCGAAGTCCTAGTCCAAGGGCAGGAGAAGACCAGTGTCCCATCTCAGAAGGCAGGCTGAAAGAAAGAGTTCTCCCTTTCTCCACCTTTTTATTCAGGCCCTGATTGGATTGGATGATGCCAGTGGATATCCCCAATGGCTATTGGGGATGGTGATCTGTTCGACTAAGTTTAGTAGATTCAAATGTCAATCTCATCCAGAAATACCCTCACAGACATATCTAGAAATAATGTTTAACCAAATATCTGGGCTCCCAATGATCCAGTCAAGTTGACACATAAAATTAATAATCATGGTCATGTTGAAAGCACACACTATGCATCATTCTGTAAATTCTTTATTTCAATTCAACATTGTTTTCAAAGTCAACTTTAATAAATGTAAATCTATTTTATAAACCTTAATCATTTATAGCGTGTAGCATGCGTGTGTGCTCGGTCATGTCTGTCTCCTTTGTGACCTCTTGGACTGTAGCCTGCTAGGTTCCTCCGTCCATGGGGATTCTCCAGGCAAGAATACTGTAGTGGGTAGCCTATCCCTTCTCCAGGGGATCTTCCCATCTCAGAAATTGAATGTGGGTCTCCTGCCTTGCAGGCAGATTCTTCAACATCTGAGCTAACAGGGAAACCCTCAAATTTGCCACTTATTGTAGGTACATTTCTGGACTCTTTATTATGTTCTGTTATTCAGTAAGAGCCTCCTCCTGTTTCTTCTCTTTCTTCTTAAAGATTGTCATGGTTATTTTAGTCCTTTAATCTTAAATACAAATTTTAGAATCCATTTTTTTCAAGTTTCATGAGTAGTCTGGTCTGGTTTGGGAATCATGCTTTTTTTCAAGTCTCTTGAGCAGATTTCGAAGATAGGAATTGCCTGTTGATTGAAGGTTTTTCTGTCATTTCTAGAATCACTTCTAAAATTGTCTGTAGTTCATAGGAGCTGATTTCTGTTCCCATGAACAGAAATCCTATGAACAGTTCATAGGAACTGTTTTCATGGGAACTGATTCCGGATTAAAAATTTATGTTTTTGAAAATTCATAACCCCTTTAATTTTTCACCTATCCTTTAGCTAACTTTGATAATGTATGTTTTTCTAGAAAAGTAAATGTTTCTTTGAAAATTTTAAATGTCATTTATTTATAGCATTATGATTTTAAAAAAATCTTGACTTTTTTAGTGATTGTATTCATTTTTCCAAAATTACTAATACTTTCGATTTGTTTTCTTTATCTCTCTTTATCAGTCTTATAGGTATTTCCCCACTAGTTTTTTTTTTTTAAATGTATCAACTTTCTATATTTCACACTTACTATAGAAATTGATAATTTCTGTATTTTTTCTCTTTGATTAATATTTACTATGTTAATTGTTCTTTGCCTATATCTTACTTTGATTTTATTCTGCTCCTTTGCTGATTTTCTAGGTTCTGTGCTAATTCTTTTGAATCATTTTTATTTTTCAACAAATTTATTTCTGGTTGTAAACTTACCTCTTAATTTTGCATTAGATGCATTGCACAAGTTTTTTAAAAGTAATTGTTTCATTGGTATTCAATTATCAGTTTTATATTTTCCCTTTTACTTTTTCATCAAAGCATTATTTTACAATTTGCTCTTTCCTCCATACATACACTGTATGGTATTTTTATTATTCATGGCTTTTTTATTTTTAACTTTTAATTTTATTTTTATTTTCTATTGGAGTATAGCTGATTTACAATGTTGTGATAGTTTCAGGTGCATAGCAGAACAACTCAGCCTTCATATGCATTTATCCATTCTCCCTCCAGCTCCCCTTCCATCCAGGCTGCCACACACCATTAAGCAGAGTTCCCTGTGCTATACAGTAGGTCCTATTAGTTTCCATTTAAAATACAGCAGTGTGTACATGTGGATCTCCAACTCCCAAACTATCAGTTCCCCCAACCCTTTCCCTCTGGTAGCCAAAAGTTCTTTCTCTGTGTCTGTGAGTCTGTTTCTGTTCTGTTAATAAATCCCTTTGTATGATTTCTATTTAGATTCTGCATTTAAGGGATATCACATGATTCTTCTCTTTATCTAACTTCATTCAGGTCAGATAGCATGGTATGGGTGGTAGTGATCTTTTTATGTTTGTTGAGGTTTCTATGTGTCCTAACACTCGATCAATGTGTAAAGGTTTCTATCCATGTTTAAAAAGAATTTATGTTTTATATTTGAGGGAATACAGTGTTCTAAATATATCTAATAAAGAGAGACATTTAAATGTGTTGTCCAAATTTTATGTATCTTTTACTTTTTTTGTTGGTTTGTTTTGTCAGTTTCAGAAAGAGAAATGCTAAAATATTCTATTTTGATTGAGATTTTGTCAGTATTTGTCTCATGATTCTGTAAGGTTTTTCTTTTATCTATTTAGGTATATGCAAAGTCAGTTATAGTATCCTATTTTTTAGGTATATGTAGAATTAATTAAAACATATGATTGGTGGATTTTTTAACTATTACATAGCTTCCCTTTTTATCTCCATTAATGCTATTTGCCCTTAATTTTATTTGTCTGCTATTGATCTTGCTGGATCAACTTTGTTTTATTTAATATTTATTATAAATTAACAGTGTACCTTCTGTCTGAGAAATAGGCGTATTCTCACATTTATCTTGCTACTGAGTGGGATTGTAATCACAACTAAGATACCACTGAACACCATGATATTAACCAACTGTAGACTTCAAATATTGCCTCTTTCTAATGTCATGGACTCACTGTGGATTTGAATTGTGGATTATCTCTTTCAGGGTCAAATTCTACAATTAGATTTGTTCCTAAGTCAGTCCTAGATTCTTCTTGTGACTCAGTGTGAAGGTTCCTGGCTAGCCTATAGTTGAGTCAGCTGGGGTAAGACAGAAGACCTTCAAACGTCCTGTAACCAATATTCACTTTCTCTCATTTAGAGTAGATTCCTAGAAAACTGAAGGGTAATGAATAAGTGAACTTGTAGATTTGCAAATTGACTATGTGAGAAGTAGGATGAAGTGTCCCTGAAGACTTTGGAAATGAGGAAAATGAGATTGCCCTGAAAAAGTTAAATTAAAAATTTAACAAAACTGTGTCAAAGCTGGGAAATGTTAAGTTGCTTCAAAGATACACTGTGGTAAACTCTATTCTGGATAAAGATATTAAACTTGTCCAACAATAAGAGGAGTAGTTGACCATGAAGTCTAGAGAAAGAAAGGTCCAGAGATAAGCTTCGGGTGTGTCCTTGCTTCTTTCCCAAGGGATGGAGTCTTCCATAGCTAAATGGCTTTTGAGCTATGTGGTCCCATTTGCTAAACCATGATTTCTGAGGGAAAGACTACAGCAGGTTGTAGCCAACAATCTTTAAGTATTCCAAACCTAATAAAAAGATCATTTTCAATATCTGTGAATGGAGACTTAAGACTTTCTTATCCTGATGCCACTAAACATTGATTTAGCTAACTAAATTATCTTGTTCTAATTCCATGCTCATTGAGAAAGCTCTTTATTTTTCTTTAAAAGCCTGCTTTTAGGAATAAAATTGACCTGTCATCTGGACAATTCTGATTGCTGAAATGTATTTCTCATTGTAAATTGGCAATAGTATTTGGTTTATGAACTTACTTCTCATATGTCCTTTTGAAAAAAAACAAGACTGCATATAGTTAAAAAAGGATGGGTCTTTTCATTTGGAAAATATATAGAGTTTAAATGGTTATCTGCTTTCTCATATTATACTTGAACAAGTGTCATTAATTTAGGTAGCTTGCTATATTTTGCTATACAGACAACGTGATAAGCATACTTTATGAACACACACAGTGGTGTCAGTAAGTTTAAGAAGTTACTTCCCATGTTTCTTTTTCTATTTAGTATAGTTTATTTACAATATTAAAATTGTTTCAGGTGTTAAAACTTAGCGATTCAATATTTTATAGATTATACTCCATTTAAAGTTTGTATAAAATAATGGCTATACTTCCTTGTGTGGTACAACATACCCTTCCTTATTTATTTATTTCATACTTAGTAATTTATATCTCTTAATCCCATTCCTCTATCTCGTCCCTCCCCTTCATCTCCCCACTGGTAAGTGGTAGTTTGTTCTCTGTGAATATGTTTCTGCTTTGTTATATACATTTTTTTCTTTTTAGTTTTTTTTTTTTTTTCAGATTAAGTGATAATGTAGCGTATTTTTCTTTGTCTGACTTATTTCACTAAGCGTAATGCTCTCTAGGTCCATCCACGTTACTGCAAATGAAAGAATTTTGTTGCTTTTGTGGCTAATATTCAATTGTATATAATCCACATCTTTTAGCCAGTCATCTGTTGATGGACACTTGGATTGCTTCCATATCTTGACTATTGTAGATAGTGCTGCTAGGAATATTGGAATGTATGTATCTTTTCAAATTTATGTTTTCATTGTATTCAGTTGTATACCCAGAAGTGAAATTGCTGTGTGGCATGGTAGTTTTATTATTAGTTTTTTGAGGGACTTCCTTACTGTTTTGCGTTGTGGCTGCACCAATTTACAATATCATCTACCTGTACTAGGGCTCCCTTTCCTCTATCTTCCACTGGGGTTCCCTTTCCTCTACAAATGTCAGCATTTGTTATTTCTAGACTTTTTGATGATACCCATTTTGATAAGTGTTAGGTGATATCTCCTCTGGAGAAGGCAATGGCAACCCACTCCAGTACTCTTGCCTGGAAAGTCCCATGGACAGAGGAGCCTGGTAGGCTGCAGTCCATGGGGTCACTAAGAGTCGGACATGACTGAGCGACTTCACTTTCACTTTTCACTTTCATGCACTGGAGAAGGAAATGACAACCCACTCCAATGTTCTTGTCTGGAGAATCCCAGGGACGGCAGAGCCTGGTGGGCTGCCGTCTATGAGGTCGCACAGAGTCTGACACGACTGAAGCGACTTAGCAGCAGCAGCAGCATACATATGTGTGTGCACATGCGTTGTGTGTGTATGTGTGTGAGATATTACACTGGAACTTGTGTAACAGTCTCATGACTGATTCAGTAGAGAAATTGTCTTAGATGGATTTGCTTTCTGACCCTAAAAGAATTAAGTATTAGAGACTGCAAGTCTAAGGAACAGGGCCTTGATTAAGGAAAATTCTCAAAGACTGTACATAACTCTGAGGCTTTCTATGAGAACCTTCCCAGGTGACATTCTGAAATCATTATATACTTAAAATGGTACTATCCTTTCAATTATTTATTTAAATAGCTGACAAAAAAATTTGTAAAACTGCTTAATGCTTCTCACTGTAATTTATCTACCAGTACTCTGGAGAAGGCAATGGCACCCCACTCGAGTACTCTTGCCTGGAAAAATCCCATGGACAGAGGAGCCTGGTAGGCTGCAGTCCATGGGGTCGCTAAGAGTCCCACACGACAGAGCGACTTCACTTTCACTTTTTATCTTCATGCATTGGAGAAGGAAATAGCAACCCACTCCAGTATTCTTGCCTGGAGAATCCCAAGGACGGGGGAGCCTGGTGGACTACCGTCTGTGGGGTCGCACAGAGTCAGACATGAGTGAAGCGACTTGGCATAGCATAACATACTCTGGTTCAACACAGCTTTCTGTCTTTCTGTTTAATCCAGAGCTTAAGAATTGATCAAGTAACTCCCTCATCACTTATTGTGATTCCTGGTATACTTCTCACTCACATAGTCTTTGAAATCTGCCTGGTGCACAAGGACTGTGGTTGAATTTACTGCCTGCCACTTTTCTGAAGACTACTATACCCCTGTAATTCACCTAGTAACAACAGGGGCAACCATTTTCATATAATGTGCTTCTATTCACCTTGCCACAATTGATTAGTCCGAAGTTATAAATTTTACCTGAGCTAGGAATTAGGAGTGTTTGGACTTATATCTAATACACTATAGCTTCACTTTAATTATTCTTTTATAAACACCTAAAGAACTTTTTTATTTCAAATGACTGAGGAAGGTCAGGAAGCAACAGTTAGAACTGGACATGGAACAACAGACTGGTTACAAATAGGAAAAGGAGTACATCAAGGCTGTATATTGTCACCTTGCTTATTTAACTTATATTCAGAGTACATAATGAGAAACTCTGGACTGGAAGAAACACAAGTTGGAATCAAGATTGCTGGGAGAAATATCAGTAACCTCAGATTATGAAGATGACACCACCCTTATGGCAGAAAGTGAAGAGGAACTAAAATGCCTCTTGATGAGAGTGAAAGTGGAGAGTGAAAAGGTTGGCTTAAAGCTCAACATTCAGAAAACGAAGATCATAGCATCTGGTCCCATCACTTCATGGGAAATAGATGGGGAAACAGTGGAAACAGTGTCAGATTTTATTTTTCTGGGCTCCAAAATCACTGCAGATGGTGACTGCAGCCATGAAATTAAAAGACGCTTACTCCTTGGAAGGAAAGTTATGACCAACCTAGATAGCATATTCAAAAGCAGAGATGTTACTTTGCCAACAAAGGTTCATCTAGTCAAGGCTATGGTTTTGCCTGTGGTCATGTATGGATGTGAGAGTTGGACTGTGAAGAAGGCTGAGTGCCGAAGAATTGATGCTTTTGAATTGTGGTGTTGGAGAAGACTCTTGAGAGTCCCTTGGACTGCAAGGAGATCCAACCAGTCCATTCTGAAGTAGAGCAACCCTGGGATTTCCTTGGAGGGAGTGATGCTAAAGCTCAAACTCCAGTACTTTGGCCACCTCATGCAAAGAATTGACTCACTGAAGAAGACTCTGATGCTGGGAGGGATTGGGGGCAATAGGAGAAGGAGACGACAGAGGATGAGATGGCTGGATGGCATCACTGACTCAATGGATGTGAGTCTGAGTGAACTCCGGGAGTTGGTGATGGACAGGGAGGCCTGGCGTGCTGCGATTCATGGGGTTGCAAAGAGTCGGACACGACTGAGCGACTGAACTGAGGAAGCAGAGAGAGTAGGTCTATACTGAGTTCTTGAAAAAACAGGTGGGTGAAAAGAGATGTAGTTAATGACAGATTAGGAGAGAAGTCTTTCCAAATTATATATGATGCTTTGGTCCTTGGTTTCAGCATATTTATTGCAGTAGCTCAGCTGCATGCCTCTTCTTGAGTTCCTTTACCTCTGTATTAAATCTTTGCCTTTTTTCCTTGAACCTAGCTAAAAACATTCCCTTTAGGACTATACAAAGAATCACATACTCCATTCTTTCCTCTTCCTATGAGTTACTCTGAGGCAAAATTTTGTTCTAACCCATAACCAAAGTGTCAAATTGAAGATACTGTTCAAATGTGAAATTCCTTGTGTTATTTGTGAAGTTATTTATTTTATAAAATGAAAGCTTGATCACTTTCATTGAGAATTAATTTCTGTGTGAAATATTTCCATGTACTTATATTCATGGATTTTATAAAGTCAAAACTTCACTACTGGTAAATAGCTTGGAACGTTTCACATTTATCTGTTTCTATAATATGTGTGCACATTTACACACATACATGTGCATTCACACACATGCATTTTCTTCTCCTAAGTGAGACTTTCAACCAATTTTGTGTAAATTTTGATGCTTATGGCAAAACTTAATTGTTTTTCCACTTAAGAATTTCCTCTTACCTTTTAGATTTTCCCCATAGAGTTCCACAGAATAAAATGATTCTTTTATAGAATAAAAAAAGTCTCTTTTCCTTTCATTTTTATCTGTACTATAAACGTCTATTTAGTTCCCATGGAAATGCAAACTCAAGTTTAAAATATCTGTGTGCATGTGTTTGTATATGTGTATGAGAAGAAGCATGCTCTGAGTTAAACCCCCAGTCATGCAACCTAAATAGTCTGACAATGAGATCAAATGAATTTGGCAAGAAGACCCTTTCATCCTCTCTGGAGCAAGCTCTAGCAACCTGGGATGTTGACGCAGAATAAGAGAAAGTTCTCCAGAAAATGCGGTTTATTTGAATGCATTTTCTGAACTTTTCATTCTGTGAAAAATTATATGAGGTATTCTTCACTAGAAACTTCAAAAATGAAGACATAAGGTAGAACACGGCAGAGACAAGCTGATGCCTAGACAGACTCAAGCCAAGCTGTTGACTCTGCCAGGACACCAGACTGTTTACGTGTGGATGGTGTCACAGCCCCAGGAGACTCAATGTGATTGTCTGCGATCTTTAAAAGCCCCAGGACTCCATGATTATAGACTCCCATTTTGAGTCCTTACCAGAACTCTAATAGCTGAAGAGTCTTCCCAGATGAAGCTCCATCCATGATGTCTTTGCCTTCTTTCAGGGATGGGTAGCACAGGTAATTTCAGACATTAAGCTCCAGCCAGGTTCAGAGAGCAGTTCATGTCATCACATAAAGAACGCTCTATGTTTACAGAAGAGTCATCAATACAGATGAGCATACAGCTTACTATCATGCTTTTGGCCCTATGTTACTCATATTCATTGAAATTCATAGGCGTTAAGTTAGTAAAAAGTTACAAGCAAGGAAACATGCCAAGACTAATGTACTTGTTCTTGATATCTTCATTTTTTTTATGTGAGAGAACAAACAGATATTGCTGCCTTGAGACTTTTAAACTAGCTGATTACTATAGGAATTATTTTTATTTAAACCATATTTTATAGAATGATAAAAATCTTTAAGATGGTAGGTCGTATAATCCAAATAACCTTTCTAAAATAAAGATATTAATCAACTTCCTTAGTTAATATCAGTGTGCCTTTCCTACTCCCAGCATCAGGGGTTTTAGCAGGTTAGAAGGCAATCTATTCCATGGATGGCTAACTTTAACAGAGAGTTTCTTGCTTAGAGTGAGATATTCTAGTTTTCTGAATAATTGGGTATGCATTACTTTTACTTAACTATTATCAAAAATTTTTACAACACCATTAATAAACCTAATCATCCTAAGTGTTTAAAATCATGTAGACCTCATATTTTCAAACAGAGAAATGAAGAAAAATCAGCTTTCTGCTTTTGGTTAAGATTTTTGTAAGTTTATACTTTGAGCACCATGGAATGTAATGGAGAGCAATAATAGGTAAAAAGTGATTAGATAAATTTCAGAAGACTTTGCCTTTCTCAAAGGTAAGCATCCCAGGGAGCAATGTGGCAAATGGTGCTGGAACCAGGAACTTACTGGTTCCTGTATCTCTCTAGACAGATGGAAACAAACAAGCAAGAAAGATAAGATGAACTGTGTTCCTGTGCAAGGGAGTAACAGTAATCAATCTCACTGGGTAAAATTTGAGACTAGTACAGACTCTCCCTTCACCCATTGTGCCTTAACATATATGTAAGGGCAACTAAGAAAAATTTCAATAACTTTATTTTTAAGGCCAATCAAAATATAAGTCTTCGTTGCCTTTTCATATGCCTTTACTAACTGTGGAACTTCTCACTCCCTTTTCATGTTCTGGTGTTTCTTGCCCAAATGTCTAGCACAGCACCTACAATAGGATTGCATTTCCTGGCCAAAAAGTTTTGCAGCTTTGGCAAGGTTGCAAGAACTCCTTAGTAGCTACCATGTCTTACTCAGCTTTAGATTAGTTGGTACCCTAGTTTCTGATACAGAAGAAATGCTCAATTTGTATACTACATGAACGAGAGAAAGAAGAGGGACCTTTCTCTTATGGCAAGACATTCATTCCTTTCTGTTGTTCTCTCACTCAGTTGTGTCCAACTCTTTGTGACCCCATGGACTGTAGCACACCAGGCTTCCCTGTCCCTCAGCGTCTCCCAGAGCTTGCTCAAACTCATGTCCATTGAGTTGGTGATGCCATCCAATCATTTCATCCTCTGTCGCCCGCTTCTCCTCCTGCCTTCAATCTTTCCCGGCATCAGGGTCTTTTCCATCGAGTCAGCTCTTCGCATCAGGTGGCCAAAGTACTGGAGCTTCAGCTTCAGCATCAATCCTTCCAATGAATATTCAGGACTGATTTCCTCTAGGATGGACTGAGCAGCAACTTTCTACAAGATAGTTAATTTGCCTTGGTTGGCTCGAACTCTGCAATTCTTCCTGGCCCTCTGTTGTTGAAGTCTTGTCTCTCAGAACCTAAAACATAAAGAGTATGAAGTGTGAATCAAATTCAGTAAGTAAATCAATCCTAGAAGCAAGGAGATAGGCTTCATTACAGCTTGTTTGGTGACTCTACTTTATTATTCACTGGGGCAAAAAGGGAAAGCATGAGCCAACGCTTGGTATGTAACCATGACCACTGAAGCAATTTGAATTGCTTTCTGTGAGTACACTGATCTCATTTTCAGTAAATGTTAAGCAGGTTTCTGTGCTAAAAATACATTGAGCTGAAACAGTGGATTAAGAAAGATGCTGTTCTAAATCCCATCTTGTAATTTTCATTTAATGGGTCTAAATTCCTTGAAGTCTCAGACTTTAAAATTGACTTGCAAAGATCTTAAGTTATGGCTCTGAATCCCTTTGGAGGAGGTGCTTAGGAATATTAACCGTACCTTAGGATGCACTGTGTTGGTACAGGATTTGTATGAGCACAGAATTAGTGAGAGGTGAGTGATGAGTAATGGGCTCACTGTGTAGTTTAAATATTCGAAAGAACAGACTCTGTATGGTATTGTAAAATGGAGCTTCATTTCTGATTTTGAAATGTTACAGTGCTTGCTTATTGTCACAGCATGATCTTCAGCACAGTGGGTAGAGCTTTTTTAAAGTAATGCAAATGCATGAATGTCAGAAATACCTTCAGATATCGGGGACTGCATCTTTAAGGAGTGCATTTGGCATTAAACAGCCTTTTCCAGCTAATGAATTTCTCAAGTTACAAGAATAATGGCCTTTTTAATCTTAGCAAGAGTAATTAAACAGACATTTGTTATTAATGATGTTGTTAATGGCAGAAGATATTGAATTCTCACTTTAGATATTATACTGCTTGAGAGTGATTATTTTGAATTTCAGACATAGGAGTGTATGATGGTTTTGAAAGTGCAACATCACTTTAAGAGCATTGTAAAGTACAAGTTATTTAAAAGAGAAAAAGTACTGGCTTTACTATTGTTAATGCCAAGAAAACTGAGTATTTCCAAATTGAGGCAGAACTCTTACGCATAAAGAACATTTGATTGATCAGTTCTGCTTACCTGTTGAAATGGTGTTTTTTTTTTGGAGAAGACACATAGGTGGCAGCCCACAGCTCACAGAAGACTGACTTACTCAAAATCTTCTTCAGAATAGAAAGGCGGATTGTATTGGTTGGTGGCTCAATGTCCACTTCCCTTTTCTAGCAATTTCCTCCAAGTTTGTTCTGAAATCCACCCTATCTTCTTCAGAAGGACATCCTAATAAATCGTTTCATTCGTTCATTCAACAAATACTCCAGTTCAGTTCAGTTCAGTCGCTCAATCGTGTCCGACCCTTTGCGACCCCATGAATCGCAGCATACTAGGCCTCCTTGTCCATCACCAACTCCTGGAGTTCACTCAGACTCAAGTCCATCGAGTCAGTGATGCCATCCAGCCATCTCATCCTCCGTTGTCCCCTTCTCCTCCTGCCCCCAATCCCTCCCAGCATCAGAGTCTTTTCCAGTGAGTCAACTCTTCGCATGAGGTGGCCAAAGTTCTGGAGTTTCAGCTTTAGCATCATTCCTTCCAAAGAAATCCCAAGGCTGATCTCCTTCAGAATGGACTGGTTGGATCTTCTTGCAGACCAAGGGACTCTCAAGAGTCTTCTCCAACACCACAGTTCAAAAGCATCAATTCTTCGGTGCTCAGCTTTCTTCACAGTCCAACTCTCACATCCATACATGACCACAGGAAAAACCATAGCCTTGACTAGATGGACCTTTGTTGGCAAAGTAATGTCAACAAGTACTTACTGAGGACCAATTATGGCAAGGCACTGTTTTATGCACTGGAACTATATCTATGAAAACAGAGTAATCAAATAAAAAGTCACAAATAAACAAAGGCAGTATTAAAAAAGACAAATTCCTACCTGCTATGATTGGGGTTAATGAATTAACCAATATAGTCAGGCCACAGCATTCCCTGTGGATTCTCGTGGTCCGGTGCCAGTGGCCGGCACGTGAGCCAAATGACCCCAATCACACCAGAAATCAAGGCTTTTCTCTCTGCTTGAGGGAAAGAAAATTTTCTTTCTCTCTTCTACTAGACATAGACAGATCAGCAGCCAGGCCCCATTGCCTCTGGCAGTGATTTTGTGACCGGAAGGGAATCCAGGCTTAGGATGAATCAGAAACTAAGCACCACCATGGGTGTTCCCACTGCCCGCCCTAAAAGTATCTGCAGGCAGTTGCCTGTGTACTTCGTCATTTCTGATTCCTGTGACTTCATGGACTGTAGCTCACCAGGTTCCTCTGTCCATGGGCTTTTCCAAGCAAGAATACTGGAGCAGGTTGCCGTTTCCCACTCCAGGGAATCTCCCAACCCAGGGATCAAACCCGCATCTCTTGGGTCTCCTGCATCGGTAGGTGGATTCTTTACCACTACTGCCACCTGGGTAGGAGTGTAGTTTCCCGTCGGGAAATCCATCCCTGGTCTTCCACAGGACAGACTGATTAGAGCAGATCCTCTAGACTTTTGACTGTCATTTATCCAAATTTCAAATGTAAAATTTAGAATCAAGATACTCAGCAAGTGGAATAAGACCAGTTGAATCCTTGGACTCTGAGGTAAAAGCTATTTGAGTGAAAGACACCAAGTTGAACCTTTGGAATCACCTCCTCTCCCCATCACAATAGTTAGTCAAAAAGTGTTGAATTTTGAGAGTGATGGAAGACATAGAATCATCCTTAAGGATGTTAAGAACGCAAGGGTAGTGGTGTCCATCATACCTCTATTTAATGCATAAGTCTCTCTGCTTACAGAAATCAAATGGACTTCTGAGAACCACTGTAATGGGTACACGCTCAACCAAGTCATAGCCCTGACTCAGCTGCTCTGCAACATGTGCTAATATCTTTCTTTGAGTAATTAATTCTCACATGTATGACATGAGGCTTGAAGTAGCAAATTCATTTTTACTATAATCAGACAAGAAAGGGCACATAGGGTGATAATACACATTCATAGTTTTCTTCCAGGTATGTTAACTGTCCCACTCCCTGTCATCAATCAGCAGATATCTGGATTATCTAGACATCTTATGCAGCATCAGATTAATTATTACACTGATGGTATCATGCTGATGAGGAAGAATCAGAGAGGGATGTTTAGCATGTTGGAGGTCTTGGTAAGACACATGTGCCCCAGAGGGTGAGAGATAAACCCACTGAAAATTCAGAAACCTGATACTTCTGTAGTTTTAGGGACTCAGTGGTCCAGGACATGTTGGGATATTTTCTATAAAATTAAAGAAAAATTGATACTTGTATCCTCTATCACATAGAAGGCATAATATTTATTAAGTCTATTTGTGTTCTGAAGGTAGTACCTTTTCATACTTAGAAGTACTGTCCTAGCTGATTTGCTAAATGATACAAAAGTCTCTTATCTTTGTATGAGGTCTCGAGTAATAATGGGTTTTGAAGCAATTCAGGCTATACTGTAAGTAAAATTGCACGTCAGGTATGTTGTCTGGCAAAACATATGATGCTGGAGGTGTGTGGTAGGAAAAGATGCAGTGTGTGGCTTTTGGCAAGAAGAGAGTCATATCAAAGACACTGTAGTCCCAGAGAAAGGGCATGCCATTTGGGGTGGGGAAACAGCTGGGTCCTGGTAGAGACCCATATGCACTGCATTCTATTTAATGTCCCAGACCATTATTTGGTAGAACCCAGCAGCAGTCCAGCATAAAAAATGGCAGACTTGCATTGAGTCTGAACATACCAGAAGGCATAAGAAAACTGCATGAATACTTAGCTTAGACCTCTCTCCCCTCTCTGTCAAACACTATGTTTACACCAGAACCCTGCTTCACCTCCCATCTATGACCATATATGGATATCCTTTATGACAGCTGAAGAAGAAGAAAGCTCAAGGTTGGTGTATGGATGACCAAATAATAATTGGAGTTCTTGCCAAATAATCAAATGCATTGGTTCTTTATGTGCAAACCAAAAATTAGTATGGTTTCTTTACAAGCTATACTCAGACAGTGCTAAGAGACACCTTTCTCATTGTCACCAGTTTCTGATTGTATACTTGGTTACTTACTATCTGAAAGAAATGCCCCAAGGTGAGAATATATAGAGTCATGAGTAATTCAAATGACTGGATGAGCCCAAGGGGCCTGGAAGTTTAGAGACAGGAATGTACGAGGTAGAATATGTGGAAGGAGGCAACAAAGGAGTGGGCACAAGGCATGATCTTTGCATGGTTTGTGAAGACCCACCAGGAGACATCACTGTGGGAGAATCATACTAGAACATAGGCACAAGTGACTCAGTTGGTAGACATTAGTTTGCCTTTGTCATCAACCACCCTAGAATGGCTGTAATGAGCTCATGACTTGAGAGGACCCTGCTGCAGAGACGAAGGTTTCATGTGCATCCAACAGAGTGACTCACTTTCCAGGGCTAGTCTAGCTATTGCCAAAGCTGAATCTCTGATGTGTCTCTATTCCATAAAAAACTAAGCAACTGCTGGTAGCAGATTGACTGTATTCAGTCTCTTCTGTTCCGAAAGGTCTAGCAGTTTATTACAGAACATACCAGAATGTTGTCATTGTTATTCAATCACTAAGTCATGTCTGACTTTTTGTGACCCCGTGGGCTACAACAGGCCAGGCTTCCTTGTCCTTCGTTATCTCCTGGAGTTTGCTCAAACTCATGTCCATTGAGTCAGTGATGCCATCCAATTATCTCATCCTCTGTCACCCCCTTCTCCTCCTGCCCTCAATCTTTCCCAGCATCAGTCTTTTCCAATGAGTCAGCTCTCTGCATCAGGTGGCCAAAGTTTTGGAGCTCCAGCATCAGTCCTTTCAATAAACATTCAGGGTTGATTTCCTTTAGATTTGACTCCTTGCTGTCCAAGGGACTCTCAAGCGTCTTCTACAGCATCCCAATTTGAAAGCATGTGAGTTCATCTTTATTGACCTCCAAGTCACCCCCCTCCAGAGACTGTCAGGGTGCCTTATCCACAGGCATGGAATCCTATATGCATCCCACCAATGAACCCACTTCACAGTTAATGAGATACAGGAGCAGGAAGACCATGACTATGGGATCTGTGGGTTGCATCAGACACTACAACATTCAAAAGCTACCTGATGGATATGGTGTGTGAAAGACTCGGGGAGTATAGAGGTGAATCATCTGCTCAGAGGCAATACACTGGAAGGAAGGGGGCCAATAGGTGGATCAGAGACTTGCATATGGCATTGTATTTGATAGATTCATGCATCTGAAACCCGAGTAAGAGGTTGGGTCTTGCAGGAGAGCATCAGAGGGCAAATACACTGAAACCATACTCACAGAAAACTAGTCAATATAATCACACCAGGACCACAGCCTTGTCTAACTCAATGAAATTAAGCCATGCCCATGGGGCAACCCAGGATGGGCGGGTCATGGTGGAGAGGTCTGACAGGGTGTGGTCTGCTGGAGAAGGGAATGGCAAACCACTTCAGTATTCTTGCCTTGAGAACCCCATGAACAGTATGAAAAGGCAAAATGATAGGATACTGAAAGAGAAACTCCCCAGATCAGTAGGGGCCCAATATGCTACTGGAGATCAGTGGAGAAATAACTTCAGAAAGAATGAAGGGATGGAGCCAAAGCAAAAAGAATACCCAGCTGTGGATGTGTCTGGTGATAGAAGCAAAGTCCGATGCTGTAAAGAGCAATATTGCATAGGAACCTGGAATGTCAGGTCCATGAATCAAGGCAAATTGGTCAAAGTGGTCAAACAAGAGATGGCAAGAGTGAATGTCGACATTCTAGGATTTAGCGAACTAAAATGGACTGGAATGGGTGAATTTAACTCAGAGGACCATTATATCTACTACTGCGGGCAGGAATCCCTCAGAAGAAATGGAGTGGCCATCATGGTCAACAAAAGAGTCCGAAATGCAGTACTTGGATGCAATCTCAAAAACTACAGAATGATCTCTGTTTGTTTCCAAGGCAAACCATTCAATGTCACAGTAATTCAAGTCTATGCCCCAACCAGTAACACTGAAGAAGCTGAAGTTGAACGGTTCTATGAAGACCTACAAGACCTTTTAGAACTAACACCCAAAAAAGATGTCCTTTTCATTATAGGGGACTGGAATGCAGAAGTAGGAAGTCAAGAAACACCTGGAGTAACAGGCAAATTTGGCCTTGGAATACGGAATGAAGCAGGGCAAAGACTAACAGAGTTTTGCCAAGAAAATGCACTGGTCATAGCAAATACCCTCTTCCAACAACACAAGAGAAGATGCTATACATGGACATCACCAGATGGTCAACACCGAAATCAGATCGATTATATTCTTTGCAGCCAAAGATGGAGAAGCTCTATACAATCAGCAAAAACAAGACCAGGAGCTGACTGTGGCTCAGACCATGAACTCCTTATTGCCAAATTCAGACTTAAATGGAAGAAACTAGGGAAAACCACTAGACCATTCAGCTATGACCTAAATCAAATCCCTTATGATTATACAGTGGAAGTGAGAAATAGATTTAAGGGCCAGGATCTGATAGTGTGCCTGATGAACTATGGACTGAGGTTCGTGACATGGTACAGGAGACAGGAATAAAGACCATCCCCATGGAAAAGAAATGCAAAAGCAAAATGGCTGTCTGGGGAGGCCTTACAAATAGCTGTGAAAAGAAGAGAAGCGAAAAGCAAAGGAGAAAAGGAAAGATATAAACATCTGAATGCAGAGTTCCAAAGAATAGCAAGAAGAGATAAGAAAGCCTTCTTCAGCGATCAATGCAAAGAAATAGTTGAAAACAACAGAATGGGAAGGACTAGGGATCTCTTCAAGAAAATCAGAGATACCGAAGCAACATTTCATGCAAAGATGGGCTCGATAAAGGACAGAAATGGTATGGACCTAACAGAAGCAGAAGATATTAAGAAGAGGTGGCAAGAATACACAGAAGAACTGTACAAAAAAGAGCTTCATGACCCAGATAATCATGATGGTGTGATCACTGACCTAGAGCCAGACATCCTGGAATGTGAGGTCAAGTGGGCCTTAGAAAGCATCACTACAAACAAAGCTAGTGGAGGTGATGGAATTCCGGTGGAGCTATTCCAAATCCTGAAAGATGATGTTGTGAAAGTGCTGCACTCAATATGCCAGAAAATTTGGAAAACTCAGCAGTGGCCACAAGATTGGAAAAGGTCAGTTTTCATCCCAATCCCAAAGAAAGGCAATGCCAAAGAATGCTCAAACTACCGCAGAATTGCACTCATCTCACACGCTACTAAAGTAATGCTCAAAATTCTCCAAGCCAGACTTCAGCAATATGTGAACCGTGAACTTCCTGATGTTCAAGCTGGTTTTAGAAAAGGCAGAGGAACCACAGATCAAATTGCCAATATCCGCTGGATCATGGAGAAAGCAAGAGAGTTCCAGAAAAACATCTATTTCTGCTTTATTGACTATGCCAAAGCCTTTGACTGTGTGGATCACAAGAAACTGTGGAAAATTCTGAAAGAGATGGGAATACCAGACCACCTGATCTGCCTCTTAAGAAATCTGTATGCAGGTCAGGAAGCAACAGTTAGAACTGGTCATGGAACAACAGACTGGTTCCAAATAGGAAAAGGAGTACGTCAAGGCTGTATATTGTCACCATGTTTATTTAATTTATATGCAGAGTACATCATGAGAAATGCTGGACTGGAAGAAACACAAGTTGGAATCAAGATTGCTGGGAGAACTATCAATAACCTCAGATATGCAGATGACACCACCCTTATGACAGAAAGTGAAGAGGAACTCAAAAGCCTCTTGGTGAAAGTGAAAGTGGAGAGTGAAAAGGTTGGCTTAAAGCTCAACATTCAGAAAACGAAGATCATGGCATCTGGTCCCATCACTACATGGGAAACAGATGGAGAAACAGTGGAAACAGTGTCAGACTTTGTTTCTCTGGGCTCCAAAATCACTGCAGATGGTGACTGCAGCCATGAAATTAAAAGACGCTTACTCCTTGGAAGGAAAGTTATGACCAACCTAGATAGCATATTCAAAAGCAGAGACATCACTTTGCCAACAAAGGTTCGCCTAGTCAAGGCTATGGCCTTTCCTGTGGTCATGTATGGATGTGAGAGCTGGACTGTGAAGAAGGCTGAGCGCTGAAGAATTGATGCTTTTGAACTGTGGTGTTGGAGAAGACTCTTGAGAGTCCCTTGGACTGCAAGGAGATCCAACCAGTCCATTCTGAAGGAGATCAGCCCTGGGATTTCTTTGGAAGGAATGATGCTAAAGCTGAAACTCCAGTACTTTGCCCACCTCATGCGAAAAGTTGACTCATTGCAGAAGACTCTGATGCTGGGAGGGATTGGGGGCAGGAGGAGAAGGGGATGACAGAGGATGAGATGGCTGGATGGCATCACTGACTCGATGGATGTGAGTCTCATTGAGCTCCGGGTGTTGGTGATGGACAGGGAGGCCTGGAGTGCTGCGGTTCATGGGGTCGCAAAGACTCGGGCACGACTGAGCAACTGATCCGATCTGATCTGATCTGATGCATCTGAAACTTCAGTCGGTAGCAAGATTGGAAGCAAGAATGCAATCAACATTGTTCTCAGTGATTTACCAACATTGTTCTCAGTGATTTACCATGGAATATTGTTCTTCCTGTCCTTCTTACAACTCTGTGCTCTCTAAGGTAGAAATCTTGGCCCCTAGTTCAAACACTCTTCCTGGGGACAGATTCAAGTGTGGAGAGGAAAGCCACTCAGATTCTTATTTTTCTTCTCACAGCTTTTTTTCTGTGTGATTAGACAGCATAAAAACAAACTGCCTGGCCAATCATGCAGTCTTAGCAGAAGCTATATCTTCTCTTGTGACACCTTGAATGCCTCTTCCATGAGTTAATTTTCTGCATTGGAAATAAAGGGGCCCTAGTTAGCCATAAGGAATAATAGGGTGTGATATTGATTTCATCTTCCTTCTCTGCTTCATGTTACGTCCCTGGATTATCTCTGTGGAACCAGAGAGGTACCAGTCGGGGAGCAATGGATCCTGTAGTTATGCTTGTGTGTAGAAATGGCACAATTCTTGAGCAGAAAGCTTGTGACTCACTTTTACAGCCAAAACGACAGTGCTGGGCACATAGAAGTTATGCTGTATTGACTGAACTAAACGGTGTAAGTTGATGGTGCTGAGAAGCAGTTTTCTTCAGTATTTTAATAAACAACTCTGAGCTGTTGTTTATTCATTCTCATTAGAAATATGAATTAAACAATGGGGTGACCTGATGTTCTCAATGAAATTTCTTTCAAACCAGAGATTCAATGGGAAATTATTTTTCAGTGGAAAGGAAGCACTTCAGTCAGGCCTGGGGGCAGGTCCCATGGTGACAGGTGATGGTGCGTCTTTCCTTTGACTTTTAAATCTTTATATCTCCTGAGGGGAAAAAAAATGAGCCAGCTTAAAAAAAAATCCACCAAGCTCTAGAGAATAGAGTTTACAGAGAACTGAATTACACGCCTCTTTGAATCCATATACTCGAGCTTTCCTGCCTCTGTGCCTCCAGCTGACATTTTCCAAGAAGCACCGCTCTGCCTTGCGTTTTCTCATCAGGACACTCAGCCATCTTAGTTTCAGGGTCACTTGAATCACATGGTTAACCTGATTCTTTTTTTTTTTTTTTTTCCATTTTCCAAAATATCACAAATAGGCCTTTTTTTTTTTTTTTTAAGAAGGGGGAAAAAAATTCTGGCTTCAGTTGTTAATTTCCTCTGTTCTGTCAAGATTAGGCTAGGAGTTCTGAGTAATTCTGGCTCATTTTCTCAAGGGACTAAGCCTGAAATAATCCAGTGTTTATTTTTATACAAATTCTCACAGTACTACAACATTTCAGTGACTTCCTGGGATGTTTCTAGTTTTTCACAGGCCAAGAGGCCGTTCTCAGAGGTAGCTCCTTCATGTAAACCTAAAAATGGCGCTTTCCCACATTATAGTTTATCAGGAAGTTTAAAGTTCAACAGTCCTTCTCTCTTTTCTTTCTCATCACAGAGGAAGGAAAAAATAAGGGGCAGTTCCAGCGTCTTAGCTCATTCCAGCATGGTCATTCCATTTCAGTATTTTGGAACCTGGGAAAGAGGCAGGGAGGTTGGAGTCTATCTTGGCGGAGAGATGGCTGGACTGGGAAACAGGGCTCTCGGTCATTCCCTGTGTCACTCTCTGTGTGACCCTGACCTCTTCCCAGCATTCCTGACCCCACCTCTAACTGGGGGAAAATGATGTTTGTCATGTAACTCACAGCATTCTCTCAAAGTCGTGAGATATTATGCTGAAAAAAATGGGACTCGTGTTTGGAAGGCCAACCCTATCTTCTGCACACTTGTGTCTTAATCTGCCTTCCCAATTTGCCCTCCACTACACTTTCTCCAGAACCCTTGTTTTCAGCCCAAGGAGTGGACTATCTCATCTCTTCTAGTATTAATAACATATAATTCTCTACCTCTGTACCATTCCTTGGGGTTTCCCAGAGGCTCAAGAGATAAAGAATTTGCTTGCAGTGAAGGAGAAGCAAGTGGGATTCCTGGGTCAGGAAGATCCTCTGGAGGAGAAATTGCAACCCACTCCAGTATTCTTGCCTGGAAAATCCCGTGGACAGCAGAGCCAGGGGGGCTATAGTCCATAAGGTTGCAAAGAGACAGACATGACTGAGTGACTGATTATGCCTTGACTCAGTGTGATGCTCCTCTTCCTTTGCCTATTTATACTCAATCCAAACCCAATTCTTAAATTCAGCTTCACTCTTTATCTTCCTCTCAAATCCTATGACTCTTTTCACATAATATTTCACTTGCATACACATTTCTTGCTCCAGAATTTGTAAAATGTACTGCAAAATTTTTTGTGTGTCCTTCATCTCTTCTAGTACAGGTAAGTACTGAGTGAGTGAAAATTGCTCAGTCGTGTCCAACTCTTTGTGATCCCATGGACTATACAGTCCATGGAATTCTCCAGGCCAGAATATTGGAGTGGGTAGCCATTCTCTTCTCCAGGGAATCTTCCCAACCTGGGGATCGAATCCAGGTCTCCCACATTGCAGGCAGATTCTTTACCAGCTGAGCCACAAGTGAAGTCAGGGTAAGTACTGGAAGCCCTCAAATCATGTTTGACCAGTCCTTACATCAGCTCCTTAACCTTTCATGTTGGTTTTAGTTCACATACACGTTGTTGAAATTGCACACCAAAATGTGATTATGGTATGTGCATTCAGACATACAAAGTGGGCAGTAGAAAAATCTATTTGAAATATTTAGCCTAGAGTGTTAAATTCAATCATAGAAGGCAAGAATCATTTAGTTGTGTCAGGTTCAGAGCTATATATAAGTTTATTGTTTCATAACAAGTCTGGTCTATTTCAGTGTATTGTTCTCTGTACAAGGTCTCCTTGTAACCATGCATTATAATAGACTGTTGCCAGCATTCTCAAAGTTTCAGAGATGGATTCTTGATTACTTGCTTCCTGCCCCAGGGATTCTTGCTGTTAGGATTGTCATTAAACAAAGCAGCCTCCCTGGCATTGTATTCTGACAAACAATTTGCACCTTTGTAAACTGATTAACGGAATGAGTTTGTTTTGATAATTGATCCTTGACTTCATTTTAAAGGACAGCAAACTTTTAAAAGGACTTCTATGTTTGTTACAAATGCTTTTCCTGAAATTTAAAAATAATTTAGAAATCTATTTAAAAAAAAGAACACCAAGAAACAAGTTGAGACTGGAGACCATTCTTTCAAATTACTATGAATGTGAATTAATGAGATGACCAGCCCAACTTCAGATTTTATCTTCTTAGAATCATCCCCTCCCACCAACCCAAAGTGAGTGAAGCACTCTTTTTGAAGTATAGTTGACTTATAATATTATTAGTTTCAGATATACAGCACAGTGATTCAGTATTTTTATAATTATATTTTATTTAATGTTATTGCAAAATAATGGCTATATTTCTGTGCTGTGCAATGTATCCTGGTTGTATATCTATTTTACATGTAGTAGTTGGTTTGCCATCTATGGGGTCACACAGAGTCGGACATGACTGATGCGACTTAGCAGCAGCAGCAGCAGTTTGTATATCTTGATCCCATACCTCTATTTTTATTCTTTTTCCCTCTCTCCACTGTATCTACTAGAATGTTTTCTGTATCTGTAAGTCTGTTTCTGTTTTCTTATGTACATTCATTTTATTTTTTAGATTGCACATGTAAGTCATAGTAAAGTTTCTATTTCTGACATTTCATTAACATAATACTCTCTAGGTCCACCCATGTTGTTGCAAAGGGCATAATTCAATCTTTTTACTGACTGAGTAATATTCCATTGTGTGCGTCTATACACACACACACACCACATCGCTTAATTCATTCATCTGTTGATGTGCTATTTGGCACAGAGACAATGGCCCATTTGCAGTACAACCCAGAGTGCAAATTTTATAATCTAAATTATTATTATTCCTGTGAACTAATCTGTCAAAAGATCAGCATAGGCATCTTTGTTAATTAACTGGATTTAAAAAAAAAAATGCTTTGTATTGGCAACTGTTTTTCCTTTCATGCTCTAGGTCAATAATTCTGTCAGTCAGTCATGCAGGTTTTGGCAAGTATGAGGGAAAAGTTTCTTCCCATAAATCTATTGTGACTGTGGGATACTTTAACAGCCATTCTTGTTTTCTGGTATTTAGTTACATTTTGTTTGTTAGATATTTCTATTTTTTGTTGTTGTTGCTTATTTTTAATAGTTTAGTGGGTGTTCGTACAAATATTGGCGTCAAAGAGTTCCAAGTAAAAACGGAAGCTGAAAGTAAAAGGAAGGGTTAGGGATGGGCATGGACACACTCAGCTTAGGTAGAAATTTGCATAACTGATCATTTTGGTGGTCTCATGAAATCTAGTGTGTCCTTGCTATTGGTAAAGACTCTTAAAAATATGGATCAGTAGAGTACACTTTAGAAATGGAAAGGAGATTTTAAAAGCAATTGTGAGTTAACAATGTGACACTAGCCCTTCTCTTAAAAAAACAAACAAAAAAGGCTGCCCTTTTCACTTTAAAGTGAGTGTAGAATTGGGGTCCTATACATTACACAGCTGGGGGGAAATGTGACTAAACATGGTTGTCAGCAGACTTAAAAATGACAAAAACACTATCCACACAAAAATTTATTTTCACCATTTCTTGAGGTAGCAAGAAGTGGAATAAAGTAGATTTTCGTTCTGCAGAATGATTCTGACATCTTGAACTCATAAAATTCCCTTGGGAAATGGCCAGAGATGGATACTGATAGGAAAAATTCCCATTTTGAACTCTTTATAAGCGTTTTTCTTCCTATTCAATGCCCTTTAGTTATTGCTAGAGAAAACACAGTGAAAGAGTATATAAGTTCTTAACTGGTTAATGAAAAATTGAGATAAACAAAAGAGTTGTTTAAATATAGATTTTCTCCTCACATAATTTGTCTCATTAAAATGCTTTTAATATTCTGTATTCTGATTTTCCTTGAAGGAAATATTGTTCTACAAAATTTCAATGAGACATGCTAAAAATAATGTCTGTGACAGAAATGTTAATTTCCTATCTAAATAATTAAATTTAAAACTATTGCATCTTATATTTCAAAAAAGATCATTAGATCTTTTCCCTTAAGGGAAAACTGATACCCAGGGAGAAGAAAAAAACTTACCCAAAGTCACAGAGCTAACAGTTTTTAGGGTTGGGTTAAACCCAAGTTACTTTTCTCTATCCTAATTCTCTTTCCATTGTGTTAAGCCATCACTGCTTATTTGAAAGTCTGCCTTCATTCATTGTACTGCAATAAGGAAATCTTGTTCAAGTCAGCATACAGGACATGCAATTCAGTAATTTGACTGCCATGTAGGAGTCCAACAAGCTAGATTTAGGTTGTGGGACATTCTGATTTTCATTTTGTAGATTTTCTTTTTTATTCTACATAGGTTACATACTGCATATGGACTGGAAAAGTATAAGTTTTTGGCTGTTGTTCTAGGGAGTCATTATATCAAATTGTGAAATAAATGTTATCTTGAGAATCTTCAGTTTTTACTCCTGTTGTTATTTCTTTCACCATTTCCACAATGTCTTTCATCTGAGATCTTCTACCCTATGATTTGTATTTGATTATGGACTGAAATGCAAAAGTAGGAAGTCAAGAAACACCTGGGGTGACAGGCAAATTTGGCCTTGGATACAGAATGAAGCAGGGCAAAAGCTAATAGAGTTTTGCCAAGAGAACACACTGGTCGTAGCAAACACCCCCACTTCCAACAACACAAGAGAAGACTCTACACATGGACATCACCAGATGGTCAACACTGAAATCAGATTGATTACATTCTTTGCAGCCAAAGATGGAGAAGCTATACAGTCAGCAAAAACAAGACCAGGAGCTGACTGTGGCTCAGATCATGAACTCCTTATTGCCAAATTCAGACTTAAATTGAAGAAAGGAGGGAAAACCACTAGACCATTCAGGTAAGACCTAAATCAAATCCCTTATGATTATACAGTGAAAGTGAGAAATAGATTTAAGGGACTAGATCTGATGGAATGCCTGATGAACTATGGAATGAGGTTCGTGACATTGTACAGGTGACAGGGATCAAGACCATCCCATGGAAAAGAAATGCAAAAAAGCAAAATGGCTGTCTGGGAAGGCCTTACAAATAGCTGTGACAAGAAGAAAAGTGAAAAACAAAGGAGAAAAGGAAAGATATACCCATTTGAATGCAGAGTTCCAAAGAATAGCAAGAAGAGATAAGAAAGCCTTCCTCAGTAATCAGTGCAAAGAAATAGAGGAAAACAACAGAATGGGAAAGACTAGACATCTCTAAGAAAATTAGAGATACCAAGGGAATATTTCATGGAAAGATAGGCTCAATAAAGGACAGAAATGGCATGGACCTAATAGAAGCAGAAGATATTAAGAAGAGGTGGCAAGAATACACAGAGGAACTGTACAAAAAAGATCTTTATGACCAAGATAATCATGATGGTGTGATCACTCACCTAGAGCCAGATATTCTGGAATGAGAAGTCAAGTGGGCCTTAGGAAGCATCACTCTGAACAAAGCTAGTGGAGGTGATGAAATTCCAGTTGAGCTATTCCAAATCCTGGAAGATGATGCTGTGAAAGTGCTACACTCAATATGCCAGCAAATTTGGAAAACCCAGCAGTGGCCACAGGACTGGAAAAGGTCAGTTTTCATTCCAATCCCAAAGAAAGGCAATGCCAAAGAATGCTCAAACTACTGCACAATTGCACTCATCTCACATGCTAGTAAAGTAAGCTCAAAATTCTCCAAGCCAAGCTTCAGCAATATGTGAACCATGAACTTCCAGATGTTCAAGCTGGTTTTAGAAAAGGCAGATGAACCAGAGATCAAATTGCCAACATCCGCTGGATCATGGAAAAAGCAAGAGAGTTCCAGAAAAACATCTATTTCTGCTTTATTGACTATGCCAAAGCCTTTGACTGTGTGGATCAGAATAAACTGTGGAAAATTCTGAAAGAGATGGGAATACCAGACCACCTGACCTGCCTCTTGAGAAACCTATATGCAGGTCAGAAAGCAACAGTTAGAACTGGTCATGGAACAACAGACTGGTTCCAAATAGGAAAAGGGGTACATCAAGGCTGTATATTGTCACCATGTTTATTTAACTTATACATAGGGTACATCATGAGAAATGCTGGGCTAGAAGCACAAGCTGGAATCAAGATTGCCGGGAGAAATATCAATAACCTCAGATATGCAGATGATACCACCCTTATGGCAGAAAGTGAAGAGGAACTAAAAAGCCTCTTGATGAAGGTGAAAGAGGGGAGTGAAAACAACATTCAGAAAACTAAGATCATGGCATCTGGTCCCATCACTACATGGGAAATAGATGGGGAAACAGTGGAAACAGTGTCAGACTTTATATTTTTGGGATCCAAAATCACTGCAGATGGTGACTGCAGCCATGAAATTAAAAGACGCTTACTCCTTGGAAGGAAAGTTATGACCAACCTAGATAGCATATTCAAAAGCAGAGACATTACTTTGCCAACAAAGGTCTGTCTAGGCTATGGTTTTTCCAGTGGTTATGTATGGATGTGAGAGTTGGACGGTGAAGAAAGCTGAGTGCTGAAGAATTGATACTTTTGAACTGTCGTGTTGGAGAAGACTTTTGAGAGTCCCTTGGACCTCAGGGAGATCCAACCAGTCCATTCTGAAGGAGATCAGTCCTGGGTGTTCACTGGAAGGACTGATGCTAAAGCTGAAACTCTAGTACTATGGCCACCTCTTTCGAAGAGTTGACTCACTGGAAAAGACTCTGATGCTGGGAGTGATTGTGGGCAGGAGGAGAAGGGGACGACAGAGGATGAAATGGCTGGATGGCATCACTGACTCGATGGACGTGAGTCTGAATGAACTCCGAGAGTTGGTGATGGACAGGGAGGCCTGATGTGCTGCAGTTCATGGGGTTGCAAAGAGTCGGACACGACTGAGCGACTGAACTGACTGACTGAACTGATGTCATTTTGAACCTGGATAATATTATTTAAATTTTATTGTGAATATGCTACCTCTTGTTCAAGTATTTGTGTTTTGACATTGTAGAATAAAAGGTCACATCTCTAATTATAAAAATAAATTAAGGAACTAATCATTAGGTTAAAAAAAGTTTTATTTATTTATTATATTTCCTTGAAATCATGCAACCTGTGTAGTTATCTATTCTATTTTCTCCTGGTTGTTGTTCAGTTTCTCAGTCCTATGCAACTCTTTGTGACCCCATGGACTGCATCACGCCAGGCTTTCTTGTGTTTCACCATCCCCCTAAGCTTGCTCAAATTCATGTCCATTGAGTCAGTGATGCCATTCAGTCATCTTGTCCTCTGTCATCCCCTTCTCCTCCTGCCTTCAGTCTTTCCCAGCATCAAGGTCTTTTCTAATGAGTCAGTTTATTCAAGTTAGGTGGCCAAAGTATTGGAGCTTCAGCTTCAGCATCCAGTCCTTCTAATGAATATTCAGGATTGATTTCCTTTAGGATTGACTGGTTCGATCTTCTTACAGTCCAAGGGACTCTCAAGAGTCTTCTTCAACACCACAGCTCAGAAACATCAATTCTTTGGAGTTCAGCCTTCTTTATGGTCCAGTTCTTGCATCCATACATGACTACTGGAAAAATTATAGCTTTGAATAGATGAGCCTTTGTCTTTTTTTTTTTTTTTTGGCATTTGCTTCATAGAACAATAATCATTGGTCTTCTGCTTTGTATCAGAATTTGTAAAATGAATCAGTGTAATTTTGTATTAGATTCAGCTAAATTCATCAACATTTATTCACTGGTCCTGTATAGGCACTGTACTAGTACTATGAGGGTGAAAAAGATGAGTAGGACATTGGACTATTTTGAAAGATCTGAAAAACAATATATTCTTGGGTACAATGTGGCTTAAATACCACATTTTCTAATTTTCTATTTTCTATGACTCAAAACATGGCTTTCGGGTCCTTCTCTACCAATTCCATGCAGCCATGGCAAACTGGTTCAAGTTTGTGTTGTATTTGCATTGCTTTATAATCTCTTGTTGTTGAGTCGCCAAGTTGTATTCGACCCTGTGACCCTTTGGACTACAACACAGAAGGCTTTCCTGTTCTCCACCATCTCCTGGAGTTTGCCCAATTTCATGTCCATTTCATTGGTGATGCCATCCAAGCATCTCATCCTCTGTGTCTATTGTACAGGCTCCTCTGTCCATGGGATTCTCCAGGCAAGAATACTGGAGCGGGTTGCCATTTCCTTCTCCAGGGGATCATCCTCACCCAGGGATCGGACCCAGGGATCGAACCCAGGTCTCCCGCATTGCAGGCAGAGGCTTTACCCTCTGAGCCACCAGGGAAGTCGCTGCTGCTGCTGCTGCTGCGTTGCTTCAGTCGTGTGTGACCCCATAGACGGAAGCTCACCAGGCTGCTGCTTGCTGCTGCTGCGTCGCTTCAGTCGTGTGCGACCCCATAGATGGAAGCTCACCAGGCTCCCCTGTCCCTGGGATTCTCCAGGCAAGAACAGTGGAGTGGATTGCCATTTCCTTCCCCAATACATGAAAGCGAAAAGTGAAAGTGAAGCCGCTCAGCGACCCCATGGACTGGAGCCTACCAGGCTCCTCCGTCCATGGGATTTTCCAGGCAAAAGTACTGGGGTGGGTTGCCATTGCCTTCCCCGAGTCCCTACTGAGGATCAAAAAGACCTTTTAAATATATATAAATAAAAGTCACTCAGTCATGTCCAACTCTTAGCGACCCCAATGACTGTAGCCTGCCAGGCTAGTCTCCATGGGTATTCTCCAGGCAAGAATACTGGAGTGGGTTGCCATGCCCTCCTCCAACAGATCTTCCCAAGCCAGGCACTGAACCCGGATCTCCTGCATTGCAGGCGGATTCTTTACTGTCTGAGCCACCAGGGAAGCCCATGAATACTGTAGTGGGTAGCCTACCCCTTCTCCAGGGGATCTTCCCAATCCAGGGATGGAACTGGGGTCTCCTGCCTTTCAGATTAATTCTTTACCCTCTGAGCTACCAGGAAAGCCCAAAAAGACTTTTAGTTTTTTTTTTTTTAATTAAATTTTATTTTGCTTAACTTTATAATATTGTATTGCTTTTGCCATACATCAAGATGGATCCGCCACCAGTATACATGTGCTCCCCATCCTGAACCCTCCTCCCTCCTCCCTCCCCATACCATCCCTCTGGGTCGTCCCAGTGCCCCAGCCCCAGGCATCCGTTATCGGGCATCGTACCTGGACTGGCGTCTCATTTCAGATATGATATTATACATATTTTAATACTATTCTCCCAAATCATCCCGCCCTCTCCCAAAAAGACCTTTAGTTTTTGTGAATAATGTATATCAATATATACCACATTAGAAATAAATACTGAGAAAGTAACTATGCATTCATTTCAGTTCACTCGCTCAATCCCGTCTGACTCTTTGTGACCCCATGGACTGCAGCATGCCAGATTTCCATTTCCATCACAAACTCCTGAGGGTTTCTCAAACTCATGTCCATCAAGTCAGCGATGTCATCCAACCATCTCCTCCTCTGTCATCCCTTTCTCCTCCTGCCTTCAATCTTTCTAAGCATCAGGATCTTTTCCAGTGAATCAGTTCTTCGCATCAGGTGGCCAAAGTATTGAAGCTTTAGCATCAGTTTATGTATTAAATTGCATAAATGCATTAAAGCTATGCATTAATTTATTAAAAAATAACATTAAAGACAATAGTAAATATCAATATTTGATATTGTAAATATTACTATTTACAATAGTAAATATCAATATCAATGTAATTACTAGGTAATTACACTTTTCATAAAGGAGTCCACTCTACATTTCCCAACACATATTTAATGAGATTATTTTATATATTTGAAAACATCTTCAATGTCTGGTTTAACAGAAAACATCTACATTCAATCTGTTGTTATATGTTGTTTGGTTACATAATATCAAGAAAATCTTGCCTCATAAACATATATGAAAAAGGGGGATATTTTAAGTATTCTTTCTGATATTACACCAAAACTCAACATGTAGTAATGATTTCTTAAAGGTCATTTGAAATGTGGAATATGAAACTATGCCAATAACCATTCATACTTGTTATGTTAAAATCCATATACCTACTTTATTTTAAATTTATCTTTTACCCATGCATGTTTTTGTAACAGTATTATTGGTGAATTGGAAAATACTGGTTTACTAAGCTATGCATATCTATAAGTGTTGACTCACTTTATTATACAGTATTAATAAAGACATTCATTACTGTCACCAGCAGTTAATCAGACAACTCTTTATGTCTTGAGAAGCTGTCATGATGACAGATGCACAATTCCCAAAATTCTAAGTTCTGCTTGGAAGCTTAAATTTTACCTTTGGCAAAACGTGCAAGTGAAAGTGAAGTCGCTTAGTCATGTCCTACTCTTTGCGACGCCATGGACTGTAGTCTGCCAAGCTCTTCCATACATGGGATTTTTCAGGCAAGAATACTGGCGTGGGTTGCCATTTCCTTTTCCAGGGGATCTTCCTGGCCCAGGGATTGAACCTGGGTCTCCCACATTTTAGGCAGACTCTTTACCTTCTGAGCCACCAGGCAAAACATACCATCCAAATAATTTTCCCTAAGGTGATTGAGTCATTTTTTTTTGTCATCTTCAAGACAATGCCTATAAAATAAGGAAATATGAAGAATCAAAGTTCTTTTTTTTTCAAGTAAAAATCATGTTCTGTGAAGAATAATGGCTAGTTCGCTGGAAACTTGAGCTGTCATATCATGCTTTTCCTGGAGGCGACGACTGTCCAGGATGCAGAAGGATGTTAGGCACGCTCCCCATTTTGTCACACAGATTATTAAAAACATGTACATAAGACTTGACATTTAATGAAGGTGGATTTTTATTTTTATTTGTGTTTTGCAGAGATAGTGACAGCGACAAATACAGTCACTCCTAGTGTTGCTCAGTGCCACCACTTTGATTCACTCTAAGGTGCCAGCAGTTTTACCCACCATTTCTTTTACACTATTAGTGAAAACATCAATAGTTAATAAAAGAACAACAGCAAAACTTAAGCTTGCTAGGAAACTAGTTTTGAGCTTAAGGACCCTGAAAGGGAACTGGGGATCCCTTGAACTTCCTGGGCCATACTTTGGACATGGTTGCTAAAGTAGACAGAACGTTGTATTAGTATACAGTCTAGCTTGATACTTTTTAGCCATTGTGATAATGGGAAAAAACTTGGTTTTCTGGGCCTCAGTCTTTACAAAATGAGGGGAAGTGGAAATCTTTACTTTTTGAATTTTTCTCTCTCTCTCTCTCTTTTTTTCTGATTTCTTTTGCTTAAATTTATAAAGTTACCACCCGACAAAGTAGAGCAGTTCTAAGTCTTGAAAATATTCATTTGCCCACTGATCAAGTTGCAATTTGTGTCAAGTAAGGAACTAAAGATGTTAAATATTTTCTTAAAGATGCGCCATTTGGAGATGAGAAGGTCATTTATTTATGATTTTTCTTTTTAAATTTGAAATAATTCTCAAACTTTTAACCTTATTATGATTATAATTTTTATACTTTAAATTTTTATATTATGTAAATTTTTGTACAGTAATATCTGGCTTGCTAATGATAATCATAGTAACCATTTACTGAGTGCATATGTTAGGTATTATGCTAGCCACTTTATTGTCATTATTATGAAGAAATCAGTAAAACACTCAATTTTTCCCTTAAACTAAAGAAAGTGAATTACTTATAATGGGAAAATACATGACTTTTTTTTTGAGACTGTAAAACAAAAATTAACATGCAATAGATAGTGGCTTCCCTGGTGGCTCAGATGGTTAAGAAACTGCCTGAAATGCAGGAGACCCGGTTCAATCCCTGGGTCAGGAAGATCCCCTGGAGAAGGGAATGGCAATCCATTCCAGTTGTTCTAGCTGGTTTTAGAAAAGGCAGAGGAACCAGAGATCAAATTGCCAACATCCGCTGGATCATGGAAAAAGCAAGAGAATTCCAGAAAAACATCTATTTCTGCTTTATTGACTATGCCAAAGCCTTTGACTGTGTGGATCACAATAAACTGTGGAGAATTCTGAAAGAGATGGGAATACCAGACCACCTGATCTGCCTCTTGAGAAATCTATATGCAGGTCAGGAAGCAACAGTTAGAACTAGTCATGGAACAACAGACTGGTTCCAAATAGGAAAAGGAGTACGTCAAGGCTGTATATTGTCTCCCTGCTTATTTAACTTATATGCAGAGTACATCATGAGAAATGCTGGAGTGGAAGAAACAGAAGTTGGAATCAAGATTGCCGGGAGAAATATCAATAACCTCAGATATGCAGATGACACCACCCTTATGGCAGAAAGTGAAGAGGAACTCAAAAGCCTCTTGATGAAAGTGAAAGTGGAGAGTGAAAAGGTTGGCTTAAAGCTCAACATTCAGAAAACGAAGATCATGGCATCTGGTCCCATCAGATCAGATCAGATCAGATCAGTCGCTCAGTCATGTCCGACTCTTTGCGACCCCATGAACTGCAGCACGCCAGGCCTCCCTGTCCATCACCAGCTCCCGGAGGCCACTCAGACTCGCATCCATCGAGTCAGTGATGCCATCCAGCCATCTCATCCTCTGTCGTCCCCTTCTCCTCCTGCCCCCAATCCCTCCCAGCATCAGAGTCTTCTCCAATGAGTCAACTCTTCCCATGAGGTGGCCAAAATACTGGAGTTTCAGCTTTAGCATCATTCCTTCCAAAGAAATCCCAGGGCTGATCTCCTTCAGAATGGACTGGTTGGATCTTCTTGCAGTCCAAGGGACTCTCAAGAGTCTTCTCCAACACCACAGTTCAAAAGCATCAACTCTTCGGCGCTCAGCCTTCTTCACAGTCCAACTCTCACATCCATACATGACCACAGGAAAGACCATAGCCTTGACTAGGTGAACCTTTGTTGGCAGAGTAATGTCTCTGCTTTTGAATATGCCATCACTACATGGGAAATAGATGGAGAAACAGTGGAAACAGTGTCAGACTTTATTTTTCTGGGCTCCAGAATCACTGCAGATGGTGACTGTAGCCATGAAATTAAAAGACGCTTACTCCTTGGAAGGCAAGTTATGACCAACCTAGATAGCATATTCAAAAGCAGAGACATCACTTTGCCAACAAAGGTTTGCTTAGTCAAGGCTATGGTCTTTCCTGTGGTTATGTATGGATGTGAGAGCTGGACTGTGAAGAAGGCTGAGCGCCGAAGAATTGATGCTTTTGAACTGTGGTGTTGGAGAAGACTCTTGAGAGTCTCTTGGACTGCAAGGAGATCCAACCAGTCCATTCTGAAGGAGATCAAACCTGGGATTTCTTTGGAAGGAATGATGCTAAAGCTGAAACTCCAATATTTTGGCCACCTCATGTAAAGAGTTGATTCATTGGAGAAGACTCTGATGCTGGGAGGGATTGGGGGCAGGAGGAGAAGGGGACAACAGAGGATGAGATGGCTGGATGGCATCACTGACTCGATGGATGTGAGTCTGAGTGACCTCCGGGAGTTGGTGATGGACAAGGAGGCCTGGCGTGCTGCGGTTTATGGGGTCGCAAAGAGTCGGACACGACTGAGCGACTGATCTGATCTGATCTGATTCTTGCCTGGAGAATCTCATGGACAGAGAAGACTGGCAGGCTATAGTCCATGGAGTCCCAAAGAGTTGGGAATGACCGAGCGACTTTTACTTTCACGAGATTTCAGGTGGTATCATGTGAAAAAACCATTTTTTTCTATATTTTGTTATTTGAATGTTGAGAAAATTTTGTGATTCATATACAAATGTATTTAAACACATGTGATTTACCTAAGCAAAATATCAAGATTGTTGCCAAGTTAAGCAGTAGCAAGCAGGTAGTTCAGGTACACAGAAAATCAGATATTGTTCTTGAAAGGATCATCATGAACAAAATGGAAAGTAATTTAAAAAACAGAAGTGAGCTTCACTTCTGGTGTTTACAGTTGTGTTTATTGTAGGACATGATCTTTTTCTTAGTCCCCAATGAAACTGACATCTGTATTTGATTTAATGGACTGTTGTTCAAAACCCATGCAGAAGACCTTAGTGCATCTGTGAGCATACCCAGCTTCTCAGCTTAGGTTCCCAGAGTTCAGATCAGGCACTCTGGGAAAGAACTCATGTTTCTATGCATTTTGACTGACTGAGCTTATTCCTCTTTGAAAGTTTGTTCCTCTTTTAATCTATTTTTTATCTTTAAGTTGATGAAAAATAAGTGTTTTGTTATATTTTGTTATCATTTTAAGCAAAGACCAGAATCAGATCAGAATTTAAAGCTTGACTTTGCATTAAATTATGTCATTCAAACCTAAGTCCTGCTCCCTTGTTCTTTGGCCTGAATTCTGAATGAAGATTTAGAAAGGATATAGGTACAGTTGTGTGTCAAGGAATCAAATAAGATGTGTGAATATATCAAAACCAATCTCATGCAGATACCTGCTATTAAATTTTACCTATCTTCTATAAGGGATAGCTAATATACTGTTCAAAAGCTCTTTAGTAGGAACATCTGAAAATGTAGTTTTGTGCTGTATTAAACTTTAGTAACTAAGGCTTCTTTCCGTGTTTTTAAAAAGCCTGACAATAATGGGTCTGTAATTACTGAACTAATGTTATCAATTCCAACAGATATCACATTTATTAAACAGAAAATGCTATGTTGCTGTTCATCAGTTAGAAATGTGTGTAATTGAAATATGAAAATGAAGTCTGTTGGAGTATGTGATTCATCATGAATTCTGCAAGCCCTACACTAACTCTCTTTTTCCTAATTAAACTGTCAAATTGAAATCTTATAATTAATGCAACCACATGCCTTACAGTGGGTTTTCCACCCGCATGTAAAGCTCAATTCAGCAGAAACTTTGCAAGAGCCTTCTTTAGGAAGAATGCAGTTTTTTGCTCTTGTGACCTCTTGAGCAGAAATCCTGCCATGCTCCCCCAACACAGAATATTGTATGTCATGAGATTTCTATTCTCTGCATGATTAGGAGCAGAGTGGGCTAACACATATGCCAGGAGAGCTGGTAATCCTGGTTTTGAGCTTGTCCTGGAGAGGGAGTAGAGAGGACGTTGAGCGCTGCAGTGAGGTCTTCTGTATTCGTTTCATCATTGTATATTTCTACCCCATGACTAGGTTTTTTTATGCTGTTGCTTAAATTTAAAGACTTAGGAGGGTTTTTTTCTGATTAGAGCTTTGAGTACATAAATTTACACCTCTTTTCTGTAAGACTGAACAGCACAGAGTGATTAGCAGGAATTTACTTATACTCAGGGTAAAAACTGTACCTGAGTACAGTTTTTTTTTTTTAAAAAAAACAAACCAGAGTAGGTACACCAAATTCTGCTTTGGCAAGGAGGGATCTTGGAGGTATCTTACTTGAAGAGGGTTTATTTCTGGCATTGTTGTTGTTGAGTCACTAACTCATGTCTGCCTATTTGCAACCCCATGAGCAGTAGCATGCCAGGCTTCCCTGTCCTTCATTATCTTCTGAAGTTTCCTCAGACTCATCTATTGAGTCGGCTATGCCAATCATCCATCTCAGGATATTTATGCATATCTCTCTCAAATCACTTGATGGTAAAAAGACTTTATGTCTTATGCTAACTCTTATCCATTGATAGTTACTGGCTGGGATGTTATCTTCAGAAGGATTGTGTACTTACCTCTGACTCAGCTGGGTGACATAGGCCTGGGATCAGTTATTATGTCTGATTTGTAAGGCAATGATAGGGGGGGCAAGTGTCTCTTAATTCCATCTCTGGGTTTGTCAGGTCCTTGTAGATGTCTTTGTCAAGTGCTTTTCATCATCTGTGGTATCTCTAGTCTTTCAGGTTTTTATAAGTTTCAATTTCTGGTCAAACTTGAGCTTGTCTTAAGTTTCTCTAAGAAACAGTTTTGTTCTCTGCTTAGTTTCTGAATTTAATAATTACAGATTTATATTTTAAATTTATTTTATTGAAGTATAGTTGTTTTACACTGTTGTGTTAATTTCTGCTGTGCAGCAAAATGATTCAGTTATATATATATATATATATATACACACATACATACATACATACACACAGATATACACACATATTCTTTTCCATTATGGTTTATATTGAATAAACCAAGGATATTGAATATAGTTTTCTGTGCTGTATAGTAGGACCTTGTTATTTATCCATTCTATGTATAATAGTTTGCACTTGCTAACCTCAAATTCCCAGTCCATCGCTTCCCCACCCCCAATCCTCTTGGCAACCACAAGTCTGTTCTGTATGTCTGAATAATCACAAACTTCTGATCATTGGGACTATTCTTTTCCTCAATTTCTACAAAGCATTAGTTTACTCACTGGCCTCATCTTTTACATAGATGCAGTTTTGTTTATTTTCTGGTTCAGTTGAACCCACAAACATAATTTCATTAAAAAAAATACAGTTGGCCCTCTGTATCCACAGGTTTATCATTAACACAGTCAACTAACTTTAAATTGAAAATAGTCTGAAAAAAATTCTAGAAAGTTCCAAAAGTGAAACTTGAATTTGCTTGGAACAGAGAACTATTTGCATAGCATTTATATTGTATTAAGTAATCTATATTTTAAGTAATCTGGAGGTGATATAAAAGTATATGGGAGGATGTGCATCAGTTCAGTTCAGATTGCTCAGTTGTGTCTGACTCTTTGAGACCCATGTCCTGTAGCATGCTAGGCTTCCCTGTCCATCACCAGCTCCTGGAGCTTACTCAAACTCATGTCCATTGAGTTGGTGATGCCATCCAACCATCTCATCTTCTGTCATCCCCTTCTCCTCCCACCTTCAGTCTTTCCCAGCATCAGGGTATTTTTCAGTGAGTCAGTTCTTTGCATCAGGTGGCCAAAGGATTGGAGTTTCAGCTTCAGCATCAGTCCTTCCAATGAATATTCAGGACTTATTTCCATTAGGACTGTGAAGAAGGCGAGTGCAAAGAATTGATGCTTTGAACTGTGGTGGGAGAAGACTGAGAGTCCCTGGACTGAAGGAGATCCAACCAGTCAGTGAAGGAGATCAGCCCTGGACTGGAAGGAAGATGCTAAAGCTGAGACCAGATTTGGTCGCCCAGGAAGAGTGACCAGGAGAAGACCTGAGTGGGAGGGAGGGGGCAGAAGGAGAAGGGGACGACAGAGGAGAGATGGCGGAGGATCACTGACTCGATGGGTGTGAGCGGTGACCCCGAGAGAGGTGAGGAAGGAGGCCTGCGTGCGAGCAGGGTCGCAAAGAGGGACACGACTGAGCGACTGATCTGATCTGATCTGATTTCCATTAGGATGGACTGGTTGGATCTCCTTGCAGTCCAAGGGACTCTCAAGTGTCTTCTCCCACACCACAGTTCAAAAATATCAATTCTTCAGCGCTCAGCCTTCTTCACAGTCCAACTCTCACATCCATACATGTGCATAGGTTTATGCAAATACTATGCTATTTTATAAAAGAGACTTTAGTATTCCTGGATTTTGGTATCTGTGGGAGTCCTAGAAGCAATTTTCTATGAACACTGAATGATAACTGTATACAGTTCCTGGTGGTTTAGTCACTAAGTCATGTCCAACTCTTGCGACCCCATGGACTATAGTCTGCCAGGCTCCTCTGTCCATGGAATTCTCCAGGTAAGAATACTGGAGTGGGTTGCCTTTCCTTCTCCAGGTGATCTTCCCAATCTAGGATTCGAACTTGTGTCTCCTGCATTGCAGGCAGATTCTTTACCGACTGAGCTATGAAAGAAGCCTATTTATAGTTCTTAACCTGGTCAGTTAATATGCACAGTTAATACTCATTTCACCTATCTAAAGATACATAGCTAGTATGCCACTGGTTAGTATAGACTAGGCAGGCTGGGGCAGGGGTGGGGGCAATTTCTGGGGAGTCAGAAAGCATCTGCTTTAATGATAGTACTTCAACTCAGCTTCTCTATACATTAAGAAACATGCTAGTGTTTAGAAGTCTGCACTGTGCTAGTGAGTGGGAGCTATCAGGAGGGAGACAGTGAAAAAAAAGGCTTTCTTTTTACTTTATAGACATTTTTATATCAGTGCATATTCCTTTTCTAATTTTTCTACAATGAATATTGTAACCTTTATACCATTACATTTACAAACTTTTGTAACCTGCATGTCAGCTAGGATATCTGTAGTCTTTTTGATCTAGATGAGACATTCTTGAATGCCTATTATCTGGCCCATAGTAAGAACATGTGCCTCCAAGTTTCTGAAGGTAGTGAGAGAGTCAATTCCTAGGCAGGCTGATAAGAAGTCTGGGGACCTGGAGGAGGAGAAAGGGGCCTGGGGCACTGGGAGGAGATAGGAGTCTGGAATTCTCAAGGAGGAGGAAAGGACAAACATCCTTTTTTTTTTTTTTTCCTCTCTCTACATTCCTTAGTCTTAGTTACATAAAGTGTTTTTTTCTTTAAGCCCAGAACTGATGACTACACAACAAAAAACTCAGTTTAAACTCTGTAACTAAAGATTATATAACAACAATGTGTCCTGCTTGAGGATAGTTTCTCCTACCTAAAAACCTTCTTACTAATCCTGATATCTTAGAATGTGTATTATGGGAATGGGTCTGGTAAGATCTTTACAACCTTGAGGCATTCTTTTGACTTATTGTAATAACATCAACAGAAAATTGAATTAAAGATTTACTGAGCTTGCCCCACCCATCAGAACAAGACCCAGTTTCCCCCTCAGTCAGTCTCTCCCATCAGGAAGCTTCCATAAACCACTTATCCTTCTCCACCAGAGGGCACAGACGCTGAAAATCACAATTGTAGAAAACGAACCAATCTGATCACTTGGACCACAGCCTTGTCTAACTCAATGAAACTATGAGCCATGCCATGTAGGGCCACCCAAGACAGACGGTTCATGGTGGAGAGGTCTGACAGAATGTGGTCCACTGGAGAAGGAAATGGCAAACCACTTCAGTATTATTGCTTTGAGAATCCCATGAACCGTATGAAAAAGCATAAAGGACACTGAATGATGAACTGTCCAGGTTGGTAGGTGCCCAATATGCTACTGGAGATCAGTGGAGAAATAACTCCAGAAAGATTGAAGAGACTGAGCCAAAGCAAAAACAATGCGCAGTTGTGGATGTGACTGGTGATGGAAGTAAAGTCTGATGCTGCAAAGAGCAATACTGCATAGGAACCTGGAATGTTAGGTCCATGAATCGAGGCAAATTGGAAGTGATCAAACAGGAGATGGTAAGAATGAATGTCGACATATTAGGAATTAGTAAACTAAAATGGACTGGTGGGTGAATTTAACTCAGATAACCATTATATCTACCACTGTGGGCAAGAATCCTTAGAAGAATTTGAGTAGCCATCATAGTCAACAAAAGAGTCTGAAAAGCAGTACTTGGATGCAGTCTCTAAAATGACAGAATGATCTCTGTTCGTTTCCAAGGCAAACAATTCAATATCTCAGTAATCCAAGTATATGCCCCAACCAGTAATGATGAAGAAGCTGAAGTTGAATGGTTCTATGAAGACCTGTACAAGACCTTTGGAACTAGCACCCCAAAAAGATGTCCTTTTCATTATAGGGGACTGGAATGCAAAAGTAGGAAGTCAAGAAATACCTGGGGTAACAGGCAAATTTGGCCTTGGAATACAGAATGAAGCAGGGCAAAGGCTAATAGAATTTTGACAAGAGAATGCACTGGTCATAGCAAACACCCTCTTCCAACAACACAAGAGAAGACTCTACACATGGACATCACCAGATGGTCAACACCAAAATCAGATTGATTATATTCTTTGCAGCCAAAGGTGGAAAAGCTCTATATAGTCAGCAAAAACAAGACTGGGAGTTGACTGTGGCTTGGATCATGAACTACTTATTGCCAAATTCAGACTTAAATTGAAGAAAGTAGGGAAAACACTAGACCATTCTGGTATGACCTAAATCAACCTAAATCAAATCCGTTACGAATATACAGTGGAAGTGAGACAAAGATTCACTGGATTAGATCTGATAGACAGAATGCCTGAAGAATTATGGATGGGGGTTTGTGACATTGTACAGGAGATAGGGATCAAGACTGTCCTCAAGAAAAAGAAGTGCAAGAAGGCAACATGGTTGTCTGAGGAGGCCTTACAAAGAGCTGTGAAGAGAAGAGAAGCAAAGGAGAAAAGGAAAGATATACCCATTTGAATGCAGAGTTCCAAAGAACAGCAAGGAGAGAGAAGAATGCCTTCCTCAGTGATCAATGCAAAGAAATAGAGGAAAACAATAGAAAGGGAAAGACTAGAGAATCTCTTCAAAAAATTGGAGATACCAAGGGAACATTTCATGCACAGGTGGGCTCAAGAAAGGACAGAAATGGTATGGACCTAACAGAAGCAGAAGATATTAAGAATAGGTGGCAAGAATACACAGAGGAACTATACAAAAAAGATCTTCATGACCCAGATAATCATGATGGTATGATCACTTACCTAGAGCCAGACATTCTGGAATATGAAGTACAAGTGGGCCTTAGGAAGTATCACTACAAACAAAGCTAGTGGAGGTGATGGAATTCCAGTAGAGCTATTTCAAATCCTAAAAGATGATGCTGTGAAAATGCTAGACTCAATATGCCAGCAATTTGGAAAACTCAGCAGTAGCTACAGGACTGGAAAAGGTCAGTTTTCATCCCAATCCCAAAGAAAGGCAATGCCAAAGAATGCTCAAACTACCACACAATTGCACTCATTTCACATGCTAGCAACGTAATGCTCAAAATTCTCCAAGCCAGGCTTCAGCAATACGTGAACCGTGAAATTCCAGATGTTCAAGCTGGTTTTAGAAAAGGCAGAGGAACCAGAGATCAAATTGCCAACATCCGCTGGATCATGGAAAAAGCAAGAGAGTTCCAGAAAAACATCTATTTCTGCCTTATTCACTATGCCAAAGCCTTTGACTGTGTGGATCATAATATAAACTGTGGAAAATTCTGAAGGAGGTGGGAATACCAGACCACCTGACCTGCCTCCTGAGAATTCTGTATGCAAGTCAAGAAGCAGCAATTAGATATGGAACAACAGAGTGGTTCCATATTGGGAAAGGAGTACGTCAAGGCTGTATATTGTCATCTTGCTTTTTTAACCTATATGCAGAGTACATAATGTGAAATGCTGGGCGGGATGAAGCACAAACTGGAATCAAGATTACTGGGAGAAATATCAATAATCTCAGATATGCAGATGACACCATCCTTATGGCAGAAGGCAAAGAAGAACTAAAGAGTCTCTTGATGAATGTGAAAAAGAGGAGAGTGGAAAAATTGGCTTAAAATTCAACATTCAGAAAACTAGGATCATGGCATCTGGTCCCATCACTTCATGGCAAATAGATGGGGAAACAGTGACTGACTATTCTTTGTGGCTCCAAAATCATTGCAGATGGTGACTGAATCCATGAAATTAAAAGATGCTTGTTCCTTGGAAGAAAATTTATGACCAAGCTAAGCAGCATATTAAAAAGCAGAGAAATTACTCTCAACAAAGGTCTGTCTAGTCAAAGCTACGGTTTTTACAGTAGTCATGTATGAATGTGAGTGTTGGACTATAAAGAAAACTGAGCACCAAAGAATGATGCTTTTGAACTGTGGTGTTGGAGAATACTCTTGAGAGTCCCTTGGACTGTAAGGAGATCCAATCAGTCCATCTTAATGAAAATAAGTCCTGAATATTCATTGAAAGGACTGATGTTGAAGCTGAAACTCCAATACTTTGGCCACCTGATGTGAAGAACTGACTCATTTGAAAAGACCCTGCTGATGGGCAAGATTGAAGGCAGGGGGAGAAGGGGATAACAGAGGATGAGGTGGTTGGATGGCATCACCGACTGAATGGACATGAGTTTGAATAAACTCTGGGTGTTAGTGATAGACAGGGAAGCCTGGTGTCCTGCGGTCCATGGGTTGCAAAGAGTCGGACACGACTGAGCAATTGAACTGAACTGAATAACCAATTAAAAAGTATATAACTCCCTTGCTTAAACTAGCGAGGGGGCCACTCTCCGCCCCTCTTCTGGTGTCTATGTCAGAACCTTTCTCTGTCTCTTTTTCACTTTGTTGAATCTCTGCTACACAAAAGCTCTTGAGTGATCAAGCCTGATCCCTCATCCCGAAGCTAAATTTTCTTCTTGGAGATCATGAATCTGATACCGTTCACCATAAGCTATCAGTAGGCTTATATTTTCATGGCTATACAAATTTTTATATCACGCGTATTCCTTTTGTAATTTTTCTACAACAAACGTTGTAAACATTTTTATGATTCTAGTTTCCTTGTTTCTTTTGATTTTTTTTCTCATTTTTTTTTAGCTGTTTTTCTTTTATCTCTGCTGTAGCTCCAGCCCAAGCATAAAGCTCAGACCCTTCCTGGAAGTTGCACACACACACACACACACACACACACACACACAGACTCACACACATTTCTGAGTAAAACAGATGTTCCTGAAAGTTTGAGATGATGCAGTTTAAGCAATTTAATATGAAATTATGTATTTACGTTCCTAGGAGGTCCTGGGCCATTTCACTATGTTGTTCCGCCCTTCTATTGTTTTCTCTCTGAAGAGCAATAATTTACCCTCAGGAGAAAAGAAAATTCTCTGATTTTTGGTACAGACTAATTTTGTTCTCTCCAGCTCCTTTTCTGAAACAGAGAATTGAGTTTTTCTTTGATATGAAGAGATACAGTAATGCACTTTGCTGCTCTAGACCTTTGCTGAACAATGAGTTTAATATCATAGGTCTCATCCTTTCTTTGCCTCTCAGTGTAGACATTATACTTACCTAGAACTGGCCTTCAGTTTGGGGTTTTATATGTATATTTATTGAGGTGCTTACATATATCTTAAAATAGACACTAAGATACATAGGTCTGTTTTTTTGTGAATATGTGGAGATGTATGTTCTTTAGCCATTACCATGTCAGTTAAGATGTAGCTTCCTTACTATTAATAGCAACAATGTTGTATGCATAGCTTTATTATCTGCTAGGTTTTCCTTGGGGATAGATTCCTGTACATGCAATTAAATTTTTGCTAGATAATATTATTCTGATTGTTGAACAGATGTTTCAAGTTATAATCCAATAATCTATTGTATGAACATTTCTATTTCACTGTAGCATCTCTAGTCTTCAGTATTTTCCAATTATTAGGTTGATGCAAAAGTAATTGTGGTTTTGGACCATAAATTTTAAATCATTATAACTAGGCTCAAACACATCTTTATTAATCAAAATAGAACCATTACAATCAACACATTTTTGCCAATGAGAAATAAATTGGTTTATTCCTGTAGCATAAAAATCTATGCTTCATGATTTGATGAACTCTTGGAAAGCATTTTCTGCCTCCTGCTGGTGGTGGAAGCATTTTCCCTGAAAAAAGTTGCCAAGATGCTTGAAGAGGTGGTAGTCAATTGATGAGAGGTCAGGTGAATACTGCAGAGGAGGTGAAGCTTTGTAGCCCAATTAGTTGAACTTTTGAAGTGTTGGTTGTGCAAAGTGCAGTTGGGAGTTGTTGCTGAGAAGAACTGGGCCCTTTCTGTTGACCTCTGCTGGCTGCAGGCATTGCAGTTTTTGGTGCATCTCATTGATTTGCTGAGCATACTTCTCAGATGTAATGGTTTCACAGGGATACAGAAAGCTGTAGTAAACCAGATGCATAGCAGACCACCAAACAGTGACCAGAACCTTTTTTTTTTTTTTTTGGTACAAGTTTGGCTGTGGCAAGTGCTTTGGAGCTTCTAGGTCCAAGCACTGAGCTGGTCATTGCTGCTTTTTCACCTTCCAATTTGCTGCAAGTGCCAAACAGCCATAGAATGACTGACGTCGAGTTTTGTGGCAACTTCTCCTGTAATTGGGAGAGGATCGGCTTTGGCTCTGGGTTGTTCTTCGTCACCTTCTGATGGCCGGCCACTGTGCTCCTTATCTTCAAGGCTCTCATTTCCTTTGCAAAACTTCTTGAACCACCACTGCACTGTATGTTTGTGAGCAGTTCCTGGGCCAAATGCATCGTTGATGTTGTGAGTTGTCTTTGCTCCTATAGGACCCATTTTGAAACCAAGTACGAAAATTGATCGGATTTACTTTTTTTATAACGTCATTTCCCTAGTCTGTAGTAAATACTGTTGTTATGGTTTAGTCATCCAGTTGTGTCTGACTCTTTGTGACCTCATGGACTGCAGCATGCCAGCCCGCCCTGTCCCTCACCGTCTCCCAGAGTTTGCCCAAGTTCAGGTTCATTGCATCAGTGATGCCGTCCAGACATCTCATCCTCTGACACCCTCTTCTCCTTCTGCCTTAAGTCTTTCCCAGCATCAGGAATTTTCAACTTCTCCAAGACTTTGTTTACTTTTCCAAAATAAATATAAACAGCAAGTAATACGCCATTAGCAAAAAACCATAAAATGACAAATGTGCGTTAAAATCATGTATAACATAATCCCATTTAAGAATGTTTTCCTGCATCAAATGAAAAAGTTCAACAATTCAAAACCATGATTCTTTTCCATCAAGCTAATAAAACAATTTTTGTTGATCCAGGGAAAGAGAAATGGTGTCTTGGTATTGTTTAATTTGCACTTGCTCAAGTACTGTTGATGGTGAACATATTTTTCATTCATGTATTAGCTATTTGTATTAATTTTTGGATTGTTTATTCATATTCTTTGCTCATTTTTCTATAGATCCTTTCTATTTTTCTTAATGTTTTGTGGGAGCTTAGTTGTATATTGTCAGTTGATTTTTACACGTTAAACATTATATTTTCTCCAAAAAGTCATTTATTTTTTATATTATTTAAAGTATATTTTGCATCTCAGAAATTTTAGGTATTTTATTTTTTAAATTATCACTAATTTTCTTGGAGGTTTCATATATGATTTTGAAAGCCCTTTCCATTTCCACTATTGTATTCGAACTATTTTATAGTTCAGTTTGATACATGTGGATCTTTATCAAATTTCTGCTTGTGAATTGTGTGAGGTAGAACTCTAAAGTTTTTTTTTTATATGAGTAGTTGATTATCTGACTACTGTTTATTAAAAAGCTCAACATTTAAAGCTGGACTGAAATTCTTCTCCTTCCATAGACTGAATAAGCATACTTATAAGGATTGGTTTCTATATTCTGTTGTATAGCTTTTATTTGATACTCTGCATGGCTGGTGCCTCTCATTCTATTTCATTTTCAGTTAATTTCTGGCCGTTTTACAAAGCACTGACATGTATTCAGCAGTTTTCCTCCTGAGTACCTTAGCTGTCTTCCTCTGCCCAGTCTCTGCCCTACCAGTGTTGCTCAGGTGCTGGCTTTGCATTTTCTTCCAAAATTCCAAGAAGAGATGAAAATAATAAATTTCCCAGATGTTAAACTCATGTTAAAACTTTCTCTTCTGAACAAATTGCAAATTCCTAGGCATACATTTCCATTAAAATCATTGGAAGCATATATTAAGCTTGTTGGAAAGCAGAAGTTCACGCTCTTCATGAAAGGACGTTATGGTAACTGTTATCTCACAAAGAGAGTAATGTATGTGGTTTTTAGCACAAATATGCAAAAAATTAATATATAAACCCATCATGTAGCAATAACTATTATTAACTTTTTGATGCATGACTTTCTCTTTTTTAATTTATGTTTAAACACATCCTAATATTATTTTGCTAAAATGAGCCCATAATGTGCATATTATTAATAACTTACTGCTTACTGCTTATTCACAAAACACATTGTGAACACTTTCAAGAATGAAATTAGCAATTCTTTTCAGACCTTGTATTAATGCTCTTATACTGATGTACTGTGATTGGTTTAACCAACCCACTATGAGGGGATTTGTGCCCGTCTTTTTTTCATTTATTTTTAATACTATAAAAAATACAACAGTGAAGCACCTTTTAACTGAAGTCTGTGTGCGTTTATGAGTATGTCCTTTGTGAATTCACCAGCACAATTATTAGAGCAAACATTATGTATGTACATTTTAAAAAATTGCCTTATCCTGCCATACTCCCCTCAAGAAACACGAAAGTTGGCATTTATGTCTCTACATACAATAACATGTCATTTATTCCCTGTGTGTGTGTGTGTGAGGATAGACTTCATTTGACTGCAGCCCCAGTTGGGTATCTCAGAGAGAGCACAACGAGAGGCTACTGAAAGCAGAGCTGGAGACTGGGAATTTCTCCTGTTCACACACTCTTAAAACTGTTTTGTATCTCACCATGGTAGCCTGTCCATTATTTCAATGGATTGACTTAAAAATACTTGCTGGCTTGTGGCCAGTTTTAGATAATGTTAAAGGGAAAGGAATTCTCAAAGAACAGATTATGGGAGGAAAAAAGGGATAATTGGTTTCTCATAGGACTCAGGAAGATACTAATGCTCTCTGATAAATGAAAATGTATTGATGAATTATTGTCTGTTTCTAGCTTATTTCAACTTCCTCTTGCAGAATGGTTCAGAAACATAGCCAGTGTAGTCAGAGAGGGTGGGTTCTTGACTTGGCTCTGCCCCTTACTATCTGTATCAGCTTTAACAAATGAATTTCGCCTGAGTCTTGGTTTCCTAAACTACCTGTCAGATTTAAGTGTGGTATGACAGGTAAAGGGCTTCCCAGGTGGCTCAGTGACTAAGAATCCACCTGTCAATGCTAGAGATGCAGATTCGATCCCTGGGTGGATAAGATCCCGTGGAGGAGGAAATGACAACTCACTCTAGTATTCTTGACTGGAAAATCCCGTGGACAGCGGAGCCCTATGGGCTACAGTCCATAGGGTTGCAAAGAGTTGGACACAAATTTATGTGAAGCTTTCAGAAAGTGGTTGGCAAGCAATAAATGTTCAATAACTGCAAATTCTTGTTACTATTAGCTAGCAGTGGTGTAGAAAAACAGTTTTTCTGAAGTCATAGATAGTCAGGGATACCAGTATCTCTCATCCCATTATTGGTTTAAGTTTGACTGGACATTTGTCTTCTACTCTTTCTCTGGGATCTGCTGAGTAAACCAAGTAAGAGGCGAGAAAGGAAAAGGATAAATCAGTTAGGACAAAATTATTGTGCATTCAGTTTCTATTTGGAAAATAAGGTGCTCATTTGGACAGAGAATATTAACTGCATGCAGAAGTCTAGAAAAGAGTGAAGCATGTATTTGTATGTTCATATTAATTTGAACTGTTTTACATAAACATCTTATTTTGCATTAGCTGTATATTGCTCAACACTTTCCTCAGCCAAACGAGGCCTTCTGGGATTTTTCCAACTATGGCCACTTCTCATATGAGTTAATGTTCATGTAATCAAAATAGAAGTTCCTAGCTCTCTCCTGCTAGAATTCTGACCCCTGTATTCCAGAATCACTTTAGTAGTCAATTCTTTTGTGGCCAAGAGGGTCTCAGGGTTACTCTAATTATCTCCAGCTTTAATTTAAATCTGTTTTGTCTTTTTCCCTCACATATAGATAAAAGCTTGACATTTTCATGATAAAAATGTTGTCATATATGTGAAGATGATAATTAGCTAATTTCTTGGGTTTCTATTTGGTAAAAAAAAAAAAAAAAAAACTCCATCCTTTAAACCTTTTCTTTCAGTTCATTTGTAAAAGAATTGGCTCAAAGTGCTTTCAGACTTTATGCCTTGAACTTCTGCTTCTTGAACTTTATATTTCTTTTGAAAAGGGTATGATTTTCTTTTTTTGTACCACAATATGATTTAATTATAATAAAGTAGTGAAATAAGTAAATGATAATGTAGTGATTACAGACAGCAATAAAAACTCAGTGATATCTCTTTAACACCAATAACTGTTTGTTCATTTACTACACACTTACTGTTTACTATGTGATCAATGCAAAGAAATAGAGGAAAACAACAGAATGGGAAAGACTAGGGATCTCTTCAAGAAAATCAGAGATACCAAAGGAACATTTCATGCAAAGATGGGCACAATAAAGGACAGAGATGGTGTGGACCTAACAGAAGCAGAAGATATTAAGAAGAGGTGGCAAGAATACACAGAAGAACTGTACAAAAAAGAGCTTCAAGACCTAGATAATCATGATGATGTGATCACTGACCTAGAGCCAGACATTTTGGAATGTGAAGTCAAATGGGCCTTAGAAAGCATCACTACGAACAAAGCTGGTGGAGGTGATGGAATCCCAGTGGAGCTATTCCAAGTCCTGAATGATGATGCTGTGAAAGTGCTGCACTCAATATGCCAGAAAATTTGGAAAACTCAGCAGTGGCCACAAGATTGGAAAAGGTCAGTTTTCATCCCAATCCCAAAGAAAGGCAATGCCAAGGAGTGCTCAAACTGCCGCACAATTGCACTCATCTCACACACTAGTAAAGTAATGCTCAAAATTCTCCAAGCCAGGCTTCAGCAATATGTGAACCGTGAACTTCCTGATGTTCAAGCTGGTTTTAGAAAAGGCAGATGAACCAGAGATCAAATTGCCAACATCCGCTGGATCATGGAAAAAGCAAGAGAGTTCCAGAAAAATATCTATTTCTGCTTTATTGACTATGCCAAAGCCTTTGACTGTGTGGATCACAATAAACTATGGAAAATTCTGAAAGAGATGGGAATACCAGACCACCTGATCTGCCTCTTGAGAAATCTGTATGCAGGTCAGGAAGCAACAGTTAGAACTGGTCATGGAACAACAGACTGGTTCCAAATAGGAAAAGGAGTACGTCAAGGCTGCATATTGTCACCATGTTTATTTAACTTATATGCAGAGTACATCATGAGAAATGCTGGACTGGAAGAAACACAAATTGGAATCAAGATTGCTGGGAGAAATATCAATAACCTCAGATATGCAGATGACACGACTTTTATGGCAGAAAGTGAAGAGGGGCTAAAAAGCCTCTTGATGAAAGTGAAAGTGGAGAGTGAAAAGGTTGGCTTAAAGCTCAACATTCAGAAAACGAAGATCATGGCATCTGGTCCCATCACTGCATGGGACATAGATGGGGAAACAGTGGAAACAGTGTCAGACTTTGTTTTTCTGGGCTCCAAAATCACTGCAGATGGTGACTGCAGCCATGAAATTAAAAGACGCTTACTCCTTGGAAGGAAAGTTATGACCAACCTAGATAGCATATTCAAAAGCAGAGACATTACTTTACCAACAAAGGTTCGCCTAGTCAAGGCTATGGTCTTTCCTGTGGTCATGTATGGATGTGAGAGTTGGACTGTGAAGAAGGCTGAGCGCCGAAGAATTGATGCTTTTGAAGTGTGGTGTTGGAGAAGACTCTTGAGAGTCCCTTGGACTGCAAGAAGATCCAACCAGTCCATTCTGAAGGAGATCAATCCTGGAATTTCTTTAGAAGGAATGATGCTAAAGCTGAAACTCCAGTATTTTGGCCACCTCATGGGAAGAGTTGACTCACTGGAGAAGACTCTGATGCTGGGAGGGATTGAGGGCAGGAGGAGAAGGGGACAACAGAGGATGAGATGGCTGGATGGCATCACTGACTCGATGGATGCGAGTCTGAGTGACCTCCGGGAGCTGGTGATGGACAGGGAGGCCTGGCGTGCTGTGGTTCATGGGGTCGCAAAGAGTCGGACACGACTGAGCGACTGATCTGATCTGATGTGCTACTCTAGGTGCTAGAAAAAGCATGTTAACTATGATATAAGTAGTCCCTACACGACTCAATGGACATGAGTTTGAGTAAACTGGCAGTTGGTGATGGGCAGGGAGGCCTGGTGTGCTGCAGTCCACGGGGTTGCAAAGAGTTGGACACGACTGAGCCACTGAACTGAACTGAACCCTCACGAAGTTTACATTTAGGGGAAGGCATAAATAGAAATTAGGAAGATACATAATATGACTTTAGATAGTGATGAGTGTTCGTTGCTCAGTTGAGTCCAACTTTTTGTGACCCTGTAGAATGTAGCCACCGGGCTCCTCTGTCCGTGGGATTCTCCAGGCAAGATTACTGGGGTGGGTTGCCATTTCCTTCTCCAGGAGATCTTCCCACCCAGGATCAAACCCAGGTATCCTGCATTGCAGACAGATTCTGAGCCACCAGGTATAGTGATAAGTGGTCTAAAAAATAAAGCAGAGTAGCTGACTGAAATTAGAGGGAGAAAGGTCCGGGGCTATTTTTAAAATGGTGGTCAGATAAGAAATTACCTTGTTTTGGAAGCAAAATGCTGTTAAAGAGCTGGCCATATAGAGATCTATAAAGGAGTCTTCAGGCAGAGGTAAAGTGGTGCCAAGATGTGGAAGAGCTTGAGCATAAGGTAAAATAGCGGTTCAGCGAGGTGCCTGGAGCCAGGACCGAAGGCATCTGGAAGGTGATAATACAGAGTTTGGGTCAGAAGCCACTGGATGCCTAAGAGTGGGCAGAGCTGTGATGCAATGTTTTGCTAAATGCCTATAGTATGTGTGGAAATGGACTATTAGAGGAAAGAGCAAAGATAGGAAAAATTGTTGACAACATAATTCCTCTGATGCTCCACGAACATCTTTTCAGTCCATTATTCATTTTTCCCCCTCCACTGCCAAATTTAAAGAGCTCAAAAGAGGCCACCTTTGGAATGCTGTGTTGTTACAGATGCTGAGGAAAAGTGTTATGAAGTCAATGTAGAACATTCTCATTGGTCAAGTATAAGATTCAGTGCAAGATCCAGGAAAGCTTAGCCTCAGGGCTTCAGAGTGGTCAGAGAACTCAGTTATCTTTTTTCTGAGCCACAATTTCATTTATCTTGTGCCCAAAGAAAGTTGAAAACTTTAGTGGGTATGGAGATGAAATAAAATAAAATAAATAGAAGATGTGGTCCAACTTCATGATGAAGGAAGAAGACATAAACAAAATATTTGATCAAACCAGTCAGTCCTAAAGGAAATCAACCCTGAATATTCACTGGAAGGACCGATGCTGAAGCTGAAGCTCTAGTACTTTGTACACCTGATGTGCAAGGCTGACTCATTGAGAAGATTCTGACGCTGGGAAAGATTGAAGGCAAAAGGAGAAGGGGCAGCAGAGGATGAAATGGTTAGATAGCATCACCGACTCAGTAGACATGAATCTGAGCAAACTCTGGGAGGTAGTGGAGGAGAGAGTAGCCCGTGTGCTGCAGTTCATGGGGTCACAAAGAGCCAGACACAACTTAGCTACTGAACAACAACAAATTGATGACATAATTTGCAAATTATCAAGGTATGATTAGTTTGAGTATACTTTTGTCCTGTGCAGTGTGAAAACCTAATCCTTAAATCTAGATTTCTTCTTACATAGAGGCAATGATTCTTGGGCCTATACCCAAATTGGTTAGTCTTTTATCATTTTCATTTTTCACCTTTCCACTTTGAAAAAAACAAGGGAGCAGTTTAAATGGTTTCTGTTTTTATAATTATTAATATTTTAAGAATATTGAGTTCTACAAGTTTTATCACAAGTATAATACTCACCATTTCATATATGTCAGAGTGATGTTAAGTATCCTTGTATAGTCTAGAAAGCTAGTCCCCACATAGGATATAATTTTTCCCCTGTGCTGAGACACACTGTGAGCTCAAATCCTGATTTACAAATGTGCTTTTGGATAGTGAGCTGTTTGCAAAGATGGAGAGTGTACTGTGTGTACTGCATTGAGAAAACTTGAAGCACAGATCAAGAATGGGGTGGGGTTAATCGAGAGTAATGAAATACGTATGTTTAATGTAAGTGTTAATATTTCTTCTTTCACTTGGACCTGACTCATCTCCTGCTTGATATTTACTGTGAGTAGAGGAGTTCTGCTTTGTTTTTAACCTTTTGAGGAAGTAGGCTCTGTGTGCAATTATGCCCTAAAATGGAGCCCTAAAGCTATGTTTTGAGGGGTAAAAATAATCACAGCAGAACAAAAGTGATTCACCTCTCTCTTTGCCAGAGAAAAGCAGATGAGAGCAAGAGAGTGAAAACACGCTTTGACCACTGAGAGAGAGGCGACATTACTATTTCAAGATTTTTTAAAAAATTCCCCTTGATTTCAACAAGTTTCATCTTGTTGGCATATATCCAGCAGCCTGCCTCAGTATTTTCCAGTAATGACTTAGTTAACTTGTCATCTCTTAAGAAAAGGGAGCCCATATTTTCCTCAGTTTAGCCATTGGTGGAAGCGATTTCACCATCCATAGTGATGAAAGTATCTTCTTCTTTGGCTTTATAGTATCTAGATTCCACAAAGCTTTCACCTCCCTGGACAGAGAGGCATTGTTGCTGAGTAGACTTACAGTACATATTAGGATAATTATACTGGATTAAGTGGCAGTGTAATCGCTTAATAAGTTTTCTTGGCTGAGGAGGAAAATGCAACCTAGAGAGAACTGTGATTTCCCAAAGGGCTAACAAAGCAAAGGAAGCATTTGAATGGTGGAAGGAGAGATGAAGACTGTTTTATTCCACAATCCCTGGGATAGTTATAACTCACCAATAAATAAAAGCATTTGATTTATATTCTTCATCAAGATGCTTCTACCCATTAAAAAAAAATATTTTATATTGAAGCATAGATAGCGGTGTTAGTTTCTTGTGTATAGCAAAGCGATTCAGTTATACATATATGTGTATCTATTCTCTTTCAAATTCTTTTTCCATGTAGGTTATTATAGAATATTGGCTGCTACCCATTTTGAAGTTTGATTTAGTTTATTTTCTCTTTTGTCAGTAAATGATAATTGACTGTCTTCTTATTTATGTAGATTTAAAAAATAAAATAAAAATAAAATCACACTTGCAGGTCTCACAATGTTTTCTCCTTTTTACAGCAATCAAAATGCAGACATATATTTAATAATTTTTATAAAATAATGTTAGCAACTTCATAGAGATTCCAACTATAGTTATGTACCCTTTGGGGTTACTATTTCAGAAGCCAATGACACGCTCACTTGGTCTCTAACCTCTGTAGAGAGAGCAATAAACAATGTGCTTTGAGCACAAAAGTCTTCCATGTTAATTGCTGATACCAAAAGAAAGTAAAGTGTTATTCACTCAGTCACTTCCAACTCTTTGCAAACTCCATGGCCTATAATCCTCCAGGCTCTTCTATCCGCAGAATTATCCAGGCAGGAATACTGGAGTGGATATTCATTCTTTTCTCCAGGGGATCTTTCCAACCCAGGGATCAAACCTGGATCTCCTGCATTGTAGGTGGACTCTTACCATCTGAAAGTACATATCGAAGAAATATATGGTATCTACTTAGTGTCATACTGTATCCATCAGGTTTTTTGGTGTACACTTTTGATATCAGAGGCTTCCCTGGTGGCTCAGACGGTGAAGAATCTGCCTTCAATGTAGGAGACCTAGGTTCAATCCCTGGGTTGGGAAGATTCCCTGGAGAAGGGAATGGCTGCCCACTACAGTATTCTTGCCTGGAGAATTCCATGAACAGAGGAGCCTGGTGGGGTACAGTCCATGGGGTCGCAGAATTGTACACGACTGAGTGACTATCACTTTCATTTTTCATATTAATTCGTTAACTATCATCTGAAATCAAAGTTTGCATAAATGGATGACTACTGTTTCATGAAAAAATCTCTCTGTATTAGAAATTGTACTAACTTTAAATATGATCATATAGAAGCGTGAAAAAATCAGCTCACTGTGGTAGGGTTTTTTGAGAGATAGATTTTGATGAATCTTGTCCAAATATCTGTTCTATTAGGAAGAAAGATTCTAAGGAAAAAGGCTGATACTTTCTCTTCAAAAATTATTTCGTGCTAATGAAAGAACTTGTTCTTATTTTGAAAAATCCATGTTTCTTCACTACTAGCAGTCTCAGAATTAATCTTTGTTTTTTATTTTTTGGAAGTCAAAACACTATACGAGGTACACTTTTGCAGGAAAAGAAAATGAAAAGAAGGAAACAAAAAGACAGCAGTTTCCTCCTTCAGAACATCTCTTTTTACTTAAACATTTGTGGAAGTGAGAATGTGTCTGTGCTTGGAGCATCAAGCTTCAGTCGTGATGGCTTCATGCTCTAAGAACCTGCTCCAAAACCTGCTCCCTGTGTAGCAGCTCAGATGGAAAGATGGAAAGTCTATGTCTCTGCTGGTTCAGCTGCAGGGCAACAGTGCCCAGCCACCCCCTGCTGCAGGAGATTTCAGACTGTGACCTAACGCCCGCCTCAGGGATCACCAGGGTTCCAAAGACTGGTTGCCGTAATTCTGGGCCAGAATTAAAACTTATGTTTGGATATGTCACAGATGTCTCCCCCCACCTCTCTGCTTCTTTCCCTCCCTCCTTCTTTTTCTCTTTTATACACGTGCACGCACACACACAAACACACATATTTTTAATTTTTCTTATGGAAAGAGAGTAGGGAGTTGTTCAAGGTATATTTTTTCACATTCTATGAACAGCAGCTCTGACTTAAATTATACTTAAAAGTAATCCTAGGCTGATAATACCCCACCTAATTCGGAGAATCTGCAAAGCCTTGTTTGTTCTGAAACATGGAATATCTTGACTGTACTGTCTTTTCTCCTTCTTGGTTGCTTTTTTTTTTTATATATATATTTTATTAGCACATTTATTTGAGGAAAATAGTGAAGAGAGCAAGTATAGACCTCAATATTTTTTTTAAAAAAGCCTTAATGTAAGTCCATATATGACTGATTGTTGGTTATTTTAGAAATGTAAAATGGGATTAAAATTAATGTCTAGCATAATTGTTTGGAGACACTAGATTTCAAAATAGAGAGTTGGCTGTATGCATTATTATTTCAAAGAAAACAACTGAAGAAGTAGTTTATCTTTCAAATGTGATGTTGATACTTTTACCCTACATAACTATCTGGGATGCCATCTCCACAATTACTGTTCACATAAGCACCAAATAGTGTCCTCTGGATACTTAAGATTTCTAACTGATTTGTCCTCTACTTAAGTCTCCCATGCCCCATACCTCACTTTACTGCTTCTGTAATTCACATTTCAGACCTAAATAAGTGATGAATGTGGCTCTGGATATGTGATTCTAAAGAAATTTCAATCAGCCCAAGTTCTCTTCCTGACACATACTAGGCAAACTGTTTTCCCCAGTAAATATATTTGCTCCTGTAACTTGGAGAATTTCAAGTAGGTGGGGTTTGTTGCTATTACATCAGGTCCTTGCAGGGCATTCTTGGCTAAACTGACTCCTCAGGTATTAGTATGATGACAGCTTGAAGATCTACATGAGCTCAGCCCTGCCTAAACCCCATGCTTGTCTGATGGTCCTCATAAACGTAACGTGTCTGAAAGGGAACTCCCGATTCCCCACTCCCTCATTTCAGATGAAAACATTTCTTGTTTCTTCCTCATGTCAGCAAATAGCACCACTGTTTGTCATCTTTGGCTATTTCCTTTTCCTCCACGCTCATACGTGATACACTGGCAGGTCCTTTTGATTCTACCTACAGAGGATATTTAGATATGCCTACTTCGTTTCTTTTACCACTACTCTGGTCCAAGCCTCTGTCTTCTGTCTCCAGACCAGAAGAAGCTCTCAAATGAGTATCCCTATTTTTTTTTTTTGCAGTTCTCTCATTTAATTTTCTTCAAAGATAAATCATGCTATTTCTCATCCAGCAAACTCCCATTATTTCTAAGATAAAACTAGCTCCTTCCCATGGTCCTCCAAGTCCTGCATGGCTTAGCTCTTTCCAATCTTTTCTACTCTGTGTCTTCTAACACTGAAGTCTTTTCAGTGTTTGACATTGCCTTCTTTACCAAAATGTTCCTTCCCTACTCTTCATGTGGCTGGTTCCTTCTCTCATCGTTTGTGAATCACTTTGAAAGCCTCACCTTAGAGATTATTTCATGCCCACCTATCTAAAGCACCATCCAAAGGCTCCAATCAAACCTCTTGTCTCAGTGTCAGCTTCTATCATTTCATTTTACCATTTTCTTTTCTCTTTGACCCTTATACAATCTCTTGTTATGTATAGCTTCCTGTCTACCTCCTTCAAATACTGTAAGCTTCATAAAAACTAGGACTTTGTCTTTTCGCCACTGAATATCCAGTGCCATGAACAGTGTCTATCACAAAGCAGAGACTGAGAACTTGTTGAATTAATGCTTTTATTATGAGTGTTAGTCACTCAGTCATGTCTGACTCTTTGCCACCCCAGGTACTGTAGCCTGCTAGGCCCCTCTGTCTATGGGACTTCACAGGCAAGAATACTGGAGTGGGTTGCCATTCCCTTCTCCAGTGGATCTTCCCAACCCAGGAATCGAACCTGCATTATAGGCAGGTTCTTTACCATCTTAGCCACCAGGGAATGGCAACCCACTCCAGTATTCTTGTCTGGAGAATTTCATGGTCAGAGGAGCCTGATGGGTTACAGTTCATGGAGTCTCAAAGAATGGGACACAACTGGATGACTAACACAGACATACACACACATACAATGAGTTAAGTTTCACATTTTAGATTATAGCAATGAAATTTATGAAGACATTTGTTTTCATATAGTTTTGAAAAAAATTCTACAAAACTGATAATACAAAATATTTAAAAAGACAAATATAACAATTCTATAAGTATAGTAACACTTGCTTCTGTGTGCAAGTAAAATAGAAAAACTGATCAAACTCCATCATTTGATTGTGGAATGTAAGAATAAAACAATACTTATTTTTCCATTTTTAAAGGACTTAATTGGTACATAAATTTATTAAGCTTGGAGTATTCAAGCTTTCTGTATTCAATAATTCAGAAATCTCAACAAATACCAAGTTGAGTGCGTGTGAACTCAAAGTTCACTAATCATATTAGTAAGAAGTAATAGTCACCCAGTTCTTTCTGTATTAAATGTTTAACATCTGTTTTTCATTTGAATTTCACAAAATTCTGTAAGTTGTGCATTATTTTCATTTTGCAGATGAGAGCACTGAGGCTTAGGGAGGTTAGGAAATCAACTAAAGATGACTCGGCTCATAAGTAGAAGCTTGAAAAGATTGAAACCCAACATTCATGTGAAAAAAGTCTGAGCTCTTTGTCTGCTCCTTTGATGTCTTTTTTTCCCACCCTGCACATCTTTCTGATGAGAGAAAACTTGCTGATAAAATGAAGCCTCAACACGGCTTTTTAAAAACAATATTAAAATATGCTTAAGTTTGCACTTAAGATTCAGGGAACAAGTCTTGGCAGCACATCAGAATACACTCCTACTTCATCCTCAGTTGTGGCTTATTCCGCCTATCTTAGAGGCTGGAATTTTGATCAAACTGGATGATAGGAAAAACATATATCCTTCAATAATTGGTCAGAATAATAAATGTCCAGAGCTGGCATGGGACTCTGTGGAGGAGACACCATAAATTTCGTGCCGAATCAGCCTAAGAAGGCAAGCTGAGGCCAAAGAATCACAGCTGTCATTTGGCTGTGGGAAAGAGTTCAGAGGTCCCTTCCACTGTTCATTCCCATGAACTTAAGGTTCTCAGAGGGGCACTCCGGGAGGTGACGCTCCATTTTCTGTAGTAATGTGACCCAGAACATGACAGATTGCTAGTAGTGAATCAACAGGTTATGATAAAAGTCCAAACCTGATTTATTTCTTTTGCCTGAGATTGTCTTTATTTTCTCATACATCCAAATACATGTTTGCAGCCTAGCAGGTCTAAGAGAGGCCAGTCCAAACTATCAAAATGAGATTTCCAACTAATATTTTATTCTCTAGAAGATTTATTGAAATTATGAAACATAATTAAATATTTCAGGTTTCCCAACAGAAGTGACCTCTACCCACAAATGTAATTTTTATTTATGTGGTACAAAATTTATGTTAAGATTGGAAAAAGTAATTTAGGAGAAATTTCTTTTGTCATGGAAAGATGCTGATTAATTCAAATATGGAATATTAAAGATGATTGTGAGAATGGAGCACTTCCATATCTGTCATTACTGTCAAGACCTCTTTGGACTTCTTTTCTTAAAATACTTGATACGTTTGGGAATACTGTGATGGGCAATTTGTGATAAAACTTTTGTGTTGTGAAATTTGATGAAAGTAAGAATGATTATATTAAAGATAAAACAATTATGAAGTCTTAATGCATGCCATGCGTTGTTCCGTGTTTTGTACTTACTTAAAATTTCTTATAACAACCCTATAGCATAGGAGATATTATTATCTTGATTTCATAGGTATATATTGAAGCACAGGACAAATTAAGTAATTTGTACAAGTTCAAACAGCTAATTTGTAATTACATAAGTTATTTGGTGATAAAAGTGCTGAAGAAAATGAGTTTTGCTATTATTCCATCAGGGAAAGAGTTGTGGGAGGGCATGGTTAACTGAGAAAGAAAGTTAGGAATGATCATTTTGCTACTAGATTTACTGAACAGTTGATATCCTTTATGCCAGAAGACAAGTGTACAGAAAGTATAAAGTAACAAACACTTTTTCACATTTTATTGCCCTTTCGTTAAGTCCTTTGGGTCTTGATATAATGTATCAAATATATAAATATACCTTTTATTTACATTATGTTTTGTGGCCCATTTTGGCATTTGATCTACCATTTTTCAAAAGATCTGGTAGAACCAAAGTCTTGTTGATTTGGGGAGGAACAGAAGGTGAGGAGCGCACCAAATTCTCCAGGGTAATTGTTGATTTACTTTGACTGTTGTCTTCCTACCAGCATGCTTTTTTGGGTACTATCTCAGAATTAAAGCATCAGACAAAGGTTAACTTTTTAAAGATTCTCAAACAGAAGAACGTGTAACAACAAAAATTAGAGTATAGTTTCTAGCAAACAGCTGAAAAGTCTAGTGCAGTGTCAAATGATAACAAACTGCTTGATCTTTGAATTAGAACAATATTGAGAGTCAAACAGCTGTAGCACTGCAGAAAGGAGACATACTCAGCTGTGGTGTGGAAGATGATGGTGAACTATAAAAAACAAATTGTCACTGGATTTTATTATGTGCTAGCTAATTAGTGGTAATGAATATTTCCTTTGTACATTTTAAACCTATATCAAGGTGAACAGGCAGACTGCTGGAAGAGCTTTATTCCTGTGTGCATATCTGTTAACCCTGGCATCTGAAAGAGTTCCTTTTTTATTCTATAAAACTCTTCTTTTTAAGCCTTGATTTATAAGTTGGCTCTTACCATTATCATTTAATTCCTCCATCACAGAAAACTTTTCCTTTTACACTGATTGTCAGTAACTCTATTGTGGAACTAAGAAATCAAAGTGAAGAAACTGTGTGTGCTCAGCAGCTCAGTCGTGTCTGATTCTTTGCAGCCCCATGGACTGTAGCCTGCCAGGCTCTTCTGTCCATGGAATTTTCCAGGCAAGGATACTGGAGCAGGTTGCCATTTCCTACTCTAGGGGGTCTTCCCAATCCGGGGATCAAACCTGAGTGTCTCATCTCTTGCATTGGCAGGTGGATTCTTTACCACTGCACCACCTGGGGAGCCCATTCTATACTCGATGACTAGATACTCATTGTAGAATTTAAATAAATGTTGGCTGCATTGTTCCAACCACACAGGGTAAACGTGATTTCTCCCTGTCTCTCCTTGGCTAAGAATCCGGTTACTGTGTTTTATTTGTATGTTTATTTATTTGTATTTTTATATTTACGTTTTTAGCTAAACAGATCTTGGGACAGCAAACAGTCAACTGGTATTTCAGGACAGTGTTCATTGAAATTGTCGTGGGGCTGTTTTTGCTGTAGTTTTATACACATGTTGTATATACAGTTGGGAATACATGTGTCTTTCTAATTTCAGAAACCACTTATAGGGAGTGGGCATGGTGGTCAAGATAGACACCCAAGAGTCATTAATTGTGTAGCGTTTTCTCTGGTGGCAGGGCTATTCATGTTTACGGTAGAGATGACATGACTTCATTTAGTAAGATACAGAAGGCTTTTACTTTCCTGGACTTCTCCAGCAAACCCACAATGATACCTTAGAAGGAGGCAGCCCCCTCACCCTCACCTCAGCTGCTCTTTTATTCACCACAGCCTCAGAGACACCCTTGACTCCTTCTGCTCATCAAGACAAAGGTGTAATTCTTCTTGTTTACTTACCTTTTGAAAAACATTAAGGAGTTTTGCTAGATTAACAAGCTCAAAAGCTAGTCTATAAAATGCCTCAGATGCATTATGGACTGTCTTGGTAAAACAGGTTAAGTCAGAACTATATTTGGTCTTTAGATTGGCCCCGTTACACAGAAAAAGTAACATTTGGGGTTTGATGTGCAATTAAGAGTTAAAGGAAGAAGAAAGAATCACCAAAGTTAGGCAGAAGTCAGAGAAAAACATTTCAGGGAGTAACTGACAAGCAATCCTTTCTTTTCCTTTCAACTCCCAGGATCATTTAAACTTCACATGGACCGGAAGGACTTTGACATTCCTTTGCCCCTTGGCTTCTGAGGTTGAATACTTCTAAATCATTTCAAGTCACAGACCACACTTAACTCTGTCAGCTGGTCTCTGAAATAGGTTAATATTTATTTATTCATTCATTTTTCATTTCCATTCTGCTTCCATGAAGATAAATCTCTATAAGCTTCATGATTGGTAAGGATTTTAAAACAGAGTAAAGCCAAGATCAATTATTGATAAAGATGGTATATGAAAAGTAGTAACATAGGATAGAAATTATTTCCATGACATAGTTATAATGATTAGAAGAAAATTGGGACATTAAAAATGTTGCCAACAAAAATAAACTAGTACTGAACAATGTAATGATATCATGAATGTGATGGTCGTAGTAGAATTGAGTAATAATTGAATCCTCCTAATAACTCCTTGTAAATCAGGACCTCATTCATGATCAGTTGGCTGGGGACTAGATGATTTCCACTTTTCCTAAGCAAAAGGTAATGGGAGTTAATAGTATTTACAAATTTTGGAGATAGATATAATCCTTATATTGACTAGAAATAAAGTGTTTTCAAGCATACTTATAAATTTAGTAGCATCTTTTGACATAAAAAGTGTTTCATGATGTTAATTATAACTTATTCCTATCCATTTGATTTAAAAAAATCCACTAAGGGAGCTGAGTAGATATTTGTTAAAATGAGAAATGTGCATTTAGGTTTAGATTGTACTGCATAGAGTAATCACTTAGTTGCTAGGGAAAGATTAGCTGTTCATTAAAAAATACTTTTGATAATTCTGTACAAAAGGTAGTTAGTTATTAATAATCCAAATGCTGTGAATTTTAAATGAAAAACCATCTGAAAAGTGGATGTTATAATAAATGCAAGGAACTAATGCTTATAATGCTATCATCTTTTCCAATACTTTTCTTAACATTCTATATTTAATTAATTCCTTTATTGCTTATATTATAAAATTTCCCTAGATTTAAAAGTATCTTTATTTTAGAAAAATTGGAAAATAGAGAAGACAGAAGAAATAATTTTAAAATGATGTATTTTTTCCTTCATTAGCATTATCACCTTTGTCACTTGTGAAACTTGTAACATTTTTATACTCCCTCTCATGTGTACTTGCTGCTGCTGCTGCTGCTGCTAAGTCGCTTCAGTTGTGTCCGACTCTGTGCGACCCCAAAGACAGCAGCCCACCAGGCTCCCTGGGATTCTCCAGGCAAGAACACTGGAGTGGGTTGCCATTTCCTTCTCCAAAGCATGAAAGTGAAAAGTGAAAGAGAAGTTGCTCACTCGTGTCAGACTCTTAGCGACCCCATGGACTGCAGCCTACCAGGCTCTTCCATCCATGGGATTTTCCAGGCAAGAGCACTGGAGTGGGGTGCCATTGCCTTCTCCTCATGTGTACTTATGTGTATCTATATTCATATACATGTCTATATGTATTGTTCACGTAGTTCACCTTACATTGTATATGAGAGCTGTTCTTTTAAATTAAAAAACACCTTCCCAGGCACTTTTTACCTTTTCTTATTTCAGTAAATAAAATCTAGTAAGATTAGTAGATCAGGAGCCAATAAGACCAAAGAATTGAAAAAATTTTCCAAACACACACACACACACATGCACACGCACACACACACACACACACACACACACACACACATATAGTAACCACCCCTCCAGTTCGTTGTGTTAGATTCTTTTGTCATTCCTTGGACATTATATTGGTGTTTCTTCTTCCAACTTCTGTCTATGGTAGGATGCCATGGACTCTGAGCATAGGACTCTTTGGATTCTGGTAAGTGTGTGTTGCAGTGGACCTAAGAATAAACAAGTAAAAAACTGATTTTACAAAGTAACAAAGATTCTGCTAATATGTATGGCCAGTGCAATAATTACAGCTTGTGCTTTTGACCCAGTAATTGTTTTCTACGTTTGTCTTGTTTTTAGTGTAAATCTTGCCAATGAAAATGAAGTTTCATATCATTAACAATAGTGCTGCTGCTGCTGCTGCTGCTTCTGAGTCGCTTCAGTCATGTCCGACTCTGTGTGACCCCATAGACGGCAGCCCACCAGGCTCCCCCGTCCCTGGGATTCTCCAGGCAAGAACACTGGGGTGGGTTGCCATTTCCTTCTCCAATACATGAAAGTGAAAAGTCAAAGTGAAGTTGTTCAGTCGTGTTGGACGCTTTGTGACTCAATGGACTGCAGCCCACCAGGCTCCTCCATCCATGGGATTTTCCAGGCAAGCGTACTGGAGTGGGTTGCCATTGACAATAGTTTTATAATTTATGACAAAAATGTGCCCAGTGAGTTCCTAAGTACCCTATGTATGTACATAGGGATCTGTAAGAAAGTCAGAAATACATTTATTAAATGGGACTAGAAGGCTACATTGACATAATAAATAAATCCTGAAAATGAGGTTAAAACAGCTGAGCCTTAATAGAAAGCACGTTTGTTTCTCGTTCTTATGAAATCTGATGCAGTTCAGAGGACACTTCAACTTTGTGGCTTAGGGATACAGTCTACTTTTGACTATGGTTTTACCATCTTAGCATGTGGCCCTCAAGGGTGCCATGGAAAAAGGAGAGACAAAGAAGGCACACCAATTGTATATTTTAGCTGTCTCAGTTTGCAGGTGGCATGCATCCATTCTAAATTCTTAGTCCTTTTGACAAATTAGCCACATTGCTTCAACCTAGTTGTAAGGGAGGTTAGAAAAATTTTGTGTCTGTTAGGATTCAACTAGAGAAGTGGAATCAGCAGGAGATAGATGTACTAAGATATTCACTACAAGGAACTGGTTTATAAAATTACTGAGGCTGATAGGCAAGTCTGAACTCTGAAGGGGGCAACCAAGAAGCAGAGACCATGAGCAGGCTGGAGTTTATAGGCACGGGTTGCAGCTACTCTACTTAGCAGGACTTTCCTTCTTGTCCCAGGGAAGTCACCTATCTGTTTTGAAGGGCTTTCAACTGATAGAATCAGGCCCACCCAAATTATCCAGAGTAACCTCCCTTAAAGTCAGATGATGTATCTTTTTAATTACATCTGCAGACTCCTTTCATAGCAACACCTATCTTAGTATTTGATTGAAGTACAGTAGTTAGCCAAGTTGACACATGAAAAAAACCAGCACATAAAGGCACATATGGAATAATAGGTGAGCTCTAATGTTCTCTGCCAGAATGTGAGACCATATTAGGACTCATGAAGGATTACTGTTTAATGACTTGGTACTCTGTCATGTCTGTCTCTTTGTGACTGCATGGATTATATGTAGCCTGCCAGGCTCCTCCATCCATGGAATTTTCCAGGCAAGAATACTGGAGTGGATTGCCATTTCCCACTCCAGGGGATCTTCCTGATTCAGGGATCGAACCTGTGTCTCCTGCATTGGCGGCCATATTCTTTACCACTGAACCACCTGGGAAGCCCCCATTAATGACTACAACAACAAAAGAAAAAGATGTGAATGAAATGAACAATTAGATCCGTGGTCCTGAGGGTTGATGTGTATGAAGGAAGAGAACCAACATTTAATTATATAATATGTACATTTCATCATATAGGCTGAATTAATAGATAATTGAAAATACTTAATCTAGAACAATTTTTTCCAGTTCTTAGAATCCTGCCAGGAACCAGCAAAATACCTTATTATATTAACTTATCCTAGCAGAAATTGTTTTGATATTTTGTTTAGTTGTAATACTAACTATATTTTTTTAGTTATATATATAAATATATAATATATATATAAATATATAACTATATATTTTTACTCATATTGTTCTTATTTCTCCATTGCATCTATTTTGCTATGCTATTCTGTTGTTCTTATTGCCTAAGCATTCCAAGCATATTTGTTAAATTCTTATTATTAGTCAGTCCAACTGGCCTGCATCCTTACTACTACAGACTTTTGATTTTACTAGAAGCTTAAATGCTGTCTCTTAATTATCTTCCTTCCTTGTCTTATGCCTCTTGGCAATGCCTTTGTATTCCTCTTTTGCTTCTCATTAGCAGCCCACTGAGCTGCATCTTCTTCTCACAGCGGCAATGAACAAGATAGTTTTAGTTTGGTAACTTCACATTACTTCCAGCCAGTTGATCCTCCCCATTGCCCAAGTCACAGCTTCCATTTCTGTTGTTGGTGTCACCTGGTAATAGCTGTAACAGCTGATGGTGTTTCACATGTCTCACTGTGCTCTGAAAATAATGTTTGCCAAGAGTTGGCCAGACGCTGTAGTGGACAGAATCAAGCAAATCTTCCATCTGCTACCTGCTTTTTGCTCTCTGAATGTACCTGTGTATTACCTGAGCAGAAGAAGAGACTTGCTCCTATAGACATCCATTCTGCCAGGTGAAGGAGCCAAAAGCAAGCCCTTTCTGGCTAAGCTGTGTTAAGCCTTTCTCTGTTGGAAGTTTCTCTTTGCCAATCAGGCAATAAGTCAGAACTGAAAGCTGCAGGAGACAGACAAGCGATGCAGAATTAATGAACTTCTTTGTGCCAAGAACAGAAATAATATTTGGGCAGTAAACATTTTAGTTTTAAGGTCAAAGTTATTCTACCTAGGGACTGCTATTAGATTAGCAAATGGTTTATCAGTCGCAGACAGAACTGTTCTTGGTGGCCCTAAAGTGAAGTGGTTGTGCTCACTAAGCTGCAGCATATACTTTTTCTTTATTATCTACTGGGTCAAGATCTCACCTTATTGTAACTTACCTAAATGTGATTTTCACTGCAGAATATCATTAGTGCATGGTCTGAGTAAGCAATATGCATTTAAAAAATTGTCTAAACACCTCTTTACATGCCAACTCTGGCGATAATTACCAAATGTCTATATCTAGAAAAACAGGCAATTCAGAAATATCAATTTGTGCTATTATTTATGATACACATGTGCTAGTTTTCCCTAAATATAGATGTTTGGTAATTATCACTGGGACTATTTGTTACAATTCCAAAGTAGATACCAATGAAATAAAACTATAACTTATTTGGTAAAAATATAAATTCTGAAAAATTCTCATTATCTTTTTGTAGAGTACAGTTCTTAGTTTCCTATTCATATTTCATGTAATAATTTTGGATTAGCCATCTGGTTTGTTGAGGGTTGAAAATCTGTTTAACACCAACGCAGAATTTTGTTAAAAAATAAAACAAGTCACCCAGAAATCACAAATGTTTTTCAGGTATTTCACGATGCTAATAATGAATAACTTTTAGGAGATGACATGTAAATTTGCACTTTAGCACCTTCCTTTTTTCTTTTGTGCAATTTAGACTCACCTGCCTCATGCTTTTGAAAACTTTCAGGGAAGTATCAATTTAAATGGTTGAGATACAACCATTCTTATAAAAATTTTATGTTGGCCCACGGACATTATTTTAGTACCTCTCTTTCCCTTGTTCAAATGGTTAGCTCTATGGATTAGAAAGAACATTTTCTCAATGATTCCAAGTCTGTATCCCTGAGACTGAATTACCTCCTCCATGCCCCATGTCTGCAAATAGACTCCAACCTCTATTATTCATCCTGGATGGATGTGGTTGATTCACACCAGGAGACTGAGAAACAGTCTGAATTTATCAGTACAGGTTCATTGCTTCATGCGCCCAAATACCTTGAAGTGTGTGCTGCATAAAAAGCGGGTATCCATAATTTCTCTTTCTATTTTCTCGTTATTAGTGTACAGGAATGCAAGGGATTTCTGTGTGTTAATTTTATATCCTGCAACTTTACTATATTTATTGATCAGTTCTAGTAATTTTCTGGTGGAATCTTTAGGGTTTTCTACGTAGAGGATCATGTCATCTGCAAACAGTGAGAGTTTTACTTCTTCTTTTCCAATTTGGATTCCTTTTATTTCTTTTTCTGCTCTGATTGCTGTGGCCAAAACTTCCAAAACTATGTTGAATAGTAATGGTGAAAGTGGGCATCCTTGTCTTGTTCCTGACTTTAGAGGAAATGCTTTCAGTTTTTCACCATTGAGGATAATGTTTGCTGTGGGTTTGTCATATATAGCTTTTATTATGTTGAGGTATGTTCCTTCTATTCCTGCTTTCTGGAGAGTTTTTATCATAAATGGATGTTGAACTTTGTCAAAGGCTTTCTCTGCATCTATTGAGATAATCATATGGAACAATTCCATTCACCATTGCAATGAAAACAATAAAATACTTAGGAATATATCTTCCTAAAGAATCTAAAGACCTATATATAGAAAACTATAAAACACTGGTGAAAGAAATCAAAGAGGACACTAATAGATGGAGAAATATACCATGTTCGTGGATTGGTAGAATCAATATAGTGAAAATGAGTATACTACCCAAAGCAATTTATAGATTCAATGCAATCCCCATCAAGCTACCAACGGTATTCTTCACAGAGCTAGAACAAATAATTTCTCAATTTGTATGGAAATACAAAAAACCTCGAATAGCCAAAGCTATCTTGAGAAAGAAGAACGGAACTGGAGGAATCAACCTGCCTGACTTCAGGCTCTACTACAAAGCCACAGTCATCAAGACAGTATGGTACTGGCACAAGGACAGAAATATAGATCAATGGAACAAAATAGAAAGCCCAGAGATAAATCCATGCACATATGGCCACCTTATCTTTGACAAAGGAGGAAAGAATATACAATGGATTAAAGACAATCTCTTTAACAAGTGGTGCTGGGAAAACTGGTCAAACACTTGTAAAAGAATGAAACTAGAACACTTTCTAACACCATACACAAAAATAAACTCAAAATGGATTAAAGAGCTAAATGTAAGACCAGAAACCATAAAACTCCTAGAGGAAAACATAGGCAAAACACTCTCTGACTTACATCACAGCAGGATCCTCCATGACCCACCTCCCAGAATATTGGAAATAAAATCTAAAATGAACAAATGGGACCTAATCAAACTTAAAAGCTTCTGCACAACAAAGGAAACTATAAGCAAGGTGAAAAGACAGCCTTCAGAATGGGAGAAAATAATAGCAAATGAAGCAACAGACAAACAACTAATCTCAAAAATATACAAGCAACTTCTACAGCTCAATTCCAGAAAAATAAATGACCCAATCAAAAAATGGGCCAAAGAACTAAACAGACATTTCTCCAAAGAAGACATACAGATGGCTAACAAACACGTGAAAAGATGCTCAACATCACTCATTATCAGAGAAATGCAAATCAAAACCACTATGAGATACCATTTCACACCAATCAGAATGGCTGCTATCCTAAAGTCCACAAGCAATAAATGCTGGAGAGGGTGCGGAGAGAAGGGAACCCTCTTGCACTGTTGGTGGGAATGCAAACTGGTACAGCCACTATGGAGAACAGTTTGGAGATTCCTCAAAAAACTGGGAATAGAACTGCCTTATGATCCAGCAATCCCACTGCTGGGCATATACACTGAGAAAACCAGAACTGAAAGAGACACGTGTACCCCAATGTTCATAGCAGCACTGTTTGCAATAGCCAGAACGTGGAAGCAACCTAGATGTCCATCCACAGATGAATGGATAAGCAAGATGTGGTACATATACACAATGGAGTATTACTCAGCCATTAAAAAGAATACATTTGAATCAGTTCTAAGGAGGTGGATGGAACTGGAACCTATTAGACAGAGTGAAGTAAGCCAGAAACAAAAACACAAATACAGTATACTAACGCATATATATGGAATTTAGAAAGATGGTAAAAATAACCCTATTTATGAGACAGCAAAAGAGACACTGATGTATAGACCAGACTTTTGGACTCTGGGACCGGGAGAGGGTGGGATGATTGGGGAGAATAACACTGAAATATGTATAATATTATATATGAAATGTATTAATTGTTCAAACTAAATACTGTCATGTTACAATTTGTTCATATTAGATGTTTGTAATGTTTCTGATAATCAATAAAAGAGATTCTTGATTAAAAAATAAAAAAAAAAAAAGGCGGGTATCCAGTGTCGTGTCTGGCAGACAACATTCTCACTAGCAAGTCCCCTTCCACCTATGACAGGAAACAAGCTGCTCCTTTTGATTGTGGGTGTATAACTCCACCCCCAAATCTGTGACCCCTAGTGTATCTTGCTGAATTATTTTTGTAGCCATTTATCTCACCCATGGTGTTAGAACATCTGGAAAGAGCATTTTATTCTCCATATACCAGGCAGTGAAGATGTGGGTTGATATGTCTCTGGTATTGGACTCTGAAGGTTAAAATTTGGCTCCCATGGTTTATCCGAATATGCTAGTAGGAAATATTCTTTGGAGGGAAAGCATATCCAGGGCCTTTTGACACAGATGTGTACCTCTGTTACATACGACTATGTGTGTGCACAGCTGTGTCTGGCTCCCTGCAACCCCGTGGACTGTAGCCTGCTGGGCTTCTCTGTCCATAGGATTTTCCAGGCAAGGATACCAGAGTGGGTTGCCATTTCCCTCTCCAAGGGATCTTCCTGACCCAGGGATTGAACCCACATCTCTCGTGTCTCCTGCATCGGCAGACAGATTCTTTACCACTAGGGCCATCTTACAGACTCCTTCAAAAAACACTTAGAAGAAATGCAGCTTTGAAAAACAAGTCTTAACGGAATTCGAGAAGGATTCCCTCTTTCCCTGGTAGGCCAAGGTCCATACCTGCCTGAGTTAACCACAGGAAACATGCTTCTAGATTCCCAGAGAAACAACTGAGAGGAAGCAATAGGTTAGCTTCCCACAAGGTTTCAAAATAATGCCTGATTTCATTTTTATTGGGAGAAGAATGGTCAGTTTGCTCCATGTTCTCTTATTTATCACCTAACTTTTGATAAAGAGAAGGCCAGGGAGTTTCTTTATCCTTATAGAAGTACTCTAAGTTGCAAGGGTGTATATTTTGAGAAAATGTGTAAATAGGTATGCACTGCATTAAAAAAGAGGCTCAGCATACAGACCTAGGTAACTCTCAGTCTTCTGAATTCTTCATTTCTTCTGTAAATATTTAAATCTGGAAAGTGATGAGAAGTTATTCACACATTACTTATAGGGCAACACTTAGGGTGCTCCCAGTAACAATGCATTTTTGTTTTTATTTTAATTTGGCTAAAGTGAAAAATAAAGAATAAAGATAAGTGAAAAGGCTAATAAACAGATACATGTGCAAACCAAGCATTGGTACCCAAAGCTACACACAGGTAGTGAGGTGTTGCAGACAACACTGACTGATGACAGTGCTAAGCAATTACCACTAAATTAGTCTCTTGCTACAGGTAAAGACACACAAGTTTCCATAGACATATTAAAGTCACACAGTCCAGTGTAGCAGAAAAATACCATGGACTAGCCTTTGTCATATCAGAGAGGAATCCTGTAACCAAATATCTATATATATTCTCATTTCTTTTCACAAGAAAAATGATTTTCGTCTCCATTGATTGTCTTGGGCGGTAATTCCTGTCACTAATTGATTAGGATGATAAAAGTAGTTTCTATGATATGGTCAAGCCTTATCAAACCTCAGGTAGTACTTGAAGTATACTTGGTGATAGATCTGAAATGGATTCTGTCCTTCATTCTTGTCCATTTGTTCCCAAAGGATTTGGTGTGGGTAACAAACGCTTCTGTATTTGTTTCTGGAAGATGATGGCATTCCCTACCCTAAGTGATGGAAGAACTGCAGGAGAAAGGAAACCGCTGATGGAAGCTGCATGTATGCTCTTGGGCAGGATAATTACAATTTGGGACAGTGTAATATAATTTTCCTGGGCCTGATTTCAAGATTTGACCCCTAGCTCAGTCATGTCTGACTCTTTGGGACCCCATGGATTATAGCCTGCCATCAGGCTCCCCTGTCCACGGAATTCTCCAGGCAGGAATACTGGAGTGGGTTTGCCATTTCATTCTCCAGGGGATCTTCCTGACCCAAGGATCAAACTCAGGTCTCCTACGTTGCAGGCAGATTCTTTACCATCTGAGCCACCAGGAATTCCTGGGCCCAATAATTTCTAAATAATAATTTGAAGGGTAAATAGCAAGATCTGGGCTTAAAGAAAATGATTTAGTGATTCTGTCTTCTGCATATTCTTTAATGTATTATCCTTCTTTTCCACCCCGTCTTTGCCCTTCTTCAAATAAAAGTGTAGTATTTTGAACACAGCAGATACTCTGTACATTCTGGTTTGTGTAGAATCACACAAGAGTTTTATTTGTAGACTTAAAGATTAGGTCACTCTGTTACCCAGTCCAGGGTGCTTAATTTTGTGTAACTCTTCCAATTTAACTCTAGTGTATGTCATTTTTGTGGTCTTGTAATTTCTACATTCAATTGGTTCTCTAGGGGCAAGAAGCCCTGAGCAAAGTAGTCGTCCCTACAGATTTTGCCAGGTTAAGTACAGGCGGTAGGCTATTGAGAGTCTAGCAGGAGAAAAATCCTTAGACGTATCTGTACGCCAAAATATGTATTTAATACTCATTCTATTTATAATCTATAATCCTTCATCTCAAAGCTCTTAGACACTGCCCTCTTTGAAAGCTGTCCTTTTGAGTGCCAATCTTAGAAGCAAGTCTCAAAGCATCATAGAAGCCTCTCTTTTCCCTAGCTGCAAGCTTTAGAGTTAGTTTTAATAGCATGCCAATTGCAAAGCATCACTACCTACTGCGGGCTATGGTAATTCAAAGCACTGTATAGGATTGGGAATTCGTTTGGTGTGATTATATCCTTAAGCCACAATTGTCTACCTTCACATACTCCTGTGCTTAATATTGGTGTTAACAATAATAAAAATCATAATTCCTTTTTCAAAAAAAAAAAAAAAAAAAAATGCAAAGCTCTTTATTAGCTTCCCTGTGAAGCATTCCTAGAAAATACCTTCATCTGAATTTCCCCAACTGAAGGCACTGATCTTCACTGAATCAAAACATAAGACAAGTTCCCAGAAGTCAAAGTTTTCAACTCTGGGATGAAGGTTCCTTCATTCCCTCATAGAGCAACTCCTAAGAGCAACTAAAGGAGAATTAGATAAAAGCACAATCACATAATCCTGTTATTCTAATATTATAATCACTTTTATATTACTGGCAGATTCCTTTTCTAAAAAGAAATGCTCTCTATTTTCCCTAAATCTGTTTGTGTTAAAAACTAAAATTTAAACATAGTCTTATAGCAAAGCCTAACTTAACCTTGAATAATACTAATGTATTGTTTTAATGCTCTTTAATTTTTATCTGGCTTGTCTCCATTTTAGAGATAAAGTTCCATCTCTCTATGATTGAAATTGTCAATTCTTAGAGCTGCTCAGGCAGGTTATAATGCAACAAGAAGATTCCTTTGAGGAGTGGCCATGTTCAGACCAAATTGTCACAATGTTCTTTATCCTTGGTGGCATCTTTAAATTGAGTGCTATTAATGCCTAGAATTAAGACCCTCAAGAGGCAGCCTGCACTAGATAGAGATTCTGCTCCCAAGGTACTGCATGATTATGTTGTGAGATATTTGCAGAGAGGTTTATTTTGGGCTGGGTGAAATTAGCATCTTTGTTTACAAGAATACCATCTCACTGATCACGTTAAAGTACATGCCTAATAACCAACATTTCTTAAGCTTTTATGTTGCCCTTAATTAGACTCTTCAAAGTTAATTAGGGGAACAAATGGTACTTTTTGTTCTTTTAAGTCCCCTTTAACAGCTTTCTCACACTTAAAATGTTCCCACATTTATAGGTGGGTTGGCTTCTGCTTTAAACCCTCTGGTTAACTGCTCATTGGTTAACTCCTCCTTCATTCACAGTGTTCAATCCATCCTGTTTTCTTGGGTGCCTTTGATCCCATTTTCTTTTTTCCTCCAATTTCAACCATTAATACGATTTATTTTTAGATACAAAATTATTCATTAATTTTTTTATTGTTGTTCCTGTTTGGGAACAACGTTTCGCTCAAGGCTTAGAAAATGGCAAAACTAGATTCATGGCACACTGACACCTGCAGGGAGACTAGGACAGCTTTTGCCTCAGAAAACTGCACAGAAAATGGAGTTTCTGCACCTCTATGCCAGGCTCGGGGAGTGGTGGTGGGAGACGACATTCTCCTGAGTTGAATTAAACACAATTGACCTCGTTCTGATACCTATTATATGTCTGAATATTTTTCTTTATAACAATGTTTTTGATTATTTTTCTTTTTTAACAAAGGGTTTTTATGTACAAAAAGCTGGCACTCAATAAACTAATCCCAAGGATGTGAAATTTTTCCGCCATGGTGTCTGTCTGCTCTCTGCCACTAATGGTAATAGAAGACCATTAGAAGTGAACCGAGCAAATGAGAAATAGTCTCTGCATTAGAGCAGGAGTCTGTCACTCTTCTGGCAACCCTGCCGAGAGCTCCACATCAAAGCCACCACACTGCGCTAATAGTGTCACTTATCCCACAGCCTTTACACTGTCCCATATGCAGTCGCTATGCAGGGGGTGTGCGCACGAGGGTGAGAGGGGAGTTGACAATGTGCTAGAAGAAACCGTAGGAGATAAACTGAATGTGATTTATCACCTCCAATCCTTGCAATGGAAAACATTTAGGAAGAGCAAATAATTGAGGCCTTTCAAAAATGTGTTTCTATCAGGGGAAAAAAACCACTGAATTAATTAGAAACTTAAAAAGGGAGGAATAAAATAATTTTTTTCAAGAAGTCTGGAGAAAATCTCCAATATGTTCATATAATTAGAAGAAAGAGATTGCACTTTAAACAATCTCCTGAAGACTGTTTACTTTGGATCATGTGCCTGAAAGCATGTTACGTAAAAGCCTTCATGGTTGTTTTCGTATATGGCAGTCACAATCACAGATATCTACATTACTCAAGTTGCTGATATAATATTTCTATTAAACTGAAAGCAGTCATCCTGTGTCTATACATTATTACTGTCTTCCTTATCTGGCTAATATTGTTTTTGTTGTATTTGATTTTTGTCATTGTTGTTTGTACATTTAGTAATCACTGAATGGTACCAGATTGACGGGTTGGGAGGGTGGGAAGCACACAGACAGCTCAAGGAGAGTCAGAGACATTCCCTCCCAGCGCAGCTGCAGTAGCTGAAGCTATGCCTCCTGTGTGGGTTACAGAGCTCTGCAGAGGACTGGCCGGTATTTACTCTTTCTGGGCCTTGGCTGAGTACACCAGCTTTCTTCCTAGGTCAGTCTACCTGATGGTTCTCTCAGGGCCTGAGCTAGCTGTAAATGCTTCTTCTGGAGTCCTTAAAATGATCCAAAGCATTTGGGAGAAATGGGAGGGAGAAATTTAAACGGCTGAGCTGTAGTTTGCCTTTATATTTCAAACATGCACAGAGTTGGTATAAAAGATATTTCGAACAGGGCTCCTGTTGATCTAGGAGAATAAAAACTAAGCATTTTTATGGAGGAGAAAAGTCAGTCGTCAGAAGGATTAAAGACAAAAGAGCATCCTTACTTCTTCAAATCACCCCCAAGGCCTTCTTGGGAATTATACCTCTTATTTGGAGATCTGATCTGACAGTGTCAGCTCATTGGGATGGGACTTTTAAGAAATCATAGCAGTGGTGTCCTAAAGTTTTCATAATTGATCTGGAGGAGCCACTGAGTTCATCTTTCAGTCCTTGTTTAATCATTTAACTGTAACATAGAGGATGTTTTGATTTACAGTCTGTTTTGGGGCTTTGACAACAAAAATATAAGACAAGTGCTAATCTCTTAACAAAGACCAGAAAATGTTTAAAAAGGAGAAAAAGTAAAAATTGCAAAATTTGAGGGGTCTTTCAGGGTAGGCCAGGAACACTGCGGTCTGCCACTGTGCTTCCAAGCAGGACAGTATCATCAGAAGACGTGAATCTTGTCAAATTCAGATAACCTGTTCCTCTCCTCATCGTCTCACGTCAGTTAACAACCCTGCCATCTACTGAATCTGGAAACCTCGGCATCATACTTAGACCTTCCTTTGCCTTACCCTCCCTTCCTTTGCCAAGTAGCCAAGTTCTCCCAGTTCTCCCTCTTAAGTATTTCTTCTTCTTAGGTCCCTGTTCTTGTTGCAACTGTTTATATTTTGGAAGTAACTATGCTTTTGAGACCTTTCTCTTCCTTCTTCATGTTCCTGACCCCGTACCATAAGTGAGACACAGAGAAGAATGTTTGTGATAACAAGGGCCTTATGTTCCATATTTTCTGGGTGTAACTGCCTCTCAGCTGGTCTCTCCAGTTCTTTTCTGTCCGCACTGCCGTAGGTCCTTTCTGAAATCACAAGGTTGATGCCTCAGAGTCTGCTACCATTTATACAAGCGCCAATGCGTCTGGGAGAACCACAGTCTTGATGATCAAAGCCTTCCCAATCTTCCCTCCGCAAACCCTGCCACCTTCATCTCTCCTCATCTCCCACATGCCCCCTACGCCTCAGCCACAAGTAACTTCTCACCACTCTCTGAATATGCCACTCTTTCAAACTCTTGTTTTTCCCCATATGCTGTTTCTTTTCCTGGAGTGCCCTTCCCTCCTTTCTCTACGTGGGAAACTCCCACTCATGCTGTAAGACCCAGCTCAAATGCCATCTCTTGTCTGAAAACTTCCTCACTCCTGGAAAGAAGAACTCCCATTCAGGTTTCCAATGACCTTTTATAAATACCTTGTTTAAGATAATTATAGTTAGTACCACCCCCAGGCCTAGGAAAGAGTGAACCTGATTTAAAGGTCTCCGACCCTCCTCTCGTTGGGGGAGATCCATGTGGTCAAAGGGATGTGCTATGCAAAGTCCTAACCTCTCCCTTTGAAGTTATTCTCTGAATATATGGTGCCATATGCTATACTATGCTATGCTAAGTCACTTCAGTCGTGTCCGACTCTGTGCGACCCCATAGACAGCAGCCCATCAGGCTCCCCCGTCCCTGGGATTTTCCAGGCAAGAACCCTGGAGTGGGTTGCCATTTCCTTCTCCAATGCATAGCTCTACTAATAGCCCAAGTCTTATCCCTCGAACTACTGAAAGTGTTTTCTTTGGTCTTTGCGTCTGAAAACAGCCCATGCTGGTGATGCAAGCACCACTAGATCAGAGATATGGAGGGAGTGTTTTTGGAACTTGGTTTCTGGGCTTCTTTTCAGCCTAGTCAAGTGAACCGTTTATTTGAGCACTATCTTAATGAGACAAATGCTTCAAATGCAAATTGGAGCTTTGTTAGAAATGTTTTTTACCATGCTGTATTTCAGGGACCTACCCTTTGTTTGGAAGGCATTGGAAATCATCACCTATACTTCAAATTCCTACAGGCCAGGCCAGGCTCTTCACCCCTGGGTGCATCCCCTTCAGGTTACAGCTAAGACACCCTCGGGAAATTGTGCACAGACATATTTTCAGTTAGGACATCTCCATCACAGAAGAAAGAGAAGCTAGCTTCCAGAATTGTGGCTGATGGGATTGGGTAAGGAAAGCCTTTTCTCTGTTCCTTTACAGTATCTACTAGGTTCTGATACGGTAAAATCCATTTTGGACAAGGGTTGATTTGATAATCTCCAAATGCTTGCCTTTCTGGCATCACTGCTAAGCTTGGGTTACCATAGAACACATATTCCATTGGGGTGTCCACATACATGTTCTCTGAGCCCCTCAAAATAAAAGACAGAGCTGAGGGCGGGGCAGTGAAAGAAGAGAGGAGAGCTACAGGTCTGCAGCCGGAAGGCAGCTTCTTTGATGACATTAGTTTTCAACCTGGAATTTTGAGTAATCCAGGGATTCTAAACTTCAACCTGATAGTCTCTGTTGTTAAGAAGGTATATTTGCCAAGGTAGAAAAACAATTTTTTTTATTCAACTGTTTGTAGCTTAACATAAATTTTTTTTTGAATATTTAGACATCTGGTATGCAGGCCTCCATTATACCCTTGCGTAGGTCCACCAAGTCCTAGGAATAGGCCTTATTATAGCGTAATTATTTTTTTACTTTCTAATTTTCTTAACTAAGCTGTGAGTTCAGGGAGGGTGAGGATTCTCTTTTACTTTAACTTTATTTTTTAAATTAATTTTTACAAGAGTATAGTTGATTTACAATGTTGAATTAGTTTCTGCTGTACAGCAAAGTTAGTCACTTTTGTTGTTGTTCATTGTTCAGTCATCCAGTTGTGTCCAACTCTTTGTGACCCCGTGGCCTGCTGCACGCCAAGCTTTCCTGTCCTTCATTATTTCCTGGAGTTTGTTCAGACTCATGTCCATTGAGTCAATGATGCCATCTAATTATCTCATCCTCTATTGCCCCCTTCTTCTCCTGCCCAAAGTCTTTCCCAGCATCAGGGTCTTTTCCAATGAGTCTACTCTTCGCATCCTTGGATGCAAAGTATTGGAGCTTCAGCTTCAGCATCAGTCCTTCCAATGAATTTTCAGGGTTGATTTCCTTTAGGATTGACTTGTTTGACCTCCTTGCTGTCCAAGGGACTCTCAAGAGTCTTCTCCAACACCACAATTCAAAAGCATCAATTCTTTGGTGCTCAGCCTTCTTTATGGTCCAACTCTCACATGACTACTGGAAAAACCATAACTTTGACTATACAAACTTTTGTACACTCTTTTTAAAATTCTATTCCCATATAGGTCATTACAGAGTAGTTCCTGTGCTATTAGGAGGTTCTTGTTAGTTACCTATTTTATGTATAGTTATGTGCATATGTCAATCCCAATCTCCCAGTTCACCTCTCCCCTACCTCACTCTTGGTAACTGTAAATTTGTTTTCTACATCTGTGACTCTTATTTCTGTTTTGTAAATAAGATCATTTGTATCATTTTTTAGATGTTCACATATAAGCAATATCATCCATCTCTGGGTCCATTCATGTCACTGCAAATAACATTATTTCATTCTGTTTTTATAACTGAATTATATTCTATTGTATATATGTACTACATCTTCTTATTCATTCCTTTGATGGTTGGCATTTAAGTTGCTTCAATATCCTGGTTATTGTTAATAGTGCTCAGTGAATATTGAGGTACATATATCTTTTTGAATTATGGTTTTCTCTGGATATATGCCTAGGGGTGGGATTTCTGGATCATATGGTAACTCTGTTTTTAATTTTTTTAAAGGTTCTCTGTCCTGCTGTCCATAGTGGCTCTACCAACTTACATTTCTACCAACAGTGTAGGAAGGTTCCCTTTGCTCCACACCCTCTCCACAATTTATTGTTTGTATATATATATTTTTTTATAATAGTCATTTGACTGGTCTGAGATGTTACTTCATTGTAGTTTTGATTTGCGTATCTCTAATAATTAGTGATATCGAACATCTTTTCATGTGCCTCTTGGCCATCAGTATGTCTTATTTGTAGAAATATCTGTTTAGATATTTTGACCTTTTTTTTTTTTGATTGGCTTGTTTGTGTTTTTGATATTGAGCTGCATGAGCTCTTTGTATATGTGGGAGGTTAATCCCTTGTCAGCTACAACATTTGCAAATAGTTTCTCCCATTCTATGGATTTTATTCTCATTTTGTTTATGGTTTCCTTTGCTAAGAGAAAGCTTTTCAGTTTAGTTAGGTCTCATTTTTTAAATTTGGTTTTTAATTTTACTTGTCCAGGTGGTGGACCAAAAAAAGATCTTGGTGCAATTTTTGTCATAGAGTGTTCTGTCTGTTTTCCTGTAGAAGTTTTATTGTATTCAGTTTTATTTTTAGGTCTTTAATCCATTTTGAATTTATTTTCATATATGGTATGAGAGACTGTTCTAATTTAATTCTTTTACGTGTAGCTGTCCACTTTTCACACTGCCACTTACTGAAGAAACCATTTTTTCTCCACTGTGTGTTCTTGCCACCATTGTCATAGATTAGTTGAACAGAGATGCATGGGTTAATGTTTGGACTTTGTAACCAAACTGGAAAATAAGCAAAACTGTAACTGTTTGCAGATGAAATAATACTATACCTAGAAAAATCCTAAAGATGTTACCAGAAAACTACTAGAGCTCATCAGTGAATTTGGTAAAGTTGCCGGATAAAAAACTAATATAAAAAAATCTATTCCATTTCTAAACACTGGCAATGAATATAATACAGAGAAATTAAGGAAATAATCCCATTTACTATTGCATAAAAAAAATACTTAGGAATAAACCTACCTAAGGAGTCAAAAGACCTATACTCAGAAACAGTAAGATTCTGATGAAAGAAATCAAAGATGACACAGATGGAGGGATATACCCTGTTCTTGGATTGGAAGAATCAATATCATCAAAATGACTATAGTATCCAATTACTATAGATTCAGTACAATCACTGACAAATTACCAATAGCATTTTTCACAGAACTAGAACAAAATATTTTACAATTTTATGGAAATATATAAGACCCTGAGTAGCCAACACAATCTTGGGAATAAAAAAATGGAGCTATAAGAATCAGGCTCTCTGACTTCAGACTATACTTCAAAGCTATAGTAATCAAAACAGTAAGGTGCCTCTGTGCACAGTTGTGTCTGACTCTTTGCGACCCAACGGACTGTAGCCCGCCAGGCTTCTCTGTCCATAGGATTTGCCAGGTAAGAATACTGGAGTGGGTTGCATTTTCCTTCACCAAAAACAGTAAGGTACTGACACAAAAACAGAAATATTGTTTTTTCTTAATCTTTTTTATTTCAATAGTTCAGCAACTTGCTTTAAATGTATTTGTTGATATAAAAATTATATTCCTAATACTTGGTTTATGAAGGCAGGAACATGTGTAACATACTTCAAAGAAGAGTATATAAGTTGGTGAAAGCAAAATAAAAATCAAATTCTCTCTGGCTGAGAAGCAGATTCATTAGCCTTATGGAATCAGTCCCTAATAGTATTTAAAAATGGCAACAAGGCAAGGGTGCTTTTGAACTCCTCTCCCTCCCAGAGATACACCAGATATGTAGCTATGCACAGGGAAAACCCCTCTGAGAGAAATTCAGAAACTGGCTGAGAGATGGCTACACATTGGGCGAATGAGAAAATACCCTCCCTAAAACAGATAGGACAGCTGCAGTACATTCTTGGCACACACCCCACCCCTATCATAGTGCTGTATGATTGAGACGGAGAAGGCAATGGAACCCCACTCCAGTACTCTTGCTTGGAAAATCCCACGGATGAAGGAGCCTGGTAGGCTGCAGTCCATGGGGTCGCTAGGAGTCGGACATGACTGAGCGACTTCACTTTCTCTTTTCACTTTCATGCATTGGAGAAGGAAATGGCAACCCACTCCAGTGTTCTTGCCTGGAGAATCCCAGGGACGAGGAAGCCTGGTGGGCTGCCGTCTATGAGGTCGCACAGAGTCGGACACGATTGAAGTGACTTAGCATAGCATAGCATAGCATATGATTGAGAGGGAACCTCCAACTTCCAGATTATCCCTGAAGAGTGAAGCATTTGGACTGTATACCTAGTGCTTCAGCTTTTAAAAATCCCACTCTGTTTAGGCTTCCAAATACCTATTTCTGAAACCTAAGAGGGCTTGTAAGGCCTCCCCAGACAGCCATTTTGAAAAGAGGAGAAGCGAAAAGCAAAGGAGAAAAGAAAAGATATAAACATCTGAATGCAGAGTTCCAAAGAATAGCAAGAAGAGATAAGAAAGCCTTCTTCAGCGATCAATGCAAAGAAATAGATGAAAACAACAGAATGGGAAGGACTAGGGATCTCGTCAAGAAAATCAGAGATACCAAAGGAACATTTCATGCAAAGATGGGCTCGATAAAGGACAGAAATGGTATGGACCTAACAGAAGCAGAAGATATATGAAGAGGTGGCAAAAATACACAGAAGAACTGTACAAAAAAGAGCTTCACGACCCGGATAATCATGATGGTGTGATCACTGACCTAGAGCCAGACATCCTGGAATGTGAAGTCAAGTGGGCCTTAGAAAGCATCACTACAAACAAAGCTAGTGGAGGTGATGGAATTCCAGTGGAGCTATTCCCAATCCTGAAAGATGATGCTGTCAAAGTGCTGCACTCAATATGCCAACAAATTTGGAAAACTCAACAGTGGCCACAAGATTGGAAAAGGTCAGTTTTCATCCCAATCCCAAAGAAAGGCAATGCCAAAGAATGCTCAAACTACTGCACAATTGCACTCATCTCACACGCTAGTAAAGTAATGCTCAAAATTCTCCAAGCCAGGCTTCAGCAATATGTGAACTGGAACTTCCTGATGTTCAAGCTGGTTTTAGAAAAGGCAGAGGAACCAGAGATCAAATTGCCAACATCCACTGGATCATGGAAAAAGCAAGAGAGTTCCAGAAAAACATCTATTTCTGCTTTATTGACTATGCCAAAGCCTTTGACTGTGTGGATCACAATAAACTGTGGAAAATTCTGAAAGAGATGGGAGTACCAGACCACCTGATCTGCCTCTTGAGAAATCTGTATGCAGGTCAGGAAGCAACAGTTAGAACTGGTCATGGAACAACACACTGGTTCCAAATAGGAAAAGGAGTATGTCAAGGCTGTATATTGTCACCCTGTTTATTTAACTTCTATGCAGAGTACATCATGAGAAATGCTGGACTGGAAGAAACACAAGTTGGAATCAAGATTGCTGGGAGAAATATCAGTAACCTCAGATATGCAGATGACACCACCGTTATGGCAGAAAGTGAAGAGGAACTCAAAAGCCTCTTGATGAAAGTGAAAGTGGAGAGTGAAGAGGTTGGCTTAAAGCTCAACATTCAGAAAACGAAGATCATGGCATCTGGTCCCATCACTGCATGGGAAATAGATGGAGAAACAGTGGAAACAGTGTCAGACTTTGTTTTTCTGGGCTCCAAAATCACTGCAGATGGTGACTGTAGCCATGAAATTAAAAGACGCTTACTCCTTGGAAGGAAAGCTATGACCAACCTAGATAGCATATTCAAAAGCAGAGACATTACTTTGCCAACAAAGGTTCGCCTAGTCAAGGCTATGGTCTTTCCTGTGGTCATGTATGGATGTGAGAGCTGGACTGTGAAGAAGGCTGAGTGCCGAAGAATTGATGCTTTTGAACTGTGGTGTTGGAGAAGACTCTTGAGAGTCCCTTGGACTGCAAGGAGATCCAACCAGTCCATTGTGAAGGAGATCAGCCCTGGGATTTCTTTGGAAGGACTGATGCTAAAGCTGAAACTCCAGTATTTTGGCCACCTCATGTGAAGAGTTGACTCATTGGAGAAGACTCTGATGCTGGGAGGGATTGGGGGCAGGAGGAGAAGGGGACGACAGAGGATGAGATGGCTGGATGGCATCACTGACTCAATGGATGTGAGTCTGAGTGACCTCTGGGAGTTGGTGATGGACAGGGAGGCCTGGCGTGCTGCAGTTCATGGGGTCGCAAAGAGTTGGATATGACTGAGTGACTGATCTGATCTGATCTGAAGAGGGCTTACCTCTACAAGAAACATGGGACTATAGTAAGCAGAGAAACAGTTTTTAATAGTTACATAAGCACTCCCCCACAACTACAACTTCCAGTGCTCAGGGTAGGGGGAGCAGGCAACAATGCCCATCTCCCAGTCTTTCCAAGAAAGGGTATGAAGACATCATTTAAAGCTGGTGTCTGAAGGTCGACCTTCTAATTTGAGTCTGCTACTGCTAAGTCACTTTAGTTGTGTCTGACTCTGTGTGACCCCATAGACGGCAGCCCACCAGGCTCCCCCATCCCTGAGATTCTCCAGGCAAGAATACTGGAGTGGGTTGCCATTTCCTTCTCCAATGCATGAAAGTGAAAAGTGAAAGTGAAGTCGCGCAGTCATCTCTGATTCTTAGCGACCCCATGGACTGCAGCCTACCAGACTCCTCCATCCATGGGATTTTCCAGGCAAGAGTACTGGAGTGGGGTGCCATTGCCTTCTCTGAATTTGAGTCTAGAGGCTAGCTTTGATGCTCCTCAGAGACCAGGGCAACCAGTGGACACTTCCCCTGCCTTCTCCCTCTGGTTCACTTCAACAGTAAAACCAAACCACCATTACGAGCTTGTCCACACATATAGAATTCCAACTTTTGAAGCTGCCACCATGGTATGGGTCCCTAAATCACCTGATAGCCAATGGGACTTGCATTCATGAGTCCCACAGGACTATAGTGAAAAAGAAGCAGTTTTTAAGTGGGAAGAGGAGTTCTCTCTACGTTTGCAGCCCCCACATCTGTACACCTGGGATCAGTGGAGAGGAGCTGGCAAAAACTCCTGTCTCCCAGTTTCTCTCTGGAAGGTGCTTCACAATATATTTGCACAGCTTCAGTCTGAGAGTTTGGCTTCTAATCAGCCTGCGTATATGTTAGCTGAGGCCCTGCCTTTTGTGACACTGATGGTTCTTGACATACCCTCACCTACTTAACAATTTAAAATAGACTGTTTCAACTGTATGATAGTATATGTATGCTTCATGGTAACCATGAAGTAGAAGCCTATATAGATGCACAAAAGATAAAGAGAAGGAATCTAAATATACTACTATGTAAAATCATTAGATCACAAAGGAAAAGGGCAGGAGAGGAAAAAGGGAACAAAGGAAATATAAGAGAACCAAAAACAGTGAATGAAATGGCAACAGTAAGACTATACTTTTCAATGATTACTCCAAATGTAAAAGGACCAAATTCTCCAAGCAAAAGACACCGAGTGGCTGAATGGATTAAAAAACCCACAAGACCCAACTATATGCCTATAAGAAAATCACTTTAGTTTTAAAGATATGCATAGAATGAATGTGATAGGATGGAAAAAGGTATTCCGTACAAATGGAAATGAAAAGAAGGCATGGGTAGTTATTGGTATAACAGACAAAATAGACTTTAAACTAAAGACTATAACAAGAGATAGAGAAGGTCATTATATAATGTCAAAGTGGTCAATTCAACAAGAAGATATAAACATTGTAAGTATTTATGTACCCAACTTCAGAGCACTTAAATATTTAAAGCAAATATTAACAGATCTGAAGTGAGAAATAGACCTAAAAGACAAAAGATCAGTAAATTAAGAGGTTTTTTTTTTCTTTTAAATATAAGCATAATTGACAAAACTTTAGCTAGGCTTAGTCAAGGTCCAAAGAGAGAAGAATAAAATCAGAAATGAAAGAGGAAATATTACAACTGATACCACAGAAATTCAAAAGATTATGAGACTACCCTGAATGATTATATATCACCAAAACTAGACGAACTAGAAGAAATGGATAAGTTCCTGGAACCCTAAACCTAACAAGACTGAACCATGAATAAATAGAAAATCTGAAGAGACCATTTATTAGTAATGATATTGAATCAGTAATTGAAAACCTGCCAACAAAGTCCAGGACCAGGTGGCTTCATTGGTGAATTCTACCAAACATTTAAGGAATTAATACCAATCTTTCTTAAACTCTTTCAAAAAATAAAAAAGTAGGAACTACTTTTGTATTCATTTTATGAGGCCAGCATTACTCTGAGACAAAAAACAGATAAATACACTAAAAGAAAAGAAAACCAAGGCCATTATCCTTGATGAACGTAGATGCAGAGTTTCTGAACATAATATGCAAACTAAATTCAACAATACTTTAGAAAGATCATACACCATGATCAAGTATTCCAGAAATGCAAGGATGATTCAATATATGCAAACAATCAATGTAATATACCACTTTAAAAAAATGAAAAATAAAAATCATATGGTTGTCTCAATGATGTAACATGAAGTCGCTCAGGCGTGTCCGACTCTTTGCGACCCCATGGACTGTAGCCTACCAGGCTGCTCTGTCTATGGGATTTTCTAGGCAATAGTACTGGAGTGGATTGCCATTTCCTTCTCCAGGGGATCTTCCCAACCCAGGGATCAATCCTAGGTCTCCCGCATCGTAGACAGACGCTTTACCGTCTGAGCCACCAGGGAAGTCTCAATAGATGCAGAAAAAATATTTGACAAGATTCAACATTATTTCAATGACCTGGGTGTACAGGAAATGTACTTCAACATAATAAAGGCCATATATTCAAGCTGGTTTTAGAAAACGCAGAGGAACCAGAGATCAAATTGCCAACATCAGCTGGATCATCAAAAAAGCAAGAGAGTTCCAGAAAAACATCTATTTCTGCTTTGTTGACTATGCCAAAGCCTTTGACTGTGTAGATCACAATAAACTGTGGAAAAGTCTGAAAGAGACGGGAGTACCAGATCACCTGATCTGCCTCTTGAGAAATCTGTATGCAGGTCAGGAAGCAACAGTTAGAACTGGTCATGGAACAACACACTGGTTCCAAATAGGAAAAGGAGTATGTCAAGGCTGTATATTGTCACCCTGCTTATTTAACTTCTATGCAGAGTACATCATGAGAAATGCTGGACTGGAAGAAACACAAGTTGGAATCAAGATTGCTGGGAGAAATATCAATAACCTCAGATATGCAGATGACACCACCCTTATGGCAGAAAGTGAAGAGGAACTCAAAAGCCTCTTGATGAAAGTGAAAGTGGAGAGTGAAAAGGTTGGCTTAAAGCTCAACATTCAGAAAATGAAGATCATGGCATCTGGTCCCATCACTGCATGGGAAATAGATGGGGAAACAGTGGAAACAGTGTCAGACTTTGTTTTTCTGGGCTCCAAAATCACTGCAGATGGTGACTGCAGCCATGAAATTAAAAGATGCTTACTCCTTGGAAGGAAAGCTATGACCAACCTAGATAGCATATTCAAAAGCGGAGACATTACTTTGCCAACAAAGGTTCGCCTAGTCAAGGCTATGGTCTTTCCTGTGGTCATGTATGGATGTGAGAGCTGGACTGTGAAGAGGGCTGAGCGCCAAAGAATTGATGCTTTTGAACTGTGGTGTTGGAGAAGACTCTTGAGAGTCCCTTGGACTGCAAGGAGATCCAACCAGTCCATTGTGAAGGAGATCAGCCCTGGGATTTCTTTGGAAGGACTGATGCTAAAGCTGAAACTCCAGTATTTTGGCCACCTCATGTGAAGAGTTGACTCATTGGAGAAGACTCTGATGCTGGGAGGGATTGGGGGCAGGAGGAGAAGGGGACGACAGAGGATGAGATGGCTGGATGGCATCACTGACTTGATGGATGTGAGTCTTGGTGAACTCTAGGAGTTGGTGATGGACAGGGAGGCCTTGCGTGCTGCAGTTCATGGGGTCGCAAACAGTCGGACATGACTGAGCGACTGATCTGATGAGAATCCCACAAGTAACATCATACTCACCAGTGAAAGCTAAACTTCTTTTAAGATCGGGAACAAGACAAGGATGTCCATCCATTCTTGTCACATTTATTCAGCATAGTACTGAAAGTGCTAGCCAGAGGCAAGAAAAAGAAATAAAAGGCATTCAGATCAGAAAGGACTAAATAAAACTGTCTCTGTTTGCCAATAACATGATATTATGTGTAAAAAAAGTCCCTAAGGGCTCTATCACAAGACTGGTAGAACTAAAAATGAATTCAATAAAGTTTTAGGGTACAAAATCAATACATGGAAATCAGTACGTTTGTATGTATCAAAAACAAATTGTCAGAAAGAGAAATTAAAGTAATCTCATTTGCATTAACATAAAAATAATAAAATAGTAATCAATTTAACCAAGGAAATTGTTTTGTTGCCTTTGCTTTAGTGTTCTTAAAAAATTCATTGCCGAGACCAATGTCAAGAAAGTCACTTCCCATGTTATTTTACAGAAGTTCTTGGTTATATGTCCGGTGTTACCATCTTAAATCCATTTTGAGTTATTTTTGTATATGGTGTAGGACAAAATTTTTTGTACTTGACATCAAAGCATAGGCAACAAAGGTAAAAATAAATAAGATTACATCAAAGGAAAAAGTTTCTACATAGAAAAGAAAACCAGCAAAATGAAAAAGCAATCTGGAATGGGAGAAAATATTTGCAAACCACACATCTGCTACAAGGTTGATATCCAATATGTATAAGAAACTCATACAACTCAATAGCAAAACTAACAAATACACAGTCAAAAAGTGGGCAAAGGACCTAAATAGATATATTTGCAAATAAGACATGCAGATGACCAACAGATATATGAAACATTTCTCTACATCATTACTTATCAGGAAAATGCAAATCAAAACCCCAATAAATGCCTCCTCACACCTGTTAGGAGGTCTGTTATAAAAAAATGCAAGATATAAAAATGCTGTTGAGAATGTGGAGAAGAGAGAACACTTGTACACTGTTGGTGGAAATATAAACTGGTATAGCCGCGGAAAAATGATATGGAGTTTCTTTAAGAAGCTAAAAATGAAGCAATAGTATGATCCAGCAATCCTCCTTCTGCATATATATACAAAGGAAATGAAATCACTATCTCAAAGAGATATGTGTACCCACATGTTCATTGCAGCATTATTCATAATAGCCAAGGCAGAGAAGCAACCTAAGTGTCCTTCATTGATGGCTAAGGAAGTTGTAATATAAATATATATGTATATCCATATCCATATACACACAGTGGAGTATTATTCAACTATAAAAAATAAGGCCTTAGTCCTCACAAAGTCAGCTCTCAGCAAAGAATCTGAAACTGATATTAATAGTAGCTTTATTCATTTGCTTATTCACTCATTCTTATCCTTTTATAACACATTTGTATTTGACTAAGATTCAAACTACAGAAATTCCATCCCAGAAGAGGAATTTCGACAATTTCCAATGTGAGCTGCAGAAGTTGAAATAGTGAAGACAAGCAAAGAAACTAGTTTAAGACGTAGGTGAATCTGTGACATGTTGATATCCCAAGGCTTAAATGGCTTACTATGTTGCCCAAGGGCTTCCCAAGTAGCTTGGTGGTAAAAGAATCCACTTGCAATACAGGAGATGTGGGTTTGGTCCCTGGGTTGGGAAGATTCCCCTGGAGTAGGAAATGGCAACCCACTCCAGTATTCTTGCCTAGGCAGTCCCATGGACAAAAGAACCTGAAGGTCTATAGTTCTGCAAAGAGTTGGACACACTGAGTGATTGAACATGCATGTCCAAGGAGAAGATGTGCCATGTATATCACCAGACCATCCTGTTATCTTTAATGTTACATGGTCATTCACAATTTAAGAGTCTTAGGAGTATGAAGTTTCAACATATTATATCTTTGAGAAAGAAACGATATTTCAAATTATTTTAAATGTTAGTATTTATTTATTATTTATTTATTTATTTATTTTTTACAAAGTAATAGTAGGTTATAAAAGTGAAAATTAAAGGAGTACTAGCGGAGAAGGCAATGGCAGCCCACTCCAATACGGAGCCTCGTGGGCTGCAGTCCATGGGGTCGCTAAGAGTAGGATACGACTGAGCGACTTCACTTTCACTTTTCACTTTCATGCATTGGAGAAGGAAATGGCAACCCACTCCAGTGTTTTCTTGCCTGGAGAATCCCAGGGACGGGGGCGCCTGGTGGGCGGCCGTCTATGGGGTCACACAGAGTCGGACACGACTGAAGTGACTTAGCAGTCATACATAGCTCAGTTCAGTGCAGTAACTCAGTCGTGTCCGACTCTTTGCGACCCCATGAATCGCAGCACACCAGGCCTCCCTGTCCATCACCAACTCCCAGAGTTCACTCAAACTCAAGTCTATCGAGTCAGTGATGCCATTCAGCCACCTCATCCTCTGTCGTCCCCTTCTCCTCCTGCCCCCAATCCCTCCCAGCATCAGAGTCTTTTCCAATGAGTCAACTCTTTGCATGAGGTGGCCAAAGTACTGGAGTTTCAGCTTTAGCATGATTCCTTCCAAAGAAATCCCAGGGCTGATCTCCTTCAGAACGGATTGGTTGGATCTCCTTGCAGTCCAGGGGACTCTCAAGAGTCTTCTCCAACACCACATTTCAAAAGCATCAATTCTTCGGCACTCAGCTTTCTTCACGGTCCAACTCTCACATCCATACATGACCACAGGAAAAACCATAACCTTGACTAGATGGACCTTTGTTGGCAAACTAATGTCTCTGCTTTTCAATATGCTATCTAGGTTGGTCATAACTTTTCTTCCAAGAAGTAAGTGTCTTTTCATTTCATGGCTGCAGTCACCATCTGTAGTGATTTTGGAGCCCCCCAAAATAAAGTACACCGTTTCCACTGTTTCCCCATCTATTTCCCATGAAGTGATGGGACTAGATGCCATGATCTTCATTTTCTGAATGTTGAGCTTTAAGCCAACTTTTTCACTCTCCTCTTTCACTTTCATCAAAAGGCTTTTTAGTTCCTCTTCACTTTCTGCCATAAGGATGGTGTCATTTGCATATCTGAGGTTATTGATATTTCTCCCGGCAATCTTGATTCCAGCTTGTGCTTCTTCCAGTCCAGCGTTTCTCATGATGTACTCTGCATATAAGTTAAATAAACAGGGTGACAATGTACAGCCTTGACATACTCCTTTTCCTATTTGGAACCAGTCTGTTCAACTGGTCAGTTCTAACTGTTGCTTACTGACCTGTATATAGGTTATATAATCAAACCTATGTCACACATAGGGATCAAAGCAATTAAAAGTTGTAATCTTTCATCTTCATCTCAAAATGTGCAATGCCAGTAGTAAGTCTTTAAGGAATTTTGTCAATAAATGTGAGAAAAAATTCTTCTGTCTTAGTAGACACCTAAAAGCTAAAGAAAAGAATAAAAGGCATATTTTATTGGTATGAGATTGAAGAGAGAAGTAAAAAAAAATCTTATTCATTTCTTAAATCTGTTTCCTCAAATGTATTTACAAATAAACTTTCCTATCTCTATAATTTTAGAGTCAACATAATTCAAACTTTGATGATTGAGGATATCATGGTATTCAAGATTACCACTGAGAATATGAAATTATCCTGATTGAGGGGAGGAGCTATATTTGCAGCAGGGCTAAGAGGTTGAATGGACTGATTGACACAGAAGCATACCTGGAAATTATGTGCAGATATCATTTGGTTTTGTCATTATTTGCCCCTTTCTCATAAAAAATAGAATGCTGAGGCATGAAGATGGCTTATAATTATAGGTGCTAATTAATAGTCAAATACTTGAGAAACTGATATGCATGTATATATTTATGTATGTATACAGTTCTTTCATACAGCACCTAGCTTGTTGTTCTGTATATAATACACAAGCAAATTGTTTCCTGAAAGATCTATGTTGTTCCATCAATGTGAACTCAATTCTCATCACAAAGGTGCAAAAACCTCAAATCTTGATGATTCCCAGTGTCCAAAGCAAATTAATTTTAATAACCCTTGCTTTTGACAAGCTTTTTGAAAAACAACTAGCCCGCCTTTAGACCTGGGTTCAAATTTTAGTTCTACTATTTACTTATTTGTGTAGCCTTGGATATGTTCCTGAAATCCACTGAATCTCAATGCTCTCTCATCTATAAAATGGGGTGTATAGTATCCTGAGGACTAACTTAATAAAATAGCATGTGTGAAATAACTGAAATAGTGTATCTCCTGGAGGAGATGTTTAACTGCTGTTAACTTATTTCTCCTTTTTTTTCTTCCATTGAGAGGGCTGAAAGCATCATGGGCCTTATTCATTATACACCATAGCAAGTTTAAGGCAATAAAGCATTCAAGGAGCATAGGATTTGTGTTAGAGCTAATTGCATTGCCTTTGTTTTTATTCTCACTCTTTAAATCATTATTGATCCTGCTTTATCAGAGAAAACCCATGTCATTCATAATTTCTTAAAGTTATCATAAAAATATTTTTTTTCTTTTTTAAGCTATATCGGGATGAGTGAGTGAGTCTCTCAGTTGTGTCTGACTCTTTGCAACCCCAAGAGTTCTCCAGGCCAGAATACTGGAGTGAGTAGCCTTTCCCTTCTCCAGGGGAATCTTCCCAACCCAGGGATTAGACCCAGGTCTCCCACATTGCAGGCAGATTCTTTACCAGCTGAGCCACCAGGGAAGCCCATATTGGGATACAATTGACAAATCAAATTGTACTATATTTCAGGTGTACAACATGATGATTTGGTATACATTTACATTGTGTAAGGATTATCACCATCAAATTAATCACCTCCTATATTTACCTTTTTTAAAAATGAGAACAAAAGTTCTACTCTATCAGTGAACCTCAATTATACAATATAGTTATTATCAGCTATACTTGCTATATGATACGTTAGATCCTCAGACCTTACTCATAACTGAAATTTGTACTCTTTTACCAGTTTCTTCTTATTTACTTGACTCTCCAGCTCTGGCATCTATCATTCTACTCTGGTTTCTATTATTTTTTTTTTTAAATTCACATATAAGTGATATCAAGCAGTATTTCTCTCTCTCTTTTTTTTTTTTGGTTTGCCTTATTTCACTTAGCAGTATACCCTCCAGTTTAATTCATGTAATTGCAAAAAGCAGGATTTCCTTTTTTGTTTTAACAGAATTAATCCTGTTGCTCAAATTAAATATCATGAAGTCAGACTCAAATAGAAGGGAGAAAATTCTAGGGGATGTGGAGTCACAGAAATGATAGTTTGTGAATTATTTGAGACTTATCTCACTAATTATTCAATTTTTCAAAAGCTTTGACCTATTTCATATATGATTATAGGTCAAAAAATCTGGCAAATATATACCATTTGTTTAGGGGGAAGGGGGTATTTTCCAGATGGGAAAAGCCTCAAGCATCAGTCTCCTGGATTAGGACACTTATCCTTTATTAAATCCAATGTTTCTGTACCTAATTTTTATCCCTCCTTTACCAGAAACATACAGAGTCCTTTGACATTTATTTCTGTCTTGGGCTAGAAGGGAACATGTTGAAGGGAAAGAGTACAAAATGGAGGAGTCTTTGTATTGTCATCATCTTGAAGTTTCTTCTCAACTTCCTTTTGCTCCCTTCCCCCTTGTCTTTTTAAATAGAATTTGTAAAGAGCCCTTCAGTCTCTCTCATGCTTTCCTTTTCTCTCAAAGAAACAAAAGCCCTCAAAGGCTTCTGGGTTTAAATTCTTTTAACAGATGATCTTTCTCATCCGCTAGATCATCGGCATGTGTGTGAGCATTCAGTCGTGTCCAACTCTCTGAGACCCCATGGACTGTAGCCCGCCAGGCTCCTCTGTCCATGGGATTTTTCAGGCAGGAGTACTGGAGTGGGCTGCCATTTTCTCCTCCGGGGGATCTTCCTGACCCAGGGATCAAACCTACATCTCCTGCATTGGCAGGCAGATTCTTTACCACCGAGCCACCAGGGGATAAATCACTGAACAGTGTATCAGATGAATGTGCCTTAGTTTGGTCTGTTATCACAAAATACCAAAGACTGAATGGCTTCAACAACAGACATTGGTCATTTATATTTCACAGTTCTGGATCTGAGATGTCCAAGATAAAGGTGAGTAGATCTTGTTTAGATTCTCTTCCTGACATGCAGATAATCACCTTCTCATTTTATCCTCACAGGGTGGTGAGAGGAAGCTCTGGTATCTCTTTCTCATAAAAGCATTAATGCCATTATGAAAGCTCAACCCTCATGACCTCTTTTAAACCCAGTTATCTTCCAAAGGTCCCATCACCTACCATCATCATGTTAGAGGGGAGGGCCTCAACATATTAATTTGGGGGTGGGGGGCGGGGAACACAATCATTTATCTGTAACAGAACATAAGTCCTGAATTCTCTTGGTCATGAAGTCAGTTATATCCTGAGAAATGTCTCATTTTACATTACTCTTGCTATTATTGTTAGGACATCTTTGTTTTCCAAGTGTTGCACTATATGGACTTCCTCTTTTATTTTTTCTGCTCTCAGCATCCAGGGGTTACTTTGAGTACTTACAGAATAATACTGCTCTACAAATTTTGTTTTTACTTCATTTTCCTAGCCCTTTTCATTTTTTCTTTTCAAATCTTTTCTTCCCATTTTGCCTTTTCTTTTCTATTTTTACCCAAAAGCTATTTTACATTTGGGACAGTTGTCAGTCTTGACAAGTATTCTGCTTAATACAGTGTTACTAAAGCATATTGAGTTGTGGATATGGATTTATTATCCAAGGATCTATTTCAAATCTTCTTTGAATCTTTTAATGATCAAACATAATATCTCAAATAGATTTTAGAAATCATCAGTTCAACAGACTTATCTTGTATAGATGAGGACCCTGAAACAGAGAAATAAAATGATTTTCTAGTCAACATATACCAGGACTGGCTTTGTTTTACTGGTTCCAGGGCAATACTCTGCCTAATCATTCAGTTCAGTTCAGTTCAGTTCAGTCACTCAGTCATATCCGACTTTTTGCAACCCCATGGACTGCACCACGTCAGGCCTCCCTGTCCATCACCAACTCCCAGAGTTTACTCAGATTCATGTCCATCGAGTCAGTGATGCTATCCAACCATCTCATTCTCTGTCATCCCCCTCTCCTCCCACCTTCAATCTTTCCCATCATCAGGGTCTTTTCAAATGAGTCAGTTCTTCGCATCAGGTGGCCAAAGTACTGGAGTTTCAGCTTCAGCATCAGTCTTTCCAGTGAATATTCAAGATTGATTTCCTTTAGGATGGACTGGTTGGATCTCCTTGCAGTCCAAGGGACTCTCCAGAGTCTTCTCCAACACCACAGTTCAAAAGTGTCAATTCTTTGGTGCTCAGCTTTCTTTATAGTCCAACAGTATTTATAGTCCATCAGTATTTTGTTTCTGTAAAACTTTTGTTTTTTCTTCCAAAGTTGGAAGCTCCCACTTCTTTTAGGAAGCACTGAATTAAGTCTGAGGTTTAGGTGCAGTTCTGCCTGGGTAGATCAGGTTGGATTGGACTACATTAGTGATGAAAATTAGTCCTTGTGTGTGTGCCTTGAACTTAAAATAAGTCAAGGCTAATGGAAATCATCCAGTGGACCAAAAAGCAATTTAGCATTCCTTTCTGTTTTTGCTTTGGTTTAAAAAAAGAATCTGTAAAAGTGAGGAATTCTGAGTTTCATTTCAGAAATACATGCTTAGGACATCTTGGTACAGCAATGGTTTAGAACCTAATAGATTTTATAGAGTGCTTATGCATACGGCTCTCTCTCCAGTGGTAGGAGACGAATGGAAAAGTTGCTCGATTAATACCGTTTTTCCTTTCCTTTATTGCTGACCTGATTTTCTCTCTCGCCCCTCACGTTAACCTCACTCTGTATATATTGGCCTTCTTGCTGGCCTTCCCCTCTCTGGAACACAGTTCCCCTGCAAGGTCGCAAGGTTTGTGCTCTCACTTTTTTAGGTGTCCAAGAATCACTTCCTTAAAGAAGCCTTTGCTCTCTAAAGCAGCACCCCAACACTAATTTATTCCTTCCAGCTTTATATTTTTTTCCATAGCATTTTCACTACCAAGTTTTAATATATTGGTTTGTTCATTTGTTTTTATCTGTCCTCCAGTAAATTTATACGTTCCATGAGAATGGAGACTTTGCTTGTTCTCCGCTAGTGTCCAGGGCCCAGAACAGTGCTTTTACTAAGCCAGCCTGCCAGAAGACATTGTTTACACAGATGAATGATTTCATGTGTTTGTATGATTCAGTTCACCTTCATAAAGCACCTGCCACCCGTGAGGACATGTGCCTTTAAGCAGCGTGAGGTTTAAGTTGAGTTATCCATTCTTTTTCCAAAACTTCTTTTTCTTTCAAAGAAGTTGAATCTGAAGAATTTTGTAACTTTGGATTCAGTTTTTTACTATCAAATTAAAGCTAAAAATGCTGCCAGGAAGGAGGGAAAGCCAGATTGGAGGGGGAGGAGGCGAGAGGTAGAAGAAGGGGAAGCAGAGAGTAGGGGGAGGAGAGAGCTGAAAGATCCAGGAAACCTGAGGAGAGGCAACAAAAACCAATTAAAGTTAATGAACTACAGCTAAGCTTTTTATTTTAGCTGTCCCCCCCTCCCCTACAGTATACCAGCCTAAACTTGGAACTATTTTTCTTGGAGAGACACTTTTAAAAAGTAGATTATTTCCTCCCTACCCCCACGCTCAGAAAAAAAAATACTAATATGAGGCTTTAATCAACAAAGGCATGAGGCTGTGTTCTGTGTAGTCAGTGGGTTTGCCCCCTGGCCTTCAGCCTTGGTTCTACCACCCACTGAATCCTGGCAAAATCCCAGGATGTCACGAATCTTGTTCTCCTCTGTCTTCACATAAGCGGAGAGAAAGTCAGCCCTACCGAGTAGTTATCTGGAGACAGGAGGCGGAGGTCCAATTGTAGTATCTAATATTAGAAATAGAGACGCCTCCAATGGTTTTTGGCAGACTGAGCCTCGAAAGAGTGGCTCTGGCTCTCCCACTCGAACATCTTAAATAGTTTATATATCGGTTTGATTAATTTGGCTGGAAACCTGATTGCAGTTAATGTATTAGGTATAAAAGTTTAGAGGAAGATTTTCATCTCGATTATACCCATTCTCTAGAATAACTTATTCCGTCAAGCCTGCCGTGTTTAACTGATGAGCGCTAATAATCATGAAATAGTGTCGTGTCTACTGAGTGTTCTTTATTATCCACAGCCCCTCCTCCTCCCATTGAATATGAATGAAGTACACTTCACTAACATTTTCTGTTCATTCAACATTTTGGTCAGATATCACATTAAAATTTATGATTCCATTCTAAAACACAAAAAGTGGTATAAACTAATCTGTGTGACTTCAGAAGTCATTTAGACTCAGAGCTTCTAACCCTCAGGCTTCTCAAGTATGCTTCCAGATGCTCTGGTTTTCACAATAATCTATTCTTCAGTCTATTGCCTGCCCCTCAGACTTGAAATAAGAACTTTTTTTTTTCTATTTCTCAGCTTTCGTTTCATCTGCTTATTCCTTTTTGGGTTCCTAAATGGTAATAGGCTTGTCTTCTTTCATAGAAGTTAAGAATCATAGAAATGAGTGGCTTTACTGAGTATCTGGCTAACTCATGCTAACTCTGTCTCCATGTCACCCCAGCTTCCTCTCCTCCATACTTAAAAATCCTGAGGTGCTCACTGTTGCTTGAGGTGGTCCTTGAGGTGGTCCACCTTTTGATGGTAAAATCTAATGATTAGAAAGGTAATTCTTGTGTTGACTGAGCCATATATATTGGAACTTCTATTCATTTTAGGTGATCAATTTTGGTCATTTGTTCAGTTTTGCTGATTTGGTCATTCATTCATTTACTCACTCATTTATTCCTGTACTCAACAATTGGTGGCTCATTTGGTAAAGAATCCACCTGCAATGCAGGAGACCCGATTTTGATCCCTGGGTTGGGAAGATCCCCTGAAGGAGGAAATGGCAACCCACTCCAGTGTTCTTACCTGGGAAATCGCATGGACAGAGGAGTCTGGTGGGTTACAGTCCATGGGGTCGCAGGAGTGGGACAAGGCTTAAGAGAGTAAACCACCACCACAGAGGCTGTATTAGCTCAGGGCCCTATAGCACCACATTAGTCTATTTTGGTACACACTCTTTTTTTATGGTTGAAAGAGGAAAACAACATTTGTAAATATAAATATCCTCCCTTCTAATTTTGCTGACAATATAATTTTAAATTCTGTTTCTGGTCACTCTCTTCTTGAAAAGTCTTGTCAGTATCACTCTTAAGTGTGAATCCAAATTTGAGGGGTGTTTTATACATTTAAAAATCAGAATTGTTATCCCACATTTGAACACATGATTTCCCTTAATATTGCTTTTTTTCTTTATATATATTTAGTGTTGGTCATTATTTGCATATTATCTGAAAGCCTTTTTGTTTTTTGAAATAGAGTTGTAGTACAATTAAGTCAGGAATCTTCCAACTTGTGTTTGGATTTGTGTGTGTGTGTATGAGAAAGAGAGAGAAAAAGATTGACTTATCTTTTTATTTTTATATTTTCCCATGTAAGGTTTATCTATTAAAGATTTATTCTTTATATTTTGCTACCTATCTAAAGAGTGTTTGCAAATAATGTAAAAAAGGTGAACATTCTACTTACCAATAGAGTAAAGATATTACAGACAACAAAAAAGAATGATAATATCTAATGAATATATAAAAATTCAGTCCCAACTTGTAATAAAAATGCAAATTAAAATCTCAATAAAATTTTATCCATCAAATTGCCAAATGTCAGTTGGTTTGTTTTCAAATTTTAATTTAATACTCATGGTAAGGAAAATACACACATTCATTTATTACTTGTTTGGGTATAAATAGTTACAATCTTTGCATAAGCCAACTGGAAACTATTGAGAAAGAGTTATCATCATATGATCCAGGAAATGTTACATGGGAAATAAATGAGAAATGGGATTAATGATTTATGCACAAAAATGTTCAGTGTTATTTATGACAACAAAATTTGAAATTAGACTTTCAACAATAGAGAAGTAGTTAAATGCCTCATAATACCCTTAATGAAACATTGCACGGTTATTTACTGCCATTTAGAAATATTTAATGGCATAAAAATGCTTTCATTGTAATTTTAAGTGAAAAAACATTCAATTATATGTAGATTATAACTTGCATGAGTTAAAGAGTTACTGTCTTTTATTTATAGTTGATTTTCTGCAGTGTCAGGGCTTCCCTTGTAGCTGAGCTGGAGAAGGGATAGCCTACTCAGTCCAGTATTCTTACACTTGCCTGGCGGCTCAGACAGTGAAGGATTTACCTGCACTGTGGGAGACCTGGGTTCAGTCCCTGAGTTGGGAAGATTCCCTGGAGAAAGAGAATGGCTACCCACTCCAGTATTCTGGCCTGGAGAATTTCATGGACTGTAGAGTGCTGGGGTCACAAGGAGTTGGACACAACCAACTTTCACTTTCACTTTCCCCAGTGCCTAGATTAGTGCCAGGTATTGGCAAACATGCTGTATATATTTGCTAAATGAAGTAATAAATGAATATGCAGTGTATTTCCACTTAAAAGTACACATACATACATATATACACGTTTAAGAAGAAGAATCAGTATACTAGCAATATCAGTCTCTGTGTGTTGGCCGTTATAATACATTTTACTTTTATGTTTTCACTAATTTCCAAATTATCCATCTTAAAATCTGATGAAATTTACTGAACTAATAGCCTTGTTACGTCAAACAGTAATTCCAACTTGTGGAAACATTCTTCATTTCTGCTTATGTAGTTTGATTCTGAAGCCATGCCCAATAAATTTGGCAATATTTGCCTTTCAAGCATGGAGTCCTTTATAGTATGAAGTTATTCTTTCCAATTTGAACACCATTTGAAACAATGATCTGAGTGATTTTAAACCCACTTCCTACCAACTATATTAGAATGTGGGATCAGCCCATATCCTTCTATTCTGTTCATGATGATTTGTTGTTGTAAAATGTTACTAGTGATTTCCTGGTGGCAAAATTCATTGTGATTTGCTACTGACATGCATGTCTATCGAGTTTCTCAGAAAAAGGAAGTGAAGTTAGTTTGACTTGGTTTGATCTTAGTGATCCTTGCAGTGATTATCTCTTTTCTTTAAATTGTCATGGCCCAATATTTTAAAATCTGTTCAAGAATTCTGTCTATAATGTCAAAGTTAACTTTCTCTTCTCTCTAAGATCTGCATTTTTGAAGATGAGTAAAATATCTGTTTGTCTCCCGAGTAGCACTTAAATACCTCTTCCTGACTCTAGTCTTGTCAAATTGGCCAAGGATAGATTGAGTCTCATATCTGTAATTGTTGACTAAATTGCTGTTCCCAGATAACTTGACAGATGCCTTTTAATTTGCTATGATGTTTATCTGTTAGATTTAGATGTTTAAATACATTTAAAATGGCAAGGTGCTTTCTTACTATCTTTGCATTCTTCATTTTCTAATTCAATACTTATTTTGGATTTCCAGATAGATCATGTACCCTGATAGAGAGGATTAAGGCTCCTTTGTTCGTATTTCCTATGGAACCTGATAATAATATCATTGTCTCCTGAGATTATTCTTTAACCCCCACAGATGAATTTTCTGTACCATCTTCTACATTTCCACCAGATTGAAAGGATATGCTTTCTTGTAACTTTCTGTTATAAAATAATTTAAAATTGCAAAAATGTGGAAAAACAAATAGTACAAATATTTAACCTTTATCTAGCTTCCCTGGGTAGTAAGAGAAATTTTGAGAAGGCTTCTCTGGGTAGGATGGGTAGCTTCCCCATCCTCTACCCCTCACTCTACCATCCCCCCACCCCCACCCCATCTTAAACTGAGAGTATGTACAGGTGGGCTGCCACTTTACATCTAAATGCTTTCATGTGTTTTTATGGAAAAAATGAAAATATTTCTTATATAACCAGAGCATAGCTATATACATCAGGAAATTGGCATTGATACTGATGTTGAGGATAGGCTATCACACAATATATATATTATCTATCTATATAAACATATAAATATATATATATATATATATATATGGCTTCCCAGGTGGTACTAGTGGTAAAGAACCCACTTGCCAATGCAGGAGATGTAAGAAACAGAGAAGCAGTTTCCATCCTTGGGTCAGGAATATCCCCTGGAGAAAGGCATGGCAACCCACTCCAGAATTCTTACATGGAGAATCCCATGGACAGAGGAGCCTGGTGGGCTGTAGTCCGTGGGGTTGCAAAGAGTCAGACATGACTGAAGCAATGGAATCTTGGCATACTGAATATCTTAAACTGAAGCAACTAGGGAAGGATCAGAAGCAGAAAGATCACTCTGAATGCCTCTGCTTCCTTTTGCCCTTCTTACTGAAAAGGAGATAAATCTCCTGTGAAAGGTTTCCCATGTGTCCTGGCAAGAGAGAAGACAGTTTTATCACCAAAGAGTTAATAAATCTTGTTAAACTAAGTATTATCTTCTTAGTTAATTCTTTGCCACTTGCTACCCTAGCACAAAATCCCTGCATTATCTATTTGTCAAAAATTTATTATTTGTCTAAAAGCTTCAAAAACTTCCTGCTCTGGTAATTTCTTCAGGTCTCATTCTTTTGAGAAGGTTCCCATATACATGTAAAAATTCAATAAAATCCATAAGCTTTTCATCTGTTAATCTGTCTTTATCAGTGTAATTTTAAGGCCCAACCAGGGATTCTATGAGGACTGGGGAAAATCTTTTTCTTTTCCACAGCATAATATAATGTTATAATAAAAAGTATATATAAGTAATAGTGAAGAACATGTTCCAAATATTTTCATTTTTTTCTAGTAATATTGTTTATAGCAAAATATCATTTTTGTCTGGTCCAGGATTGAATATTTCATTTAATTGCCATTTCTTCTTCTTCTTCTTCTTTTTTTTTAATAATTGTCATTTCTTTAGTTTCCTCTTTTCTGGAGTGCTGCTGCTGCTACTAAGTCGCTTCAGTCGTGTCCGACTCTGTGTGACCCCATAGACTGCAGCCCACCAGGCTCCCCCATCCCTGGGATTCTCCAGGCAAGAACACTGGAGTGGGTTGTCATTTCCTTCTCCATTGCATGAAAGTGAAAAGTGAAAGTGAAGTCGCTCAGTCATGTCTGACTCTTCTTGATCCCATGGACTGCAGCCTACCAGGCTCCTCTGTCCATGGGATTTCCAGGGCAAGAGTAGTGGAGTGGGGTGCCATTGCCTTAGTTTCCAATATTCCTTTGTCTTTTATGACCTTGGCATTTTGGAAGTATACAGACTAGTTATTTTGTAGCATGTGTCTCCATTTTGGTTTGTCTGACAGTTCTTCATGATTAGAGTCAGGTTATATATTTTAGTAAAAATAGTCAGAAGTGATGTGTCCTTCTCAGGAGATACATGATATCCATTTGTGCCATTATTAGTGAATTAGCTTTGATCATTTGGTTAAGGTGGTGTCTGCCAGGTCTCTCTCATAAAGTTAAATTTCCCCCTTCATAATTAATAAGTTTCTTGTGGAGAGATGCTTTGAGACTTTGTAAATATCCTGTCTCATCAAATATTCACCCTTTAGCTTGAGTATCCATTGAAGATTTGTGCCTGAATCAAATATTAGAGTGACTATTTCCACATAGTGAATTTCTAATTCCATCTACTTTTCTACACTCATTAGCTGGCATTTTTATGTAAAGATGGGTTTTTTCATTTCCTCATTTTAATTATTTATTTACTGATTTATATTAGACTGGTTGCATGAATTCTTCATTATTTATTTTATTTATTTTGATGCACAGTTTGTGCCAATTTGGCCAATAGGAACTTGTTCAAACTGGTAGTTTTTTTTGTGTATTATTTTGATATGTCCTTTTTTGGGGGGGGGGGGCACTAATTTCTTTATTTCTAGATTCAAAGATATTCCAAGAACTTTTAATCTTTTTTCATCCCTAACCCTGGTTAGCAACCAATTTTCCAAGAATCTCTCTTCCTTTTACTGTAGAATAATGTTTAGAAACCCAAGTATGGTTGCTAGGTGTGGTCTTTCTACTGGAATATTACTGCTTATATGTTGTTTCAGAAGACAAGTGCACCACATACATTAACACATATACACCTGTGTAAACCGGAGAAGGCGGTGGCACCCCAGTTCAGTACTCTTGCCTGGAAAATCTCATGGATGGAAGAGCCTGGTGGGCTGCAGTCCATGGGATCGCTAAGAGTTGGATACAACTGAGTGACTTCACTTTCACTTTTCACTTTCATGCATTAGAGAAGGAAATGGCAACCCACTCCAGTGTTCTTGCCTGGAGAATCCCAGGGATGGCGGAGCCTGGTGGGAAAGCTATGTTTATTTCATTATCTGTTATCTGTCCATTCATCCATATTGATACTTTTATTTGAAATGCAACAGCAGAGTTCCTTCTTTTAGGCATGTGTTGTAATTCTCTCCTCAGACATTGAGAAATCTGGCTGACTATATTTTGATATTCAGAGAAGGCCTGCTTTTCTACTTAAAAAACCTGATAAGGGTTTTAGTTACCAATTAAATCATTGGAAACAAGGAAAAATAAGTTGTAAATTGTAGACAAGGCAAATTCTGAATCTTCATTTTTCTTCACTTTCTTTGAATATATTATCTCGCTAACCCCTGGTCATACTCTTCATTCATGGAGTTTTAAACATTCACACACTTGGGTTATCTTGAAGATAATCTTCAGATGGTGATCTTTACCACTGAGGGACTTTGCCTATTGAATTGATGGTTTGAGTCATTACACTATTATGTTGTAAACTCAGAAGTGATGTACTGTGGACAGGCCAGTGGAAGCAGTTCAGCTCAGTTGGAAGCAGTTCAGCTCGGTCACATGTAATAAGGGGAGGAATGTCTGTAGAGTATTTAAAAACAACAATAAAACAAAATAAAATCAGTCTGATTTATATTATAACAAAATTAAAACATTTTTAGTGATAAAATACTCTTCCCTACTGGAATGGATGTTCCTCTCTTGTCCCACTGGTATTTCACTCAAGGTTGATCAAAATAGTTCAACTAATACTGCATGACATTATCATTATGTTCTATGTGCTTACAAAATAATGTTTCATATTTATTTAAGCTTCCTAGTAGAGTTTGCTTTTTTTCCCCAAATTGATCAGATTTAAGGTAGTCAATAAATTGATACAATTACTGTTTCTCAAATGTGAATGATGAATAGATCTTTTTCAAAAGAAAAAGCAATTCTCACAACTCATTTGGAGGTACATCCTGGAACCCTAGTTTGAAAAAGAATGACTTAAGAAAAAGTGAAGCGAAAGTGAAAATCATTCAGTCATGTCCGACTCTTTGGACCCCATGGACTGTACAGGGGGCCAATTCCCCAGGCCAGAATACTGGAGTGTGTAGCCTTTCCCGTCTCCAGGGGATCTTCCCAACCCAGGGATCTAACTAGGGTCTCCTGCATTGCAGGTGGATTCTTTACCAACTGAGCTATCAGAGAAGCCCTATGACTTAAGAAATACATGTTTAATCCCTGAAAACAGCATATTTATTCACTTGTAAATTGTCACTTCAAATGAGCTTCTTTATAACTGATGAGGTATTTTTTTAAGTTTGTCATCAAAATGACAAATATTATACAAAAAAATATTTTTGCAAACCTTCTAATTCTCTAGAATACACTCTGAGATCCCAGTTTGAGAAATCCCAGGCTAGACTTGTAAATTGTTCTCCTGTGTCATTCAAAGAAACATCTCACACATTTTTTTTTTTTTTGAGATGCTATTGGATCTGAGAACATCTGCAACAGTCAGAAACATGTTTTCCCTAGCATTTTGCTTTAATCCTTCTATAGATATCAGACATTCTCACAAATTCTGTGATACATTAGTTGTACTAACAAACACTATTTATGCCGATGTCTTGAGTCGTGTCAATGTGGACTGAAAACTTTGTTAACATCCTTAAATTCTTCTTTTGAAATTATGAAGAGCCCATAAAAAGATACTGGGTCATGATGTAAATCATGCTACAAGAAGTGACTGTGATTATTAAAGTTTCAGAAAATATACACTCAGTTCAGGATAAGAAGCAGGTCCATCTCACTTTAGAAAAGCACTATGGGAAAAATATCTAGAATCTACTTTCCAGATAGGAAACAAAAAGGATAGATTGAAGATTTACTTCCTATACTATAAATTGGAGAATATTTTTTTAAAAAAGATTGCCTGGCTTCCCTTATTTCTTCTTTATGCTTTTATGAATATAAAAATTGTCTGAGACTTTGGCCATCTGATGCAAAGAGCTGACTCATTTGAAAAGACCCTGATGTTGGGAAGGATTGAAGGTGGGAGGAGAAGGGGATGACAGAGGATGAGATGGTTGGATGGCATCACTGACTCAATGGATGTGAATTTGAATAATCTCTGGGAGTTGGTGATGGACAGGGAGGCCTGGTGTGCTGCGGTCCATGGGGTTGCAAAGAGTTGGACACGACTGAGCGACTGAACTGAACTAAACTGAGACCATTTGGGACACTTGATTGTTTTTCCTTTCAACAGTAGCAAAAATAAACGAGTATTCTGTTTATCCGTAAAATCATCAACTAGGACTTTGAGAATTTATTTAATTTGATTTTGGTCAGAGATAGAGCTTCATTTGAATATCTATTTTAAATCCTTTCTAAGACAGCATTTTTGAATGTTACTTCATTTAAAAATTTTAAAGAGTTTAAAACATTGTTTGGATGCCAGGGGATAGTGTTAAACAAAGTATCTATATTAATTCTGATCAATTCTGTCTTAGAAACAGCATACGTGTTTTACTACCTGAGATCTAGGTTCTCACCAAGTTGTATTAAATAGCATTGTGAAGTGAACTTATTTAACCTCTTTCACACTCAATTTAATCTTACAAAATGAAAATATGAGTACTGTCACAGTTACAATCACAATAATATTGAGAGATTAAGTGAGATTAATGCATTTGAAAGTACTTTGTAATTGATGAAGCACTATATAAATGTATTATTTAGATTATCATGGAATATTTTGTTGTTGTTCGGTTGCTAAGTTATGTCTGACTCTTTGCAACCCCATGGACTATGGTACACCAGGCTTCTGTGTCCTTCACTATCTCCTGGAGTTTTCTCATGTTCTTTGAGTCGGTGATGCAAAATATTTTGTAGCTTTGTCTATATTTGAATTCACTCCATCCTACAAATGATTATCTAGAACAGTGTTTATAAAACTTGAATGTGCATCAGAATCACCTGGAGGGCTTGTGAAAAGTTTGCTGAGTGTCCTCTCGGAGTTTCTCTGATTTGATAGATCTGAGGTGGGGCCTGAGAACTGACATTTCCAGCAGGTTCCCAGGAGATGCTGCAATTGCTGGTCCAGAAACCACACTTTAAGAAAACCAATGACCTAAAATTCTAGCTGTGTTTTTCCATGTAGGAAATGTGTGTTTCCCACAGGTATAGCAAATATCTAGCAAATAATACCATTAAAATATTGACAATAAAGAAAAATAAATAAATTAATCTACCACTTTAAATACTTTTATTGTGCTTTCCTCCTCAAGTTTTATCTCCATTTCCAGTAAAAATAGCAGCTTCATTGAATCAGACTCAGAAGTGGTAATAGTTTATGATCATTTCAGCAGGCTTTGTGTTGTAATTCTTAGTTCTGATATGATACCCGTCTCAGTTGAGCAGATTCCATGGATCAAAGTGCCTCAATAGCTACTGCCGTCTGAACACAGTAGTGAGTCTGTAAATATGTACTTTATATCCTTTATGTGTATGTGGATTCTAGTCTTTTCCTAAAAAGTATTTTTTGAATTAAGTTGTTTCAGAATATTTTACCTTTTTGTATTTTGGGGAGGTCATATACATTTTAATAAATCTTTGAAAAAATTACGGTAAATCTCTCTGAAAATAAACTTATACATGAAAATTTTGATCACAAAGGAAAATGACATATACTTGAGACTATGCATGAAGAAGAGATCTATTTAGGTTATGTAAGTTTCACTGACCTTAAAATTAATTTAAATAAACTCTATTTTCCATAAAATGATCCTAATTGTACTGAGAACAAAATGACTTGTATAGTGACTTTTGTTTAAGTTTTCTATTTAAAAACCAGATTCTAAGATCAAGGCTGTAAGGAAGTTGGCTAAACTGAATGATTTCTTTTTTCATTTTTGTCTGTATTGTTTTACCAGGGACAGATTCCTTCTTAAATTAGACTAGTTCTTTTCATACAGTGTCTTCAGGAAGTATAGTTGGACCAAATGGCAAGAAATATCAGCCAGAGAGTTTATGCATGTTGAAATGTATGGCTGAAAGAAAAGTACATCTTGGTTATTTTTGTGGCTCTGAAGGAAAATATCCCTTCCGGTTCTCTACTCTTAGCATGAATCATCAAAGAGAGCTGGAAAAAGTAATGGTCGGAAATATTACAAACGTTCAGAGTAAGTGATTGTCTCTTGAAGGTTATATCAAGTTTGTTGGGCACTTCCAGAGTGCATGACCACCTCATGCAAACATTGTATGAAACACTTGGAACATAAAAAACATATTTTTTAAACAAAGACTGGAGAGATTTAGTTTTGACCTTATTTCAGGAATTTTATTTCTTAGACAAGAGGCCTGGGTTGTTGTAAAATTTGGGCAATAAAGAAATCCAGCTTTGTTTCTGAGAAATCTCAGACTGCAAAGATTAAATTTTGGAAATCCATTTTTGATAAACCATTTTTGAAGCTATCAAAAAGTACAGTAACTGTACTACTTTAGGGAGTAGTCACTATACTACAGCAATACATTGTAATTTGAGTTGCAAAATTGTGAAATCCATTCTTCAAAGAAGATTCTCTCTTCCCCCCAATTTATGAAATAGAAATTTAATTATTATTGGTCCAAGCCCATAATATCTCTAGATTTCTCCTGCTGATAACTACCCCTTATTCCAAGGCACTCAACTCCATTAAGGTCTGTAGGTGAAATTCAAGAAATGTATTGAAACCCAGGAGAATGAGCCATATTTAGAATGCCAAGCAGAATTACACAAAAGGTACAAACCAAAGAATCCCTGCAGAGTTACAGAGGAGGAGAATCTGGCCTGTGGCTCAGGTTAGAAAGCAGAAAATGAAACAGAAAAATAAATATCATCTGCTGTGCGATAATGAAGAGAGAAGTTATGTAATGGCAGCTGAACACTGTTTTTATTGTTCTCACTTAGACATTAGGTCCAAGATTCTCAATCTGTTCTTGAATATTTTTCAGAATCAGGTAATAAGTAGGACTTGTGACCCCCTGTTAACAAAATGGCAAGATCTAACAGACATCAATCTTTCCTGGCGGATTCTTGTTTGAATAGAAAAATCTGACGTGAAGTTAAGTTGGACTTAATTGCTTTACATGGCTTTGCAAAAACATTTGTAGTATCTCCAGGCACTTATCTGATGCTTAAGTATCTTTAGTTTTTCTTTTCCACAAAGAAATGGTTCTCTTCTACATGTGTGATTAGATATTACATCTTATGACATATCATTTGAAATCTCACAGTTTGAGCATATGTCTGCTATTCCCCTTCTTGGAGTCCCTTTCTTTTCCAAGTAATTTCTTTTTTAGTTTGGATTAAATGCACTATTGCCTAGTTGATAAACCAAATGACTTCTAAAGGCATCTTTCTTGATTACTACATAAAGATGGATAAAGGAAAATGATTTATGCGTTTGTATTCTGCTTTTAATGATAGATGTCAAAAGCCCATTTTTTTGTTTTGTTTTTGTTTTTGCTTCCCTCTCCCTGTACTAATGATGATGACCATCAACTTTTTGTACTTAGAATTAACCTTCAGGGCAATTCATTAGGGGATCAGGGCACCCATTTCCGAGGCTGCTGCTGCTGCTAAGTCACTTCAGTCGTGTCCGACTCCGCGTGACCCCATAGACGTCAGCCCACCAGGCTCTCCTGCCCCTGGGATTCTCCAGGCAAGAAAACTGGAGTGGGTTGCCATTTCCTTCTCCAATGCATGAAAGTGAAAAAGTGAAAGTGAAGTCGCTCAGTCATGTCCGACTCTTAGCGACCCCATGGACTGCAGCCCACCAGGCTCCTCCATCCATGGGATTTTCCAGGCAAGAGTACTGGAGTGGGGTGCCATTGCCTTCTCCGTTTCCGAGGCACTACTGATTAAATCACAACCTAATTGGTTTAGGACTTAAGTTCGATTACTTGATAGGTAAACTTTGGTTTAACTCCTTCATGGTGTTTTATATTTATCATCGAGTAGCTACTTAGGAAACACAAAGTTCAAAAGTTGGTATTTAAATACCTCAACTGTCAGTAGGTCATTTTGCCATGTGGGTCATTAATATTCTAAACATCTATTACATCAAATGTAAATGGGCTTCATTATGTCTATTCTGAACTGACTCTGTAATTTCCATTTCTATCTATACTAAATTGGGTTGATATATACACCTCTGTTCTTCTTCTCATTTAAATTAAATCCCCTAATCACAAAACTTAAAATTAGGCCTGTCCTATTTTTGATTTTAAATGTCAGATTCTTGGGAAGACACTGACCTAATGGGCCAGTTAGTAATCACTCAATCAATCAATACATGTTTGTTCTTAATTTTATTGTGTCAGTTTAGTTCAGAACATTAGAACTTCTCCACTTCTTTGAGGTTCCCTAACCTTTGCAGGGTGTTCTGTGTTGATCTGTGCTTTGTTCACCTTCTGTGGTATTTGGGAAGGACCACCAAGTAGAATTCGTTTGCAATCTTTCAGCTGTGCTAGGAACGGAATAGGTGTTCACCAATTACGGTTCTCCTGATAATAATTCTCAGAGGGCGGGGCTCATCTTTTGAGGTTTTCTCAGATCCTGCCAATCATTGTCAGAAGCTTTTAAATAGAAACACTTTTCAACACTTCAGAAACTCTTGAAAAAGACATACATTTTTCTTTTGTTGTCTCTTTAGGTTTCTCTCTGCTAATGACTACTGCCAAGATGTATAAATGGAATGGTTTAGCTAAGAGAAGAGTCTCTCTGAGGTTTGAAAAGTTTCTTGCCCCATGACAATTTTTCTCTCATTTTGTGATTGAGCAGGGACAGAAAATCCAAGATAGGCAAGCAGGGAATCTCTTTCAGATAATACAGTTGAGCCACCAGAGAGCAGCTGGTTCCTTAAGACTACTTCCCTGTCTTATAGCTGAGACCCAGAAATTCAAACACTTTGGAAAGAGGATTTAGACCTGCTGAGATCAAATGTGAATGTCTGGAATTCTTAAGAACAGATCATATCTGGCCTCCATAATTTATGGAAATAAAAGGCAAAATGAATTCTTGAAGAAGTACCTATATTTTGGAATTTGCAAAGGGCTGAGGTTATCATATTAACATCTGTGAAGGGTAGGGTAAGGAACTAATCCTAGTTTGGAAGGACTTTCTAGGTTTAATGCTGCAAGTCCCCTCTCCTGGGAATTCTCTCAGTCCAGGGAAAACTAGAACAATTGGCCACCGGAAAAAGGGATATGGGAGTTAAAGAGACACTTCATTCACTTTCTTTTATTGGGCTTCCCTTGAAGTAAGTGTTCATTAAGCATTTCATTATCATATGTTTATGAGTGTGGACCTGTATGTTATATTTCCCTTTATTCAATTGATTTTTTAAAATGGTTTGGTAGATACATCACTGGAGCGGAGAGGAGGTCCATGGACTCTAGCAGCCAGTTTCTGTGTGAAGTGGAACAGTTCCCATTCATAGGAAATTTTTGGAATGTAGGTCAAGGCATTCTTAAACAGTGGCACACTGATGTGTCCACACTCCTCCTTAGACTCGGGTATTTTCTTAAAATCAGTGTTCTATAATTTGACCTGCTAGGGGGCCAAGGTAGGTGTGAATTTGTCTTGAAAAGAAAAACCACAGAGAGAATAATCCACCTTGAGAGTTCATTTTGTATCTCTATTGACATGGATGATATGTCATTCTATTTACAAAGGTTGGCATGTGCGCAGAAGCTGAGATGGGAATCTGAATCTCTCTGGAATTTTGCTTAGATAAATTTAATAAGATATTCAAGAAGATACATTTTCTTTGGAGCTACCAATTGGGATGAACGGAGTTGATGCAGTATACTGTTATAACGCTAGAAGAACTGAGTGATCAATAGTGGGGAAGTCCTGGAGCACTGATAATTCAGAGTCTACAAAGCCAGGACTCAGAAGTAAAACTTCCTTAAATGGCATCTTATGTAATGCTGTCAGCATAAAAATACTGGAGTGCTATTGTGGTACTAAAAGAAGGAAACTTTCCACATATCTATGGTGAAGATGAAGAAGAAAGAAATTAAGAGAGTTGAAACAGAAAGATTACTTAGTACAGTAGACTGATGATGCTACTTCCATATACCAATTTATTCCATCTATTTAAGTTATATTTTTACATTAGCTTTTGCCATCACATAACTCATAGTTTAGTAGCTAAGGCATAACAAAAGTGATTTTAAATAGTACCATAACAAGAAATTTTGATTAGTGCCATAGAAGAGGCTCTGTACCAATTGGTGGGATTGAGAATGGTTTTTCTGAAGATATAACTAATGAGATGAAAGTTTACAGGACAAGTAGACTGTCAGTGGGAAGACAGAATATTTTGACCAAAAGAAATGGTATTGGTAAAAGCCCTGGTTTAGAAGAGCACAAGCAATGATGAAAAATCCAATTTTCTGAAATGTAGGATAAAGGACTGAAGTAACTTAGCATACATGCATGCATGCATTGGAGAAGGAAATGGTAACCCACTCCAGTGTTCTTGCCTGGAGAATCCCAGGGACAGAGAAGCCTGGTGGACTGCCGTCTATGGGGTCGCACAGAGTCAGACACGACTGACGCAACTTAGCAGCAGCAGGATACAGGTAGGAGAGAAGTGGTTACAAAATTAGACTTACAGTGAGGAAGACTTTTAAGTGACAGGATAAAGATATGGTAGGTTCGTCTAGTCAAGGCTATGGTTTTTCCTGTGGTCATGTATGGATGTGAGAGTTGGACTGTGAAGAAGGCTGAGAGCCGAAGAATTGATGCTTCTGAACTGCGGTGTCGGAGAAGACTCTTGAGAGTCCCTTGGACTGCAAGGAGATCCAACCAGTCCATTCTGAAGGAGATCAGCCCTGGGATTTCTTTGGAAGGAATGATGCTAAAACTGAAACTCCAGTACTTTGGCCACCTCATGCGAAGAGTAGACTCACTGGAAAAGACTCTGATGGTGGGAGGGATTAGGGGCAAGAGGAGAAGGGGACAACAGAGGATGAGATGGCTGGATGGCATCACTGACTTGATGGATGTGAGTCTGAGTGAACTCCGGGAGTTGGTGATGGACAGGGAGGCCTGGCGTGCTGCGATTCATGGGGTCGCAAGGAGTCGGACATGACTGAGCGACTGATCTGATCTGATCTGAGAGTGGCACTGGGGAAAATCTGATAGATTTCAAGTAAGAAAATAGCATAATTTATATCTTGTTTTTAAAAAATTTAATCTGATAGAAGTGTGAAGACTGTGTTGAGTAAGAGAAGACCCTATGTAGGAAGATTGGTTCAGCAGCTCTTGTGAAGCTCAGAAAAAGGTGATGAAGGGTTGGAGGACTGATTGAGACTACAGGCAATGAGAATGGAGAATCAGGATCTGATCAGAGGGTCACTGATGTGCTTGGCACCATATGGTTTGTAGGATGGAGGGAAAAAGAATTATTCTGAATTTCATACATGGGTGAATGCGAGAAAGTTTGCTAGTTCACATCATCAGAAACATTATGAGGATAAATAGTAGAGGGAGAAGTTTGAATATGTTGAATTTCAAAGGACAGCAGGATGGCAACGGGTAGCTACCCTGAAAGTGGCTAAGTCATCGACTATGCATTTTCTTTTCTGAACAAAAACCAATTCGAGAAAATAATACAGTGATTTTTGTGGGTAATACATATGTATACACACATACATACCTATACAGTTATGAAAATATATTTACAACTCAATTATACTTAAACATTCTTTTGTTATTTCTCTATTGTTGCTGTAGGGGTTTTTAAATTTTTTTTTTCATTGCATAAACTAGATAACACATTTTGTGAGTTATGACAATTGGTAGTGCAAGGACAAAGGATTTGGAAACTGTGGAAGTGTAAAGTTCTTAATAATTTGCCATGAAAGTTTATCCTCAACGTAAGACCCCAAATATCAGTCCCATTAGTAAAAACCAAGGTGCTTGTTAAAATACAGCACAACATTAAAGGCTACTGGTTGAGGAATGGAAGTTCTTTGTTGACTGAATAAAATGTAACATCGTGGTCAGAGGTGGAAGGAGCTTATGGACTCAAATTACTACATAAAAGAGTGAATGTATATTTTGCCTGCTATATATATATTACTAAAAGGGAACATACATGCTGTAGCACTTTTCACAGAGGGGAACAAGTGTGAGGCCCTATTAAAATCTTTACTCCAGGATCTGTTTCTCTTTCCTGTCTTTGCAATGTACTGTGTAATGATTACCAAATGAAACCCTAAAAATATGCTCACCAGCAGTCAGCTTTTTTGTAGCTAACTTTTTTTGTAGAGCTATTTTTTATCTCTGTCAGTGTTTGAGATGATGGTGAAACTCTTGGTTGGGGAACTGTGTTAGGAAGGATAGGCTAGTCCATGCTGCAGTAATAAATATATCCATTAGTCTCAGTAGCATACCACAACAAAGCCTGGTGAAGGGCAGCAGAGGTTCTTGCCCAAAGAACGACTTGGAAATTCAGGTTCACTTAATTTTATGCCTTCACCATCTCAACGTATGGCTTCCAAAAGAGTCATCAAAGGGAAAAAGATTTAGAGGAGGCACTGTGCTCTAAACTGTCTCACCCTGTAAGTAATTCATGTCACTTCTGCTTATAACCCTTTGGAGGCCATAACTAGTCAAATAGTTTTAATGTAACTGTAAAGGAGGCTGGGACATGTAGAGGACCATATGGGTATTTGATAAATTATTGTTTTTGTCACAATCTAATCTTCCAGTCACAGATTATCACCTTGCTCCTTTCACCCTGCTCATAGGACACATTCAAACCCTTCCCAGGGCGATAATCTAAAATGTGTTCAATCACTGCATACAATTCAAAGTCTAAGAACTCTAGGTTCAAGATAGCCTCTGAATTAGGTCTAATTGTATCTTCGCTTTTCCTCAAGTCCCATGAACTTAAAGACAAATTATATCTGTCCTCTCTCCCAAATGACAACAATGCAATATTAGGAAATGGGAAGGATTGGAAATAATCCAGCAGTCCTTCCTTCAAACCAATTGTGAAATCCTGCTGCACAGATAAGGTGAAGCCCCTACCATGAGGGGGTGGAGGGTTGGACATGGAATGGGTGGAAATTTCCTTAATTAGATCATGATTCTCCTCTATTCCTTTGTTTGTTATTCTCAGGGGTCTCCTGTGAAGTAGATGCTGAGGAATGTGCCCTCTTTAACTTTAGCACCTTATTCTCAGCCCATTTCTTGCTCTTGGAAGACTAGGAGGCAGAGTTGTTTTTAAGTCTTCAGCAGACAAATTTTCAACCAGTAATGTAGTTTCTTTGGCAATGCAGTAGCTTTACAAACTTAATAGGTTTCAAGTCTGTTTCTAGTAAGTTTCATGTTCCAGAAGCCCACCCCGAATTCTTCTTTCTACATACTGTCTTATAATCTGCTGTATGTCTTTGCTCCTAATACTTTTTTCTCTCGTAATTTTATAGTGGCAACCTGGAGGCTATTAGACTTGAATTAAAAGACCGTATCCTTAATTTGATCTTTGCAGTGAATCACTTTATTAACTCAAAATGTTTGCCTTGTAATGAATTTGAGGCTATACATGTGTCTTGACATAAGTTTTGGGAGAGATAATGGGTTGAAAGCATCTGCATCCAGGGTTCACAGTGCCTTCCAATGGAATATTGTCTGGGTCTAGATGCAGGTTTATTTTTTTAATTTTTTTTTGTTTGTTTTATGTTTAGGGAAAGGGGGCGCTAGGGGGTGCTTAGTGAGTGGAGGCAGTAGTATTTTATGTATGCTAAACATATAATACCGAGGGCAGCTTCACACAGCAAAGGATTATCTGATTCAAGATGTCAAGAGTGTCAAGGATGAGAGACCCACCTCCAACACATATAGACATAGTCCAGAACCTCCCACCTTCAGTTACTCAAGAATTGTTCAGTAGTTTTTAGATCAAATGACAGAAACTTTTACCTTCTTCAGGGTTGATATTCTAGAAGATAAAGCCAGTATCCGGTGTTAGTTTACAATCATGGAAGAAACCAACCCAGCTATATTTATTTTATGTATTTTGGTGTTCTTGCCTGGAGAATCCCAGGGACGGGGGAGCCTGGTGCCTGCCGTCTATGTGATCACACAGAGTCGGACACGACTGAAGTGACTTAGCAGTATGTGACTTTAACACAATTCCAAGTCCACAGAAGCCCCCTAACAATATTTCAGAATAAGCTTTTCCCAGTATTTTTCTTTTTCACCATAAAAAGGAGCCTTCTCTATTATTTAGAAGAAATAAGAAGTACAAAAACTTGGCCAATTACAATCTCTCTCGAAAGTGAAAATCTTAATGGTAAAATTCTAGAAATCTAATTGACCAAATGCAGTGGTGCTTAAGAGCAAAAGTTAATGAACAAAACTTGTGTATTTTTCTTGAGAGGGAATATAATACTGTATTCCTGGAAAATGAGTAGCATTTTGAAATGCTTTTTTCTGTATTCTTGAAATGATTTAGAGCAACTGATAATCAATCAGCATTTTCTTTAAGAAAAACTTATTGTTGTGAAAGGTTAACTTCATTTTAGCATACTGCTTAATGAAAAGAATGGGAAAATGCTATCAGATGAACTGTTTTCTACTGAGTTACTGCTTAAAACTACTAATCATATCTATAAAAACGTGCTGTTTGAGTTAGAGGATTTGTACCATCTCAATCTTCTCATCCATTAGCAACGCCTCCTCCTCTTTCCTCGTCTTTGTTGTTATGTCTATTTCCTCCTGGTGTTCATCTTAGCTGCAGAGAAGGAATGGTTGAAGGAAATGCTGCCGTTAGACTAACTTCTCTAATCCTCAAAGCATGCCTGTATGATAACCATAAACTTACCTAGCTCAATAAATATAAGGGGGATTAATTATAATCTGCTACATTTCTGGTACTTCCTATGCCTTATTTCCATTTTACCTGTTTTTATAATTTTAGATGTGAGGCACAAGGATGATCACTTGTTTTAAATAATATACTCATTCTTACAAAGAAAAGTAGCCAAAAATTATAGGAATTGTCCATTTTCTGAATAAATGTCACATGTAGAATGCCAGCTTGTTCACCGCGTCTTTTACCCTAACATCAAACTATTCTAGCCTGTCTTTTTTGTAGTTATGAGTAATACCCAAATATTTTATAGCACAATGATGAGTCACAAAGTACAAGAACTATAAATACTCCTGTTCTTGAGAAACAATAAAGCTATCTATTTTTTTCACATTCACTCACCTCATATGCTGTTTCATTTAAGGTTAAGCTTTTTAAAAACAACTTTTTCTTACTTTAGACTTTTAATCTCAGTACAAGTTATGTTTTCTAGTAAACAGTTTCATTTTATCTGATGCTTTGTAAATGTATCTAAATCTAGCTCATCATGCATTGCTAGCTGCACCTAATCATATACACAGGTCTGAATTACTCCACTCCTATTTAAAGAAAAAGAACAAAAAGTAAGAATGGCAGATGTGTTCATAATTAATATCCTACTGGGTTAATCAACAGATCCCTGGGAGTGCTCTGAGACTTTAGTATTTAGAAAATCACTGCCTTGATCTATAGACCTCTCTTTGAACACATATGTACAACTGTTAAGAGCATGTGGAGGACATGGTCCTAGCAAAAAAGGTAGTAAATAGTGTTAAGTCACAACCTTGTCTCTTTGAAGAACCTAATCTTATGCTTGATTTTGACTATTTCAGTGAGGCACTTACATTTACATTATACAGCTAATACTATATGCAAGTGCATTCAAAATTTCTTGTAGGTATTTCAAACAATTTGAAGTACAGCTCTTCTAAAACTAAATACAAACAAGATAGGCTTTTTTTTTTTTTTAAGTGGGTATTTCAGAATTGCTGAATTGTTGAGTACTTCTAAAGGTGAGGACATAAGAGCCATGGTGACTCACTGAAAGATAGGAAGAAGGGAGAGTGGATGATTTATAGGAAAAACTCTGTCTTTACAGTGAGACAACCCTAAGTTGAAAGCTCAGTCTCCTATTGTGTAGCTCCCTCAATTACTGAAGAGCTCTGCTCTTTGCTTGCCTCATTTATAAATGTGGAGTAAAAATACCTCTGTCTTAGACTTTGAGGTGTTAAATAAGATGGAGCAGTGCTTGGGACATTAAAACGTGCTAAATTTAAAAGTTCAGTTTAGTGGAGAATATAGAACTCTTAGCATAAAAACACCGTACTGTATAAAAAGCTACATTTTAGTTATAGCATGGTTTGCATTTCACTTTTGGAGTTAATGTATTCAGGTATGTGCCTGGCACATGGTGGGTACTCAATAAACGTTGAATGAGAAAATGCTGGCTTGAACAGAAATCTTGGAATTTAACTAGGAATTTAGTCAAAGGGGGGAAAAAATAGCAGGATGGAAAGAGGTTCGTCAGTTCTCTCTTTAAATCCAGGATTTATGAAGTATTTTCTGTAAGCAGGGGGCTACGCTACATGATTCCTGTAGGTGTATTTTACCTTGATAACTGTGTTTCAAGTAGTTTTATTTCGTGTTTGCCTAGTCAAGGCATTAACTTCTCCACAACCTGACTTTTCCGTTGAGAATGATAATATTAACAAATTTTCCAAGTCAGAGAAGTCCTAGCATTTCAGACTCTGCGGCAGTCAGGGATGTGTGAAGGTGAGGGCTTGGGTGCTTACCCCCAACCATGTCAGTGGGTGTGGCATGGTGCTTGCCCACTGAGCCTCCTCATGTCACAGGGAGTTAAACATTAAACAGCAAATAAAAATGCCGTGACAGCTTGAAAGAGATGGAGGGGGAAAGCCAAATGGGTTATAATTTAGTACTTTAAACTTCATTTTCCTCTTTTTTCTTTTTTTTTTTTTAACAAGGAGTTCCAAATTTTCGTTTTGCAACAGGCCTCGCAAATTATGTGGTTCGAGCTGACGCGTGTGGCTGCATCTTCAGACACCTAGCGCTCAAGCCTGACCTGCCTGTGCCTTCCTTTCAGCCTGTGTCTTCTCCTCACACTGCCTTCCAGCCTCACTGACCTTCTGTCTGTTTCCTCATCATGTTGATTTGTGTTTCCTGCCTCAGGAACTTTCCACTTGCTGTTGCTTCCTCCCCGTGTAGGCTTCCTGTCTCTTGTCCTTCATCTTTCAGCTGAAGTACCACTTCTTCAGACAATCGTCTCTCGGCTCCGTAACTGACGGAGCCTCTCTTCCACAAGAGTTTTTCTTTTCCTGTTTTTTTTTTTTTTTTTTTTCCTCTACTGCTCGTCCTTCTTTTATTTCCCATAATAAAACATAATCACTATCTGCTTATTTATTTTGTTCAATCAAAGATAAAGTTCCATGAAGAGACATCAGGTTTGTATCATTCAAAGTGATGTATTTATACCAATGGGAAGAAAGTGTCCTGGCACATAGTAGGTGCAGAATAATTCCTTGTTAAATAAGTAACATACTGTTTATTCATCGTAAAATATTTATAAAAGATCTGCTCTGACAAAGACATTAGGATATGAAGGGACTATTAAGATGCTCTTCTACAAACTTTTAATTCAGTCAGGAAGATGTAAACAGATATATAATTGGGAATGATACAAAGTAACTTTAGTTAAAATTGATGTTATAAAATAAAATTACTTGGGTAGCCACAGAATAGAGTGATTTGGACAAGTGTAGGGCACACAAGACTACAGGAAATCAGTATTTTTTTTTTTTTAAAGGCTGCATTCACAGGGAAGAGATCAGATATTCAGGGAGAATAAACTTAGAGAATCTTATCTTAGGGGTGTTAATGACAAATTTAAAAGTTTGTGGTAGCAAAATGGTTAAGAAGGACTTTGTTTTAAAAACTGCATTCTGATGGGAGTTGAATTTACTTGATCTCTAAGAAAGCAGATAGCGTTTCAGTCTCCAGGTATATGAAAAAGCTCAGTTGTAAAAGATCACTACTTATCCTAGGGACTTGGGTGAATATGGTCAGTGCTTCCTAACACTGCATGCATCATGCGCAGCCTTGATTTCACCCTCCCAAACCTCAGTGCTCCATCTCTTGATTCTATTGTTAACTCTTTGTTATGGAAATTATTTTTGCCTTTTCGGAGTCAAGTTATTCAGATTGCCTCTTTTGTCCCGAGCCTTCTTCCTATTAAAACAGCTCTATTCAGTTAACCACAGAGCTACAACATCCCAAGCTAAGTCGGTTCAGTTGTGTCCAACTCTCTGTGACTCTATGGACTATACCCTCTGTCCATGGGATCCTCCAGGCAAGAATATTGGAGTAGGTTGCCATGAACTCCTCCAGGAAATCTTCCCAACCCAGGGATTGAACTGCATGTCTTATGTCTCCTGTTGACAGGTAGGTTCTTTACCACTAGCACCCCCTGCAAAGTGCCAAATAGTATGTTTCTGCCCCATTACAAACTGGGGACCTTTCGTGTGTGAGGTGACCGTGATAACCACTACACTACGGAAATGCCCACCTTCATAGGTTCACACATCTTGAGGCTCTGAATCTCCGCCTTCACCAGGTTCAAATTTATTCCAGGAGAGCCACAGGTATGCCTAGAAGGTTGGCCGAGACACAAAGAGGTGGAAAGGCAGTAATTTTGAAGTTCCCAGGCTGAATCTCAATATCCATTTTTAGCTCCAATTTAATACAGCAGACAAGGAACAGATTTTTTGGAAAATCCCACAGTCCAGAATTTCGGAGTCATGTAACCAATAAACTGCTTTATGCCCCTTGATTCACAGGGGTTAAAAAAAAAAACAAACACCACATACTCTTTGTTTTGATTTTAGCATTTTCTTAGGTCAGTTTCTGTGGAAGTAGAGTCTCAGCTAAGACAATGGCTTAAACTAGGAAAGAGAGTATATGTTCAGGAGGAATTTCTACATGAGTCAGAGAGGAGGATAGGGAAAAGAAAAAAGAAAAAAAGCAAAGACATGATTTCAAGTATCCAGCTTGAGCCTAACCCCATAGGGAAGCACTAGAGCGTAAACTGCATCAGAGAGTCTGTAACACCTTGAGGAAGCAGGGCTTTTGTATCCACGTTAGTTACTGACTCAGTTACCCAATGTGGGTGACTCACATGTTTCTCTCAGTTACCTCCAGTTAGGTGATTCCAGGACCTTGAAGATTATCTATCTGAGGGGGTTAAGATATGAGCTATGAGTAGCAGCACTAACAGCAGCAGGTTAAAGGGATCACTAAGAGGGCAGCCAATTATCTCTTTAGTGAGCATCCAACCGGTAGAAGTAGATACAGGAGCAGGTCAGTAATTGCAGCCAGAAAGCAGAGTCTTTAAAACTATGATGTCCATTTCAGAAGGGGCAGATTATGAGACAGAAATAGATTAGGGATGAGGCACATATTAAATTCTATATAGAGACCAAGAAAAACAAGCAACTGGAATTGATCAGATATGTGCCGGAGAACTTTGACCCATGGATTTATTAGATTTGTATGAACTAATTGCAGTGTCTTAAGGAAGAAAGTCGTGGTGAGAAAGGGAATAATATATACTCAAGAATGCTACTGCTACTGCTGCTAAGTCACTTCAGTCGTGTCTGACTCTGTGTGACCCCATAGACGGCAGCCCACCAGGTTCCCCCGTCCCTGGTAATCCTCAATTATTTATGAATGTGTTTAAACACACATTTAGAGATTAAAAACACATTTGAAACTGCTGTGATCCCATGACATCATATTGTATATTACTATGAGCAGGAGATTTAGGCTTGATATTCATCTTATTGCAAATGCCATTTATAATTTTCATCTTGTTGTTCAGTCGCTGAGTTGCATCTGACTCTCTGCGACTCCATGGACTGCAGCACGCCAGGCTTCCCTGTCCATCACCAGCTCCCAGAGCTTGCTCAAACTCATGTCCATTGAGTTGGTGATGCCATCCAGCCACCTTGTCTTCCGTTGTAACCTTCTCCTCTTGCATTCTATCTTTCATGTTTATCATTAAATTTCAAAATCTCTTTGAATAGAAGAACTGTAAGAGGATACACACAGAGAAAGTTCACTCCTGAAAAGAACACAAGGAGTTCGTTTCAGAAAACTTTGACTCTAAGTGAGCTGTGTGAAACGTTTACTACTAAAACAAACAAACAAAAACCACCACTCATTGAGTGGAGAATAAGATGTTTCTTTGTAACAGATATTCAAACCAACCATTTGATAAATGACTGCATTAGAACTTTCTGAAAAAGAAATTTAAATCAGCCCAGAGGGACAAGTTTAAAGAATGGAGAGGAAGAACATACATTATTTGATCATTTGACAATAGCCTTGACCAGTATTTGTAATACTGAGCATACTGAAGGCATTGGGTTTGAAAGAGGATTCACTTTGGATTCAGAGGCAGTTGATTTTAAATGATAGCTTGGTTGCCTGTCTGTTTTCATGACCATGGGTAAGTTGCAGAGTGCACTTTCCTCATCTGTTCAATGATCCCTGACAAGTTTTTATAAGAATAAATAAAATACTTATATACAGTACTTGACAAACAGTTAGAATACTCTTTCTCATTCCCTAGTACTTGAGGTCTCATTTATTTGCTCCACAAGGTTCATGTCATCTTGGCTCTAAATTGATTATTCCATCTCTGTGGCAGGTGTGCCACAGCCTCCCCTTAGGAGTCAGTGGCTCTCGAGTGGAGGGTGAGCATGGATAGGTTCCTTAGCACTTCAGGATGATGTATGAACAAGTAAGCAAATTAGGGAGCAAGTGGATCAAGGGTACCCAAAGGTTAAGGATATAGTAAAAAGGCACTGCGATTCCCAGTGAAAACATCCATCAAATATCCACGGATTCATATATAAGACTTTCCTTAAGCACATAATAGAGTCACAATGTTAAAAGTAAAAAAAAAAAAAATTCATGTTAGACAGGGTTTTCTTTCCCCCTTGAGATCTAAAATATATGATATACTCTCTAATTACACCTTGCCATTAACACACAGTCTTCAACAATTTGTTTCTGGTATTTTATACAAGGCCCTTAGTCTTATATTTTTTCCTTCATAGTTGGAGTACAGTTGACTGGGCTTAAATCTGATAAGAAGCTGATTGGGGTTAAAGATGTGCTGTAATGGGAATGCTTAATGATTTCATCTTTGTTTCAACTGTATTAAGCTCATGAGACCTATGCTTTTTATTACTATTATCAGCATTTTCAATGTTCATTTTCCACTCATTTTGGCAAAATAATAAGGGCAAAGAGCAAAAAATATTCAAATAATTACATAGAGGCTGCTCTTTACAGACAAAGATGGCATGACTGCCCAAACAGAACTCTTGGCTGTCAGGCGGTGCCACCACACATTAGTGCAAAATGTTCGTTGATCTGCTGATGTATGAAAGTCTGGATTTGGCATACAAAAGGCACTTTGGAGTGTCGATGTATAATGCATGAAAGTGTTGGCTGTTCAGAAGCTGAAAATATGAAAGTCAGGGACAGCCTGTATGTATATGAACAAAGAAAAGGAAATAGATATAATAAACCGGGGCTGACTTTGTCCTGTAGGTGTTGAGGAAGACTTCTGAGTGGAGGTGGCTTTAAGCGCAGATCAGTCCTTAGCAGTGAGTGGACTTGGATCAAGGGTTGGCCCACAATCTATATAAATGTGCTCCCATCTTGGAACTGTCAAGGAATATGGTGTGTGCAGGAAGGATGAGTGCAGAACATAACATGTGGGAAGAGACATGAGGAAGTTCGTTTGGAAACAGAGTTTGAAGAGCCTTACATGCTAAAATCAAGGAGTTTGCATTTTATTGTGTAGGTCAGTGGGTCTTTTTACGGTTTTGAGTTGAAAGTTATGTGATTTCAATTTTTTAAAAAATCCTAATTTCATACTTTTCTTAAGAAAGAACAACACAGAGCTTCCATTCTTATGAGGCAATACTTGGCTAGACCAGTTTAGCTGTTGCCATTTTTTGCATAGAGCTTCTGCTCTCGATGTTTTTTCTTATGCTTGATATGAGTCTCTCATCTAATGCCTTGCCTGGCCCTGATAAGCGTTTAAATTTATGGGCCTGGAATATGATGAGGTCCATCAGATGCTTTCAAAGATAAGAATGATCAGAGAAATCCATTTTCAAATTTTATCATAAGATGGATATTGTTTGAAGTTCTGCACAGTAGAAAGATGTGTCTGGGAGCCACAAAGAAGGGAGTTAGGGTAGGCTTGCTAGATAGAGTGTGCAAGAGAGGGAAACTAGTGGATTATTTAGAAATTCCTCGTAAGAGGTGGAGAAGATCTGAGTATCTTCTGTGTTTTGTGAATTCCAGGTTGCTGCTCAGACACTAAGTCGTGTCTGACTCTTCTGACACCACGGACTGCACGCAGTACACAAGGCTTCCCTGTCCTTCAGCATTTGCTCAAACTCGTATCCATTGAGTCAGTGATGCCATCCAACCATCGCATCTTCTGTTGCTTCCTTCTCCTCCCACCCTCAATCTTTCCCAGCATCAGGGGCTTTTTGAACGAGTCGGCTCTTTGAATCAGCTTCATTCCTTCCAATGAACATTCAGGGTTGATGTCCTTTAGGACTGACTGTTTTGATCCCCTTGCAGTCCAAGGGACTCTCAAGAGTCTTCTCTGACACCACAATTCGAAAGTGCCCAGTCCAACTCTCACATTTGTACATGACCACTGGGAAAAACCATAGCTTTGACTATATGGACCTTTGTTGGCAAAGTGATATTTCTGCTTTTTCATATGCTGTCTAGGTATACATATTGCCATGCATATGATAGATACTCATAAATGTTTGTTTTATTTGCAATTAGACATTTAATCATTGGGTGGAATTTTTAATGGACTCTTTTGGTCCTAGTTTATCACTTACTAACTACTAACAAGGAAGTAGAATTCAGTGACAGCTCCAAGTAAAGATTGATACTAGAAAGTTTATTTATTTTGTTGACTTTTTATTTTGTATTGGAGTAAAGCTGATTAACAATTTGTGACAGTTTCAGGTGGACAGCAAAACGACTCAGCCATACATATGCATGTATCCATTCTCTCCCAAACTCCCTCCCATCCAGACTGCCACATAACACTGAGCAGAGTTCCTAGTGCTATACAATAGGTCCTTGGTTATCCATTTTAAATATAGCAACACTTGGGAGTTCCTTTAAATAGTTTTTATGTTTGACATAATACATATCAATGCATTTATTGAACATTTACTAATTCTATCTAATTCTATTTTCTAATTCTATCTGCTTTTGTACATTCAAAGTAAATTGTATTGAATATGTGACCATTAATAAAACCATTCACTTTGTATTGATACTTTTAATTCTTTTATAAAAATTGAATAGATTTCAAGAAATATTTATAAAACATAAGTAATGTACAAAAAACGTTATTCAAAGAATGCTTATAAATGGATCATAAAATCACAAAATGGAATATTAACATTCCTTTGAAATCTCTTGTGTTACCTATTCTGAGTCTCTTCTATTCATATGTAACTCAGAGAAAATCACAATAAATTTAATTTTATGTTTATCATTTCCCTATTTTTCTTTATATTCTTAACCATATGTTTCTAATACTAGCTCATATATTGCTTACTTTTGCATGTTGTCTCTAACTTTCCATAAATGGAATAATACTGTATGTGTTAATTGACTTGCTTTTTTTTTCCACTTGATATACCTTCAGTGGTTTAGACATTGATTCAAGTAAATGTAATTCACTGACTTTCCATTGCTCTCCAGTATTTCATTGGATGATCACATCTTGATTTATTTATCTATTATATTTAAATAATCATTTGCTATTATAAATAGTGCTCTTATGAAGATCATGGCATCTGGTCCCATCACTTCATGGAAAATAGATGGGGAAACAGTGGAAACAGTGTCAGACTTTATTTGGGGGGCTCCAAAATCACTGCAGATGGTGATTGCAGCCATGAAATTAAAAGATGCTTACTCCTTGGAAGGAAAGTTATGACCAACATGCTGCTGCTGCTGCTACGTCGCTTCAGTCGTGTCCGACTCTGTGCGACCCCACAGACAGAAGCTCACAAGGCTCCCCCGTCCCTGGGATTCTTCAGGCAAGAACACTGGAGTGGGTTGCCATTTCCTTCTCCAATGCATGAAAGTGAAAAAAGTGAAAGTGAAGTCACTCAGTCATGTCTGACTCTTAGCGACCCCATGGACTGGAACCCACCAGGATCCTCCGTCCATGGGATTTTCCAGGCAAAAGTACTGGGGTGGGGTGCCATCGCCTTCCCCGATGACCAACATAGACAGCATATTAAAAAGCAGAGACATTACTTTGCCAACAAAGGTCCTTCTAGTCAAGGCTATGGTTTGTCCAGTGGTCATGTATGGATGTGAGTTAGACTATAAAGAAAGCTGAGCACCGAAGAATTGATGCTTTTGAACTGTGGTGTTGGAGAAGACTCTTGAGAGTCCCTTGGACTGCAAGGAGATCCAGCGAGTCCATCCTAAAGGAGATCAGTCCTGAGAGTTCATTGGAAGGACTGATGTTGAGGCTGAAACTCCAATATTTTGGCCACCTGATGCAAAGAACTGACACAGTTGAAAAGACCCAGATGCTGGGAAAAGTTGATGGCAGGAGGAGAAGGGGATGACAGAGGATGAGATGGTTGGATGGCATCACCGACTCAATGGACATGAGTTTGGGTAAACTCCAGGAGTTGGTGCTGGATAGGGAGGCCTGGTGTGTTGAGGTCCATGAGGTTGCAAAGAATCAGACACGATTGAGCAACTGAACTGAACTGAATGTTCTCCTGGTGCATTAATAAGTGTTTCCTTAGCACTTAAACATAGAAATGGAATTTCTGGATCAAAAAAATATGTGTATTCCACTTTTCAGATAGTTTCAAACTCTCTCCCAAAAGTAGTTTACCAGTTTACTAAATGATCAGTGTTGTATACATGTGTAAATATTTACTTGCATCACCTGTTTGCGAATGCTTGGTATCGTCAGACTTAAATATTTGCCAACCTGGAGAGTATGTAATACTGTTTTATTGTAGTTCTAGTTTATAATTCCCTGAAAAATAATGCAGTTTATTATGTTTACATTTGCTTATTACTTATTTGGATATTGTGTTTTGTGAAGCATTTGTTCACCTCTTTGCCCATTTTACCTTCTTATTTATTACTAGAAGTCCTTTGGACACTCTGGATCCTGGTCCTTTATTATATATATTGAAAACATTTTCTCTTCTCTATATGGTATTTCAGTTTTCAGTCTTGTCCTGCATAGGCTGTGCTTTTATGTGAAGGGTTGAAAAATTATTTTATTACTGATTTTTATAGAATAGTCTCCTGTATTATCTTCTAAAAGTTTTATAGTTTTGGTTTTCATGTTTAGCTCTTGTAATACCACTGAAATAATTTTTGTGTACTATATGAGTTAAAAATACAATTTTATTTATTTTTTCTATATAGATAACAAATTGCCTTGGTACTGTTTAAGTTCCATATTTTTACCATGAATCTGAAATGTCATCTTTGCCATAAATCAAGTTTCCTTGAAAGTGTGAGTCTTTTTCTGGGATATTTTGACTGGACTATATCCCAGTCTCTGTGGTAATATCACAATATCTTAATTTCATTAATTTAAAGATAATTATTTAAGGCCATTTACAGCAACATGAATGGACCCAGAGAGCATCATCAGATCAGATCAGATCAGTCGCTCAGTTGTGTCCGACTCTTTGCCACCCCATGAACCGCAGCACGCCAGGCCTCCCTGTCCATCACCAACTCCTGGAGGTCACTGAGACTCACGTCCATCGAGTCAGTGATGCCATCCAGCCATCTCATCCTCTGTCGTCCCCTTCTCCTCTTGCCCTCAATCCCTCCCAGCATCAGAGTCTTCTCCAATGAGTCAACTCTTCGCATGACGTGGCCAAAATACTGGAGTTTCAGCTTTAGCATCATTCCCTCCAAAGACAAACCAGAGCTGATCTCCTTCAGAATGGACTGGTTGGGTCTCCTTGCAGTCCAAGGGACTCTCAAGAGTCTTCTCCAACACCACACTTCAAAAGCATCAATTCTTTGGTGCTCAGCCTTCTTCACAGTCCAGCTTTCACATCCATACATGACCACAGGAAAAACCATAGCCTTGACTAGAAGGACCTTTGTTGGCAAAGTGATGTCTCTGCTTTTGAATATGCTATCTAGGTTGGTCATAACTTTCCTTCCAAGTGAGTAAAAACAATTACTGATATTTGGTAAGGGATCCATTATATTTTCAATAATTAAAAAATAATTATTGATATTTGGTGAGAGATACATTCCAATTTGTTATTCAAGAGATTCTGAGCAATTCATAGCCCTTTGTTCTTCCATTTTTAATCAGCTTGTCAAGTGCCACTTTAAAAATTTTATTGTATATTTAAATTTTATTGATAAATTTGAGAAGATCTGACATCTTGATATCAAACTCTCTAATCTATAAACATTATTTATTTATGTTCTTTAATTTTTACTGAATCTTATCATTTTTTTTCTGTAAAGTTTTTACAGAATTTTGTTAGATTTACTTCTTAGACTTTATATAGTGATATAATCTATAAAACATTAGATAACATTTAAAAATTTGTGCACTCTAAATTTCTGGTTGGAATATAGAAAACATAATTTATTTTGTATGTTATGTTGTATCTTAAAAGCTTGCTAAACTTGCCCTCTAATCAATTCTAGTATGATTATGATTTTCATAGACTTTGAAAATTATAGACTTTGTAGTGAAATATCTGTTCTTAATGAAAACTTTGTTTTTTCATTTTCAATGCACACACTTTGATTTCTTTTTCTTGTTTTACCATGGAAATTAGTATAATCATGGCTAGAAATGTTAATAACAGACACCATTGGTTTACTTGTGACACTATAGAAGTAGTTTTCATTGTTTCACAGTTAAGAATGATGTTTATTATAGATTTTTCTGAACTATATGTATTCAAGAAAGTTTCTATTTTTTGTGTGCTGAGAAGTTTTTTTTAACCATGTGTAATTTTTAAATATGCTTGCTGTCTGGGTTGCTGCGATTCATGGGGTCACAAAGAGTCGGACACGACTAAGCGACTGAACTGAACTGAACTGAACTGAATTTTTAAATTATTAAGCAGCTTTCCTAAGCCAATAGACATATCATTTTCCCTTTATTAATGTAATGAATTATAATAATTTGTTTTCAGATATAAAGGCAACAATAAACTCCTAGGATAACCTAAGTCAGTTATGATTTTTTTGCAATTGCTGGATTGAATTTGCATGTATATATATTTAGATTTATGCATTCATTATTATGAGAATCCTTTCTCATATTGTCCTTTTCTGGATTTGTATCCTAGATATTGTTGTCTCATAAAATAAGTTGGGAATTGTTCTAGTTTTTTATGGTACCCTAGAATAGATTTTTATGATTTTAATTATTTGGCCCTTAACTCCTTCATAGAACTCACTAATAAGACTGTCCAGATATGGAGTTTTCAGTATAGAAAAAGTTTATCTACTAATTTAATTTCTTCACTGGTTAAGAACTCTTAAGACATTCCATTTCAATTTTGGGCAGTTTTGTTGCTATATTTTTCTAGAAATGTTTCCATTTAAATTTTATTTTAAAACTGATTCATATAAAAACATTTATAATCTTTGTATAGTTGTTAGTATGTAGCTCTATTCATTTTTCATTCCTATTTTTGATGCCTTATCTACTTTTGTATTATTTGTGTCCAGTGATTGCCAGTTTTATTATTGCTTTGAAAAGTAAGAAATTTGCTTTGTTGATTTATTTTATTTCATATATATTTTCTTTCAGTAATTTCAACTTTTTCTTTTTATAATAGTGTTTCTTGTTTGGTTTGCTGCTGCTAAGTCGCTTCAGTCGTGTCCGACTCTGCGCGACCCCATAGATGGCAGCCCACCAGGCTCCCCCGTCCCTGGGATTCTCCAGGCAAGAACACTGGAGTGGGTTGCCATTTCCTTCTCCAATGTTTGGTTTACTCCTATTTATTATCTTATTTGAACACCTGATTTTTTTCTTGAAAATTTTTTTTGGAGTATAGTTGATTTACAATGTGTTAGTTCCTGCTGCACAGCAAAGTGAATCAAACACCCACTCTTTTTTATATTCTGTTCCTCTATCGGTCATTACAAAGTACTGAGTACAGTTTGCTGTGCTATATAGTAGGTTCTTATTAGTTATCTATTTTTTGTCTGCTGCTGCTGCTCAGTCGCTTCAGTCGTGTCCAACCCTGTGCGATCCCATAGACGGCAGCCCACCAGGCTCCTCCGTCCCTGGGATTCTCCAGGCAAGAACACTGGAGTGGGCTGCCATTTTCTTCTCCAATGCATGAAAGTGAAGAGTGAAAGTGAAGTCGCTCAGTTGTGTCCGACTCCCAGCGACCCTGTGGACTGGAGCCTACCAGGCTCCTCTGTCCATGGTCTTTTCCAGGCAAGAGTACTGGGGTAGGGTGCCATTGCCTTCCCCCATTAGTGGTATGCATATGTCAATACCAATCTTCTAGTTTATTCCTCCTTCCCTTTCCCCCTTGCTAACCATGAGTTGTTTTCCTTTTTTTACTACATAAATGGCTCTATTTCTGGTTTATAAATAGTTCATTTGTACCATTTTTTAGACTCCACATATTAGCAGTATCATATGATATTTTTCTTTCTCTGTCTTACTTAACTTTGTTCAGTATGACAATCTCTAGGTCCCTCTGTGTTGCTACAGATGGTATTATTTCATTTTTTATTTTAAGGCTGAGAAATATTCCATTGTATGTATGTACCACATTTTTTTTTTTATCTGTTCCTCCATCAGTGGACATTTAGGTGGCTTCCATGTCCTGGTTATTGTAAATAGTGCTGCAATGAACATTGGGGTACATGTATCTTTTCAAAGTATGGCTTTCTTCAGGTACATGCCCACGGGTGGGATTTTTGAATCATATGGTAGCTCTATTTTTAGTTGTTTAAGGAACCTCCATACTGTTCTCCATAGTGGCTGTACCAATTTACATTCCCAACAACAGTGTAGGAGGATTACCTTTTCTCCACACCCTCTCGACCTTCTATTGTCTGTGGTGGCCATTTGGACGGTTTGAAGTGACATCTCATTGTGGTTTTGATTTGCATTTCTCTAATACTTAGTGATGTTGAATATCTTTTCATGTGTTTGTTGCCCATCTGTATGTCTTCTTTGGAGAAATGTGTTTAGATCCTCCACCCATTTTTGTGTGTGATTTGTTTGGTGTTTTGATATTGAGCTGCATGAGCTGTTTATATATTTTGGAGATTAATCCCTTTTCAGTAGCTTCATTGCAAATATTTTTTCCCATTCTATGGGTTGTCTTTTCCTTTTGTATGGTTTCCTTTGCTGTGCACAAGTTTTTAAATTTAATTAGGTCCCATTTGTTTGTTTTGTTTTTATATTAATTACTCTAGAATTGGATCAAAACTATTGTGCTGTGATTTATGTCAGAGAGTGTTCTGCCTATGTTTTCCTCTAGAAATTTATGTTGTTAGGGAGTGTTCTAATTTCATTTATTTATATGGGCTGTCCAGTTTTTTCAGTACCACTAGAGGATGAGGTTGTCTTTTGTCCATTATATTCTTGCCTCCTTTGTCGTAGATTAGGTGGCTATAGGTGTCTGTATTTATCACTGGATTTTTTATCCTGTTCTGTTGATCTATATTTCCGTTTTTGTGCCAGTAATATAACGTTTTTATTACTGTAGCTTTGTAGTATAATTTGATGTCAAGGAGCCTGATTTCTCTAGCTCTGTTTTTCTTTCTCAAGATTGCCTTGGCTATTGGGTTTGTTTATGTGTGTGTGTGTTTTCATACAAATTGTAACATTTTTGTTCTAATTCTGTAGAAAATGCTATTGGTAATTTGATAGGGACTTCATTGAATCTGTAAATTACTTTGCATAGTATAGTCATTTTGACCATATTGATTGTTCCATTCCAAGAACATGATATATCTCTCCATCTGTTTGTGTCATCTTTGATATCTTTCATCAGTATTTTGTAGTTTTCTGAGTACGGCTCTTTTGCCTCCTCAGGTGAGTTTATTTTTAGGTATTTTATTCTTTTTGATGCTGTGGTAAATGAGATTGTTCCCTTAATTTCTCTTTCTGATCTTTCATTGTTAGTATATAGGAATGCAAGAGTTTTCTTTGTATTAATTTTATATTCTGCAACTTTATCAAATTCATTGATGAGCTCTAGTAGTTCTCTGATAATATCTTTAGGATTTTCTATGTATAATATTATTTCATCTTTTTTCTTGATGAATCTGATTGAAGGTTTATCAGTTTTGTTTATCTTCTCAAATAACCAACTTTTGGTTTCATTGATTTTTTTGCTATTGCTTTATTCATCTCTGTTTCTTTTATTTTTGCTCTGATCTTCATCATTTCTCTGCTTCCACTATAGGTTTTGTTGGTTTTTCTTTCCCTAGTTGCTTTAGGTATAAGGTTAGGTTGTTTGAGACTTTTATTGTTTCCTGGGGTAAGTTTGTGTTTGTATGAACTTCCCTCTTAGAACTCCTTTTGCTGCATCCCTCATGTTTTAAACTGTCATCTTTTCATTGTAATTTATTTCTATGTATTTTTTGACTTCCTCTTTGAGTTCTTCAGTGGTTCATTGATTGTTTAACCTTTAAGTGTTTGTGTTTTTTACAGTTTTTTTTTTTTTTTTTCTTTTTCCTGTATCTAATCTCATTGCATTGTGGTCAGAAAAGATGATTGGTATAATTTCAAATTTCTTAAATTTACTGAGGCTTTCCTAATGGCCCAGGATGTAATCTATAGAAAAAAGTATTCTGCTGCTTCTTTGTTAAAATAAACATATAGAAATTTCTTTCCAAATACTGTTTTAATTGTGCCCCTCAATAATGATAAAAATATTCTATTATCATTTGGATTTAAACACATTAGTTTTATTATGCTTCCTTTTCTGATTTATTATTTGGAAGTATGCTTTTTAGAATTCTAAATGTGGTTATTCTAGACATTTTTTGTTAATGATTTCTTCTTATTTAATTACATTGTGATCAGCAACATGGTCTGTGTCCTTCCAATCGCTGTAATTTTTTTAGTGAATACCGTAGACATACTAACATGAGTATTTAATATATAATCATCTAATATTTAGCAATGTATTTCCCATTCTTCCAACAATATGAGAACCTTAGTAATGTTTAACTTCAATATCTGTGATTCCAAAGTATATGATCTTGGCATTGAGTTTTTTGGGTTTATATTTTCTAACTCCACAATAATTATTTACCACTGTTGCTATAAAAGCATTTCCCAGATTGTAACATTGAAATCTCAGAATTCATTTTTCAAAATTATTTTTCCCGTAACCCTGAACATAAAATTCCATTGAATATTGGCCATGATTAAGTCAACTATCAGCCTCTCCTTCACTCTTTGGAAAGCAGTTTGACTTTTTAATTCACATGAGAACTTTGTCTTGGTGTTCTAAAGTTTCACTATGATTTCTCTTTTCATTTTTCTAACTTGGGAATTTTGGGGCTTCTTGAATATGTGGATTGATATCTTTCATTTGTATCAGATAATTCTCAAAATTCCTTTTCAAATATTGCTGTATCTTATTAGTTTTTCTCATCCTCTTTTTCTATATGTGTTTCTGTAAAGTCAAATCTTAAGTCTGAGTTTTTCAGAACACAGATTTTGTGTGAATTAAGACTATTAATCTGTATGAAAACTGACCTTTATTTATATTTTTAACTTTGCATTTATTTTGAAGATTGGACATTTGAGGGGGGCTCACAGATTTTTAGGATTTTTCTTCTATACTGCTCATCAATCTACTGATGTATCCCTGATTAATTTTTTATATCTATGTCTGAAAAATTATTAAATCTCTTTGCTAAATCTTTAACTTATTTTATTTTAATTTTTTTATTTTCATAAGTTTGAAACCTGATTGGTTGTTTTAATAATGATCTAATGATTTTCCACTCACTTTTAAATGTTATTTTATCTTAAAATAGATGTATTTATTTAATATTTTATATTGATAAATTCATTTCTGCTAATTTTATACTTGTCTCCCCTTTTGATGTTTCTTGTGTGGGGGAGGGTTATGCAATTTTGAACTATGATCTTATGTTCCTTAGAATCCCATCTATAGTCTAGGATGAAGGCAGGTACACAAGAGAGTTGCCTTTGTGTGGCATCTGTGTAGATTACCTAGTTTGGGACTAATGTAAATTCAACTTTGGCTTATTTAGAGTACTTTCATGTGTGAATTTATGCTACAAACTCATGTGAAAGCTAGTTTTTGCTTGTGAAATCTCAGGGGAATATCTTTAACCTCACTTTTGCTATGAAGGCTGGACCTTTGAGGTCACAGCTGTTTATGAATTTTTTTCTTAGACTTCTTACCCTGAGGAGGCTTTGGTTTTTGGCTCCTGTCCCTTGAGTCCTTGAAGGCCATGTAAAGGAAATGCTGTTTACTTAGTAAATCCCTCAGGATGAAACCTAGCTTCAGCAATCCTCTTAATAATATTTTCCACCTTCATTTAGATTTTAGTCTGAATATTCCTTATTTATTGTGAATTAAGCAAAATATTTTAAAAACTATTTACATATTTAGAAGTTTTTCAGTGGGAATGTAGATGTGCCATTGTGCCAGAAATGGAAGTCTGTTTACTTTTTGACTGTAAAGTATTGATGTACAACTTAGAGGAGATCTAGAAAGTTACCATTGGTTTTAGTAATTTTTCTCCATAGGGGTGATCTAAACATAAGTAAGCCAGAGATGAGAGTTACTCCTGACAGTGCAGAGTCATACATGACAGTGGCCAAAAAGAAGTACTCCTGTGGAAAAAAGTTAGTCTCAGTGAAGGCCAGGTGAAGTTTCATTGTGTAAAATGGAAAGGGCAAAGTCAGCGTGTGTATCTCAGATAGGGTGGCTGTATCAATTAAGGCTATGTACTTAAATTTGAATTTCAGAGATATAATGGATATTTTTAGCATATGTTCCAAATATATTTTGTCTAGTCATCTCTCACCCCAAATATCTAAGGGGTTATTGGATAAATGGAGTACATTATTTATGAGCACATTATTGTGACTAATCAAAAGCCTTAGAGAAGTTCTTTGCAAACTTTGGTGTGAAATACACATTACCAGGAAGATTTTTTCAAAATGAAGATTGGTGATTGAATCGGTCTGGAGTGGGGCATGAGAGTCTGCATTTCTAACATGCATAGTTCTGCTCTGAGTGTAAACATGGAAACTCCCCTTCACATAAGACAAACTTCCAACAATAATCTCATCAACAAATAATTTCCTACTGCTCTCTCCTGTAAATGTCAGGGTAGAAATAAATGTTTCTAAGCTTTTGAACTTTATTGTCAAGCTTGCTTATAAATGACATTGATAAAGTTTGGCTCTGAATTTAGTAGGCTTAACTCTTGTGGCTAGCCCTTTTTTTAAAGCATATTCTCATGATGCCACTTCACCATTAAAATGTTTAGATAGTGGAACCTGTTGCTATTTTGTATTCCACTTTATATAGATGTACATAGTTCATATTATTTCAGACAAATAAATCTCAGTTTGCCATATGTGATATACCCAGAAAGAAGGCAATAGAAATCCCAAGGGGAGAAATTATTTTGGATAAATTTCCAAATAGGTCACAACTTAATTTCTTTATGTCCTCTTGTATTTCAGGCCAAACTGGACTGGTATTAAGAGACATAGTAGCTTCTGTTATACCAGTTTCATTGATTAAGAGTTTTATACCTGCTGAATTTTCACATGAACTGCAGTAACTCTAACTGAGGAAACAGTAGAATATCAGATCGAGAAGGACAGAGACATGCTAGAATAATTTCCATGTATGCTTACTTCCCCTTCTGCCCTAACCTCTGGCCAATTCCATACTGCACTTATAAAAACAGATGGGAATGCCTGGCATAAGTGGAGTAACTTTCTGGGTTAGATTTTTCAACATTTTCTTAGAGGCTATCAAGTTTTTCTTCTTCTTTGGAAAAGCTGTTTTCAGTTTTCCCATGCTATGAGCACATCTTGCAAATTCATGAGGAGTTCAGAATGTTCAAAATGATACAGTATAACATGACTAATGAGTGTGAGCTCTATATCACCTTATTATCCAGGCTCTTTTTTATTGGAATGTGAGTTTTTACATAAGTATTATATACTTAATTCCTATGGGAGTTAAGTATTGTTTATTTTTTGTCATTATTCTGAAATTTTCTTTCATTTGTTTTTTCTTAAATTGCCATGAAAATAAATACAACTCATGATATATTTAAAAAGCAGCAATTAAAAAAACATATTCTTTTCTCCTAATTCATCATATGTCTGTTTTTGCATGTTAATGGTTATATCTCATTAATGGCTTTGTGGTGTAACTCTGTAATTAATATTTATATATTAGATATAGTATTTGTTCTTATGGAAAAAGAATTATATAGTATAAAATAGAATATTTTAAAGCATTCAAGTAAACCAAAAATATTTCCTCAAAAATGTGTTGAAAGGATGTAACAATCCAGCATGTGATTTTAATTAATGTCCAAGTAACTAAAAATGTATTTAGTTCATAAAGAAAACATATTGACATCTAATTATGGATCATAGAATTTGGTGCAGTGAAACCGTAGTGCATCTGTTCAGTGAAAACATAATCATGGAGAATACTAAATGGCACAATATATAATGAAAAATTGAAATAATGTACAAATAAGACCATTAAAAAATCATAGTGTGAAACCAGATAGATTTGGAATTTAGTAAGAGAGGTCTGGTAGTTCTAGATTTATTGATAACAGAGATTGTCAAATTCATGCTAAACTTGCTATATTAATTTCAGTGGTCATGCAGCAGAATATTCTCTTCTCTCCTTTGATGGAATTTAAAATTTTAAAGTGGAAGGGGAAAGTTAGTGCCATTAACTCATTTTCGTATTTACAGACTTATATGTAGATCGAGCTAAGGATTATCTTTTCAGTATATCATTTTTCTTTAGTCAATGGTAGGCAAAACTAACAAATGCCAAGAATATTCTCTTGGTTCGTTGTAGACACTGGACCTCCTGATCTTTTCCCCTCCAGTGTATTCTATACCTTACAGAAAAGTTTCTCAGATTTGAGCTTGTATCTGAATATCCTGGAGAATTTGCTAAATCTTGGGCTGTATTCCTAGTGATTGAGTTGTCCTGGGATAAGGCCGCATAATTTGAATTTCTGGGGATTCTCAGGTGATGCTAATGCTATGGATCCAGAGACCATATTTTGAAAACTACTACCTTGGAGTCTTGCTTATCATCTTGAAGACAGTGTTGCCCAATACTCCCATTTCACAACCCTTTATTGGCTTCTCTTGGTCTTCCAAATCAAGCTCAAACCTAACAAGATATTTAGGAATGTCTACCATGTTGCCCCACAATCTGTCTTTTCTGCCCATGTCCAAGTTGCCTCCCTCTGGGTACTTAATGCTTTAGCACAACAGTGTGATTCATCACTAGAGAACATGGTCCAATACTTCTCTACATTCATATTTTTTTGTTATGCTATTCCAGTCCACCTAGAAAGCCCTTCCTTTTTATCTTCCTGGTTCAGTCATTCGAGTCTCAGCACAAATGCTCCCTCCACCATAAAGCATCTTTGATTCTCATTTATGTAGGCCATGAATAATGTCACACTTCACTGAACTATTTCCACATTTCATTTTTCTTATATTTTTGTTGTTCAGTTGCTTAATTGTGTCTGACTCTTTGCAATCCCATGGACTGCAGCACACCAGGTTTCCCTGTCCTTCACCATCTCCTGGAGCTTGTTCAAATTCATGTCCATTGAGTCGGTGATGCCACCCAACCATCTCATCCTCTGTCATCCCGTTCTCCTCCCACCTTCAATCATTCCCAATATCAGGGTCTTTTCTAATAAGTCAGCTCTTTGCAACAGGAGGCCAAAGTATTGGAGCTTCAGCATCAGTCCTTCCAATGAATATTTAGGGTTGATTTCCTTTAGGATTGACTGGCTTGTTCTCCTTGCTGTCCAAGGGACTCTCAAGAGTCTTCTCCAACACCATGGTTAAAAAGCATCAGTTTGTCAGTGCTCAGCCTTCTTTATGATCCAGCTCTCACATCCATACATGACTATTGGAAAACCCATAGCTTTGACTAGACTGGACTTTCATCGGCAAAGTAATGTCTGTGTTTTTTAATATGCTGTCTAGGTTTGTCATAGCTTTTCTTCCAAAGAGCAAGCATCTTTTAATTTCATGGCTGTAGTCACCCTCTGCAGTGATTTTGGAGCCCAAGAAAATAAAGTCTGTCACTGTTTCCATTGTTTCCCGTCTATTTGCCATGAATGGATCGGACTGGATGTCATTGTTTTTTGAATTGAGTTTTAAGCCAGCTTTTTCACTCTCCTCTTTCACTTTCATCAAGAGTCTCTTTTTTTTAGTTCCTCTTCGCTTTCTGCCATAAGCGTGGTGTCATCTGCATAGCTGAGGTTATTGATATTTCTCCCAGCAATCTTGATTCCAGCTTGTGCTTCATCCAGCCCAGCATTTCACATGCTGTACTGTTTCTTATATTAATTTCTGCTTTCCCTGCTTTCTATGATTTTTGCTTGAATACGCATAACATTTTTTTTACTAATTTGTTAATATTAAGAGCTAAGTTTTCTAGCTTCTTAGATATTAAAATTTCTTGTATTATAAAAATGTCAGTGCTTGGGCATGAGTGGACAAATATATCTGCAAAATCTTGTGGTTAGAAAACTGACTAAATAATGGCAGTCACTAACTTATGTTAGTGGCAGAGTGGTCCCTGGTGTTCTTCCAGGGGTAACAGGTAAAGATGATTTATCAAATTCTTTTAGTATGTTGGGGGGTGGGTACAGGGAAGTAGCTGGTGATAGCTCCAAGTTCAGTTGTACATAAGATGCTTGTGAAGACCTGAAACACTAAGTGAAGATTTGTTCTGAGACCATGACTTCTTTAAAAATTATAATAACCATCTGGAGTTAGTGTCAGTCATTTTAATCAAGAAATCAAGTCACTTTCCTTTTAACATGTATAAGGCTCAATTACTCTAAGTGATTTGTAATCTTAGATAATTTACCACAAACTTTTAAAGAAGAAAGCAGAACAAAACAAAACAAAAACCCTCTTTGACTTCTAGCATTGGCTCTAAGTTCAATATAGAATTTCTTAAGTATTATACTAAAAAAAAACAAAGTGTACATTTTATGCAACTATAAGGTTAAACATAATAGATTAAGCCAAAACAAAACTATAACAAATAAAATTCAAGCTAAAAACATTAGAAAGCAAAGAATTTTTATTGAGACCATATTTCTCAGGCTGTATTTAAAAGTAACAAATGTAACTATTTGTTTACTGTTACTTGCTGTCAATGTAATTTTTATGCTTTTGAGTATGAGAGACCATAATTTGATTAATCATTATAACCATTATTTGTCCTTTTTAAATGATTTTTAAAATTTTAACTACTATATTTTTATGAGCCAATCAATTTAAGAATCTATACAAAATGTAAAATACAATAACAAAAATGATCACTGAAGAACTCTCCAGAGAATATTTGTCATATGCACAGATGATATCCTGTTGCAAGATGTCCTGCAGTCATACCTGCCTGCATCACCTCCTGGGCAGGCTTTTTCTGATCAGTATGTTTCCACAACTGCAGAATTTTTTGATGACAGCTATGGTATAAGCTTGATTCAGAAAACATGCTGGACATCCTTTGACCTTCAGGCAATCAGAATGTGATCAAATGTAACCTAAGTATCTGGTCATAAAACAGTCATGTGATGGAGTATAATGTGCTATTATCAGTATTTAAAATCCTCTTAGAAAAGAAAGCATACCATCAACCACAAGAACAAACAACAAAATTTCTGGAGCTTCGAAACCAAAATAAGTAGACGCTTGCTCTTGGGATCTTTGAGAACTTGGAACCATTCTTTGGAACTTTGGTTTGGATGGAGAATATTGTGTGCATGTAGAAAATAACAGAAGAAAACTTTTGCATCATAGACCCAGACTTCAGTGGGTTGAAGGTTCATTAGATACTCCAAAAGTGAAAGTGAAAGTTGCTCAGTCATGTCTGACTCTTTGCTATACTCAAATGAAAGTGAATTTGAAGAAAGGAGAAATGCTGTATGAAGAGAGTTGGAAAAGTACAAGATAAACCATGGGAACTTGTCTTACTCTGTGCCCTCTCCTGGCCCTCTTCCTGTAGACCACTCAGGCAACTTATATCATATGGAAGGTGACTTCTGATGTAAGTAATTGAATACAAAACCTTAATGTGCTTAGGTTTCTGTGGGTCTCTATTCTGCTGCAGCAAGTAGTGACAGTCCTGCGATTATGTCTACCATTATGCATCCTGGATTTCATCCTGGATTTCTAATTGTTTAAGATCTTTTGAATATCTTTGTTCACTGTATCAAATGATAGTACATGAACAAAGGAATAGACTCTACTTTCCTAACTTCAGAAAGAATTCCTTGCTGATACAAAACTGAATTAGGTTCTAAAGGAGTTCCATGTTAAGAAAATTCAAAGCTGTTTTCCTCCAGAAACGTTTTCCATTGTATAACTCCTCACATATCTGTGTAGGCATCCTGCCTCATATCTAATGTAAACTCTCTGCACTGCATTTTATTCTTTTCCCCTTTGTCTGGCTTTAGCATCAGAACAGATGGCCATCTTTTGTCAGTAATTGAAGACTGTTTCTAAGAAACATTGAATCTGCATCAGAACTCCTTGTTAGGCAAAGCTCCTACTCAGGACAGAAGCTGGGACAATCTTTCAAGTCATTAAATGTGTCTTGAAGCTCCAGTTCTCCATTGTCCTCACTTTCAGTCATTTAATATCTTCATTTTTTTCTTTTCTCATTTCTATTCTAAGATACTTGACTATTTAAATTTGCTCACACTGAGGTATATATGACTGCTAAAGTTTAAAATGTAACCCGTTGAGGGATGGTGTCTTAATTTTAACAAAGAACGTTTTTTTAGATTGAGGTTTTAATCACAGGGTTATAGTGTCTATAAGTTGGATCAAGTAGAGTGGGTGGGGGGTGGGGTGGAGGATCACTGTTGACATCACCAGGATAGTTTTGTGAAGGCGATCAGTCAAAATGCTCCACATGCCAGCAACAGCCCTCTTCACTCATGATTCATTTAACAAATATTCACTGAACTTCTCATGTCTAGGGCACTGTGAATCCAGCAATGAATTAGACATTGTTGTATAGATCTTATGTTCTTTGAAGGGGAGAAAAATAATAAGTGAACCAATAAAAACAAGGAAATGGCAAATGTGAGAAATGTGGGCAGAGAATTAGAATAAGGCAAGGTGAATAGAGAGTCACTGGCTGGCTGCTTTAGACGAAGCATCCAGAAAAGGCATTTCTCAGGTGAGGTCACATATAAATTGAGCTCCAAATGCAATAAAAGAACAGCCATAAATTGATAGAGATAATAGTATTCTTGGGACAGGTAATAGCAAGCAGAAAAACTCTACAGATAGGGATAAACTTAGCATGTTAATGTCTGGTTCTCACTGGAAAGAGGAGTCTAGAGGACGTGGTTGGGGAGAGGAGGTACCATTTGATGCAGGGCTTTGGTATACCAGTATAGAAACTTCAGATTTGTTTTCTGTGCATAGAAGGAAGATTTTGGAGTTGAATCTGATTTACGTCTTTAAAATATTACTAATTGTCATCTGTGTGATAGCAGGAATGGAAGCAAGAAGGCCAGTTAGGATATTGAGTATTCTGGTAAGAGAAAATGATAACTCAGGATAGGATGGTGAAGGTGGAAACATAGAAAGATTTCTTTATGAGGGAGATTGAGAGCACTTGCTAATGGGTTAAATGTGGAGTGTGAGTATAAGAGGAGTCAAGAGCAATGCCTAGGCTTCAGGCTTGACTAATTCAGGGGTGATACATTCTTTACTATTATGAAGAAGACTTCGGGAGAAATAGGTCAAGAAGAGTTCATAGTGTAATATGCTATATAGTATTTAAGGTCCCAGATTTTGAGGTTAGGCATAGATGAATCTAAATCCTCCAGGCTTAGGTACTTTCCCACTCTTTGATTTTGAGGATAAATGGCCATCAGTATAAGCACAAGAATATGAACATGAAACTGAAAGTCGCTTAGTCATGTCCAACTCTTTGTGACCCCATGGACTGTAGAGTCCATGGAATTCTCCAGGCCAGACTACTGGAGTGGGTAGCCATTCCCTTCTCCAGGGAATCTTCCCAACCCAGGGATTGAACCCAGGTCTCCCGCATTGTAGGCAGATTCTTTACCAGCTGAATCACAAGGGAAGCCCTTGAGAGTCCCTTGGAGAAAGGAGATCCAACCAGTCCATCCTAAAGGAAATCAGTCCTGAATATTCATTGTAAGGACTGATGTTGAAGCTGAAACTCCAAAACTTTGGCTACCTGATGCAAAGAACTGACTCATTTGAAAAGACCCTGATGTTGGAAAAGATCGAAGGCAGGAGGAGAAAGGGATGACAGAGGATGAGATGGTTGGATGGCATCACTGACTCAATGGACATGAGTCTGAGTAAACTCCAGGAGTTGTTGATGGACAGGGAGGCCTGGCATGCTGCAGTCAATGGGGTCACAAAGAGTCAGACATGACTGAGAGACTGAACTGATGAACTTGAAAACAGGCAGTTCAGAGAACAACTTAGGTACATCAGCATTATTGTTACATTTGAGATTAGAATTTAAAATGTCTTTTATTGCCAACATTTTAATATTTTTGATTAATATTTTATGTCATGACTCCAACATATCATTCAAAATTGCATAGTTTAAGGATTAGAAACAATAGAGTTATTTTCTGACCTATTTCTTTATCAAAAAGGTTCAGTTCAGTTCAATTCAGTTGCTCAGTCATGTCCAACTCTTTGCGACCCCATGAATTGCAGCACGCCAGGCCTCCCTGTCCATCACCAACTCCCGGAGTTCACTCAAACTCACATCCATTGAATCAGTGATGCCATCCAACCATCTCATCTTCTGTCGTCCCCTTATCCTCCTTCCCCCAATCCCTCCCAGCATCAGAGTCCTCTCCAATGAGTCAGCTCTTCGCATGAGGTGGCCAAAGTACTGGAGTTTCAGCTTTAGCATCATTCCTTCCAAAGAACACCCAGGGCTGATCTCCTTTAGAATGGACTGGTTGGATCTCCTTATAATGAAAGGGACTCTCAAGAGTCTTCTCCAACATCACAGTTCAAAAGCATCAATTCTTCAGCACTCAGCTTTCTTCACAGTCCAACTCTCACATCCATACATGACCGCAGGAAAAACCATAGCCTTGACTAGACGGCCCTTTGTTGGCAAAGTAATGTCTCTGCTTTTGAATATGCTATCTATATTTCTTTAAATATACCACAGTATTGTTTTATCCATAGACTATGTTGCTTCCTAATGGTTAATTTGTTATATTATTTTCCAGGACAAAATTTATCATTTTCACATCTTTCATTATCCTATATGATTTCTTTTTAAAGACTAGGAACCAGCAATTATCCACTTTATATATATATACTTGTAATGTTTTAGTTCAAAATGTCAAGTTATATTCTGGCTTTTAACAAACACTTCTGTATTTGGTATCTTTAGCAAACATAATTCATGAGTATCTCTTGCATTTTTCTAGGTTTCTGATGAAAATGGAAACCTGAATTCTGAACTTATCGTGATGGTCAGTTTTTCAAAGGGAGTGTAGCCAGAGGGATTAGAAAGAGTCATTTTTTCCAGTCGTGAGGAGCTTAATGATATTTCTCTTTTTTAGGCCATGTCTTATGAGAAGTGGCATAGCTTATTGAGAGGGACAGAACTTGAAAAATGATATGGTCATTTTAAGTCATCAACTGTACAAAACCCTTGTGTGAAAGAAATTTATTTACGTTTTGAACACCTAGAATTCACAGATGCTCTTGACTGGTCAGTATTCTGTGATCCCACATTAGCTACCTTGGACTTCTTAGATAAAGAAGAGAGGATTATTTTTACTGATTAGGTGGATGCAAAGCCTTGGCAACAAATGGATGCTGATCTAGTACTTTATATGTCAACTTTTTTTTTAAGTTTATAAATGAAAACACTGATGAATGAAGAATCAAGAAAGAAAGATAAATTGCAGGCACCTCTTTCTCCCAAATAGTGACGTGGTTAAATATGGCCCATTAGTTTCCATCCTGAAGGTAGTATTGATGATGTAATACTCCTGTGAAAGTAGATGTCAAATTTAACACATTTTACTCATTCACTATGATCAATTTACCAATATGAATGAGAATATCAGAAAACCTATCGCAGAAATATGCATGCTTTGGAACCTAGTGTATATGCCTTAATGTTGATGTAGAAAATGAGTTTGGTGGGCTAGCTCAAGAGATTCTGAATGAAGGTGCAAAATAAAGATTCCAAAATAAGCAAGAGATACTTTCAGTTGAAAGCATTATAGAGTCCAAAATTCCAAGTAAAGAAATAAGTCTGTATTTGCTTCAGAGAGATACTATTTATCTCTGTTGCCCAACATACTTTGAAACAACTATTTGGTTTTAATGGATATATATCTTGCCACTCTGCCATCAGTAATTTGAACAGCTTGAAATACTGTATGTCATCTTACACTGCTTTCTCTTTGAAGAAAACACAATCACTGGATTGTTTTTCATTGATTTAAAAACATTGACTTGCTGAAGTATGAGCCTGTGTGCAGTCATAATTCTTGTCTTTTCTTCCTCAACAAAGCCTATGATAATTCTTTGAGTTTCAAGCAGGTGTCATACATCAGATCCAAGTGCTTAATAAATGCACCAGAAGTATATTTTTCTTAAGGCCTTGTGTTTATCCCATTTCCATTTATCTTGTGAAATGTCTTCAAATGCTTTTATAAAATCCTGGGAAAGAGCAGGTTAGCATTTCCACTTGGCAAACAGAGCTAGTATGTGTAAGGCTCTCCTGTCTATTTTGACCTTAACCAATGTTGGTAATTCCTAGCCTGTGTGCCAATGGACTGTGAGGAGTGATGGAGTTATGGGATGAGGCCCACCAATCCATATGTACCCCAAGATTTTTTGTAATGTGAATAAATATCTCTAACATGAAAATATGCTGGTTTTCCCCCAAACACAAGTCAATGATACTGTGATTGATAAAATACAAATGTATATAAAAGTGATCCTTCAGTCACTGTGACTTTTCATCATTTTCTATTTTCTCAGTTAATAGAGGATTCTGGGTTACTTGTACATTTTATATAGTAACTGAGATTGTCAGTGCATTAAATCTTATGAAATTATTATCCGCAGTTACATCACTGATACCAAATTGAAATGATTTTTTTTGTCAAATCCATGTTGTGAGCTGGTCATCAGCAATTTTACATTCATTTTGATCAACAGCACACTACTAATAATAACATAACTACCAATAACTATAATGGCTATTGCACTGAGTACAGATAGTTGTTTAGTTTTTATACCAATTGTGTAAAGTAATTGTTACCCTTAATTCCATTTCATTAAGATGAAACCAAGACTGAGAGAATTTGAATATATTGCCTCTGTACCAACAGCAAGCTAGTAGATAAGGTGAGCTATTAATCCTGACTTGACCATCCAACTCTAAGCACCTTTCTCTTCTGACTCTATCACATTGCAGAGCACTAGATGTGAAAGGACTTCCCAGGTGGCTCAGTGGTAAAGAATCTGCCTGCCAAGCTGTAGGTGCAGGTTCCATCCCTGGATTGGAAAGATCCCCTGGAGAAGGAAATGGCAACCCACTCCAGGATTCTTTCCTGGAGAATCCCATGGACAAGGGAGCCTGGCGGGTTATAGTCCATGGGGTAGCAAGAGTTGGGCATGACTTAGTGACTGAACAACAACATGATGTGATTATTGCATATCAAAATTGCATTTGATTCTAGAAGGCATAGATTCATGGAAGGAGTATGACTGGATCTGCCTTAAATTATGTTGAATCTAATCAATTATTAATATAATGTTTTGAGAACATGTAATCTAGCTTACTCCTTGGAAGGAAAGTTATGACCAACCTAAACAGCATATTAAAAAGCAGAGACATTACTTTGTCAACAAAGGTCCATCTAGTCAAGGCTACAGTTTTTCCAGTGGTCATGTATGGATGTGAGAGTTAGACTATAAAGAAAGCTGAGCACCGAAGGATTGATGCTTTTGAACTATGGTGTTGGAGAAGACTTGGGAATCTCTTGGACTGAAAGAGACCAAACCAGTCAATCCTAAAGAAAATCAGTCTGGAATATTCATTGGAAGGATTGATACTCAAGCTGAAACTCCAATACTTTGGCCACCTGATGTGAAGAAGTGACTCACTGGAAAGAACCCTGATGTTGGGAAAGATTGAGGGCAGGAGGAGAAGGGGATGACAGAGGATGAGATGGTTGAATGGCATCACCGACTCAATGGACATGAGTTTGAGTAAACTCCAGGAGTTGGTGATGGACAGGGAGGCCTGGCGTGCTGTGGTTCATGGGGTCGCAAAGAATCGGACATGACTGAGTGACTGAACTGAACCAAAATGAATCTAGAAAGATCTGTGAAATCCATGAAATCATATGAAGGCTTGGCAAACCAGAGAATTTGAGCAACTACTTCCCCCCACTACTAAAACAGCATCCACCTACTCAGATCAGATCAGTCGCTCAGTCGTGTCCGACTCTTTGCGACCCCATGAATTGCAGCACGCCAGGCCTCCCTGTCCATCACCAGCTCCCGGAGGTCACTCAGACTCGCATCCATCGAGTCAGTGATGCCATCCAGCCATCTCATCCTCTGTCGTCCCCTTCTCCTCCTGCCCTCAATCCCTCCCAGCATCAGAGTCTTCTCCAATGAGTCAACTCTTCGCATGAGGTGGCCACCTACTAGACATGTCCAAATTTGACCTACTATTTCAAATATCAAGAGGGACTAAGAAAAGAAAGGAAAGAAAAACAAGCAATGATATGGAAATTTAAGTGTAGGAAAGAAAAGGAGGGAAGAGCTGCATGTAGTTCATGGACTTTAAAAATTGAGAGATCTGGGAGTTTATCAGGAGAGCGTCTGAGAGTTTTCAGCTCATTAATTTCTCTGGTGACTTAGGTGCTGGCCTTACCTATCCGTTTTCTTCTGCATCCTTCATCTCATTATTCTTCCGTTCCACTGTGGAAAATCCTACTGTTTGTTTACAATCCAGAGTTTTAAAGAGGCTGAACTAAAATTGGCTGCTTCTGGGACATCCCTGCCAATGGAAGGGGTCCAAATTGGCTCTGCCATGAAGAGGCAGCTATGCCCACATAAGGATATTTTGGCTTAGTGCTTCTGTCATCTTGTTGCCAGGCAGACAATGATCCAGGAGTGGGAAAATACAGCCAGGGCAAATAGCTAGATAGTTTATAGCTAGAGTGGTCAGCTGGTTAGAGCACTTGTCTGAAGGAAAAGCTCTCTGGTGTCATGTTTGACTCCTCATGGGGAGCACTTAATAGTGTTAGGTAAGCCACTTCGCCTTTTAGTCCCCAGTCGGATGGACAAGCACTGCAGTACAGACACCTCCTACCTGTCTAGAGATATTTTTAGAGGGTTCAGTTTATTTCTTCCAGTCCTGACTGTATAGGAGACAACGCCTTTCTTTTCTGTTTTGTGAATAGGGTTATAACTTTCTCTATAGCTTTTCTAATGTTACAGACAAGTTTAGGAGAAAGAACAGTTCTCACAGCCTTGGAAGAAAGACTTCCCTTTAAACGCTTTTCATTGACTAATATATTACCTGAAGATGGGAAGACAGGGTGTGTGTACAAAAATCACATGAAGAAAGCATATGTGTAAAACATAGATGTATATACAGTATTTATGTAAAGATGTCTTTATCTAGACATTCCAGCACAGCTCCTAGTTAAGCCACAACTTTTATAACAGGAAAGCAAATCAGATTTGACTACATTGGCTGTTTAACTGAAGGAGCCACACAGATGGGAAAGAAGCACAGACAAATTGCTTTTGGCTCTGCTTTCCTTTATAACAACATCAGATATTTTTAGTTTCTTTCTCTTTATGCGTTGTGCATGTTTCTGCCTCATATAGAAAGTCACTGCACATTGTCTTCATCAGTTTTGCCACCCTCTATGAAAAAGCCCATTTAGCTTCTCATGTACCTTTTAAATTCTGAAGATACTATAGGAAAATTTATTTTTTTCAAATATAGATGATGAGCAGATAGAAATAATGCCATAGAAACAATTCTTATTATTCGAGTACAGAATCTTATACTTTTGGTCTTATGGTCGATGCATATTTCTGATTAGCACAAAGTACATTTCCAAGCTGGGCACAACTTAGTTCCAATAATTAGAATTGATTTTTCTCTATGAGAGTCCCCATGTAATGTGAGGAACTGTGAGAATCATTAAAAATTAGTGTTCAGATAGTGTCCTCAAGAACCGTTCATAAGTTGCCTATTTTGTTCTCACTCTCCTGAACTTTCTCATTTGTAAACAACAGTGATTGTCATAGCCAGGTCCCTTGTGATATTATAGTGTGAAGTTGGAAAGAGATGAGTATGGCTACAGGTTTCATCAAGTATTCCAGCAAGCTGTCTCATCATTGTTATCCTCCATAAGTGGTCTATGAGCAAGGACTTAAAAACATATGACTCAAACAATATGACAACTTCTTAGAAAGTTACTGATAGCGTGCCATTTGACCAAGTGATTTCACTCCTAGGTATCTACCCCAAACTTGTGTTCATTTAAAGACTTTTTGACCAATGTTTATAGAGACATTATTCATAAAATAATCCCAAATTGGAAGCAATCCAAATGTCTATCAATTGGTAAATGAATAAAGAAAATCTGGTATACTCGTGCAGTGGGCTACAATTCAGAAATAAAAAGTAAAAACTACTGCTGATGCATGAAAAAACAGAGTTTATACTAAATGAAAGAACATTGCATAATTAAATTGACATGAAGTTTCTAGAAAAAGGAAATCTGTGAAGAAAAATTCAGATCTCTAAGTGCTAGGGGCTGGAGATAATAGTGGAGATTAACTGCCAAAGGCATGAGGTAACTTTTTAAAGTAGTTAGGTGATTGTTGCACAGTTATTTTCATATATTTATTAAAAATCATTGAATCAGTATTGCAATAGGTAGTTTTATGGTATGCAAAGTAACCTTAATAAGGTCATGATCCTAAGTGCTAATTCGTTTCTATACCTCTGTATCCACCTCATCACAATTTTGTATGCTGTGTGTTTCAGGAAAATTGGAGTGTGTGTGCATGTGTGTGAGTGTCTGAGACAGGTACTCTCCACCCCAATATATTCCAGCTATGATGGACCTTTGTTTCTAGGATATGCCAAATTCTGTTCTACTCCAGGAAATTCTTAGGTACATGCTATAACTTCCTGTCCCTGGAATGTTCTTTTCCAACACACTTCTCAAAGCTGGCTCCTTTTCTTTCAGGTTGTTCCTTAATGTTAGATCCTCAGAGAGGGCTTCCCTAGTTTTCTAAAGGAGCTTCCTGACCCCAGTAGTATTTTTGGCTATTTGTGAATTTTTTCATAGCATTGACTTAACATTAGTTAGTCTCCTTTCTGTATGTATGCATGTATGTTTATATGTGTATATTTAATTTCTTCCCTAATAAAATATAAAGCATGAAGGGAAAGTATATCCATATAATCACTTCACTGTGGGTATTTAATATTTTGTGAGTAGTTAATAAATGAATGAATAAGAGTATATCCCATATATTAAACCGTGAAAGGTTAGGAAACTCCTGAATAATTTGGGTGGGTCTGCATTCCAAATTTTTTTGTAAAGGATTTTCATAGTCATAAAGGGACTTGCTTCATTAGCAAATACTGGTATTCCTGGAAATACTCTGGAAATAGCTTGTTATTCTGAAGACTTTTGACTGGGGGTGTAAGTTTTTACTGGCATAGGATTCTGGTATCTATGAGGGACTCCCTAACTTTCCCATGTCTGTCTTTAAAAAATTCACAGGATCCTGAGAGGCATAGAGGTCCCAGAACTATTCAGTGCCTTGGAATTGCCAGTTGCTAAATATTGTTGTTTTGACACCTCATCAAACTCTTTCAGAAGCTTAGTTTAGCAATTCAAGTAGACCTCCCAGGGTACAAACTATAATACAAAACTAATGTACAGTTACTGCTGCTACTGCTAAGTCGCTTCAGTCGTGTCCGACTCTGTGCGACCCCATAGACAGAAGCCCACCAGGCTCCCCCGTCCCTGGGATTCTCCAGGCAAGAATACTGGAGTGGGTTGCCATTTCCTTCTCCAATGAATGAAAGTGAAAAGTGAAAGTGAAGTCGCTCAGTCATGTCTGACTCTTAGCGACCCCATGGACTGGAGCCTACCAGGATCCTCCATCCATGGGATTCTCCAGGCAAAAGTACTGGGGTGGGGTGCCATTGCCTTCCCTGAATGTACAGTTAACTGTGGCCTAAATAGTGAGGCTTCCTAAAAACCTAATATTCCTCCTAGGAAGTAGCTTCTACTTTGAAAAAAAAAAACTCATTCCATAACCTGACAAAATAATATAATAGTTTTAATAGGTATAGTTAATACATTAAACATATGGTTTCTTCAGTAATTACTAATTTTAACATTTCTCATTGCTATATTAAATTGTTCACCTCTTTATTTGTTCTGTCATAAGTTTTTATTTATTCCAGACTGAATGGTGGTAGAGTTAAGACTTTTACACTTCTACCATTAGCTTAACATTATTGATACAAAGCTACTGGATATTATAACAGTTTATTATCGCATTATTTTTGGTGACTTAGTTTTCTTGTGATGATCATCTCAATTTAGCCATTCCAGACATGAAATAGTTTCAAAGGATATTTTAAACACTTATCAAGATTGTTGTTATTTGTAGTTTTATATCATTTTAATAACATTATGATAATTGCTGGTCCTTTCCTGCCGCCTGCTCTCTACAGCAAACTTGACTGATAGAGTCAGATCAGATCAGTCGCTCAGTCGTGTCCGACTCTTTGCCAATCGCAGCACACCAGGCCTCCCTGTCCACCAATGTGCACATAAACTGGGCAGCTGGCTTGAGAAGAGTTGAAAGACCCCCAGGAAATAGTTTTTGGACTGAAATGAAATGGGTAACTGCTTGTTACAATGAGATGTCTGTGTTTCTTCGTAAAGTGAGGCAGGCTTTATGAGGACTGTGAGAATATAAATATAGTAATCATTCACTTTCAGAGACTTTTGACAGACTGGAGTAACCTCCAGTACAAAATTTAAGAAAGTGTCAAAACTCAGTAATCAAATTAAATCTTATTTTTGTGCCATAGTTTTAAAAATTACATAGGCAAACTGACCTTGAGGCCAGTACCTCTTTTTGTATATAAAACATTATTGGACTGGTTCTGAGGTTAGCGGGGAAAGGATCATACAAGTGGAGGGTTGTGTTTTGTCTTTATTTAAAATTGAGATAAAATACTTTTTTTTTTTTTTGTAATGGATATTTTGCTTTAAATCTGATTTTTTTTAAAGTATGATTCACAGTATCTTAGTTTCTCTGAGACCTTTCCAAGATATGGTAACTATAGGATTGCTTAATTTGTTGTTACTCAGTTGCTAAGTTGTGCCTGATTCTTTGCAACCCTGTGGACTGCAGCACGCTAGGCTTCCCCATCCTTCACCATCTCCCAGAGTTTGCTCAAACTCATATCCGTAATAACCCACACTAATTTTGGAAGACATGTGGAATTAATGTTTTTGTGGGTGTGTATTAGATCCCTGAAATTCAATTTTATTTAAAATGCTTGTGTTAGAGAAAGAACATTTGTTTTAAAAGTGCAATTCAACAACTATGTATTCTAAATGCTTTTCCCTAACTAAGGCTATAAATGCTGGTGGGAATGCAAACTAGTACAGCCACTATGGAGAACAGTATGGAGATTCCTCAAAAAACTGGGAATAGAACTGCCTTATGATCCAGCAATCCCACTACTGGGCATACACACTGAGAAAACCAGAATTGAAAGAGACACGTGTACCCTAATGTTCATCGCAGCACTGTTTATAATAGCCAGGACTTGGAAGCAACCTAGATGTCCATCCGCAGATGAATGGATAAGAAAGCTGTGGTACATATACACAATGGACTATTACTCAGCCATTAAAAAGAATACATTTGAATCAGTTCTAATGAGGTGGATGGAACTGGAGCCTATTATACAGAGTGAAGTAAGCCAGAAAGAAAAACACCAATACAGTATACTGCTGCTGCTACTGCTAAGTCACTTCAGTCGTGTCCGACTCTGTGCGATCCCATAGACAGCAGCCCACTAGGCTCCTTTGTCCCTGGGATTCTCCAGGCAAGAACACTGGAGTGGGTTGCCATTTCCTTCTCCAATGCATGAAAGTGAAAAGTCAAAGTGAAGTTGCTCAGTCATGTCCGACTCTTAGCGACCCCATGGACTGGAGCCTACCAGGCTCCTCCATCCATGGGATTTTCCAGGCAAGAGTACTGGGGTGGGGTGCCTTATATATGGAATTTAGAAAGATGGTAACAATAACCATGTATATGAGACAGCAAAAGAGATGCTGATGTATAGAATAGTCTTTTGGACTCTGGGAGAGGGAGAGGGTGGGATGATTTGGGAGAATAGCATTGAAATATGTATAATAGCATATTTGAAACGAGTCGCCAGTCCAGGTTCGATGTCTGATACCGGATGCCTGGGGCTGGTGCACTGGGACGACCCAGAGGGATGGTATGGGGAGGGAGGAGGGAGGAGGGTTCAGGATGGGGAACACATGTATACTTGTGGCAGATGCATTTTGATGTATGGCAAAAGCAATACAATATTGTAAAGTTAAGCAAAATAAAATTTAAAAAAAAATTGTAGGACCATGAAAAAAAAATAAAGCTGTAAATGCTTAACTAAGTCGCTTCAGTTGTGTCTGACTCTGTTTAACCCCATAGACGGCAGCCCACCAGGCTCCACCGTCCCTGGGATTCTACAGGCACAAATACTGGAGTGGGTTCCCATTGCTTTCTCCAATGCAGGAAAGTGAAAAGTGAAAGTGATGTCGCTCAGTTGTGTCCGACTCTCAGCAACCCCATGGACTGCAGCCCACCAGGCTTCTCTGTCCATGGGATTGTCCAGGCAAGAGTACTGGAGTGGGGTGCCATGTAAATGCTTAGGACATTGTTAAATTGACTTTGTTTTTTTTTAACTCTGACCATGCTAATATTGAGAACAATTTTTTCTCAGGGTAATCATGTCTAAGTGTTAGTTGCTCAGTTCAGTTCAATTCAGTTGCTCAGTCCTGTCCGACTCTTTCTGACTCTATGGACTGCAGCACATCAGGCTTCCCTGTCCATCACCAATTCCTGGAGCTTACTCAAACTCATGTCCATCGAATCAGTGATGCCATCCAACCATCTCACCCTCTGTCATCCTCTTCTCCTCCTGCCTTCAGTCTTTCCCAGCATCAGGGTCTTTTCCAGTGAGTTAGTTCTTCACATCAGGTGACCAAAGTATTAGAGTTTCAGCTTCAGCATCAGTCCTTCCAATGAATATTCAGGGTTGATTTCCTTTAGGATGGACTGGTTGTATCTCCTTGCAGTCCAAGGGACTCTCAAGAGTCTTCTCTAACACCACAGTTCAAAAGCATCAATTCTTTGGGTCTCAGCTTTCTTTATAGTTCAACTCTCACATCCATTCAAGACTCTGGAAAAACCATAGCTTTTACTAGACAGACCTTTGTTGGCAAAGTAATGTCTCTGCTTTTTAATGTGCTGTCTAGGTTGGTCATAGCTTTTCTTCCAAGGAGTAAACGTCTTTTTATTTCATGCCTGTAGTCACCACCTGCAGTGATTTTGGAGCCCAGAAAAATAAAGTCCCTCACTGTTTCCGTTGTTTCCCCATCTATTTCCCATGAAATGATGGGACCAGATGCCATGATCTTAGTTTTCTGAATGTTGAGTTTTAAGCCAACTTTTCATTCTTCTCTTTCACTTTCATCAAGAGACTCTTTAGTTCTTCTTCACTTTCTGCCATAAGGGTGGTATTATCTGCATATCTGAGGTTATTGATATTTCTCCTGACAGTCTTGATTCCAACTTGTGCTTCGTCCAGACCAGCATTTTGCATATATGTATTCTGCATAAAAGTTAAATAAGCACAGTGATAGTATACAGCTTTGATGTCCTCTTTTCCTAAGTTGGAACCAGTCTGTTGTTCCATGTCCAGTTATAACGCTTGCTTCTTGACTTGTATACAACTCAGTCTTGTTCTACTCTGCAATCCCATGGACTGTAGCCCATCAGGCTCCTCTGTCTGTGGGATTCTCCAGGCAAAACACTGATTGGATTGCCAGACTTTTATAAGGATGTAGTGTAACATAAAGGTGGATGATTATGCTTTCCTATAGAGTGTGGCAGAGTTGAGAAGCTAGTTTATAATCTAAGAATAAGACTCTTTAGTGTTAAGACACTGGTGGTCATTTAGTCATTAAATAGTGTCCAACTTTTGCGACCCCATGTACTGTAGCCCTCCAGGCTCCTTTGTCCGTGGGAGTCTCCAGGCAAGAAACCTGGAGTGGGTTGCCATTTCCTTTTCCAGAGGATTTTAAGACACTGGATGGTTTAAACATGCTCTGCCCTGTATCAAGTGGGAGCTGTTTTTTTTTTTTTTTTCCCTTCACATCTTCTGTACTACTATGCTTCCAAGTAACATATTTTCTTCCTTGCTTCTTATTCTCTCATTCCCTCTTAATTCCTCCTATCTTTGATGGTCCAGCCATGGAATTATCCACACTTCATTGCTTTTTTTTTCAGTCATTTATAGAAACCTCTGATTCCTGAATATTTTAACCTGGCTTGTCATTCTTATCAACACTCAGATCAGATCAGATCAGATCAGTCGCTCAGTCACGTCCGACGCTTTGTGACCCCATGAATCGCAGCACGCCAGGCCCCCTGTCCATCACCAACTCCCAGAGTTCACTGAGACTCAAATCCATCAAGTCAGTGATGCCATCCAGCCATCTCATCCTCTGTCGTCCCCTTCTCCTCCTGCCCCCAATCCCTCCCAGCATCAGAGTCTTCTCCAATGAGTCAACTCTTCGCATGAGGTGGCCAAAATACTGGAGTTTCAGCTTTAGCATCATTCCTTCCAAAGAAATCCCAGGGCTGATCTCCTTCAGAATGGACCGGTTGGATCTCCTTGCAGTCCAAGGGACTCTCAAGAGTCTTCTCCAACACCACAGTTCAAAAGCATCAATTCTTTGGTGCTCAGCCTTCTTCACAGTGCAGCTCTCACATCCATACATGACCACAGGAAAGACCATAGCCTTGACTAGGCAAACCTTTGTTGGCAAAGTAATGTCTCTGCTTTTGAATATGCTATCTAGGTTGCTCATAACTTTCCTTCCAAGGAGTAAGCATCTTTTAATTTCATGGCTGCAGTCACCATCTGCAGTGATTTTGGAGCCCATAAAAATAAAGTCTGACACTGTTTCCACTGTTTCCCCATCTATTTCCCATGTAGTGATGGGACCAGATGCCATGATCTTCATTTTCTGAATGTTGAGCTTTAAGCCAACCTTTTCACTCTCCACTTTTACTTTCATCAAGAGGCTTTTTAGTTCCTATTCACTTTCTGCCATAAGGGTGGTGTCATCTGCATATCTGAGGTTATTGATATTTCTCCCAGAAATTTTGATTCCAACTTGTGTTTCTTCCAGTCCAGCGTTTCTCATGATGTACTCTGCATATAAGTTAAATAAACAGGGTGACAACATACAGCCTTGATGTACTCCTTTTCCTATTTGGAACCAGTCTGTTGTTCCATGTCCAGTTCTAACTGTTGCTTCCTGACTACTCTGTGTCATATTTCTTAGTGTTTTCAGTGTCCACAGAGATGATACTCAGACTTTCAGCCTCTTTACCTCTTCTTCATAAATCTATTTCTCTACCTTACATCAGACATTGATTTCCAAGGTCATGTCAATTAGTACATTCCTATCATAATATCAGTTTTAGGTATTCTATTTTCTGACTACCCTCTTCCTATCTTTCCAGCTGAAAACAAAACATCCCAACTGATCCAGTCACATTTTCACTGTCCTCCCTTACCCCATTTCATATTCTCACCTCCCTCCTTATTCAACTTAGATTCCATGGTTTGTATTTATAAACATTACTTTACATATGCCCTTGTGTTCCTTTTTTTCTATCACTAACACAGGAGTCAGGATTTAAGCCCAATCAGACTAAATCTAGTGTTTGAGGTCTTAATCACTGCAGTATACATATACTATCTCATTTGAGTCCTACAACACACCTGTGAAAATAAATGAGAAAACAGAAGCTGGGAGAATCTAAGTAAGTCTTTCAGGATCACACAGCTTATAAGTGGCATGTGTGTATCTGCTCAGTCATGTCTGACTCTTTGCCACCCGATGGACTGTAGCCCACCAAGCTCCTCTGTCTACAGAATTTTATAGACAATACTGGAGTGTGTTGGCATTTCCTCTTCCAGGGGATCTTCCCAGCCAAGAAATCAAACTCACATCTCTTACTTCTCCTACACTAGCAGGAGGATTCTTTACCACTGGCACCACTTAGGAAGCCCCTGTAAGTGGCACAGTAGTTTTTAAACTGCCTACTTTCTACCTATACCTAAGGAGCTGAACTTGTCTGGGGAAGTTTATGCGTACTCATTTCACTTTAAATTTCATGACCATTTCAGAATAGAAATATTAAGAAATAGACCTCAAAAAATAGAGTCGCTTGATCTTTGACAAAGGAGCAAGGACAATATTAATATATTCGAGAAGAAATTGTCTTTTCAACAAATGATGCTAGAACAACTGGATATCTATGTGCAGAAAAAATGGATGTAGATACAGACCTTATATCCTTCACAAAACTCAAAATAGATCACAGACTTAAATGTAAAACATAAAACTATAGCTTCTTAGAAGATAACATAGAAAATCCAGATGATCTTGAGTTTGATGACTTTTTAGATGCAATATCAAAGGCACAGTCTATAAAAGAAAGGTTTATTATCTGACCTTATTAAAATGTAAAATTTCTACTCTTAAGAAAAACAGTAATATACCATCTCCTAAGACTGAACCAAGAAGAAATAGAAAATATGAACAAACTACTTACCAGTAATGAAAATGAATTAGTCATTTAAAAACTCTCAGCAAACAAAAGTCCAGAACCAGACGGCTTCACAGGGGAATTCTACCAAACACTCAGAGATAAGTTAACACTATCCCAAAAAATTTCAGAGGAAGGAACACTTCAGAATTCATTATATGATATCATCTTTTCTTTGATTCCAAAATCAGACAAAGATATCACAAAAATAGAAACCTGCTGGCCACTAGCACTGATGAACATAGATGCAAAAATCCTCAACACAATACTAGCAAACTAACTCAAACAATACATTAGACAGTTATACACCATGATTAAAAAGGATTTATCCCCAAAGATGCAAGGATTTTTCAGTATCCACAAATCAATCAACGTCATACACCAGTTAATGAATTGAAGAATAAAAGCCACAGGGTCATTTCAATAGATGTAGGAAAATTGATAAGTTGATTTATCAAGTTAACATCCATTTATGATAAATACTGTCCAAAAAGTGAGCGTAGAGGGAACATACCTTAACATAATAAAAGCCATATATGACAACCCCTTAGGGCTTCCCAGGTGGTGCAGTAGTAAGCAATCTGCCTGCCAATGCAGGAGACACAAGATGTGGGTTCAGTCCCTGGGCCTGGAAGATCCCTTGTTATAGGAAATACAACTCCAGTATTCTTGCCTAGAAAATTCCATGGGCAGAAGAGTCTGGTGGGCTACAGTCCATGGGGTTTCAAAGAGTCAGATATGATTGACTGAGGACGCAGACAGATGACAACCCCAAAGCTAGCATCATACTCTACAGTGACATACTGAAAGCATTTTCTCTAAACTCAGCAACAAGACAAGGATGCCCACACTTGCCACTTTTATTCAACATAGTTTTGGAAATCCTAGTCATGGTAATCAGAGAAGGAAAAGAAAGAGAGTCTAAACTGAAAAGGAAGTAGTAAAACTTAGTGTTTGCAGATGGCATGATACTGTACATAGGAATCCTAAAGATGCCACCAGAAAACTACTAGACCTCATCAATGAATTTAGTAAAGTTGCAGGATACAAAATTAATACACAAAAATCTGTTGCATTTCTTTCTATACACTAACAATGGAAGATTAGAAAGAGAAATTAAGGAAACAATTCCCTTACAACTGAATCAAAAAGAATATAATACTTAGGAATAAACCTGTATAGGAGGCAACAGACTTGTACTCTGCAAGCTATAAGTTGCTGATGAAAGAAGTAGATGATACAACAAATGGAAAGATATATCATATTCTTGGATTAGAAGACTCAGTATTGTTAAAATAGCTGTACTACCCGAAGCAATCAATGCAATTGCTACCCAAAGATTCAATGCAGTCTCTATCAAACTACCAATGTTATTTTTCACAGAACTAGAACAAAAGATTTTAAAATTTGTGTGGAAACAAAAAAACACCCTGAATAGCCAAAGCAATCCTGAGAAAAAAATAATAGAGCTGGAGGAATCAGGCTTCCCGACTTCAGACTAGCATACAAAGCCACAGTCACGAAAACAATACAGTACTGGCACAAAGACAGATGTATAGATCGATGGAACAGAAGAGAAAGCCCAGAAATTCACCCACACAGTCTGGTCCATTAATTTGCAACAAAAAGGCAAGTATATAGAATGGAGAAAAGACAGACCCTTTAACAAATGCTACAGGGAAAATGGGACAACTGCATGTAGAAGAATGAAATTAGAAAATTCTCTAGCACCATATGCAAATATAAACTCAAGATGGATTGAAGACCTAAATATAAAACGGGATATTATAAAACTCCTAAAGGAAACCAGGAAGAATACTTTTTGACATAAATCACAGCAATGTCTTTTTGGATCTATATCCTAGAGTAATGGACATAAAAAACAAAAATAAACAAATGGGACCTAATTAAACTTAAAGATTTGCACAGCAAAGTAGCCATAAACAAAATGAAAAGGCAACCTATGGAATGGGGAGCACATGTTGGCAACTGGTGTGACCAATAACGTATAATTTTCAGAATATACAAACAACTCATAAAGCTCAATAACAGAAAATGAACAACCCAATTAAAAAAATGGGCCTAAATAAACATTTCTCCAAAAAGATACACAGATGGCAAACAGACATATGAAAAAATGCTCAACATCACTAATTATTCAGTTCAGTTCAGTCGCTCAGTCATGTCCAACTCTTTGCAACCCCATGAACCAGAGCACGCTAGGCCTCCCTGTCCATCACCAACTCCCAGAGATTACCTAAACTCATGTCCATTGAGTCAGTGATGCCATCCAACCATCTCATCCTCTGTCATCCCCTTCTCCTCCTGCCGTCAATCTTTCCCAGCATCAGGGTCGTTTCTAATGAGTCAGTTCTTTGCATCAGGTGGCCAAAATACTGAGTTTCAGCTTCAACATCAGTCCTTCCAATGAACACCCAGGACTGATCTCCTTTAGGATGGACTGTTGATCTCCTGCAGTCCAAGGGACTCTCAAGAGTCTTTTCCAACACCACAGTTCAAAAGCATCAATTCTTCAGGGCTCAGCTTTCTTCACAGTCCAACTCTCACTTCCAACATGACTATTGGAAAAACCATAGCCTTGACCTTTGTTGACAAAGTAATGTCTCTGCTTTTGAATATGCTATCTAGGTTGGTCATAACTTTCCTTCCAAGGAGTAAGCATCTTTTAATTTCATGGCTGCAGTCACCATCTGCAGTGATTTGGGAGCCCCAAATATAGTCAGCCACTGTTTCCCCATCTATTTGCCATAAAGTGATGGGACTGGATGCCATGAGCTTAGTTTTCTGAATGTTGAGCTTTAAGCCAGCTTTTTCAGTCTTCTCTTTTACTTTCATCAAGAGGCTCTTTAGTTCTTCTTCACTTTCTGCCATAAGGGGGGAGTTTCATCTGCATATCTGAGGTTATTGATATTTCTCCCGGCATCTTGATTCCAGCTTGTGCTTCTTCCAGAGAAATGTGAATCAAAGCTATCAATCAGTTGTCACCTTACACTAGTAAGAATGGTCATTATCAAGAACATCTATATATAATAAATGCTAGAGAAGGTGTGGAGAAAAAGGAATCCTCCTATACTGTTTGTGGGACTGTAAATTGTGGATAAAAGTATGGAAATTTTTTGAAAAACTAAAGTAGAGTCATCATATGATCCTGTGATCTCACTCCTGGGCACTACCTGGAGAAAACTATAATTCTGAAAGATACATACACCTCAGTGTCCATACCAGCACTATTTACAATAGCTAAGACATGGAAGCAATCTAAATCTTCATCAACAAATGAATGGATAAAGAGGATATGGTATATACACACAATGGAATATTCCTCAGCCATAAAAAAGAATGAATTAATGCCATTTGCATTATTCCATTATTGATGGAACTAGAGATGATCATACTAAGTGAATGAAGTAAGCCAGACAAAGACAAATGTCATATGATATTGCTTATATGTGGGATGTAAAAAGTGATACAAATGAACTTTTTAGCAAACCAGAAATAGTCTCACAGACATAGAAAACCAACTTATGGTTACCAAAGAGGGAAGGAGGAGGAGGGATTAATTAGGAGTTTGGGACTGAAATTTACACACTACTATGTATTAAATAGAGAGCCAACAAGGACCCAGTGTATGTCGCAGGGACCTATATTTAGTATCTTGTAATAATCTGTACTGTATTATTATTATTAAAGAATCATGTCTGACTCTTTGTGACCCTATAAACTATATAGTCCATGGCATTCTCCAGGCCAGAATACTGGAGTGGGTCACCCTTCCCTTCTCCAGGGGATCTTCCCGACCCAGGAAGTGAACCCAGGTCTCCCTCACTGCAGGTGAATTCTTTATCAGCTGAATCACAAGGGGAGCCCAATAATCTATAATGAAAAATACTATATATGCATAACTGAATCACTTTGTAGTACACCTGAGGCTAGTTACAGTCCTGCAAATCAAATATATTTCAATAAAAATCTTTACAAAAAAGTTATGGGTACTCACTATATCTGGATCCTCTTCTTCCACCTGTTGTAGCCACACATTCCGAGAAACAAACTCACACAGAAGGACAATGCAGATAGTGGAGGACAGTTTGTTACACCAGTGGGCCCAAGGCAGAGTCTCCTCCTAGCCAAGGAACCCAACCAGTTTTTGTGAAAACCTTATATACCCTAGGAGAAGGCAATGGCACCCCACTCCAATACTCTTGCCTGGAAAATCTCATGGACAGAGGAAACTGGTAGGCTGCAGTCCATGGAGTTGCGAAGAGTCAGACATGACTGAGTGACTTCACTTTCACTTTTCACTTTCATTTATTGGAGAAGGAAATGGCAACCCACTCCAATGTTCTTGCCTGGAGAATCAGCCTGGAGTTCAGCCCTGGTGGGCTGCCGTCTATGGGGTCACACAGAGTCGGACATGACTGAAGCAACTTAGCGCTTAGCAGTATATACCTTCAGTGTATGTGCCCAAACCCACCTCTCCAAATTCCCTGAAACTAGTCTGAATAAAGGAAAAGAAAGATATAATCAAAATTAACCTGTGATTCATTTGCCTTAAGCCTAAGTAGTTAACAGTGGATAATTATCAATAGGCCTGTGGTCATACCCCAATAAGCATAATAGAATGTATGATGCTATTCAGTTGCACAGATAATTAGGTTATTCTTTTAGGTGATGGAGGGCCCTGGGGCTCATCCTTCTGGGGCCTGGTTTTCCAGTTGGTATGTTGTTTCCATAGATACCGGGCATATAGCTCCAAGTCCACAGTGCGGCCAGAGATAGAGTCCTGCTTACCCTCTTTTGTTCCAGTATCAGTAGGCTTCTAATCCCCTGTCTCCACCACATGTAACTCTTACTAAGTTTACCAATGTTTGCCATTTTGCTGAATTCTCATCTTATTTGGTTAGCTTTCTGAGATTGTGGGTTTTGTTTTGGAGCTGTGAGATTAGTTCTTAGATCTTCTGTCTGCCCTCTGATGGATGAGGATAGGAGGCTCTGCTGAAGAATTGATGTTTTTGAATTGTGTTGCTGGAGAAGACTCTTGGACATCCTTTGTACTGCAAGCAGATCAAACCTGTCAATTCTAAATGAAAACAATCCTTCATTGGAAGGACTGATACTGAAGCTGAAACTAATAATTTGGCCACGTGATGTGAAGAGCCAACTCATTGGAAAAGATTGCTGGGAAAGATTGAGGGCAAGAGAAGAGGAGGGTGGCAGAGGATGAGATGGTTAGATAACATCACTGACTAAATGGGCATGAGTTTGAGCAAACTCTGGGAGATAGTGAAGGGCAGGGAAGCCTGGCATGCTGCAGTCCATGGCATTGCAGAGTTGGACATGGCTTAGCAACTAAGCAACATCTCATTTGGCAGATTTTTACAGACAGATCACTGAGACCTTCCTTTACATGATTTCAAGAACACTGCTCTCTCTGGCCACTCCTGAGTATCAGTGTGCTTGATAGCTCCTACATATCAAGCTATACATTTTTGCTTTTTTGTCTATACTCCTTCCCTTTGGTATATGATCTAGTCTCAGTGTTTGAAGAATTCCATTTCTTATTAGTTTAGCCAAAAACTTTGTATTAATCTTTGATAGCTTTTTCAAACCAAACCATATGGAGTTCCTGTTGACTACTTTATACATACAGGAAAAATCTAGAAATTGATCACCCTTCACAACTACCATCCTTAAAGCCAACATAATCTCTTGCCTGGGTTACTGCTATAACCTCCTTCTACCTGGTCTCCATTTTTGCCTTTGTCCCTCTACAATTATTTTCAACATGTTAGCCATATTAATCCCCTGTGTAAAATCTTCCAGGGGTTTTCCGTGAGATACTGAGTAAAACTCAAAGTCTTTTGAAGCCGCATATGAACTAGTTCATTCTAGCAGAAGTTTAATCACTGTCTGTATCTGCTTTACCAATCATTCATTAAGTAGTCTTACTGTGACCCCTCCTCAGATTAAGAGATTCACACTGCTTTCTTTTTTAAAAACACAGGTTCTACTTTCCAATCCTAATCAACCATTTTTATTAAATCGACATTTCTGAGCATCTATTATAGATGGATAAAGATGAATAAAACATTTCCTGCCCTTGAGGAGTTTTTACATTTGGGGAAAAGACAAAAATGCAATGAATAATTACGGAGAAAGAACTATTGTTGAGTATGTGCACAGACCACTGAGGGGAGGAGCAATCCATTAAAATTACATAATGTAGAACATAGACAATCTCAAAGAAATAACATTTGTTCTGGCTAATGGGTGGTGAGCCCTGTTCTTTGAACTGTTTCCAAGTTTTCCATACTCCTTTAGTCATAATAATGGATGTTGCCAAAGGCAATATTCTGGCATTTATATACAGAGATGATTATCTTTGGTCACTTTTCCAGTAATGGCCCCAGATCTCTTCCAGCTCCGGATCTTTTTTTGTTGCCTCTTATGATTGAGTGGCACAAGTTTGCATTGTGGTCAGTGAAATAGAATGAAAATAAACTCTGTAATCCCAGGTTTCTTATTTTGAACCAGATATTCTTAGGTGATACATGCACAAATGCTCCCCTTGCCCCTTTAAGGACTACTAGCATTGGTGATAGTAAGGTTCTATGCGTATCCTGGCCTGATAGTGATTATTGCACAGATTCTGCATCCACCCGAAAAAAGCATATTGCAGTACAAATGAGTGAGAGTGCATGACAGGTATATCTGCTCTAAGTTATTAAAAAGTAGCCACTCCTAAGCTATAACACCTTATTATTATTAATAAATTACTAGTAACACATATCTGAAGCGATCAAGATAAATTACCAGGCTACAATCAGATCAGATCAGTCGCTCAGTCGTGTCCGACTCTTTGCGACCCCATGAATCGCAACATGCCAGGCCTCCCTGTCCATCACCAACTCCTGGCTACAATAGCATGGTTTTAAACCATTGTTATATTCAGTGGATCCTCTGAACTTGCAGAAGATGTAAAGCTCTTTCATGACTCCAGAATTCATGTTGATCTTTTAAAAAGTAGAACAGTATATTGACCAAGACCATAACATTTACATTCAAAGGACTTCAGTGTCTGGGTCTGTGTTCCAAGATGTATCAATTACATAGTATTAAACAACCCACTTAAGAATACTAAGCCTCAGTTTAATTATGTGTACCATGGGATTGTGTAAACAGCAAAATACCAACGGTATTGAGTGATTATTATTACAATAGCAGTATCAATGCACAATGCTTGTCTTTTTCTATTTTGCCCTTATTGCTTTCATTTTCTTTCCTGAATAGAGGTAGCTCTATGGTAGCATCTACAGATTGCTTTTTCTGGTTCAACATGAGCTTGTCTGGTGCACTGGGAATTTTACAATTGGATAGTTAGGATACAGTTTATGATCAGGGGACTGCTGGATTACCGAGAGGATTTTGCAGTGTTGAGTTCCTCATTATTTCTAGGGGATTTTCTGTTTTTTTAAAACTATGGGTGTCATAAATTAAAAAGGCTGATTATGATTTCTAAAGAGAAATGGGAAAAGATGGGAGAAAAAGGCAGCAGGGGAAATAAAACATCTTTAAACAGTATGAGAAAAATGTTCCCTAGAGAGGAACTTTGAGCTGTCTGTATAACTTTGTGCTTAGATGGCTCCATTCTGCGCATATGGAAAAGAGGGACCAGCTATACCCTTGTTACAGAGGGGTCATTAGGAGGTGGTTCAATGGCCAAGGCTCTAGTACACTGCTCTCCTGGTTCCAGGGAGAGCTGCTTCAAGATCAGCCAGTATAAGCACAAGGTTTTCAGAGTCTGGAGCTTCAGGTTGAGACTGGGGGCTATACAGGACTATTCTGTTCATTAATTCCATAAACATTTATTTAGTGCCTACTATGTGGTGGTCGCCTAGTCAAGGCTATGGTCTTTCCTGTGGCCATGTATGGATGTGAGAGCTGGACTGTGAAGAAGGCTAAGCGCCAAAGAATTGATGCTTTTGAACTGTGGTGTTGGAGAAGACTCTTGAGAGTCCCTTGGACTGCAAGAAGATCCAACCAGTGCATTCTGAAGGAGATCAATCCTGGAATTTCTTTGGAAGGAATGATGCTAAAGCTGAAACTCCAGTATTTTGGCCACGGCATGCGAAGAGTTGACTCATTGGAGAAGACTCTGATGCTGGGAGGGATTGAGGGCAGGAGGAGAAGGGGACGACAGAGGATGAGATGGCTGGATGGCATCACTGACTCGATGGGTGTGGGTCTGAGTGACCTCCGGGAGCTGGTGATGGACAGGGAGGCCTGGCGTGCTGCGGTTCATGGGGTTGCAAAGAGTCGGACACGACTGAGCGACTGATCTGATCTGATCTGATCTGATGTGGTAGAAATGTTTTATTGTTTAGTCACTAAGTCATGTCTGACTTTTTTGTGACCCAATGGACTGTAGCCCACAGGCTCCTCTGTCCATGGGATTCTCCAGGCAAGAATACTGGAGCAGGTTGCCATTTCCTCCTCCAGGGATTCTTCCTGATCCAGGCATTGAACCTGGGTCTCCTGTATTGACAAGCAAATTCTCTACCACTGAGTCACCAGAGAAGCCCATGTGATAGGAACAGGAGAAAACAAATCACATGACTATCCTGTCCTTAGGGAACTTACATATGGGGAAGTATAAGCATTTGTGTGAATAAAAATTCTTGAGTTCACTGGATTTTTACTCTTTCTTTTCCCCTTACTGAATTGTTTGAATTATCAATATAATAACCTGAGCATTCTCATTGTTTTTCTATTTATACAGCTTGCCATATTGAAGGCACTTTGGTGCAATGGAAAAAGGACCAAACTGGGAATCAGACCTTGTAGACACCATCTCATCAACCACCAATCAGGTATCTTACTTCAGCTATCACGCACTCAAGAGTGCAGAGACAGGTAGATTTTGATCATTTATATGGACTTCTCTTGTGGTTCAACTGGTAAAGAATCCACTTGTAATGTGGAAGACCTGGGCTCGATCTCTGGGTTGGGAAGATCCCCTGGAGAAGGGAAAGGCTACCCACTCCAGTGGCCTGGAGAATTTCATAGACTGTAAGTCCATAGGGTTGCAAAGAGTTGGACACAACGGAGCGACTTTCATAGTTCACATCCCTTCCCTTGTTCTCAGTCTGCATGATTCATTTTCTGTCAAGCAAAGGGAAGGAAATTCTCTTCTCCAGAATTAACTTCAACATAGGATCATGCCACCTTTTGTAGCTTGCTCTCATTTCTCTGCAGCATGAATGGTGGGCACCCAGACTTTGTTCCATCAGACCTTTGATCTGAGATCAGGATGTGCCACTCTGAGAATAATCTGTCAGGAAATTAAAACAAAAGACTATTCAGCATTTATCTGTGGTGGGCTGCTCCATCATGTTTGGAATCAGGTGTCTTGGCTAATGAAACTCCAAGCATTTTCCGTGTCTTACAGTAATAATAATAATGAACTTGGGCTCAAATACTTAAAATAGATATTAGATGTCACAATATCTAGTTCTCCTTTTTCTTTAGTAATGGAGCCTCCAAACAATAGCTGGGCACATGTCTATTCAAAATTGAGGCTGTTTTGCAGTTGTGAGTGGCTATGTGACCAAGATCTGGTGAAGCAGATGTAATAGGAACAACTTTTAAGTAGTACTTTTAAAGAAAAAGCATGCTCTTTTTTTCCACATCACTCCCCAACATTCCCATGCTGGAAAGAGGCAACCGTGGGCATAGTGGTGAACCCTCTTCAATTGTAGACAGGCAATGTTCTAATGAGTGATAAGGAAACATTAAGGAAGGGTTTGGGTCTCCAACTTCATGGAGATGCCACACTAGCTTGGAACTACCTTTACAGATCTTAATTTCTTTGTTACATCAGTGAACTTTTATGGTCTTTTTGTTAATGAAAAATAAATGGTTCAAGTAATAAATGGACATAAAAATGTTATATTGTCAATAACTTCCTTTGACCTATTCTGAAATGGTAACTAAACCAATTCAGCAATATTCTATGTAAAAAGTATTTATATGTATGTACATACACCTTTAGATTAATATATCTCTGTTTACCAAGAGAATGAGTAGCGTTTTAGAAAAGACCAATAAGAGTATATATTTTAAAAGTACTCATTCCTTTTCTTTGTTATTTTCTTTGGAGTGAACATTTTTAAAAGGATGAAAAAAAGAAACATAAGATTGAGTATTCACACAAGTTATAGGTTCTAAATTGTGATGTTGTGAGCCTGTCATTAATAGTAACTTTGTTATAATCCATGATCACAGAAAGTCGAAGTGGAATAGAAGAGGGCTGAAAAATGCATAGAGAAGATGAAAATCATTGTGTTGTGGGTATTCCAATATTGAATTTCCTGATTTTAGACATTTATTTTTTTCAGCAATAATAATGCATCTATGCTTGCATTTGCTTGCCAAATTTATTAAAAGGTTGTTTGTGAACAAGAATAATCGAGCCCCTCAAAATTAACTACATAATATCTTGATGAAGATTTTAAAACAGTTTGGCTAGCATTTTTTCTGCTTAGGAGTGATGTCGCTGTGAAATGTGAGGATAACACTTCATGTGTTACTATTTGTTGTGAAGTGATTTAATAAATGTTTAAACAAGTCATTACCATGTTGACAGCATTTCTTATCATGGAGCTGTAATTTTGGTATTGATTGTCATGCCAGGCTTCCCACCTCCATCCTCTGCCCCCAAAACGTGAGGACATGGAACCATGACCCTCAGCGAGTGGTAACAGACTGTGTTAGTTATGGGTGTCTGTTCTTGACTCTTCTTTTCTGTGTCAAAGAAGGAAACTACTTTCTTCGCTACACTGAGGTGGTGGGGTGGCATGCATGGAAGTGATAAATAGTATTTAGTACATACTCATCTGCTAGGAAAGCATCAGGCTGGTATCTCTGGAGAAAAGCAGTTTTGCTCCTATACTAGTGTCTTCAAGTTTTCTGGGCTCCAAAATCACTGCAGATGGTGACTGCAGCCATGAAATTAAAAGACGCTTACTCCTTGGAAGGAAAGTTATGACCAACCTAGATAGCATATTCAAAAGCAGAGACATCACTTTGCCAACAAAGGTTCGTCTAGTCAAGGCTATGGTCTTTCCTGTGGTCATGTATGGACGTGAGAGCTGGACTGTGAAGAAGGCTGAGCGCCGAAGAATTGATGCTTTTGAACTGTGGTGTTGGAGAAGACTCTTGAGCGTCCCTTGGACTGCAAGGAGATCCAACCAGTGCATTCTGAAGGAGATCAACCCTGGGATTTCTTTGGAAGGAATGATGCTAAAGCTGAAACTCCAGTATTTTGGCCACCTCATGCGAAGAGTTGACTCATTGGAGAAGACTCTGATGCTGGGAGGGATTGGGGGCAGGAGGAGAAGGGGATGACAGAGGATGAGATGGCTGGATGGCACCACTGACTTGATGGATGTGAGTCTGAGTGACCTCCGAGTTCTGGTGATGGACAGGGAGGCCTGGCGTGCTGCAGTTCATGAGGTCGCAAAGAGTCGGACACGACTGAGCGACTGATCTGATCTGATCTGAGTGTCTTCAAAAGAAGCAGCATCCAGGAAGTTCTTCTCAACTTGTCTAAGAGGTTTCAGTGAGACTCAATTAGAATTAAATTATATCTGTGACATTCATTTCTTGAGTAATAATTATTGGGCACCTATGACATGGTAAATAAATAAGGAGCTAAACAGGCGTTATTTCTGTCTTCTTAAAGCATAAAGTCAAAAGATGAGTCTGCATCCTTGTTTTCAGCTTCTTATGATGTGTGTTTTTGCTGACTGGTCCTCAGACTGCTCTGCCAAGACCTTTTCTCCATGAGTTTCCTCAAGTAGAAGAGAGAGGGTGACCTGAGTATGTTGTAGTGCCCCATAGTTATACAGTCTTGGAGATGTGAAGTCTCTTAGTTCATCTGATGCTTACTTTTTTTTGAAGAAAGGTTCTTAGGTGAATGGCCCTTTAATTCCTGCTCCATTCAGTTCAGTTCAGTTCAGTTGCTCAGTCGTGTCCAACTCTTTGCAACCCCAAGGATCGCAGCACGCCAGGCCTCCCTGCCCATCACCAACTCCCAGAGTTCACTCAGACTCACATCCTTCGAGTCGGTGATGCCATCCAGCCATCTCATCCTCTGTCGTCCCCTTCTCCTCCTGCCCTCAATCCCTCCCAGCATCAGAGTCTTTTCCAATGAGTCAACTCTTCACATGAGGTGGCCAAAGTACTGGAGTTTCAGCCTCAGCATCAGACCTTCCAATGAATATTCAGGACTGATTTCCTTTAGGATGGACTGGTTGGATCTCCTTGCAGTCCAAGGGACTCTCAAGAGTCTTCTCCAACAACACAATTCAAAAGCATCAATTCTTCGGCACTCAACTTTCTTCACAGTCCAACTCTCACATCCATACATGACCATTGGAAAAACCATCCTGCTCCAATAAAGGCCCTTTAGTACCAGAGTACATCATGAGAAATGCTGGATTCGAAGAAACACAAACTGGAATCAAGATTGCCGGGAGAAATATCAATAATCTCAGATATGCAGATGATACCACCCTTATGGCAGAAAGTGAAGAGGAACTAAAAAGCCTCTTGATGAAAGTGAAAGTGGAGAGTGAAAAAGTTGGCTTAAAGCTCAACATTCAGAAAACGAAGATCATGGCATCTGGGTCCCATCACTACATGGGAAATAGATGGAGAAACAGTGGAAACAGTGTCAGACTTTCTTTTTCTGGGCTCCAAAATCACTGCAGATGGTGACTGTAGCCATGAAATTAAAAGACGCTTACTCCTTGGAAGGAAAGTTATGACCAACCTAGATAGCATATTTAAAAGCAGAGACATCACTTTGCCAACAAAGGTTCACCTAGTCAAGGCTATGGTCTTTCCTGTGGTCATGTATGGATGTGAGAGGTGGACTGTGAAGAAGGCTGAGCACCACAGAATTGATGCTTTTGAACTGTGGTGTTGGAGAAGACTCTTGAGCGTCCCTTGGACTGCAAGGAGACCCAACCAGTCCATTCTGAAGGAGATCAGCCCTGGGATTTCTTTGGAAGGAATGATGCTAAAGCTGAAACTCCAGTATTTTGGCCACCTCATGCGAAGAGTTGACTCATTGGAGAAGACTCTGATGCTGGGAGGGATTGGGGGCAGGAGGAGAAGGGGACGACAGAGGATGAGATGGCTGGATGGCATCACTGACTCGATGGATATGAGTCTGAGTGACCTCCGAGTTCTGGTGATGGACAGGGAGGCCTGGTGTGCTGCAGCTCATGTGGTCGCTAAGAGTCGGACACGACTGAGAGTCTGATCTGATCTGATCTGAATACCTTTTCTAAAAGGTATCATGCCAGATCTTATAAAATTTCTTACAATATAAATTTAGTAGTTTCCAACTTATATATATGATAATAAAAGGAAATGAGATCAATATGGCACTCTCTGCTCTTAATGGACCCTTGTTCAATTCTAGCGACTACCTATTTCTTCCTCCATTCTAGCAACTGAAGAAAATATTTAAAAAACTTGTTTGGTGACAAGACTTTCCGGCATAGATTTTTTTCATTATCTGCCCTTTTCCCCTGTCATGAAGCAGTGCAGTTGCTTATCTCAATTTTTCTGTCATCTTTCCCATTCTCCCTGTGGCTTTGAAACTACTCTTTAAGGATTCTTTTCTAAGGCACATATGTTGTCTTTCCCACTGGAATGTTTCTGTAGTCTCATGGCCTTTTTCTCCATTCTCTTTGGCCAGCAAGTTAACATATAGATTTTTCTGATGTAGTCCAAGAAAACATCTTTACTTTAAAATAATTGTTCTCAACTAGATGTGATTTTGTTCCCCCAAGGTTCATTTGACAATGTCTGACAATATTTTGGGTTTTCATAACTGAAGGAAGAGGTGTGACTGAGTAGAGGTCAAAGACACTTGTTAAACCTCTTAGGATTCACAGGATTTCACCTCACAACAAAGAATTATTTGTCCCAAAATGTCAGTAGTGTTGAGCTTGAGATAATTTGATTTAAACCAGTTCAAACAGTCATTTATTTTTATTAAGATGTTTTCTTAAAGCTATTCTTTCCCGTGTCCCGTTTACACCCAGTTAGAGAAACTGCTGGCGATTGTTCTATTTTAGTATGCTTTCTTTCCTCGCTGATCTGTTTTTTCATAAACATTGGAACATTTACCTCAGGTGGCAAATAGATGGGGAAACAGTGGAAACAGTGGCTGACTTTATTTTTCCGGACTCCAAAATCACTGCAGATGGTGATTGCAGCCATGAAATTAAAAGATGGTTACTCCTTGGAAGGAAAGTTATGACCAACCTAGATAGCATATTGAAAAGCAGAGACATTACTTTGCCAACAAAGGTCCCTCTAGTCAAGGCTATAGTTTTTCCAGTGGTTATGTATGGATGTGAGAGTTGGACTGTGAAGAAAGCTGAGCACCGAAAATTGATGCTTTTGAACTGTGGTGTTGGAGAAGATTCTTGAGAGTCCCTTGGACTGCAAGGAGATCCAACCAGTCTGTCCTAAAGGAGATCATTCCTGGGTGTCCAATCATTCCAACATCATTGGAAGGACTGATGTTGAAGCTGAAACTCCAATACTTTGGCCACCTGATGTGAAGAGCTGACTCATTAGAAAAGACCCTGATGCTGGGAAAGATTGAAGGCAGGAGGAGAAGGGGACGACAGAGGATAAGATGATTGGATAGCATCACTGACTCAATGGACATGGGTTTGGGTAAACTCTGGGAGTTGGTGATGAACAGGGAGGCCTGGCGTGCTGTGGTTCATGGGATCACAAAGAGTCGGACACGAGTGAACAACTGAACTGAACTGAACTGAGTGTCTAACTCTTTGTGACCCCATGGACTGTGGCCCACCAGGCTCCTTTGTCCTGTCTAGGCAAGAATACTGGAGTTGGTAGCCATTCCCTTCACCAGGGATCTTCCTGACTCACGGATTGAACCCAAGTCTCCTGAATTGCAGGCAGATTCTTTACCAACTGAGCCACCAGGGAGGCTCATGTTAGGGTCACATTGTTGTTTGTTTTGAAAATATACACATTAGGATCATTATAACAGTTTTTTACTTTTCTGAGCAGAAATTATGTCAAATTTTTTGTTGTATATTGACCAAATCAGAACTTTTAATTGCAATTTGAGACTGTTTGGTTTTGTCCTCAATTTCCATGAGTATTTTCACTGTTTTTCCATAAGCTGAGGTTCTTCATAATCAGCAGGCAGAATTTTTTTCTTCAGTTTTGAGTCTGAAAATTCACCTTGAATATGTACATTCTCACAGCTCCAGGGGTCACAATAACCTGAAAATGCATAATTTAGAAGAGGTTTCTGTGATTCTTTCCTACAGTTTGGAGTGAAAATAAATTCTAGCCTGAGATAATAAAATTTGATACAGGGCATCTTTGGAACTATCCATAGAAATGTAGCAGTACCTGGAGGGGCAGTGTACAGCTTGCTTCCTGTGACCCATGAGGTCATCAGATTTCCCCAGCCTGAGGCAGGAGAGGCTTGATATAAACTGCTGATTCCTAGGTCCCTTTCTATACTGAAGATATTGCATTAGAATGGGGAAGGATGCAAGAGGGAATTTTCTTTTTGAATTTTTTTTTTCCTTCATGCAAGTGCTTTAGGTAATACTTGTGACACCAAAGTTTAAAATCTACTGTTCTAAAAGCTGGAAGACTGAGACTAGTCAGGCTGTGGTTAAACATGTGGATGTGATAGTCAAAATGTATAAGCAATAAACAGGATTCCAGAAATGTTATAGCATTGTATGGATAAGTGAGGTCTGGAAGAGTAGATTGAATGATGCATAGAAAAATGGTGAAGGTGGGAGAAACTAGAGAGAATAAAAGTGAAAATATTTGTCAGTGATTAGCATTACTGAAGGAGAATCCCTATAGTATTTTTTTTAAAATATATTCATTCTACGTAAAAAAATGTAAAATATAGAGACATGCATGCTTAATTACCAAGCCGTTTGGGGGCATCAACCTGCACATGATTATTTTCGGATTCTCAGAACAAGGATAATTGAGGACGTAAATGACGCTCCTTTCCCTTTTGTTGTGCTCAGTTCAGTTCAGTTCAGTCACTCAGTCGTGTCCGACTCTTTGCGACCCCATGAATCGCAGCACGCCAGGCCTCCCTGTCCAGTCGTGCTAGTAAAAATAATAAGAAATCATGAGTTAGCATAGAGATTCCACCTACCTTTTTCTTATAGCGATACAGAACTTTAAAATGGTGGTGGCTTAAATGAATTTTCGCCTAGTTTTCTATTCTTATTCTTTCTGCATACATTTCATAAATGCTTAACTTGTTTTATAGAGTGTGAACTTTTCCCCGTTGACTTGGGCATTGTATCCATGGTTTGTTCTGTTGTCTTTGAAAGTATGTATGTACAAAGTGTCAGTTGTAAAGGGGTTATGTCTGCACAGTTCCTGTCACACACAGAGGAGTTCTTAATGAATATTTTTGATGGCAAAGATGGCTGTCTGTATACCTGATTTAAAGGGTCAAATTCATCTGCAATCTGGTAATGTATGGCCTTTACCATAACAATATTACTCATTAGCATAATTTTAATCTCTGTAATATCAGGCTGTGGATGCTATCCCTCCCTGTGTTGAGATGATTCTATGGAATAATTATGTAAAGCACTTAGCCTGGGAGGTGCCCGATACCTATCACCTCTCCTTTCTTCTATTACCCATGAAATAGAATTGACTAAAACAATTCCAGGCCTCCTTTACCTTGTGCATTAAGAGTGGGGATTACTTTGACTTAATGTGGAAGATTGAAACACATTTCACTGTTTCCAGCATTTCTCCCTGTGGACTCCCTCCCTGGAGGAGGCCTGCACAGACCTGCAATGCTCACTAAGGCATTGCCATGTGACTGGCATTATATAATGAAATGTGAATGGAAGTGACGAGTCACTTCTTGGCAGAGGTTTCAGAGCCATTGCAGGACTCAACGTTATCTCTGCGGTAAGGACAGGCAATACTTCAGACAGAAGCTGTGCCATCACCCTGAGGGCAGGAAGACTGCTCTCTGAACCCAGTGCTGAAATATAGCAGAACTACGGGAACACAAGTCATGTATGAGAAACACATAATTATTTTTTAAAACCACAGAGATTTTGTGATCATTTTATGTCACACAAATAATCACCACATGCAGTTTTGTGAGAAATAAGTAGCAAGGAATACTGGACCAGAACCTATTTGAAGTTTCGCTTTTTAGCTTAAGCCTTTCTCATCTGTCGACATAGGTTACTGGAGCCCCTTTTCGCTTTTCAGTCCTTGTGTGGGCTCCTCACTTGGCTTCCAGTCATAAGCAGCTCTAAGATATAAATTGTTTGAGGGGAGGTGTGCTCCTTTGTAATTTCCACCTAGAGGGAATGCACCACTTGGGCTCTGCAAACTTGATTGTCCAAGGTGGAGTAGATGTATTCTACCTTTGAATGTAAAGCAAGTTTTGGTGAGTCAGTGTGTCACTGGCAAATGGATACTGTTGGATGTCAATATGAATAGGGAAAGAGAAAGTTGCACCTAATTTTAAGGCCCAAAACTTGGAGGGAAAGGCTGTTGTTCCTAGAGCCCAGGAGTAGTTAGAATAGAATCAGTTAATTCAGATTCTATTAACAATGCCAGGCTTAGATGCTCTTTTAAAGGAGAAATTGTTTTTATAATTATTAACCTTTTCTGAACTGTTCTCTTAGTGAGTCATAGTATTTAACCTAAGCCAAATGGACTATGGCAGTAGAACCCTTCTGAGAATTTAGAGAAAATCCAAATGGAGTGCAAACCAACATTCTTAAAAACAAAATGCTCCCATTCTAACTAGAAAGAAGGTCATTGAGAAATATGTATTAGCTTGTTCCGCTGAGCTGCTTTTGTTATTTCAAGAAGGAATGCCTTTAAAATATTCAAAATTTCACAGATTTAGCACAAGGGATCCCAGCTCCTTTTATTTCTTTTCCTAAAGCAAGGGTTTCCTCTGGGCACCAATATGTCTTACTGTTTCTCCATATATTAAATGTGGGTAAATTTAAGGGTAATTGCATATGTTTATGTTAAATTTTTGTGAGGAAGTACCTGCCCAATGGATATAGTTTATGCTAATTTCACAGAGAGTTATAAATACTGTAACTCCATGCATTCTTAATGATTTCTTTCACCATTTATTCATCCAGAAATATAGATTAGATTCTGACTCTACATCAGGTGCCATGAACATTGCATGTCACCACAGTGAAAGGGCAGACTATTTGGGGGCATATATCCTGCTTTAATCATTTGTGACAAAGTCTCTTCAACTTGGAATGCTTATCTTAAAGTGGTAATGTAGCCAAATAAAAACCCAAACAATAAACATATACTTTGCATTATGCAGACCAGAAAATTTTGGTTGCACAAAGTCATTATCTAAATTATTAAAGTCAGCTGTACTAGGTTATGGATATTGAAACCCCAAGCAAATAGAATGCTAAAGTAGCAGTAATATGAACAAGAGAAACTAGAATACATTTTTGTGTGTGCTCTAAGATGGAGATTCTCAAATGGAAGAGATATGGGCTGTTTGGTCTGCATTGATCTCTCCCTTGAATTTGTTGAAAGTGACATTTTAAAATATTGTTAATTCTTTCCCATAACAACTCATTTTTTAAAAGAAGGGCCGGCTTCCCTGGTGGCTAAGTGGTTAAGACTGCCTGCCAGTGCAGGAAACAAGGGCTCTTTCTGTGTCTGAGCTGGGAAGATCCCCTGAAGTTGGAAATGGAAGCCCACTCAAATATTCTTGCCTGGAAAATCCCATGGACACAGGAGCTGGGAGGCTACCAACCATGGGGGTCACAAAAAAGTTGGACATGACTTAGTGACTAGACAATCCTACTTAGTAAACCTAATTTTTTCTATGGATCATGCCAACAACTGCTATAGGCTGCCTGAAAGTGAAAGTCGTTCAGGTTGTCTGACCCTTTGCAACTCCATGGACTGTAGCACATGAGGCTCCTCTGTCCATGGAACTTTCCAGGCCAGAATATTGGAGTGGGTAGCCATTCCCTTCTCCATGGATCTCCCAACCCAGGGATTGAAACCAGGTCTCCCAAATTGCAGGTGGATTCTTAGGTTATATTTAGACTTAGCAAGAAAAAAAAGGGTCCTCTTATTGAATGATATTTACCATGCTTGGTGAGAGAGAATTGTTGTGCCATATTGAAGGAGTATTGTCAGTATTTGTCTTAGAACATTTTATAATTAGAAAATCCTTAAATATAATTAGAATTTTTTTTTAACTTTCTCATATTCTCCAGGAAAGATTACAGGGTGAACTCTTCTTTGATTCATTAATGCAGTCTTATTTAATATTGCAAAAATCTCATTTAGTTTCCAAGATGTCCGTGTACTCCTCTCTTGGGGGATTTCAGGTGGTAGTTTACTAGGGAGACATATGCGTGTGTGCTAAGTTGCTACAGTTGTATCCAACTCTTTGCCACCCCATGGACTCTAGCCCACCAGGCTCCTCTGTCCATGGGATTCTCTAGGCAAGAAAATTGGGGTGGATTGCCATAGAGACATAGAGGCTATATCAAGATCCAAGGATAACACTGGAAGAAATCCTCAAGAAAAGGAATACTTATTCCTTGATAACATTGCTCACTACTTATTATGGATGAGAGTTGTGATAGTGATGGGAACTAAGGAAGATTTAAAATAAAAATTTTCAATAGTATATAAAGTTGAAAGAATTAGATCATACAAATTTATGTGAAACCTTATTCCTGAGTAAGGTATCGAGATATTCCTACCAGCAATATCAGCATGTTTCATGAGGTCAATAGGGCTAATAAAATTCATAAGCAGATTTATATCATATTACTCTGGTGATCCCATGAATCAGTTCTTATAGAAGGATCCTAAGTATTGATAATTCTGTTAATATTCTCACTGCATGTTGTTTTGCTACTTTATAAATTCCCTACTTTTTCGAAAGGAGGTTGAATTATGCTATGCATAATTTATTTTATATTCCAGCATTAAGGTAATTCACTTGTCTTATTTGCATTTTTGTATTTAGTGAACTTTTTATTGACATATAACTTACAGTAAAATGCAGAAATTATACACAATGATAAAATTTCACTAATCCCTATGGGGACACACCCATGGAACCACCAGACAGGCTAAGAAAGAAGATATTATCAGCATCTCCTGGTAACACATACCAGTCCCTCTTTATCTCACTCTTTCCTTCTTTCAGAGGTTATCTGATTTCAAATATCAAAAATCTTATATGTCTGGACACTTTTGAGTGATATTATATTTATGAAATTCATCATTGCTGTAGTATATAGAATTTGTTTACTTTTTTCTTTGCTGTATGTTCCCATTTATGAACATTCTAATTTATTTGTTTTACTGTTGATGAGCATTTCAGTTGTTTTCACTTTTGGCTATTGTAATAATGCTGCTCAAAACATTCTTAAACTTGTCTTTTAGTGTACCAGATAAGCATTCAGAATTACAATATACAGAGTAGAGGAATTAGTATGTCCTAGAGTATGCATGTGTTTAGTTTAATAAAAACTACTAAATAGTTCTCCAGAATGGTTGAACCAACTTACACTTCCAAGAGGAATATATAAGAGTTCCAGTTGCCCCACATACTTACCAACAATGGCAATTGTCAACCCTTTTAACTTTGGCTTTCTGGTGGCATGTAATGGCATTCCATTGTGGTTTAAATTTGCATTTCCTCCATGACTGATGAGCACCCTTTCTTTTTTGGATATCCTCTTTTGTGAAGTATATACTTCCAATTTATAAATTGAGCTGTTTGTATTAATTTATTATCAATGTATTTTCATTATCAATGTATTTTCGTCTGCTCTGTGGCTTGTGTTTTCATTCTCAATAGTGTATCTGGATTTTAAAAGTTAATTATAATAACTTAGAATATTCCATTAGTTTGGGGCATACAACTCAATGACTCTACATTTTTATAGATTACACACCATAGAATATTATAAATATTGACTGTATCCCTGTGCTGTACAGAGTCCCTTGGACTGCAAGGAGATCCAACCAGTCCATCCTAAAGGAGATCAGTCCTGGGTGTTCTTTGGAAGGAATGATGCTAAAGCTGAAACTCCAGTACTTTGGCCACCTCATGCAAAGAGCTGACTCATTGGAAAAGACTCTGATGCTGGGAGGGATTGGGAGCAGGAGGAGCAGAGGACGACAGAGGATGAGATGGCTGGATGGCATCACTGACTCAATGGACGTGAGTGAATGAATTCCAGGAGTTGGTGATGGACAGGGAAGCCTGGCGTGCTGCAATTCATGGGGTCGCAAAGAGTCAGACACGACTGAATGACTGAACTACTGAACTGGACTGAACTTGTTTGTAACTCTTTATTTTTACTTTTTCTGCTTTTTAAAAATCTCTCTTTATCTTCAACTTTTGCAATTTTAATTGTGATATAGCTTACTGTAACTTTGTTTGCATTCATCTCCATACTTTCTGGACTTGGTTATGTGTTTACATCTTTGGGTTAAGAAATAAGAAAGCTGTGGTACATATACACAATGGAGTACTACTCAACCATTAAAAAGAATACATTTGAATCAGTTCTAATGAGGTGAATGAAACTGGAGCCTATTATACAGAGTGAATTAAGCCAGAAAGAAAAACACCAATAGAGTATACTAAAGCATATATATGTAATTTAGAAAGATGGTAACGATAATCCTGTATGTGAGACAGCAAAAGACACAGATGTATAGAACAGTCTTTTGGACTCTGTGGGAGAGGGAGAGGGTGGGATGATTTGGGGGAATGTAATGGAAACATGTATAATATCATATAAGAAACGAATCACCAGTCCAGGTTGGATACAGGATCCTTGGGGCTGGTGCACTGGGATGACCTGGAGGGATGGTACAGGGAGGGAGGTGGGAGGGGGTTCAGGATGGGGAACACGTGTATGCCCGTGGTGGATTCATGTTGATGTGTGGCAAAACCAATACAATATTGTAAAGTAATTAGCCTCCAATTAAAATAAATAAATTTAAATTAAAAAAAAAAAAACAACGAAGCTTTTGGAGATCATTTTATCAGATAAGCTTTCTGCCACATTCTCTTTTTTTCCTCCTAGGTGGGGCCACCATAATGTGCACGTTAGTTCATGTGATGTTGTCCTACAGATTCCTTAAACTATTCTCATGAAAACAAACTTTTTTCCTATTCCTGTTTTGATTGGGTAATTTCCACTATTCTCCTTTCCAGGTTGCTTAGGCATTATGTATCACCTAGCCTGCTATTGATTCCTTCCTCGGTTCAGTTGCTCAGTCATGTATGACTGTGTGCAACCCCATGGGCTGCAGCACGCCAGGCCTCCCTGTCCATCACCAACTTCCAGAGCTTACTCAAACTCATGTCCATTGAGTTAGTGATGCCATCCAACCAACTCATCCTCTGTCATCCCTTTCTCCTCCTGCCTTTAATCTTTCCCAGCATCAGGGTCTTTTCAAATGAGTCAGCTCTTTGCATCAGGTGGCCAGAGTATTGGAGTTTCAGCTTCAACATCAGTCCTTCCAATGAATATTCAGGACAGATTTTCTTTAAGATGGACTGGTTGGATCTCCTTGCAGTCCAGATCAGATCAGATCAGTCGCTCAGTTGTGTCCGACTCTTTGCGACCCCATGAAGCACAGCACGCCAGGTCTCCCTGTCCATCACCAGCTCCCGGAGGTCACTCAGACTCGCATCCATCGAGTCAGTGATGCCATCCAGCCATCTCGTCCTCTGTCGTCCCCTTCTCCTCCTGCCCTCAATCCCTCCCAGCATCAGAGTCTTCTCCAATGAGTCAACTCTTCGCATGAGGTGGCCAAAATACTGGAGTTTCAGCTTTAGCATCATTCCTTCTAAAGAAATTCCAGGATTGATCTCCTTCAGAATGGACTGGTTGGATCTTCTTGCAGTCCAAGGGACTCTCAAAAGTCTTCTCCAACACCACAGTTCAAAAGCATCAATTCTTTGGCGCTCAGCTTTCTTTGTAGTCCAACTCTCACATCCGTACATGACTACTGGAAAAACCATAGCCTTGACTAGAGGGATCTTTATTGGCAAAGTAATGTCTCTGCTTTTTAATACGCTATCTAGGTTGGTCATAACTTTTCTTCCAAGAAGTAAGCATCTTTTAATTTCATAGCTTTCATGATTCCTTCTTAGTGTTTTTTTTTTTTTATTTCAGTTATTGTAGTCTTCAGCTCTGATTGGTTCTCATTTATTGGAATATAATTGCTTTGTAATGTTCTGTTGTTTTCTGCTGTACAATAAGTGAATTGGTTATGTGCTTACCTATTTCCTGTCCCTTTTGAACCTCCCTTCCAGCTCTCCCCCATCCCACCCCAGAGCACCAAACTCAGCTTTCTGTGCTATATTTTACACATGGGAGTGTATATATGTCAGTCCCAATCTCCCAATTCATCCCTCCTTCCTCTCCCCACTATGTCCAAATGTCTGTTCTCTATGTCTGTGTTTCAATTTCTGCCTTGGAAATAAGCTTATTTATACTATTTTCTTATATTCCATATATTTTCTGTACTATACGATACTTTTTTTTCTTTCTGAACTTTACTTCAGTCTGTTTGACAGACTGTAGGTCCATCCATGTTTCAAGTTCTTATCATGTTCCTTTATTCTTTTCCTGAGTTTGGTGAGTATTTTGACGACCATTGCTTTCAACTCTTTATCAGATACATTATCTGTTTCATTAGGGTTTTTTTTTTTCCATGAATTTTTATCTTGATCTTTTGTTTGAATCATATTCTTCTGTCTTATTATTTTGTTTGACTTTCTCTGTTTGTCTTTATGACATTAGGTGTAATAAGCTACTTACCCAGCCTTAAAATTACATCGTTATGTGGGAGTTGTAAGCCACAATGGTTTCCAAAGCCAGCCAAGGGGGCTCATCTTCCGGATGCTGGATCTCAGGAATGGGGTTCCCAATGTGGTGCTTAAATAGCTCTTTTTCTTTAGAAAAGATTCCCAAGCTCATGATGTCCACTCCCCCCTCCCCCATGATGTCCTCTTCGGGCAGGTGAGTCCCGACTAGATTGCTTCTCTTCCCCAGCTGTCCATCTCAGAGTTTTTTTTCTTTTTCTTTATATTCTTCATTGTACAAGAGTCATTCTGTATTCTTCAGGTTTTTCTCAGAGAGAATTGTTCTACAAGTACTTATATAACTTTGGTGTGTTCATGGGAGAAGGTGAGCTTAGAATTTTCCTACTCCACCATCTTGATCCTGTCTTCTACAAATCTTTATTTTAATATAGTTCACTTCTCTATATCTCATTTTTACAGTTAAGGCCTTTTAAGTCCTTTTAAAGAAATCTTTGCCTATTCAAAGCAATGAAGATATTCTCTTATTTTCTAGATTCCTTATTCTGTCTTGCCTTTCTCATTTAGGGCCAGGATATGGAAGTGATTTTGTTAATAGAATAAGGTAGAGATGAAGAATTACTTTTTCCTTATATAGATATACAACTGAATCAGTATTATTTATTGATATTATTGTTCTTTCCCTACTGCTCTGTAGTCCATCTTTCTCATGAATTATGTGCTATATTTGTGAGTTACTTATAGACCCTTTAATCTGTCCCAGTGGTTTAAATGTCTGTCCTTATGTCAATACCACACTGTCTTAATTACTTAAAAACTATGGTTTAATAAGTTAATTTTAGGGTTTTTAGTGAAAGTTTATAAAGTCAGAGCTTTACAAAATGCTACTTTCTTCAATAAATTTTCACTGTGATATCACTTTCATATCAGTGTATAACAGGTTTCTGAGTTATAATCTATTTCATAAAGCACTTTTAAAAATCAAAGTATAAGTGTATAATATTATTACACTAAAAATGTACAGTATAGTCATTAATAATTTTTTAAGTTATACTTCATTAATCATCATTATAAAATAATTGCTATATTCTCTGTTATTCCCATGTGGTATCCTTGTAGTTTATTTTAAGCATAACAGTCTGTAATTCTTAATTGCCCCGTCTCCCTTCTCCCCACTAGTAACCACTAATTTGTTCTATATCCCTGTGAGTCTGCTTCTTTCTTGTTATATTCACTGTTTTGTTGTATTTTTTAGATCCCACATATAAATGACACCATACAGTAAAAAAAGATATGAGAAATGTTTATTTTTAACATTTACTACCTTAAGTTAATATAACACTACCTAAATACTATTACTATTGCTATTACTGCTACTATTACTAATGTCAGAATGAAATTGTTCTTTATGTACATTTTGATAGAAAAATAATGCAAGGAATTTAGCCAAATCACTAAATATGTCAATATATTTTTCATTCAAATAAGAGCTAAAAATATCTACTGCACACTAGTCCATCCAAATATTTTTCATTTCTACTTAATATATATTCTATGAAAGTACTGAAAATGCATGATTTATGCAGGATTTATTTGTCAGTTTAATAGGTATATTATAACAGCATCTCAAGTTTGTGACCAAAATCTCAACTAGCTATTTTTGTTTGCTGAAAATGTTGTAGAGAGAAAAAAAAAATCATTATGTTTCTATTAGCTGTTTGAAAAAGTTCAGCCTTCCTTGTGCATGTTTCTCTGTATAACACTTGGTGGAATTGTAATGCTTTTACTGTCGCTTCTAAATATCATTGCACCTTAGAGAATTTGCAGCATTATATAACACTGTGATTAAATAGAATCACACCCCTTTCATAGCAGACTCTGAGTTTTGCTGATGTAGAAAATGCAGAATCCTAAGATCTCCAGCTGTCTTACCTAAAGTTTACAGGAAGGAAGAAAGATGAACCAACTCCTGGAAAATAAAAATTAAGAAAAACCCCTCTTGCAGTACAAATCAGAGAGAATGGACATAAATAAATCATACTCCCGTAGTTTCACTTAAAGTCCTTTTTAACCAACAATACTTTCTTTATTCTTGGCTTGTTGCCATGAAGGGATTCAGAACTTGAATGCAAATTGATTATTAAAAAGATAGAAACTTACATTGGAAATGAGCAAGGTAATTAAAAAAGAAAAAGAATATTTCTAATCCCCGAGATTTTCAGAAGAGTGAGCTAAACCAGATTTGTAGATCATATGGTTGTGGATCATATGGTGCTTACTTGGGAAAAAAATACACAGCAGAAAAGCTATTCTTTGTTTCAGGGATAAAAATGTTATGTTTTTCATAGCTGACATTTCTGTCACACTTGAGTTACTGAAGCAAACACCCATTTCTTCATTAATAATGAAAGAAGTTAGCTTCAGAGCTCAATTATTTAAGCAATACAACAGACATCACTTACACAGGTCAATTACAATTTCTAATAATTAAAAACAAGGAGGAAAATATTCATAGTCTCACATGATGCTATCTAATTTGGTAATTTTCACACAGTTCAAAACTGAGACTTGAGGTTGAGTGCAAAGAGTACACAGCCCTGGCTGACACATCCAGAGTTCCTGTGAATACAGCTGGAGAAGTCACTAACCTTTATCCTGGCACTGACATCCTGCTTCTGGAGAGCAAACTTGCCTTCTACCTACATCTCAGAAAACTCACCTGTCATTATTACATCTTTGTTGTTAAATGCCTGCTCTTATTTCACATTGGAGAATCAAAGCGTATTTGATGAATAATTATTTGCCTGCTATTTTTTTAAATTCCTTTTTCAAGTTTCTACTTTTACTTCCTAAGCTGGATATTTACTTACATGGTCCTTTGCTAATTATGTAGGTCATCAGCTGCTCTAACCAGGCAAACTGACAGGTCTGCTCCTACTTTAGGCAAGCTCTTCAAAAATATCCCTCAAGTACACACAAGTACTGCCACTCAATTTTTCCATCTTAAAGAGTATGGCACTATAGAAAATGTCATCAACTAATATTTGTATTTAGAGTTGACCTTCATTATTTATTTTTATTTATTCCTGTGTATGCATGTATGTATTCGGTTGCTCATAAAGAAATCAATTTGTTCAGCTATCGCTGGTATCCAGGACTATGGAGGTAGGATAAGGTGTCATTATGTCTGGATGTGCCTAAGTTTTACATTTGCAATTGGCTGGATTACCAAAACTGAGTTGAGAAGGCACCCTGGGATTTTTCTTATTCATTTGCAAGTAGTGTTCTTGTTATGTATTTTATACCCTCCAGCCTGACCCTGCTATTTTGAAAAGGTCAGTTTGACTTTTTGTGCATTAGATTTCTTTGATAATGTTGCTGTTTTGTACCTTTGGTCACTAGCAATCTATGGTTGCTGTTAATTATCTCAGAACTATGAGTTCACTAATGGAAAACAATTTAAAAATTTTAAAATGTGTGTGGGTCCCATACTTATGTGAAACCTCCCACAGATTCATTTAACTTTAACTTTTTCTTCTATAACGGCAAAGGTTGTGATTTCCTTGTATTCAGGATTTAAGAAAAACATATGAAAGCAAACTAAGATTTAAATAGGACTTCAAAGGAAGAGAAAGACAATTCACAGGAAGATGGAAAAGAGCAAATGTTTGGTAAACAAATGTTTGCTGGGCCATAAGGATCAATGGGACACAGAGGAATTATAGCAAGTAGACATTGCTTAGGTTTGTTGTTGTTCAGTTGCTAAGTCATGTCTGACTCTTTGTGACCCCATGGGCTACAGCATACCAGATCTCCCTGGCCTCACTATTTCCCAGAGTTTGTCCAATTAATGCCTATTGAGTAGGTGATACCATCCAACCATCTGCAAAAGGGAAAGGGGCAGCAGAGGATGAGATGGTTGCTTAGGTTCTTCCCTGCCTATTACACTTAGTCTATACTATATTGTTATCTGTGCCCTTAGCTCCCTTCCTGAAACAGGTACTGTACATAAATTCTTTTAGGCAGTTAGAAGAAGGGTCGAAGTTTCTTCCTGAGTCTTTCTTGGCTTTGACAGTTTTCAAATCGACATGATTTTCATGCCAAAGTGGCCCATCTTGAAGATGCCAGCCCTGAACCTCATCACCAACTTCCTGTTTCAAGAGCTTGGGACTTATGCACACTTTCCAGCGAGAGGCATGCAAGATTCAAACGTGGGCCCAAATGAGGCCAAAGCCCAGGCTCTTTTCCATTGTGCTAGATGCCTCCACATGATTCAGCAGGAAGTAAGAAATTCTCAGCATTGATTTGGGACTCTAGGGCATGGTTCTCAGTCTTGGCCTCATACTAGAATCATCTGTGTTGTGGGCTTCACTTCAGATCAGTTAAATTCAAATTTTTTATGGGAGGGCCTGGGTATATTTTAAAAGGTTGACAGATAAATACAAGAATGTGCAGACAAGCTGAAAAGCATTGCTCTAATTATACATAAATCCCGTTTCATTTTCCTCCTCCTTCACCATCAACTGGTGAGTTCTATCTGTAGACTCAGGCCTGTTCCTGTTCATATGCCACACACAATAAAGAGAAGAGCCTCAGTGCTTAGTGAGGTAACACAGGTACATTTACAGATAAGTTATCAGGTCAGTTCAGTTCATTCACTCAGTTGTGTCCGTCTATTTGAAACCCCATGGACTGCAGCACTCCAGGCCTCCCTGTCCATCGCCAGCTCCCGGAGTTTACTCAGGTCATGTCCATTGAATCGATGATGCCATCCAACCATCTCATCCTCTGTCATCCTCTTCTCCTCCTGCCTTCAATTTTTCCTAGCATCAGGGTCTTTTCAAATGAGTCAGCTCTTTGCATCAGGTGGCCAAAGTATTGGAGTTTCAGCTTCAGTATCAGTCTTTCCAATGAATACTCAGGACTGATTTCCTTTAAGATGGACTGGTTGGATCTCTTTGCACTCCAAGGGACTCTCAAAAGTCTTCTCCAACACCACAGTTCAAAAGAATTAATTCTTCAGCACTCAGCTTTCTTTATAGTCCAATTCTCACATCCATATATGACTACTGGAAAAACCATAGCCTTGACTAGACTGACCTTTGTTGGCAAAGTAATGTCTCTGCTTTTTAATATGCTGTCTAGGTTGGTCATAACTTTCCTTCCAAGGAGCAAGTGTCTTTTAATTTCATGGCTGCAGTCACCATCTGCAATGATTTTGGAGCCCCCCAAAATAATCAGCCACTGTTTCCACCATTTCCCCATCTATTTGCCATGAAGTGATGGGACCAGATACTGTGATCTTAGTTTTCTGAATGTTGAACTTTAAGCCAACTTTTTCACTCTCCTCTTTCGCTTTCATCAAGAGGCTCTTTAGTTCTTCATTTTATGCCATAAGGGTCGTGTCATCTGCATATCTGAGGTTATTGATATTTCTTCCAGCAATCTCAAGATTCCAGCTTGTGCTTCCTCCAGCCCAGCATTTCTCATGATGTACTCTGCTTATAAGTTAAATAAGCAGGGTGACAATAATAGCCTTGACGTACTCCTTTTCCTATTTGGAACCAGTCTGTTGTTCCATGTCCAGTTCTAACTGTTGCTTCCTAACCTGCATACAGATTTCTCATGAGGTAGGTCAGGTGGTCTGGTATTTCCATCTCTTTCAGAATTTTCCACAGTTTATTGTGATCCACATAGTTAAAGGCTTTGGCATAGTCAATAAAGCAAAATAGATGTTTTTCTGGAACTCTCTTGCTTTTTCCATGATCCAGTGGATGTTGGCAATTTGATCTCTGGTTCCTCTGCCTTTTCTAAATCCAGTTTGAACATCTGGAAGTTCACAGTTCATGTATTGTTGAAGCCTGGCTTGGAGAATCTTGAGTATTATTTTACTAATGTGTGAGATGAGTGCAATTGTGTGGTAGTTTGACTGTTCTTTGGCATTGCCTTTCTTTGGGATTGGAGTGAAAACTGACCTTTTCCAGTCCTGTGAAGGACTGGTGAAGGAATTCCTTCACCTCCACTAGCTTTGTTCATAGTGACCTAAGACCCACTTGACTTAACATTCCAGGATGTCTGGCTCTAGGTGAGTGATCATACCATCATGATTATCTCAGTCGTTAAGCTCTTTTTTGTACAGTTCTTCTGTGTATTCTTGCCACCTCTTCTTAATATCTTCTTCTTCTGTTAGGTCCATACCATTTCTGTCCTTTTTGAGCCCATCTTTGCATGAAATGTTCCCTTGGTATCTCTAATTTTCTTTAAGAGATCTCTAATCTTTCCCATTCTATTGTTTTCCTCTGTTTCTTTGCACTGATCACTGAGGAATGTTTTCTTATCTCTCCTTGCTATTCTTTGGAACTCAGCATTCAAATAGGTATATCTTTCCTTTTCTCTTTTGCTTTTCGCTTCTGTCTTTTTTTTTTTTTTTTTTTAATGAGTGATAAGAAAACTGGCTCTTACTTGCTTAAACAGAATAATGTTTATTGGCTCTTTAGCTTTCTGGTATTTAATGCATCTTTAATCAGTGTTCATATCATGTCCCTTGGTCCTGTCTCTGGGCTTTACTTCTTGTACAGTGTCCTTGTCCATTAAAAGAAATGTTCCATGTAGCCAAAATCCACCTCCTAGAATTGAAACTCTTGGGCTTTGATTGGCCTCACTTGAGTTCTCTCTCCACCCTGCAGCATCCACTGGAGACAAGCAGTTCTCTGCCTGGGGTTGGATTATCTTATGCCAGAAGCTCTATTTCTGGGACCTAAAGGAAGAATCAACTTTAACCTCAGCAGGGAGCTAGGGATAGGGAGGAGTAATGGTTAAAAAAAAAAAAAAAAGAATACAATTGCTTTAAAAAGGAAAAGAATTACATCTAGCTGATCATCAGTATGTACAGCATAGTCACATGAAGACATTAAAAAATATATCCAGCTCCCCCTGCCCCACCAAGGGCTTCTGATTGAACCCTAGGTGTGTATCCAGCCTTGAATCGTACCATCTCCTTTTTATATTTTCTTGCCATTAACCAAATCCTTTCTAGAATTGAAACCAAATAATAAAATTTTCAGCTTACTTGGCTGGGAACTTAAATCACTGCTTAGATTTTGTTAACTCTTTCTGATGATTTAAAGCAAGAGAAAATTAAAAAAATGTTGTTCTTAATGATCTTTTGATGATCATTAGTGACAAGAAGAGCTACCACATTAAGACATTTAGGTCCATTCATCTTCCATGTTTAGAAATTGATTTTTCATTATAAATCTGTTTAAATCTTGTTAGCTTCTTTTTGAATCTCAAATTTCCTCTCTGTAAAATAGCAAAGTGAGACTGTATAATTCTAAAATCTCCTCCACTATAAAATTCTATAAATTCATCCTAACTTCATTCCATTTGGTCTGTTTTATTATTTTTTTTTTTTGAAAAATTAATGAGATTTCAATATCAAGAAGGGTGATTATATATCCTTATTTTCCCAGAACTGTCTAGATTTTCAACTTTGTCTCCACGAAGCTGTTAATTGTGCCATCGCTATTAGAAGTTTTTTAGTTTGGATGATAAATTATACGGTCACTTTAGAGATCTTGTTTTATGACAAGCCATAGTATCTTGCTTATACCATTAATAATTAATATTGGGCAAATTAGTTATCATGTGCCAGACCCTGTTGTGAGTGCTTTAAATATTTTAATTTACTTAGTCCTCATAAAAACCTCACTAGTCAAACAATACTATCAACTCTGTTTAATAGATGATGAGGATGAACTTCAGAAACATTAAGAAACTTGCCAAGGATCAGACAGTAAGTAAGTGATAAAACTCTATACTCTTCTGCCTCTCATTTAATATTTGTTAACTGAATTAATTAAAATAGCAAAAATAACACATGGAATTCATAGGCCAACGTACTTATCAAAGTTTTGGAGCACATATAATACAAACTATAACCAGAACTGAAAATTGGAAGATACCAATTATTAAAATCTTTGTAGGCAAAAGTCCTACAAGGAACAGTGCAAGAAAATTTGTTCCTTGCAAATGTCCACATATAATCTGTTTCCTGGGAAAATTATTTGTAATATTGTCTGAAAAAGTAAAAGTGTTAGTCGCTCAGTCGCGTCCAACTCCTTGCTATGCTAAGTCACTTCAGTCATGTCCGACTCTGTGTGACCCCATAGACGGCAGCCCACCAGGCTCCACTTTCCCTGAGATTCTCCAGGCAAGAACACTGGAGTGGGTTGCCATTTCCTTCTCCAATGCATGAAAGTGAAAAGTGAAAGTGAAGTTGCTCAGTCGTGTCTGACTCCTAGCAACCCCATGGACTGCAGCCTACCAGGTTCCTATGATCACATCAGATCAGATCAGTCACTCAGTCTTGTCCAACTCTTTGTGACCCCATGAATCACAGCACGCCAGGCCTCTCTGTCCATCACCAACTCCCGGAGGTCACTCAGACTCACATACATCGAGTCAGTGATGCCATCCAGCCATCTCATCCTCTGTCGTCCCCTTCTCCTCCTGCCCTCAGTCCCTCCCAGCATCAGAGTCTTCTCCAGGGAGTCAACTCTTCACATGAGGTGGCCAAAGTTCTGGAGTTTCAGCTTTAGCATCATTCCTTCCAAAGAAATCCCAGGGCTGATCTCCTTCAGAATGGACTGGTTGGATCTCCTTGCAGTCCAAAGGACTCTCAAGAGTCTTCTCCAACACCACAGTTCAAAAGCATCAATTCTTTGGTGCTCAGCTTTCTTCACAGTCCAACTCTCACATCCATACATGACCACAAGTAAAACCATAGCCTTGACTAGGCAAAACTTTGTTGGCAAAGTAATGTTTCTGCTTTTGAATATGTGATCTAGGTTGGTCATAACTTTTCTTCCAAAGAGTAAACGTCTTTTAATTTCATGGCTGCAGTCACCATCTGCAGTGATTTTGGAGCCCAGAAAAACAAAGTCTGACACTGTTTCCCCATCTATTTCCCATGTAGTGATGGGACCAGATGCCATGATCTTCATTTTCTGAATGTTGAGCTTTAAGCCAACCTTTTCACTCTCCACTTTCACTCTCATTAAGAGGCATTTTAGTTCCTCTTCACTTTCTGCCATAAGGGTGGTGTCATCTGCATATCTGAGGTTATGGATATTTCTCCCAGCAATCTTGATTGCAGTTTGTGTTTCTTCAAGTCCAGCGTTTCTCATGATGTACTCTGCATATAAGTTAAATAAACAGGGTGACAATATACAGCCTTGATGTACTCCTTTTCCTATTTGGAACCAGTTTGTTGTTCCATGACCAGTTCTAACTGTTGCTTCCTGACCTGCATACAAATTTCTCAAGAGGCAGATCAAGTGGTCTGGTATTCCCATCTCTTTCAGAATTTTCCACAGTTTATTCTGATCCACACAGTCAAAGGCTTTGGCATAGTCAATAAAGCAGAAATAGATGTTTTTCTGGAACTCTCTTGCTTTTTCCATGATCCAGCAGATGTTGGCAATTTGATCTCTGGTTCCTCTGCCTTTTCTAAAACCAGCTTGAACATCAGGAAGTTCATGGTTCACATATTGCTGAAGCCTGGCTTGGAGAATTTTGAGCATTCCTTTACTAGCGTGTGAGATGAGTGCAATTGTGCGGTAGTTTGAACATTCTTTGGCATTGCCTTTCTTTGGGATTGGAAAGAAAACTGACCTTTTCCAGTCCTGTGGCCACCGCTGAGTTTTCCAAATTTGCTAGCATATAGAGTGCAGGACTTTCACAGCATCATCTTTCAGGTTTTGGAATAGCTCAACTGGAATTCCATCACCTCCACTAGCTTTGTTCGCAGTGATGCTTTCTAAGGCCCACTTGACTTCACATTCCAGGATGTCTGGCTCTAGGTCAGTGATCACACCATCATGATTATCTGGGTCGTGAAGATCTTTTTTGCACAGTTCTTCTGTGTATTCTTGCCACCTCTTCTTAATATCTTCTGCTTCTGTTAGGTCCATACCATTTCTGTCCTTTATCCAGCCCATCTTTGCATGAAATGTTCCTTTGGTATCTCTGATTTTCTTGAAGAGATCCTAGTCTTTCCCATTCTGTTTTCCTCTATTTCTTTGCATTGATCACTGAAGAAGGCTTTCTTATCTGTTCTTGCTATTCTTTTGAACTCTGCATTCAGATGCTTATATCTTTCCTTTTGACCTTTGCTTTTCGCTTCTCTCCTTTTCACAGTTATTTGTAAGACCTCCCCAGACAGCCATTTTGCTTTTTTGCATTTCTTTTCAATGGAGATGGTCTTGATCCTTGTCTCCTCTACAATGTCACGAACCTCAGTCCATAGTTCATCAGGCACTCTATCTATCAGATTTAGGCCCTTAAATCTATTTCTCACTTCCACTGTACAATCATTAGGGATTTGATTTAGGTCAGACCTGAATGGTCTAGTGGTTTTCCCTACTTTCTTCAATTTCAGTCTGAATTTGGCAATAAGGAGTTCATGGTCTGAGCCATAGTCAGCTCTGGGTCTTGTTTTTGCTGATTGTATAGAGCTTCTCCATCTTTGGCTGCAAAGAATATAATCAATCTGATTTTGGTGTTGACCATCTGGTGATGTCCATGTATAGAGTCTTCTCTTGTGTTGTTGGAAGAGGGTGTTTGTTATGACTAGTGCATTTTCTTGGCAAAACTCTGTTAGTCTTTGCCCTGCTTCATTCCGTATTCCAAGGCCAAATTTGCCTGTTACTCCAGGTGTTTCTTGACTTCCTACTTTTGCATTCCCGTCCCTATAATGAAAAGGACATCTTTTTTGGATGTTAGTTCTAAAAGGTCTTGTAGGTCTTCATAGAACCATTCAACTTCAGCTTCTTCAGCGTTACTGGTTGGGGCATACACTTGGATTACTGTGACATTGAATGGTTTGCCTTGGAAACGAACAGAGATCATTCTGTCATTTTTGAGATTGCATCCAAGTACTGCATTTTGGACTCTTTTATTGACCATGATGGCCACTCCATTTCTTCTGAGGGATTCCTGCCCACAGTAAGATATAATGGTCATCTGAGTTAATTTCACCCATTCGTCCATTTTAGTTCGCTGATTCCTAGAATGTCGACATTCACTCTTGCCATCTCTTGTTTAACTACTTCCAATTTACCTTGATTCATGGACCTGACATTCCAGGTTCCTATGCAATATTGCTCTTTACAGCATTGGACCTTGCTTCTATCACCAGACACATCCACAGCTGGGTATTCTTTTTGCTTTGGCTCCATCCCTTCATTCTACCTGGAGTTATTTCTCCACTGATCTCCAGTAGTATATTGGGCCCCTACTGATCTGGGGAGTTTCTCTTTCAGTATCCTATCATTTTGCCTTTTCATACTGTTCATGGGGTTCTCAAGGCAAGACTACTGAAGTGGTTTGCCATTCCCTTCTCCAGTGGACCACATTCTCAGATCTCTCTACCATGACCCACCCGTCTTGGGTGGCCCTACATGGCATGGCTTAGTTTCACTGAGTTAGACAAGGCTGTGGTCCTCATGTGATTAGATTGACTAGTTTTCAGTGAGTATGGTTCCAGTGTGTTTGCCCTCTGATGCCCTCTTGCAACACCTACCGTCTTACTTGGGTTCCTCTTACCTTGGGCGTGGGGTATTTCTTCACGGCTGCTCCAGCAAAGCACAGACATCGCACCTTACCTTGGACAAGGGGTCTCTCCTCACCGCCACCCTTCCTGACCTTCAACGTGGGATAGCTCCTCTAGGCCCTCCTGTGCCCGCGTTGTCCTAGTCCACCTCAAATCATACAGTCTATGTGATAAAATCAGATTGTATATGTATATATAGTGGTGGTCCCTAACTTTTTGGCACCAGGGACCAGTTTTGTGGAAGACAGTTTTTCCACAGTCCAGGGAACAAGTGGGCAACAAGGCGGGGGGTGATAATTTCAGTTTCACCTGCCACTCACTTCCTGCTGTGTGGCCAGGTTCTTTCCTAACAGGCCATGGACGGTGCCAATCTGTGTCCCAGGGGTTAGGGACTCCTGATATACAGGATAAAATCATTTAATTTTTCACAAAACTATATTAATATATATATATATGAATTATTATAGTAATTTTGGTACAAGTTGTGGCATATATACATAATATTGATACTTGTTTTCTCTTAGTTTTCCTTAAGTTAAAGTGTTAAAAATTATTAGAATTGTGCAGGGGCTTCCATGGTAGCTCAGTTGGTAAAGAATACACCTGTAATGCAGGAAATCCCAGTTCAGTTCCTGGGTCAGGAAGATCCCCTGGAGAAGTGATAGGCTCCAATATTCTTGGGCTTCCCTTGTGGCTCAGCTGGTAAAGAATCTGCCTGCAATATGGGAGACCAGTGTTCGATCCCTGGGTTAGGAAGATCTCCTGGAGAAGGGAAAGGCTACCCACTCCAGTATTCTGGCCTGGAAACTTCCATGAACCATATAGTCAATGGGGTCACATATCTGAATTGTGTACAGATAAGTGTCCTAGAAACTTTCTAAACTATTTTTTAAGAGCATTGTCTGATTCTAGTTATTGCTGCTGCTGCGTTACTTCAGTCGTGTCCGACTCTGTGCGACCCCATAGACAACAGCCCACCAGGCTCTGCCATCCCTGGGATTTTCTAAGCAAGAGTACTGGAGTTATTGCTGCTGCTACTGCTGCTAAGTCGCTTCAGTCATGTCCAACTCTGTGCGACCCCATAGACGGCAGCCCACCAGGCTTCCCCGTCCCTGGGATTCTCCAGGCAAGAACACTGGAGTGGGTTGCCATTGCCTTCTCCATTGCGTGAAAGTGAAAAATGAAAGTGAAGTCGCTCAGTCGTATCCGACTCTTAGCGACCCCATGGACTGCAGCCCACCAGGCTCCTCCATCCATGGGATTTTCTAAGCAAGAGTACTGGAGTTATTGCTGCTGCTACTGCTGCTAAGTCGCTTCAGTCATGTCCAACTCTGTGCGACCCCACAGACGGCAGCCCACCAGGCTTCCCCGTCCCTGGGATTCTCCAGGCAAGAACACTGGAGTGGGTTGCCATTTCCTTCTCCAATGCATGAAAGTGAAAAGAGAAAGTGAAGTCGCTCAGTCGTGTCCGACTCCCAGCGACCCCATGGACTGTAGCCCCACCAGGCTCCTCTGTCCATGGGATTCTCCAGGCAAAAGTACTGGAGTGGGGAGCCATTGCCTTCTCCGGAGTTATTTCTGGGGGACCACAAATACAGATTTGCCACTTTGATTTTCTGGTGGAAGGTCTCAGTTCAGTTCAGTCGCTCAGTCATGTCTGACTCTTTGCGACCCCATGAATTGCAGCACTCCAGGCCTCCCTGTCCATCACCAACTCCCCGGAGTTCACCGAAGCTCATGTGTATTGAGTTGGTGATGCCATCTAGCCATCTCATCCTCTGCCACCCCTTCTCCTCCTGCCCCCAATCCCTCCTAGCATCAGAGTCTTTTCCAATGAGTCAACTCTTCACATGAGGTGGCCAAAGTATTGAAGTTTCAGCCTCAGCATCAGTCCTTCCAGGAAACATCCAGGACTGATCACCTTTAGAATGAACTGGTTGGATCTCCTTGCAGTCCAAGGGACTCTCAAGAGTCTTCTCCAATGCCACAGTTCAAAATCATCAATTCTTTGGCGCTCAGCTTTCTTCACAGTCCAACTCTCACATCCATACATGACCGCTGGAAAAACCATAGCCTTGACTAGATGGACCTTTATTGGCAATGTAATATCTCAGCTTTTGACTATGCTGTCTAGGTTGGTCATAACTTTCAGGTGGAAGGTCTAGTAGCTGTTATTTTTGATGAATATCACAGATGCATCTTAAGATCAAGATCTTAAGAACATTAATGTCTGGGAAGCACAGTTTTAGACTATGAACAATTTTTTTTGTAATGAATAGAATACAAAGTCTGAAAGAAACTTTGTTTTTAAGGATATTGGATTAAAAATTTAAATTGCACAATAAAAATCCATTGAAAGTGTTATAAAATAAATTTTTGCGCTGTCAAATATCTATGTATGTATTTTATGAGTAGATTTATATTTAAGGGGCTGAGTTTACTAAAAAAAGTAAACTTGCAAATCAAGTACACAGTGAAATTATTGAATTCCCCAGAATGCATTAGTTCTTTTTTGATCACTTGAATTTATTGGCGTTAATCCTCATGGTGAGAAGTAGTGCCAATATATTTGCTTTGCTCTAATTTCTTATTTGAAAATGACTAGAACTATATTTATTTACCTACTTTTTCAGTTTTTCAAATATTAAATATGAAAATATACATTCACTTTAATTAAACTTGTTAGAAAACAACTTGGAGCATCTTTGTATATTTTAACAACACAAATTATTTTGTTATTGATGTGATTCTCTCAAACTGTAAATTTTGTCACTTTTGCCACAAAGTCACAAGTCTGTCACTTTTCTCTGTGATTGACAGAGAGCCCTTGATTTAGGCCAGCTGTTGGAGTGCTGTGCGCTTACTGCTGAAGCTTTCTGGAGGCCTTGGCTACCACGTTTTCATAGAATGTGAATTCCTTTTTGTGTGCGTACATATTGTACAGAGAACAGAAGAGCTCACAGCAGCCCCTAAACGGCATCTGTTCTTTATAGTGAGATGAAGAAGCTGCAGAAGGTTTGTGGAAACTTGCTGAAGCTTGTTGTCACTTAGCAGGAAGTGTTTAGAAGTTTGCAAAGAACAGAATTACAATTTGTCAAATGTTGCAAACTTTGCAGTGAGCACACAATGTTTGATTTCACCGTTGCTCTAAATAGGATTGCATTTTATGTACTTTCAGAATGACCAATTTTTTTCTTTTTTGATAAAATACTAAACATTTCAGCACAGGAATTCAACAGTCACTCAGGTGTGACACAGTCTTCTTTTGCTTTTACTTTTTTTTGGTGTGTTGGGGGATGGGGAGAGGTGGGGAGAGCAGGGGAGTCAGGGAAGTGTGAGAGACTGGGGCAAGGTTGTAGAAGTTGCAGTCCCAGCACCTTCCTTGCTGCTGACTGGAATGAAGAAAGTGTGTGTGTGTGTGTGTGTGTGTGTGTGTGTGTGTGTGTGTGTGTAAAGTTACAAACTTTACTTTCAGGCCTGCAAATAATTCTTGAAACAGCCAATGAAGTGCATTATCATGGGAATCCGAAAGACCTTTTCTGTATTCTAAGAGTCTTAATTTCAAAACTTGGTTGAAAATTAATGCTGAGTTAAACTGGGCCTGCTCTGTTGTGTACCCATGGCAAACTGGCAAGGAGGAGAGCAAGATTTCTGTAGGTCTCTGGCATATTTGTTCTAGAGCTAGTATAAATGACCATTTGGTGAGTTGTTTTAGAGGAATTTTATGCGCATCCCAAGAACTGATGAAGAAACTCATTAATTCCTCAGGAACATTGCCTCCCTTAATGAAAGGAAAACAGCCAATTGGCTCCTTAAAAGTAATCAGATGAAATGCTGATACTTCTAGGCTTTCATTTGCAATCACCATTTATAGAAGCCTCACTTTTCTGTTAAATCTAACCAAAAACTCTTACAAGGCAATTTAATTGTAATATGAATCCTCTTTTCCTATAAAGATTTCACTCTGAGATCTCATATCCTGTTAAAAAGCCGAACTGTTCAGTAAGTTTTATTCTGTATATATTTTAAAATAAGGTTTATCTGTGTTCTTTGGAAGAATGAATGAGCCATGTAATATCTATCCTGCTCAAAAGAGAAACTCAAAAGTTAAGTTGGATCTAGTAGACCATATAGTAAGACAAAAGTAAAGATTTTGTTAAAATATAACAAAATTTCTCTACAAAGTTTTATACAATTTCCCTGACTCCCCATAGGGACAGTTACCTCCCCAATCTCCCATTCATGGTGACTTTTAAACTTTCTTTTCTTTTTTCACTCTTGTATTTGCCCCACTCAGTCCTGCTTTCCTTGAATCTGTTTTACATTGAACTCTAGATACAGTTTATACCATGTTTCCTGGGTAGCTCAAATGGTAAAGAATCTCCCCGCAATGTGGGAGACCTGGGTTTGATCCTTGGGTCGGGTAGATCCCCTGGAGAAGGGCATGGCAAGCCACTCCAGGATTCTTGCCTGGAGAATCCCATGGACAGAGGAGCCTGGTGGGCTACAGTCCATGGGTTTGCAAAGAATTGGACACGACTGAACAAGTAACACACATACCAGACATAAGATCCTCCCTTTTGAGTGAACCTTGAGGAAGTAGTGCTCAGTTTTGGATCCTTCTCTTTTCTTTGGAAAATCCTAACTCCCCTCCTAAACACATGTAGGCAGACACATGCAATTCTGGCAAATCGTATTGTTTAACTCGAGATGTCTGTTTCCTCAACTTTATATTGAATCTATACTTCATTCCTGCAGATTTGCCCCTCTCTTTGCATTTTCACAGTTTCTTCCTGTTTCAGGATCTCAATCCTTCCAGCTGAGATTCCTAACTGTCCTTCACACATTTACTTACTCTTCACATTCTCCACAGCTACCCTCTCATGGATTTCTTTTATCATCACATGCTTTATGGATTCGTTATTTTCAAGACACTACTTTAATCAAGTTACTCTGTCGCTTGAACACTTGCATTGGTTTTAAGATGAATCACAGGTGTAGCACTAGGGTCAGCTTCATGGGTATGTGACCTGTGCAGTCACATATAACTTGCCCTGAAAAGGATGCTCTGTTTGATTACACACTCTGCTGTCACTGTCTTAAAATTCTTAGTAATTTTGAGCAAGGTGTCCCACATTTTCATTTTGTACTGGCCTCCACATATTATTTAGCCAGTCCTTCTTGGAAGCCTTCCTAAATTCACCTCACCTTAGGGAGGCTTCCGGCTACTCTCACTTTTTCTTATTCTCTTTCTCACACAGAAGTTTTGCTCATCCTGTTCTTTCTGACAGACACATAATAGGTTCATGATAAATGTTTGTTACATGAATGAAAATACCATTTTGGAAATTTGCTATTTTTTTTTTAAAGTCAATTGTTAGAATTTTCTCTTTTAGAGTCTTCTCTGAAAAACATTTCAAAATCTGTTTCATTGACATGCTTTGTACATATTTTTATCAGTTGTCCTACCCACATGTATTAGTTTATACTGGAGATAATTATAAACAGGGTTGGAAGAGTGTTTTGGACTCCCTAGTTACATGTCAAACTTCTGTTCAGGCACTAAAGCTGAATTTCTTTGTCATTTAATAAGGCTCATCCAGTGGTAACATTCTGGTTACTATCTTAGTAAGTTTATTGCCTTTCCCTCATTGTTAGGAAGGCAAGACAATTTGAAATTCATCGGGTCATATCAGAATAAACTGTGAATCTAAGGTTTGGTTAGAAAAACTTTATTCATCAGTACTCATAGGTGGATTGTTAACAGATGACAAAATTTCACTAGAAGAAAAATATATTACTATTATAAAGGCAGTTGAAAGTAATGGCAAGGTGAGTTACACTCCTCTGGTCATTTCCCTTACTTCTTAGCCATGGAATATGGGCATTTACAAGGTCCTGTCATGAAATGGCTGCGAACTGCAGAGGGACATGTAATGAAAGCCTGAAGGAGGATGTTTTTGGAGCATATATTGAAATAGATATTACTTTCACCCAACTCACCTTCTCCAGAAATGTAATAGTATTTCCAGTTACTGCCAACTACATTGGTCTTTACTTTTTATTGCAAATTTGGAAAGCTCAACAGTGGCCACAGGACTGGAAAATGTCAGTTTTCATTCCAATCCAAAAGAAAAGCCATGCCAAAGAATGTTCAAACTACTGCACAACTGCACTCATCTTACACACTAGCAAAGTAAGGCTTAAAATTCTCCAAGCAAGGCTTCAACAGAATGTAAACTGTGAACTTCTAGATGTTCAAGCTGGTTTAAAGAAGGCAGAGGAACCAAAGATCAAATTGCCAACATCCGATGGATCATTGAAAAAGCAAGAGAGTTCCAGAAAAACATCTACTTCTGCTTTATTGACTATATCAAAGCCTTTGACTGTGTGGATCGCTACAAACTGCAGAAAATTCTTTAAAAGATGGTAATATCAGAACACCTTACCTGCCTACTGAGAAATCTGTATGCAAGTCAAGAAGCAACAGTTAGAACTGTACATGGGGCAACAGACTGGTTCCAAATAGGAAAAGGAATACGTCAAGGCTGTATATTGTCACCTTGTTTATTTAACTTATAAGCAGAGTACATCATGCGAAATGCTGGGCTGGATGAAAGATGAGCTGGAATCAAGATTGCCAGGAAAGTAACAATCACCTCAGATACACAGATGACACCACCCTTATGGCAGAAAATGAAGAAGAACTAAAGAGTCTCTTGATGAAAGTGAAAGAGGAGAGTGAAAAGTTGGCTTAAAACTCAACATTTAGAAAACTAAGATCATGACATTTGGTCCCATCACTTTATGGCAAATAGATGGGGAAACAATGGAAACAGTGAGGAACTTTATCGGGCTCCAAAATCATTTCAGATCGTGACTGTAGCCATGAAATTAAAACACATTTGCTCCATGGAAGAAAAATTATGAACAACCTAGACAGCATATTAAAAAGCAGAGATATTACTTTGCCAACAAAGGTCTGCCTAGTCAAAGCTATGGTTTTTCCAGTAGTTATGTATGGATATGAGACTTGGACTATAAAGAAAGCTATCTGTATGTCTTCTTTGGAGAAATGTCTATTTAGTTCTTTGGCCCATTTTTTGATTGGGTCATTTATTTTTCTGAAATTGAGCTGTAGGTGTTGCTTGTATATTTTTGAGATTAGTTGTTTGTCAGTTGCTTCATTTGCTATTATTTTCTCCCATTCTGAAGGCTGTCTTTTCATCTTGCTTATAATTTCCTTTGTTGTGCAGAAGCTTTTTAAGTTTAATTAGGTCCCATTTGTTTATTTTTGCTTTTATTTCCAATATGCTGGGAGGTGGGTCATAGAGCATCCTGCTGTGATATATGTCAGAGAGTGTTTTGCCTATGTTCTCCTCTAGGAGTTTTATAGTTTCTGGTCTTACGTTTCTCCAAAGAAGACATACAGATGGCTAACAAACACATGAAAAGATGCTCAACAACACTCATTATCAGAGAAATGCAAATCAAAACCACTATGAGGTACCATTTCACGCCAGTCAGAATGGCTGTGATCCAAAAGGCTACAAGCAATAAATGCTGGAGAGGGTGTGGAGAAAAGGGAACCCTCTTACACTGTTGGTGGGAATGCAAACTAGTACAGCCACTATGGAGAACAGTGTAGAGATTCCTTAAAAAACTAGAAATAGAACTGCCTTATGATCCAGCAATCCCACTGCTGGGCATACACACTGAGGAAACCAGAATTGAAAGAGACACGTGTACCCCAATGTTCATCGCAGCACTGTTTATAATAGCCAGGACATGGAAGCAACCTAGATGTCCATCAGCAGATGAATGAATAAGAAAGCTGTGGTACATATACACAATGGAGTATTAGCCATTAAAAAGAATACGTTTGAGTCAGTTCTAATGAGGTGGATGAAACTGGAGCTTATTATACAGAATGAAGGAAGCCAGAAAGAAAAACACCAATACAGTATACTAATGCATATATATGGAATTTAGAAAGATGGTAACAATAACCCTGTATACGAGATAGCAAAAGAGACACTGATGTATAGAACAGTCTTTTGGACTCTGGGAGAGAGAGAGGGTGGGATGATTTGTGAGAATGGCATTGAAATATGTATAATATCATATATGAAATGAGTCGCCAGTCCAGGTACAATGCACGATACTGGATGCTTGGGGCTGGTGCACTGGGACAACCCAGAGGGATGGTAGGGGGAGGGAGGTGGGAGGAGGGTTAAGGATGGGGAACACATGTATACCTGTGGCGGATTCATTTTGATATATGGCAAAACCAATACAAAATTGTAAAGTTAAAAAATAAAATAAAAAAAAAAAAAAAAAAAGGCTGAGCACCAAATAATTGATGCTTTTGAACTATAGTGTTGGAGAATACTCTTGAGAGTCCCTTGGACTGCAAGGAGATCCAACCAGTCCCTCCTAAAGGAAATCAGTATTGAAGGACTGATGTTGAAGCTGAAATTGCAATACTTTGGCCCACCTGATATGAAGAGCTGACTCATTTGAAAAGACCCTGATATTGGGAAAGATTGAAGGTGGGAGGAGAAGGGGACGACAGAGGGTGAGATGGTTGGATGGCATCACCGACACCATGGACATGAGTTTGAGTAAGCTCTGGGAGATGGTGATGGACAGGGAAGCATGGTGTGCTACAGTTCATGGGGTTGCAAAGAGTCGGTCACAACTGAGTGACTAAACTGAACTAACTTTTTATTATATTTCCTTTCTTATATTATAATATATATATTTGAAACAAATTATGCAGTATAGCATATATATATATATAGATGAGTGCACAAATTATAAATGATTGAATTTTCACAAATTGAATATATCTTTGTAGCCCAGAGCCTGCCTGACTAGTACCTTATAGGCCCCCCTCATATTTCTTTGTAGTCACAATACCCTCTGAGCTAATTTGTGTTCTGATTGCTAACATTATAAATTAATTTTGCCTGGCTTTGAACTATGGATTATATGGAGTCATGCAAAACACATACACACATATGATTATGTGTGTGTATGTACTGTATATATATGTATATATATATATATATTCATTCCTGTTTGGAAGGTCTATTACCAATAGAACTACTGTGAATATTCTTGTATCAATATATATAACTTTTATATCTTTGGTTATAAATGTACACATCTTGAGGTAGAATTGCTCAATAATGGAGAACATTTTTATATTGCTTATAAATATGTTCTATTTTCAGAAAACAGTATTAATCAGTGATTACACCACTTTGAAACCCATCAACACTGTATGAGAATGGTTTTTACCTTTTCACAAGTTATCACAAGGTCTCAGAGAACTGCAGCTACTGAAGTGAAATTCTGACACCAAAAACAGCTATCTCTTGCCTCTACTTTGTCTCTTAATAGTTTCATTTTTGTTTGTCTTGACTTTCCAAATAAATTTTGAAATATTGAAGGGAATCAAAACAACTTGCTCTTCTCTCAATATTCTATAATTCTAGACATTTAAGTTTGAACTTATTCTAATATAAATTTATTAAAATATTTGAGATAATCTATTGAAACTTTAAAAAAATTGTGCAAGCAAAGAAATTTTTCCTCTTGAGGTAAAGTGAAAACTTTAAAAACATTTCACATTTGCTAATGCATAAATACTATTTTGTATTTTATTACGGTATTCCTTGTTCTTGAATGATCGTTGAAACCTTGCTCTTCTAAATTTTCATCTTTCAACTGAATAGCAAGGATACATTTCCTTAAAAAACAATAATTATCAATTATCCTGACAACTATAGGTATTGCTGTCTTGGGCTATTAAACAGTCCATATGTAGGAAATTTCTTTGGAGTTCTCAGGTCACCTATGTGCTGTTAAAATAGCTCCATAATTCATTTTAAAGCTGATATATTAGGTTCCACATTATTGTCAAAAATGTTTCTGACTTTTGGATTGAACTATGTTAGAAGTCTTTGAAAAACACGTTGAAAGGAAAATGAGAAATTGTGCCTGGGCTTGCGTCATATCTACATAAACATTTTTTTAAGTTCTACTCTGACACATGCAATCTTGATTGAAGCCAATGCAAACTATTGCAAAGTTGTGGGAAACCTTCGCTTGGCCATGAATGAAACAGGCACATGGCATTTATATCAGGAAAGCAAAGAGTTTAAAAGGTTTTGAGACCCAAGACTGGGCAAGACTACAAGCTGAGAAGTTCTGTAATTCATGGTTCATTTCCTCTCAAGCATATGCATATTGACATTCTTTAAAACTTCAGAGAACTTACTCATGCCTTTCCATGCAAGTAACACAAGGTGCAGACAAGGAGTCTTAAGATTTGTACAAGCACAGCATTTTGAAAATCCCAAGATATCTTGTGTGCTTTTTTATCTTCACAGTAGGAGAACAACTGGAAGTTCTAAATCAGGAGTGTAAATGCATTGCACTGTTACAAATATTTGAGAAATAGTAAAGGAAATATGGATTAATTACCTAGGGTTCTGTTATCACATCCCACTCAAGTTACTGTTAACCATGGCATTGCATTAGGGTGTAGATACCTGCTGTTTTAGAAAATTGACAGAGATACAAACCACCTTAAAATGTTAGATGGAATAGTACAATAAAAACGAAGCCCTATTTTTTATTGTTATTCTGAATCAAATGTATAGAAACATACAGATCATCCAGGAGTACTGTAAACCTCTTATTTTACAATTCTAGAAGCAGAGATCCAAATAGATTGATTTAATCTTTATTTATTTATTCAACAAACAAGTATTAAATATTAGATTGATTTAATCTTTATTTCGGGGAAGGCAATGGCACCCCACCCCAGTACTTTTGCCTGGAAAATCCCATGGACAAAGGAGCCTGGTAGGCTCCAGTCCATGGGGTCGCTAAGAGTCGGACACGACTGAGCGACTTCACTTTCGCTTTTCACTTTCATACGTTGGAGAAGGAAATGGCAACCCACTCCAGTATTCTTGCCTGGAGAATCCCAGGGACAGGGGAGCCTGGTGGGCTTCTGTCTGTGGGGTCGCACAGAGTCGGACACGACTGAAGCGACTTAGCATAGCATAGCATAGCAATCTTTATTTATTTATTCAACAAACAAGTATTAAGTATTTGCTCTCAGATTTCAGTAAGGGAAAGGCTACCCGCTCCAGTATTCTGGCATAGAGAATTCCATGGACTGCGTGGTCCATGGGGTCGCAAAGAATCAGGCATGACTGAGTGACTTTCACATCACAATTCAATGCAGTAATAGCATTTAATATAATGATATCTGCGTATAATAATAAATGTATTTGCATTGTGGTTCTGCCAAAGAGGAGAAATTGGTGGCTCTAGTGGTAAAGAACTAGACTGCCAAGGCAGGAGACTTAAGAGGCTCAGGTTCAATCCCTGGGATGGGAAGATCCCCTGGAGAATGGCATGGCAACCCACTCCAGTATTCTTGCCTGGAAAATTCATGGACAGAGAAGCCTGGTGGGCTATAGAGGAACCTGGTGGGCTACATGTCCATAGGGTTGCAAAGAGATGGACATGACTGAAGTGACTTAGCACACATGGAAAGTGAAAAGACCTCTCCTGCCAATGCAGGAGACATAAGAGATGTGAGTTCCACCCCTGGGTCAGGAAGATCCCCTGGAGGAAGACATAGCAACTCATTCCAGTATTCTTGCCTAGAGAACCCCATGGAGAGAGGAGCCTAGTGGGCTACAATCCATAGTGTTGCAAAGAATCAGACACGACTGAAGCAATTTGGCAGCCTGTGCCAAAGAAATTAAGTATCTGGATTAGTCTCAGGGTTAAATGCTTTACTGTCCCTTTTAGAGCCATAGCTCATGACTCCAAATTTCTTGTTATATTCTTTTTCTACTCTGCCATATAGCTTATACTTGTAGGTTAAAACATGTAAGTTGTATTCTATTGAGTTGGCCAAAAAGTTTATTCAAGTTTTCCCGTAAGGTGTTATGTAGAAACCCTAATGAACTTTTTGCCAATCCAATATATTACTTGAAGTGATATTCTTTATTAGAATAAAACATGTCCTTAGAGGGGTATTAGCTTAGTCTTACTGTGCATTACTGAATTGGATTACTCTTCATTATAAACACCTCTTGAAGAATACTCTTAAAATTTTGTGTTTTCAATATCGCTTAGTAAATAATGGTGTACTAGTGTTAATATCATATGTACTGTAATTAATTCATAGTAGGCTAAAGGAGAATATGTCTACTCTTTTGTTGTTGCATTGTGTAAATATAGATTTATTGAAATTGTGTGTAGATTATATAACTCTGAAATGTATTTCAATATGTCTTTTTCATATGAAAGAGATAAAGCTGTTAAATTCATTTTAACTTACAAAATCATGTAAAACAGTTTACATCTTATTTTAAAACACTATGGACTCTTTTATTATTTTTATTTATGGATTCCACTTTTTAAATGATCAAACAGAATTGCTTCAGCATGTTTCTTCTATTGAAATAGTGCTCATCAAATAAAAGTAAAAAATCATCTTTCTGTTTAGTATAGCCCTCATTCCCAGATAACTGGGTCTTGGTCCTATATTTTAGAAGGCTCCACTGATTATAAATACAAACACAGATGAAGTTCATTAAGGAACGCAGGCATGTCAGCTTCTTCGAATTGGTGATATAGTACTAGCACAGATACACAGATGCCCCTAAACATGTACTCTCAAAATGAGCATAGTTCAAGCCCCAAGGAAATGCTTTTCCACCTTTATTTTGAAAATAGAAATTAACTGTGTCCAACTGATATGAAGGGTTGTGAGTGGTATCACCACCCATGAGGCAGAATGTGAAAGAATTTGAGTGGGACATCTTAAAGAAAGAAAGAAATTTTACAAAACAAAGTGTTATTTTCCAGTTGGGTTAAGCATTCATCTTCTTGCTTCTCTTTGTATTTCAATTTATGATTCTAGAGGGACCATGAATTTGCAGATGTAACAACTTTTCAATATTGAGTAACTATGGAAAAGATCAAAAGATCTCTGCAAGGAGATAAAACCAATCCTAAAGGAAATCAGTCCTGAATATTCATTGGAAGGACTGATGCTGAAGCTGAAGCACCTGATGTGAAGAACTGACTCATTGGAAATTACCCTGATGCTGGGAAAGGTTGAAGGCAGGAGGAGAAGGGGACAACAGAGGATGAGATGGTTGGATGGCATCACTGACTCGATGGACATGAGTTTGCAAGCTCCAGGAGTTGGTGATGAACAAGGAAGCCTGACATGCTGCAGTCCATGGGGTCGCAAAGAGTTGGACACAACTGAACAACTGAACTGAACTGAATTGATGGAAAAGATAGAATAGTTACACTGTATTAAGAGGTTTTAGGTTAATTTATGTTTGTTGTTCAGTCTCCAAGTCATGCCTGACTCTTTGTGACTCCGTGGGCTGCAGCACACCAGGCCTCCCTGTCTCTTACCATCTCCCAGAGTCTGCCCAAGTTCATGTCCATTGAATCAGTGATGCTATCCAACCGTCTCATCCTCTGTTGCCCTCTTCTCCTTCTGCTTTCAGTCTTTCCCAGCATTAGGGTCTTTTCAAATCAATTGGCTCTTTGCATAAAGTTGGCTAAGGTATTGGAATTTCAGCAACAGTCCTTTAAATGAGTATTCAGGGTTGATTTTCTTTAGGATTGATTGGTTAGGTCTCATTGCTGTCCAAGGGACTCTCAAGACTCTTCTCCAGCACCACAGTTCCAAAGCATGGATTCTTTGGCATTCTGCTTTCTTTATAGTTGAAATCTCACATCCATACATGATTGCTGGAAAGACCATAGCCTTGACTATTAGGACCTTTGTCATCAAAGTGATGTCTTTTTAAAAATACACTGTATAGCTGTCTTATAACTTTCTTTCTAAGAAGTAGTCATCTTCTGATTTCATGCAGTCATTATCTGCAGTGATTTTAGAGCCCAATAAGAGGAAATCTCTCCCTGCTTCCACCTTTTCCCCTTTTATGCTGTGTGGGTCTTATTTATCCTCTTGCCTTGAAATCCACAAATGTTACAGGGTATGTCTGCTTCTATTTAGAATTTAGCTTGCCAAAAAGGACAAGGTCTAAACTATGCCAGATACCTGGAATAAAACAAGAAATTGCAGTTACAAACATTAATTCTGGCATTTAAAACACTTGGTGGTATTAACCTGGATATCTTTTCAGCGTTTTTCCCGGAACTGACTGACCCTGAGACAAGAACTTGTTGCATGGAATGTATTAAGGCAGAACAACCAGAAGCCAGAAAGGGAGGAAAAGACACAGAAGGAGAAGAGTTAAAGTGGGACACAGTGTCAGGCAGGAAGAGCCTCGGTGTGATTCCATGGTGGCGCTCTGGAGTTTAAAGCACACATTGCCATTCATGCTGCTGTCGGCAACGGAGCTGGGTTCTTATACCGTGGCACCAGTCAGTCTTTGAGTAGGGCGGCAGAGGAGTGAGAACATAAATACCCAGGAACGTCTCTGTCTTTGCTGGGAAAGCAGCCCCAGTAACTTGAGGTCAGTTCTCCAAAGGTAATCGTAGAATTTGGGTGGATAACTGCCAGTGTCCACTACCCCTGGTACTTCTCCTATGCCCTTGTCAGAAAGTTTGAGTCTGCTTTCTCTCACTGGGGCCTATCAAGGGTTCTGAGAAGATTACTCTGAATAAACTCTTTCAATCAAGAGTTGTATAAGCTAATGCATCTAGGAACCATTTTGTCATGTGTCTGTCAGTATCCGGGGAAGGCATTTTGAGAAACACTTTTCTAGGATTTGTATGATTAATTTATTATTTTTTCCTAAAACTATATGCTGTCTTTTAACTCTCTCAGCTTATGTTAGCCCCTTTATATGGAATATAATTTTTCATTAGAAAAAATGCTGTAGGATGCTTTTCTGTCTCTTGTGATACACATCACCAACGACAAAGGTTTGTGTTTTTTTTGTTTTGTTTTGTTGGTGGCTATGTATACATCACCTCTTTCCCCACATTACCTACAAAGATAAGGCAGTATTTAGATTTCAAATACAATGTTTTACACTACTACAAAGAACAGAGATGGGTAACTAATATGTATATATTCAGTTGACCTAATTAAACATCACTTAAGATTTTATACTGATCCCCCCCCCCCCCCCCAGTTTTTGTCTGGATATCTGGGCTAGGAAATTTTGAAGTTAATATCAACACTGAATATTTCCCAAGCCAAGAAGAAATAAAAATCAAACACAGTTCAGCTTCTTTTGTAGCCAATATGTGCTAAACCAAAGTGGTAATCTAATTCTGAAGAAGTTATCAGCAGTGAACACAGGAAAATGATGCCAAGGAGTTAAGTATATAGACAGATTTCTTACCCATTTTGAGAACTATCTACAATACAGGTTGACATAAGTGATTTAAGCACATATTAGCCTTAAGATATTACTGTTTAAAAGATTCGAAGTGTTTTTATTCATTCTAAATAGGAAAAATAATGATCAGAGTTCAAAAAGGCAAAGATTTTGCATGCTTAATTCAGTGATAATGATTAGAGCATATATAAATAAAATTTTCAGGGAGAAAATTGAACCAAATCACTAAGGAGTAGTATTCTACTTTCTTTTTTTTTTATTTTTATTTTTTAAATTTTATTTTGCTTAACTTTACAATATTGTATTGCTTTTGCCATTCATCAAAATGAATCCGCCACAAGTATACATGTGTTCCCCATCCTGAACCCTCCTTCCTCCTCCCTCCCCATACCATCCCTCTGGGTCATCCCAGTGCACCAGCCCCAGGCATCCGTTATTAGGCATCGTACCTGGACTGGCGACTCGTTTCAGAAATGATATTGTACATATTTCAATGCTACCTTCTATTTTTATTATGAGTTTATTAGAACCTGATGCTTTTTATTAAAGACGAAATGTCACATAATCTGTGGGGATTTGCCTGAGAAATGGGATGAGAAGTCAGGAATGGCCTAAGGAGCCATTACTATCCCAAGGCCCATTGGGGAGTTCTGACCTCATGCAGTGGTTAGGACCAGCCATCCCTCTGCTCAGCCATGGCAGGGGTTGACTTTTTGCATCTCTCCCTCCAAGGACCTCACTCACTCCATGCCTTCACTATCACTCAGGTTCATGACCTCCAAATCTAAGTCTCCAATTCTAAACTCACTCACAGGTGCAAAACTACATGTAGTTAAAATTGTCATTAGTTGTTTGTTTTTTTTTTGCCTCCGGTCTCTCAAATTCAAGATATCCCAAACCAAACACATTAACTTCTCTGAATTGTGTTTTTACATTAACTGTTTGGATTAATTTCCTTACTACCTATAGTTGCCCATGTTACAAACCTTTTTAAAAAATTTCTGATTCTCCTACCTTTCTCAAATCCGCTATCCAATACATTATGTATTAGTCGATTTTACTTTCTAATCATCTTCTCTGTTTATACAACTCCCCTAGTCCAGGTTCCTAACTATTCTAGAATATTGTAAAAACCCTTCTGACTTGTCATTCAAATCCAGTGTTTCTCCTCTCAGATTTATCTTTTTTCAGTATTATCAAGGTTATTTTCCCAATACAAAGATGAGTTATATTATGTAACATCTTTGTTTAGAACAAACCAACCCATGAGTACACAGCAATTGTCTTTGGTATCTCCTCTCTGTTGATAGAATGAAATCATTATCTCTTCACAACTGTTTAACTTTTCTCACTTCTCATCCACCTCATATCTCTTATGCCGTACTAGAAATCTCTTGCTTTTCCCCAATATTTCCAAGTATTCCATACATTTTCACACCTTCATGCTCTTGCCACTACTTAGAGACAACTTCCACAGGCACTAGAAGAAAAGTGAGTTTAGCAAGGGGTATCATTCACTCATACCTGAATGGTCTAGTGGTTTTCCCTACTTTCTTCAATTTAAGTCTGAATTTGGCAATAAGGAGTTCATGGTCTGAGCCATAGTCAGCTCCTGGTGTTGTTTTTGCTGATTGTATAGAGCTTCTCCATCTTTGGCTGCAAAGAATATAATCAATCTGATTGTATAGAGTCTTCTCTTGTGTTGTTGGAAAAGGGTATTTGCTATGACCAGTTCATTTTCTTGGCAAAACTCTATTAGTCTTTGCCCTGCTTCATTCCGTATTCCAAGGCCAAATTTGCCTGTTAACTCCAGGTTTTTTCTTGACTTCCTACTTTTGCATTCCAGTCCCCTATAATGAAAAGGACATCTTTTTTGGGTGTTAGTTCTAAAAGATCTTGTAGGTCTTCATTGAACCGTTCAACTTCAGCTTCTTCAGCATTACTGGTTGGGGCATAGACTTGGATTACTGTGACATTGAATGGTTTGCCTTGGAAACGAACAGAGATCATTCTGTCGTTTTTGAGATTGCATCCAAGTACTGCATTTCGGATTCTTTTGTTGACCATGATGGCCACTCCATTTCTTCTGAGGGATTCCTGCCCACAGTAGTAGATATAATGGTCCTCTGAGTTAAATTCACCCATTCCAGTCCATTTGAGTTCGCTGATTCCTAGAATGTCAACATTCACTCTTGCCATCTCTTGTTTGACCACTTCCAATTTGCCTTGATTCGTGGACCTGACATTCCAGGTTCCTATGCAATATTGCTCTTTACAGCATCAGACTTTGCTTCTATCACCAGACACATCCACAGCTGGGTATTCTTTTTGCTTTGGTTCCATCCCTTCATTATTTCTGGAGTTATTTCTCCACTGATCTCCAGTAGCATATTGGGCCCCTACTGACCTGGGGAGTTTCTTTTTCAGTATCCTATCATTTATACAGTGGAAGTGAGAAATAGATTTAAGGGCCTAGATCTGATAGATAGAGTGCCTGATGAATCATGGAATGAGGTTCGTGACATTGTACAGGAGACAGGGATCAAGACCATCCCCATGGAAAAGAAATGCAAAAAAGCAAAATGGCTGTCTGGGGAGGCCTTACAAATAGCTATGAAAAGAAGAGAAGCAAAAAGCAAAGGAGAAAAGGAAAGATATAAGCATCTGAATGCAGAGTTCCAAAGAATAGCAAGAAGAGATAAGAAAGCCTTCTTCAGCGATCAATGCAAAGAAATAGAGGAAAACAACAGAATGGGAAAGACTACACCACCCTTATGGCAGAAAGTGAAGAGGGACTAAAAAGCCTCTTGATGAAAGTGAAAGTGGAGAGTGAAAAGGTTGGCTTAAAGCTCAACATTCACAAAACGAAGATCATGGCATCCGGTCCCATCACTACATGGGAAATAGATGGAGAAACAGTGGAAACAGTGTCAGACTTTGTTTTTCTGGGCTCCAAAATCACTGCAGATGGTGACTGCAGCCATGAAATTAAAAGACGCTTACTCCTTGGAAGGAAAAGTTATGACCAACCTAGATAGCATATTCAAAAGCAGAGACATTACTTTGCCAGCAAAGATTCGTCTAGTCAAGGCTATGGTCTTTCCTGTGGTCATGTATGGATGTGAGAGCTGGACTGTGAAGAAGGCTGAGCGATGAAGAATTGATGCTTTGGAACTGTGGTGTTGGAGAAGACTCTTGAGAGTCCCTTGGACTGCAAGGAGATCTAACCAGTCCATTCTGAAGGAGATCAACCCTGGGATTTCTTTGGAAGGAATGATACTAAAGCTGAAACTCCAGTATTTTGGCCACCTCATGCGAAGAGTTGACTCATTGGAGAAGACTCTGATGCTGCGAGGGATTGGGGGCAAGAGGAGAAGGGGACGACAGAGGATGAGATGGCTGGATGGCATCACTGACTTGATGGATGTGAGTCTGAGTGACCTCCGGGGGTTGGTCATGGACAGGGAGGCCCTGCATGCTGCAGTTCATGGGGTCACAAAGAGTCAGACACGACTGAGCGACTGATCTGATCTGATCTGATCTGATCTGAGGGATCTCTTCAAGAAAATCAGAGATACCAAAGGAACATTTCATCAAAGATGGGCTCGATAAAGGACAGAAATAGTATGGACCTAACAGAAGCAGAAGATATTAAGAAGAGGTGGTAAGAATACACAGAAGAACTGTACAAAAAAGATCTTGATGACCCAGATAATCATGATGGCGTGATCACTGACCTAGAGCCAGACATCCTGGAATGTGAAGTCAAGTGGGCCTTAGAAAGCATCACTATGAACAAAGCTAGTGGAGGTGATGGAATTCCAGTGGGGCTATTCCAAATCCTGAAAGATAATGCTGTGAAAGTGCTGCACTCAATATGCCAGCAAATTTGGAAAACTCAGCAGTGGCCACAAGATTAGAAAAGGTCAGTTTTCATTCCAGTTCCAAAGAAAGGCAATGCCAAAGAATGCTCAAACTACCACACAATTGCACTCATCTCACATGCTAGTAAAGTAATGCTCAAAATTCTCCAAGCCAGGCTTCAGCAATATGTGAACCGTGAACTTCCTGATGTTCAAGCTGGTTTTAGAAAAGCAGAGGAACCAGAGATAAAATTGTCAACATCCGCTGGATCATGGAAAAAGCAAGAGAGTTCCAGAAAAACATCTATTTCTGCTTTATTGACTATGCCAAAGCCTTTGATTGTATAGATCACAATAAACTGTGGACAATTCTGAAAGAGATGGGAATACCAGACCACCTGATCTGCCTCTTGAGAAATCTGTATGCACATCAGGAAGCAGCTGTTAGAACTGGACATGCAACAACAGACTGGTTCCAAATAGGAAAAGGAGGATGTCAAGGCTGTATATTGTCACCCTGCTTATTTAACTTATATGCAGAGTACATCATGAGAAACGCTGGACTGGAAGAAACACAAGTTGGAATCAAGATTGCTGGGAGAAATATCAATAACCTCAGATATGCAAATGACACCACCCTTATGGCAGAAAGTGAAGAGGAACTCAAAAGCCTCTTGATGAAAATGAAAGTGAAGAGTGAAAAAGTTGGCTTAAAGCTCAACATTCAGAAAACAAAGATCATGGCATCTGGTCCCATCACTTCATGGGAAATAGATGGGGAAACAGTGAAAACAGTGTAAGACTTTCTTTTTCTGGGCTCCAAAATCACTGCAGATGGTGACTGCAGCCATGAAATTAAAAGATGCTTACTCCTTGGAAGGGAAGTTATGACCAACCTAGATAGCATATTCAAAAGCAGAGACATTACTTTACCAACAAAGGTTCGCCTAGTCAAGGCTATGGTCTTTCCTGTGGTCATGTATGGATATGAGAGCTGGACTGTGAAGCAGGCTGAGTGCCGAAGAATTGATGCTTTTGAACTGTGGTGTTGGAGAAGACTCTTGAGAGTCCCTTGGACTGCAAGGAGATCCAACCAGTCCATTCTGAAGGAGATCAACCCTGGGATTTCTTTGGAAGGAATGATGCTAAAGCTGAAACTCCAGTATTTTGGCCACCTCATGCGAAGAGTTGACTCATTGGAGAAGTCTCTGATGCTGGGAGGGATTGGGGGCAGTAGGAGAAGGGGACGACAGAGGATGAGATGGCTGGATGGCATCACTGACTCGATGGATATGAGTCTGAGTGACTTCCAGGCGCTGGTGATTGACAGGGAGGCCTGGCATGCTGTGATTCATGGGGTCGCAAAGAGTCGGACATGACTGAGCGACTCATCTGATCTGATCATTTGCTCAATAGTAAAATAATGCCCAACAATTATCGAGCTTTCCTGATATGCCAGATACTGTGGTAGCCCTGCCTGTGGATTATCTCTGAATTCTCACAACCTTCTGAGGCTCATTGCTTTTTCAAGGAGAGAAGGGAAGCTCCAAAAGATTATGTTACTTGTACACTGTCTTACTGGTAGTGAATAGTAGCACTGCTTCAACCAAGGTTAATAGAGGATGGTTAAGTAAGGATGTGTCAAGTATCATAAGCAAGCCACCTTGTAAGCATAATATTGCAATCGGCGGAATCTTCTTCCTTTCTCTCCTTTCTTCTCACAAGAGACATTAATGATGCCAGCATCTATGACAGGATGGGTGCTAGCTCCAAACTAACATTTGTCAAATACGGAACAGTTAACTTGGAACTTGGAGGAGGTAAGGGACCGTGAAGAAAGGCATTCAATGTGGTGCTCAGAACAAGGTGGAGGTGTAGGAGTTTTGCAGACAAGTCTTGAAGCCTCACTTCATTCCTTATTCTGTGTGTGATTTGGGGCAAGTCATTTTACCAGAGCCTCAGAGAGCCTAAGTTCTAAAATATGCCTGAAATACCTACTTTGGAAAGCCTACCTGAATATTCAATAGGGATAAAACAAAACAAAACAAAAACTCAATGGGTAATTTCAGTCAGGGATGGGCACACAATGGCTGTTCAGAATGAAATTTTGTTTTCCATTGCAGGACTGGGATACCTAGTCTCAGACAGAGAGGGGGCGTCCCAGGGAAGCCACTTACTTTTTAAGATGTTGGTAAAATCTTGTTTTGTTTTTTTTTAATGAAAACTTCCCTGATCATTTCATCATTTCTGATCTGAAAACATTTTGCCTCTAGAAAAACATTTTGTTTAAACCTTTAAATAGTTACTTGATTTATATTAAAGTGAGTTGTGTATACATTTTGATCTTATGCATCTATGCATAGTTAAAGCTCAGTAAATGCTTAAGAAATTTTCATCAAACTATAATAAATTATTCAACTTAAATCAGAAAGAATCTAAGAAGAATATACTTTCAGAATTGTGTGAGTTTTAGAAATAGGTGAGTGAATGGTAACGTTTATATTTAGACTAAGGGATAATATCTGATGATATTTTAGATTTACCCAAAGCCATCCTTTATTTCTGTGTTCTTATTGATGTAAAGTGAAGCTCACACTTTAGATTTGACTTAATTGATTTCAACAAGCATTCATTTAGTGTTTCATTTAGAATTTGTGATTCTTTCATCCATTAAACAAAAGTAACAAGTCTTATCCTCTGTGTTCTCAAAGACATTTGTCAGACTCTTGTCAGAGATATGATTTTTGAAGGAAAAAAAAAAAGTTCCTGTGTGTGCTTTGTTAGAATAACCCTCATCTGAAATGTCTTGTATTTTTAGGCATATGTTTGCATACAGCTGAGGAAGAAAAAGCCCAAGGAACTACCCAAACATATAAGAACAATAATCACAACTATCAAGTAATATCTCCCTCCATGTACACTTATCTTTTTTGAATCACAAAAATACCAGAAGAAAAATAACTCATGTTTTCCCTAATATCTCAGATACATCACATCCTTCTACATCACTCAATTGTAAGAACCAGATTTTTAGATGAAATAGTCGGGTCAAGCCTTTTGCCATGTTTAAATGACAATACTCTTCGTATTTTGACCACAATGCAAAATCTCCCTAGAGTATGACAGTTGACATTCTTTAGCACAAGGAAGCCATTAACATCTGTCATGTGATTGCTTGGAGGATAATGAGAAACTTTGGACTTGTGGGCTGGAAAGAAATGACTTTATTCTTAGTAAAATAAATCTAAATAATACAAAAGCGGTGGGAGTGTTGCTAAATATTTCTGGAGACCCTTGAGGCGCTTCGGGAAAAACATGAATCATGTTAGTAATGATTTTGCTTCTCTGTCTCCTAACTCTGACAATTTAAAAATATCATATAGGTGCGACCTGTGTTTTAAACTCTACCTCTACCTCCAGGAGGCTGTCCTCGGGGCTTTGCCTGCAGGGAGGTCACCGGGAGTCGATACCAATCAGGCAGGGGCCTCACAGGCAGCAGGTTACCTCCAGGACTCTCCCCGCACAGGCAGATTTTAGAACAGCAGAAATACTAGCAGTGTGTTGAAACAAAACAAAATACAGCTGTTTATCACACTCTTTAAAAGGAGCCCAAGGTTTTTCTCGAAGTCCTTCACCTTCTGCTCCTGTCCAACAAATGCACTCAGCTGAGCTAGTAGGCTATGTCTATTCGGGGATCATCACAGGGATCTCTGATGAGTTGAGTTTAAAGGGAGGGTTAAGTTTTCACCCTGAAGTTCTACCTTCTGTCAGATCTTTTAATGTAATCTTAACATCCATTCTGTTTAATAATCTTTTGTCCAATAGACATAAATAAAGCATAAATATGTGCAATGAATTAGCTTTCTAATGGAAAGAATCTTTGCCAAGTCTACAGTGAGCTGGTCAATGGAGATAATGTGGTGCATTAGAACAGTAGCTGGCAGTTTGTTCTCTCAATAGGTATAGATTTAGCATTGATGGGAGCCTTTGAATAGGATGGAACAAAGCAGTGAGTAGCCAACAGTCCTTTGTAGATTTGATTTTAGTTAGAATTTCATATCAGGTCAAGTAAATTTTTTTGTTAATACTAGAAAATTTGTTCTCAGATTTCAAAAAATAGCATGCATTTCTCTGCATATGAACTTTTGACTAAACATTGTTGATTCTGTATATAAATAACATAAAAATAATTGGAAGCCCTATTTCTAACCTGTGTACTAAGTTAATTTTTTTCTTGAGTGAAGGAAAAAGGTTTGCTTTGTGTTTCCCCTAAGACAGTGAAATCACTCGAGTTTACTGAAAAGGCCTTGACATTGAAGCTGCGAGTTATGTTCTGGTCTTGCCTTTCGATTTGACTTTGGGCAATTTACTCCCTGTCTCAAGTTTACAATTTCATCTTTTGTGTTTGAAGATTTGAGATCCCATGATCACAGAAGTTCCTTTCAACTCTAGAGTTTTATGAAAAAGCATAAATATATGACCACGTCTTTCACCATCCTAAGCTGGTCATGAAAGGCATCAAGCCTGTTCACATACCACTGCAGCTTATATTTATTAGTGATGATATTCTTACGGTACTTCATTTTAATCGAGTTTTCAAAGTTATCTTAATTAAGGTTTACCTGTGTTCTCTTGTTGGAATTCAGTAAACAATTTGTATTGTCCCTGTCTCCTAAACTATTATTCACTTTTCTTTTTTGCCTACACCTCATTTCAAGGTTAAAACTTGATTATCAACAACACAAATGTCTCTGAATAGTTCCTAAAATAGTGAGGGACAGTCTCTATGACTCCTTGAAGTTCTTTCTTCTGCCCGTTTTCTTTCAGCTTTACTGTGTCCTCATTTTTTCCCCATTTCCTCTCCATATCACAAAGACCAATCTTTTTTTCTAATTACTGGACACTATGAGAGTACTGCTTCACAGAACACACACCTTGGTACAGGAGTGTGCTATCGTCTGCCTTGAAGTTAATCTGTGGTAAGTGCTTGAAAGAATGCTCAGCTTGGTACTGTCACAGAGGGGGAAGCCCATAAATGGAGATTACTTTCCCCTAACAGTAGATATTCCCTGCTGTATTGTTGTAAATCTCAATTTCACTGATAAAGGCTTTTTCCTAGATTTACCATAAAATTGTTTAGTTAGGACTCAAGAGTGTAGTGGGTAGTTGTAGCAGAGACAATTGATACCTGTAGTCTTTATCTGTCTCATTGTTTTGGCCACTCATCCTGTCTCGGGCATTGTTGAGATGGCCAGTTCTGCTTTGGCCCTGACAGTTTGAATGCAGGTAGCACTTGAATCTATTTCCTCTTATGATCACACTGAGCATTTCTCCTCCTGCCCTGGGGCTTTCTTGTTGATACTGAGGCGTAAGATCCCAAAGGATCTGCTTGGCATTTACACAAGTACAGTCCAGGAGTTCAGATGGGAGGAGAGGGGCAATAGAGGCCTAGGGACTGGAAATGAACACTCTGCAGAACAAATCTTTTAGACAAATGCAAAATGACATTAGTAGATACAGTCTTCCCCTTTCCTTGACCTAGAGAAACTTTCCACGTCTAAGGAACAAGAAGAATCTTCCAATATTCAGCAATCATTTGCACTTTATACCAACTCCATAAAATGCCCACTTATTAGCTCATCCATTCTCTGCCTCATTCTCCTCTCACTCTTGAGTTTGCATTCTCTTATAAAGTAGAAGGACGTGAGCTTTTGTTTCAGACTCTGTTTTCTGCAAGACTAAGACATTGGTCAATTTAGACAATATTTATGAACATATAGAACCATTCGTGGTCTGATGAATTGTTAGAGAGTGGATGTAGGATAGTGGAAGATTATGGAGGTCACTTGCATTAACTAGTTACCTATACCTTCTGTGGGTCCTGCCTGACGTTCTTAAATGTCGTGCTCTATTGGAGAAGGCAATGGCACCCCACTCCAGTACTCTTGCCTGGAAAATCCCATGGATGGAAGAGCCTGGTAGGCTGCAGTCCATGGGGTCGCTAAGAGTCAGACACAACTGAGTGACTTCACTTTGACTCTTCACTTTCATGCATTGGATACGGAAATGGCAACCCACTCCAGTGTTCTTGCCTGGAGAATCCCAGGGATGGGGGAGCCTGGTGGGCTGCTGTCTATGGGGTCGCACAGAGTCGGACATGACTGAAGTGACTTAGCAGTAGCATGGCAGGGTAGAAATGCACTGAGATAGAAAAAGCAGCACTTGTCAGTTTATGAGCATTCGCTCTTTTCTGCTTTGCAGATGAAAGCCTTTCCCAAATGAGAGGGCCGAAAACATTATTGAAACCAAATCCACTTCCCAGATTTGTTTTTTTAAGATATGCTCATTTTAAAATGCTTTTTATAGTATTTCAACAGAGGTAGGTAGTCAGAAGAGATTTTAGAAGTACAATATTGACTGTAAATTAATGTTGCAAGAGAATGTATATCTTTTGTCTCTGTGTACTACAGTTTTAACCTCACATCTGCCATCCTCGTGGAAACAAACAGGTTTTTAGAAAAACAAGAAAGTAGATATTCGCATACTCCACAAATACTTGAGTGTCTGCTCTGTGTGAGGTACTGGAAATTTAGCAGTAAATAAAATAAGCCAGATTCTTGCTTTCATGGAGCTTATGTTCCAGAGGAGTGAAATAGACAAAAATAAAAAGTACACACAAATGTTAACAACATAAATTTTAAAGGTGATAGTGCTATGAGGATAAGAAACAGTGATGTGGAGTGAAAATGTTGAAGGGATCTGCCTTAGATTAGTGTTAAGAGGAGAGGCTTCTTTATGGAGGTGATAAGAGCACTGAAATTTTCCTAAAAGCTGGCTAGGCAATACCTAGGATAGAGATTTCCAAACCAAAAGAATATCAAGTGAAAGATCTAAAATGGGTTATAAATTAGTATAGAAAAGGAAAAGAAAAAACTTGTATGGCTTGAGGGTGATGCCCAGAGCTATAGTGGGAAATGAGATAAGAGAGATTAGAAATTACCAGCATTTATTTTAGGCCACATTTATGTATTTGAGCTTATTCTAAGTGCAGTCAAAATCCATTAAAGATTTTGATGTCACATAAAAGAACATATAATCCATTTCACTGGACTCTTGCAATAGTTGGATACTGATATTCAGTTCAGTTCAGTCGCTCAGTCATTTCCGACTCTTTGAGACCCCATGAATCTCAGCACGCCAGGCCTCCCTGTCCATCACCAACTCCCGGAGTTTACTCAAACTCATGTCCATCGAGTCAGTGATGCCATCCAGCCATCTTATCCTCTGTCGTCCCCCTCTCTTCCTCCCCCCAATCCCTCCCAGCATCAGGGTCTTTTCCAATGAGTCAACTCTTTGCATGAGGTGGCCAAAGTATTGGAGTTTCAGCTTAAACATCAGTCCTTCCAATGAACACCCAGGACTGATCTGCTTTATGATGCGCTGATTGGATCTCCTTGCAGTCCAAGGGACTCACAAGCATCTTCTCTAATACCACAGTTCCAAAGCATCAATTCTTCTATGCTCAGTTTTCTTTATAGTCCAACTTTCACATCCATACATGACCACTGAAAAAGCATAGCCTTGACTAGACGGACCTTTGTTGTCAAAGTAATGTCTCTGCTTTTGAATATGCTATCTAGGTTGGTCATAACTTTCCTTCCAAGGAGTAAGCGTCTTTTAATTTCATGGGTGCAATCACCATCTGCAGTGATTTTGGAGCTCCCCTCCCCCCCAAAAAAGTCTGACAGTGTTTCCACTGTTTCCCCATATATTTCCCATGAAGTGATGGGACCAGATGCTATGATCATATTTTCTGAATGTTGAGCTTTAAGCCAACTTCTTCCACTCTCCTCTTTCACTTTCATCAAGAGGCTTTTGAGTTCCTCTTCACTTTCTGCCATAAGGGTGGTGTCGTCTGCATATCTGAGGTTATTGATATTTCTCCTGGCAATCTTGATTCCAGCTTATGCTTCTTCCAGACCAGTGTTCCCCATGATGTACTCTGCATATAAGTTAAATAAGCAAGGTGACAATATACAGCCTTGATGTACTCCTTTTCCTATTTAGAACAAGTCTGTTGTTGCAAGTCCATTTCTAACTGTTGCTTCCTGACCTGCATACAAATTTCTCAAGAGGCAGATCAGGTGGTCTGGTATTCCCATCTCTTTCAGAATTTTCCACAGTTTATTGTGATCCACACAGTCAAAGGCTTTGGCATAGTCAATAAAGCAGAAATAGATGTTTTTCTGGAACTCTCTTGCTTTTTCCATGATCCAGCGGATGTTGGCAATTTGATCTGTGGTTCCTCTGCCTTTTCTAAAACCAGCTTGAACATCTGGAAGTTCACAGTTCACATATTGCTGAAGCCTGGCATGGAGAATTTTGAGCATTACTTTACTAGCATGTGAGATGAGTGCAATTGTGTGGTAGTTTGAGCATTCTTTGGTATTGCCTTTCTTTGGAATTGGAAAGAAAACTGACCTTTTCCAGTCCTGTGGCCACTGCTGAGTTTTCCAAATTTGCTGGCATATTGAGTGCAGCACTTTCACAGCATCATCTTTCAGGATTTGAAATAGCTCAACTGGAATTCCATCTAGCTTTGTTCGTAGTGATGCTTTCTAAGGCCCACTTGACTTCACATTCCAGGATGTCTGGCTCTAGGTGAGTGATCACACCATCATGATTATCTGGGTCATGAAGATCTTTTTTGTACAGTTCTTCTGCGTATTCTTGCCATCTCTTTTTAATATCTTCTGCTTCTGTTAGGTCCATACCATTTTTGTCCTTTATCGTGCCCATCTTTGCATGAAATATTCCCTTGGTATCTCTAATTTTCTTGAAGAGATCTCTAGTCTTTCCCATTCTGTTGCTTTCCTCTATTTCTTTGCATTGATCGCTGTGGAAGGCTTTCTTATCTTCCCTTGCTATTCTTTGGATTTTTGCATTAAAATGGGAATATCTGTCATTTCCTCCTTTGCTTTTCGCTTTTCTTCTTGTCACAGCTATTTGTAAGCCCTCCTCAGACAGCCATTTTGCTCTTTTGCATTTCTTTTCCATGGGGATGGTCTTTTTTTTTTAAAATTTTATTTTGCTTAACTTTACAATATTGTATTGCTTTTGCCATTCATCAAAATGAATCCGCCACAAGTATACATGTGTTCCCCATCCTGAACCCTCCTCCCTCCTCCCTCCCCGTACCATCCCTCTGGGTTGTCCCAGTGCGCCAGCCCCAGGCATCCGTTATGAGGCATCATACCTGGACTGGCGACTCATTTCAGAAATGATATTATACATATTTCAATGCTATTCTCCCAAATCATCCCACACTCTCCCTTTCCAAGAGTCCATAAGACTGTTCTATACATCAGTGTCTCTTTTGCTGTCTCGTATACAGGGTTATTGTTACCATCTTTCTAAATTCCATATATATGCATTAGTATACTGTATTTGTGTTTTTCTTTCTGGCTTACTTCACTCTGTATAATAGGCTCCAGTTCCATCCACCTCATTAGAACTGGTTCAAATGTATTCTTTTTAATTGCTGAGCAATACTCCATTGTGTATATGTACCACAGCTTTCTTATCCATTCATCTGTGGATGGACATCTAGGTTGCTTTCAAGTCCTGGCTATTGTAAACAGTGCTGCTATGAACATTGGGGATGGTCTTGATCCTTGTTTCCTGTACAATGTCACGAACCTCTGTCCATAGTTCATCAGGCACTCTGTCTATCAGGTGGGGGCACCGAGGAACGAGGCAGCAGATCAGAGGCCTGGTGAGAGCAGGGCTGCCCTGCCTCCTGTGGGGTCAATCACCCGCCACGTCCGTGGACTGGCCTCCATCACCCACAGCCTGCCCCGGCCGCCATGTTGGAAGGAAACGACGCTGATAGACATATAGTGATATCTTATTGTTGTTTTAATTTTCTTATCTCTGATGACATATAATATGGAGCATCTTTTCATATGTTTATTTGCAATTTTACATTTTCTTTAGTGAGGTGACTACTAAAGTCTTTTGATCCATTTTTTAATTGGATTCTTTGTATTCTTATTGAGTTTTAAGTATTCTTTTTATATTTTGGATAACAGTCCTTCATCAGATGTGTCTTTTGCAAATATTTTCTCCTAGCCTGTGGCTGGGAGAGAGACAGTGTCTTTCAGAAAGTAAAAGTTTTACTTTTTAATGCAGTCTAGAATATCAGTTCTTCCCTTCAGGAATTGTGCCTTTGATGTTGCATCTGAAAAGTCATAATCAAACACAACATCATCTGAATTTTCTCCTTGTCTTCTAAAAGTTTGATAGTTTGGGGTTTTACAGTTAGGTTTATGATGAGGAAGTTCAGTTGTTGTAACAGATTTTTTTCCATTGTATTGCTGTTGCTGTTTTATCAAAATCAGTTGACTTTATTTACAGGGATCGGTTTCTGGGCTTAATATTCTGTTACAAAATTGATCTATGTGTTTGATATTTCACCAATACCACATTTTCTTTATTATTATAGTGTTAGGGTAAGGGTAGAAGTCAGATAATATCTGTCCTCTAATTGTTTTTCTCCTTCTAAAATGGATTGGCTGTTCTGGCTATTTTGCCTCTCCATATAAACTTTAGAATAAGATTGCTCATGGCTTTAGAATAACTGGCTGGGATTTTACTTGGGATTGCATTGACTCTATAGAAAAACTTTGGAAGAATTGACATCTTAACAGTATTTAGTCTTCCTATACATGAATGTGGATTATATATCCATTTATTTAGTTACTCTTTCATTTCATTTATCAGTGTTTGGTAGTTTTCTTCATGTATCATAAATATCTTGTACGTATTAGATTTATACCAAAGTATTCATTTTGGGGGGTGCTCATATAAATGATACTATGTTTTAAATTTCCAATTCTACTTTTAAATTGCTTATATATAGAAAAATAATTGACTTTTATATATTAACCTTGAATCTTGCAGTCTTGCATTCTCTTATTAGTTTCAGGAGTATTTTCAATTCTTTCCGATTATCTCCACAGAGAGTCATTTGATCTGTGAACAAAGATAGTTTTATATGTCTTCCTCCCCATTCTGTACATCTTTAATTTCCTTTTCTTGTCTTATTGCATCAGCTAGAGTAATGAAGGGGGCATCCTTACCCTGAACCTGATCTTAGTGATTTCTTTACCAACACTAATGTTATGTTACATCAGGGTTTCTTAAATTTCAATTTCTGAAATTTTTTTTATTGCTTAAGCAAGTTGAAGGCAATGGCACCCCACCCCAGTACTTTTGCCTGGAAAATCCCATGGACGGAGGATCCTGGTGGGCTCCAGTCCATGGGGTCGCTGGGAGTCGGATGCAACTGAGCGGCTTCACTTTCACTTTTCACTTTCATGCATTGGAGAAGGAAATGGCAACCCACTCCAGTATTCTTGCCTGGAGAATCCCAGGGAAGGGGGAGCCTGGTGAGCTTCTGTCTGTGGGGTCGCACGGAGTCGGACACGACTGAAGCGACTTAGCAGCAGCAGCAGCAAGCAAGTTGAGTCAGAGCTTCCTATTGCTTGCAGCTAGATGGTAAACTGAGAAAGTCAATGCTTCACCCCTCCCCTATGGGGGGAAAAATGCCTTACAAACTAGAAATGGAGTGCAAGCAAGGTGAAAATATAATTCCATGTTGCACGATATTAACAGTGACTTATGGGGCAGTAAACCCAAGAAATGTTTTAGGTATTTCTGTTAAATTATATCTATTGCCTCCATCTAAATGCAGTTTACCTTCCCTGACATCCAATGAACCCTGTGTAAACTTTGCCTATGCTGTTTATGTTCTTACTTATAGTTGTATATGAGTTTGTCTTATGTGTCCAGCTTATAATCTTAAAAGTCCATATTTTTACTGCTTGAACAAGTATGTATTTTTATACCAGTAGGAACAGAGAAAGCCTTTTTCAAATAAATGAATAAATTGTATACAGGGTTTTAGGATGTCAGAAGAAGGTGAGGTCATTGGAAAGAGGCTTACCCTACTTCATAAATACAGTTAAAGTGAAGTGAAGTGAAGTCGCTCAGTCATGTCTGACTCTTTGCGACCCCACGGACTGCAGCCTACCAGGCTTCTCCGTCCATGGGATTTTCCAGGCAAGAGTACTGGAGTGGGTTACCATTTCCTTCTCCAATAAATACAGTTAAGATAACTAGAAAAGGCTTCAAAAGAAAATTTGAGCTGTAGCTTGAAAGATTTCAGTTCAGTTCAGTCGCTCAGTCATGTCTGACTCTTTGCGATCCCATGAATCGCAGCATGCCAGGCCTCCCTGTCCAGCACCAACTCCTGGAGTTCACTCAGATTCACGTCCATCGAGTCAGTGATGCCATCCAGCCATCTCATCCACTGGCATCCCTTTCTCCTACTGCCCCCAATCCCTCCCAGTATCAAAGTCTTTTCCAGTGAGTCAACTCTTCACATGAGGTGGCCAAAGTACTGGAGTTTCAGCTTTAGCATCATTCCTTCCAAAGAAATCCCAGGGCTGATCTTCTTTAGGATGGATTAGTTGGATCTCCTTGCAGTCCAAGGGACTCTCAAGAGTCTTCTCCAACACCACAGTTCAAAAGCATCAATTCTTCGGTGCTCAGCCTTCTTCACGGTCCAACTCTCACATCCATACATGACCACTGGAAAAACCATAGCCTTGACTAGACAGACCTTTGTTGGCAAAGTAATGTCTCTGTTTTTGAATATGCTATCTAGGTTGATCATAACTTTCCTTCCAAGGAGTAAGTGTCTTTTAATTTCATGGCTGCAGTCACCATCTGCAGTGATTTTGGAGCCCCCAAAAATAGTCAGCCTCTGTTTCCACTGTTTCTCCATCTATTTCCCATAAAGTCATGGGACCAGATGCCATGATCTTCGTTTTCTGAAAGTTGAGCTTTAAGCCAACTTTTTCACTCTCCACTTTCACTTTCATCAAGAGGATTTTAGTGAAGTTTAAATAAATAAATAGATTACAATTTGGAACAGAGACATTAAGTTATGTGGAAAGTGATATTTTATATTAAAGAAATGTTAATCTAGAGGGAAGATGAATAGACAAAAGGAATATTTAGGAAAAAAATGAAGAACTGTGTAGCTGTAATGACAGGTAGAGATAAAACTCAATAAATAGTTTGGAGTCAAATTGGGAGGATCATGAATGCCAAAGAGTTTACCATTGCCCTCTAAGAATTAAAGACGAACTAAATTTGAAACAGAGACATTGTTATATAAAAGTGACATTTTATAGAAATATTAATTGAAAATTCCTCCTTCCTTGTCCCTTGTCACATGAATATAAGCGTTTCAACTTTCATTTATGACTGTCTATCCTTCTAGTTCAATGCTCCAAGCTATATGATGACTAAGGAAAACAATTTTGACCTTGGTATTTTCTGAATGTATGGTATTGCTGATGAGTATACATGGTTATAGGATTCAATACAACAGAATTCAAAAACTATATTCTTTATGACCATGCTTTTCCTCTTTGCCTGTGTCTTTCTTTCTGCAGCCCCCTCCTCACTCCAGGCTACTTCTTCACTGTCCTTACTAGATGAGAGGGAGGGTGGTTTCTTCTGCAGTTCGAGTAGAGTTAGCATCTGTGGCTATAGAGAGAGGTAGAAGAGATTGAATGTTAATGGGGTGCTAAAGGAAGAGAGGAGGGTTCCCAGGTGGTGCTAGGAGTAAAGAACCCACCTCACTGCAGGAGATGTAAGAGATATGGGTTCAATCCCTGAGTCAGGAAGAGCCCCTGGAGGAGGGCATGGTAACCCACTCCCGTACTCTTGCCTGGAGAATCCCTTGGACAGAGGAGCCTGGTGAGCTGTGGTCCATAGGGTCGCAAAGAGTTGGACATGACTGAAGCAATGTCACACTAAAGGAAAAGAGAAAACTAAAATGAACAGCAATATTACAGAAGATGTAAGCCATGAGCATTTTGAATAACTGCTACCAAGTTTAATATGGAATTTTGGAAAAAATCAGGACAGTAGAGAAAGTATTTCAAATATTGACTTTCCCACAGTGTAGGTCTTCAGTGATATTAAATTATGTTCCAGTGATGGTTGGTAGGCTAAGCAGTGTAGTCTGGTCACAAGCCCAAGAATACCTAGGCATAGTCCCAAGAGAAGTTTGTAATCAAATGCAGCTTGCAGAGAGAGTTTCAAATCTTACATGATTTTCATAATGAATGTTTTGGATTTCCACAGTATGTTTTCCTATGCTCATTTTCATTTAGATGGAGGGGGGAGATTTCAAGAATCTATGCCTTATATTTTTTATTTCAATTCCTTAAGGTACCCAGAATTTCCTTGCCAGAAGGATCCATGTAAAAATTAGAATCCATCTTGAAATTCAACTAAAGACTGCATCCCTAAATTGTTTCAAAAAATTGAAAGCTGAGCATATTGTAATCCTCAGAGCTGTCCCTAGACAGACAATATTGCAGAAGTTTTTGCCCATGTGTCTTTGTTTTGCAAATGAATATGCAACATTACATTAGAGCAACAAAAAAAATTAATCTTGGAATTGAAAAACCTAACAAATGCTGAATTGAAAAACAAGTTGGTTAACCTTAGATAAAAAGAAAAAAAGTGTCAAGTAAATTTATTTATTAATGTCTCAAATTTTATAATGATTTACCCACTGAAGGTCAAGGGAAAGGGGAAAATTGCATGTAGTATTAAATGCTGTTTTAAATGAATATTTATTGTTGTTGCTGTAAATACCGTATAAAAAAGCTAAATTATTCAAATATTACTTAGAAATGTATTCTTATAAAAGGCACCAGGCACATAGCCAATATCATTTTAAAACAAAGGCAACAACAACAAAAAATAAATTAGTACCATTTTCAGAAACCACTGTTTAGAATACCTCTTATGACTCAAATTGTTAGAATTCTGGTATAAAATCTGGTGGAATTAGTCTTTGCATTCTCATGCAGATATTGCAATGAAAATAACTTCTTGTTTGATGTGGTATAATGGATAATCTGTAGAAAAGTTTGTCTATTTTAGTCTCTCTCAAAGTTGCATTTTTAACAGCTTCTAGTGTGCTTCCTGATAAATTGAAATACATTGGGCATCCTGATTTAAATAATAAAAAGTCATAACTTTGTTTTCTACAAAGCTGAATACTAACAGTGTCTGCAAAGAGATTTGAAAAATCAAGATAAAACATTTATTCACTTCAAAATTTAGTTTGGAATATTCTAACTAAACATTTTCTCTATGAGGGACTTTATTCCAGGTAGTTTGATAAAGAGATCTTTCAATAAATAAGTTATATCTAATTGAAGACAGCTGAGAAAGCTGTATGCAGGTCAAGAAACAATAGTTAAAACTGTACATGGAACAAGAAAATGGTTCCAAATAGGGAAAGAGGTACATCAAGGATGTACATTGCCACCTTGCTTATTTAACTTACATGCAGAGTGCTGCTGCTGCTGGTAAGTCACTTCAGTTGTGTCTGACTCTTTGTGACCCCATAGACAGCAGCCCATCAGGCTCCCCCATCCCTGGGATTCTCCAGGCAAGAACACTGGAGTGGGTTGCCATTTCCTTCTCCAATGCATGAAAGTGAAAAGTGAAAGTGAAGTCACTCAGTCATGTCCGACCCTCAGCGACCCCATCGACTGGAGCCTTCCAGGCTCCTCTGTCCACGGGATTCTCCAGGCAGGAGTATCAGAGTGGGTTGCCTTTGCCTTCTCTGATATGCAGAGTATATCATGTGAAATGCTGGGCTGGATGAAGCACAAGCTGGAATCAAGATTGCTGGGAGAAATATCAATAATTTCAGATATCCTGATGACACCACCCCTATGACAGAAAGCAAAGAAGAACTAAAGAGCCTCTTAATGAAAGTGAAAGAATTGGCTTAAAACTTAACATTCAGAAAACTAAGATCATGGTATCTGGTCCCATCACTTCATGGCAAATAGATGGGGAAACAATAGAAATAGTGAGAGACTTTATATTCTTGGGCTCCAAATTAACTGCAAATGGTGACTTCAGCCATGAAATTAAAATATGCTTGCTCCTTGGAAGAAAAGCTATGACCAACCTAGACAGCACATTTAAAAGCAGAGACATTACTTTGCCATCAAAGGTCCATCTAGTCAAGGCTGTGGTTTTTCCTATAGTCATGTATGGATGTGAGAGTTGGACCATAGAGAAAGCTGAGCACCAAAGAATTGATGCTTTAGAACTGTAGTGTTGGAGAAGACTCTTGAGAGTCCCTTGGAGTGCAAGGAGATCCAATCAGTCCATCCTAAAGGAAATCAGTCCTGAATATTCACTGGAAAGACTGATGCTAAAGCTTAAACTCCAATACTTTGGCCACCTGATGGGAAGAACTGATTCATTGGAAAAGATCCTGGTGCTTGGAAAGATTGAAGGTGGGAGTAGAAGGAGACGACAGAGTATGAGATGGTTGGATGGCATCAATGACTCAATAGACATGAGTTTGAGTAGGCTCAGGGAATTCATTATGGACATGGAGGCCTGGCATGCTGCAGTCCGTGGGTCACAAAGAATCGGACCTGACTGAGTGACTGAACTGAATTGATCAGTTGATAGCTTCACTTTCAGAGTCTTGGCAAAGAAAACCATCACATTCTGCTCAGTGGTATCAGAGAGCTGATGGCAGAAATGGTTGGATTAAGAATTGATCCCAGTCCTCTGCACATTCTGTAAATGAGTTCAGTTGGTTGTAAAGTATGTTTGTGGCCTTTGCCTTTTCTTACCCTGTCCCTCCCCTTCAATCTTATTTCTGTCATTGCCGTGTCCCTTTTAGTGTGACTACCTCTGGTAATGATATTTGGGACTATGAGGTATGCTATTGAAATTTTTTCTCGTTTAATAGGGGCTTTACTCTATAATTTATTCATCTTTCCAGTGTGATTTCACTGTACACCTTAACCCATTAGAGTGAGAAATTGGCACACAGACAGGTTCAGTGTTTCAGTCCCAGAATTAGTGACTAATTATAAACACATAATTTTGTTCTCTCACTTTTTAATATGGCCCTTTTCCCATGGTACTTCAGTCAAATGACATAAAATGTTTTGTTGGGAGGAGTCTTTTCAGCAGACGGCCTCAGATTCACCTCTACCTGCTGTCCAGCATGGCTACTCTTTTCGTGTCATTCCCAAGACTCTTTGAGGCAAAAGAGCATCAGTTGTGACCCTGATAACAGAGCCTGCTCTGAGTTTGAGGCTGATCCTCCCAGGCCTGAGAAAGCTTCCTTGTCACAGGCCTTGACTTTGGTGGGATCCTTTGTCTTTTTAGCAATGGACAGGGAGGCCTGGCGTGTTGCCGTTCATGGGGTCGCAAAGAGTCGGACATGACAGAGCGACTGAAGTGAACTGAACTGAACTTCTGAGTCATCGGGCTCTGAGTTGAAGTTGGTTGAGAAATTTAAAGAGAAGATAACTGTCAGGTCATATATTTTAAGAAATAATACTTATATATGTGATGGCTACACAGATATGATTAAGAATTTCTTAGCTCAGAATCATGTATACTGAATTACTTGTTATAGCACTTAATGTGAATATGTTTAGTAAAACTTTTTGTGCTTATTTAAAATGGAGGTATTAAATGGCTTTAGAATATTTCCTTTCTATCAATTTCGTTGAACATCTTGGAAATAAATTAAGATTCAACTGAATGAATCCAAGATGTATTATTTAATTCCTATTGTAAGTACTACTTTGCGATTCACTTAAAATTATATTAAAATAATTATTAATTTTTAGGAGTTTTGACTTTGTTATACTTGAGAAGTTACTCTTTGTGTGAAGGACATTTGAAAATAAAAATAACTATCGACGGTGCTTACATGGCTAGTTCTTCGCTCTGCTTATTTTTCTTTCTCAGTTCACTAATAAGCTAGAGACTTGTGGTGAATTGCCTTTAGGGACAGAACTGGGGATATCTATATATCCCCTTAAGAATCTGCAAATGATTTCTATTAATAGATTCTAAAAATTAGTCAATTGTGCATGGCGTTCTCATCTTTCTAACTTACTTAAATTCCTACGGAACATTTGGAGACATTTGGAGAAAAGCACAAATAAATCTCTCTTGGTCTGTAAGCACTCTGTTGACCAACATTTTCTACTTTCTTTATCTTTCAAATTATTTGGCAGCTAGGACTCTGATTTCTTTTATATATATATATATATATATTTTTTTTTTTTTATTTTGCTTAACTTTACAATATTGTATTGCTTTTACTATACATCAAGATGGATCCGCCGCCAGTATACACGTGTTCCCCATCCTGATTTCTTTTTAAGTCCTTTCTCCTTTGGAGTAGGAGGTTTTCCAAAAATATTGCAATAAATGATAATTCCCTTTATTTATGTAGGCTTACTTTCATTGACTTCTCTTTAATTTTTCAATTACAACTCTCAAATTTATCAGTATGTCAAATACTGATATATATATCTCAAATATATATATGCTTGTTATCTTTTTCTTTTCTTATTCATCTTTAAAAACTGAGTTTAAATATCAGAAGCCTTATACTGCCCCCCAAGAAGTGAAATTAGGAACTGAGAAATAGGAATGATCTAATTATCTAAACAACATTAGCAGGCAAATAAGGATTACTATGTTAGCATCTGACATGAAGTATAGAAATCATAACAAAACAATTAGAAAAGGAGAGAGGGGAAACATATGAGGAAGAAAACTTAAAAATAAGAAAAGGAAGAAAATGAAGAACAAGCTACTACACAAGATTGACATGCAGGGAAAAAGGCTTAAATTAAAAGTCTGATGATAAAAATTAAGAAAGAAATGAAAAGTGAAATTGAGTGAATCTTCCAGAAAGTAAAGCAAAATGTCAACAAGACTGAAAACAAGAGAGAAAAGGTAAAAGGAATTTGGAGGATCAGTCCAATAGCTAAAAATAGGGATTCTATAGAAAAATAGAAAAAACAAGGAAGTAAAAAATTATTCTTAGAATAAACCATAAAAATTTATTCAGATTGCATGAATCCTTGAGTGTTACATAAAAGTAGAAAGCAGACTCATAGCAAAGCATACCATTACGAAATTTCATAACTGTGAGTGCAGAGGAAAAATAAAAAGGTAGCAGTCAAGTCTAGAGAAAAAGGAAAAAAAAAGTGTTTGGAATACCCATGTACTTCTCAAGGTAACACTGAAAACTAAAGGCAATAGAGAGCTGTCTTCCATAAAATTCTTAAAAAAATAATTTCTTATTAGAAGGATATACTTAGCCAAGGTATCAATGATGGGAAAATCAAGGATATTTTAAGCCATTCAGCAATCAAAGGAACGAACGAGAGTAGTGAAGACATGAGATTTGCGGAACTGACAGTTCAGTACAGAGGGTGGGGAGGCCTTGAGAATAAGAGCCTTGCACTGAGTTCTGATACCAGGAAATCAGCTAGGAAAGGAGAAGGTGAGAAGGCTCCAGGAAAGCTTGTTCTAAAAAAAATCAGATAAAACATACAGAATACCTGACACACCTGAACCTCTAGAGAGGGGATTTAGTAATTAATAGAGTGTGGGGTTAAATTAGTAATGAATATAAGGAGAACCAAGAAAATGAATAAAGCAAGAAATAGGTGATCACTCTAGTGAAAACTACAGAAATAGAAAACTAATCCTAAATAGTAAGTCTGTTACCATGACTCAGCTCTAAATTTTAATCTAAACAGTTACAGTGTAACTATTTGAGATGATGTAGCACATGGTAGAATGATTATGAGTGCGGGAGTTGAGGGGATTGGAGGAGAGAGCTCTCATTGCAAATCTTGTGTGGTATAAGTAGATAAATGACAACTAAAACTCACACTAAAACTTAGCCTCCAAAGCCATGTTCCTTAGAGGCATAGAGTTATGTCAAAATAGTGAACTAAAATGTTAAATAAAGGCATATTAGAGACAAACGGTGATAGATAGCAACATAATCAACTAAAAGGGATAAAAATTGTTGCCATGCAGAGGGTAATATGTGGAAGTAATGGGCTGGGGATCTGCTATGTTTCATAATGAAACTTGCAGAATTATTTAACTTTTTTAAACTCTTTGGAATTACAAATTTTATTAAAATTTTAAAAATGAAAAATACATACTAAAACTAAACAAGCAGAAATAAACTACTGAACCACAGACACTGGAAGATGTTTTTAAAGCTCACAAAGCAAAGAAAGAAAAAAAGAAAATCAGATACATACAGAGATCTCAATCAGTTAAAATTTGTTCTTGTTTTAGTCACTAAGTCATGTCCAATTTTTTGCAACCCCATGAACTGTAGCCCGCCAGGCTCCTCCATCCATGGGATTCTCCAGGCAAGAATACTGGAGTGGGTCGCCATGTACTTCTCCAGGGGATCTTCCCAACCCAGGATTTTTCTTGGGTATGCAGGATTGAACCTGCCTCTCCTGCATTGGCAGCTGGATTTTTTTCCCACTGAGCCATGAGGGAAGCCCAAGAATTAAAAACTAACACATATAATAAACAAATGGAGAGAAATAGAATGATGAGTACCAAAAACTAAAATAGGAAATTTTAAAAAAAGGGAAAAGTAATTATCAGATTCAATAGCATGTGATCTCAAATTGTTTAATGAAAGGTTCAATGACCATTATGTGGTCACCTATGTCTTTGAATTGCATCAGACACAGTTAACATACTCTCTCTTATTCTATGTAATAGGTTACAAAATAAAACAAAACAAAAAGCAAAATTGTAGGATAGTGAAGAGGACAGTAGAAGGAAGGGCTTATGCAGTTTGTAAGGAAAATGAACATTTCAGGGAGAGCTGTATTTGAGATGGGGTTTAAATAAGAGAGGGATCTCTGGTTGTGGGTGAAGCAGGAAATATGGATGAAACTCATCAAACTAGAGATGAAGGCACATATTGGCAGGTCATTGAAAATAAAATAATATAGGTAGGACCAGTTTATTGAGGATTATAGATTTTAATATAATAAGTACCAGATTTTAATATAATAGGTACTAGAAGTTGTTGTAAGTTCTGGAAATGCATGAATGAAAAGATTTTCAAGAAGACTAGTGTGGTAAATAGGGATAAGAAAAATCAGAGGGGGAGGAGTTTGGTGGTAATAAGATCAGTTAAAGATAGATTGTATGTATGAATTGATTAAAGTCTTTTTTAAAATGAAGCTGGAAAGATGGCATAATGAAATGTTTGAGAATTTGTGATATTATTTCTATTTTATATTTATTAAATAATGTTAGAAAATATGATGTCATTAACTAAAATGGTGAATATAATTTGAGATGGAGAATTTGGTGCAGAGTTTAAAGGGAAATTTTAACTCTTATAGGCAGTTAATATCAACATATTTGCAGTGTTACTTCTTATATCTCCTCCTTCCCCCAACTCTCCCACACACTCCTCTGGATTGCTAAAGATACCTGATCAATCACTTTCTTTGATTGATAAAACTGTTTCTGCATGTTTAGTGGAAACAACTCTACAGATAGAATATGGGGTATTACATAAGTTTTTCAATGTAAAGAGCTACAAAAGGCAAAGTTAAGAAAATTATCATAATTATCCAGAAAATTCATACCCATTTCCAAGCAAGTGGTTGTTAAAATATTCACATAGTTATAGCACTTTTCAAAAAATGCTAGTTGCCCAGATAATGACTTTATTAGGTTGGTACAAAAGTAATTGTGGTTTCAGACCATGAATTTTAAATCATTATAACTAGGCTTAAGCACATTTTTATTAATCAAAATAAGAAACATTACAATCAACACATTTTTGCTGTGAAATAAGGTGATTTGTCCCTGTAGCGTAAAAATCTGTGCTTTAGAATTCGACAAACTCTTGGAAAGCATTTTCTGCATCCTGCTGGTTGTGGAAGTGTTTTCCCTGCAAAAAGTTGTTGAGATGCTTGAAGTGGTTGGTTATCGAGAGGTCAGGTGAATATGGCAGATGAGGCAAAACTTTGCAATTTGTTCACCTTTTTGAAGCAGGGGTTGTATGAAGTGTTCTCAGGTATTCTTGTAGAAATGAACTGGGCCCTTTCTGTTGACCAGTGCTGGCTGCCTGCAGTTTTCAGTGCATCTCATTGACTTGTTGAGTTTACTTCTCACATGTAATGGTTTTCCTGGGATTCAGAAAGCTGTAGTGGATCAGACTGGAAGCAGACCCCCAAACAGTGACCATGACCTTTTATGTTGCAAGCTTTGCTTTGGGAAGTGCTTTGGAGTTTCTTCTCAGTCTGGCAACTGAGCTGATCATCACCAGTTGTCATATTAAATCCACTTTTTATTGCACATCACAGTCTGATCAAGAAATGGATTGTTGTTTTTTGCATAGAAGAAGACAACACTTCAAAATGATTTTTTTATAAATTTGCGGTTGCTCATGAGGCACCCACTTATCGAGGTTTTTCACCTTTCCAATTTGCTTCAAATGCCAAAGGACCATAGAATGTTTGACACTGAGTTCTTCAGCAACTTCTTGTGTAGTTGTAAGAGGATCAGCTTCAGTGATTTCTCTCAGTTGGCCATTGTCAGCTTCCAATAACTGCTCCCTATACTCCTTATCTTCAAGGTTCTAGTCTTCTGTGCAAAACTTCTTGAACCACCACTGCCCTGTATGTTTATTAGCAGTTCCTGAGCCAAATGCATTATTAATGTTGTGAGCTATCTCTGCTGCTTTATGACCCATTTTGAATTTGAATAAAAAAATGACTTGAATTTGTTTTTTGTCTTAACATCATTTCTATAGTCCAAAATAAATATGAAATATACAGCAAGTAATGTCATCAGCAAAAAACTCAAGAAATGTGCATTAAAATGATACATACCATACCTATAGTTGTTAAGAATGTATTCCAATATCATATGGCAAATTTTAACAGTGCAGAAACCACAATTATGTTTGCACCAACCTAATAGTTTTGTGAGACTCCAATACTTTGGCCACCTGATGTGGAGAGCTGATTCATTTGAAAAGACTGTGATGCTGGTAAAGATTGAGGGCAGGGGGAGAAGGGAACAACAGAGGATGAGATGATTAGATGGCATCACTGACACAATGGACATGGGTTTGGGTGGACTCCAGGAATTGGTGATGGATGGGGAGGCCTGGCGTGCTGCGGTTCATGGGGTCGCAAAGAGTCGGACACGACTGAGCAACTGACCTGAACTGAACTGAACTGCATAGTTTCCATGTCTGTTTATCTGTTAAGGGCATGGTCAATTTTTCAGTTGAATGATGTTTGTGAATACATGACCATTTTTTAGTCTTATTTAATATCTATGGCTTTGCTGGTGTAATGAAACCTATACAAAGAAAGGCATTAAAATAATTTCAATGCATATCATTAAGCTCATTCCCTTCCTTTTTTGTTGTTGTTCGAAAATGTTTAAACCACGAGGTCTTTATGAGGAGCCAGATCCAGAGGTTAATTAAGCAGCCAGAAACTTAAATCACATTACTGTAAGTGAGGTTAGTGACAAACATGTGACTAAAATTATACTTAAGATTTTAAATATTTATATTGTGACCAATAAACATAAATACTGTTCACATTGTGTTACCTGTGCAGGATGAAGGGAGAGGCAGAGTGAAGGTGATGTGGGATAAAGGAGAGCCAGGGAGGGAAAGCCACCTCTCTACCCAGCATCTGGGTGTTTTATACACTTCCAGGATAGGGAGATGTGTGTGTGTGTGTGTGTGTGTGTGTGTGTGGTGTGTGTGTGTGTGTGTAATATTTGGCTTGGAGGTATGAAAATGTAACTTACAACATTGTGTTTTCTTTTATTTGGACAGTTTGACTAAATTTGGTTTATTCACTATCACCCTAGATTATTTCTTCTCTTTTAAGTAGATGAAATAATTATAGCTTTTTTCCCCCTTGAACAATAACAAATCAAGCAGACCTGAAAGATATGGTTTTCTATTTATTTCTTTTGTGCGTTTCTGAAAAGTATGAAACGAACTGCTGCTCTCCTCGGGTGGGAGCAAATATTCATAATTTTATCAAAAGACTTACTGAAGTTTGACTTGTTTTCCATTTCACAATAGTTTGAAGAAGGAATATGCCTGAAGTTTGCTGTGTGTGGCTGTTGCAGAAATTTGTAATCCTGCTCATTGTGGCAAATGATGGGATGAGCTTATTTCTCATGTGTATGCAAATGCCCTACGAAAGCAGCACTTCTCTCTGGATATATACTGAGGTCATTTCCAATTTAACTTACCTAAATCTGAACTCACCTTGCCCTGTCAACCCATCTTATGATGCTTTATTTCTGTTAATTTTGCCTCTGCCATCCTAGATACTGAAACTTAAAACTTGTGTTTTACTGAAATCCTCAACCTTTAGTGAAATGGCAACCCACTCCAGTATTCTTGCCTGGAAAAATCCCATGGACAGAGGAGCCTGGTGGGCCACAGTCCACAGCGTCTCAAAGTGTCTGATACAACTTAGTAACTAAATAGCAACTCCTAGATGCTGAAACTTAAAACTTGTGTTTTACTGAAATCCTCATCCTTTTGTGCTTTTTGTGCACTTAATAGTCTTCTAGTATGACACACTATCCTTCATTATTTTTCACTCCAACCTTTCACATATGTCTCTGATAGACTGATCTTTCTAAAACATATAGTTATCAAAGATTTAGAGCATCCACCCCTCTACTAAATTAATAAAAAGCCTTACCTTGGCATTAAATCCCTTATCCTACATTCCTAACCTTACTTCTCTAATAATTCTCTAGAATATTTTTTCCTTTGGGAGTATAGTCAAAACCTTCTCCATGCATAGTTAGAGTTTCATATTATTGTGACTGTTCAATTCATCTGCGTCTCCTTGAGGAAGTTCTAATCAATTAAAATCTTACATTTTTATAGTGGAAACACCACCTCTCTATGAAACCCTCTGTGATCAGCAACAAATGACTTCAATCCTGTGAGTGTATGCACCTATATTAGCTACATTCATGTAGCCTTGTACAGTTTATACTCATGAGTTGGTAGATATCCTCTGAACACAATAGTAGAGCATACAATTGACCCTCAATGTTGATTTCCTTCTACCTGAAGATTCTAATGTTGTTAGTATCTAATATCTCTCAAGTTCTCTGTAGTGCTCATGTTAAGAGCTCAGTAAATTTGTGCAGACGAAGAGATGAAATCACTATTTGCAACCTATTTAATTTGGTGTAAAAAGTGGGCCTGTTCTATAAGATAAAATCTTCCCATGAAATGTGTACAGTATTTCTACATTAACCTCTGAAACCCCCAAACTCACAGCATGTGAACATAACCCTTTGCCTAAAGATAGTATTTTGGGGTAAGAATGCTGGTGATTTCATGAGATCCAAGAGGGCTTTCTGAAGAGCATTCCATGAAGCCCCTGCAAAAGTTATCCTAGCAAAATTTCCCACATCAATTAAATAAGCCAAAGATGGCTTACATGGAGATTAACCTCTGGGTTTAAGAGTAAATTGACTTCCTTCTTTTATTTAAAATAAATTACTTCTCACTGGACTGGAAAGCCAAATAGAGTTTTAGGAAAAAAAGAATGAATTCACTAGAGACTGTGTATAAAGTAAGGTATGTGGCAGCAATATCTATTCTCTAAAGGCTTAAATTTGACCCAATGATAGAGCCTCTTTAAAAAAAAAAAGATGGAATGAGTGTTTGGAAGAGAAATAAAGGGCAGGAGTAAATTCACAGCATGGAGAATAATTAATGATGATTCTTATGACAGATGTTTATCTTATTTAATATTTATATTTCATTACTGATTGTATTTAAATGTTCTGTTTTTAAAATACTTTTTATCCAGAAAGTACTCAGTGGTGAAGGAAAGAAGGTGTTTTCTAGCAATTAGTTTGTTAGTTATCAATCAGTTTGAAGCTTTTTATTATTTTCTGTACTTGGTGCAAATGATTTCCCTGGAGAAGGCTGATTCTGTAGACCCAGTTCAGGAAAGTGATGTTTTGGGGGAATATCTCTGAGGCTGCAGTTCTATGTAGAATTCCTTAGAACGCATTCTACTCCATTGTTGCTTCAACAGCCCCACCAGGGTAGAACTTCAGGGAGAGATGTTAACAAATGATCCAGGTTTAAACTCTTCCTGCTTCAAGGTGCCTGTAGACAATAATCTTATCTATAATGCAATAGAATTTGGCAGTTTTAATAACATTTATTCTTTTGAAAAATCCTATCTACCCTGGATTTCTGATAATTCCATATCTCTAGATCTTCAACCTGAGAGACTCTCTCTCTTTAGTGCTCATTTCTCTTCATACCCAGGAAACCTTTACTGTCTTCTCCTGTCTTTTGGAAAATCTCACACTCTCTCATGATTCCTCACTGTGTACATTTAACTTTGATTTCATTCCTGGGAAGCTGCACTTCTGGTAATTGGTGAAACTGGGATGTGAATCCATGCTTGCAGACACTAAAGCTTAAGCTCTTAATCATGCCTTATACAACACTAACTTTGCAACTTCAGTGTGATTATCATTGCTGATGTTTATTTAATGCCTGATATGTGCCAGGCACCAGGGTTGGGTTCTTTATATCTGTTATGCTACATTTCAAGCTGCTGCTGCTGCTGCTAAATCACTTCAGTCACCACAGACGGCAGCCCAAGAGGCTCCCCCGTCCCTGGGATTCTCCAGGCAAGAACACTGGAGTGGGTTGCCATTTCCTTCTCCAATGCATGAAAGTGAAAAGTGAAAGTGAAGTCACTCAGTTTTGTCCAACTCTTAGCCACCCCATAGACTGCAGCCTACCAGGCTCCTCTGTCCATGGGATTCTCCAGGCAAGAGTACTGGAGTAGGGTGCCATTGCCTTCTCCGACATTTCAAGCTAGCTATTCCATTTCACTGATGAAATCTTATGCCTTGGAAATGGCCCAAAGAGGAACAGTAGGATTGGTTGTTTGCATTTTTGCATAGAGGGTATTACTTTTACTCTGACTTTAGTTCAGTAAGATCTCAAAGATAGGTATAATTCTGGGATGTGTTTGTCTTCCTTTTTAAGTTTCTTTAAAATAGAGTTCACCAACTCAAATTTCTACATTGCTAGAGCTGATAACATAAATGAGTAAATCAGACTTCAAGATGATAAGAACTAATGAGATTTGTGGAACATCAATACTTTATACTTCATTTGAAGTTATTCAGGTTTATTTTGAAATGATGGACTTCCCAGTAGCTCCCACGGTAAAGAATTTGTCTGCAATGCTGGGGACCTGGCTTTAATCCCTGGGTTGAGAAAATTCCCTGGAGAAGGGAATGGCAACGCACTCCAGTATTCTTGTCTGGAGAATCCCATGGACAGGGGAGCCTGGTGGGCTACAGTCATGGGGTCCCAAAGAGTTGGACATGACTGAATACTACTACTAATTTGAAATGACATTGTACAGGTAAGTGTGCATGCACACACAAGCATGCACACACGTACACACCCACACTCAGATTAACATTTTGCAGCCTTTTGAATGATCACTTTTCTCTTAAGCAAAAGTTATACAGACTAGATACAGAAATATATAATTCCATTTTGGGGGTGAATGTGAAGTCATTGGTTGCATATATTCATATTTGTACCCTTAAGAACAGCCTGGTGAATGCCTGGCAATCACTTTAAAGGAGTTACTACTTTGAATTGTTTCACTTAGGTGTTAATGATACACATACGCCTTAGTACTTTTTTTCAAGAAGACATATCGTGACTTTCTTTCTTCTTTTATCAGCTGATGATAATTTATAGCCTGCGAACACAACGGTTGCCTCTCCATGGGAGGACCACCCAAGCATGCAGCGTGGTGCTCCCTCCTGTGTGGACAGTCGGTAGGCCCGGCTCTGGCCCTCACTGGGGAAAGCCTGGGCAACTCCTTTGCCACCTGGGTTTTCAATGCCGGCAGATGGGACTGCATTGTTTCAAAGTTTCAATCTGGAGAATTCAGACATTAAGGGTTAATCTACATTTTAAAATAGCTGTCTTTGGAGGAAATTATGCTATAAATGAGAAACCTGTGTGGAGTTCTGGGTTCTCTCTTTATGTTAGCTTTGGCAGGGCCAGGAGTCTGTTTTGATGATAAAGCCAGCATTTGAAACCTGGATTTTATATCGCAGGAAAACTAAGCAAATTTAAAACACTCCACATTTGCCTTTTGACACCCCATAACCAATAGATGAACTTTAATTTCTGGGAGGCCTCCCAGTGATTAATGCCTTTCCATTTATGACGTGAGAAGAATGAGCCGTATGTTACAGTTGGTCTTCTGTCCGTTTCTGAAGAGCACCCGTGCCAGGATTTTGATGTGCACTCGCGTTCTGGCACCAGGTTTCACACTTCTCACCCAGCACAGAGCCAGCTCACAGATCCTGTTCGGTACAGCGACTCCAGACACACAGCCTGAATTTGAAGGCGGCCTCCTAAAATGTGGCAGGCACAGTCTCTCTCTTCCTATTTGGAGCCCGTTGCGTGGGGCTAGGACCTGTCTCAGCCTGCCTGCAGCGCAGCCTTGGGAAAGTGGTGTTTGTTAGCTGCTCAGGGAATCAGTCTCTGTGAAGGTGAGGGCTTGATACTACATGGCTGCTTCATAAACCTTTTCTGTGGCCTATATTACTCTTAAGAGGAAATTGTTATACATTCATATTTCCATTAGAAATCACCTACTCTACTCTCTTGGAAGGGGAGCTATGGAGTAAATCCACTGGGGACTTCCTTCATTCCTACATCCTCCGTAGGAGAGAAATGACATGCACTAAGCCATGGCAATAAGCTGTTAATTGTCAGTGTTGTTCAGCCACTAGGTCTGAGGTTGTGACCCCACGGACTGCAGCTCATCAGGCCACTCTGCCCTTCACTATCTAGTGGAGTTTGCTTAAATTCATGCCCATTGAGTTGGTGATGCTATCTAATCACTTCATTCTCTGCCTCTCCCTTCTCCTTTTGCCTTCAATCTTTCCCAGGATCCACGCTTTCGAAGTATTTTTGGTTCTCCTCCCTTTAAGAGATGTGGTAGAATAGTATTTCCTTCTTCTTCTGCAGCCATGTATCTTGCTTTGCTCCATAAAATTTGAGCAGAAGAGACGTGTGTTACTCTGCACTGTGGACATTAAAAGCCAGCGTGTGATTCCCCACTTGCTTCTCCTGCTGCTGCAATGACTGAGGAAGCACGGGTTGAGAGAAGCTCTCAATGAGCCCAATTCCCTAGTCACTGGGATGAAGAGAGAACCCCCAGCTCTCCAGTGTTAGCCTTGAAGCATGAGCAGGGACAACACGTTGGTGTGTTAACTACTGATTTGGGGATTTCTTACTACTGCAGAGTGACTCATACTGACCTAGAGGCCTTGTTAATCGGACAGTAGAACCGCAGCCTTGAAGCTTGAACAGTGCAGTGCCATTTCCATTTCTTTCTCATCTCACTTTCTCTTTTAGGCATCAGTAAAACAAGTGAGTTTCCTTCATTTGGCAGAGAGACAAACAGAGTCAGTTTCTGCAGGTCTACTGTCTTCTAACTTTTCTCCCTGCGACAGGCTAGAGATACCAAAGTCTAAATTCAGAAAGGAGATAGGAGAACCTACATTCTCCAGCTAGCTTCATCATTAATAATTTTACTATATTTTGATCTCATTTAGTTCTTACATTTCTTCTCGTGTGGGTTTGGAAACAAACATGAGGAGAAGTGTTGATGGCTATTGTCTCAAATTGCCAATACCTACAAACCTTCGTTTTTTGTATAGAACATCACTTTGTCATATCTGTAGATGAAAGATGTAGACATAATATTTTTGTTGTTGATTGTTCTGAAATGGTGGCAGCCTCATGGTTTATAAATATGGTAGACAGGAGTCTATCGTGGACCCTAAACGTCTAAGTCGCTGATGTATATGCCCTGGATCCCATTCCTTTGGAGTTTAAATGCAAATGCCATTTATGTGTAAATGAAATATCCCTCCCATGGCTGTTAGGTTACATTTTAGGCAAAGGTTGGGAAGAATTTGCCAATGCAATTAAGATCCCTAATCGGTTGAGTTTTGAGTGAATAAAAGGGGAATTATTTTACTTAAACCTAAGTTAATTAGGTGAGATTTTTAAAGAGAGTTTATAGTTTACAGATAAAAGGACTCAAGAGTCATTTTTCTTCAGCACCGAAAGAGCAAATAGCCATGTTGTGAACAGCCCATGGAAGAGGCCACATGTTAAGGACCTGACATCAGCTGCTGGTTGCTCAGGGTAGTTCCTACTGACATCTAACAAGAACATAGGGACCTCAATCAGAGACAAATTCTGCCAACAACCTGAGGGAACTTGGAAGCCGATCTTTCCCTAATTGATTTTCCAGATGAGGACAAAGGCAGCCAGCATCTTGATTGAAGCCTTGTGAGACTATGAGTAACGGATTTAGGGGAAAATGTGCTAGACTCCTAATCCACAGAAACCATCAGGTAATCCATTTACTGTTAGTTTAATCTAATAATAAACTTGAATTTACTGTTAGATTATTTTATTCATTTATTAATGAATGTGTGACAATTCATTCTGCAACATCAGAAAGCTAGTACAGAGGGAACCTGATCTGACAGTTTTTTTTCTTGAAATATCTGCAGTGTTGTTTTAACAGCAAATCTTCTAGGCTTGTCCTGCTATCTCCTTAACTTCCTAAAACCACCTTTAACTCCCACGTGGAATGATGAAATTGGAAGCGGCCCTCACTTGGTTGGATGGGGCCCTTGATATCTTCAGCAGGCCTCCAGTCACACCCCTGCAAGCAGCCTTGAGAGAACTTTCTGGTCCCCAGTGCTTTGGGGTGCACAGTATCTACCTTCGCCACGTTGGAAGTGCTCTTGTCTTTACACTGGCGTCATCCGGTAAGAGTCATGAGAAGCTGGGGAAGCACCTCGATGATTGTGGGATACCAGAGAGTATGCAGCATGTCTCAAAAACCAAATGATGGGCCCCTTTTGATTCTGGAAGGAAACTATAATGATAAAGAAATATCCATTTGACTCGTTGGAAAGTACTTGTTTTTTAAGGTAGGTTTCAACGTTAGAATGTGTACTTTCATAAGATGCAGCACAACCAGACAGAAATGAGCCTCAAAGCAAAGAGGAGAGAGACTTTTGTTTGTTTTGCTCATTTTGGCAGTATGTTTTTTGAAGTTGATAATCCGAGAGGAAAGAACCAGTTTCATAAAGCACTGTTTGAAGTAAGTAACTTCTTTATAAATGTCAGTGGTTTGGCTTGTTACATTTTGTGTAAAGCTATTTTAATGAAAAGAGATAGAAGCAAACAGAAAGGCAATATATGATTAATAAGGATTTTCACGTCAATTATATAGAGGAATGGAAAGGCACCAAGAGATCTGGTTTTCAGGAAAAACTGTGCAGATTTGCCAAAGCTGGGAGAGATGGTTTTGAGGAAAAAGAGAGAAAAGAAGAAAACTCGCATGTGGGGAATGGGTTATATCCTTTTAACTGGGAACAAAGAGGCACATGGCCACGTAGCCTTGAATGTTCCATCGGAGCTGTGAAGAGCTCTACTCCAGGAGAATTTATCAATAGGATCCCACTTTAAGGTAATAACATTTACGAGGAGAAAATTCAGAGTAAAGGAATTCAAAGGCCTTTAAAACAGTGGCTTCCTCCACAGAGGTTGTGAAGGCTTTTGCTCAGAACACTGATACCTTAGGGTGGACAAATAGGACTTACGTGTAACGTTGTTTGAATTTATGGCATGAGGGTTTCCAGGAATGCTGAGTTGTCACTTCCCCATGGATTGATTAGATAAATGCAAACTAAGAAATATTACATGATTGCTTATCCTGCAGATGGTCACTTCTCAGATGAAGCTCCAGGTAGTGCTAGGAAATGGCCATTACTGGCTTTCTTCAAGCCTCGTAGTTGTCCTAAGATTTATAGGTAGCCTGTTTTTTTTTTTTTATCATTTATTCTGCCCTCATCATTGGCTTCCCTGGTGGCTCAGACAATAAAGAATCTACCCGCAATGCAGGAGAGAGAGCTGGGTTTGATCCCTGGTTCGGGAAGATCCCCTGGAGAAGGAAATGGCAACCCACTCAAGTATGCTTGCCTGGAGAATTCCCTGGACAGAGAAACCTGGCGGGCTACAGTTCATGGGGTTGCAAACAGTCAGACACGACTAATTGACTAACACACAAACATATCATTGGCCAGGGAAGGGGCATCAGGCTGGCAGCTAAACTGACGTGATACTCCAAAAACAGTGGTCTTTAATTCATCTTACTCTGGGTGGTGACTGTTGGTTCCCACCAGCTTATATAAGTTTGCTGATTGATTTTCTTTGGTTATTGGCCATCTTTTTAAAAAACTTTACTTATAAACTTTTATTAAGGATGGCATCTAGTGATAACAAAAAAATTCAAAGAGATGATTATCTGTAATGAAAAAAACCTTTTTAAAATCTATTTCTATTTTATCTGTATTAATAGTAGAAAATCTCTCAAGATGATTTTTAGGGATATGGGAGAGGTGAGCTGAAAGCTGAGATCATTAGGACATTATGAAAGGATATAAGGCTGATGATCTTGTTTTGATCACCTTTTGTTCCCCCATCGTATGAAGACTCATTCCCTGATTTATAGTAACATTATGCTGGCCATTTACTATTTAAAAAGTGTTGCTTTTGCTACTTAAATTGGCCAACCCAGTAAGTTTTAATTAGATGGATACAAATCCAATTATTTAACTAAAGTATGAAAGCAGGATCATGTTGTGAAGGATCCATACACTTATTCCTTCAAGGTATAATTAAAGTTTAAAGACAGTGTTCATTAAACAAATCTCTGCTTGAGCAGTACGGCTGGACTTTTGAGCCTGGGATCTATGTAGACTTCTTTTCTTGTCACATTTGCCATTTTTGTATCTTTTCCCCATTAAGAACAGGGGTCTGTAATGGAAAACTCTACCCCTGAAAAGCTGCCAACCATCTGCAGTAAATAAAAAATACTTTCTCACAAAGGCATATAGTTCCCATTGGGGTTTATACCACTTTGTCCTCTATTTGAGCTCTAAACCAAATGAGAGGTACACAAAAGAGTCAGGCAATTGGAAATAAAATGACCAGTTATAGTATTTAATACTAATAATACTGTTAGAAAACAAAATTTAGACAGATGACTAATCTGTGCCCCAGAACTCAGCATATCCAGGCACCTAGTCAGAGACACCCTGGAAAACCACAGCTTTGCCCACGAGAACATTTATTTACTGTTAAGCTTCCTACAAGTGGAGAATTGGCCCAACCATATGCTCTCCAAACACAGGTTGATCCCAAAGAGAGGAGGAGAGGGAAAGGGTTGAACTACTCACATACGGTCCTTTCTCACAAACTGACCAATTTTTACAGCTTCACTTCCATAACTGGCTATATAATTTGTTGGGCCCAGTGCAAAATGAAAATGCAGGATCCCTTCTTTAAAATATTTTAACAATTTCAAAAGTGACAATAGAGCATTGACTTAAACATGAGTCTTTCTAAATGTGAAGCCCTCTGTAAATTACAGATCACCCATACTTGAAGCCAGTCTTGTTCACGTCTTATCAGGAAGGACTGAGTAAGGAAATAGATGGAATGCAAAAAATAAAAAAAAAGTATTATGAATTCATATCTGTCTAACTGGACACAAAATTCAAGTATAAAGGAGGTTCCCTCAAGCAGTGACATTTCCAAGCCTCTGTTCACTTATCCCTTAGGCTTAACTGCCACACATATGGTGCACTAGAATGCTTCTATCAGGCTAGGAGAATAGCAATGTCCTCAGGGAGTTCTTGCTGTTATAGCCATGGGTGTTCTATTCTAGTACCAATCACTATTGTTTTATTGATCCTTTTGGTATACAATGAAAAAATTACTTAAGGAAGCTTTGAAATGAGTCAGAATCATACAACATAAAATAAGGCTACTTTGTACTCAGGCCTAAAATTTTTCTCCTTTGTATGTATCCCAAATTTTATGAAGCCACATTCTTCAACAAAAGTATAAGAAATTAGGTGGTAAAATCAAACTTCCTCTTAAAAATATTTCAATAATAAAATCCTCATACTACAATAACCTGTATAGATCTATAAACCCCTCCTGTTATATGGTTCCCAGGGAGAAATTAATGTTCAAACAGTTGAGTCCCAAATAAATTAAATTCTAAAACTAATATAAAAATAATCAAAGTCTGAAATAAAAAACTGTGATTCTTGTTAATTAATTAAGACCAAAGAAATTAAAACCCATATGAATCTTTACCAATACCTTATGTTTTTTCAGTCCTGACTAGAGGGGTTCTCCAAGAAAAATAAAATGAACTTACTAGTTTTGTAATTCAGAGAAAAAAATTTATTTCACATTTTAGGAAAGAAAACACAGCTTGAGAACAGCATTCCAGAGGTAATTTTAAATTCAGTTTAGTCACTCAGTTGTGTCCAACTGTTTGCGACCCCATAGACTGCAGCATACCAGGCTTCCCTGTCCATCACCAACTCCCAGAGCTTGCTCAAACTCATGTCCATCAAGGTGGTGATGCCATCCAACCATCTCATCCTCTGTTGTCCCCTTCTCCTCCCATCTTCAATCTTTCCCAACATTAGGGTCTTTTGAATGAGTCAGTTCTTCACATCAGGTGGCCAAAGTATTGGAGTTTCAGCTTCAGCATCAGTCCTTCCAATGAATATTCCAGACTGATTTCCTTTAGGATTGACTGGTTTGGTCTCTCACACTCCAAGAGACTCTCGAGTCTTCTCCAACACCATAGTTAAAAGCATCAATCCTTAGGTGCTCAGCTTTCTTTATGGTCCAACTTTCCCATCCATACATGACTACTTGAAAAACCATAGCTTTGACTAGACAGACCCTTGTTGGTAAAGTAATGTCTCTGCTTTTTAATATGCTGTTTATGTTGGTCATAGCTTTTTCTTCGAAGGAACAAACGTCTTTTAATCTCATGGCTGCAGTCACCAATTGCAGTGATTTTGGAGACCCCCAAAATAAAGTCTGTCACTGTTTACATTGTTTTTCCATCTATTTGCAATGAAGTGATGGGACTGTTGAAAAGGTTGGCTTAAAGCTCAACATTCAGAAAACGAAGATCATGGCATCTGGTCCCATCACTACATGGGAAATAGATGGGGAAACTGTGGAAACAGTGTCAGACTTTATTTTTCTGGGCTCCAAAATCACTGCAGATGGTGACTGCAGTCATGAAATTAAAAGATGCTTACTCCTTGGAAGGAAAGTTATGACCAACCTAGCTCACATATTCAAAAGCAGAAACATTACTTTGCCAACAAAGGTTCGCCTAGTCAAGGCTATGGTCTTTCCTGTGGTCATGTATGGATGTGAGAGCTGGACTGTGAAGAAGGCTGAGCGCCGAAGAATTGATGCTTTTGAACTGTGGTGTTGGAGAAGACTCTTGAGAGTCCCTTGGACTGCAAGGAGATCCAACCAGTTCATTCTAAAGGAGATCAGCCCTGGGATTTCTTTGGAAGGAATGATGCTAAAGCTGAAACTCCAGTATTTTGGCCACCTCATGCGAAGAGTTGACTCATTGGAGAAGACTCTGATGCTGGGAGGGATTGGGGGCAGGAGGAGAAGGGGACGGCAGAGGATGAGATGGCTGGATGGCATCACTGACTCGATGGATGTGAGTCTGAGTGACCTGCGGGAGTTGGTGAAGGACAGGGAGGCCTGGTGTGCTGCGATTCATGGGGTCACAAAGAGTCGGACATGACCGAGCGACTGATCTGATCTGATCTGATCTGATGGGACTGGATAACATGATCTTAGTTTTCTAAATGTTGAGTTTTAAGCCAACTTTTTATTCTCCTCTTTCACTTTTATCTCTAAGAGGCTCTTTAGTTTGTTTTTGCTTTCTGCCATAAGGGTGATGTCATCTGTGTATCTGAGGTTATTGATATTTCTCCTGGAAATCCTGGTTCCAGCTTCATGAAGTCCAGCATTTCACGATATACTCTGTATATAAGTTAAATAAGGAGGTTGACAATATGCAACCCTGACGTACTCCTTTCCCTATTTGGAACCTGTCTAACTGTTCCATGTCTGGTTCTAAACGTTTCTTCTTGACCTGCATACAGATTTCTCAGGAGGCAGGTAAGGTGATCTGGTGTTCCCATCTCTTTAAGAATTTTCCATAGTTTGTTGTCATACACACAGTCAAATATTTTGGCATAGTCAGTAAAGCAGCTGCTGCTGCTGCTAAGTCACTTCGATCGTGTCTGACTCTGCGACCCCATAGACAGCAGCCCACCAGGTTCCCCGTCCCTAGGATTCTGCAGGCAACAACACTGGAGTGGATTGCCATTTCCTTCTCCAATGCATGAAAGTGAAAAGTGAAAATTAAGTCACTCAGTCGTGTCCGACTATTAGCAACCCCATGGACTGCAGCCTACCAGGCTTCTCCGTCCATGGGATTTTCCAGGCAAGAGTACTGGAGTGGGTTGCCATTGCCTTCTCCCCGTAAAGCAGAAGTAGATGTTTTTCTGGAACTCTCTTGCCTTTTCAATGATCCAACGGATGTTGGCAATTTGATCTCTGGTTCCTCTGCCTTTTCTAAATCCGTCTTGAACATCTAGAAGTTCACAGTTCCCATACTATTGAAGTCTGGCTTGGAGAATTTTGAGCATTACTTTCCTAGCGTGTGAGATGAGTGCAATTGTACAGTAGTTTGAGCATTCTTTGGCATTGCCTTTCTTTGAGATTGGAATGAAAACTGACCCTTTCCAGTCCTGTTGAATTTTAAGTAAAATATGCTCTAAGTTTTTCATAGAGAAAACTGAATAACATTGGACATTGAAAAGTGTCAAAATCACATTTTCTTACGTGTCATGTGGGATTGCCATTTTGAGCACGTGACAGAAGACTGTGAGTGCTCCCTCAGCCTGCCATCATCAGGGGGTAAACAGAAGGAAACCTGATTCAAGGAAGGAGGGTCTTCTCCTTAGGAGTGAGTCCGAGGGGCCCTGGGGAGGCCATGAGTCCCTCTGAAACAGAGAGTGATCTCTTGTCATAGCATCAAGACAGAGCTCGTGCTCTGAGCTAGTGCCCGCTTCCTCCCTGAGCAGTGTGGAACAGTGATGACACAGTGCAGCCTCTGTGGCAGTGAAAGAGTGACAGGACCACATGCTCCTTTTGAGATACGACAGTCTTATCCTACAGCTCCAGTGTGGCTATGGGAGAAAATGGAGGTCTCACCAAAGACTGTTGAATTTCAGTAACGGTCAAAGGTGGCAGAAACACGTGTCTCCAACATATCAGTTGGGAAATCTTCCTTCTTTAAGGTGGAGAAATCTGAACTCTACCGTTTGTAGTATGGCAGGAACAATTAGATTACCTAGACCAAAGTAAGAGCCGTTAGTTATTTTAAAAATTCTTGCTGAGAGATCTCTGGAAGTGAATGTTATTATTCTGATAGATTGAACTAAATTTTATTTTAAAATAATTATTAAATAATATGTCTATTAGTTACAATTAGAAGGCATTTGTGTGCTCTAATAAAGAAAGCGTTTTCCATCGGTTTATGCTTATTCACTTTAGTGTTTTCTTCATTCTGACAACGTGTTGTCAGTTTTGTCTCAGGCATTTCTGTCCTTGCCCCTTATCTGCATTTTTGCTGTGGGGAAGAGAATGATGTTTATTTCCTCTCACCTTCTATTGCATCCTCCTGCATTTTTTTTTTTTTTTTTTTTTTTTTGTGGCAGGCCTGAATCCCAAAGAACGTGGGTCATAAAGGGATAGTCACAGCTTCAATGATTCCTTATGTCTGAGGCTGCAGTGATTCCCTGTGTCTGAGGTTTCTGTCCTAGAGGCAGGAGAAGTGTGTTCAGCTGGGACAGTGAATCAATTCATGATGAATTCAGCAGCCTCTGCCCTTTGACCCTTTTCTGCATTATCAGGGGCAGTCTTAGAATGCCTAATGGTGATAGTGGTGAAGGGGTGAATGGGCATAACGCCTGTCCTCTGAGTCTTCAAAAGGACATAAAATGTAGCCGATAATGACCTTTATTATTCTCAAAAATAATTTTTGCTCTAAGATAGAAGAATATCAATGCGAGGGAAATGCTACTACTCATGAACTGTTAAGGTCTTTCTACTCTTGTATATTCAAATCACTTGATATCTGCTGCTTTATTGATAAGTCCTTACAGGTTTTATAGCACTAGAGATAATCATATACAGTTGACCTTTGAACACAATGAACTTGAACTGCATGGGTTCCCTTAAATACTATTTTTTTTTTCAATAGCAAATACTATAATGCTGCATGATTTGTAGTTGGTTGAATTCATGGTATTGAGCCACAGATATGGAGGTTCTGATTATAAAGTTACATACAGATTTTCAACTGTGCAGAGGGGCAATATCTGAATCTCCATGTTTTCATATCAGCTGTACATTCTGAATCAAATCCATGTAGTTTGAAGCAGATTTAATGTGTGGCCATTCAACAAATACAGTCCTTGCAAATTTTCAGATATCAGGTTCCCCATAAAAGATTGTAGAATTCAAAACTTTCCTTCTTTGCACTCCCTCTTCATGTTTTCTCATTTTATGTAGAAAGATATAACCACAAAATGCCGGAAAATGCAAATGTCGAAACAGCTAGATAAGCTAAAAAAGTTGGCTGTGTATTTATGTCATTGCAGTATCCAAACAAGCAAAATCATCACCAAACCACGTTTAAGTACAAAGTTCCTTGTGCAAGAATTTGAAAATGTTCACCTTTCATCGCTCCCCTTTCTTGGCATCTGCCTTTCATGTATAGATGGTCATTAAGCCCAACAATTCCTCTGGCACCTCTCTTCTCTTTTTCATTTCCCTCCTACAATTCAAGGCTAAGCCCTTATAACGTTATATGCACCCTCATATTAGTCTCCTAACAATGCTTGCGACTTATAAGTGTCTTGGCCCAAGACTCCAGTGTAGACTGGTGACACACAATCTTTTGCATTGTAGTGGACTCTGGGGTCCCTGGTCCAGGCATTCCATCGTATTTCCTTTTCCCTGACAGTCATACATAATATGTCATATGATTTCTTGTCCTCCAAACCTTGCTGTTCAGTAGCTCCTTTTTGGAAGCCCCTCTATCATAAGGATATTAGACCTTTTGATGTTGGCTGTGTGGTCATGGATAGGCACAAAGATAGGAACTATGAACATAAAAACAAGAAAATTATAAGAAATAATAAAATTATAAAGAATTGATATGAATGCCATATCTGTTTCTGAATGCCATCTGAGATGTTAACTGAAAATATATATTTGACTCTATTCCTTGGCATTTATTTCAGAAGCTCAGATTCACCCAGTCTACCTGGGTTTTCAGATTTCACCTTAGAAAAGCCTAGTTTAGAGTTAGCCCCACATTTAGGAAGAATCACAGATATCCCCTGGGGCTTTACTTATGTCTCTTAGAACATGCAAGCCAAGTGAGACTCAAATCCCTTTGTAATTGTCCCAGATAAATCCACTCAGGATTTTCTCACCTCTTGCTTTATATTTTAGACTTATCTCCCACTCTTCCTCTAAATCAATGGATTTCAAGCCATGCTCCTTACAGCACCGTGGGATGTCTTACCCCCATGGGTATACAGCAGTGAAGGGGAAAGTAACGTGGTACTAAACGAGGCCTAAATGTTAGGCAGTTGTCTCACTGACTCTTAAACCAAAGTAACTGCATTTTTGTTCCTTTGTATTTTCTTCCATTTTTGTATATTTGATTTGAACAAAGAAATTTGGATCCTGCCATTCCCTCAATAATCATTCCAAACTTTCTCTTGACATCAAAATTCTTGGGAAAAGGTGTATATACACTGAATGAAATTGTCCCTTTGAAGGTCAGAAATGCCATTTGTTTTTCCAGTTAGCTTGTGTTTTTATCTTTTACAACCACCTTTGACATCACTCACCATTCTCTTCTCAATCATGACTCTCCCTCTCACCATTTCCAGGATGTAGGATGTAGCTGTATGTCTATGACAGTTTGTGCTCCAATTGTTTACATGCCCCTCCCACCACATACACCCCCACCTCCCGCCCCCTGCTCACCACCACCATATCATCAGTCTTAGGCTATATCCTCTAGAAACAGAGTCTGAGATGGGGCTTATTAGTCAAGAGATTTGCTGGAAGTGCTCTCAGGAGTTGCTGCTGCTGCTAAGTCACTTCAGTCATGTCCAACTCTTTGTGACCCCATGGACTGAAGCCTACCAGGCTCCTCCATCCACGGGATTTTCCAGGCAAGAATACTGGAGTAGGTTGCCATTGCCTTCTCCAGCTCTCAGGAGTTAGGGAAGTAGAATAGCACAGAGTAAAATGGTAAGCAAAAACATGGCTTCAGTTGGAGACCAACTTCAGTTTGATCCTATGAAATGCTCTGTGACACAAACTGAACCACTCTGGTTTCTCTTTGAGGCAAATGACTCCATTTTTCCCAAGCTTTTTTGCCAACAATTACAGTCATGGGTAGGTGCCGGGGTCCAGCCCCAGCTGATCCAGGGTATTCGAAGGAGAGACAGCGTCAGAGAGTTCACGGGATACAATAGCTTTATTTTAATGTTAATTAGAGATATAAAGAGTGATAGAATGGGGATAGCTCAGTACGAAAATTCAGAGGAGAAAAGAGGCTGAGTAGCTTGGTTTACGTGGAAAATCAATATAACCTGTGACACCAGGTTAGCTCTGACCACAAAGGCCACAGGTGCCCTCTTGAATAGCAGAAGGTGCCCCACCTTAGGCACCTTCTCAAGTGGGTCTTAGAAGCCCAGGCAAATAAATGGTCGCAGAGGACCTCCGTGCTCCAGATGGAGACTCAGCTGGAAATTGAGAAAAAAGAATGACTTGGGGAGACCAAGCTTTGGTTAGCAAGGCCCGTAGCTTTATTTTCAACAGGAGCTTTTATACCCTATGTTGTACATAGAGGATAATAGGGGATGTGAAATCATGCAAAGTCAGCAGTCTTTGATCCTTATCAAAAACCAGGGTTTCTTTCCTGCAAATTTATCGTATACAAATGGTTTAGGTGATTTACATCATCTCCTGGCCAGAAGGCCTATTAATATTTTATGACTCTTGACAAAGGTTTGTCAATCCATAAGACTTATTTTCTCTAAGAGTAATTATTTTAAGGTTTGGCGCCATCCTCCGAAGGTGTTAGATAAAGTTGCATTCCTATAGGGCAGAAGTGCAGTGGGTTTACAACAAAGGAAAGAATTTATTACTCTAAGGGTCTAAAGTTGCTAACACCAAAGCCACTACTTATTTTTTCTACATACCAACTATATTAATTAATACACATTCAAGGATACAATACAGGGGATGTGGAAACTTGGCAGCAAGCATTGGCTCATCAATGAAATCTTTTACTAGTTTTATTCTGACAGTTTCTAACTCTCCGAGAGGCTCTAAGCTATTTGAATATCTTAAGCATCCTGTGCCTCTTGAGGCTGGGAGACTGTAAACAATCATATGCATAGCTGTAGGAGTCTGGGTAAACTTGTCAGGCGAGTTAGAGAGCTATCTGAGGAGTTTGGATTTAAATACTCCTAATGCCCAGGAGAAGGCAACGGCACCCGATTCCAGTACTCTTGCCTGGAAAATCTCATGGACGGAAGAGCCTGGTAGGCTGCAGTCCATGGGGTTGCTCAGAGTCCGACACGACTGAGTGACTTCACTTTCACTTTTCACTTTCACGCATTGGAGAAGGAAATGGCAACCCACTCCAGTGTTCTTGCCTGGAGAATCCCAGGGACAGGGGGGCCTGGTGGGCTGCCATCTATGGGGTCGCACAGAGTTGGACACGACTGAAGTGACTTAGCAGCAGCAGCAGTAGCAATGCCCAGGAACTTTATTAATTGGAGCTGTAAGTTAACTCTTTATCAGAGAGAGCAAGATGGTGGTGGGGGACAGCCCCCAGTAAAGTCAGAGGTGAGAGCACAAAGCAATGAAGTAGGCAGACTCTGGTTTTTTGGGGGTAGATGCTCGAGAATATCCAGGGGGCCTCCTGAGGCTCGATCCGGCCTTTGTGTATGCCGAGCCTCCTTCCTCATGACCTTTGCAACGGGGGGAGTTCTCCATGCTGGCTCCCGGCAGGTAGGTAGGTTTAGTTTCTCAGTCATGTCCAACTCTTGTGACCCCATGGACTGTAGCCCACCAGGCTCCTCTGTGCATGGGATTCTCCAGACAAGAACACTGGAGTGGGTTGCCCTTTCCTTCTCCAAATCACAGTCATAGGGATATGACTCCAGTCAGTAAAGGGGATATTACTCCAGTCAGTAAAGGGGATCTGCACAGGACTTCATCAGCCTCTGCTGTATCATCTTTAGCTGTGTCCTCTTTCCTCTTGCTTTATCTCCCTTAAAGTGATGTACTGAACATTCTATGAATACATGTAATATCTGCTATGTGTATGTCACTAACATCTCCTCCCAACCGTAGATCTTCATTTCTTAATTCACTGCACATTAGATGTCCTACAAAGTTCACATTTTCAGAACCAAAATTATTTCTCATTATTTTACCTTCCCGAACTGAATTTGCTATATTTGTAAATGGTATTGCTACTCTTTTTGGTGGGGATAAAAATATTTTAAACTATATATTATGTTTTCTTCCTAGAACATCAAACTCTATCATAGGAGTTTGACAGAAATTTGTCACAGGAACTTCTTTCTTCTTGTTTACTTCCCAATTTTAATTCCTTGCATTTAGTATTTGTTCATTTTCTTCAAAGCTTTAAAGGCTTTTCTACACATTTGCACTTGGAAGAATTAATAAAGAAATGAGGGAATGAATAATACTGAGCTTGCTTTCTCTATTCTTTTCACTTTTACCTCTATTTCTTTAATCTTTGAACATACTTTTGCTGAGTTAACTTTTCCAAGTGAAACTTCTTCAACCTCTTTCCGAGGTCACTTCTTTGTACTTTTCCAAATGTCGGCTTCCCTGGTAGCTCAGCTAGTAAAGAATCTGTGTTCCATGCAGGAGACCCTGGTTCAATTCCTGGATTGGGAAGATCTCCTGGAAAAGGGATAGGTTACCCATTCCAGTTTTCTTGGGCTTCACTGGTGCTTAGCCAGTAAAGAATCTGCCTGCAATGCAGGAGACCTGGGTTTGATCCCTGGGTTGGAGAGAATCCCTGGAGGAGGGCATGGTAACCTACTCCAGTATTCTTGCTTGAGAATACCAATGGACAGAGGAGCCTGGCAGGCTACAGTCCATGAGGTTGCAAAGAGTCAGACAAGACTTAGTGACTAAGCATAGCAAATGCTGTTCAGTTGCTAAGTTATGTGCAATTCTTTGCAACCCCATGGATGACAGAATGTCAGGCTTCTCTACCCTCTACTGTCTCCTGGAGTTTCTCAATTTCTGTCCATTGATTAGGTGATGCTATCCAAATATCTCATCCTTTGCTGCCTCCTTCTCCTTTTGCCTTCAGTCTTTCCCAGTGAGTTGACTTCTTGCGTTAAGTGGCCAAAGTATTGGAGCTTCAGCTTCAGCACCAGTCCTTCCAGTGATTATTCAGGGTTAATTTCCTTTAGAGTTGACTAATTTGATCTTATTGTAGTCCAAGGGAGTCTGAACAGTATTCTCCAGCACCATAATTAAAAAGCCATCAATTCTTCAGCTCTCAGCCTTCTTTATGGTTCAACACTCACATTAGTACATGACTATGGAAAAAAACATAGTTTGACTCTCTGTACCTTTGTCAGCAAAGAGATGGCTTTGCTTTTTAGTATGCTCTCTAGGTTTGTCATAGCTTTCCTCCCAAGAAGTAAGTCTTCTTTAATTTCATGGCTGCAGTTTGGAGCCCAGGAAAATAAAATCTGTTACTGTTCCTACTGTTTCCTCATCTATTTGCCATGAAGTGATGAGACCAGTGCCATGATCTTAGTTTTTTTTTGAATGTTGAGTTTCAGACCAGCTTTTTTCACTCTCCTCTTTCACTTTCATCAAGAGGTTCTTTATTTCCTCTTCATTTTCTCCCATTAGAGTGGTATCTTCTGCTATCTCAGGTTGTTGATATTTCTCCCAGCAATCTTGATTCCAGCTTGTGTTTCATCCAGCCCAGCATTTCACATGATGTACTCTGCATATTAATTAAGTAAACAGGGTGACAATATACAGCCTTGACGTACTCCTTTGCCAATTTTGAACTAGTCAGTTGTTCTATGTTCAGTTCTAACTGTTGCTTCTTGACCCACGTACACGTTTCCTCTTAAAATGAAGACAATTCTGTAGTCTTTAATGAATCTAACATTATGTATTTACTTAAAATCAAAGAGTATATTGTGGTTTGATGCTCAGGATATTCTGTCAGGTTTCTTTTCCCTAAAGCCCCTCCCACTGATCAGCTCTGGCCTATATAGGGAGATTTGATTAATTCAGTATAATACTAATACATCTCCCAGGTGAAATAGAGGGTTAGGATTTAGAAATGAATGTTTGGTTACTTCTAAAATTGACAAAGTACAACTTCTGAATGAAATGACAGTGAACAAGTTTAGTAATTACTCTCAAATGGCCAACAGGTACATGACAAGTGCTCAACATCACTCACCATCAGGGAAATGCAAACCAAAAGTACAATGAGGTATCACCTAATACCTGTTATAAGGCTAACCTAAAGAAGACAAGCGATAACAGGTGTTAGCCAGTATGTATAGAAAAGGTACCCCTCACACACTGTTGGTAGAAATATAAATGGTTCAGTGACTGTGGAAACAATATGGAGGTTCTCAAAAAATTAAATTAAAACTAACTATGTTCCAGCAATCCCACTTCTGAGTATATATCCCAAAGGCAAATGTCAACAATGCAAAAACTGCAATTACCTTTGCACCAACCTACTAACATGGAGGATTTCACTTCCAATAATTACAAACTAGTTGACCCAAACCAGTCTTTTATCTGTCAGAAAAAAAAAAAAAAAAAAAGAAAACCTGGTCAAAGTGTTTAAGACATCTTTTTGAAAGTATTAAAGAGCTCATAAAATAATGAGGAAAAGTCAGGCCAAGATTTTGGAGAACTCAAAATAGTGACTGAAAAGTGTCTTTGCTTTGAGGATATTTTCCCAACCTGAGAGAGGCAGCTGCAAGCTAAGTGGTGATCTTTTGGTGGTCTCCTGGGTCTTGGAGGACAGAGGTCAAAGCTGGAATCCTGCTAAGGATGGAGACTCTGGCCTCAATTAACACCAGATTCATAAAGAGCTATGACCTCAAGAAAGTGTGAATGAGAAGTAAATTTGATAATCATAAGGGGTTGCAGCCAGAATTTTATCATTTAGGGTAAAGGAAACCCTCTAACAGTTCCAAGAAGCTGTCGCAGATAATCCCTGGAGGAAGTTATCATTATCTTAGATATCAAAGTCTTCTACCAAACAATTTACTAACTATAACTTTTATCATACAGCTAAAGATAGTAAAGCAAGTTCTATACATCAAAAATAACATATAGTACGACCAAACCCACAAAGACATGGGAATTTGGAACTATTGGACATGGATAATAAAACACATCTTACTGTGGTTTAAAAAAAAATGTAATATGGTATAATTTGCTTGAAAACTAGAAACTAAAAAATGACACAGGAGATATTACTACACACCTAAAATGGCCAAAACCCAGAGCACTGGCAACACCCAATGGTGGTGAAGATGTGGAGCAACAGGACTGTTATTCACTGCTGGTTGGAAAGTAAAATGGTATACGGACACTTTGGAAGACAGTTTGCCAATATCTCACAAAACTAACCATACTCCCACCATTCAATCTAGCAATCTCACTCCTTGGCATTTACACAAAGGAGCTGAAAACTCAGGTCCACACAAAAATCTGCATGCAAATGTTTATGGCAGCTTTATTCACAACTGTCAAAACCTGGAAGCAACCAATGCCCTTCAGTTAGTGAATGGATGATATACTGTGGTACATCCAGACATAGAAGAACTATACAAAGAAGATCTTAATGAACCAGAGAACCAGAATGATGTGATCACTCACCTAGAGCCAGACATCTTGGAGTGTGAAGTCAAAGGAAGCATAGCATCACTATGAACAAAGTCAAAGGAAGCATCACTATGAACAAAGCTAGTGGAGGTGATGGAATTCCACCTGAGCTATTTCAAATTCTAAAAGATAATGCTGTTAAAGTCCTGCACTTAATATGTCAGGAAATTTGAAAAACTCAGCAGTGGGTGGCCACAGGACTGGAAAAGGTCAATTTTCATTCCAATCTCAAAGAAAGGCAATGCCAGAAAATGTTCAAACTCCTGCACAATTGCACTCATTTCACATGCTCAAAAAGTAATACTCAAAATTCTCCAAGCTAGGCTTCAACAATGCATTAACCAAGAGCTTCCAGACATTCAAGTTGTATTTAGAAAAGGCAGAGGAACAAGAAATCAAATTGCCAACATCTGTTGGATCATAGAAAAAGCAAGAAAATTTACAGAAAAGCAGCCACTTCTGCTTCATTCTCTACTCTAAAGCCTTCAACTATGTGGATAAGAACAGAGTGTGGAAAATTCATCAAGAAATGGGAATACCAGACCACCTTACATGCCTCCTGAGAAATCTTCTATGTAGATCAGGAAGCAACAGTTAGAACCAGACATGGAACAACTGACTGGTTCCAAATTGGAAAAGGAGTACATCAAGGCTGTATATTGTCACTCTGCTTATGTAACTTATATGCAGAGTACATCATGAGAAACGCTGGGCTGGAAGAAGCACAAGCTGGAATCAAGATTGCCAGGAGAAATATTAATAACCTCAGATATGCAGATGACACCATCCTTATGGCAGAAAGTGAAGAGGAACTAAATAGGGTCTTGATGAAGGTGAAAGAGGAGAGTAAGAAAGCTGGCTTAAAACTCAACCTTCAGGAAACTAAGATCATGGCATCTGGTTCCACCACTTCATGGCAAATAGATGGGGAAACAGTAGAAACAGTGACAGACTTTCTATTCTTGGGCTCCAAAATCACTGCAGATGGTAACTGCAGCCATGAAATTAAAAGATGCTTGCCCTTGAAAGAAAAGCTATGACCAACCTAGACAGCATATTAAAAAGCAAAGACATTGCTTTGCCGATGAAAGTCCTTCTAGTCAAAACAATGGTTTTTCCAGTAGTCATATATGGACATGTGCGTAGGACCATAAAGAAAGCTGAGTGCCAAAAAATTAATGCTTTTGAACTGTGGTGTTGGAGAAGGCTCTTGAGAGTCCCTTGGATGGCAAGGGTATCAAACCAATTAATCCTAAAGGAAATCAGTCCTGAATATTCACTGGAAGGACTAATGCTGAAGCTGAAGATCCAATAATTTGGCCACTTGATGAATAGAGCCAATTCATTAGAAAAGATCTTGATGCTGGGAAAGATTGAAGGCAGGAGGAAAAGGGGGTGACAGAGGATGAGATTGTTGGATGGCATCACCAACTCAGTGGGTTTGAGTTTGAGCAAACTCTGGGCTATGTTGAAGGACAGGAAATCCTGTCATGCTGGAGTCCATGGCGGAGGGGTGTGCATTGCAAAGAGTCAGATACAACTGAGCGACTGAACAACAACAAAAAGAAACAAGTTATTAAGCCATTAAATGACATCGAGAGCCTTAATTATGTAGTACTAAATGAAAGACAGTCTAAAAAGGTTACATACTGTAGGATTCCAAGTATGCAACTTTCTGGAAAATGCAAAGCTATGGAGAGAATACAAACACCAGTGGGTGCTGTGGACTGAAGGGTAGGGGAGTGTTGAATAGGCAGAGCACAGAGGATTTTTTAGAACAGAGGAAATGCTATATATGATGCTATGGTGAGGGGTATAAGTCATTATACATTTGTCCAAACTCATAGAATGTACTGCAACAAGAGTGAATCCTAATGTAATCTATGGACTTTTGAAAATTATGTGTCAGTTTAGGTTAATCAGTTGTAACAAAAACCACACCAGTGGAGGATGTTGATAATGAAGAAGGCTATGCATGTATAAGGGTAGAGGGTATATTGGAAATCTCTTTACCTTCCCCTCAATTTTGCTGTGAACCTAAAACTTCCTTAAAAAATGAAATTTTTCCAGATCATCCCCCCTCCCTCTCCCGCAGAGTCCAAAAGACTGTTCTATACATCTGTGTCTCTTTTGCTGTCTCATATACAGGGTTATCGTTATCATCTTTCTAAATTCCATATATATGCGTTAGTATACTGTATTGGTGTTTTTCTTTCTGGCTTACTTCACTCTGTATAATCGGCTCCAGTTTCATCCACCTTATTAGAACTGATTCAAATGTATCCTTTTTAATGGCTGAGTAATGGCATTGAAATGTGTATAATATCATATAAGAAATGAATTGCCAGTCCAGGTTCAATGCAGGATACAGGATGCTTGGGGTTTGTGCATTGGTATAACCCAGAGGGATGGTATGGGGAGGAACGTGGGAGGGGGGTTCTGAATTGGTAACACATGTACATCTGTGGCAGATTCATGTTGATGTATGGCAAAACCAATACAATATTGTAAAATAATTAGCCTCTAATTAAAATAAATTTAAATTTAAAAAATGAAATCTTAAAAAAGATGACCTAAAACAAATAAACATTATATAATAAAAACTATGATAAAATAATAATTTGGTTTATAGATTTAAGAGAAATTAAATACATATGAAGAGATATTAGATAACTGGAAATCAGAAGAAACTATTCAAAAAGAAGTATAGAATAATATGAAGGAAAATACAGACGAGGAAAAAACAACTTAGAAAATTCATGCTGCTGCTGCTAAGTCACTTCAGTCATGTCTGACTCTGTGCGACCATATAGATAGCAGCCCACCAGGCTACCCTGTCCCTGGGATTCTCTAGGCAAGAACACTGGAGTGGGTTGCCATTTCCTTCTCCAATGCATAAAAGTGAAAGTGAAGTCACTTCATCGATTCATAGAGACAATCTAATATCCATTTCATTTGTGTCTTAGGAGAAAATGAAGTAGAAATACTTGATGAAAAAATAGTTGAAAATACTATAGAACATATTAACGCCACCTGATCTCATATTTTATAAACCCAGTGAACCACAATTGGGAAAATTTGGTTTGCTTTCTCTTAGACACATAGTGACATCCCAGAAAACCAGAGACAAATTTTAAAACAGTTATAGGACATTATCAGTAAAGAAAAATATGGTTAAATTGAAAACTCACTTCTTGAGTCCAAGAATAGAAACCAAAGGATAAAGGAATGATGTTTACAATGTACTAGAGAAAAATGACAGTTTCAAAACTACAGTTTTATACCCAATAGTATAAGCACCCCTCAAAAATGAATGCACAATGACATTTTAAAGAGAGCAAAACCACTACAAAAGAATTAGTCACTATTGAGTGGCACTAAGGAAAATTATAAATCGTATATTTTAGGCAGAAGGCAGATAATCTCAAATGAGAGGTCAGAGTGGTGGAAAAATGCTAATTATAAGGATAAGACTAATGAATACTGGCTAGTTTAAAGGAGGCAAAGGAGGTGACAGAGGATGAGATATTGGATGGCATCTCTGGCCTAGTGGCACACATAAGTCTGAGCAATCTCTGGGAGATAGTGAAGGACAGGGAAGCCTTGTGTGCTTCAGTTGATGGGGTCACAAAGAGTCGGACATAGCTTAGCAACTGAACAACAAAACAACAATAATGGTTGCCCGTGTTCAATCCCTGCATTGGGAAGATCTCCTGGAGAAAGAAATGGCAACCCATTCCAGTATTCTTGCCTTGAAAATCCCATGGATGGAGGAGCTTATTAGGCTACAGTACATGGGGTTGCAAAGAGTCGGACACGACTGAGTGACTTCACTTTCACTTTATGGGTTTAATAACACTTAATATTAAAATATTTGACAGGAATAGCCTATAAATTAAGAGCTGGATAAATGGTTTTAAGATGTTCCAAAGTCTTGGAGAAGAGTTAGAGATCAGATCAGATCAGATCAGTCGCTCAGTCATGTCCGACTCTTTGTGACCCCATGAATCGCAGCATGCCAGGCCTCCCTGTCCATCACCAACTCCCGGAGGTCACTCAGACTCACATCCATCGAGTCAGTGATGCCATCCAGCCATCTCATCCTCTGCCGTCCCCTTCTCCTCTTGCCCCCAATCCCTCCCAGCATCAGAATCTTCTCCAGTGAGTCAACTCTTCACATGAGGTGGCCAAAGTACTGGAGTTTCAGCTTTAGCATCATTCCTTCCAAAGAAATCCCAGGGCTGATCTCCTTCAGAATGGACTGGTTGGATCTCCTTGCAGTCCAAGGGACTCTCAAGAGTCTTCTCCAACACCACAGTTCAAAAGCATCAATTCTTCAGTGCTCAGCCTTCTTCACAGTCCAGCTCTCACATCCATACATGACCACAGGAAAGACCATAGCCTTGACTAGGCGAAACTTTGTTGGCAAAGTAATGTCTCTGCTTTTGAATATGCTATCTAGGTTGGTCATAACTTTCCTTCCAAGGAGTAGTGTCTTTTAAATTCATGGCTGCAGTCACCATCTTTAGTGATTTTGGAGCCCAGAAAAATAAAGTCTGACACTGTTTCCACTGTTTCCCCATCTATTTCCCATGAAGTGACGGGACCAGATGCCATGATCTTCGTTTTCTGAATGTTGAGCTTTAAGCCAACCTTTTCACTCTCCACTTTCACTTTCATCAAGAGGCTTTTGAGTTCCTCTTCACTTTCTGCCATAAGGGTGGTGTCATCTGCATATCTGAGGTTATTGATATTTCTCCCAGCCATCTTGATTCCAACTTGTGTTTCTTCCAGTCCAACTCTTCTCATGGAGAAGAGTTAAGGTATTGAAAAATATATACTTTGGTAATTTAAGACTGCTTGTGTAAATTTAGGAGATAAGTAATGCCACAGGTGCTTTTGTTACCTTGATCCATTGGCCCATTTCAGTGTGCCTGCTGGTCTAGAAGACTGTCCAGTATGCTTGCTGACAACTTAGTATCACAAATGCCTATATCTCCTTTCCTCTCCTCCTGAAGGAATTCTACGGCTCTCTGAAGCTGATTCTACGGCAATAGATACAATATATTTTATGCAGAAAAGTCAAATACTCCAGGGATACAATCTGGTGAAAAATGCCGCAGCTACTCAGTCTTTCTGTAGGATGATCCTGTGTTTGTTTCACAGATTTTCAGAGAATTTACCAGATGATCAACCTCAAGTTGTCCATACCAGTGCCTCACTCATTTAAACACCCTTTATTGGCTTTTCTCTCTCTACATCTCATATTTCCCACCTTCCCAGTTCTTCCTGGGATTTCTCCCAAGTAAACTTCTGGCACGTAAGTTCTTATATGGGGCTCTGATTTTAAAGAAGCCCTATTCAGTGGTCATGTATGGATGTGAGAGCTGGACTGTGAAGAAGGCTGAGCGCTGAAGAATTGATGCTTTTGAACTGTGTTGTTGGAGAAGACTCTTGAGAGTCCCTTGGACTGCAAGGAGATCCAACCAGTCCATTCTGAAGGAGATCAGCCCTGGGATTTCTTTGGAAGGAATGATGCTAAAGCTGAAACTCCAGTACTTTGGCCACCTCATGCGAAGAATTGACTCATTGGAGAAGACTCTGATGCTGGGAGGATTGGGGGCAGGAGGAGAAGGGGATGACAGAGGATGAGATGGCTGGATGGCATCACTGACTTGATGGAAGTGAGTTTCAGTGACCTCTGGGAGTTGGTGATGGACAGGGAGGCCTGGCATGCTGCAATTCATGGGGTCGCAAAGAGTCGGACACGACTGAACGACTGAACTGAACTGATCTAAGACAGTTCACCCAACTTGGCTCTAGAAAGCAGCCTTTTAGGACATGATTCTAGTATTGGCCTACTTGTGTGTTAAGTTGTGTCCGAGTGGCTCCTCTGTCCATGGTATTCTCCAGCCAAGGCTGCTGGAGTGGATTGCCAGTTCTTCTTCAGGGAACCTTCCTGACGCAAGAGTCGAAACTTCATTTTTTAGGTCTTTTGCATTGATGAGTGGTTTTTTTTTTTTTTTTTTTTTTTTTTTTTTTTTTTTTTTTTTTTTTTTTTTTTTTTACTACTGGCAGCACCTGCTGCTGCTGCTGCTGCTGCTGCTAAGTCGCGTCAGTCGTGTCCGACTCTGTGCGACCCCATGGACTGCAGTGCACCAGGCTCCTCCGTCCTTGGGATTCTCCAGGCAAGAACACCGGAGTGGGTTGCCATTTCCTTCTCCAATGCATCAAAGTGAAAAGTGAAGGTGAATTCGCTCAGTTGTGTCCGACTCTAGCGACCCCATGGACTGCAGCCTACCAGGCTCCTCCATCCATGAGATTTTCCAGGCAAGAGTACTGGAGTGGGGTGCCATTGCAAAACCTATCGGATGACAGTATAAAAGCTGATGAAAGTAAATTGTGAAAAATCTTTTGCATGATGTATTATCACAATTCACTGGACTTTGGTGAATTACTAGATTGGTGGGCTGGGATGATATATAAGTTGGCAGAGGGAGGGTGCTGACTTTTGATATAACTCTAGCACCTGACAATAAAGGGACAATAACTGTAATAAATAATGTAGAGATAGCTGGTTTTTTCTACTGACCCAGGGGCTTTGAAGAAGGATACTGTTAGACTTAGATCAGCTGCGATATCCAGAAGGCTTCACAGAGTATTTAAAGAAATCCTTATGTCCTGCATTCAGAGAACTGAATATACTATAAATCGGGCCCTCAAATTGTGATAAGGATGTTAAAAGGTGTGAAAGAAGCTAAATACACTCCTAGCAGGGATGTTATACTAAAGTCTGGATCCTGGCAGAGAAGGGACACAACTTACAATCTGACAAGGAAGAAGTGAGGTATATATTGAAAACCTTAAACCCCCAATGCCCCTGAATCCTCCAGGCCAGTAGAAGCTGTTCTTTCCTTTGCAAGAGGACAGCACTCTCACTTTGCACTTAATTGTCAGAGACAGGATGGATGTAATTACTATCTGAGCAACAAGGCTAAGGCGACTTTGATCCACACATATCAGCGGAATTCCCAGATGCTAAACGTATAGGCAGCCAACAAAAGTGTTTCCTAATTTAAATCATCATGAGCAGTTGAGTAGAAGGCTAATGTTAGCTAGCACAGTAGAAGCCTTTTAACCAGCCCATTAAAATTGCAACCTCTTCTTCCTATAAAAATAGACCATTTTGCCACTCCATTACCCTTCCCTAGTTCTACAATCTACCTTCACACTGAGCACTTTCTGACATTACTGTTTTGTCTACTTACATGTTTCATTTTAATTATTTACTTTTCTCATCAGAATATAAATTTCACAAAGATATCTTTGGGGGTTTATTTTGTGCATTGATGTATCCTGAGCGTTGGAACAACTGCTGCCACGTAGCAGAGACTCAGCAATCTTCAATTAATGAATAAATGGACCTTCTTTACTACCACAGAGATACTTTTTTTTCAGAGTTGTACCATGGGTGCAGTTCAATTGGTTAGTATCAAGGGGTGATTTATTTAAAAAACAAAACTTGTGGCACCATAAAGATATTTTCCATTCCTTTGTATGAAGTGTAAGTATTCTCAAGAGGCATACCTGGTAGACTCAGTATACAAAGATAAACACTTTAGGTAATTGGTTTATACTTGTCCTGGGGACTGGCACTTGGATTTTGTTATTTTGAAGCATTTTAAAAATCTTTATTGTCATCCTCTGGGATATGATTCATTATATTCCATTTTATTTGTCATTGCAATATCCAAAAATCCTTTAAGGAAAAAATGGCATGTATTTATAAATAGTATTAATTATCTTTTGAAAAGAACAGTTCAGTGGACCTAGAGTTTGGAAGGGGTTAAAGCACTATCCAGCATGCTTAACCTACTCTGAGAGAGGGATATGTGTACTCCAAAGACCTGAGTAATGATGCCATTAACCTTTCCTAGCCTAGCTCTATAAGGCACTTCACCATTGGTTCAAGTGACTCTTTTTCTTTTCATTGCAACTAGGTGGAATTTTTATTAAGTGTCATTAATCAAAGGTGAAAAATTCTCTGAGCAGGAAAATTGTCAGTGAAACTGGCTGCTGTATGTGGAAAAAAATAAATAAAAGGGTTGGATAATTATATATTAACTCAAGCAGTAATAGACTTTTCAAATCATCACAGGTTGCAGCTCCTCTTTGATTTTAGGGGTCTAATTTGGGGGAAGACCTATTAATCTTTTTTCCATTTCTTTGCCTTTCTTATTCAGTAATTGAACTGTTCAGGTGTTATTGATTAATGTAGCTTTCTTAAATGACAGGTTGGTATGGCAGCCAAAGTTATTCTCCGTGATTTTCTTCTGAAATGACTCATGAGATATTCTGGAATGTGGGGAAAGAATAAAGATTTTAAGTTTTCTTCTAAAGACAGATTGACTTCAGCACCACTACACTGGGGCAAGGGGACCAGTTTCTCTTTGGATCACTGGTGCTGAGGCTAATTGGAATGAAATTTAATTCGTATCCAGAGTAAGAGTTACCTTTTCACAAATATATACTATTTGGGGAAACGGGGAGGGCGTGGGACTTAGAAATATCTAAGCTTTTCACTGAAGTAACTGCGGGAAGAAATTCTATTCCAGATGTAGCAGATTGAAGTTTATGCTGCAACAAGTGGTGAGTAAAGCTTGTCATGTTTTTAATAGGCTCACATCACAGAGGAAAAACAGAACACAATCATGAGAACCAGGGAAAAACAAGATCAGTAGAAAGTAGGCATTTAGAAAGGTAGACCCTATGGAATTATATCATAGCCCAAAACTGCCAATATCATTTATTTTGTGGAACAAACATCTGTGCTTTGCGATATAATCGGGGGATACAAGTTCTGTTTAGTTTGCAACTCTGGTTGTTTCTTCCCCCACACTGTTTGTGTTAATTGCCCCTTGTGGATGGGCTGCATAATCTCTAATCCTCATAGTGTGCAAGTGAATTTGTGCTGTGCTTCTCTCAAACACACCTGCAAGAAATTTTAATAGCTTTAAAAGCTGAAGATTTTTCCCTAACTCCCTATTGCATAACAGTCCTGACTACCTGAGGTATCATCACAAAAGATAATTTAATAATAGCAGCAATGATGTAGGCACCTGAAATTCCATCTGGTAGTACACACTTGAGCATGTATATATTAGAAAGAGATAGAGGTTTCTATAAACTTGGCTAATGTAAGTCCAACAGAATACATATATGCTGCATACTCTTTTGCTTGGATGTCCAAAGGAAGATTTCAACAATAGTTATAGCAGTGAATCCATTACAAGCTGGTGAATGCTTTGACAAATTATGTCTTGTTTCATACCACCCCATGAATTTTTCTCTTAATGTTGAATTTAGGTTAGAATAAATTTGTATAAATATAGAACAGGAAAAATAATCTGCTTCACTAACTATAGTTTTGTTGGAGTTACAGATTTAAGAAAGCAAAAATAAATGATATTTTTCTAAACTGTGCAACAGAGTTTAAAGATTTTCCAAACTTTCAAAATTATTCATTTACTATACCTTAAAAAATGGATGGTCATTTTGTAGGGAAACGGATTATCCTAAACAGGACTAATTTTTTTTTTTTTTTGGAGAGGGATCAGTAACTCTGTTGCATTGATGATTGAATGAATGGATAAAGGCATGAACTAGTCAAATTTGTGAATTCATTAAGGCTAAAATTTTAATTTATTCATTTATCATTTTATTTAGTCACTGAGTCGTGTCCAACTCTTTATGACCTCATGGACAGTAGTCCACCAGGCTTTTCTATCCATGGGATTCTCCAGGCAAGAATATTGGAGTGGGTTGCCATTTCCTTCCCCACTATTCAGTTATATGTATTTGCAATTTGATTTATTCTGGGCATAAGCCAAATTTTCTAAGTGGGCAATATTTCTTGATTTTTGGACTTAACTATAGAACTGTACATCTTACTTGTCATTAACCAAGTATTTTGAAATTGGACATATTAAAGTTAGAAGAACAATGTGTATACTGTGGCCCTGAACCATCTGCTTTCTCATTATCATGTTGCTCTTTCACTGCCACAGAATATGTAATAGAGGATACCTTGGAATTTCCTATTATTAGATATTCTCACCTTAACTGGATCTCCTTATAGCTCATAGGATCTCTGGTGTTTGTGAAGGAAAGAAAAAGGGAGGAGGAGCAGAGGTTGTCTTGACTAGTAGAGAACTATCTATAATTTGTTCTTCATTTCCTGTTTTTAATGCTCTCATCTTGCTATTAACTGATTAGTTTTATTTCATATTTAATATGTATTAAACTATTTTAACTCTTACTACTGCAAAATATTGCTTAATGCAGCATATTAAACTTTACCAAAGGCAAAAAAACAAAAGCTATTTTCAATTAAGAGAGTTTGAGAGTTTGGATTCCATTGAAGCCTCACCTGAATACATGTCTGGTCTCTAGTCTTTCTTCAGAGCACATGTAACATTTTAAAAATTGGGACTGAAACTTTGATCCAGTTTAGCTCGGCATCAAAAAGAACATGCTGCCAGTCTGTTTCTTAAAAGAAATAATCCAAGCAAGGCAACAGAACTCAAAAGCTATCTTGAAATGTTACAAATTACCTTTGCAGTTAGTTTAAAACGCCAAATGAATACGATATACATCCACAACCGGAATTGATTTTTTTAAGTTCAAAAATATTTGATGGTGTTTCTAGATTTGCTCAGTTCTTTCTTGTTTTTAAACTGAGGTTTTACCCATTTTATTGCAACACTAGCTTTTTATCAAATAGAGAATCAAGGAAATACAGTTCACGGCATATCTTTCTCACATGTATAATTGTTAGTCGCTAAATCATCTCTGACTGTTTACAACACTATGGACTATAGCCTACCAGGCTCCTCTGTCCATGGGATTCTCCAGGCAAGAATACTGGAGTGGGTTGCCGTTCCCTTCTCCAGGGGATCTTCCTGACCCAGATATCGAACCTGGGTCCCTTGTATTGCAGGCAAACTCTTTGCAGTCTGAGTCACCAGGGAAGCCCTCTCACATGTGTAATCTCTCAGTAAGCAAAATAATCTCTAAAAATAGAGTAGGTTAGAATAGGTTCTATTTTATTAATATAAAAATAACACAACACATTATTTACAGAATAAAAATTCTGTGTCAAATAAGAATGCATTCACCTGCAACTAACAGAAAATATTGCAAACAGTTGCCTAAGCAATAATGACATTTATGTATTGTAAACAGGAGGAGGTGTGTTAGTAGGAATGAAGAGGCTTGTATATCATTTCCAGCCATGCCAAAAAACACTTGTGCTAGAAAAGTGAAAACTCTCACGTTTATTGCTCCATTGCAAGGTAATCATTGAAACTTCAATTGCAGTTGGACTGGTGAAGGGATTTTGCAAGTAGCTTCTGTCACTTTTCTTTTTCAGGAGAGCAAAGTTTTCCCAGATCTGTGGCAGCAGGCTTCTGATTAGATCTCATTGGCCAGAACCGTATCCCATAGCCACCTCTAGCTTCAAGGGAAGCTGGAATTGTAAGCATTTAGCTTTTGTAAGACGATGGAAAGCAAGTATTTGGCATTTTCAGCTTCTACGATAGAAGTAAGCAAGAAAATAAAGGGTAGAGAATTATGTCAACATTGTCTACCATGATTTCCAAGCTGTATCTTATAGCCAGTTAATTTTAGCAATTTCATCGCAAAACAAATTATGGACAGCAAAGGAACTGGGACATCTTTTAGACATTGATTGTAGATGGTCTTACCGAAAGATGAAAACCGTTAGCTAACAGGGCTAAGAGATATTGTAATTTTACCCAAAATGTCACTCACTGTTTTAAACAAAGGAACTTCAGTTGTATTAAGTCTGCTTTTAAAAATTGGGATAAAAGTTAGTTTTGTTTTGTTTTTTTCCTTTCCACAACCCTTTATCGTCAGTCATGTCAGCAGACTAATGTGGTCAGATAAGGACTTTTGTGTGTGTATAAGGGTTTAGTTAAATGAGCACTAGTATCACTACTCAAATGAGTATTCATAACCACTACTTGTTTTATTCTAGAGCAGCAACAAAATGGCAGAGACGACAGCTGCCACATCATATACATACACACACTCCTTCCTACACAAACCATGCTTTGTACATCAGATGCAGCATAAATACCATGGCATGTGGCAGTTGCTATGGTGACAAGTTTTTTTTTTCTTTTAAATGAAGAGCAGATGGAATAGGCATGTAAAACTTGCATAAGTTGTTAGTAATCTGTGAGTTACTGCAGACTAGTTGATGAAGGAAATTTTAAAATTCTAGCTTTTCTAATTTTTCCATATAACATGTTCGACTACCACTTTTCCCCTTTGCTTCAGTCCATTTTGTATCCAAATGGCAGTGAAAAATTGTTTTCCCTGTACCGTATATATATATTTCTGTCTTTGCTTTGCCAAATACATTTCTATTGTGGAGCTTTTAACTCTTTCACTGAATATGCATGTACTTCTACTGGCCCCATATTGAAGTCCATTTCATTTTGATACAGTTCACACAATATAGGTGATAAATTTGACAATGGTTCCATGTACAAAATGTTACAGCTAGCAAGAAATAGGTTTATTATACAATACAAAGTGCTCTGTAATGTATAAGTGCTGTTGGACATATAATTAGTACTTTGGATCACTTTTGTTTGTCTAATCATCTAATCTAGGCAGAGCTTGTTCTTAAGTGTTCTAATCATTTATACTTCCTAGCTGCTATATGGAAATGGGCAAAAGAAAAAGAAAAAAAAAACTCTTCAAGGAATGATTTGTGGTTATTCTATCATAACCAGTGATTTTCCTGTATTAAGTAACTTTCTATATTTATCTGTAAAAGCAAATTGCAAAGGAAATTTCAACATAATTTAGCAACTACTTAATGTGCACTCAGCATAAGGAAACACAGGGAGCGCAGTAAGACCTCTAAGGCAAGGCACGGAAACTGCTTCCAGGGCCAAGAGAACCATGGAGGAAAAAAGACAACCTATGTCTCTAATATGAAATAGATCCAAAGTATCTTTAAGGAGAGAGCTGTTGAGAATCCAAAGCAGCCAAGGATCACCATTGATAACGGCTCTCTTTAATAGCCGCTGATCATTTGACAGTGTTGGTTTTATGTAAATCTTTCTTAGATCTTTCCACCAAATGTCTATGATTCTGCACTTTGTTATTTCCTTAAACTTTGATGGCAACTTCTCTATCACCTAGACCATAGTCTAATTTCCATAGAAACAGTCTGAGGAAGTTGGTCATATGAATAGAAAGTAAAATTACATTGGATTCACATTAATCATTCCTTGAATCATTTCTTGAGACTTTCTTCAGGATGAGTCAGGTTTATTAATCCTTAAACTTTCTATTTTCTCTGAGGATAGAATGGAGTCGAGAGATTCATGCATGATCAGCAGTTCTTTTGTATTCTTAGCATGTAAAGACATCCCTTTGGATTGTACCCCTGGTTGCCCTTTTAGATGATATGATGACTTGTGCTTCTGCTTTAGATGATAACGAGCTTCATAATGTGGTGTTGTGGTTTTTTCTAGCCAAATTCTGATGTGTGTGTAATAAGCAGGCCCTTATGGCCCTAAGCTCCCTCCCAGGAGCCCTCAGACATGTCTCATGGCAGAAGCGCATCAGTAGAATTCCAGACAGGACTGATTCCTTCACAAAATGTTTATTAGGGGCCCCGTTGTTGTTACACTGTAGACTGATGGTGGATTGCTAAAGCTGGGGACACACACCCTTATTGATTAATTATTTAATTTATCCATCTAACATCTATTTATTAAAATGTGCTATACACCCAGCTCCTAAGGAGCACTGGAAATAGAGGTGAACATGATAGAATTCTATTCTAAAGAGGACGTCAATAATAAACATGTGCATTCTATTTTATTTAAGTGATGACTGCAACTTTTATCTGAGGTCATGTGACATATTTGCTATATGAGTTGGTGTGATAGAGCACAAGCAGGGTGGATAATTTAGGTAAGTTGGACAAAGGCAGCTTCTCTAGAAAGAAACATTTGAGGTGAGAGCCTACAAATTCCTAAATTGAACTTCAGATTAAAATAGTAACAGTTTTCATTTTGTGTGTTCTGCAGTACCTTCTAAATTGTCAGCGTGAAAAATCCAAGATTTGAAAACATCTTTGTGTGTATGTGTGTGTTTATGTGTTATTAAGATACTTACTGTTTTATCAAGCTTGGGACTGATTACATACTCCATGCATTGAAATAAGCACAGTAATCATAGCATTTTTTTAAATGATGATTTAATTTTACATAACTACAGTAAGCCTAAAATAATTATATGATTACAAAGAAGAAAAAAATGAGAGAAGTACTTCCTTAGGATTAATATTCTAAATCCAAAATTCATTTATTGTTTCTTAGTGTACTTAATTCTGTAAAAGTCCACTTGTTAAAGATATGTATATCCATAGTATGTTGGCACATGAGAAATAAAAATGTGCCTTCTAGAGTTTTAAGAGAATCACATAGAGGTACTGCCCATTTGGGATTCAAAATTAAAACAAGTCTCACTTATTGAGAACCAATACACAGCAATTAATGTAATTATACTGCATTTCTTAATATATTAACCCTTCACTCCATGGGAGGCTAAGGAGAACTAAGTATGCTTGGACTTCCAGAGAGTTACATGTATTTTTATATTTCCAATTCATTACAAAAATAATTATGGTCTCTAATTTAGTTTAACTAGTGTTCTGCTTATAATTGCAAAATAGCTATTAAACAATTGTGGCAAAGCCTCGACTATGTAAGATATTAATGACTCTTCAACCTCTAGTAAGACACTTAATGTAGTAGGACGTGAGAGATTGATAATTGCAACAATCTTCTCTGTGAACTGTTTGCTGAGAAACAAACAACTTGCCTTTACCTTGGCTCTAGTAATTGACAGTTAATTGACAACATTATTGACAGTGCATTTAACTAAGCTTCACCACTTGTTAGAAATAAGATTTAGTTCTATAATGTCATCACGGTACTTGTGATATTATTAACCATAACTCACTACCAAAATATATGATCGAACACTCCATTCTCATCAATGCCATAGAGAGTTAATAAGTTCAGTGGAGAAGGCTGCATTGTTTCTAGTTGTGATTATTCTCTCTTTGTACCTACAAATGATGTCAGATAAACAGACGTGGAAATATGGAGTCCTCATAAAAAAATATTTAGCCATTAAAATCAGAACATAGCATGGGGGCGTTTTTCTGAGATAATTCTTATGCAATGAAAGATTCATCATCCCAAATAAAAGTGATCTAATGTGTTTATTATTTTATATGCAAATATTGTGGATTTCAAAGCCCCAGATCATGTAGCCTTTTCTCTTCATAGACACAACAGAAATTTTATGTTTTCTCTTTGGGCACGTAAGTGTGCTAGTCTTATAAACTAGCCATGTTACTTTGAGGCTTAAGAAGTCGGTGGGTAGGGAAATTGCAGTCCCTTCTAGCCCCATGTCTTCATCCTTCTTCCTCATTACTCCCTCCTCTCCCCCCAACCCCATATACTTGTCCCATTTAGGGTGAAAAGCTCTATATTTGAAGATGTGAGATTGAGACCTAATACTGTCACTCAGTCCCATGGCCTGTGGCAAGTTAGGTGTGACTCTCTGAACCTCTTTTCTTTTATCTGTAAAAAAAGGTAAATTAATAATACTTGCCCTGGCTACTTAACAGTCTCCTAAAATCAGTGAGAACTCTTTCAAGAAGATGCTATACATATATTAGTTGTTGACACTTCCAAAATTGTTTTTAGTTTGTGTTAGTGTAAATAATATCATCATTTCCCATTAGTATTACATTTTCACTTTGATTGAAGGTTTAAAACAGTTATTATGGGCAAGGTAGTACAGTAGAAAGATCAGTGATTTGGAGTCTGATAGGTTGGTTTTGATTCTTGTCTATTTTTAACAAACTGTGTGACTTCAGGTAAGTTACTAAACCCCCCTAAAACTCTGTTTTCTAATGTGTGAAATAGGATGTTAAAAAAAAGTGCATTGCAGAGATACCAGAAGACTAAGTAAAATGATCTGTGTAATATACTAAGCATACTATAGATATCAGTAACTGCTAGTGATTACTAATGACAACATTTAAGGACTTCGGTGTATTTTTTTCTGAAATTACACTTAGTAGGCTATTAATGTCTTCACCTCTTACTATACCATTGATGAAAAAAAATTTTGTTTTCTTAGTATAAATTTAGTATAAAATACTAAACTTTTATAGTACATGCTTGTATTTCATGGTTTTGTTGTACACTTTTGCCCTCACTATTTAAGCAATGAAAGCATATATATATATAAAATATACTATGTAATGTCTTACACTTGTGACCCTATGGACTATAACTCGCCAGGCTCCTCTGTCCCTGGGATTTTCCAGGGAAGAATACTGGAGTGGGTTGCTGTTTCCTTCTCCAGGAGGTCTTCTTGACCCACGGATCGAACCCGCATCTCCTGCATCTCCTGCAGGGGTAGGTGGAATCTTTACCACTGAACCACTTGGGAAGCCTGCTTAGCTACTGTACTAGTTTTCTATTGCTACCAGAATCCTACAAAATTAGCAACTTAGACAGTACAAGCAGCTTATCTCACAGTTCTGAAGGCCAGAGTTGGCACATGGTGTAGACGCGTTCTCTGTCCACCAGGCTGAAACTGAGGGGTTGGTGAGAGCTACACATGCCTCTGACAGCCTTTGGCCAAGCTCACCGGTTGTTGGCAGAATTTAGTTCTTCATGGCGATAGAACCAGGCCCCTCTTCTCTTGCTGGCTGTAAGCTGGAAGCAATGGCAGCATCTGGAGGCTGCCTGCCATTCTCTGCGTGTGGCTCTCTTCACCACCTGGCAGTCTACTTCTTCAGTGCCTGCAGGAGAACTTCTCTTGAGCTCTCATTCACTTCACAGGCCAGAGTGAGGTAGCGGTATGGACAATGGTGAATTGGGGGAGGGCAATACATGGAATTCTGTTTCACGCAGTAATTCAAGGACTCAGCCTCTTCTGTCTGTGTCTCCAGGGCAGGGCTCCCAGCATCCTGCTAAGTCAACCAGCAGCTGAGCAGTGTGCCTGTCTAGATCTGGATGGTCATACATGGGGCTGGTTTTACATTTAGGCAAAGTCGGTAGACCACTTTGTTCTTCTCCTAGCAAGTTATACTTACCACTCTCTTGTCATGAAATCTGGAAAGGCTTTATTAAAATGTCCATAATATCCTTGAGGAAAGGCCATACATTCATGTAATTGTGCTGATTCACTAATTTATCAGATTAGCTATCTTACCTTAGCGGCCCTGAGTGAAAAGAAGAAAGAAAGAATGTATTCCCATGAATGGAAGGCAAAGATAGGTAGAAATATTTAGATAATGGGGTGTGTTTGCCAGGCGGTATAGAGGTGATGGAATTCCAGTGGAGCTATTCCAAATCCTGAAAGATGATGCTGTGAAAGTGCTGCACTCAATATGCCAGCAAATTGGGAAAACTCAGCAGTGGCCACAAGATTGGAAAAGGTCAGTTTTCATCCCAATCCCAAAGAAAGGCAATGCCAAAGAGTGCTCAAACTACCGCACAATTGCACTCATCTCACACGCTAGTAAAGGAATGCTCAAAATTCTCCAAACCAGGCTTCAGCAATATGTGAACCGTGAACTTCCTGATGTTCAAGCTGGTTTTAGAAAAGGCAGAGGAACCAGAGATCAAATTGCCAACATCCGCTGGATCATGGAAAAAGCAAGAGAGTTCCAGAAAAACATCTATTTCTGCTTTATTGACTATACCAAAGCCTTTGACTGTGTAGATCACAATAAACTATGGAAAATTCTGAGAGAGATGGGAATACCAGACCACCTGATCTGCCTCTTGAGAAATCTGTATGCAGGTCAGGAAGCAACAGTTAGAACTGGTCATGGAACAACAGACTGGTTCCAAATAGGAAAAGGAGTACGTCAAGGCTGTATATTGTCACCATGTTTATTTAACTTATATGCAGAGTACATCATGAGAAATGCTGGACTGGAAGAAACACAAGTTGGAATCAAGATTGCTGGGAGAAATATCAATAACTTCAGATATGCGGATGACCCCACCCTTATGGCAGAAAGTGAAGAGGAACTAAAAAGCCTCTTGATGAAAGTGAAAGTGGAGAGTGAAAAGGTTGGCTTAAAGCTCAACATTCAGAAAATGAAGATCATGGCATCTGATCCCATCACTACATGGGAAATAGATGGAGAAACAGTGGAAACAGTGTCAGACTTTCTTTTTCTGGGCTCCACAATTACTGCAGATGGTGACTGCAGCCATGAAATTAAAAGACACTTACTCCTTGGAAGGAAAGTTATGACCAACCTAGATAGCATATTCAAAAGCAGAGACATCACTTTGCCAACAAAGGTTCGCCTAGTCAAGGCTATGGTTTTTCCTGTGGTCATGTATGGATGTGAGAGCTGGACTGTGAAGAAGGCTGAGAGCCGAAGAATTGATGCTTTTGTACTGTGGTGTTGGAGAAGACTCTTGAGAGTCCCTTGGACTGCAAGGAGATCCAACCGGTCCATTCTGAAGGAGATCAACCCTGGGATTTCTTTGGAAGGAATGATGCTAAAGCTGAAACTCCAGTATTTTGGCCACCTCATGCGAGGAGTTGACTCATTGGAGAAGACTCTGATGCTGGGAGGGATTGGGGGCAAGAGGAGAAGGGGACGACAGAGGATGAGATGGCTGGATGGCACCACTGACTCAACGGATGTGAGTCTGGGTGACCTCCGGGAGTTGGTGATGGACAGGGAGGCCTGGCATGCTGCGGTTCACGGGGTCACAAAGAGTCGGACACGACTGAGCGACTGATCTGATCTGATCTGATCTGATAGACAATGTAGTTAGCAGCCCTGGTGGTTATGAGAAACCCGGGTGATTTGCAGACAGCCCTAATAACTAGAAGTGGCAGAACCTTTCCATTGCTCTTGACTTTGGTTTAGAAAAGACTTGTCCAAGAACAGAAAGACGAAATTTAATACTAGCAATAGTTACAATAAAGCGTCTGCCTGCAATGCAGGAGACCTGGGTTCAATCCCTGGGTTGGGAAGATCCCCTGGAGAAGGCAATGGCACCTCGCTCCAGTACTCTTGCCTAGAAAATCCCGTGGATGGAGGAGCCTGGTAGGCTACAGCCCATGGGGTGGCAAAGAGTCAGACATGACTGAGCGATTTCACTTTCTACTTTCTAATGATAATAATATTTTAAATGTTCTTACATCATTTTCATATGTTTTAAAGCTTTTTTCCATCTAGCGATGTCACCAGATAGGCAGAGGAGACCACATGGAAACACAATGAGTTTATCATTTATTCTGCAAACAGAGTCATCAGATAATAAAATACATCTGCCATGCCTTAAGCACATAGGCCTATTTTTAGTCTCTTATGGAGCAGGCAATGGCACCCCACTCTAGTACTCTTGCCTGGAGAATCCCATGGATGGAGGAGCCTGGTGGCCTGCAGTCCATGGGGTCGCGAAGAGTCGGACATGACTGAGCGACTTCACTTTGACTTTTCACTTTTATGCATTGGAGAAGGAAATGGCAACCCACTCCAGTGTTCTTGCCTGGAGAATCCCAGGGATGGGGGAGCCTGGTGGGCTGCCGTCTATGGGGTTGCACAGAGTCGGACACGACTGAGGTGACTTAGCAGCAGCAGCAGCCTAACACTTAATATAATATATAACACAAATTCTTCTCTTCATGTTCTTATCCCTTATTGCATAAAGCTGTCCCAGTTTCCTTTGCCCAAGGTGGAGTTACAAATGCATCTGTGGATCACTCATTGCCAAACTCCAACTGTGTTCTCTGTGCATCTCACTCTTAAGGTGACAAAAAGCTATCATTTGAGGTTTCTTCCTTCATATTTAGTTTTTCCACCCAGTCCTAATGCCCAATATCCATTCGTATGACTAATTATTTAACTCTACTAACTGAATGTGATACACAGGTAGTGGGTTCCTCATATGAGATACACTATCAAATAAGCACTTAAAATTTCTTTGATTTAATCCTCTTAATAAGCCTTTGAAGTAGTGTCTATTATCCTGATTTTGAGACAAAGTAACTAAAAGCTAAAGAAAGCAAGTAATGCACCCAAAGCCACAGAGCTGTAAACAGTTGAAAAGATTTTAATATTTCCATGTTCTGGTTACAAATCCAGTGTTTTAAAAAATATACAATACTTTTCTCCAACCAGTTATATCTTATCCAGGATAAATATTAAATCTTGGCTCAACAATTTTGAATTTCCTATTATAATCCCAAATTTAAGTTAAAAATTGAAATTTTCCAATATGTCTTATTATGCGATTTTAAGATGAGAAGTTAAGGCTAAGCATAAAGTAACATTTAATTTTTAAAATATTAACATTAATCATTCCTTATATAAACCAGGACCAGATGAAACATAAATCTATGTTCATTTCATATTACAGTTCCATGTTAGTTTCATCTTCCTGGCAGACATTTAGTGAATTATTCTAATATATTCAGTTCAACATAATTCAGGCAATGCTGTTTGGCCTAAAGTAGAGTGGCTTTTGTCAGTGAATATGTACTTTATTTTCTTTGTGCTAATGAAATAAATATTAATTACAGAAAATTTGGAGTGTGGAGAATAAATTGATTTCTACATTATTTTGTTATAGAAGCTCCCGATTCTTGTTGCTGTTCTCAGTAATATGTATTAGGCACTCAGGAAGATTCTTCTTTAATAGTGACATTCATTGGATGTATGACAGTGACTACCCTTTATCATAGTGAACATGTCTCATATGAACACTATATGAAACCATTTTTATTTGACCTAGTAAACTTATTCCTCTAGAGAAAATAAGTTGGAATGATTATTGTATTCATAATAATTAAGTGAAAATTGACTCCTATGACTAGCAAGGAGAGAAAAAATTTATGCTCCAGTCTTCTGTGACCCTTAAGTGAAAGCACACTGTCCTTCTCTCCTTCCCTCTCCTTAATTAGGTGGGGAGCAATTGAGCCGTCATTCAAAAAGCAGTTATCAAGTGAATACTAACTGGGAGGCATTATGATAGGCACAGCTTTTAGACCTCGTTTCCTTGCTTAGAGATTGAAAGTTGAGGAGGGAACCTGATGCTGTATATGAAGTAGAACTTGGGATATTCTAGTAGAAAAAAATATGTATGCACTATCCATATTCATTCATTCCTCCTCTGAGAAAGCCCTTTTTTTATGATGAGCAGTAACTTCTACACAAGTTCTTTGCAGTTAGGTTAATAGTCATTACTGATCTGGGTAGCCATACTGACCCTCTTTGCCTTGTCCTGTGAGAATAATTTAATTCTGAAAAGCACATTACACAAAAAATTTTCAAAAGAAACGTTTTATTACAGTAGGAAAGTTTCATGCATTCCTGACTCCAAGGTGGTACTAACTTATGCTATGGTAACACTGTATTCCAATGAGATGGACAAAATTATTTTAATAGGCAACATTAGCTATTATAAGACAACTTCATAAATCATATTACCTTCAATTATAGATTTATGATATAACTGCTTTTATGCTATCATTAAATTCTTTTATAGATGTTACTACCATATGTTTAAGATGACACTGGCAAATATAATATACATATGATAATATTTATGTATTTCAACCTTTAACTCATAAGCAACAGCAAAAACATCAAAACAGAAAGAGTGGAAACTAAAATAAATTGAAAACAATGAAAATGTCATCACTGAGTCTTCTACCTTTGAAGACTCTAATGGATTGAACTAGGCAATTCGATTGTTTTCCATAGTTTTGGTATTTTTAAAATTTTACATTTTTAAAACTTTATTTTGTATTGCTGGTCTTAAAAATACTATCATAAATACCTTGTAATTTAATCAAATTTTGTATATTGCAAATCTGTCCATAAGACAGATTTCTAGATGTTTCTCTCATAGAACATTTGAATATTTTAAAGTTTTTAGATACATATTCCAATTTGCCTCACAGAAATATCTTCTTAGTTCATATTCTGTGGTAGAACATGACCCTGTCCATCTTACCAGGTCTTCAACACAACTGAACATTATTTTTAAAAATATTTACCAATTTGCCAAATAAAAGAGTGCATAAAACTTTTATGTCTTATTTAACACAAGGTTAAACATGTTCTCACATGCACAGTAGTTGTGTGCACGTGTATATGTATGTGCAGGCCAGCATGTGTGTGTATTAAGGAGGTAGAGTGCTTGTGTCATTTGCCTATTTTGTAGACTTTACCTTATATTCATTGTTTGCTTTGGTTGTTTGCTTTTTGTGTTTCCCTATCTTTTTGTCTATAATGTTTTCATATCTCAACAGTCTTTTGCTGACATGAAGTCAAATATTTTTCATAACATGATTTTCAGGAGGGTTTCTCTGGCACAATGATGTGATACAAGAAAATTCTAGCTGAGAATTCTAGAGCAATAGATATGATCTGAAAGGATGTCCGAGGCTCTTTCCTTGAGATTCCAGTTGCATGTATTATGAGCATGCCTTGTCGGGTATCCAAGAACCAGGGGAACTTGAGCAGCAAACTGATGTCAGTCTTGTGCACAGTCAGTGTAGAGTCAGTTTTGAAAAGCAACACTTGTCAGCAACCACAGTGGAAGTGGTGAACTGATGTATGTATGGTTTCCTGTATTTGGAATACACAGGATTGCATTGTATTCCAAAGGATGCATTGAAATGTATGGTAGTCCTAAATAGGAAGGTATTAGGTTTGCTTCTAATAGTGTATTCGAGTACTTACGTGTTGAAGTAAAAAGGAAATGAAATAAAAATGATTATCAGTACATTGAATTTGCTGGGGCAGGTTATATCTTTTTAAAATATGTAATAAGTTATGAACTTCAGTCATTTAAAACTATTTTATGTGCCCCAATTAACATCATTTTATTCCACTTTATGCTCTGTGATTGAATTTCCAACTTGCCTTAGATAAATAGTCATTCTGCTATATCCTACATTATTGTACATGTGTTTTATGTTAATACTTATTCTTTTTCCTTTAATATATTTTTTTCTGTTTTTATCTTCTTCACTTCCCCAGAAAGTAAAATTCTAACCCAAATTTTAATAAGTTAAAAACTTCAATGTTGATCTTCGTGGTTGCCACAGATGATCTTACAGCTGACTTTTATTTTTTGCTTTCTGTTTTTAATATTTGCCTGCTGTTTACTTTTCTCTTAAGGAGTACTCTTCTTTTTTACACTTTGTAGTGATTTGGGGTAAAATGGCATAATTTGATATGTATTTTTAAAATTCTCACATTCAAGGAATAATTGAGTCTTCAGAAACTTTTCTCTTCAAAAGTAAGATTTTTCTTCTCCCAGTTTTCCACTCCCCCTTCTAGAATTTGCTCCCATTCTTTGTTAATATTTATTTGGATGTTCAGCCTGTAGTTTTGTTCTTTAATTGTTAAATTGTTCACTTTTTCATACCACATTTTTTTCTTAAGTTTTTTAAAAAATATTTATATTTTTACTTTTACAGAATTTCTTCTATAGGAAATCTAAGTTTTTACTGTTAAGATCCTCAACTGATTGAATGAGGCCTACCTACATTATCAAGGGTAATTTCCTTACTTGAAATCAATAGATTACAGATTTTAACTGCATCTACAAAATACCTTCACAACAATATCGAGATTAGTATTTGATTAAATTACTGGGTACTACAGCCTAACCACAGTGACTCGTAGAACTAACCCTCACATGTATATACTATCAATATGATTTTTCACTATTCATGTTGACCTTGAACTGAGGTAATATTTGTCAGATTTATAAAATGTTTGTAAATCTGCTTATGATTTTTCATTATGTATAGCCTATACTTAAGCATATATTCTTTCCCCTTATGGGCAGAATATCTGCATAATTTGTTTAGAATTTTGCAAGGTTGGTATATCTAATCCCATTTGTTTATTCAGTTATTTATTTATATCAGTATAAATTTATAGATATTTACTTCTTACTTTAGGTTATAATCCACTGCTTCTTTACTTTATCACTCAAAATGTTCATCTTAGGCCACTGGGAGCTCATTCAGTTGGCTGTTATGTCCCTTTCACATACTTCAAAAATGTAATGGTTTTGTTTTCTTTTTCCAATGTGCCTCACTTAAAGGAACCACCGTGTGCTTCAGATTCATCTGAAATATTTCCAGCTTGTGCTTTCATCAGCCATTTCTCTAAAGAACACCGGTTGCTTTTATTCAAGAGTGTTATTAAGAAGCAAGATTCAGGTCTTCTATGCTATGCTATGCTATGCTAAGTTGCTTCAGTCGTGTCCGACTCTGTGCGACCCCATAGACGGAAGCTCACCAGGCTCCCCCGTCCCTGGGATTCTCCAGGCAAGAATACTGGAGTGGGTTGCCATTTCCTTCTCCAATGCATGAAAGTGAAAAGTGAAAGTGAAGTCGCTCAGTCGTGTCAGACTCTTAGCGACCCCATGGACTGGAGCCTACCAGGATCCTCTGTCCATCAGGTCTTCTAGGCCCTTTCAACTAACCGAGTAGGGAGACATATGGGCATGTACAAACCTGTGTTCAGTTCAGCTTATTCGCTCAGTTATGTCCAACTCTTTGTGACCCCATGGACTGCAGTATACTGGGTTTCCCCGTCCATCACTATCTCCCAGAGTTTGCTCAAACTCATGTCGCATTGAGTCAGTGATGCCATCCAACCATCTCATCCTCTGTCACTCCCTTTTCCTCCTGCCTTCAATCTTTCTCAGCATCAGGGTCTTTTCCAGTGAGTTAGTTCTTCACATCAGGTGGCCAAATTATTGAAGTTCAGCTTTGGCATCAGTCTTTCCAATGAATATTCAGGACTGATTTCCTTTAGGATCGACTGGTTTGATTTCCTTGCAGTCCAAGGGATTATCAAGAGTCTTCTCCAACACCACAGTTCAAAAGCATCAATTCTTTGGCACTAAGCTAAAGCCTTTGACTGTGTAGACCACAATAAACTGTGGAAAATTCTGAAAGAGATGGGAATACCAGACCACCTGATCTGCCTCTTGAGAAATCTGTATGCAGGTCAGGAAGCAACAGTTAGAACTGGTCATGGAACAACAGACTGGTTCCAAATAGGAAAAGGAGTACGTCAAGGCTGTATATTGTCACCATGTTTATTTAACTTATATGCAGAGTACATCATGAGAAATGCTGGACTGGAAGAAACACAAGCTGGAATCAAGATTGCCGGGAGAAATATCAATAACCTCAGATATGCAGATGATACCACCCTTATGGCAGAAAGTGAAGAGGAACTCAAAAGCCTCTTGATGAAAGTGAAAGTGGAGAGTGAAAAGGTTGGCTTAAAGCTCAGCATTCAGAAAACGAAGATCATGGCATCTGGTCCCATCACTACATGGGAAATAGATGGAGAAACAGTGGAAACAGTGTCAGACTTTCTTTTTCTGGGCTCCACAATCACTGCAGATGGTGACTGCAGCCATGAAATTAAAAGACGCTTACTCCTTGGAAGGAAAGCTATGACCAACCTAGATAGCATATTCAAAAGCAGAGACATCACTTTGCCAACAAAGGTTCGCCTAGTCAAGGCTATGGTCTTTCCTGTGGTCATGTATGGATGTGAGAGCTGGACTGTGAAGAAGGCTGAGCGCCGAAGAATTGATGCTTTTGAACTGTGGTGTTGGAGAAGACTCTTGAGAGTCCCTTGGACTGCAAGGAGATCCAACCAGTCCATTCTGAAGGAGATCAGCCCTGGGATTTCTTTGGAAGGAATGATGCTAAAGCTGAAACTCCAGTATTTTGGCCACCTCATGTGAAGAGTTGACTCATTGGAGAAGACTCTGATGCTGGGAGGGATTGGGGGGCAGGAGGAGAAGGGGACGACAGAGGATGAGATGGCTGGATGGCATCACTGACTCGATGGATGTGAGTCTGAGTGACCTCCGAGAGCTGGTGATGGACAGGGAGGCCTGGCGTGCTGCAGTTCATGGGGTCGCAAAGAGTCAGACACGACTGAGCGACTGATCTGATCTGAAGCTTTCTTTATTGTCCAACTCTCACATCCATACATGATTACTGGAAAAACCATGCCTTTGACTATACAGAACTAGAGTGGAATATTGTCTGTATTATAGATTGCACTCATTTGCAAAATAATATAGGTCAGGATTTTTTATGCCCACCCTCTTTAGTTAGTTAGTTAGTTCAGTCACTCAGTCATGTCTGACTCTTTGCAACACCATGAATTGCAGCATGCCAGCCCTTCCTGTCCATCACCAATTCCTGGAGTTTACCCAAACTCATGTCCATTGAGTTGGTAATGCCATCTAGCCATCTCATCCTCTGTTGTCCCCAACTCCTCCTGCCCCCAATCCCTCAGGGTCTTTTCCAATGAGTCAACTCTTTGCATGAAGTGGCCAAAGTACTGGAGTTTCAGTTTCAGCATCAGTCTTTTCATGAACACCCAAGACTGATCTCCTTTAGGATGGACTGGTTGGATCTCCTTGCAATCCAAGGGACTCACAAGTCTTCTCCAACACCACAGTTCAAAAGCATCAATTCTTTGGTGTTCAGCTTTCTTCACAGTCCAACTCTTACATCCATACATGACCACTGGAAAAACCATAGCCTTGACTAGACTGACCTTTGTTGTCAAAGTAATGTCTCTACTTTTGAATATGCTATCTAGGTTGGTCATAACTTTCCTTCCAAGGAGTAAGCATCTTTTAATTTCATGGCTGCAATCACCATCTGCAGTGATTCTGGAGCCCAGAAAAAGAAAGTCTGACACTGTTTCCACTGTTTCCCCATCTATTTGCCAGGAAGTGATGGGACCAGATGCCATGATCTTCATTTTCTGAATGTTAAGTTTTAAGCCAACTTTTTCACTCTCCACTTTCACTTTCATCAAGAGGCTTTTTAGTCCCTCTTCACTTTCTGCCATAAGGGTGGTGTCATCTGCTTATCTGAGGTTATTAAGATTTCTCCCGGCAATCTTGATTCCAGCTTGTGCTTTTTCCAGACCAGCATTTCTCATGATGTACTCTGAATAGAAGTTAAATAAGTGGGATGACAATATACAGCCTTTTTCCTATTTGGAACCAGTCTGTTGTTGCATGTCCAGTTCTAACTATTGCTTCCTGACCTGCATATAGGTTTCTCAAGAGGCAGGTCAGGTGATCTGGTATCCCCATCTCTTTCAGAATTTTAGTGAGATAATTTCATACATTTGTAGTACAGTCTGTTCTCTTGTCAGTCTACATTTCTTTCTGGGATACCTCAATCTCCAAAATGATTTTATTTTCATCATTTGTTCTTTAACCTTGTGTTGGTTTTAACAAATGCATAATGTCATATATCCATCACTATAGCATTATACCTGTAGAGGGAAATGGCAACTCACTTCAGTATTCTTGCCTGAAGAATCCCATGGAAAGAGGAGCCTGGTGGGCTACAGTCCATGGGGTCACAAAGAGTCAGACACAGCTGAGCGATTGAGCACATAGCATTATACAGAATAGTTTAACTGCCCTAAAAAATACCCTATTCTTTACCTATTCAATAGTGTCTGCCTTACTCCCCTAGGAACCACTGATCTTTTTACTTTCACTATTCTTTTGTCTTTTCCAACCACTCACGTAATTGGAATGAGGCAGTATGCAGCTGTATCAGACTGACATCTTTCAGTTAGCAATATATATTTCAGGTTTGCAATGTATTTTCCTGTGAATTCATATGAATTCTTCTTTTAATTCTAATAATATTCTATCATATGGCCGTATCACAGTTTATTACATAATTTTCAAGTAATCTGTTTCATAAAAAAGTAGTATGTAGTAGGTACATGTTTGAGTGTTTGTTATTCTGAATATATTTTCCTGATTTTTTTTAAAAAATGCAAAATATCAATGGCTATAAGATTTGATGAACATAAACTTTTAATCTCCCATGGTCTATAATAATAGAAATTATTAATATTTACTAAGTATATTTTATCAATTCTAAAATATACTTTTCATATTTTAATATTTCTGAAATTATGATGATACTTGTAGTAATTAATAAGCTCATACAATCACTTTGGAGTGGTACTTGGGATGGCAATGACAGTTTGGTTACACATTCACAAATTTGGTCACAATTCTTTATTTTTCATCATTTCAATAAAGTGCTTTAACTGATGTTTCTGCACATATTAAATGTAAATGCCATGTCAAATGTCTTCAAAAGAATTACACACAGATTCACAGTTAAAAGTTATTGAATATAAAGGAAGTCATAGATCAGAGAAGAAAGGCATCAATTTGATGTTAATGTAGAAATATTAATTGTTGGAAGAATGATTATGATTCTATTTTTTTGCAAAGACTAAACAAAATGTTTTAAGTGATCAAAGAAAGGACTAAACTCTAAAGTTGAGGACTGAACACTATTAATTATTTATTTTAGATTTTTGTGCACAAATATTGTCTATCATACTCAAAGGAATGCAAATGAAAGCATGAGAAACTGCCAAAAACCTTGGTGTAGTTGAAATTAATTTCAAAGCAAACTAGAGGCTGGTATGATGGATTGTCACTTAGGATTATCATTAAGGCATTATGTCACAGTTTAATTGACAGTCTTTTACTCCCTTACCTAATAGTAGATAAAATAATGGTGTATTTTACAATCCTTGAAATCTTATATTTAATAACATATAGTATTTATGATGTACTGTGCTGTGTTGTTTACGTACTCAGTATCATTTAAGCTCTGCTGTCTCTGTGAGGCTGGTATTACTGTCCTAATTTATGGATGATGCTACTTAGAAAGAATATGTGCCTCTTCTAGAGTCATAAAACTAATAATTGGTAGAGCCTGGACTTGAAAGCAGAGTTTGTGTTGCTATCCTCCACTGCAGTGCTTTAGCCCTTTCTCACAATTAGTGTTACTGAGAAGTTCGAAGTCAGCTGATACTTTATTTGTTTTTTAAATTCAGATATATTAACCAACTTTAATTATTACTTAATCCTGCCTGCATCCAGTTCCACTCCTCTTTTCATATAGATTCAGATCAGATCAGATCGGTCGCTCAGTCGTGTCCGACTCTTTGCGACCCCATGAACTGCAGCACGCCAGGCCTCCCTATCCATCACCAGCTCTCGGAGGTCACTAAGACTCACATTCATCGAGTCAGTGATGCCATCCAGCCATCTCATCCTCTGTCGTCCCCTTCTCCTCTTGCCCTCAATCCCTCCCAGCATCAGAGTCCTCTCCAATGAGTCAACTCTTCTCATGAGGTATCCATTAAAAATATTTGTGAGGTTAATGTTATCATGTACAGAATTTACACAATAATGCGTAATGAGGTTGGTATATGGATAAAATGCATTGCAGGATTTACATACTTTTTGGCACAAAAGAATGGCAACACTATTACTTCAGTATATTGTGACAAAGTTAAATTTTTTATGTAATAGATAAGAATTTGATTAAATAAGCTTTGATAGAAAAATAGGTAGACATTTAATTGTGGCAGAAAGTGAAGAGAAACTAAAAAGCCTATTGATGAAAGTGAAAGTGGAGAGTGAAAAAGTTGGCTTAAAGCTAAACATTCAGAAAATGAAGATCATGGCATCCGGTCCCATCACTTCATGGGAAATAGATGGGGAAACAGTGTCAGACTTTATTTTTCTGGGCTCCAAAATCACTGCAGATGGTGATTGCAGCCATGAAATTAAAGACGTTTACTCCTTGGAAGGAAAATTATGACCAACCTAGATAGCATATTCAAAAGCAGAGACATTACTTTGCCAACAAAGGTCTGTCTAGTCAAGGCTATGGTCTTTCCTGTGGTCATGTATGGATGTGAGAGCTGGACTGTGAAGAAGGCTGAGCACCGAAGAATTGATGCTTTTGAAGTGTGGTGTTGGAAGAGACTCTTGAGAGTCCCTTGGACTGCAAGAAGATCCAACCAGTCCATCCTAAAGGAGATCAGCCTTGGGATTTCTTTGGAAGGAATGATAAAGCTAAAACTCCAGTATTTTGGCCACCTCATGTGAAGAGTTGACTCATTGGAAAAGACCCTGATGCTGGGAGGCATGGGGGGCAGGACGAGAAGGGGATGACAGAGGATGAGATGGCATCACTGACTCGATGGATGTGAGTCTCAATGAACTCCGGGAGTTGGTGATGGACAGGGAGGCCTGGCGTGCTGCAGTTCATGGGATCACAAAGAGTCGGACATGACTGAACGACTGATCTGATCTAATACAGTTGCTAAACAAAGTGGGGTTGGGAGGAGGCTACAGATAACAAAGATAAACAGAATGATCTCAATTTTCTCAGAAACAGAGTTCACCCACAAATATGTTTCCAGTAAATGAGTCAAAAAAATCAACACTATCAACAAACCACGGTGGTGCTGTGATTATAAGCAATTACCCTACACCTCAGATATGCAGATGACACCACCCTTATGGCAGAAAGCAAAGAACTAAAGAGCCTCTTGATGAAAGTGAAAGAGGCGAGTGGAAAAGTTGGCCTAAAACTCAACATTCAGAAAACTAAGATCATGGCATCTGGTCCCATCACTTCACGGCAAATAGATGGGGAAACAATGAAAACAGTAAGAGACTTTATTTTGGGGGGCTCCAAAATCACTGCAGATGATGACTGCAGCCATGAAATTAGAAGATGCTTCTTGGAAGAAAAGTTATAACCAACCTAGACAGCATATTAAAAAGCAGAGACATTGCTTTGCTGGCAAAGGTCCGTCTAGTCAAAGCTATGGTTTTTCCAGTGGTCATGTATGGATGTGAGAGTTCGACTAGAAAGAAAGATGAGCACTGAAGAATTGATGCTTTTGAACTGTGGTGTTGGAGAAGACTCTTGAAAGTCCCTTGGACTGCAAGGAGATCCAACCAATCCATCCTAAAGGAAATCAATCCTGAATATTCATTGGAAGGACTGATGCTGAGGCTGAAAGTCCAATACTTTGGCCCACCTGATGTGAACTGACTCATTTGAAAAGACGCTGATGCTGGGAAAGATTGAAGACGGGAGGAGAAGGGGATGACAGAGCATGAAAAGGTTGGATGACATCACCAACTCAATGGACATGAGTTTGGATAAACTCCGGGAGTTGGTGATGGACAGGGAAGCCTGGCGTGCTGCACTCCATGGGGCCGTAAAGAGTTGGACATGACTGAGCAACTGAGCTGAACTTACTCTTTATAACTCCATGGACTCTAGCTCACCAGGCTCCTCTGTCCATGGGATTCTCCAGGCGAGAATGCTGGAGTGGGTTGCCATGCCCTCTTCCAGGGCATCTTCCCACCACAGGGATAGAACTCACGTCTCTTACATCTCTGGCATTGGCAGGCAGATTCTTTACCACTAGCACCATCTGGGAAGTCCATTTATCTATTTGAGTTTAAAATAGATCTCTTCAGATCTCATATCTGTGAATAAATTTCATTGTCCTAAACTTTACGTGCCATCTACTTGGGGACTGACTCCATACCCTCTTTAGTTCTGCAGTTATAAGGGAGCTGGGCAGGAATAGTCAGTGGTTAGTGAGCACTCTTCTGGTATGGATCTGTTGGACTGAATAGAGAATCTTCCACTTCATTGCTTGGCTCCTGCACATTCTTAATCAACTCAATATATTGTAAAAGCAATACAATATTGTAAATATAATACTTTTATATTGTATTTTGTAAATACAATACTTTTATATTGTAAAAGCAATACAATATTGTAAAGTTAAGCAAAATAAAAAAAAATCAACTCAATATAAGATAGATTAAAATTTCTACAAAAATTTCTCTTGGGGATTTCAATAAGTTCATATCTCTCAGGTGCCAAACTCCCTTTTCATTGTTCATCTTCTTTATGCCCAGTTATGTTATCAGAGTCTAACCACTAAATGGAAGTGATGAAGGATATTTGGAGAGTATATCTTAACTATCTCAGGAGAAACATCTTTTTTATTAAAGTATAGTTGATGTACAATATCATATATAACTTGTACAGCATAGTGACTCACTCATTTTTAAAGAATATACTCCATTTTTAGTTATTATAAAATATTAGCTGTATTCCCTATGTCATACAATATATCCTTGAAGCTTATTTTGTACATAAGTTTGTATCTCTTAATCTCCTACTCCTTTATTGCCCTTCTGATGACTTCTTGTTTGTTCTCTGTATCTGTGAATCTGCTTCTTCTCACTGATAACTTCTAATTTGTTCTCTATACCTGTGAGTCTGCTCTATTTTTATTATATTCACTAGTTTGTTGTATTTTGGGGGGGATTATACATATAAGGGATACCATATAGTACATGCATTTCTCTGTCTGACTTATTTAACTTAGCATAATAATCCTCTAAGTCAATCTATGCTGTTGCAAGTTGAATTATTTTATTTTTTCATGGCTGTGCAGTATTCTGCTGTGTGTGTCTGTAGTATGTGTATGTATGAGAGTGTGTGTGTGTATGTATATATATGTGTGTGTGTGTGTTTCCATATACTTCTACAAAAGAGTAGAGTGAAGACAACATTTCATAAAAATTAGAAGACTTTATAAGTGGATTGGGTATAACTATTGAATGTAATACCTGCGAAGTGTTAGTGAAAGAACAGAATTAATTTTCATCTGGCTAAAAGAAAAACTGCTGGCCACAGGTATTAGTTTCTGCAAAATTCCCTTGGTCAATAATGAGTTAATAGTTGTCATATATTTAGAGGCTCTTATGTTGGATGCGTAAGTATTTACAATTGTTACATCTTCTTGGATTGATACCTTGATCATTATATAGTGTCCTTCTTTGCCTCTTTTAACAGTCTTTATTTTAAAGTCACTTTGTCTGATCTAAGTATTGAGACTCTTGCTTTTTGAAATTTCCATTTGCATGAAATACCTTTTTCCATCCCCTCAATTTCAGGATAAGCATCTTTTATTAGATAAATTGATGCCTAATTCTTAGGTCATAATTATCTTGAGCTTCAGAGTTAAGTAGAATCTGTGGAGTGATGGAGAGAAAGATTTTCTAACCTTATTTCATTTGGGCAGTTTTCCTTTCTTTTTGGCAGCTAAACATACTCAAATCATTGTGCTTGTTTATAAATATTCTCTATCCATCCAAATTTAAAATCCTGTCAAAAACTGCTAAGGGATTGACCACAAAGCTTCATGTTGTGATTGATTTTATACGTGTGTGTGTGTGTGTGTGTTGTGTGTGTGTATCAAGGTTTGAAATCCATCTTATAGGTATTTTTAATGCCTTTGAGAATTTGGAGAAGCTGCATCATGAGTATCAAACTCTTTTAAACAGAAATTCTAAGGTCATGAATTTAAATGATGATGCTTTCATTTTTAAAATGTTGCCAACATGAGGAAACTTGAGGGAGAACTTTGGAACTAGTGAACTTGTCGTATTTCCTTCCTTTTTGCCAAATATGACATAACTTTCAAGTTAAGATTATATCCCTTTTCCTTGAATTTTGGAAATTTGATATTTCTGTATTCATAAAATGGTAAGTCCCCTCCCCTTTTAACTCATCTAATTGGGCCTTCCAGAATTTCCAGTGAGACCTTTCTTGCTAATTTTCAGCACAAATTCTGGTAATACTCAGTGAGCTCAGTAACAGTAAGTATCATGTGCCTCAACAACTGTAGATTATAGTTCAGCTTGTTTCTCCTCACTTGGCCTCGCCTTCAATCTCCTTCCTTTCCCCTGTTGTCTTCCCTCATCACTCTCTTCCTGTCTGTGTACTGGCCTCTTGGGTTATCCTTGTGTTTCCAAATATCCCATTTCAGAATCAAAGAGTATCTTTCTATCTCTGTTTAAATAGACCTTTGTTAGCCACAGCATCCTTAGTTTGAAAAGTGCTAGACATCTTTCAGTTGCAGGTTGGCTCAAAAATAAGTGAAATTAGAGCATTTCAAATATCCAGTAATCCATTGTAAACTTCACATACATACAGGAAAGCATTCTATTTGTAATGAGTTGAGAGAAAAGAGGCCTGGAATGAGTGCTGGCTTGGCCAATTCTCTATAGGGCTAAACTTAAACTTTAGTTGTGGAAGAAAATGCACTCAAAGAAGTATGTCAGCATTATTGTGCTGCCTATTTCCCACAAAAATTCTGCCTATTTTCTGCTCTCATATCCTACCGGCCCTATTTGTCTTAAGGAATTCTATCAGTAACCACTTGTCCAACTGACAGTATATACCAAGAAGACCATGTGCCACGTTCAATGAAATCCTGTGGGAGGTGAAATAAGCGCAAGTATGAGAGGTCATGTTCATGACAGCCTAGCAATTTCTTATTGTTTCTTAAGTCAATAGGCAAGTGGATCAATGAAGCATGATCAACATTTGCTTCTCTTAATATCTATTCTGTCATCCTTAGTAACCCGGGGAAAGAGTTAATCTATACAAGCATCAATACAGAATTTACTTACTAGATGACCATAAATCTTAGAAAATGTCAAAAATATGAAGCTCTTTGAGAATTACAGCTTTTCAGATTAAGGTTATCTCCATTTTTAACAACTCAGCAGACAATGTAGTAAAAGAGAAAGATACTGTAGCAAAAGATAATGTATTTAATTCTGAAGATTTATTTTAAATTCTAAAAAGAACTTCAATTTTAAGTTTAGCCCTGTAAAGAATTGACTTAATACCTATTAAATATCTGCAGATACTTTACCAGTCCAGGGAAAGTGTACCACATTCCTCCAGGTGTATTTTTGGATCACCAATATATTTTAACTTATACTGTTAAAGTTGTAAAATTTTTAGATCCATTAAGAATAGCAAAGGTAGAAAAATAATTATTAAACAGATTTAAATAATGCTGGTACACTTGTTTGACTACATTTTCTTCTGAATTTCCACAAATAAATGTGTTGATAATGAAAGAGTCAATTCCTAGGCAGGTTGATAGGAAGTCTGGGGATCCCCAAGGAGAGAGGTCTGGAGTTCTTGAGGAGGAGAGAGGGGTCTGGAACTCTCAAGGAGGAGGAAAGGACAAACTTTTTTTTTCCCTCTAAATTCCTTAGGATTATATAGCAATAATGTGTCCTGCTTGAGGACAGTTTCTGGAAAAAACCTTCTGGCTAATCCTGTTATCTTAAAATGTAAATTATGGGAGTGGGTCTAGTAAGGTCTTTACAACCTCCAGACATTCTTTGATTCACTGTAATAACTAATTGAAAGTATATAACTCCATTGCTAACACTAGTGAGGGGGCACTCTTTCTGCCCTCTTCTGATGTCTATGTCAGAAGCTTTCTCTATATCTTTTATACTTTAATAAAACTTTATTAAACAAAATAAAATAAATAAATAAACAGGGTGACAATATACAGCCTTGACGTACTCCTTTTCCTATTTGGAACCAGTCTGTTGTTCCATGTCCAGTTCTAACTGTTGCTTCCTGACCTGCATACAGATTTCTCAAGAGGCAGATCAGGTGGTCTGGTATTCCCATCTCTTTCAGAATTTTCCACAGTTTATTGTGATCTACACAGTCAAAGGCTTTGGCATAGTCAATAAAGCAGAAATAGATGTTTTTCTGGAACTCTCTTGCTTTTTCCATGATCCAGCGGATGTTGGCAATTTGATCTCTGGTTCCTCTGCCTTTTCTAAAACCACCTTGAATATCAGGAAGTTCACGGTTCACATATTGCTGAAGCCTGGCTTGGAGAATTTTGAGCATTCCTTTACTAGCGTGTGAGATGAGTGCAATTGTGCGGTAGTTTGAGCATTCTTTGGCATTGCCTTTCTTTGGGATTGCAATGAAAACTGACCTTTTCCAGTCTTGTGGCCACTGCTGAGTTTTCCAAATTTGCTGGCATATTGAGTGCAGCACTTTCACAGCATCATCTTTCAGGATTTGAAATAGTTCAAATGGATTCCATCACCTCCACTAGCTTTGTTCCTAGTGACGCTTTCTAAGGCCCACTTGACTTCACATTCCAGGATGTCTGGCTCTAGGTGAGTGATCACGCCATCATGATTATCTGGGTCATGAAGATCTTTTTTGTACAGTTCTTCTATATATTCTTGCCACCTCTTCTTAATATCTTCTGCTTCTGTTAGGTCCATATCATTTCTGTCCTTTATCAAGCCCATCTTTGCATGAAATGTTCCTTTGGTATCTCTAATTTTCTTGAAGAGATCCCTAGTCTTTCCCGTTCTGTTGTTTTCCTCTATTTCTTTGCATTGATTGCTGAAGAAGGCTTTCTTATCTCTTCTTGCTATTCTTTGGAACTCTGCATTCAGATGTTTATATCTTTCCTTTTCTCCTTTGCTTTTCGCTTCTCTTCTTTTCACAGCTATTTGTAAGGCCTCCCCAGACAGCCATTTTGTTTTTTTGCATTTCTTTTCCATGGGGATGGTCTTGATCCCTGTCTCCTGTACAATGTCACGCACCTCATTCCATAGTTCATCAGGCACTCTATCTATCAGATCTAGTCCCTTAAATCTATTTCTCACTTTCAGTGTATAATCATAAGGGATTTGCTTTAGGTCATAGCTGAATGGTCTAGTGGTTTTCCCTACTTTCTTCAATTTCAGTCTGAATTTGGCAATAAGGAGTTCATGGTCTGAGCCACAGTCAGCTCCTGGTCTTGTTTTTGCTGATTGTATAGAGCTTCTCCATCTTTGGCTGCAAAGAATATGATCGATCTGATTTCAGTGTTGACCATCTGGTGATGTCCATGTATAGAGTCTTCTCTTGTGTTGTTGGAAGAGGGTATTTGCTATGACCAGTGCATTTTCTTGGCAAAACTCTATTAGTCTTTGCCCTGCTTCATTCCGTATTCCAAGGCCAAATTTGCCTGTTACTCCAGGTGTTTCTTGACTTCCTACTTTTGCATTCCAGTCCCCTATAATGAAAAGGACATCTTTTTTTGGGTGTTAGTTCTAAAAGGTCTTGTAGGTCTTCATAGAACCATTCAACTTCAGCTTCTTCAGTGTTACTGGTTGGGGCATATACTTGGATTACTGTGACATTGAATGATTTGCCTTGGAAACGAACAGAGATCATTCTGTCGTTTTTGAGATTGCATCCAAGTACTGCATTTCAGACTCTTTTGTTGACCATGATGGCCACTCCATTTCTTCTGAGGGATTCCTGCCCACAGTAGTAGATATAATGGTCCTCTGAGTTAAATTCACCCATTCCAGTCCATTTGAGTTCGCTGATTCCTAGAATGTCAACATTCACTCTTGCCATCTCTTGTTTGACCACTTCCAATTTGCCTTGATTCATGGACCTGACATTCCAGGTTCCTATGCAATATTGCTCTTTACAGCATCGAACTTTGCTTCTATCACCAGACACATCCACAGCTGGGTATTCTTTTTGCTTTGGCTCCATCCCTTCATTCTTTCTGGAGTTATTTCTCCACTGATCTCCAGTAGCATATTGGGCCTCTACTGACCTGGGGGGTTTCTCTTTCAGTATCCTATCATTTTGCCTTTTCATACTGTTCATGGGGTTCTCAAGGCAAGAATACTGAAGTGGTTTGCCATTCCCTTCTCCAGCAGACCACACCCTGTCAGATCTCTCCACCATGACCCGCCCATCCTGGGTTGCCCCATGGGCATGGCTTAGTTTCATTGAGTTAGACAAGGCTGTGGTCCTAGTGTGATCAGAATGACTAGTTTTCTGTGAGTATGGTTTCAGTGTGTCTGCCCTCTGATGCCCTCCTGCAACACCCACCGTCCCACTTGGGTTTCTCTTACCTTGGGCGTGGGGTATCCCTTCCGGGCTGCTCCAGCAAAGCACAGCCATTGCACCTTACCTTGGACGAGGGGTCTCTCCTCACCACCACCCCTCCTGACCTTGGAGGAAAGGTCTCTCCTCACCGCCGCCCTTCCTTACCTCGGTCGTAGGGTAGCTCCTCTCAGCCGCGCTCTTAGTGCGCAGGTCGCAGCCGGCGAGGCGCCCTTAGTGTGCTGAGTGGACAGAGGATGAGATGGCTGGATGGCATCACTGACTCGATGAATGTGAGTCTGAATGACCTCCGGGAGTTGGTGATGGACAGGGAGGCCTCGCGTGCTGTGATTCATGGGGTCGCAAAGAGTCGGACACGACTGAGCAACTGATCTGATCTGATCTGATTAAACAAAAGCTCTGAGCAATCACGGAGAAGGCACTGGCAACCCACTCCAGTACTCTTGCCTGGAAACTCCCATGGACGGAGGAGCCTGGTAGGCTGCAGTCTATGGGGTCACTAAGAGTTGGACACGACGGAGCGACTTCCCTTTCACTTTCCACTTTCATGCATTGGAGAAGGAAATGGCAACCCACTCCAGTGTTCTTGCCTGGAGAATCCCAGGGATGGAGGAGCCTGATAGGCTGCCATCTATGGGGTTGCACAGAGTTGGACACGACTGAAGTGACTTAGCAGCAGCAGCAGAGCAATCAAGCCTCATCTCTGGCCCCAGGTTGAATTCTTCTCCTCTGGAGACCAATAATCCTGGCGTCTTTCGTGGTTCCCCAACAACCTTTCAATATCAACCAGCATTGATTCAATTCATATGTTGTTATATGAAACCACATAACAAAATGCCTTGCACAATTGTATATTATATGCAATTGTGGTCTAGAAATCATATTATATATGAAGGCAAGAATACTAGAATGAGTTGTCATTTCCTTCTCCAGGGGATCTTCATAATGCAGGGATCAAACCAGGGTCTCCTGAATTGCAGGCTGATTCTTTACTGTCTGAGCCACCAGGGAAGCCAATATATACACATAAACACTACAAAAAGACTTAATCTTCTTGAAATAATAATGATAGAAAAAATTAATTCACTGTTTTAATAGGTACTAGCAATCATAGGCAATGGCACCCCACTCCAGTACTCTTGCCTGGAAAATCCCATGGATGGAGGAGCCTGGTGGCCTGCAGTCCATGGGGTCGCTAAGAGTCAGACACGACTGAGCGACTTCACTTTCACTTTTCGCTTTCATGCATTGGAGAAGTAAATGGCAACCCACTCCAGTTTTCTTGCCTGGAGAATCCCAGGGGCAGGAGAGCCTGGTGGGCTGACGTCTATGGGGTCACTCAGAGTCGGACACGACTGAAGTGACTTAGCAGCAGCAGCAGCAATCATATTTAAGTAATGCTTCTTGTAGTTTTCCTCAATCCTAGATATATTTCTTCTTGATCAATTTTTAAGGAGGAAATTAAAATGATTGGTCTCTTAGGTTGGTTTCTGTAGAAGCAGAGCTCAGGAAAAGGATTTAAGTTGTAACTGATTTTAGATGTACTATGTGCCAAGCATGAGATGTGGGAGAGCACCTCTCTGGTGAGAAGGCTCTCACGTGATGAGGTTGTTGCTCCAGAGAAGAAGGAACACTCCTGGCAGCTGGGGGTAGGTGTGTTGTTTAAATGCTAAGTAATGTCTGACACTTTGCAACCTCATGGACTGCAACACACCAGGCTTCGCTGTCCTTCACTGTTTCCCAAAGTTTGCTCAAACTCATGTCCATTGAGTCGGTGATGCAATCCAACCATCTCATCCTCTGTTGCTCCCTTCTGCTCCTGCCCTCAATCTTTCCCATCATCAGGGATTTTCCAATGCGTTGACTCTTCATGTCAGATGCCCAAAGGATTGAAACTTCAGCTTCAGCATCAGTCCTTCCAATAAATATTCAGGGTTGATTTCCTTTGGGATTAACTGGTTTGATCTCCTTGCAGTCCAAGGGACTCTCAAGAGTCTTCTCTAGCACTACAGTTCGAAAGCATCAGTTCTTCAGTGCTCAGCCTTCTTTATGGTCCAACTCTCACATCCATACATGACTACTGGAAAAACCATAGCTTTGACTATATGGACCTTTGTTCACAAAATGATGTCTTTGCTTTTTAATATGTGGTCTAGGTTGGTCATAGCTTGTTTTCCAAGGAGCAAGCATCTTCTAATTTCATGACTGTAGATGGCTGCAGTCACCATCTGCAATTTTGGAACCCAAAAAAGAAACTCTGCCACTCTTTCCATTTTCCCCATCTATTTGCCATGAAGTGATGGGAACAGATGCCATGACCATTTTTTGAATATTGAGTTTTAAGCCAGTTTTTTCACTCTCCTCTTTCAGCTTCATCAAGAGGCTCTTTAGTTCCTCTTCACTTTATGCAATTAGGGTGGTGTCATCTGCATATCTGAGGTTACTACTGTTTCTACTGCCAATCTTGACTCCAGCTTGAGTTTTATCCAGCCTGGCATTTTGTGTGATGTACTCTGCATATTAATTCATAAGCAAGGTGGCAATATACAGCCTTGATGTACTCCTTTCCCAATTTTGAATCAGTATGTGGTTCCATGTCTGGTTCTAACTGTTGCTTCTTGACCTGCATACAGGTTTCTCAGGAGGCAGTTAAGGTGGTATGCTAGTCCCATCTCTTGATGAATTTTCCAAACCCATTCTGATCCACACAGTCAAAGGCTTTAGCGTAGTCAACGAAGCAGATGTTTTTTGGGGAATCCCTTGCTTTTTCTATGATCCAGCAGATGTTGGCAATTTTATCTCTGTTTCCTCTGCCTTTTCTAACTCCAGCTTGTACTTACCACTGATTGAATCTTGGTAGAATACTAACATTGTCCACTAAAATTCTATACAATCTTCATTGAAGCAGTCAGGCACATTTTGTTATGACTAATACCTTCCTTTACTTAGTCATTCTTATTTTGCTTACTGTCCTAATTTTTACTGTTATTTAATTATTCCTAAAAGTATTAGCTTTTCCTAAGCTTTGTTTTCACAGATTACTGGAGAGTAATACTGGAATTAGTGTACAGGAATGATGACCAGGAACTTCCAACTGTTTCATGAATGCTCCAGGCTTCCAGTGTTGTTCTTCACTCTTTACTAAAGTCTTTTATGGGTACCTCATAATCTGGCCAGATAGTTATTATATGGCAAATATATGTTAACATTTACTATTATGTCACCTGAAATTCATTTGCTATCAGCTCACTTGGAATTCATTAAAAATTAATGTTTTAGTGCAGGGTATTTATATTAATAAGTTTAGGATTGAATTAATTTGTTATTTTAGAAATTTTCAAAGGAACTTTTGATTTTAAAAAGAACTTCTATGATTTACTTAAGTTGTTTTAATTTTGAATATTATAAAAACCCTTATGCTGTTATTTCAATGAATTTTTAATGTGGATTCATGCATTTTGAGTACTATAGTGGAATAAATCACTATTTCTTGGTAAAACTCCTTTGTAAATTTTATGTTGTGATATGGCTTCATGAAGCTGTGTACCAATTCAACCATCATGGGTAGGATGAAAATGAAAGTGAAAGTTAGTCAGTCAGTCGTGTCTGACTCTTAGCGACCCTGTGAACTGTAGCCCACCAGGCTCCTCTGTCCATGGAATTCTCCAGGCAAGAATACTGGAGTGGGTTTTCATAGTATAAAAATTTGTATAAAGCATATACCAAACATTTTCTGAACCGTTTCAATACACAAACCTATTTAATACTCGTAACAACCCTGGTGAAGCATGCGTGCTTAACATCCCCAATTTGCACAGGAGAAAATGGACACAGAGTGATTAAGTGGCTTGCCAGAGGTTACATAGCAAGAAGCAGAGCTACAATTCAAACACACAGTCTGGCTTAAGAATTGAGTGCTTGACTACTTCTCTAATAAAAGTGTTCTCATTAATCGTCTTTATCTTCCTTTCCAAGTGGCAGTCTGCACACACAACAGAAGTAGCTAGTACTGATCTTGTGCGTGTTCCTTGAAAATTGCCAGCGACAGGTGTTATTCTAACTAAACCAGGACCATTAGCCTTGAAACAGCTAGGATACTATGATGCTATCAACATGGGTGCTCCTATTCTCTCCTTTTCCCTCCTTCCTCTGTCATTCTCTCTCCTCCCTTTCTCTTTCCTCCTCTTTTTCCTTACAAGTATCAGATCAGATCAGTCGCTCAGTCGTGTCTGACTCTTATTTAAAAAGAAAAATTTTAACTAGTCCAGGGGCTGAAAAAAAGGCCTAAAATTCTGCAAATCAGAGGGTGAGGCAAGAAATGTGACACATGCTTATGAAAAGAGTATAGCTATAACTATTTTATAAAGAACAACTTAACTATTATATACTTTAAGTATAAATACCATATATATGTGTGTGTGTATATATATATATCTTTTCACTTTGCCTTCTAGAATCTGAGTGATGCTGAATGTTAATTGAGGAATTATAATGAAGTCCTTATTTTACTGATGGCTAGTCTAGAATTTCACAACTTATTAATATTATTGTTTTTAGATGTTGACACCATTATAGATTCTAAAGTAGTACTCATAGTTGATATGTTGGGAAAAATATGCTAACATTATTTTATTGACTGAATTTTATTTTGAAATCTTTAGACAATTATCCTAGAATGAGGGGGAAAATAATGTGTCTGTAATTTTGAGCATCAAAAGTTGCCAGAGATTATTCTCTACTTATATATTTTTTCTTTTCTGAGGTTTTTGCCTCTTTTATAAAGTGAAGGGATTTCTTTTTAGAAAGTTAAAAACTTTTTGGTATTTAACTCTCTCTTTGGAAAGGGAAATTAGCAGCTGTAGAGTTTTATTCAGACTTGGTCTGATTGTATATCTAGAAATGAAGTCCTACCTTAACTGTTTAATTAAAGATTGGAAAAAAGTATTTAAGCAGGTGTTAATCAAGTCTTAAAAAAAATATTGCATACCCCAGCCTTTCCAGGTGCAGTTCAAGATTTTTCCACCTACAAAATAAAGCAGAAACTAGTTAGGGAGATGAAATCTATTTTGAGGCCAGGAAGTTTATTTCTTAAAGTTGAAGAATCATATGATTATCACCTCATACATAGTACTGGTTCCTTTCAAATAAATAATACATCTTAAAAGTTTTTTATATAGCTTTATAATTGATATTGCATTATTTGTAATTATACGTTGAACTACATATGTATCAAACATATAACATGGCATTTTGCCATATATACATTTATTCATGAAATAAAATAATAAAGATAGCATTGTTCATTGTAAGATACATAAGCACAAAGAAAGTAGTGAAACAAAGTTGTATAACTCTACATATATATAGATAGATAGATAAAATACCTTGGTGGCTCAGTGGTAAAGGATCTGCCTAGCAAATGCAGGAAATGTGGATTTGATCCCTGGGTTGGGAAGATCCTTTAGAGAAGGAAATGGCAGCCAACTCCAGTATTCTTTCTTGGGAGATCCCATGGGCAGAGAGGAGCCTGGCAGGATCCGTAAAGCACTGAACACAACTTAGTGATGAAACAACATACACACACACACACACACACACACACACACACACATATATACATGCATACGTACATATATATGTATTATATGTATGTTACTATATTCCATTTGTAAATCTAATGTTTTGTTTAGAATTTTTGTGTGAATAACCATAGTATATTGGATTTAGAAATAAGAAATTAAAAAATACAAGTTAATGACAAAATGTGGAAGGCTTACAGGCTCAAGGTTTTCAAGCACAAAGTCCTGAGTAAAAACTGGCTGACTACTAAGATATGCTGACCTGGGGATGATCTCTATGATGTCAATAATTGAAATAAAAAATAATTTTAAAAATCCCAAAGAGTCCCCAGTGGCAGCACATTGTGTGAGAGAGGAACTCTACCTAATTACTCCAAGCAAGTTACTAAACAACAAAAAGCACGAAGCAAACAATTCCCTGGAATGGGGATCGGAATCTCAGACTATGGATTGGCAGCTCCCATTTCATGCTTATTCCAAGTTAAATGCTCTTGAAGGGACTGGATGGTCAGTTACCTCAACCTGTGAAACTAATTTTTCCCCATCCTCCTTCCCTCTCTTCCTTCTTCTTCTCCTTCTTTTTGTTGCCTCTTTACTTCCTTGGTTCACTTGTCATTCCTTTCTGATACCCTTTCCTTTCTTTTTTTTTTTTTTGCTAAGTAGTAATATTCCTGTAAGTTACAGTGTGACTGGACAATATTTGTACATGTATATTTAGTTGGAACACACATATACGTTTGGAAATCACACATATTTGGTGTAAAAACCAGAACGTGTACAGAATTACAAGTTAACCTTGCTTCCTCTTCCTAGATGTTGAGTATTGCTGTCATTTTCTTTCTTTGAACACTTCTGTTTTCCTAACATTTCTTAAATGTTTGAAGGTTTCAAGTTTTCTGCATCAAATATGTAGTCATTCTTTTTTTTTAATTTAAATTAATTTATTTTAATTGGAGACTAATTATTTTACAATATTGTATTGGTTTTGCCTACATCAACATGTATCTGCCATGGGTGTACATGTGTTCCCCATCCTGAACCCCCCTCCCACCTACCTCCCCATACCATCCCTCTGGGTCATCCTCTTGGGGTAAAACCAGTAAATGCTATTTATTAGTTGAATAATTAAATTTAGTAATCAATTTATATGAGTAAAAATATAGTTAATTGAAAAAATAGAGCAATTCAAAGATGCAAGAGAATATTGAATGTAAAAATATAGTGTTTATAAAATTTAAATTTTGAGATTGTTCTTGAGACATAAAAGATTTAAAAAGAAAATTTTATTTGTTCACACTTTGGGACACACCCAGATGTATTTTAATATGAAAAATACAGAATCAGTAGTTTTCAAACATTTTTTATAAGCTCAAACAGAATTATATTATGCCAAGAACATTTTGCCTTAATTTTTAATATCATGTGTCATTCAATGAAAGCTAATCCATATGTTTGTGAGTCATTTAAATTAAATTATCAAAATATTGATTTAAAGAACCACTTGATATCTAAAGAGATTTTAGAATTTCAAAAAAAGATTATTTTAAATTTTAAAAACTAGATTGTTTTATCATACTAATGGTGAGAGCACAAGAATCTTATGGAAGATTCAGAATTATTTTTAACATTGAACAGTACATTTTTTAGGTGTTATCAGAAAATACTTACCCCTACTGAAAAGGGAATAAATATGTTTCCCTGGGTGAGTAAATTCTGAGCCTGTAAATCCCATTCTGCTTTTAAGCAGTTGTATGCAAATGTGTACAGTATTTCTGAACATTTTCTAGTTTTGCACACATCACATGACAAAACTTACAGCTCTTTAATTAATTCCCCAATAAAATATGAAAATAAATCTTAATATCTGAATTCAAGTTTTGTTTTGTTTTTAATGCTCCTGGTGATCTTAATCTTCCCAACTCTCTCTCTCTTTTTTAACCTACTGTAGCAATAAAGCTATACTAATAAGAATTCTTTTCCCTGCCCCCAGATAAACTGATACTGAATATAAGAGTTGTCCCATTTCTAACACTTACATAAACATGGGTTCACAAGCACACTCATGTGTTTCATGAGTTTGGAAACATGCAAAGCACATGGGAAAACATTTGTCACAACACTTTCAATCAATAAATACCTATTCATATCTGGAAGAGCTGCAGCCTGTATGGCCTGATTCTATTCCTATAGAACGAGGAGGTGGTAACTTCATTAAAACTCTGCTGGCAAATCTATGTAAGAATACATTTATTTGGGGAATGCTAACCAACCATCTTAATTATGTTTCATACCAAACCTTATCATGTCATAACACTAACAAATATGTCAATATATATTTAGTGTTTAATAAGATTAATAGAGTAAACTTTAGGATTATTTAAACATTATTTAAATTACAATATATTTTAGTGTTCAAAATATGCCAATGTGCTAAAAGTTTTAAATATTTTTTAAAGAGTTTTAAATTTTTTAGTTCACCTCACAGCAGTGAAGAAATGCTTAATTTTTTGCCTCTCCTTTATTTCTAAGTACCAAAAATGTCACCTTCCCAGTAACTACTTTCTTTCCTGAAGATTTTTTTTTCTGCAAGTCTTGCATTTTTCTAATCATTAAATGAATGCCAAAGTTTACATAGCATACTTATCATATATACCTCATGTATACATATTGGTTTTTCATAGCTACCTTAGATTTTCTTTGTGTTATTTGAGGGTCATAAGATATGGAGTTCAGAGGTCCTGTGTTCCTTTCCTACCTTTGTTATGTAGTATTGGTGTCACTTTTGTGCAAGTTGGGAAACTTCCTTGAATATAAGTTTCTTCATGAAAATAATAACATGTAAGTGAAAGAGTTGCTTAGAAGATTAAATAAGATAACTGCATAGCATAGTTTCAGGCCTAGAGGAAACATTCAGTAAATGATGGTAAATGGAAGAAAAGTTATGACCAACCTAGACAGCATATTGAAAAGCAGAGACATTACTTTGTTGGCAAAGATCCGTCTAGTCAAAGCTATGGTTTTCCAGTAGTCATGTATAGATGTGAGAGTTGGACTATAAAGAAAGCTGAGAGCCGAAGAATTGATGGTTTTGAACTGTGGTGTTGGGGAAGACTCTTGAGAGTCCCTTGGACTCTGCAAGGAGATCCAACCAGTCAATCCTAAGGGAAAATCAGTCCTGAATATTCCTTGGAAGGACTGATGCTGAAGCTGAAACTCCAATACTTTGGCCACCTGATGCGAAGAACTGACTTACTGGAAAATAACCTGATGCTGCAAAAGATTGAAGGTGGGAGGAGAAGGGGATAACAGAGAATGAGGTGGCTGGATGTCATCACCAACTCAATGGACCTGAGTTTGAGTAAGCTCCGGGAGTTGGTGATGGACAGGGAGGCCTGGCGTGCTGTTGGTCGCAAAGAGTTGGACACTGCTGAGTGACTGAATTGAACTCAACTGACTGAAATGATGGTATTGATGTCTTAGTTTGCATGAGTTTATGTTACATTCTCTCTGTATCTTTAATTTAGAGGCTTTTAAAGCAGTGACTCTTGCTTTCCTAGAGGGTCTTATCACAGTCATCTTAGGGGCTATTGTAAATACCCCTTCTTCCTGTCCTACTTCTCCTTATTTGGTTCTAGACTTATCCCTGAAAACACAGTTTTCTCAAGGTCAGTTTGATTAAAAAAAAATCTTATCCTACACACACATTTGTGTGTGTGTATGTGTGTGTGTTTCTTTTAACTATTTGAGCACATTTACAGTAAGTTTTATTATGTGAAGTTGTTTTCCTAACCATTGGCGTTTCCAGAAAAGTTTTATTTGACAATTTTCATTTTGCTTTCCTCACAGTGTTTTCAGTCATTTTAATTTGTCTCTCCTTGACTACTTCTATAACTGAAAGGAACTGAAATAAAAAGTAGAGGCTGTCTATTGATAGCTAGGCCTACCATCAAACAACACATGTCTGCAGAGGACAGTGATAGAGCACTCAAGACAGGAACCACAAGAGAGGAACCACATAAGACATCCTTCAAAGTAGAAGTCATTCGAGAGGGAAAGGGGACACTAAAATATTTAACAGATACTATTTTATCTACCACAAGTGAAGAAATAGGAATGTTCTAGTCCAGTTTGTCTGGTCGTCCTCCCTAGGGGATAAACTGGAAATGGATTTAGGGCTGATGAATGAAGAGGGAGATTGATGTACAGTGAAAGAGGAGAATGAAATAATAAGATGTAATAAAGGAGCCAGATCAGAGAGAGGGAAAAACCTGAGGGTCATAAGAATATATTCATAAGACTGCATTCAAAATATGTTTATGTACAATAATATATTCAAATACCTATTCAAAACTACATTTTTGTGAACATGTAAATATTCTTTTAATGAAAATGTTTTTCATGAAAATATTTTCCTGATATATTTTTATGGATATATATTTTTATTGGGAGAGAGAGGAATTGAGCATTCCATATGATGCTATTATGAAGACAAATTGAAAAATGGTGAACTATATAGAAATCTTGAAGAGATGGTGAAACTATCCTTTCTAATATGGATTGTTGTAAGTTATATTTTAAAGTTTAGCTGGTAAAAGTACTAAGCTTTCAGCAAAATAACTTTCCATGAGTTTGCTTGTAGGGAATGGATTTTCAGAAGTTGACTTGATAAGTTTTGAGTCCTGAGAAAAGTATTGAATGTAATTAACATTAGGAATCAAAACTCAAAAGAATTAAAATTGGGCTTGCTTTAATTTGGGGCCAATATACATAATTGTAAAGGGTTTATATTTCTATATGAAATGCTGGGGTTGCTTTATCTCTGTTTTTATTGGCTGCTCCAATGAAAATCCTATTGGTCAGAGGATTAGCCAAAATGTAGGTGGAGGAAAGAGTAGGAAGAGAATGTGGGGAAAAATTTTGGTAGGAAGAAGCTAAAATTGGATTGGAATTCTCTACAAAAGTAGAATAATCAGGCCCTTAACAGAGAGTTACAGTTGTCTTCTGTGTTTTGAATTTAAGCAGTTTAAATATTCTTGGGGACGGAAATATTTTCTTAGCATAAAACACAGGTGCAGGTACTGTGCAGCCAAGGAAAAGCATTGGTAAACATTTGAACGTCCTTCCAATGGCATGGTTCAGAGCCAGACTTTCAATCTGCCTCAGTGGCTTAATTTTCTCATCACACTCAAATAGAGATAGCCTGTTTTCAGTGTAATGAAAGGACCATCTCAGAGTAACATGAGGAATCTTTGTGCAAAGGCAATGGGGGCTAAAATAATCTTCAAGGGAGTTAGCTATGTTTGTTCAGCAGCAAGACACTTTTAAATGGAAAGTGTTCTCTGGATGTTTGTACTGGACAGTGATGTTTTTACATTCCAGCCATCTCACTTAGTCTCATTGGACTGGATTCTCCCTTTTAAGTTAAGAGGTAGTTGGCAGAATGTCTTCCCTGGCATAGAGGAGAGAAGAAACTTTTTCTGTTTTCAGATTTTTCAAAGCTTTGTATAAATGCCAGGTTATGACAATAAAAGCTAGAAACAACAAATTATTCTAGGCTTTGGTAGATAAGAAGCCCATTTTTGTTAAGAGATCCAGATCTTCTGGGCATTTATCGCCTTGATAATGCATTTTGTCGTTTTACACCTTCTTACATTCTCTCCCTGGACAGAACTCCATGTTCTCAGAACATGGGCAACCTTTCCTTCTTTCTCTGTCCGTAGTGGCTATGACAGTCTCCATGTGTGACCTTTTGTTTTTCCCCCCAAAAAAGAGAAACACATTTCCTATTCTGGCTCATTTTACTTTTCCTTTCTAATTCCTAATTAACTACCTTTCTCCATTATAATGCATGCCTCCAAGGACTGTGGGGCAAATAGAATCATCACTAACATTCCTTCCTTTGTGAGAATACATTCTGGCATTTAGAATATCTGTAAAGGGAGTTAAATCACTGACTTAAAATTCTGGCATTTTTGTTGTTGATAAAAATTTTGAAGATTCTTTTTAAAATTACCTTGCCTTATTTTTCCCCATGGGTTCTCACTCATTTTGAACAGTTTCTCCTTTCAGGATATAGTCCTATTTTTATCGAGACTGTAGCTTCTCCAATATTTGGATAGTTAAGTGGGAAGGAGAAGAAGACAACAAGTACTGTGGAAATGAAGTGAGAGAGAGACTTACCTTCTGTATTCTTTCAGAAAGCATGCACTTCTTATTCCACAAAATAGACATGACAGTAGTTAAAACACTTGTATTTAAAAAGTGATGATTTGACAATGAGAATGACAAATTTCAATTAAATATGTCTGCTTTCTGGGTGGAACCAATTCACCTTTAACAGCATGGAGCTGCAATTCACAATTGCCATGGACTCAGCGGCATCCCGTGTGTCTAACAGTGACCATTTATTAATCCAAATTGAAGTTTTAAAATCCTTATAAAACTTAAAGAATAGATACATTAAGTTGTTCTCAAGAGAAAAAACAGTTTCTTAAAACACATTTTTACCAATGCATGCATGCATGCTAAGTTGCTTCAGGCATGTCCAACTCTGTGTGACCCCATACACTATGGCTCACTAGGCTCCTCTCTCTATTAGATTCTGCAGGCAAGAATGTTGGAGTGGGTTGTCATGCCCTCCTCCAGGGGATCGTCCCAACCCAGGGATCAAACCCACATCTCTTAGGTCTCCTGCACTGGCACTCAGGTACCCCTAGCACCACCTGGGAAGCCCTTTTCCTAATGGCATGTTAGTAAAAGATAGAAATATTTAATCCAGTTAGTTTTCCATGTAGTGGTATTATTCCAACAGAGCGAGTAGAGTAGTCAGGGTGTGGAATAAAAGGCAAAAAGATAACACTGGTCTGGATTGGTCTGGATCTCTTCAACAAATTAAGGGTTGCAAGATGCAACTGAAAAAAATAACTAGGCTTCCTTGTCAGGACTTAAACTCCAGCATGAGCTTTAATGGAGGTCCATGGGAAACCTTTTTCAGGGGAAACAAACAATTATTCTGGACATGTGGCATGGCGAAGGAATTGGAATTTGGCAGGCTCAACTGCATTAATTTCTTCTGGGTGTAAAATATGTTAATTTGCCACTGTCTGGAAGAAACCATGATGAGTCATTCTCAGAACTACATAGAGTCTACTTCTAACATTCCAGGGTTTATTGCTTTGATTACTTTTTCTAAGTCTACTTTTTAATAACTTGTAAAAGTAAGTATGAAAAATCCTTTTACTCCACATGAAACACATTTCTAACAGATAGTCTTGAGTAAACAGTTGATCATATTTAGTTCCCATTCTGAAATTGATTGTATTTTCTGTTGAGTCATGAAATGTTTCATGAAGAGAGGCTGGAATATTTCTTCTGATAATAATTTTTCCCAATTTGTTATGAAATCAGATCATTGTTGCCTCCATAAAAGGGCTCTCCCAATACCAAAAGATTTTAACTGCACTTTCCAAGCATTCAGAATCATCTTGGGTGATCAGCTCTGTGTTGAAGCAGAAGAGGATTGTATGGAGAGCAAAACATATGAATTCAGTAGGTTAAAAAAAGAGTTTTGTTTTATGATCTCAAAATATCTATAATTTGAAACATAACACCCCTACTACACAAATAACCCAACTTCGGCAGATGTCTCAAACCTTGTAACAAGAAGTTCTTCTGCTCATTCTTCAAAATTACAGCATCCAAACTCCTCTTTCCCCAACACTTCATATAATTAACACTAATCCTAAATTAAGTAATTTGAAGATAAAACATAAAAGTCTACCTGGGTTTATAATCGGTCATTAACTAATTGACAGTAAGGCATTGAATAAGACAGTACTTTTCACTCTTATGAAAGAGGTGAAAAAATAATAACAGAATAAAACCTGTATTTGAAAGGAGTGTTTAGCTTTCTCTGTTTTGGAGAGAAAACACAGGTTCTTAAAATGCTGCCACCTTCCTACCTGTTTTCAACTAGCAGTGAACATGGAATTATAAAAATTTGCACACATACCATTTCTCTTAAAATAGCACTAAATGTATGTGAAGTCTCCAAATTAAAGCTCCCCCCCCCACTCCAATTACCTCCCTCCCAGCTACAGGACTTTGTAACCGTAAATGCCTTGAGATATTGGCTGAATCATCCCCATTCCAAAACTGTCCATCTGTCTTTGAGAGTAGTTGTGATCTGGAGGTTCAAGTTGACTTACTCACTGAGCTGCCTGCCAGCTTAGATGCACTTTGTAGGTGGAAAATTGTTGGTCTTTGTCCCTCCCAGCTTGCAAGTAAAATGAAGCTGCCAAGAGATAAACACATTCTAAGTTTATCATGCTATTCTTGGCCTCAAACTACAAGCCATAAGGCAACTATTGCTCAAGGTACCGTGTTTACAAGTGTTCAGTCCTCCGCTGTTTCAGAGACCCAACAAGATGAAATTTCTTCCTGCCAGCCTATATTTTGTTTTTTCTAAGCGTTCACATTTCTCAATTCCTTTTTAAAAAGTAAGGAAAGGGAGCAGCTTCTCTGACAGTATTTTGAAGGTTTGAAGTCTCATTAAAATTTTGATTGTGATGTCTTGAGGTTTTCTTCCCCAAAGGCACTATAAGTTCCTAAAAAGACTAGAAGCTTCTTTCTGTTATTATCATTGTCAGTATTATCATATTTGTCATCATCATTATTTTACTTAAAAGTGAAAAGATATATACTAACCTATCTTTACATAGATCTGTTCAATTTTTGCTGCTTACTCTTTTCCTCACTTGTTTACTGGATTGACCTTTAATTTAACATATTTATTATCATAAAATACTGTACATGTTTATCTTTTAACTGATAATGATTTTTCATCTAGAGCTATATTGAAAATAATTAATATGATTGGTAATGTTCTCAAAACCCAAAGAAAGAATTTTTCTTTCTTTTGAGGGAAAGAGTACCGAGTTAACTTTCTTCACAAATGTCTTCCTGGCTGCATTGGATAACAGGATGTATTGAGTTCATACATCTTAAATATAAAAGAGGCGTATAGCTATATCACATCCTATATTGGCACAGTATATTGACATGTATTATGTATGATGTTACACTGTTTAAATTATTAGAAATCACATTAAAAGAAATTATAATGAGATAGGGCTTTTTACCAAATCTAGAGTATTTGGCAAAGACATGATAATCAAGTTCAATCCTTGATTTACAAATAAGACTTTGAGCTTTCAGAATTTTATAACTATATTCTATATCATGATTTCTATGCATTTCATTAAAAGTAACATCATTTTCAGAGTTCGGTATAGTACATGTATAATTTACCTATAGAAACAGGCTTTATTTTATTTCTTGGATATTAGTCTACACCCTGAAAACAAGCTTTGGACATACCCTCACTCAAGTTTGCTCTTTCAGTGGTTTGATGTTGCTGCATAGTCAATTCACTTGCTACGTGACAGATGAAAGGAGCATAATAGAAGAAATTGAACTTTGCTTCTCATTTAAGTTCTAAGGTTAGAGAAGAAAGATTTGCAATAGTCTACTCTCAGATTCTGCAAGGAAAGTGTATTGTTAATTTAAAGCATTGCTTAGGACATTGAAAGGAATAAAATCATTATGTCCTCACTAAAACAAGCAGAGGGCTTTTAGGACTGTCATGCCTAAAGGGTTAGAATAGGCTACACAATACCGGGTGGGTTCTGAAGATGTACAGATCCGATAATTACGGACAACAGATGAGTATTCTGTTTGAAAATTGTCTACTTGTTACTTTGTTAGAATTTATCTGCACTACTCCACTAACAACAGCAACGGTTTATGTTCTGATCCATGCCTGTAAAAATATTAACTACCTTTCCCCATACTTATAACTCAATGGAGGTGACACATCTTGTATAATCTGAAGACTGTCTGGGCAGAGGCATTTGATGTCTGTGCTTTATAGATCTCTTGCTCCGGATTCATTACTCGCACAGTATTTTAAAATGTTCTTTCTAACACAGAAAAGCTAGATCACAAAATTAGCTATAATACTTCAAAACTTGTATTATTAAAACATATAAAAGGCTTCAACTTTGAAAGTCTAAGAAATGACCTAGATTTTAAGTGGCTAAAGAAATGAGTGGTCATTAATGCCCCGCAGTATGAGCACTATCATTTTGATTGAACTAATGTACACTTTCTACTTCTGGTGGAGGAGACTGTCAGACCTGTGATTTTGGCATTGTCAAAGGTACCATGTAGGTAAATTCACCCATCTATACAAATAACTAATGTGTTAGTAGTCATTGTGGAGAGACACTTCCTGAGTTCTATTTTACAATCTTTTGCACTGTGCAGATTTATTTAGGTTACTTACTTGTCTTTAAGCTTGATTCTTGGTTTCCTGGAGTAGGGAATGGCTACCCACTCCAGTGTTCTTTTCCTGGAGAGTTCCATGAACTGAAGAGCTTGGTGGGCTACAACCCATGGGGTTGCAAAGAGTTGGACATGACTGAGAGAATTTCTTTTTTTCTTCACTTTGCCTTAAGATAAATGTAAATAATCTCAGAGTTAAAGTTATGAGGTATGTAGGTTCCAGCATTCATTGTCACTGGTAAGAAGTAAAAGCGTTGAAATACTCACAAATAATGAAATAAATTTTTTTGAAACCCATAAACTTTTTCTGAAAGATTAAGAATTGTTTTAAAAATGTAGATAGTTTTCCCATTTCTCAAATAATATTCTTGCGTTACCTATTAAGTCAGGAGATTCTTTTAGTTTTCAATTTACTCTTATATTGGAATCTTTATTTTTGATACACTTTCTTTCCCTTTTGTTGGGTGAATGTTCTTGAGGGGTATGTGTGAGGCCGTGTGGTGTGATTCAGTAGTCTTGGAGGTAAAGCTGTGATAACAATAGCCCCTAGATCTCAAAATTTCAGTGGCTTAAATAAAATAAAAGTTTATTTCTCACTCATATTACATTTTCAATAGAGAGAAGCTAAAGTCATCAGGTTAATTAGAGATGCTTCATCACAGTTTCTCTAAGACTCAGTTAATGAAGGCATTTTGCCCATACATATTTGGATGACTCATTGCATCAGGAAAAGGAAACAAAGTGAATTACCCAATGACTTTTACAGCTTCCTTGTGTGATGTACATCACTTCCTTTTACATTTTTTTAGCCAAACCTCAAACATGGGAGAGAATTGTCCTTACCTTGTATCTTAAAGGGGGAAGTAATGTAAAAATCCTGAACAAACCTTATGTCTTGATGATGTTTATAGCTATTAACAGAAGTTGCTTTTTCTTAAGCCAAGAGAAGTACAAAATATTTGATACAGAGCTTGATTTTCCTGCCTAGCATTAATTTAATACTTGGGTACCATCCTGAAATTTACACCTTGCTTCTACCTATGTCTTAATTTACTGTGAATGCCATGATTATGCCATGACAATTGCTTTTGGGAAACGTCAAAGTTTCCACAATCTCATGTAGGAAATCACCATGGAAATGTCAGTTTTTGTCTGTAAACAGTAATGAATAATCAACAGCTACTTAAACCTAGTTGGGGACAAGTTGTGTACATGCATAAACGAAATAGTAAAACACGATCTAGCATATAATAATATGACATTGTATAAAGTCACCCAAAGATATGCGGCAAACATGATCCTTGTTATTGAAGCATGTAGTTTCCATGCTTTTAGATCACCTCAAAATGGACAGTATGTCCACTCATGTGGAATATGTAACAGTACAGAGTTTCATTTTATAATCTTAGGTATTATAGCTGAGACAGTAATATCAATAATTTAATTTAAAGGGATCAATACATTTTACACAGACATATAAAACTGTATTAAGTAAAACATCCTTTTAAACACTTCCTGGACATTTCGATGCATCCTACATATTTTGATGTTTTATTTTGGTCTACCACTTCACTAGCAATAGTGACATGACAATTATACCAAATCTTGAATTTTACATTTTTTCCTAACTAATATAGATGCCAGATACCTAAGAAAGGACATAGAAATATCTTCTGAAGATATGCAAATTTACATGTGCTGTATTGTCACCTATTTTTGTACATTATCTTCTAATAATTCCCCCCTGCAACTCTTGTCTAACTAACTTAAAGGATACTCTTGAGGAAGAAGAGCTAGGTCATTTAAAAAGTCTTGAGACCATATTTAAATAAAATAAAGAACAAAGGTCTGGAGGCTCTAAGTAAGCAAGAGGACAATGTAGAATCTCTGGAAAGAGAATCTAAGAAACCTGGAGAGTGAGCATGGCAAACGAGACAGATGACAGACAGACATGGCCAACAGTAGCAGGTCTCTAGAACTACCTTGATCCTTGATGGCTTCCTGGTTCCCCTTTCCTTTTCCTCAGTCTGAGTAGGATTATTTTCCTCACCATCTAAATATTTGTCTAGAATAGTGCACGTCTCAATTCTATATAGCAGAATTTAGTATCTTGCTTTAAGAAAAACAAATTGCAGTTATTCTGATCTTTTTCAGTATAATGTTTAGTAGGCTCAGAGGTATTCTGAGTTTCTAGCTAGTTGTCTAAATCCTCATGTAAAATATGAAGATTAACTTTGATCTAAGTAAATGGTTTAGCTATTCTAGAAATTATGTAGAACTTAAGCTTTTTATATTAATGGTGAAAATATGAATGTTGCTGTTGACCATTTATCTCTGACATGTTGAGAGGTTAAAAGATCCCTGAAAGGTCCCCAGAGTAAAAATTATAATTGTGTGGTCACACAATTTGAAGTGTAATTTTCAAATTATAACCATAGCCTGCTCTTCCTATAGTATATACTGCGCCACAGTGAGACAGCTAATCTGTAGTTTTACTTTATATTAACCAGTATCATATGCAATGTCTATACTTTTGTAGCTAAAGGGAAACTTAAAAGAGAAAGAAAAAAAAAAAAAAAAAAGCTTTACAGCACATGGGTACGATCTGTTGAGTGTTTCTATGTTTGGGGATTAAAGACAACATATAATTATGCTTGAAAAGTCAGCCCCCTGTGATACCAATTAAGAAGGCTGGTGTTGCTATTACATTCCAGTTGCCATTAGCTGTTCTATGTCACCTAAAAAGATCATTCTGTCTCTCTTTTTTTTATATCTAGATACTTTGATGCTATTTTTTTACTTAAGCAAAAGGAAATCATGTTTATCTTCAAAATAGTTCCTTAAATTGAGACAACACATAATTTTGACTTAATTTTATGAATTGGACATCACAATAGGCATAATGAAATGTCCTATTAGCAAAGTGAGTCAGGTCAAGATGAGTAACATTAACAAGTTGGTAATTTATATTGTCAATTAACAAATGGTGCCAAGATTTAGGCTGGAGAGGTTGACAATCATTATACATATATTTGCTAATATAGGACATAAAATAGCTAAAATGACTTTGGTTTTTTCAACTTTGAAAAAAAACGGAGTACATACTCTAGTTGATACCAAATATTTAGTATATGTGTCCAGTAATCAAAATAGTGTAGCAATGGCTAAGGTATCAGTGGAACACGGTAGAGAATCCAGAATAGACTCACGGGTAGTTAATTGACTTTTGATAAAGATGCCAAGGCAATCAAATGGGGAAATGATCATTTTTTTGAACAAATGATGTTGGAAAAATTGAACAGCCATGATCAAAATACACACACACCCACATGCATGCAAACACACACAACACCAAAAAAAAAAAAGAGAGGAAGAGAAAAGAACAGATGTTTACTTTTCTTTTTTTTTTAGATATAAAAATTTAATGGAAATATATTGTAAACCTAAATAAAATACTTAAAACTGTAAGTGCTAAAAGAAATAGGAGAAAAACATTGTGACTTAAGTAAATACTTTTAGATGGCAAAAGCACAATCCATAAAATAAAAGATTTGCAAATTAGATTTAATCACAATTAAAATCTTCAATTTGTCAAAAGAAACTTAAGAAAATGCAAAGATAAACCAAAGGCTTGGAAAATACTTGCAAACTCATATTCAAGAAAGGGTTTGTGTTCAGAATATGTGATGAAACAAATTGTATAAATAGTATACTATTGATATTCATAAATTGTATACTACTCAGTAATAAAAAGGAGCACAACAAAACTGATAAATCTCAAATAGTTAGGCTAAACGAAAGAAGCCAGACCAAAAAAGTACTTACTCTATTGAGGCCAGTTATATAAAATTCTAGAAAAGGAAAGCTAGTTTATGCTAAGCGAGAACAGGTAGATTGGTTACTGAAAGTTCCCCTCAGGGAGAGGGAATGGAGCATAAATGGATTATAATGGGACATAAAAATTTGGGAGGAATAATGTATATTTTTATTACCTCTATTGCAGTGGTGCATTCATGAGTGAATACATGTTAAAACTCATAAAGTTCTACATCAATATGTGTACTTTATTGTACATCAGTCATATCTCAATAAAATCGAGTAATATACACTAAAGCAACGAAAACTACAAGCATCTTCATTTCCATGTGATCAATAGTAGCAGCTTTTACATAGATCAAATGTGACCATTTGCAAATGTGTTTCTTTTAAATTAAATGTACGTGGGCTTTGACCATCAGACCTTTTAACGCATCTCCTACTGAGACATCAAATTAAAGAATCATGCATTTGAAATCGTGCTTAAATGCCTTATTATTCATATAAATGAAATAATCAATTTGGCTTTGATAATCAATTCTTGCATTAAAGACAGCTGAAATGCACAAATCAGTGATGTGCATGGGTTAGCCCTCTATGATCCATTGTGGTCTTAATAACATTATTATAAGAAAAAATGTCATTATCCAATGTGATCTCATAAGCTACCACAATTTATAGCCACCCCTGCTTATTTTCTATTCTAAAGAACAACTTTGAGGCTTCTGTTAAAGAAAGTGAAGTCTTTTGTTTCTCCCTGAGGTTGTCATACCAACAACAATTATTTAGCTTTAATTGGTCTGTAGGAGGTCAGGATCAGCAGCCTAAAAATGCACTTTAAGGATTTCAGATTTCAACTCAGTGGTTAAATTATAGCAATCTCTCTCTTTATGGTAATATTCTGAAAATGCCTATTTTCGACCTCTTGTTTGCCAGCCCCCTCTTTCTTCTCTATAGGAAGTTTCAGTCCATTAATAAGAGAGAAACTTAGGGTGCTTGTGGCTTTAAAATTTAATTGTTTTGCCTCTTTTTAAATTATCCTGCTCTGCTTTTTTGGACCTGAATGTGAAACAATGCTTCTATAATTTCAAAGTATGCCATGTGGTTTGCAGTATATTTTACTGTGTCCCCAAAATATAAAAGCACTAAAAAAGTAGAAGCCAACCTAAATCTGATTATTTTATAGCCACCTAAACTCACATATCCCTCTCTTCTTTCTCTCATAATGCAGAAGTTTTATTTCATTTAATCTGTATCTGCCTCATTATGCTTATGTATGTCTGTCATAGCTAAGGGCCATAGCCATGTGTTTAGTAAGGATCAGAAATGAGAAACAAAGCAAAATATGATTTGATAATACTCAGGTTATCCATACTAGTCATTTGTTGCTCTGGACTTGGGACTTCCTTGCAGTCTTTAATGCCATTTGATTTTCAGAATTATAATACAGTTTGCCAAATCAAGTATTTAATAGAAAAGACTAAGTCAGCATTTTCACATTTTAATACATGCAGCAATGGCATAGAGTCTTCTAAAAGCTATACAATATTTTCCTTGCAAAAAAAATATAAACAGATTATTAATTTATGACTATGCTAATAGTTCTTCACTCTAGAAGACTAGAGTATCTGTTTATCTTTAACGTATAACCATCTATCCATCCATCCATCCACATCTATTTGTATGATGGATATCCTTGTCGTCCAGCTTTGACTTCATCTACTTTCTGTCCCTCAACTACAACAACGTTGCAGGCAACTTTTAGCCCCTCATTATAATTGAAATAGTATCATTTATTTCTTCTAGAGTATGTAACTCCTATAGCAGCGGTCTAGATATCCCCATTCTCTGAAATATAGCCCTTAACTGTCCCCAAATCTTGGTAGCAAACATTGAATAATAAGTCATAAAATGAGAAACTTTCACCCAGCTTTTGAAACTCTTGAATCAACTGTAACTCATTCTACAAAAGAATTTAATTTTATTCAGAAGTTCTGGGGAAGGTAGCTTTACAGAGGTATAACAAACAATTTTGAAGAATTCTTTCGGTAAAAAATATTAATGGGATTTGGTCTGATACAGTTTATCATCACTAATAACTGTATAATGTGATTAATGCTAGGACATAACAGATGTTGTTTCTCAGCTACGCTATTTAAACAAGCCAACTAAATTTTTCAACCTAACATTCCTCACCTATAAAAAGGAAATGATCATTTCTACTTCAACATGGAAATTCGAACAGTTAATGGTATGTGCAATAGGTACTAAACACAAGTGAGCATTCAGTAAATGGATATTAGCAGTAGGATGAATGTAAGCTTAAGACTGGATCAGATTTGTTTAGAAGCAGACAATCTTTTTGGAGCAGTTTTAGGTTCACGGCAAAATTTGGGGAAAGAACACAGATTTCCCTTATGACCCCTGCCTCCACATCCATGCAGAGTCTCTCCATAATCAGCATCCCTACAATTGATGAATCTAAATTGACATAGTACAGTCACCCAGAGACCACAGTTTACTTTAGGATTCACTCTTGGGGTGGTAAATTCTATGAATTTGGACAAATGTATGATGACATATATCCACCACTGTAGTACAAAGTAGTTTTACTGCCTAAACAATCCAGTTAGGGCTGTCTGGAGTTATTTCCCTACCTTTAATTGAATTAGTCTCTTGATAGAACCTCAGCAGGTTAGATTCTGCTTAAACAGTTTCTCCTTAGGGCAGACTTTGTTAGGAAGAACAGAATGTACTGGTGTGTTTCAAAATGGTCCTTTTTCCTCCTGCTGCTGGAAGCATGAGGGGTGTTTTGTCAGATATTCACAGAGAGATCCAGGTTGAACTCCTGGAGGTAAAACTCACAGAAGTGTGGAGCCACGCCAGTTACTAGATTCCCCTGGACTTTTAAACTCTGAGTAGTCCACAGTGAGTCTCCAATAATTTGTCAATTACAATTCAGGTTTCCCTTCCCTCTGCACACACCCCTCTGGTTCCTACAGATATTTTGCTCACGAGTTTCTGCTCCAGTGGCTTGTGAGTCACTGTTTTTGTGTGTCTCTAATATGTAGGGCAGTGGTCTCTGTGATCTGAGTTTTATTGATCTAGGAAGAATTGTTGATTTTTCAGTTTGTTCAGTTTTTTCATTTTTGTTAGAATGAACTGGTGACTTCAAGGTTCTTACAAGCCATTTGGAAACTGGAAGCCCGATATCAAATTTTAATATTACTTGTGAAGTTTTATTATTGATACTTAAAATTCAAACATATGACTTTCAGATTTAATCTTCAAGACGTTTTATCTTTGAAATTTACATACTAAACAAATCAATGTGTCCATGATTTGCTTAGCTTTCGTTAGAATAAGGAGTATTGAAAGTGTTGATAAGATGATTAATTATATATTTACACTATAGAAATATATATTACAATATATATCTTATTTTCCTATGCAAAAAAATTTAAGATAAATGATTCAATGTGCTGCCAGATATTTCATTATGTGGTATGTATGTGTGTGTGATCCTTTACCTAGTCTCCTCTATTTTGCTTTTGTTTGTACCTGTCTTGAATTTGGTTCAATTACATGAAAATATTTAAGTTGATTAAACGCTGGATAATGTGAGAAAATGAAATCAGGACCTTGGATTTAAAAAAAAAACAATGTAAGACTGATGTTACTGTAGCTCAAGCGCAGAACAAAATTTTTCCTGAGAAATCTCATAAACACCTAATATGGTCTGTGTTGCCATCACTAAAATGTATGTTAAAGGAAAAATATTACATAACCTAAAAATCATTTCAGATATGAAATGTAGAAAGTATTCGTGGTTAAAGCTCACATACTGAAAAATGGAAGGAAGCCAAAACACTGGCACTAACACTCTGCTCTTGTTAAGAAAATGCCAAGGGATCTTTTCACAAGAGTAACTCGCAGATTGCAACACAGTTACCTTAGCTGGCTCCTGATGTGCAGTATCACACCACATTTAAATTTCCATCTGTGGTGTCTGGAACTATTGTTCTCACTGTGAACTTTTTATTCCCCTAAGTTTATCTACGGGATTTGAAAGACCACAAGACAGTCTTCCTATAATGGGACAACCAAATATACTTAAAGAAATTATACATGAAATTTGCAATCTTTCTAGCAAGATTCAAGTCATGTCATGTTTTAAAATAAGAAAATCAACATTAAAATCACACATCATGCTTCACTGTGTTTAGTCACTTAGTGCTCAGTGTGTCTGACTCTTTGGCCCCAGGAACTGTAGTCCACCAGGCTCCTCTACCCATGGAGTTTTCCAGGCAAGAATACTGGAGTGGGTTGTCATTCCCTCTTCCAGAGGATCTTCCCAACCTAGCCATTGAACTTGTGTCTCTTGAGTCCCCTGTGTTGGCAAGCAAATTCTTTACCACTAGTGCCTCAGTTCAGTTCAGTTCAGTTGCTCAGTCGTGTCTAACTCTTTGCGACCCCATGAATCACAGCACACCAGGCCACCCTGTCCATCACCAACTCCCAGAGTTCACTCAGACTCACGTCCATCAAGTCAGTGATGCCATCCAGCCGTCTCATCCTCTGTCGTCCCCTTCTCCTCCTTCCCCCAATCTAGAAGATGCTGAATTTTCAAATATCTGGATTCATTCATTTTTCTTGGAATGTCTTTAGTGCTCTGTGGTTACACTGTGCTTCTTTGAGTAGGAAAATTGAGGCTGTGTTCTTTGACCTTTCCCTGTAAAACTTAGCCATCAGAACCCTTAGAGTGAGCCCCAGGTAATTGATGGTTATTAAGTAGCTGGATTGGTAAAGTAACTATTACTTAGCAGTTTAATTTCAATACAAATTGTCTCTGCAATGTTAATGTGTGTACTAGTTGAATTATGATGCTGAAATTTCACATACAGGCTCATACACATAACATCTGGTTTGAAAGTATGACAAATTGAAAGGATATTAAACTGAAACTTATGGCAACCCACTCCAGTACTCTCGCCTGGAAAATCCCATGGACAGAGGAGCCTGGTAGGCTGCAGTCCATGGGGTCGCTAAGAGTCTGACACGACTGAGCGACTTCACTTTCACTTTTCCTTTCATGCATTGGAGAAGGAAATGGCAACCCACTCCAGTGTTCTTGCCTGAAGAATCCCAGGGACGGGGGAGCCTGGTGGGCTGCTGTCTATGGGGTTGCACAGAGTTGGACACGGCTAAAGTGACTTAGCAGCAGCAGCAGCATGAGCTGGTTATATGACTAATTTTTTTGCTTTAAGAAGAGGCAATGACTTTATGATCTTTAAACTTTCTGTTTTTACTTTTTCTAAAAGTATATAGTTGATTTACAGTGTTTCATGTGTACAGCAAAATGATTCATGTATGTGTATATATATATATATATATATATACACACATATACATGTGATTCAGTTATGCTATGCGATGCTATGCTAAGTCACTTCAGTCGTGTCTGACTCTGTGTGACCCCATAGACGGCAGCCCACCAGGCTCCCCCGTCCCTGGGATTCTCCAGGCAAGAACACTGGAGTGGGTTGCCATTTCCTTCTCCAGTGCATGAAAGTGAAAAGAGAAAGTGAAGTCGCTCAGTCATGTCTGACTCTTAGCGACCCCATGGACTGCAGCCTACCAGGCTCCTCTGTCCATGGGATTTTCCAGGCAAGAGTACTGGAGTGGGGTGCCATATTCTTTTCTGCTATAAGTTGTTATAAGATATTGAATATAGTTCCTTGTGCAAAACAGTAGGCCCTAGTTTATTTATGTGCTACGTCATTTCAGTTATTTCCAACTCTTTGCAACCCCATGGACTGTAGCCCATCAGCTTCCTCTGTCCATGGGATTCTCCAGGCAAGAATGCTGGAGTGGGTAGCCATTCCCTTCTCCAGGGAATCTTCTCGGCCCAGGAATTGAATCTAGAACTCTTGCATTGCAGGCAGATTCTTTACCATCTGAGACACCAGGGAGTCTCTGTATATAGTAGTGTGTTTCTATTAATCCCAAGTCTCTAATTTATCTCCTTGGTAATCATGAGTTTGTTTTCTGTGTCTGTCAATCTTTCTGTTTTATAAATCATTTTTAAAGATTTTATATCATTATTTTTAGATTCTATATGGTTTTTCCTGTGGTCATGTATGGATGTGAGAGTTGGACTGTGAAGAAGGCTGAATGCTGAAGAATTGATGCTTTTGAACTGTGGTATTGGAGAAGACTCTTGAGAGTCCCTTGGACTGCAAGGAGATCCAACCAGTCCATTCTGAAGGAGATCAGTCCTGGGATTTCTTTGGAAGGACTGATGCTAAAGCTGAAACTCTAGTACTTTGGCCACCTCATGCAAAGAGTTGACTCATTTGAAAAGACTCTGATGCTGGGAGGGATTGGGGGCAGGAGGAGAAGGGGATGACAGAGGATGAGATGGCTGGATGGCATCACCGACTCAGTGGACGTGAGTCTGAGTGAACTCCAGGAGTTGGTGATGGACAGGGAGGCCTGGCATGCTGCAGTTCATGGAGTCGCAAAGAGTCAGACACGACTGAGCGACTGAACTGAACTGAACTGAACTAAACTGATGGTTTTATCTAATATTTTGTTTTCTGTATAACCACTTAATATGATAATCTCTAGATCCATCCATGTTGCTGCAAATGGCATTATTTCATTCTTTTTCTGGCTAAGTAATATCCTATTGTGTGTGAGTGTGTGTATATATGGATATGTGTGTGTTTGTGTGTGTAGGCTTCCAGGTGGTGCTAGTGGTATAGAACCGGCCTGCCAATGCATGAGACATAACAGACTCAGGTTTGCTTCCTGAGTTGCGAAGATCCCCTGAGGAGGGCATGGCAACTCACTCCAATATTCTTGCCTGGAGAATTCCATGGACAGAGGAGCCTGGCAGGCTACAGTTCATGGGGTCACCAAGAGTCGGACACGACTGAAGTGGCAGCATGCATGGACATTTTCCTTATCCATTCATCTGTCAATGGACATTTAGGTTGTCTCCATATTTTGACTATTGTAAATAGTACTGCTCTGAACGTTGGCATGCGTTCATGTTTTTGACTTGGAGTTTTTATCTTTTCCGGATATATGCCCAGGAGTGGGATTGCTGGGTCATATGGTCAATCTCTTTTTAGTTTTTTAAGAAAGCTCCATAGTGTTCTCCATAGCAGCTGTACCAATTTGCATTCCCACCAACAGTGTAGGAGGGTTCCCTTTTCTCCACACCCTCTCCAATATTCATTGTCAACATTTTTGGTGATGATCGTTCTGAGCAGAGTGGAAAGGTAGTTTATTGTGGTTTTGATTTTCATTTCTCTAATAATTAGCAATGTTGAGGGTCTTTTCATGTGCCTGTTGGCCATCTGTATGTCTTCTTTATATAAATATCTATTCAGTTCTTTTGCCCATTTTTTAAGTGGGTTGCTTGTTTTTTTCTTTCATATTGAATTATATGAGTTATTTATATATTTTGGAAATTAATCCCCGTCACTCACATCATTAGAAATATTTTCCCCCATTCTGTAGGTTGCCTTTTCATTTCATTATAGTTTCCTTTGCTTTTTCAAAAGCTTTCAAGTTTAATTAGTTCCCCAAATTAGTTTAATTTCCTTTCATTTAGGTCCAGATCTGAAGAATCATTGTTGCAATTTATGTTAAAGAGGGCTCTGCCTGTTTTTTTTTTTTTTTTTTTTAGGAGTTTTATAATATCCGTTCTTATTATCTTTAATGGATTTTCAGTTTATTTTTGTATAAAGTATCAGGATGTTCTAATTTCATTCTTTTACATGTAGCTGTCCAGTTTTTCCAGTACCACTTAGTGAACAGAGTCTTGTCTCCATTGTATGTTCTTGTCTCCTTTCTTTTAAATTAATTGACCATAAGTAAGTGGATTTATTTCTGGGCTTTATATCCTGATCCATTGATTCATGTGTCTTGTTTTTGTGCAAATACCATCCTGTTTCAATTACTGTAGCTTCATAATATAGTCTGAAGTCAAGCCATATGATTCTTCCATCTCCATTCTTCTTTGTCAAAATTTTTTTGGCTATTCAGTGTCTTTTGTGTTTCCATACAAATTAAAAAAAAAATGCTTCATGTTCTGTGAAAAACATCATTGGTAATTTGCTAGAGATTGCATTTATTCCATAGATTGCCTTGGGTAATATGGTCATTTTAACAATATTTATTCTTTCAATCCAAGAACATGATGTATTTTTCCATCTTTTTTTTATTGTCTTCAATTATTTTCATCAGCATCTTATAGTTTTTTGAGTACAAGTGTTTTGCCTCCTTAGGTATATTGATTTCTAGATATTTTATTCTTTTACGGCTGCTGCTACTGCTAAGTTGCTTCAGTCATGTCCGACTCTGTGCGACCCCACGGACTGCAGCCTATCAGGCTTCTCCATCCCTGGGATTCTCTAGGCAAGAACACTGGAGTGGGTTCCCATTTCCTTCTCCAATGTGTGAAAGTGAAGTCGCTCAGTCATGTCTGACTCTTAGTGACCCCATGGACTGCAGCCTACCAGGCTCCTCCATCCATGAGATTTTCCAGGCAACAGTACTGGAGTGGGGTGCCATTGCCTTCTCCTTATTCTTTTACATGTTATGGTAAATGGCATTGTTTCCTTAATTTCTCTTTATAATATTTCAGGGTTAGTGTGCATAAATGTAACAGGTTCCTATGTATTAATTTTGTATTCTACAACTTTACCAACTTCATTGATGAGTTGTAATAGTTTTCTGGTGATCTGTTTAGGATGTTCTTTATACAGTATCATGACATTTGCAAATGGTGACTGTTTTACTTCTTCCTTTCTAGTTTGGATTCCTTTTATTTGTTTTTCTTCTCTGATTGCTGTGGCTAGGATTTCCCTGTGTTTAAAAGTGGTTAAGAATGGGCATCCTTGTCTTCTTCCAAATATTGGAATGCTTTCAGCTTTTCACTGTTGAATATGATGTTAGCTTATGAGTTTGTCACGGAGAAGGCAATGGCATCCCACTCCAGTACTCTTGCCTGGAAAATCCATGGACAGAGGAGCCTGGTGGGCTGCAGTCCATGGGACCGCTAAGAGTTGGACACACCTGAGCGACTTCACTTTCACTTTTCCTTTCATGCATTGGAGAAGGAAATGGCAACCCACTCCAGTGTTCTTGCCTGGAGAATCCCAGGGATGGCAGAGCCTGGTAGGCTGCCATCTATGGGGTCGCACAGAGTCGGACACGACTGAAGTGACTTAGCATAGCATATGAGTTTGTCATATATGGCCTTTATTATGTTGAGTTGTGTTCCCTTTATGCCCACTTTTTGGAGTTTTTTTTTTTTATCATAAGTGGATGTTTTTATTTTTTTATATAAGGAAAAACATACTTGTATTCATTCAATCTTCAAAAAACTTGGAAGAGAATGTGAAAATAAGTGTTTTATTTTTGAAAGGAAAACTTATATAGATATTCATATATATATTTTTTAATGAACATGTATGCATATTTACTGATGTCTTATTTCCCTCATGCATTAACCCAATAATAATTTTTTTTGTTTTTTAATGTATATTTCTTCATGTATATATTCTGTCTCTTTTTAAATACTCAATATATTTACAATGTACAATTTTCACCTCTTCTCCATATTCTGCAAATTAAGATATACAACACACTTAAAATTGTTTCTAACAGTCATACATCAATATTTATTAAGTAATAACTATGGATGTGAGAGCTGGACTGTGAAGAAGGCTGAGTGCCGAAGAATTGATGCTTTTGAACTGTGGTGTTGGAGAAGACTCTTGAGAGTCCCTTGGACTGCAAGGAGATCCAACCAGTCCATTCTGAAGGAGATCAGCCCTGGGATTTCTTTGGAAGGAATGATGCTAAAGCTGAAACTCCAGTATTTTGGCCATCTCATGCGAAGTGTTGACTCATTGGAGAAGACTCTGATGCTGGGAGGGATTGGGGGCAGGAGGAGAAGGGGACGACAGAGGATGAGATGGCTGGATGGCATCACTGACTCAATGGATGTGAGTCTGGGTGACCTCCGGGAGTTGGTGATAGACAGGGAGGCCTGGCGTGCTGCGGTTCATGGGGTCGCAAAGAGTCGGACATGACTGAGCGACTGATCTGATCTGACTATGGTTATTATAATATTTCTATTGAAATGGCTTTATATTTAGTATTTGAATAACAACATTATTTTGATCTAAGTTACTATTTGTGGAGAGTTGCTGGTTTTAGGGGTTGCAAGATCTTCAAGGCCCTTGAAAAGATCAGCTCAAGAGGCAAGAGTAGAGCAAATTTGCTCTGAGGTCTTGATGCCAAGCAATTAAATTTGTTTATCTTCAGCTCTTTGGGTCAGGACTGGGGGTAATGAACTGATGTTTCATGTCAGAGAAAGGAGTTAGTGGCTGACCATGAACTTTAAAATTCTTGGCTTTGCATTGTTTTTCCACTTAGTGACTTCCTTGGTAACTTTGAGCACATTATTCCATTTCCTTAGGGTTGTTTCTTTAAGATCATTAAATTAAGAATTATATATAGGAGCCTTTAGCAAAGTCTCTACCCCTGATATGAAGGTAGCCTGGATAATATGACATAGCAATTGGACTTCGAGACAAATATTTTGAAATTTTTAAATAAAAATAGCATAGAAATGTCTCCTTTGCCAAAGTGAAACGTCTTTATTTTTGCTGATTTGTTATCTATTTCTTTCAAGAAACGAATGGCACAAGTGATTGACAAGACACTATATACATCCCCAAGGCCAGTTTTTATGACATAATATAGTGCTACAAATAAAAATGTCTATCAAGATGCATAAGTTATTTCTGTAGGAATAGAAGGGATGAGTTACATGCCATTCCATTTTGATGAACTCGAATCCAGTCTCTAATCAACAAGATTGCCCTATACAATGAACTACTGATTGTGACTGCTGGCGTTAACAGTAACAGGACAAGAAGATGTGTGGTACAATTTTCTCCATTCAGCTATTCATTTTCCTACTGCTTTGCAGGAGTCTTTATATCCTTACGATGCTTCTCAAAGTTAGCCTGATCAATTGTGCTAAATGTATCCAGTAGAGCCAATGAATACGAGGACAACTCTTGATTACAAAGAAGTGTCAGTTTGGCCTGAGTCCCCATTTTTTTTTTTGTGAGAGTTCTCAAAATATTAACTTAGTTTCAGGGTGTTTTTGTACCCTTTTAAGATCATGTTCTTTCCTCAAATCCCACTTAGTTTTATGCACAATACTAAATATAAGAAAGAAATGTGTCGAAGCTGATATCCTCATGCCATACCATCTCTAGTCTTTCTGAACTCTGTAAATTCATTTTTTCTCTGCCAGTACTAACTAGAGACCATATGATGTGCTGTATTCAGTTGGAATAAAACCTTTATAAGAACAGTAATAGGAGAGAAAGCATCAACAAAACCTCTACTTTTGTCAGTCTTCATAGTCTCTAGCTCTGACATTTGGACTTGAAGTTTGGAGAGAATCTATAAAGTTGCAGTGAGAATTATTTATCAACTCCAAAAGGCTTTCGTTTGAGAAATCCAAGTTTCCATTTTCAAAGCAAGTTTATAACTAAACATAAATGTCAAGGTTTAAAGAATATTCAAACACAGCATGGATATTTATTTGAAAAAAATCACTTGATAAATTTCAGAATGCACTGTTTTGCTTATTTTTAAAGAACCTGTCAAACTACATTGTTGGATTAACTGAATAATATAGTTTTCCTGGGGTAGATTGCTATGTTCACCACAGTTGGAATGTTCCTTTCTTCCCACTTTCCTTTGGTATGTGTGGTAGCAGATATTTGTGTGGCTGCTATTTGTTCAAGTTACTCTTATGGATGTGCTGTTGAGAATACAGGGAGAAAGGATGCCTTTATAAGGAGTGCCCTCATACCTAATTTATTATCCATTATCCATTCTTGACAGCTTAACTTTGTCTCGATGAAACTTCCCCCATGAGTTCAAACATGCTGTCTTTCATAGTGCAAACTAGAATTATTGCCCAGTTGCTGCTACCTGTATCTCTAATCACTGATATTCATTGTAGAGATACAATTAAAAATTATTAACAATTTGATGTGGTTAAAAATTTTTCTTCAAAAATTCTTTTGAAATTATTAAGTATATTTTCCTTTCTCATTGTTTCATTTATTCTTTGTTAGAGTAATAGTAATAACTTTAAAATTGTTGGATTCTCAATATTTGTAAACTCTGTGCTAACAGCCTTATATGTTTAATTTCATCTGCTTCTCCAAATGACCCTATAAAATAGAAGAGGTGCTATGCTATGCCCACATTACTGGTAAGAGTTCTAAGGTACAAAGAAGTTAAATATCACAGTGATATTTAAAGATAGTAGAGCTGGGGTTTCAATGTAGGCAACTTCATTTCATATCCTGTTCTACTAACTGCAATGCTATACTGCATTAGACCAACAGAAGGAAGCATGGACTTTAGGTAGAATTATTTGCTTGAAGGTTTTTCTTCTAGATGTTATACATAAAACTTTGAATGGTGGCTCAGAGTGTAAAGAGTCTGCCTGCAATGTGGGAGACTCAGGTTCGATCCCTGGGTTGGGAAGATCCCCTGGAGAAGGCAATGGCAACCCACTCCGGTATTCTTATCTAGAGAATATCAAGGATGGAGCCTGGCATGCTACAGTCTATAGGGTTGAACATAACTGAGTGACTTCACTTTGTTTTGTCTTTTTTTTTTTTGTGGCCAGTGTTAACTTGAAATTTTCCAAAGTAGTTTTAATATTAGAGAACCAAACTACAAAAACAATCATAAACTATTAAACTACTTGTAAGTCATAGGCTATTACAACTTGAAAGAGTTTTTGTACTCATTTAGTCCTGTCCTCACATTGTTAGAACTGGGAATCTGAGGGTCCATAAAGTTCTTTTTCTCAACTCACATAGGTGGTTAGAATCAGAACCAGGATGAAGATTTAAGTCTTGTAGCATCCAGTGTGCTGATTGTGTTTATTTCTCATTTATGAAAGAAGACAATTTCTAGGACAAAGTCACTATCTCTTTCTTTGGGGGGAATATTTTTCTGAGCACATTGCATTCCACTGATGTTCTTTATGCTCACACATGGAAACTTGGGTAAAATGTGCACATGCACACACATACAGGTCTTTAATTGAAGTCACTTCCAAATATTTTTTGAGGCAATTAGGTCACAGTTGTGGGTATGTGAGGGAAGATCCATGAGTAGCAAAAAACCTAAATAGCTTGGTGATAGCTGAAAGACGGTATTGATGAGCAATGATGTTTTTGTTAATTGGAGATACTAGGTCTTCTCTGATTCCACTAGAAAATACCAGTGCAAGAGTTTTAATAAGGTATTATGGGAATGGGAAATGTATATGGGAAAATGTATGAATTTGACTTATTCAATGTCCTGTGGGCAGTTTTTAACATTCTCAAATGCTTGACATCTTTATCTACCAGACTAGATCTACTTTCATCAGTTTAAGCCAGATAAGATTAAGAAAAAAGTTTCCTGAGATGTTCATAAGTGTAGAAAGGAGCTGTGGATATTTTCAATAAAAGAAGTCAGTCTCTTTGAGTTCTGTAAGAGAGAAGAGTAATGCCAAATATCTTCGCAGGATTTTCCAATAACCTTCCATGCCAGAGAGTTGTAGAATACTTTAAATTGCTCCATCTACTTCTTTTTTTTCTCATGGAATCGGGCTATATAAAATCAAAAAGTGAAACTGAAAGCCTCTCAGTCGTGTCTGACTGTTTGAGACACCAGAAACTATACAGTTCGTGGAATTCTCCAGACCTGAATACTGGAGTGGGTAGCTTATCCCTGCTGCAGTGGCTCTTCCTGACCCAGGAATTGAACTGGGGTCTCCTGCATTGCAGGTGGATTCTTTACCAACTGAGCTATCAAAAAAGCTTCTAATCTAGACTTTGATACGTTTATTTTACTCCTTATGAACTTGGATAATTCATATTTTATTGATTAGTTTGAAGGTTTCTGAGAAACAATTTTATGTTTCTGCTAGTTACATTTTCATTTTCTTCAGGTAATTGAATGCTACCCTGATTATGGCAAGTTACCTTATTTCCCCAAAGCGTAGGCATTTCTCAGAGGATGTTTTCTCAGAGGACATCTACCTCTTGGAATAGTTTTCTTCTAGTTTATAGCTTCAGCGATTATCATCCTTGTTGTGTCATTGAACATATACCATACGCATCTGGTCCCATACCAAATTCTCACTAAGTACTTGTGAAATTGATGAGCTTTGCTGGACTCTTTTTTTCTGTCCAACTGTTCACTTCATTTTGACTGCAAATCAACAGTTACTGTGACGGCACAAGTAAGTTACAGATCACCTACCATTCAGTTCATCCTGTGTGTATTGCCCTAAGGATTAATTAATAGGAAATGACCTTCACTGTAATGCTTACGTTAGTGTTCTTGACTATCATTATCATCAGAGGAGTCTCAGAAGCATAATTTAGAGACGTACACTAGAGGGTGGTGTTTTACCTGGACACTAGGCGCATCAACGCATCGGCTTTGAGGAAGAATGAAAAATGTCTCCAGGAAATGTTCCCCATGTTTAATGTTACATAATTCTCAGCACATATGCCCCATTAACAAAGTTGATAAACTCCAGGGAATGGAAGCAGAGACTGAGTCACTTGGCGGCCTTGCTATCCCATTTCTTCAACACATTCCTGTAGGTGTTTGGTTTTCCTGAGCGCCACATGCAGAGTGTCACTTGAAAACCAACACCGATCACTGGGTGAGAATATATTTGACTCTAGCTACAGGGAATTGGAAAGCAAGTGAGGCAAATAGTAACTGTGGGTAAAGCTATTAAACACACCACGTCAATGTTGAAATCCCCTGAATCGTTTATGTGTACTTTCATGGCTGACCTGAGAAGAAGAAGAACAGAAAGTATGAGTAGTGGAAGGAGAAGTTGTTTTTGGAGTGCTCATGTTCCTGTACATAGCCCCCTCTGGATTTCACTAGGTTAGGAAAAAGAAAAAAAAAAAAAAAAAAAACGTTCCCAATCTAGTGCAGCGCATCTTTCATAACACGTCACATGAAATGATCAAAATGTTGCTGAAAGTCTCTCCACTCTCCAGTAAACACATTAATGTTAGTGATAAGTTAGTTCATTTTGCTTCTGCTGCTTGCTTTCGTCTTTGTGTTTTTCTTAGTTGACTCTTCTAATACTGGTAAAATATTTGCTCAAATCATGAACTCTATTGTGTATGACAAATGTCCAAATTTTCATTGACTTTTAAATGGACATCTCAATACATGCATGAAGGGGCATGGGGGAGAGCTCAAATGTATTGCTTTGAAGTTTCCCTTCAAGAAAAATTTATTCTTCCTGCTCTGACCAGTGAAAATTTCCTTTTAGCACATGTAAGTGCTCATCTGGTGGTATAGATTTTCACACTTATATTCTTTATTATTCTTTACCACTATCCGATTCAGAAAGACTGCTAGAATCAAGATCTCCTGGAATAAATTTTAAAAGCATAGTTTCATGTGATTTAATTGAAGTTGAATTGACTGGTTCCTATTAAAGCTAAACCCTGTCCTCTACTGCCAAACTCTCTGTTGAAGCTAGGTGTACACTTTCCTTCAAATGTTCCTAAGCATTTGGCTCCGCTGTTTTCATGCTCCCCTTTCTTCAGTGATATGATAACATTGCAATAATACTTAAACGCTGACATGACAGAAAACCTTGCCAGTTTGGCTCTCAACCTTGGCAAGCTTTTTGTTATAGTTGCAACCAGCTTACTCCTTGAGCGGCACAAAACTTCCAGAGCTCCTCCACAGCATGTCTTATAAAGGGGACTAAAAGGAAAAGTAAGAGAGATGCTAATTTTAGACAGAGAATAGTAAATAGGACAATAAATAAAAACTCTGTTTTGGCACATCGGAACTTTATTTTTTCCCCCTTTGAAATGTGTGATTCCTTTTCCCAAATGTTGCACTAGATTTATTTTTAAAGGTGTCATCTATTTCCATTCCAGTGCTATGTCATCTATAATTTAAATTTATGAGATAAATCTTGAGGTTCACCAGTGGAGCAGCTGGAGAATTCTAGCCACTTTGCCATTGAAAATGCAGATTTGCTGAAGGGTTTTGTGTCCGACAAGCCCCATTGAAAGCACCTCTTTCCCTTTCCTGACAAGTATCCATCAACATGTAATATTTATTCTTCTGTTATAGTTTCACTACAAATAATTGGCGGCCCCTCAGCAAGAAGACAGTTTCCTGCTGAGACAGCACTACCGGTGTAGCTTCACCAAGCTGAGAACAAATGCTCTGAAAAGAAAGTTTTCCTAGAACTGATGGATAAAATGAATGAGGGATATTTACTGAAAGGAGGGAAGACTAAATCTGCTCCTTTTGTTGCATCATAATTTTTAGTTCTGGAGTCTTCCTTCTATGACTGTCAGAATAGCAATAGAGTGTTCATATATGCATGTTATGGCTGATAAAAATATTCCTGTTGACTTGGCCACCACTCCCCTTTCTCTTGCTCTCTTTCCATGTATATATACATACATACACATACATACATATCTGAGCCTTTAGCTTTGCGATTATCTTTTTCTACACGGTCTATAGGCTTATAATGATTTACATTTTTAACATCCAGCAAACATGAGAATTTTACACCCAGCTGTAGTTATTGTTAGATGGACCATGGCCTTCATATGTTTGTCATGATCGCCAGTTTTCTTGTAACCCCCAGACCTAGCTCCCCGTTGCTGGGAAAGAAGAGGTTCTTAAAGAATTATGTTTCTATGAAATGTGTGTGATTTGCACTCAAAGACAAAAACGTGACAGGTAAATGAATAAACAAGTTGGTATACTCTTTTTTTTCTTTTTTAAATAAGTAAAGAATGGAGTGACAATTCAGATTTACCTTAATTTCTACTGCAGGAGTTTTCAAATGTTGAGCATCAAAATTTGTTCTTCATTATCAGAGTCAAGTAGTGGTTATTTTCTCCCAATTTCCAGGAAAATAATCAAACTATTATCTAGTATATGCCCTATTTTTAGTGCTAACCTCATGGTTATTTTTCAGTGTTTAGTATCTAGAATAGCTCATATTCTAGTGAGCAAAATAAATGAACAGGTAAGGGAAATATAATACAAACACAACATTGCTGGCATAAATACTGGCTTTTAGTGAATAGACACCAGTAGTCTTGGCTGTTAACTTTGCATTCTATGCATTTCATGTAAACTTAACATTAATAAGCAATTTAAAACCCCCAGAGCTACACCCCAATATTTATTCTGAGTTACTCTGAATGAGATGGAACTGATTCATAGTTTGTAGACTTTCACAAAGTTAGCCCATAACTGCTGAGGTTCATGCTGTCAGAGGAAGTTTAACAACTACCACCCAATGTGCTTCACTTATATTTTTAATAACATTTCAACCTAAGGAAAATAACCTGATTAAGTGGAATAGATTTAGTGAAAACTCAGGAGATCAAATATATAGTTCATCATTTGATTGGCAATTACTTTTTAAAAAATCCAGTTAATATGTTTGCAATAAATATTTCCTGATTATCTTTGTGGTCACATGGCCAATTAGTAGTCAAAGTAAGATTAGAGACCCAAGTTTTAAAAATATGTACTGAACCTTCAAGGGTATACTGAGTGTTATAACAAGTGGTTAGGGGTGAGTTAAAAATACCTAGTGTAACATCTTCCCTCATGAAAGTTATAATCTACATAGAAGACATATAACCTGTAAATAATTTAGAGACTAGTTCAGATATTGTTAAACTCACATGACTCAGAAAGAAAAAAAAAAAAAAAAGATTGGTTTAAGGATTGTATTAAGGAGCGATGCCGAATTACCTTTGCCATCATTGAGAAATTCTTTCCCTAGGCTTGCCTTCAACTCAGGAGCCCTGAATTTCCTGTTTATTAACATTCTAGCTAAGTTTCCTTGTTTAATTTGCTAACCTTTCCCTGAACCTTAACTCCTTCCTCTATCAGAGATGGTTAATACTACTTATCTCTAATTATTTTCTAAGGACTAAATGGTTAACCAACTGCTTGGTAAATTGTAAGTTGTTATAACAGTGTAAGATATCTTTATGCTCATTTTTATGTGCCAGGAAAAAAAGTCTAGTTGAGGATCAAGATATTAATGATAAAATAATTATACTAGGTAATATTTATTGTGTTTTTTTTTTTCGTGTGTGTGGCCCATCATAGCTCTCAGTTTAATGCATTTTTGCTCATTTAATTTATGTAACACAATTTACTCATAGATACACATAGCCTAAAAAGATAACAATGCCAAGGTGTATGATAGGTTTAAAAATAGTCACCTATACCATTCTTTAATGTCAAACTGAATTGTGATTCATTAATGCAAAATTCTGCATTCCAGACTCAGAATTTAGAAGATAAAACTTCTGAATTCTGAGTAAAAGAGATCATCATGAACTGTGAAGGTCAAGAAGAACTTTGTGGGAGGGCTCAGATATAATCTGAACTTTTAAAGGTGGGAAGGATCTTGATGTCTGAGGAGAAGGGAGAGAGTATTCTAAGGGAGAGAAATATATTTTGTGCCCCAGATGTGGTGTTTGCTAAAAATGACTTTGGCCAATTTGTGTATCTACAGTTAGGGTATGCAGTTGCTAATTTGCCTCTAGTCAGCATCACTAGCTATCATTATTAGTGTATGTTTAACAATCCCACATCTTAGTGCTTTCAAGACATTTGAATTCAAGCCCCTTGCATAAAACAATAGCAGATTTAAAATGGGCAAGAGGAAAATATTAACTCAAAGGGGATGAACTCCCAAGGTTTATAAGTAAAGGGTTGTTCCTTTAGATGCAAAGAAGGCTGTAATAAATATTACAATAGAAAACACAAGAGTGTTTTAAAATATGAAATCATGAGGTTGTGAAGACTTCTAGACCCTATTGAGAAAACTCAAAATAGTTTTAGGGTCTTTAAGTTTTTTTTTACTTGGTGGGATTAGCCCTATTTAGCGGAGAAGGCAATGGCACCCCACTCCAGTACTCTTGTCTGGAAAATCCCATGGACAGAGGAGCCTGGTAGGCTGCAGTCCATGCTAAGGGTCGGACACGACTGAGCAACTTCACTTTCACTTTCCACTTTTCACTTTCATGCATTGGAGCAGGAAATGGCAACCCACTCCAGTGTTCTGGCCTGGAGAATCCCAGGGACAGGGGAGCCTGGTGGGCTGCTGTCTATGGGGTCGCACAGAGTCAGACACGACTGAAGTGACTTAGCAGTCGCAGCAGCCCTATTTAGTAGGTGAGCAAAATGAGTCATGAAGGCTGAAACTTGCCTAGGGTCATGCTGCTAATAAGCAGTAGGTTAAGGATTAAACTATTGCTTGTTTATCTATCATGTATCAGGTACTGAGAGACACTTCCCATATATTTTCTTCTTAAATCCTTACAATAAGTTTGTATGTGCGGCATTAATACTGCCACTTTTGCCCAAGTTTTTACTACACATTTCAAATTAAGACTGGGACCTCTTGATATGATACATTTCAATTATCCCAAATTTCAGACCCTCAGGACAGACAGTTTTGCTCTTTCACATCAGCAGCATCAGAACGTCAAATCTAAGAAATTTGGTGTCACAAGAACCTCACCAGTCCTTCATGTGGGTTATTAATACCGAGTCAAAGCCACTGGCACATTCAACCTGCTTGTAGTGGAAAAACCGCAGATATAGCAGTCACTAAGAGAAAATGTCAGAGTTCTCTGACCCTATATTTTGTTCAATAATAATGTAAAGAATATCTTTGAAAGATACAGGTAGTCAAATTGCCTGCTTTAAAGAAGAGTAGGCAGAGATTCTGTAATTCCACACCTGTTTCTAGCCAGCTATGGCCTCTAGAGCTTTGGAAAAATGACTCAACTTTTCTCAGGCCTATTTTGGGTCCCTGCTGCAGAAACCTTCTGAATGAAATATGTCTTGCAGTTGATATCCTGCTTCAAATCTACTTGGGGCCTCAAACAGCAGGGTGTCTAGAAATACTAGTCTCTGCTACGAGAGCAGAAATCTTAAAGAGCCATGCAAATTGGATCCACCCGGTCTTTAACTTGGGCCAATTCTCCCACAGTATGTGCAGACGCATTCTTAGTTGACTTGACTGCATAATAGAGATAATTATAAGTACTTACTTATCTCACAGGGGTCTACTGAAGATTAATTAGTTAATGTTGGCAGACCAAAGGTGCAATATATGTGCTAAGTATTATTATTATTACTGTGCCACTTATCTTGAAAGAATGTTGTTTCTGAAGTCATAGTGCCTATGTACCATCTGCTCACAGCAGCCTTTACCATCTCTCTACTCAGAGACTGAATCCGGTATCTGAATAAATAGATGTGCTCAAAAAAAAATCTATCACACCTCCATCTGTGCTTATGGAATATGAATTCAGACATAGGCAGAAATGCAAATCAATCACAAGTGGAGAGGCTTCTCCAGTGCCCAAAGTCACATTTTGAGATGTTGCTCTAATATTCTTGCTTTTCATTTTAGAATCCGCTAACTCACGATGCGAGGCTTCTGTGAAATTCTCTCTTCTGCATCTGAAATAGGATGTCATGTTAGAGGCTTGAACTGCCTTCTCTTTTGTTCCCAGAAAGTTGAAAGAGAAAACTTCCCCAGAACACGTTCACTGCCAATCTTTTGCAGAAATTAGCTCTATGCTTTTAATGCTTTATATATTAGTATAATTATTAGAAGCTAATGAGTTTTTAAAGGTTCCTATATGAAATCATGATTTTGAAACTTCCCTCCTGCTGGAATTATAACTATGTTGCAGACAACACGGCATGATCTATGACTCATTTTTACTAATGACAAAAGAATGAAGATACAGCTTTTTATGAATAAGGACTCCTTCCAGAACATGACAGGGCACTGCAACTGTGAAAGCTCTGAAAATCAGAAAGATTCAAGCCTTAAACTAAAATTATCCAAATGTTTCACGGATGCCACTATTGTAATATAAATACCATTTTTTGCCTTTGAAAAAGTTATTGGTATCACAATTATCATAGATATTCAATATTCTTCCACAGTGGGTGGCTCAATGGAATTATTTCTTCCCCCATCATCCTACTGGCTCTTCCCTGAGTATGCTGCCAAAAGAAAATTTATCTTCTCTCTGAAACGTGCCTCCCTTGATCCATAAATCCAATAATGTTTTTGCATAGTTTTATTTTTTGTATCCAGTTTATTTACAAATTTCTCATCTAATCCAAGGGCATGCTAAAACATCTTTTATGGTGATAGTGGAATTATTAATGAAATAGGAAATAAACTTTGGTTCATTGAAGTTCCTATGGCCTTTTCTATGCATAACCTGATCTCATGGAGGATGCAAGCAACATTTGAATTCAATTCATCTAATCTAAATTATGCATCGACCTTATGAATTGGTTAGGTTTTAGGAATATAAAGAAGACTGAAATATCTTACCTACTTTCTACCCAAGAAGATGAATCTGTATCTAACTATATTAAAATGATAAGTTCCAAAGTAGGCAATTTGAGCAAGTCTTGAGAGAGAGCTCAGAAGAGGAAATGATTCATTCTCCTGAGAGTCAGGAAGGAGAGTTCCAGAAGGCTTGGATGATGTTTGAAGGGTATCTGTGAAGATGGATGATGTTTGAAGGATATCTGTGAAGGATGAGAACAACATAGGTAGTAGAGAAGGGACAGAAGGCATACTTGCTTGTCCTGACTCTCTACTTGCAAGAAGACTGCTACCCCTTTCAACTCTGCTGTGTCCTGTCTTGTTAAAAATGAGCCTTGGACACCCTTCACATTTTAAGTTTTCTTCTTAGACTTGGATTTTACTATCCTCTCAAATCTCAGATCCCTTGACCTAGTTTTCCACTGCTTGCCCCTATACGTGAAAATAGATGCCTTTCCCTATTTTGAAATTCCCCTTGAACATGACTTCAGCTCTGATTACAAAAGTACAGCAACCCCAGATACCACCCCACCTGGTGTCCTTGCAGAGTTCACACTGAATACCTTGCTGGGACTTGGGAATATTTTCAGGCAGAGGAAACTATAAAGGAAAAAAAGAAAACATAGACAGCAATGATTAGGACTTGTGTAACAAAAAGCAAGCTGTCTGAGGGGGTCAGAGCCCTCTGTTCCCTCATGCATGAGGACATTTGACAGAATGAGGTAACCAGCCTCACAATAGCAGTGATACTGTGAAAGAGCCAGGTAATCCTACCCCAGCAATGCCTTAGCCCATCCCTCAGAAAATGCTAATTATAGACAGGGTGTGCACACAAATAGGCTTAACTCCCTGAACAGCCATGACATCATTTCTTCTTAGAGAAGATGATCTAATCTATCATTCCTTAAACCTAGGTTCTGCCCATTTAGGGGTCCAAGTTTCTCAGGGAATAGCTCTTAAGAACATCTAGAAAAATTAAATATTTTATGAACTTGCCGATTTACTAATTTGTGATAGAGTAAATGCAAAGGTATTCAGTGGCTTGACTCTTGGGTATTTTAGAGCTTGGTTGCCTTTGCCAACCCATCTTGTTGGTGATACAATAATGGGTATCGTTTGGGGAGTCAAGGTTGCTGCTGGATTTGCTGATCTTTAATGGTACTCACGTTATTGAATAGACTAAGATTCTGAAACCCTTGCCCCCTCAGGGATAATGTTGTGATGGAATGAGGCTAGCTCAGAAGACTTGCAGCAAGACAACTTAGGCAGTGCCTTCTCTGTAGACTAAAAAAGGGAGTCCGGACTCAGGGCTGTAAATTTGGCACTGTCCATGAGTTCTAAATTGACTTTAAAATGAATGAGGTAATGGAATACTCAGACAGAAGGCTCATCCATTATAGAAATACACCTCAAATTGGTCCTTCTTTTGGTAGAGGCTAAGGAGTACTTGGAGTTAAAACTTGGCAAGTTATTTGCTTACCAGGTCATGCTGGGATTTGAATTAACTGTCACAGTGATAAAATTTTCCTAGAAGCTAAATGAAAAAGCCAACATAAATATTACAGAAAGCCTTCAAAATTTTCAGAATTAACTGTTTGATCCAGTTAGCACCTCTAGTTCTGTTGGTCCAGTCCATTTAAAACAGCTTTCTGTGAGGGGATAAAGAGTGAAATCGAAGCAAATTACACATATGGCATGGGCCTATCTATTTATGTTATAGAAGAAGAGGCAGAAAACAGAGGAGAGAAGGAAATGAGGAGAAAACAGATAGTGCAAAGAAACAAATAAAATGTTCCTTTAGCAGACCTTGAAAATTCTCAATCAGGTCATTAAAAAGAACAACAAATTAAAGAGTATTTAAAAAGCATTCAAAATGCATCCAGCTGAATAGAACCCACATGCTTCTGTGAGCTTTTCACATTGCTCAGGAGTTTCTTAGTGTACTGAAACTCTACTAAGTTGCATGTGGTTTTCATTCTCTTGTTTTTATAGGTTTTTGGTATTTACTTTGGATCTGTTGAGACCTCTAACCATTTTCTGGTCTGAAGATGCTGCTCTAGACAATACCACAAAGATAATCTCTTTTTATAACTATCCCATCACACTAAAATCTGGGCATCTTTACCCTTTATTTACTATGTCATAATTTAATCCTCTCAGCTACATTATGAAGTTGTTACCCATATCTCTATTTTGTTGCTTAGTTGAGAATTTTCAAGATGGAATAACTTGCTCAAATAAGTGGTACAGCAGCTTCAAAACAAGTTGTCTGAATTTAATTCCTCTGCTGTTTTCTCTAAATTACATGCATGCTATTAAATTCTTGCAGACTCATTTATGTGTAGGAATCGTTCTGCAGTTGCACGATTAGAATTTAGAAAGATTACATTGACCATTGAATATCTCTTTACCTTCCCTTGACCCTCAAAATTATTCTTGCCTTAAGGGGACAAATAGTAAGATGACAATTATTACATGAAATGTTGTTATCAGACTTTTAAACTTTTGTAAAATTTATTCATCACTGTTAAATCATGAAAATATGAAGTTTATAAAGAATCTAAGTAATGCTTACTTTAACTTCCGGGTTTAATTCTTTTAATATTTTAAATTTAAAAAAGTAATACACACATTTAAATACATATATATGCAAAAAATTCCAAACAGTAAAGAAGTTATAATATGAAAAGCAACTCTTCTTCCATCCTTGTTCTGTAGTCCCAATTTTCAGATTAGAGTCTTTTGTATTTTAAACAATTTTCAAATATATGCAGACATAAAATATTTATCTTTTTGAAAACGTATTTTGGTGATATCTTCATTATCAGCTCTATAGCTTTCCTTGCTTTTCATAGCTGCAGAGTTATTTCATTTATGAGTAGACTCAAATTGATCTAACCCATTTATGACTACTTGGCATTTAGAGATTTTTACAGATTTTTGTTCTTTCTAAGGATGTTGCAATGAACATCATTGTTTTTATTTGTTTATAGATGTATATATAAATGCTGGATAAATGCTTTGAAGCTGCATTACTGAGTCACAGCTTAGATAAATTTATAATTAAATGTCTGACTCCATTTTCCTTCTGTGTGTGCCTATTTTCTACATCAGAATGTATAAAAATATATATATATATATGTTTATTATAAGTAAAAAATTATCTTTAAAAAGCTTTATAAAATATTTTTCTTTAATTCATCATATTATGGGGCTTGGGAAATAGAATATATAAATTTTTATGTAGTCAAATTTATTAACATTTTCTAATGTTGCTTTAGATGATTACTCTTATTTAGAAAGAGTATTTCCATGTCAAAACTATTTTTAATGTAATTTTTTAGTACTTTTAAAGTTTTATTTTTACATTTAAATCTTCGCTACATCTGGAATTTACTGGGGTCTACCCTTAAGGCTATAATAATTTCTTTATGGCTAGCTAGCTGTCCCAACATGTTTATTCAGAAAGTTATTTGTTTTTCATTGATTTGAAATGCCAACTTTATCATACAGCAAATTCTCATTTGTATTTCTGTTTCTTTCTTGACTGATTCTTTCATTTAATTGCTCAATCTTCCTAATTAGACACCAGCACCAAATACTTAGTTGTATTAACATATATTTTACTATCCTGTGAAGGTATTCTCCTTCACTGCATCTTATTTTTTCAGAAACTGGCTGCCAATTTTTTCATGTTTATTTTTACATAAGAAATTTAGAATCAGCTAGCTCAATTTCCAAAAATAAGGCTGTTGGTATTTTATTTGGATCTTGTGAAATCTGTAGATTAATTTAGTTTGAACTTACAATTTTGCAGTATTAAATCTGTGCAGGAATAATTTTTGTCATTTTTCCTTTTGAAGCCTTTTAGAAATACATATCCTTTAGTAGAATTAAAACATTTTTTCCAAAGAGATTTTTCACGTTGTGTAATTAACTTCATACCTAGATATTTATTCTTATTTTAAAGATGAGATTCTTATTTCTCTTTTTTTTAAATAGCTGGATATGTTTGTTTCTAAGAAAACAATTCATTTTCATGTATTTATTTATTTGGATTTCACTCCCTGGGTTAATATTTCTATTGCTTTTAATTTTAATTGTTTTACGTTTTATAGCTGTATAATCATCTGAAAAGAACGTTGCTTTATCCTTTCCAGTATTTGCATCTTTTATATTTAAAATCAGTTTAAGTTTCTAAAAGTTTTTAAGGTCTATATCATCTGATACTCCTAGGATAATATTAAGTATTTAAATAGTAGTGATATTAATAAGTATCCTATTTTATTGGTACTGAACTTAATGAGGATGCTTTTAATATTTCACTATGCTTATGGATTTTGCTTTCAGACATATATGTCAAACAGATTAACTTATACAAAATACCAGTTATTTTACACAATTTTATTAAAAACCAAAATTCTGTTTATCAAATGACTTTTTCCTGTGTATAAAGATAATCATTTGTTTTTATTTTCTTACTTCTAATATTTTAATATATATTGATAGATTTTATATAAGGATGTTTTATAACATATCCTTGTATATGTTTTATATAAGGTTATTTATATTCCTTTAATAAAACGTATTAATCTTTTTCTATCCTTTTAATAGTCTGAGAATTTTTGTTTTGTTTTATATACAAAAGTAGAGTCGGTTGTAGTTTTTTCCACCTTTTTAAATCTGGAAAGATGTTTTTCCAGATTTAGAACATTAATTTTATGTTGGCTTCATAAAAGATAAACTTGGAAGCTATGTTTTTATGCTTTCTAGAATATTTAAAATAACTTTATAATTTTTCTGTTTTTCAGGAGATGTTTAGAATTCATCACTGAAACTCTTTAGTAAAGGACTGGCTTGTTTACAGTTAGGGATGAGTAAATATTTGTCCTAATTTTTCCCCTAAGAAAATTGGAAAATCTGCCTTTACCTAATTTGACTTTTGCTGTCTTTAGGAACAATTTTGTTTCTGACTGTTATCATAAAAAGCATCATCCTTTTCACACATTTAAGTTTATCTTTAGTGTGTGACAAGTATTTTCTCATAATTATTTTCATTTTTTCTTCATCTGTATTTATTAACAAATTCTAATTTTTCTTATTTTATTTCTTGTATGTGCTTTCTCCTTATCTTATTTTTCCAAGATAAGTTTATACATACGCACATACATACAAATGCAGGGACACACATAGATATTCTTAAATTTATACATGTATATAGTCATATATAATGTACGTGTATAAAACATAGTATAGATATATAATATACAGTTGCTAACGCATTGAATTTTTATTTTTTATTACATGTGCTTTTCTGTGAATATTATTATTCAATATTACATATATGCATATTTATTAATATTTGCATGTATGCTTAATATATATTCAGTTATTAATAATACATATTTATATGAATACCTCAATTAGTGAATTTGCTTTTTTACACTTTATTTTCTAATTTATTAATTTTGCATTTATCACTAGTAATTCCTTCCTTTTACTTTTCTTAGTTTCCTGTTTTGCTACTTTTAAGATTTCCTCAATAGAATATTTTATTAAATTATTTTATCCTTGGTAGTTAAGGAAGGTGATTATTAAAACCTGTTAATTTCTTTTTGATTACAATTTTAGTTTTCATAGGTTCTGATATATAATGACTTCAAAGTTATTTTCTTGGTATTCCACACTTTTTTTAAACTCATGAATTGCTAAATATAGAACTTCTGAATCTTTAAAGATTTGGTATATTGTTTTTTCCTTTTTTGTTATCATAATTGTAGTGTATTATAAGCAGAGAATTTCTCTAATCTCTTTGTTTAAAAAAATCACTTTAAGTTTTCTTTGTAACCTAAACCATATGCTGTTTTACTCATAAAAATATATTTATTATGAATATCTATGCACATTCATTTAGTCTCTTTGACCAAATGAGCTCAAAAACGTGTTTAAAATGCTGTGCAGCTCTTATGTACCTTCTACTTTCATTAAAGCTCCTATTTGTACTCCTTTGGTGTTCTTTTTCTTCCTCTTCATCTCTACTATTAATGTAGCATATTTTGCCTTCTTTTTCTTAGCATTTTCCTAATACGCCTTTCCTATTTGTTTCTTATATTACTTTGAAAATGAAAGTTTTAGTTGCTCAGTTGTTTGCAACCCAATGGATTATATCCCACCAGGCTCATCTGTCCATGGAATTCTCCAGGCAAGAATACTGGAGTGGGTCGCCGTTTCTTCCTCCAAGGGATCTTCCCAAACCAGGGATCGAACCTGCGTCTCCTGCATTGTAAGGCAGATTCTTTATTGTCTGAGCCAGCAGAGGCCTTACTACTTTGCTGCTGCTGCTGAGCGCAGGTCTTCAGTCGTGTCCGACTCTGTGCGACCCCATAGACGGAAGCCCACCAGGCTCCCCCGTCCCTGGGATTCTCCAGGCAAGAACACTGGAGTGGGTTGCCATTACCTTCTCCAATGCAGGAAAGTGAAAAGTGAAAGTGAAGTCGCTCAGTCGTGTCCGACTCTTAGTGACCCCATGGACTGGAGCCTACCAGGATCCTCCGTCCATGGGATTTTCCAGGCAAAAGTACTGGGGTGGGGTGCCATTGCCTCATAGCTCACAGGAAAGCTTAACTTGGCAAAGAATCAAAGTATAATTTAATTTTGATTCATTCATAAGCATTAAATAATGCCTAAACATGGGTGTTTCAAGATGTTTATGACATGTGAGCATTTACAACAGTATTTAGTACAATAATAACTTAGTAAGTGGTTGTAGAATTAATAAATATTAATAGAAAGAGTGATGTCCGTTTGATACCACTTTCCCCCCAACACTTTTGCCTCCTGTTTTTAATTGTGGAAAAGATACTGAGTTCAGTTTGGAAGGTTTCCTACTTCATGATCTTATTTATCCTTTCTTTGTCTTCTTTGTTTTCTTTTCTTTCTATTCCTATTTTAATAGTACCAATTATCTACAGGAATATAGTAGAGATTGATGGGAATTTGAAGTCCTTTAAATTCCAATTAAATATTATTTTTATCTCCTAGGATCAAGCCTCTAATTCAGCTTGAATACTATTATAGATTGCCTTAATTACAGCCCATCTATGTGGGGTAGATAGTTCACAATATTTATTTAAAACATTATCCTGATACAGAGAACTTTCAGTTACATATTTTCCACTTAATTTATTTGACTCATCATTATTTGTTTGCAGTCACTTGTGTATCCTAAGTTTAATAGGAAAGTGGCTTTCCTTCTCCAAACAGTAACCAAGCTTCATTTCCCCAGCTGTGATAGAATTGCGTCTTTGTGCCTGATTCTTGTTTAATCAGCTTACTGCAGTTATTATCTTTATTATTGTTATCGTTACTGTTCACTGAGTGCTGAAAACCTATTCAACACTTTTAAATATTTAAGTCAAACATAAATCAAATATAGCTTCTGCCCTGGCAGCTCCTATCCTGAATGCTACAACTGATACCACAGAAAAAGAAAGAAATAGTATGAGAACACAATGAATTTAGTTCAACTAGGGTTAACACCATTTCATACTCAATTCTTTCACTAATGTTATTTCTGAGGAGATGTCTTGAACTGCTTTAAGTTCTTTGAGGAATATGAAAAAGTAAAAGGCATATAAAAATTTGCAATTTAGTTTGGAAGACCAAAAATATGTATACAATATGACTAGACAAAAATTACTAGGTACCCTGTGCTAGTCAATAAATATTCATCGAGCCTCTACTGAATGCCAGGTATGAAAAGAGAGGCTTAGCATACAAAAGAGTTAAGACGTAGTCTCTTTGATTTCAAAGAATTAAGAATTTAAATTGAACATGGAGAGAAATTATTACTTGATAATACTGCGACCACTACAAGCCAATGTTTATTGCCAAGTCATTGTATGTGCAATTACTCTTTTACAGGCATTCCACATTCTACTTCTGAGTTCCTCATTATCATTTTAAAGATGAGGAATTGAAGGCACAGAATGTTGAGGTCACTTGCTCCAGATCATCTAATTAGTAAGACAATTGTGTATACAGGCCTAAAAATGAAAGTGAGATAAAGTGGGCTCGGAGTTAGGAATATCCTTTTGAAAGAGCTAAATTTTTAGTGCCGTCTCAATAAGATAAGGACTTTCAGGAGGAAGGAAGGGCAGCAACCAGTGTGCAGTGAAGAAGCGTAGGTGTGGAGAGGAGTAAAAATGTCGGTTATAGAGGGAAGGGAGACAAGCTTTGGTTCTGCTCAAGATTTTACAGAAATCATGAATAAAATGCTTGTGAAATGCCAGAAAAGTTGAGTAAGATAATCGAAGATAACAGCTTCTCCCCACAAAAGTTTTCCCTGCCTGTTTTGGAAAAACTTGGACTGAATGTCCAGGTAACATTTGAGAATTGACCTGACAGATGAAAAGCTCTGTTGTTTTCCTAATGCTGTATGGTGCCTCAGAGTCACTCTTCAGAGCCAGGACATTCTTTTCAGACTCACTCTCAATATTGCAGATAACACTAGACAGAATACAGAACCAAGCCGTTATCTCTATTAACACTTAGTGCCCATTAGCTCATTTGTGAGTTTATTGGCTCACTTAAGTTATTAGGTCTCAGTGACAGAATGCTAAGCAGGCAAGTGATTTTAATGGAGGTGAGAGTGTATTGTAGGACTGCTAAATCATAGCTAAGCAATGGACACTGCAAAGTGATGAAAAGTCAGGCCAGTTGAAAGGCGAAGCAAAACTGAGTCCTAACTTTGTGAGTTTGCTAGTGCTGGCCCTGAGAAAGTCAGACAGAAAGCGTAGGGTAGAATACCGAGTAGGGTAGAAAGGGAAATGGGGTATTACTCCTCAAAGTTTTTATAGAACACTCTTGGCAGTGTGTGCAGGGGCTAGCTCATAACAGTTTCAGAGAGCTGATTGTTAAATTGACAGAAATCCAGCGGCCAGTTCATAAATTGATGTTATATTAAAGTTGACCATGGTCAGTATATTTACACCATGGAAAGTGGCAAATGTTAAAAATCAAACTTTCGATTAATACATTCCCATCTTCCCCAACTCCCATCCCCTCCCCTCCCCACAGGGCACATACTTCCTCTGTGGTTGATTGAAAGCTAAGAAAGGAAAGTGAAGGCATGAGGGTTAATTAGCCCACCATGGGCTCTGAGGGGACAAATGCCTTATACTGTGCTAATAGGAATTAGAACTTCTTGGAGAAAGTGAGGACAGAATGCCCTCCGACCCCATCATTTCTTGGACTCATATGAGCAAACACACTTGATGATGTTTTTAGTTTCCTGCTTTTCTAAGACTACATGTAAGATCCATGATGTCCATGATTTGCAACAGTGAAGCATGGGAGAAAGATTTAGAAAGTGAAAACGTTGAGGGGTGTTATTGATTGAACAGTTTAGGAAACCACAGTGGCTGAGGCAATGTAGACTGTATTTCCTTAAAATGGGGTTCCTTCTTCAGTTCAGTTCAGTTCAGTTCAGTAGCTCAGTCGTATCCAACTCTTTGAGACCCCATGGACTGCAGCACACCAGGCTTCCCTGTCCATCACCAACTCCCGGAGTTTACTCAAACTCATTGCTTCTTCATCCTCCACTTAAATTATCATTCTTCGAGCTCTTCTTCTTCCATTGTGACTTCATACAGTTTTTGGAACTGTTTTAGACTGGAGAATATCAAGGGAAAAGAAAAGGTTTATAAAAGGCCTCTAAGAAGAACAAAAGCAGACTATTGGGGGGAGGGGAAAGGTGGCAGGGAAAACAAAAAGTGCAGCAATACTTTTAAACATCCTATTAGTAAAGAGCTTTGAAATTCTCAAGTTGCGAGAATAAAGCCACTTAGGCAGATGGGGGAAGATAAAAGTTAGATGAAACTATAAAATATTCCAGTTACTAAACTGAAGAAACCATTAGTGAGCTCCTCCTTTCATTTAAACAGCGTGAATAAGACTCATTCAATAATAAATTCTTATCCTGCAAGCTGTTTGTAGAGTCAAGGAACTTATCTCATGCAGGTGTTCCATGTGTGAAATGCCAAAACAGATAATAGAAGCCCCAAACATACCATATTGTGGTTAGAGGGAACGCTAAACCCAGAGACACAGTAAGGAATAAGGGGTTTTGAGAACAAAAGTATGTTTGTGCTTCAGTGCTGTTTTAAAGTGATTCCATTTGTTTTAATCAGTTATACATTTGTGCCATAAATTCCATATGTATACTAATTATACTAGTAAAATCTGAGTTTAACATTGCAAGGAGAGAGCTTGTGAGTTCTGTGAGAAGATAGAGCTTTTCCTAAAGGATACAAACTCAACTTCAGGTCATTACAAACGAAATTTACTGTGGAAATTATTTGCAGGATAGCTTAAGGGCTTGATTTGGCATGCTCGTGCATGCAGAGCTCCTGGAGAAGTTATGGAAACTTATAGCTCTATAAATGCCAGCTGTTGAAGGCTGACTGCACATGATCTGAGAAGAGGAGGAAAGAATATCAAGATGTGAAAGGGAAAAAAAACGGGAGCAAAGAGAAACATCAGGCTACGTATTTGATTTACACAAAAGACTATGACAAAAACAGGTTGGATATTGCTTAGGAGAGATGGCAAAAAGAAATAGCAGTGATTAAAAGTATCAGTCCTGCCAGAGTGGGCTTGGAGGCTCAGGGGTTTCATGTGTATCTTCATTAAGTTAACCTTGCTCATTGATATTTTTGCAGCCACTGTTAAATATACAGGGTAAATATATATATCTACACTTATGTTCATACATTTATACACAAATACATGCATAATTGATTATGCACATCCATGCACACGTATGTAAGTATGTACATATACACATACATAAATATATATACATATAAAATGGGATGGAAATAGGATAGAAAAGTAGTATAAACACTGCATTCTAGAAATTTGTAGTTTAATTCAGGATATAGGATGTGATATATACAGAATAATTGAGCTGTAGTGCAATACTTTGATGTCCCATTTGTTTTCAACTCACTTTAATTTAGGTCTTGCCCCACAAGTCATTGAAAGAGCTCTATAGGCAATTGTCGGAGAAGGCAATGGCACCCCACTCCAGTACTCTTGCATGGAAAATCCCATGGACGGAGGAGCCTGGTGGGCTGCAGCCCATGGGGTCGCTAAGAGTTGGACACAACCGAGCGACTTCACTTTCACTCTTCACTTCCATGCATTGGAGAAGGCAATGGCACCCCACTCCAGTGTTCTTGCCTTGAGAATCCCAGGGACAGGGGAGCCTGGTGGGCTGCCGTCAATGGGGTCGCACAGAGTTGGACACGACTGAAGTGACTTAGCAGCAGCAGCAGCATAGGCAATTGTGATCAATCAAATGTAACATACTTTTTAGTTGTTTTTTTTTTTTTTTTAACTTTTAGCTTTATAACATTAAACTGATCTGCAACATTTGACCTCTGCCCACATTCTGAAACTTTCTTTTAATTCACCCTTCTCTCTTGATTTCCTTCTCTGAATATATACTCTGTCTCCATGCACGGCCTTTCTGTCCTTTGCTGTTCTGTTGATAGGTGAAGCTCCATGGAAGTCTTCTCCTATAATTTTATCCTTTTCTCCTATAATTTCATCCTCTGGGTGTTTTCTCTTGTACCCGTTTATCATCATATAGACATTGATAATTCTAAATCCAGCCTAAACCTCTATAGTGTGTTTATATATAAACTCAGATGTTTATATATAACCACCAGTCTAAGCATCCACTAAGCTATCTTATACCACTTCAAGATCACCACAGTCCCACTGAACTTTTAGTTTTCTTACAATCTTCAGTAAAGCTGCCCTTCCTCCTATCTTCCCCCTCTTAGTTGGTGACATTCCTATTATCTCAGAAACCATAAGCGTGAATCATACCTCACTCTCCCTACTCTCCCATCAGCTCCCAAAACGAATCCCTGTGAAATAGTGTCAATAATAATTCTCAAATGATTTTTCAATGGAGTCTTTTTTTCTTGACCAGGGCTACCTATTTTATAGAAAAGTATAACGATTTTTCTAGCAGCTTTCTAAGTGATCTTTCGCTTTTCAAAGTTTTCAACAAATAATTCCTAGATGAATGGGTCCAAAATATGTCTGATTTTATTCCTCCTTTTGAAAATCCTTCACTGTCTTCTAAACATGTGCAGGTAAGGCCCTAAATTTCTGAGCATGGCATAAAAAGCATTTTATAACTTGCCTTCTGGCCACTTGTCCAGCCCCACTATCACGACCCTCCCTTTCACTTCAGTGGTAATTTCGGATGCATTTGGGGCTTGGCTCGTGTTTCTTTTCCTTGGGGGCGTTTTGTTTCACATGCTCACCTACAGTTCTCCTAGCACCTGAGCGTTGCCTCAACCACAGTGCTTCTGTCCAATGCATTTATTAATTTCTGTTTTCTTGTTTAACTTTCCTACTGCACTTGGGGAGATCTTGGAACGCAAAAATCATTTCTCATTTGTCTTTGTGTCATCCGTATGGAGCAAAATATCTGGTATATAAGAAATGCCCAATGCACAACATGTGTGTTGTTAGTGACTGAATTTGAGGCTAAAGAGTGCCAAATCTGGTAGGATTGTATTTGGGTAAGGGAAATGAAATATTCTTTTCCCCCACCCAAACAAAACCTTAGCAGATCAAAGAGTGTTTTATTTCTCTTTCATGTTAAAGAGAGCCAAAGGTATTTATTAAGAGTTGGTGGGGCCACCCCACCATGATCAAATCTGGAATCTTCAGTCTTTCTCCTCAACGATTATTAGCGCAGGGTTTTCATATTCAAAGTAATTTCCTGATCCAGGATGACTATTGGATTCCCAGCCTTCATATCTCTGTTGTAGGCAAGAAGGAGGAGAAAGAAGGGCAGAGCAAAACAGAGCAATGAGCATCTGAGTCAAGCCCCTTCAAAAGAACTTCTTTGGAATCCTCTGTCCAGTCCTTATTCTTACTTCTCTTTGGTCACCACCATCAGCAAAGGAGGGGAGGAAATAATTCTTTAGGTGGGCGCATTTCTTCTTGGAGTAAAATTAGCATCTGTTAATGTAGAAGAAGGAAAAGTGGATTTTCAGTAGACAAATTTTAATATTGGCACAAGTGCCAAAGTTCATTGTACCAATGACCAATTCTGTGTAGGAGTGTTTCGAAAATAACCCTAATCGTTGAACGTCCTTGCAGGGAGGAGACTGGGAATATCTGTAAATGAGCTCTGAAAGATGAATAAGATTGGAGTAAGCTTGGGCATGGATGTCAATCCAGAGCAGGAAAACACTATGAGTAAAATTTAGAATGAAAGATCAAGGCTGGTAGGTTTGGGATATTTGTTGTTTGCTATCCATCTTTACCAGATTCTGAACTCTTGGAGTAGAGACTATATTCTAATTATTGTAGTTTTCCTGTATATAGCACAGCCCCTGACACCGGGTGCTCAGTCAGTTATGTGCTAGAGTTGATGTTGTAGATGTATTAGAGAAAATATTTGGAGAAATTTTTTGAACACACAAAATAAGTTGGGCTTAATTCTAACATAGGTGTAGGCATTTAAAAATTTTGAGAGGAATTAATATATTTCCATAGGACAATGAAAATATTTCCAAAGGACCAGTTTTATGATCAACATGCTGGAGAAGGCCATAGCTACTCTTTAAAAAATACAGTTTGAAGAAGTAAGAAATTTAAGTAGAAGGGAAGCAGGAGATAAGCAGAAACAAGAAATGGTTAAAGATACACTTTGATAGCAATTATTACCCTTGTTCCTAGATACCACCTTTTCCCTTTCCCTGCTTGGTATTTTTCTGTATCAATTATCACTTCATATACAATGTAATTTATTCAATTTTTAAAATAATGTATCTTTGGGGGCAATAGAAGTATAGTGAATTGGTTTGTTGGATTTACAATGTTGGCAGAACATCCAAGTCAGAAAGATAGACCTGAGATTGAGAAATAAATTCTAAGCTGGAGATACAGATTTGAGGATTATTAATATGGTGCTGTTTATTAAGCTGTGGAGTATTAATAAGCAGCTCTACAGAGAAGATAAGGTACAGTGAACAAAGAAGAAAGCAAAAGAATAGGTAAGAAAGATAAAATTTCAGATGGTATTTCCAACCATAGAAAAGAGTCTTCTTCAGAAAATAATGAAGACTTTTGCATCTTGAGGCAAAAGTGAATGTGTAAATCCTCTCTCCTCTTCTTCTTTAGCCAGGGAATGCTAAGACAGACTAGGTGAGGAGTGGGAATGGAATGAGACTTTTATTTCTATGATATGGATCCAAGTTGTCTTTTACATTGCATATGTTTTTACTGTTAGTAAAATGAATTAAATTAAAAAGCAGATAGAAGGTGGTGCTGGTTAGAGCCGTGGGTATGGCCATAAGAAGTTCTTTAAGAGTACAAAGCTGGGGAGTCTCGAGCTGTTGCCAGAAGTAACCAGACTTCCGAGAACGATCTGGTCCGAATGAGAGATTGTGCTCTACACAAATAGTTTCTCTTTACTTTCTCATTCCTGTTTGCTTCTGGAAATTTTTTTCCTAACTCTTCTTATAAGTAGTAGACCTTTGAACCTTAGAAGTCCTCTTATATGTGGATTTGTTTTCAGTTAAGACATATGCATACTATAAATGTATTTTCTCTTCCTTATGATTTTCTTAATAATATTTTCTTTATGGTAAGAATCTAATATATGAAATATAAATAACATAAAAATATGTGCTGTTTATGTTATTAATAGGGCTTCTGATCAGCAGTTAAAGTGAAAGTCACTTAACTGTGTCCGACTCTTTGCTACTCCATGGACTGTGGCCTGCCGGGAATTCTCCAGGCCAGAATATTGAAGTGGATAGCTGTTCCCTTCTGTAGGGTATCTTCCCAATCCAGGGATTGAACCCAAGTCTCCTACATTGCAGGCATACTCTTTCCTATCTGAGCCACCAGGGAAGCCCAAGAATACTGGAGGGTGTAGCCTATCCCTTCTCCAGCAGATCTTCCCGACCCAGGAATCGAACTGGGTCTCCTGCATTGCAGGCAGATTCTTTACCAGCTGAGCTACCAGGGAGGCCCTCTGATCAACAATAGTCTATTAGTAAACTTTGTGGAGAGTCAAAAGTTCTATGAGGGTTATCAGTTGTTCAGGGCTGCAACTATAATCCCTTCACTGTTCAAGGATCAACCATATAACCTTGGTGATTTGGATGGTAATCAAGAGCGGTTTCCTGGGCTTTTCTCACTGTAGTGGAAGCATTTCATCAATTTCACTTTGGGTTAGTTTGTTCTGATGTCTGATAGGTCACAATGTAACAAAATGGCACAGTGTTCAGTTTTTCAGCTGATAAAAACTCTGTACGGTAGGTAAGTAGGTATGTATTGGGTTGGCCAAAATGTTTGTTTGAGTTTTTCTGTATGATGCTATGGAAAACCCCCAGTGAACTTTTTGACGAACCTTGTATATAACCGTCTGCTGCTGCTGCTGCTACTAAGTTGCTTCAGTTGTGTCCAACTCTGTGCAACCCCACAGATGGCTATTGATCATATTTTCACTGATTAAAACTTTATCATTTCCAAGTCGATTGAATTCTTTCTAGAAAGTCTATTTCAGACTTGTAAAAATTAAATGTCTTATGTGATTCTGGTCTGCATGAAGAAATTAAAAAAGACAATGCTGTGGATAAGACAGATTCAGAGGAAATGAGATGGCCAGATGACCACCACCCTAGTGACGACCTAAGTGATGCTTCTGTGACAAAAATGTTTTATGTCTTTTTTAAAGCTGATAAAAAGATCCCAGAGAAAATAGATCTTTTAGAAATGTCTGATTAAGAACTGCACTTATGAATTAGCTTTGGAGTTGAGGAGCAAGTACAACCCTAGTAAAGTGAAGTTGCTCAGTTGTAGCCCACCAGGCTTCTCCATCCATCGGGTTTTCCAGGCAAGAATACTAGAGTGGGTTGACATTTCCTTCTCTAGGGGATCTTCCCCACCCAGGGATCGAACCCAGGTCTCCTGTATTGTAGGCAGACACTTTACTCTCTGAGCCACCAGAGGACCCTAGGGGAAAAAAAAAAAAAAAGGCCCAAAGCATTTGAATATACAGCGAATTCAAGTCAATAAATATGTAGTGAGAATTTAGTTTGTTGCCACCTTGGTGAGCAAGACTGACATGGTTTTCGGAGAAACTCCCACAGTAGGAGCTTAGATGCCAAGTCTTTAAGACTACATTGTTAAGATTTTCTGGTCTCTTCCAAAGTAGTTTGTCCTTGAAAGAGAAACAAGATGCAGCCTGTGGTACCTCCATGGTGTAGTTTTGTTTTGTTCTCATAACTAATGTTTTGCTAGTCTCACTGAAAGATAGGCAAAACTCTTGGTATAGTAATATTATTCTTGGTGAATGATAATTCATTTAGTCATGTTCTAAAGAGAGAAGGATTTTGTGCTGTTATTCACTTCTCAATAAGAATAAAAATTTAAATTAAAAATTAAGCTAATAATGGATGTCTCTGTGGCAATATTGCTATAAATTTTATTGGTTTTGCCCAGTCAATCAGGTACCTTGGCATCTGTAATTTTCATGCCTGGTTAAACTTGTGAATCTTTGGAATTAGAACTGAGTTATGTCAAAAATTACATTAAACACAATACCTCAGGTTGAGCTCAGAAAACTTAATTTTTCCGTATGATTTGTAATGAAGTCATCAGCAGTCCTGTAATTTTAATTCCTATTTGTAATATTTCATAGAGTAGAAATATTCTGAAATTTAGAAATTATAATAATTACTTCTGGATATCTCTCTGTATTTCCCTTCTAGACCTAGTGCATTTTACAATTTCTATTTAATAAAGGGTCATTCTGTTATCTGGTAAAGTAGTCTGGCACAGAGATTCTAGAAGCAAGTTCCAAGCAGAGTTTTATTTGCTTTCTACCTTTGTTTACATCCTGACCCCAGTTTTATTTGCAGAATTTATTTATGAAGCTCTTTTTCCCCTTCTTGCTTGTGAAGCAGCTCTTGGGTCTATAAGGCGCAGGGTAGTATTCTCATCATGCATTTATTTAGCACCCTAATCTCTGCAACCAGTTTTAGCGGCTTGGTATACTTTGCTTGACATTTTCTTGTATGTTTTTTGACATCTGCTTGCAAACTCCTGCAGCCTTTTCAGTCCTGATATTCACTTGTTTCATCCGATGTTGTTATCATTCTCCTTAGATATGCAGATGTGTTGCTTCCCTTCCAGTCCTGTCCCTTCAGTCTTGCCAGAGACTAGAGACTCACACCCATTGCCTGCTGATTGGTTTCTTTGCCTGTTTATTGTTATACTATTTTTCTGCCTCATACCTCTAGCTTCATACTCTTCCTTTGAGAACTGAATGCCTTGAGTTGACTTTTTAATGCAACCCATTTTTTGGCATACACACATGCAAACTGCACAATGGGTTATATTTCAAAGAAGGTAGTACTTAATATCCTTTTCAATGACTCCAACAAAATTCTTTGCAAAACTCCATTTCACAAGAGCTTGAAAAGCCTCATGAAATGAACACTTGTCAGAAATGATTTTATAAACTTGAGTCATTAGCAACCTAAGGTGCTTGTCTCATCGCATGGCATAACTTTGTGTCAACAATCATCCTTTCTGATCATCACAACTGAATTAATCACTTATTTGCCTTTAGTATCATGTAGATGTGTGACATTATCTGCGTGTTTGGTAATGAAACTGAGTATAGTGCAGTGCTTTCTTCAGATCTCTGAATATTTCAAAAGACAGAATCTTTTGTCTCTCTGGAAATGTGCCACACTTGTAATGCAATTTATATCTGTGGAAGAGATGCCTGCGGGAATGCGGGCACAAAGCAGCCATGATTTCAGGTAAGCCAAAACAGGTCTTGAGACCCTGACATCATCCTATGTAATGGCTCAGAGTCACGAAAGTTTACACCTAATGCTATATTTCTAATTTCTGAAACAAAGGCTCTCTTAAATCTATGTTCCAATTATCAGAAGACATTTGGGTAGTAGTTAATTGGTAAAAATCTGTCAGTGCTGAAGGTGAAGCAGTAAGGAGCTCAGCTTTCATCGATGCTGAATGTGTGATGTCTCACACATAATATTTAAGTCAGTAGCTTAACCTTCCCTGTATATTTAATGCACGATAAACTACTAACACAGCATTTTGAAGTATTTAGGTAACTCTATGTTTGAATTAAGTTTGAATGAGCAGCAAAATATTTCTTCTAGTAGCATTAATAAGAAAAGATAACTCTGTACATGATTTTGTCCCTATTCACTACTACTAATAATAGACATACAATATTTGAATTTTATTTCTAATAGCAGACATTGGATTATATGGATGGAGTAAATTATTGGAAGATTCATAAAAATTGTAAACAATGCAGTATTAAAAATATGCTCTCCTATAACCATGATAAAATCTTTTTAAGGCAAGTTAAATAATATTTCTTGTATTTATCAGATTTTGGACTTTTTTTTTTTTTTTTTTTAAACTATCCTAGAGGAAGAAAAAGAGAATAGCATAGTTTTCTGGAAGAATTGATTTCCTCCCCAGCTCTTTAAACATTGAGCTAAGTACATGAGTTATTGAAGTGAAATAAGTTGCTTTCAACAGTTGTTAATATATCATTAATAATCATACATGCAATAAATAACAACACATGAGTTATTTCCTAAGAGATATATGACTGCAAATTGCAGTAACAAATCACAGCGTGTGTAAAGAATGCTCATTACTCTAGTGTGTACAGAAGCTGTTTTAACAACTGTATTCTTTATGGTGAAACTCACCCTAATTAGCCTTGCAGATTCCTTAGGGAATGTGTGCAGAATGTTTGACATTGTGATGCTGGAGCGAAAATGGGGGAGGAGATATCATTTCTGCATCAAGAAAGCACCAGGCCACAAGCCTGGCTTTCTATTCAGTCACTTGTTTTAATGTATGCATTGTGGTGAAAGTAAATAGCCTTTTCAAACAAGTGGATAATAAGGGTGTTTGGAATTAAATGACTAATTAAATCAATATTAAACATGAAAGCTAGACGGCAATGTGGACTAACATTTTTTCCCCCCTCTGTGGTGCTCTCCGGAGAAGGCAATGGCACCCCATTCCAGTATTCTTGCCTGGAAAATCCCATGGATGGAGGAGCCTGGAAGGCTGCAGTCCATGGGGTCGCTGAGGGTCAGATACAGCTGAGCGACTTCATTTTCACTTTTCACTTTCATGCATTGGAGAAGGAAATGGCAACCCACTCCAGTGTTCTTGCCTGGAGAATCCCAGGGACAGGGGAGCCTGTTGGGCTGCCGTCTATGGGGTCACACAGAGTTGGACATGACTGAAGCAACTTAGCAGCAGCAGCAGCAGTGGTGCTCCCTCCAATACAAAGATGCATAAACCAACTAGATATCTGAAGTGCTTGAACACCAAGATTTGTAGCCACAAATGTAAGAGGAGAACACTTCCTACTCTCCTTTGTAGTTGAAAGCTAAGTGGACTATATATATATATTTATTTATGAGAAAAGAGAAAAAACAAGGTTGAAGCACACAAAAAAGCAGCATGTTTTTTTTTCTCCTTTCTATGAAACATTATATGTGGATTCTGCTGCTCTGTTAGCTTATAGCTTGTTACTAAATCAGACCTTTCCTGCAGTGAAAAAAATTGCATCTTTTCGTTGTAATCCTTGACAGCTTAAAGTTTAATGGAGGCAGTTTTTTTTTTTTTTTTAAGGTATATAATGGGTTGACACCATGGAAGGCTGCTGGGAGTGCACAAACTCAGAAATAGCATGAAATGCAATAAGAGCAAGCTCTTGCCGATTTTTTTAATCATAATTTTCTATTCTTGTTAGTAAAAGCAAGTGAAGGAAACAGCTTTTTGTTTTCTTCAAGTAAGTGGTTTGTCTCATCTTGATCGAATGATTCTCTTCTACCCTGGAAAAATTTCAAAGTGGGGATTTGTTCAGAAGTAAGAGTAAGGTTATACAGCCATTAATAGAGAGAAAACAGGTATCTGCCTAAAAGATTAAGTAAAATATGAATCACCAAACTACGAACTCAGCAACAGGGATAGATTTTATATCTTTGGAAAGAACAGACTTGTTAGACAAGGGTAAACCATCACTGGCTGACAGTATTGTCCTCCTTGACATCCAGAGGTCAGGCCTGCTTACATTTCAATTTACAGACTCCAGAATACTATCTCTAGATAACATGTGTTCAGGGATGTTCCTGAGGAGGCTGCAGAGATTATACCTGTGGTGGACTTTAAAACAGTCTTGACAGTTGGCACCAAGATTCCTTTCAAAGAGATAATACTTTGGTTTATCTTGGTTTGGTTCCTCTTGGTTTAGGATAACTCTTTGATAAAGGCTCAGAATGTTTGGTTAGCCTCAGGTGATAGGTCAAACTTTAAGGGAATTGGTTGGCCTACAGATAAGCAAAATAAAAAGACTGGTAACTACTTTACATAATAATAAATAGGAACATTCATTTCAGCTCAGTTCAGTCACTCAGTCCTGTCCGACTCTTTGCGACCCCATGAATTGCCAGCACGCCAGGCCTCCCTGTCCATCACCAGCTCCCAGAGTTCACCCAAACTCACATCCATCGAGTCGGTGATGCCATCCAGCCATCTCATCCTCTGTCGTCCCCTTCTCCTCCTGCCCCCAATCCCTCCCAGCATCAGGGTCTTTTCCAATGAGTCAACTCTTCCCATCAAGTGGCCAAAGTACTGGAGTTTCAGCTTTAGCATCAGTCCTTCCAAAGAAATCCCAGGGTTGATCTCCTTCAGAATGGACTGGTTGGATCTCCTTGCAGTCCAAGGGACTCTCAAGAGTCTTTTCCAACACCACAGTTCAAAAGCATCAATTCTTTGGGCTCAGCTTTCTTCACAGTCCAACTCTCACATCCATACATGACCACTGGAAAAACCATAGCCTTGACTAGATGGACCTTTGTTGGCAAAGTAGTGTCTCTGCTTTTGAATATGCTATCTAGGTTGGTCATAAATTTCCTTCCAAGGAGTAAGCGTCTTTTAATTTCATGGCTGCAATCACCATCTGCAGTGATTTTGGAGCCCCCAAAACAAAGTCTGACACTGTTTCCACTGTTTTCCCATCTATTTCCCATGAAGTGATGGGACCAGATGCCATGATCTTCGTTTTCTGAATGTTGAGCTTTAAGCCAACTTTTTCACTCTCCTCTTTTATTTTCTTCAAGAGACTTTTTTTTAGTTCCTCTTCACTTTCTGCTATAAGGGTGGTGTCATCTGCATATCTGAAGTTATTGATATTTGTCCCGGCAATCTTGATTCCAGCTTGTGCTTCTTCCAGCCCAGCATTTCTCATGATGTACTCTGCATAGAAGTTAAATAAATAGGAACATTAGGGACTGAGTAAAGGCAATGGAGGAAGGTGAGGAGAAAAGATAATTCAAAAATACAGCATGGCACAAGTTTTTCTTCTTTTATAAGTATAATTCTTCTTTTTCTTCTTTTACTGTGTACAGTTTAATTTTAATTTCTTTGAAAGACTACAATATAAAGCCTGTTTCACCACAGCATTCAGGAAAATTGGACATAGACACATAAAACAATAAGGAAGGGAGAAATGAGTAGCTTCCTTGAATGAACCAATATGGAACAAAGAGAAGAAACAATCCATAGACTTCATTGATAAAAACAAAGCATTAACAAGTGAGAACCAGAGAGAGTAATAGTTCTGGAAAGGAAGACTTGAGAAGGTAGATAAATATCTGGAGGTGAGCTGGAAGAAATTTGTTTTCAACAGGCTTACTTTATGCTTCCTTTGGAGAAAAGTGTTTCCTTTAACTGAGAGTCTTATTTTTAATAATTCCATTATACTTTCCAAGACCTTTCTCAGGACTACATTAAGTTCAGTTCAAGTGTGACACCTGTTAAGTGGCAAAATCTATAATCATGGAAATGCTAATAATGTTAATTAATTTCTTATATTAGTTTCTAGAATAAAATGAAATGCTTATTCTCAGGTGAGTGATTGCTCTCTAAACAACAGTTTGGTTTGTGCTCAAGCACCGACATGAGCATATTTAAAACACTATTTATCTTAGGATTTTAAAAAATAAATTGAAAAAAGCAAATGGGGAAACCAAGGCTTATAATAAGAGGTAATCTGAACATATTGTAACTTTCTAATGGTATACTTACAGTATTTTCAAAGACTTTTAATTTATTTAATCAAACTTGATTGAGAACTTACTGTGAACCAAAGAATATTCTAAATACATAGTGGGTATTCATGGTTCTAGACACTGATTACATAAAACTTGATTTTTCAAATTTAAACATGTTTCTGTTATCGCCTTTTAAAGTACCTATGATAAAATCTGGATGTGTTAAAGTTTGAGTATAACTTTCCACATATTTTTAAAAATCAGGTAAATCAAGTAGATGTAAAGCAAATCCTAAACTTTACTGTGATTTAGAATTTAAGCTTTCCAGTGCTTACCTGTATCATTGAATGCTGCACTCAGTATGTCAGCAAATTTGGAAAACTCAACAGTAGCTACAGGACTGGAAAAGGTCAATTTTCATTCCAATCCCAAAGAAAGGCAATCCCAAAGAAGGTTCAAACTGTTTTAAAATTGCACTCATTCCACATGCTTGGAAGATTATACCAAAAATCCTTCAAGCTGGACTTCACCAATACTTGATCTGAGAACTTCCAGATGTACAAGCTGGATTTAGAAAAGGCAGTGGAACCAGAGTTGAAATTACTAACATTTGTTGAAACATATGGAGAAGGCAGTGGCAACCCACTCCAGTACTCTTGCCTGGAAAATCCCGTGGATGGAGGAGTCTGGTAGGCTTCAGTCCACGAGGCTGTGAAGAGTCAGACACAACTGAGTGACTTCACTTTTACTTTTCACTTTCATGCACTGGAGAAGGAAACGGCAACCGACTCCAGTGTTCTTGCCTGGAGTATCCCAGGGACGGCAGAGCCTGGTGGGCTGCCATCTATGGGGTCGCACAGAGTCAGACACAACTGAAGTGACTTAGCAGCAGCAGTTGAAACATAGAGAGAGCAAGGGAATTCCAGGAAAACATTTACTTTTGCTTTATTGACTATGCTAAAGCCTTTGACTGTGTGGATCACAACAAACTGTGGAACATTCTTAAGGAGATGGGAGTACCAGATCATCATCTTACCTGTCTGCTGAGAAGTCTCCTGTATGTGAGTCAAGAAGCAATAGTTAGAATCAGACATGGAGCAACAGAATGGCTCAAAAGTGGAAAATAAGTTCGATAAGGCCATATATTGTCACCCTGCTTATTTAACTTGTATGTAGAGTACATCATGTTAAATGCCAGGCTGGATATATCACAAGCTGGAATCAAGATTGCCAAGAGAAATATCAACAACCTCAGAAATACAGATGATATCACTCTAATGGCAGAGAATGAAGAAGAAATAAAGAGCCTCTTCAGTTCAGTTCAGTTCAGTCACTCAGTTGTGTCCGACTCTTTGAGATCCCATGAATTGCAGAACGCCAGGCCTCCCTGTCCATCACCAACTCCCGGAGTTCACTCAAACTCAGGTTCATTGAGTCAGTGATGCCATCCAGCCATCTCATCCTCTGTCGTCCCCTTCTCCTCCTGCCCCCAATTCCTCCCAGAATCAGAGTCTTTTCAAATGAGTCAACTCTTCACATGACGTGGCCAAAGTACTGGAGCTTCAGCTTCAGCATCATTCCCTCCAAAGAACACCCAGGGCTGATCTCCTTCAGAAAATGGACTGGTTGGATCCAGTCCCTTGCAGTCCAAGGGACTCTCAAGAGTCTTCTCCAATACCACAGTTCAAAAGCATCAATTCTTTGGCACTCAGCTTTCTTCATAGTCCAACTCTCACATCCATACATGACCACTGGAGAAACCATAGCCGTGACTAGACGGACCTTTGTTGGCAAAATACTGTTTCTGCAAAAAGCCATTGCCTTCTCTCAAAAAGCCTCTTAATAAGGGTCAAAGAGGAGAGTGAAAAAGCTGGCTTAAAACAACATTTCAAAAACTAAGATCATGACATCTGTTTCTATCACTTCATGGCAAATAGAACGGGGAAAAGTGAAAGAAGTGACAGATTTCTTTTCTTGGTCTCCAAAATCACTGTGGACAGTGACTGCAGCCATGAAATTAACAGATGCTTTCTCCTTGGAAGGAAAGCTCTGACAAACCTAGATAGAGAGCATATAAAAAGCAGAGACATTACTTTTCTAACAAAGGTTTATAGAGACAAAGCTATGATTTTTCCATTAGTCATGTATGGATGTGAATTTTGGACCATAAAGAAGATTAAGTGCCAAAGAATTGATGCTTTCAAACTGTGGTACTTAAGACTCTTAAGAATCCTTGGACTGCAATGAGTTCAAACCAGTCAATCCTAAAGGAGTTCAACCATGAATATTCATTGGAAGGACTGATGCTGAAGATGAAGTTCAAAATACTTTGGCCACCTGATGTGAAGAGCCCACTCTAGAAAAGACCCTGATGCTGGGAATGATTGAAGACAAAAGGAGAAGGGAGCAGCAGAGGATGAGTTGGTTAGATAGCATCACTGACTTAATGGATATGAATGTGAGCAAACTCTGGGAGACAGTGAAAGACAGAGAAGCCTGGCATGCTGCAGTCGATAGAGTTGCAAAGAGTCAGACATGTCTTAGCGACTGAACAACAACAAAATAACTTAATTAAAATAGAATACTTAAGCCACTATTATAGAGAATGTCTAGGTGCCAGTGATTGTGCTAAGCATATTGGGTGAATTATCATATTTAATCTTCTAAACCACCCCTGGAGGCAAGGTATTATGATTCTTATTTTATGGATTTCAAACTCTAAGCTTTGATAAGGAAATTGAAAGAGACCAGTTTATACCTATAACATATGCCTCAATTGATGCATTGGTATAAATCCATATGCGTGCATTGAATAGGGTCTATTAATTAAATAATTGTTCCAGAAAAAAGGATACAGTTCAAGATAGTGATAATACTACCAGTGATCTAGTGAGCTAGGTAGATTACAGATAGGATCTCTGTACTGCTAAATTAGACTTGAGTACTGTTATCTGATCTGCATTATAACCATAAAGCAGTAATATAGGGCTGTTTTTCAGGGAAAGTGAACAAATAGGACATGGACTATTATGATGTGTGAATTCTAAATAGCCTTCTTCTTGGTACTATTTTAATCAAGTCTTCAGTATGTCCATTTTGAGGGCAAAAACATAAAAATAATCAGAATGGATATAGAGAAACCAGAGATAGTTTTGAGAGGAAGAACAAAGTGATTAAGGTGGCAGAAAGTATTTCCTATGAGAAAAAGCTGGACTATGAGTCAGAATTAACATCTCTTAGTGCTGTTTTTATTACTTGTTGACTGTGTAACTTTGGGGCACATTAACTATCTTTTGGATCTCAGTTTCACATTTATAAAATAAGGGTACTGTTAGAAGTTTTGTAGAGTAAATGTAAAAATTAATGAAAGATGGGTATTACCTTAAGCATTACTGAGGTGGGAAGGGAATGTTTTTTGCTAAGGGAGTTATATGTAGAAAGAGATCAGAGGAAAGGGCAGTCATGGAACATTAGGAAACTTAAAGTGCAGAAATCATTATGTCAGCAGTGAGTGGTGAAAGCTGAGCATTTGTGAGATGTGAAGATGAAGAGTTAGCCCTTACAAAATTAAGAGAAGCTATTTGTATTAGTGGTTAAGAGCATAGACTCAGCAACAGGACTATCTGGACTCAAATCCCCCTCTACTGTTTCTTTATTGAATGATGTTGGGTAAGTTATGTCTCTCAATTCATTTTGATTGAGTAGCAACTCTGCATAATGAGTTATATATTTCTATTTATTAGTTGACTGGATTCATTTTTGCATAATAAGAGGATTGTTGTTGCTTTTTTCCCCCTGAAAGCAATGGAGATTATCAACTAAAGGATTTTTAGCAGTGGAATGACATGATAAATTTGTCTTTAAAAAACATCTCTAGCAGTATGAAAGTCGATGAGAAAAATATATGCATAAAACTATTTTATTTCTCTGGGTTTGTGTGTGTCAGGATTACACTTTCTATTGAGTCATAGTGGAGAAAAATGAGAAAATGCAAAAGAAATAAAAGTTACTTTATATAGTCTTGTGGCAGAAACACCTCCCTCACTAATTTTTACCAATAAAAATAACTCACTTTGGAAGTTCCAAGGGATTTTCACATTCAGGGGGTAAAAGGGAAATCAACTAATGCTGTAGTCTAAATTAAATGAAAATTCATTATACAAATTATCCATGAATTTGAAACAGGTGTTCCTTTCCTACTTCAGGAGGTAAGAAATGAGAAAACTGCCACAAATTTGTTATTTATTTAAAGTGTTCTTAAAGTGAAGGAAAAGTACATTAACAGTGCTTTATTTCTAAGTTTCCTTCTGAGGAAGTCTTCTTCAACAAAGATAATTTACAGAATGTCAGAAAGAAAAGAAATAATGAAGAAAGAGATGTGTCATTTATAATATTTTCATCTGCCAATATGGTTGGCTAAGTAATCAGGGTATTGTGATGCTAGTGGCTCCAAAGGAAAATTGTGATTTATTAGTTGGCGCCACTCAAGTAAAGGTGTCTCTACTCTCTTTGTGACTTTGGAAATGCCCTGATTCCATCCCTAAAAGGAATACAGAGATTAAAAATCCAGGACAGCTGCAGGAAGCCTTCTCTGAGGGCTCTCATTCTACTGCCTAAAAAAGAGAGCACAGAAAAAAAAATATTTTACACGAATCTGTTGGCAAGACTCTGCCTTCATAAAACTCAGCTGTTTTTGCATTAACTGTAAGAACGCCCATGAGGTTTGAATAAAAGCAGACATTTTTCTTTTATACTGACCTCTCTTAGAAGACATTCAAGGGATCAACATGTTCTTAAAAATCTCAAACTGACCACTTATAATAACACAGTTTGAGATATGATTCTCTAAAAAAGGATCACTAGCTTATAACTTTCTTTTTTTTTTTTTTGCAGCATTTTACTTCTATAAGCATGATGTTGCACGGTATTCCTGATGTTCTCATGATAGGGTGAAGAAAGGCTAATCTGAGTAGAAGCATTGCCTGAAAATAAAACATACCAAAAGTATAAGTCTGATGGAAATAAATAATCCTGGACCCAGTAAATCACATTTGCAAAATCAAATTCAAATAGTTACTGCATAATTTGTACTTCCTACCCACACATCATGCTTGTTTAAATTTATATGCCTTCTAAGCCCATCCTATGTATTTTCCAGCAAAAGGCAACCATGTCTTAGCTGTCTGCCGGGGAAAGTAAAACTTAAAAGGAATTAATAGAGTATTGGTGATTTGGTGTAGTTTCATATTGAAGCATGACACAGTTTGGATAGCACTTTGCCTTTAAATCAGCAACTTACTCTAATAATCTCCATGAGTAGGAACAAACAATATTGAAAAATAAGAAAGAATGGGTGCTTTGTTTTGAATCCACCATAACCAATACCTTTGGATGGGCTCTATGATAGATCCATCATATCCAGAATTCCAATTGATCATCAAATATGTGCTGAATGCACTGTTCCATAGATAGTGAGCATTTGACAATGTCACACAAGAGTGGCAGAGGAGTAGGCAAGTAGTTAAAACAAAGCATAAAGTTCAGAGTCCTTAATGCGCTTTGAGCACCGTCTACGTAATTACTTAACTGTCTAGCATGCTACTTTACTATCTAGCATCATGGATCTCTTAACCATTCACATTCCAGCATTCTGAGATAGCATCTTTTGGGGATATTCCCATTTTTCTTCCGTGCATTGCTTTCTCTTTCTCTTTATTCTCATTTTAGTTACCTGGCATATTCATCCAGGGCATATTCCCACACTCCCAAACCCTAGGTTTTACATGGCTCTACTGTAGATTGTGAATATTTTGTCATTTCCTTATTATGATGTTTATTACACAGTTAGAAATTTTCAAATTTCATAACTATTTCATAACTATTTCCCTAAAGTGTAGGTAAGTTGATCAAGTGCTTTACAAATAAGAGATCCGTAATTAAACATTGCCTCATTCACTATGTCTGTAAGTCATTTGAGTTTTGGCCTAATTCCTAATATAATTGTTCAAAAAGACCAAGAGTAGAGAGACTCCATTTCTAGGTGAGTATCTCACTTGGACTATTTCAAAGAACCCTGAAGCAGCCACTGAGTCTGTGATATATATTAACTTTGTTGTAAGATTCCCATGAGCAGTCAAATTACATTACAATATGATTTATCATTACAAGTTACAACTGTTTCTCTGGTCAAATTGTGTTTACTGAAAACTGTCATCACAAGCAAATAATGAGATGGTATTAAAATTATAGGCCTTGTTTTTGAAGGCAATGGCAACCCACCCCAGTACTCTTGCCTGGAAAATTGCATGGACGGAGGAGCCTGGTAGGCTGCAGTCCATGGGGTCGCGAAGAGTTGGACATGACTGAGCGACTTCACTTTAACTTTTCACTATCATGCACTGGAGAAGGAAATGGCTACCCACTCCAGTGTTCTTGCCTGGAGAATCCCAGGGATGGGGTCACACAGAGTCAGACACGACTGAAGCGACTTAGCAGCAGCAGCAGCAGCATTAGAGATATTTTTACCATGTACCTTTTATAGAGATCTCATTTAATGATGTTTCAAAATGTCCCTCAGAGAAACTAGTAAAGCAAGTTTGGTTTTCTAATGATGTATAGTCCATTAAATCTGTTGACTCCCATCACGAATCCTGTGTCATTCAGTAATCTCTCTGTATCTGGATGAAGTTGGGAAGCCATAACTTTAGACAAAAGCTTCCACTTTATTTTAATTTGAGGAATATGACCTTGTCTAGAAATACATAATTTTCAAAAGTACAAATATGGAAATGCTTATTCTGATTTTCTGGAAGGAATAATGATTTTTTTTAAAGCATGTGTGTGTGTTTTAAGTAGATGATAATGAATGTAAATCATTCTACAAAACAATGTGAGCTTATTTTCACATTTGTTTGGGATTAAACTGCATCCATAAACTGCTTCCACATGTATGCTAATTAACTCTGCAGCAGTACCAACTACTCTACTTTGAGGATTATAGACAAAAGCTTTATGAAATCCTACCTTTTTAGTTTAACATTTATCACCGTATTTCTGGTCATCAGGGCTCAGTTTGAAGTCTGTTTGAGGGTCTCTCTTGGCTCAGGGCATTGGTAACAGGATATAGAATCTTTTGTAGATAAAAAGATTGAACTCAAACCAGCCTGATCTAAACCCATAGTTATTATTATTATTTGATAGCTGTCAGTAGTGAAAATAAAATGAATTAGTGATTTTCTAGAAAATGAATCTTAAGACTAAAAAAAAAAAAAAGCAAAAGTCATCTTTACACTGAGATTAATGGCTAGAAGCTTCAAGAGACCAGATATTAAGTAGGCATTTAATAACATCCATACCTCTTGGACTAGAAACTCTAGGTCACACATTAGCTATGCTACTGGCTATGCTATTAGCTATGTTATTTTGATGGTTTCAGGAAGTTATTATGTGCCTAAGCCCTGTTTCCAAGAGCTTGTTTGTATTTGACACTTGTAATTCTAAGTTACAAGTAAGTAAAATGAAAGAAGAGCAAAATGTAAATGAACAATAGTGGTTTTTTTTTTTTTTTTTTTCATGAATGTGTGTTTGTTGTATGTGTGGGAGAGGAGAGGAAGAAAGACCATATTTTAAATATAGGCACTATTTGTCATTACTAATTGGCAGAGAGATTGACTATAATATTTACTATAAGAATCATCTTCATTGCTCATTGTGTTAGTGCTTTATTTCATTTTGTTTTGGAGTAAGTAAATAGATAAACATCTTAAGAATTATAGGAGTATCTAGTTCTACTTTGATTACAATACAGGTCAGATTGTTCAAGATAGCAGTTCTTTCGTAGTTTGCATCATCATGGTATAGTTTTTATAGTGATTTAGGTAATAATTATAAGCAAATAATGCAAATGATACTAACTGATAGCTTTCCAGTTTCTCAGACTAAAGCAATACCACAGAATTTCCACCATTGTTTCATACTTTCATCCACAGATTCATTCAGGAAGAAATTACTAAACATCAACTCCATACCAGGTACGTTGCTAGACGCTAATTCTACACAGACATGCATAAATAAAGGTACCGGTTTACTTTATTTTACAGAGCTTTCAGCATAGTATATGTGTGCATGTGAGTGTATATATTTAATTTAAAATTGTGAAAAAATTTTTGAAGGAAATTAAAAGGATCTATGAGAGGATTAAGAGAAATTTGCTTAATTTAGATTGAAGGCCAGAACAAGGCCTCTGAGCACTTGCACTATTGAACTTGAATGTCTCACTGTGTTAATGTTGTTTACTTGGCTTCACTGATATTTAAGCAGTAATAGAGAAGAATGTTTTAGCTCAAATATGCACATTTGGAATAGCTTTGGGGTGTCTCTTGCTGTAGTATACTGTTGACAGGCTCCCAAAACAATTGATTCAGAATACTATGGAAGTGGAAAAAAGTGAGATAGACAAGTTATCTAGAGTGACCAGTGCCTTGTGTTACCCTCCCTTCCTCAAACATCCCCTATACACATACTCTGATTAGCTTTCTCATATTTGCTGGAAACGTGGAGATATTGTTAAATATGTAACTCCAAATTTAACCTTACTTGTAACAGGGTATAATTTAAAAATAGAATTTAACCTCCAAATATATACTTCAGATTTTTTTTAAAATTGATTTAATGAGAATATCAGGTTAAAACTGGCCCAATCAATACTCTGTTACAATCCACAATTCCTGACATTATTATTTTTTTGGTCTACAGAAATATTATTACACATGAAAATATTACATTGTGTCAATTACACATTTTGATGACAAAAGTAAATTGGAATACTGAACATTTGTAGACTTTAATAACCTAGGGGGAAAAAAATTCTTTCTTATTTCATCTCAGCTACTTTTACATTTTAGACAATTTTCCTTTTCTGGTGTGAAAAGAATCTTCCAAAATTACTGTTCCATCTCTGTGTTGTACATGACCATAGAGTGAGTAAGTATCACACTGTTCTGCTTAATAACTATTTTGGATTGAATAGATGGAGGACTATTGAGCCAAATTTCAGTCCTTGTGAATTTCTCCACTTTATAATGTAATATACACCTACAGAACTAATATGATGAAGGAAGAAACTCAGAGTCACAATAGTTATCTTCTACATGAGAAAGAAAAGATACCTTATCAGCTCATAAAGATCCACTGAAATAGGTTGGAAAGGATCTGAAGCTGCTGACAAAACCACAACACTGGGCCCAATTAACAATACCCATTTTTAATTAACAGTTGCTGACTCTTTGCCATTGAAATATTCACGCTCTAGGTGTGAAATGGCAGCCCCCATTTGTCATATCTGTCAAAATTAATTTTGAAATCCTATGTTCTTCCTTCCACAGGATAAAAGTGAATAACTAGAATATGCTTCCTACCTGCCAAAGTTCAGTTCCAGGACAAAGACTAGGTAAACAGCACCCAGAAAACAGGTTGGGTCAGCATTAGTAATATAATTCATATAAATTATTTTCATAGCATTTATGATGCTAACTATACCAGTATTTATCCCATACTTTGAGATAGGGTATAAATGGCATTTTAGAGTTCTTGTCTATAATTCTTTTTTACTTTATCATTCAAAAAATATATTAAGCATATAACATGTTAGATACTAACCTAGATACGTCTTTCAATCCTGAGGCCACGAATACCCATGAGACAATGCATTTTAGAGCTTAGCCCAATCTAATAAAGATGGAAAAGTTGCCAAATTTCTATATATGTGAATATTAGGAATGAAATTATAATCTCTTTACAAAGATGTAAAAGTGTACCACCACCAAGGATAGCAGGGTTGGGAGGGAAGCTAAAATAAGACTAAAGAACAAGCAAGCTTCGTAAACCTGGGTAAGACTTCTTTTTGCAAATGACCATAAAATGTTCATTTGGATTCTATAATAGAGTTAGAATTCACATCATTTGTAAGTATTTACTGAGCATTTACATTTTTTTTTGGAAACAGCAATTGATAATATCGTGTTCTACTTATCTCATTTGATCCTTCCACTTATCTTATGAAGTCAATAGTATTATTTTTATTATATAAAGGAAAAAACAATCTCAAAGACCTAATTGACTATCCTAAAGTTGCAGAGTTGGTAGTACTAGAATGACTAATTAACACATCATTTTATGAATTCATTTATTGAGGGATCACTATATACCCTGAGATATTGGTGATTGAAAGTATAGAGATGTAGTAAAACAAATTCCCTGACCACAAAACATGTGTTGCAGGCAGAGGTGACAGGTATACCTATAAGAACTTATAAAAAAGAGAAAATACCATGTACACATCATACTATGTGCCAGGGGAGCACAGATAAGAGGGAATGCTAAATTCCTGCTATAGAGGTAGAGAAGTATTCAAGAGAAAATGACATTTTCTGATATATTTTGTGACTTTCTTTCCCAATTGTCTGCTTTCTTTGTCCGTTCTGTGTAAAACATAGTTATCATTAGAAAAGAAAAAAAAGATCTAAAAACATTGAATTGTTCCAAGGCTCAAAAAGCTTATATTCTAATTAAAGAACAAAATACCACCCTTGAAGCAACAGAAGAGCAATAGTGTTTCCAAGGTTGTAATCATTGCCTAGATCTCCAGCTAAACAAAAGCAAGAATCAGCAGTGAAATGTGGAGGGGTTGTCTCAGTCCCCTTCCACTGAGGAATTTACTATGGCTAAAAGGAGAACTACGCTGAGTGTATCAGGGGTACAAGCAAAATGGAGGAGATAAAATGCCAAAAGGTACCTGGAAATTGCTGCTCTGTTTAAAGCTCTGTACTGTTTCATGTGTGCAGAAGATGAACAAGATCAGATCAAATCAGATCAGTCGCTCAGTCGTGTCCGACTCTTCGCGACCCCATGAACCGCAGCACACCAGGCCTCCCTGTCCATCACCAGCTCCCGGAGGTCACTCAGACTCACATCCATCGAGTCAGTGATGCCATCCAGCCATCTCATCCTCTGTCGTCCCCTTCTCCTCTTGCCCTCAATCCCTCCCAGCATCAGAGTCTTCTCCAATGAGTCAACTCTTCACATGAGGTGGCCAAAGTACTGGAGTTTAGCTTGCATCATTCCTTCCAAAGAAATCCCAGGGCTGATCTCCTTCACAATGGACTGGTTGGATCTTCTTGCAGTCCAAGGGACTCTCAAGAGTCTTCTCCAACACCACAGTTCAAAAGCATCAATTCTTCGGCGCTCAGCCTTCCTCACAGTCCAGCTCTCACATCCATACATGACCACAGGAAAGACCATAGCCTTGACTAGGCGAACCTTAGTTGGTAAAGTAATGTCTCTGCTTTTGAATATGCTATCTAGGTTGGTCATAACTTTCTTTCCAAGGAGTAAGCGTCTTTTAATTTCATGGCTGCAGTCACCATCTGCAGTGATTTTGGAGCCCAGAAAAATAAATTCTGACACTGTTTCCACTGTTTCTCCAAGATAAAATCCCTCTAAGATTCAGTTCATTTCAGTTCAGTCACTCAGTCGTGTCCGACTCTTTGCGACCCCATGAATCGCAGCACGCCAGGCCTCCCTGTTCATCACCAACTCCTGGAGGTTCACTCAAACTCATGTTCATTGAGTAAGTGATGCCATCCAGCCATCTCATTCTCAGTCGTCCCCTTCTCCTCCTGCCCCCAATCCCTCCCAGCATCAGAGTCTTTTCCAATGAGTCAATTCTTCACATGAGGTGGCCAAAGTACTGGAGTTTCAGCTTTAGCATCAGTCCTTCCAATGAACACCCAGGACTGGTCTCATTTAACTGAGATTAAACCCATTGTTATCCAGACTTGACACAGAAGCCCAGATATACTACTCACTCAGAAATTTGGGTTAAATAAAGAAGGCTTACATTCAGTCAGTTCAGTTCAGTCACTCAGTCGTGTCTGACTCTTTGCGACCCCATGGACTGCAGTATACCAGGCTTCCCTGTCCATCACCAACTCCCTGCTGCTGCTGCTGCTGCTAAGTCGCTTCAGTCGTGTCCGACTCTGTGCGACCCCATAGACGGAAGCCCACCAGGTTCCTCCGTCCCTGGGATTCTCTAGGCAAGAACACGAGTGGGTTGCCATTTCCTTCCCCAATGCATGAAAGTGAAAAGTGAAAGTGAAGTCGCTCAGTCGTGTCCGATTCTTAGCGACCCCATGGACTGGAGCCTACCAGGATCCTCTGTCCATGGGATTTTCCAGGCAAAAGTACTGGAGTGGGGTGCCATTGCCTTCCCCGCACCAACTCCCTAAGCTTGCTCAAACTCATTTCCATTGAATTGGTGATGCCATCCAACCATCTCATTCTCTGTTGTCCCCTTCTACTCCTGCCTTCAATCTTTCCCAGCATCAGGGTCTTTTCTAGTGAGTCAGTTCTTCACATCAGGTGGCCAAAGGTTTGGAACTTCAGCTTCAGCATCAGTCCTTCCAATAAATATTCAGGACTAATTTCCTTTAGGATTTACTGGTTTGATCTCCTTGCAGTCCAAGGAACTCTCAAGAGTCTTCTCCAATACCACAGTTAAAAAGCATCAATTCTTTGGTGCTCAGCTTTCTTCCTGGTCCAACTCTCACATCCATACATGACTACTGGGAAAACAATAGCTTTGACTAGATGGATCTTTGTTGGTAAAGTAATGTCTCTGCTTTTTAATATGCTATCTAGCTTTTCTTTCAAGGAGCAAGTGTCTTTTAATTTCATGGCTGCAGTCACCATCTGCAGTGATTTTGGAGCCCAAGACTTTATAAATCTTCTCCATCTTTGGCTGCAAAGAATATAAGCAATCTGATTTCGGCATTGACCATCTGCTGATGTCCATGTGTTGAGTCGTCTCTTGTGTTGTTGGAAGAGGGTGATTGTTATGACCAGTATGTTCTCTTGGGAAAACTCTGTTAGCCTTTTCCCTGCTTCATTTGTACTCCAAGACCAAACTTGCATGTTACTCCAGGTATCTCTTGACTTACTACTCTTGCATTCCAGTCCCCTGTAATGAAAATTACATCGTTTTTGGTGTTCTAGAAAGTATTGTAAGTCATCATAGCTCTGTTCAACTTCAGCTTCTGCAGCATTAGTGTTTGGGGCACAGAGTTGAGTTACTGTGATATTGAATGGTTTGCCTTGCAAACGAACAGAAATCATTCTGTTGTTTTTGAGATTGCACCCAAGTGCTGCATTTTGCTCTTGTTGACTGTGAGGGCTACTCCATTTCTTCTAAGGGATTCTTGACCACAGTAGTAGATATCATGGTCACCTGAATTAAGTTCATCCATACCAGTCTATTTTAGTTCACTGATTCCTAAAATGTGGATAGTCACTCTTACCATCTCCTGTTTGACCACTTCTAATTTACCTTGATTCACGGACCTAATATTCCAGGTTCCTCTGCAGTGTTGTTCTTTATAGCATCAGACTTTACTTCCATCACCAGTCACATCCACAACTAGGTGTTGTTTCGCTTTGGCTCAGCCTCTTCATTCTTTCTGGGGCTATTTCTCCACTCTTCTCCAGTAGCATATTGGACACCTACCTAATAATGATTAACAACAACTCTTTTTTCTTCATTTTATGTGATGTTTAAAATGTTAGTAACTATAGGTAGACAAAAAGAGAAAAATACTATATTTTCATTGTAAATGGAATACACACACACAAACACACATTTGTGGGATTATATTGCATAAAATTTGACACAAATATTTTCACTTTATATAGGCCATTAGTATCATCTAGGGTTTTATTTTTAGTGGCTACTTATTATTCACTATGCTTCCCTGATGGCTCAGCAGTAAAGAATCTATCTGCCAATGCAGGAGACCCAGTTTTGATCCTGGTTGGGAAGATCCCTTGGAGAAGGAAGTGGCTACCCACTCCAGTATTCTTGCCTGGGAAATCCCATGGACAGAGGTGCCTGTCAGACTACAGTCCATGGGATCTCAGTGGATTGGACATAACTTAGCAACTAAACAACAATAACAATTATTCACAATATCTTTGTACCACACATTTAATCAGTCGGTCATTTTGAGAACTTCCAGTTTTTCCCTATTGTAAACAGTACTTATAGATAAATCTATCATAGTTTTATGACTGTTTCCTTTTCTCAGATTTCTGAAAATGCAGCTATTAGATAAATGAACAGTAAATATTTGAACACTTTTGATATGTGATCAATTTTCATTTTAGAAATATACTGATTTACACCCCTTTGGTATTGAGAAGTCTTATTTTCTTAAAATTGAGTTTCAATAAATGTTATTTCCAGCTATATGTATATGTGTGTGTGTAAGCAGAGACATCACTTTGCCAACAAAGGTTCGCCTAGTCAAGGCTATGGTCTTTCCTGTGGTCATGTATGGATGTGAGAGCTGGACTGTGAAGGAGGCTGAGCGCCGAAGAATTGATGCTTTTGATCTGTGGTGTTGGAGAAGACTCTTGAGAGTCCCTTGGATTGCAAGGAGATCCAACTGGTCCATTCTGAAGGAGATCAGCCCTGGGATTTCTTTGGAAGGAATGATGCTAAAGCTGAAACTCCAGTACTTTGGCCACCTCATGCGAAGAGTTGACTCATTGGAGAAGACTCTGATGCTGGGAGGGATTGAGGGCAGGAGGAGAAGGGGACGACAGAGGATGAGATGGCTGGATGGCATCACTGACTCGATGAATGTGAGTCTGAGTGACCTCCGAGAGCTGGTGATGGATAGGGAGGCCTGGCGTGCTGCAGTTCATGGGGTCGCAAAGAGTCGGACACGACTGAGCGACTGATCTGATCTGATCTGATTCCATTCTTTTAATTTACATTTATCAGTTATTGATGGTGTGGAATGTTTTCCCTTATATTTACTCTTCCACTAATATTTGGTGTTCTTCCTTAGTCTGTATACTTACTGGTGACTTTTTTGTGATTTGTGAGAAATATTTATATAGTAATTCTGTTGATTCATTGCCATCAGATATGCTACAATTATGAAAGGGCCTTTTACTCTGTATTTTTATATAGCTGGATCCAATAATCTTCTCCTTCATACTTTCTATTTAGGTGGTGTCATATATAAGATGTTTCCATTCAAATTACATAATTAACATCTCTGTTTATTCTCGTGTCTTTATTTAGATCTTTAGTTCAGCTAGAATTTTGATGTGTGGTGTGAAATAAAAATCGAATTTTATTTTTTACTACTGGTTAACAATTTTCCCAATGCTACTGAATTCTTTCTCCACTGATTTGACATACAATATTTATTATATCCTCAATTATTAAATATATTTTTATCTGTTTCTGATCTTTCTCATCTTTACCATTGATCTATTTCTGCTTTATTCTTTTATTTATTAAGTCTTTAAAGTAATTTTTACATATGCCATAATGTTACTTCTCAAGTATTTCACAGCTGATCTCTCACATATATCCTCAAGAAAATCATTGAACAATGTTGTCATATATGAAAAAACAAACTTTCTGATATTTTATGATTGTGTAAAATTCATAGATTCATCTGGGAAGAATTAACATCTTCACTATTTTGCCTTTTTACCTAGGTACATATTTTCACTTGCCATTCATCCATATTTCTGTATTACTTGAGTAATTTACAACTTTTTGTCTTAGAAGAACTTGTATTAGAGAAATCCTAGTGTACAATTATACAGGACTGCTAAAATATCCTGGAATGAATTACACAAAGGCTAATTCAGTCTTGGAAATGTTTATATCTTTTTATTTGAAGAGGAAAAAATTGACTGTTAAGTTATTGCCAAGTTAAACACTATCTAGAGACATAGCATTGATGGTAATTAAATGATTTTTACAACTTGTATTTTTTATCAGTCTCCTTTTTTCTCTGAGTAAATGCAATTTGATGAAATATACGCTGTGAAATTTTCTTGTTAAACCATGAAACCAATTGGAAAAGCAAAAGTGCTGGAAATGAAAGTCACGTCTTATATATAGAAAAATATTGCACAATATCAAAATGGTGAAGTTTGATGTTGGAATTAAATGTGCGCATGGGTGAACCACAAAACCCTAGCCACCATCAAGGCCAGCACTAAGTGTCAAAGAAAGTAACCAAATTAGGTGCTCATCATGTAGTTTAAAACAGGTCAAAAATGAGTGTTTAGACTAGTTCACAAGTGTTAGGAAAGGATCCAGGAACCCAGAAATGAAGAATAGGCTGTGAATGCATGTGAGTGCATGAAGAAGTTTCTATATGCAGCCCATACTGCATTGGAAGTACTGATATTGGAAAACTTGTCCAATTTGGCCAGATTATACAGAGAAATCTCATGGAGGTTAAAAAATTATAATTTGCCAGGTTTGTTTTTTTTTTCTTTAGAAGTTCCAAGCAGCAATAATTATTTTGTGGTTTTTTTCATAGTGACATATGAAGATATGACTATAGAGTTTTGAGTTTTTTTTCTTTTTCAAAGGATGCATTTTTCTGAGCTATATCAAATGCACACCATATACTTTATGGCCAAAGTCATGCATAAGCAATGTAAAACATGAATGAAAATTTATGTCCAAGACATACAAGGAAGTAGGGAAGTATGACCCATCCAAAGATAAAGCAGAGCAGGTAATAGAAACTGCCTTTGAGAAGGCTTAGATGTTGGACTTAGCAGACTACAAGACAATGTCATAACTAGGTTCAAAGGATGAAGAAAATTATGCTTAAAGAATTAAAGATATGATGACAATTTGTTATGAAGTAGAGAATATCCATTAAAAGACAAAATTATTTTTAAATGGTAAGGCTATAATTAAAACATACAATAACTGGAATAAAAAAATAATGAGTAAAGGGATTCAGGAGTAGATTTTAGCTGACAAAAGAAAGAATCAATGAACTTAAATATAGAACTGTACAGATTATGTAACATGAAGACAGAAGGAAATAAGAGAATAAAGAACAACAGTCTTGGAGAAATGTGGGACACTATTGGGACTATTGGGACTTGGAGAAATGTGGGACTGATGTTGAAGTGAAACTCCAATACTTTGGCCACCTGATGCGAAATGCTGAATCATTTGAAAAGACCCTGATGCTGGGAAAAATCAAGCGCAGGAGAGAAAGGGGACGACAGAGGATAAGATGGTTAGATAGCATCACCGACTCAATGGACGTGTGTTTGGGTGGACTCCGGGAGTTGGTGATGGACAGGGAGGCCTGTTGTGCTGTGGTTCATGGGGTCACAAAGAGTCAAACACGACTAAGCGACTGAACTGAACTGAACTGAATAACATATTTATAAGAATTTTAGAATCTATAACCTGCTGACTCCAATAACTGATTCATTTGTGAATCTACTTCTGTGTATTAATTTTTCTCTTCCTTTCATTTATTTTCATTTTTAACATTATGTACGGTTGCATAATTAAATGTACCAAAGAATTTGAAGCAAAAAATAATTTTCCTCAGAGAAAACACATCCTTTTCTCTGTCAGGTAGGTTGGTAGGGTGTGGAGTTGATTGTTTTGATCCAAATAGGAATTTAGATGGAGTGTGTTTAGGTTGCAGCTGGAGTTTCAGTTTACCTTTGATTTCGACATCTTCAGTTTTATGTATCCTGAGTGATTAAGGGCACCCCCTAGGGGAAGTTTAGGATTGAAGCACTATAGGGTATGGCGATTTCCCTCTGATTTACAGCCCAACCCAAAGCATTCTATGCTGCCCTACTAGCAGCAAAATTCTCTTGGGGTAGCACTGCCTGGTCAGAGGAATCAGCTCTGAATTTGGGATACGATAGTTTCCAATGCATCATGCCAGCCCATGCAGCTATTCAAAACTGCCACATTTCTTGCTATCCCAGCAGAGTTCTGTTCATAGCTGGCCCATTTCTTGCCCATTTTTTCCCAGACATGGCTAATATTCACAGATAGAGAAGTAGCACTGGTATTTGCACAAAAGAGCCTTTATTATTCTCCAGAAAAGAAACTAGTTATTTTTGACTTATTTTTCTATAAAACTCTGTGAAATCTTAAATAAGGATGCAGGTTACACATATATGTTTGTATATGCTTTATGTTTTTAAAAATTTGTTCTACTTGCTATGATGAGAATTATGATCACTTGTACTTCCTAAATGGATGTGGAACACCCAGTTCCTTAGCAGGGTTTATTTCATGCCTCAAGAAGTAATTGGCATACTGTTGTTTTTTATTTATTACTAAAAGTATGTGTTTTACAAGTTATGTTAGCCTCCACTGTAGTGAATAGAGTGTCTTTGCCGCCACAACAGCAATTGTTTGTAGAGCTCTCACCATAAAGTGGCTAATGTCCTAAGTGCTTTACATAGATTGCCAAATTTAATCCCCACAACAATCCTGTGAATTAGGCACTGTTATTAGCCCTATTATACACACAGGAAAACAGAGCCATGGAGAGTTTAGGTAGCCAGCCTGGTGGGCTGCCGTCTATGGGGTCGCACAGGCTCGGACACGACTGAAGCGACTTAGCAGCAGCAGCAGCGTGAGGCCATGCAGTTCGTAAAATTGGAGTCAGAATTCAAATTCAAGCTGTCTTCCTCAGAGCCCAAGGTCTTAATCATACTCTAAAAACATTTGTTTTTATGTAATACAAATCATTCTGTTCCATACTTCAATCTTTTTCCGTATATCTTTATTCTGCCAAGAATTACTTCTATTCCTTGTTTTCAAAACAAACATCTTTCTTTTAGAATTTCAGCTTGGCTGCCACCTCCTTTAGAATGTTTAACCCCTAAATTAGAATTTATTACTCCTCATCTATTCTCTCTTTGCACTCTATACATACACCTCCCTTAGCATTTAACTTATTGTATGTAATGTATTTATATGAAGTGTCCCACCCATTAGTACATAAGATCCTTGAGAGCAGGAACTGGGTCTTATCCATAATTCTTTACCATACCTAATAATGCTTGGACTACAAGGAGATCCAACCAGTCCATTCTAAAGTTGATCAGCCCTGGGTGTTCTTTGGAAGAAATGATGCTAAAGCTGAAACTCCAGTACTTTGGCCACCTCATGTGAAGAATTGACTCATTGGAAAAGACTCTGATGCTGGGAGGGATTGGGGGCAGGAGGAAAAGGGGACGACAGAGGATGAGACGGCTGGATGGCATCACCAACTCGATGGACATGAGTCTGAGTGAACTCCGGGAGTTGGTGATGCACAGGGAGGCCTCGTGTGCTGCGATTCATGGGGTCGCAGAGTCAGACAGGACTGAGCAACTGAACTGAACTGAATAATGCTTGACATGTAATGGTCACTGAATATATGTTTACAAAATTAACTTCAATCTCTATCTGTTCCTAAAATTGATTCTCCATAGGAATTTTAAAGGTTACAAGTCTCTGTGGTATATTGCACTTATCTCTCTCCAAAAGTTGAAACATAATAGGCCTCAAAATAAATGTTGTCATACATTTTAGAAGATCACCTTGGCTAAAGTTAAAATAGCAAGAAATGTGATTGTTTAAAACTATAAAATTATTCACTTTAATTTTGTCTGTTTCTAATAGTTAAAAGAAAAATTCAAGTCTTCTATTTCAAGTTAAACTACAATTCAGTCTTAACTAATAATACCTTTATGTGCCTGACACTTCAGGTGGAATGATTAAATTATGCACCTGTAGAAAGATCTCAGAAAGCAATGACAGGTATTACAAACCTACTATGCTCCTGGTACTTACAAAAGTGTTGTATTTAAAATTTAAGACATTGATTTCAATTCACTGTTTCTCTTGTATATGACATTCTTCTTTTTTTTTTTTTTTATGCTCATATGGGTGTACATTTTCATTTCCTTAGCTTTGCTTTTTATTGAATTTATACCATAGGATATTTACTGTTTTGTTTTGCTAGATAGTTACTTTAAGGAAGAACGTAGACATATACTACTATATCATTTCTCTTGCTCAAATGGAAGATGCCTTAAAGGTACATTTCATTTAAAAAAAAATTTCAACAATGGGCTGCATATAGAGAAATTAAGACAGAGCACAAAGTCTTTAAAGGCCCTCTTTCCATTCTTTGTATATAGAACATGATTTGCTGCGTTGAATGGGTTAAAGATTTTGAGAGCTAAAGTCCTCTAATAGAAATTTGGGATGAACAACTCCTCAAAACTCCTCATTTAGCTGTTGCAAAATTGTTTATGCCTGCCACCCTCTTGAATTCTTTGGAATGTACATAGCATCCAACTATAAGAAATGCTGAGACTGCTGCTTCTTAGAAGGAAGAAACAGAAGCATTAATTTTGACCCTTTGGGGTCTATAATTTTAATTCAATAAATGACTCTCATGCCATTCTTTCATATTACTTTCTATTATTTCTTTCTAATCTAGATTCTTTTTTTTTAGATGTCTAACAAGGAAAGAACATGACCAAAAAGCATGTGAATATTATCTTCCTAAAACTGCTAGATTTGCTTTTTTTTTTTATGGAACAGAAGAGATGTGGAACAATGATCTGAAAAACATTTCCTTGAATGAAGGTGTCCAGGATAGGGGGGAGTATTTTTCCATGTTGGGGCAATACTATCACTCTGGTTCACAAGGGTTTTATGTATAGTGTTTTATGCTAAGACAACGTATTTCATCTTCTGAAAGGAATTGTTGCTTCAAGAAGACTGTCTTGTGCCTTGGATGTGAATGTAACAGGAAGGGATTTGGCTAATGGTGCATTTCCTGTACCAGTCAATGCTTCTCCTCTCCAGGGGCAGCCGGGACACCTGTTCTTGTGGTTTGCCCAGAGTTTGAATCTGAAAATCATCCCCCCTCCCAAATCATGTTTAAAATCAGTGTGTTGTAATCAATACTTCTCTTTTGGTCAGGCTTTATAGATAGAATATGGGACAAAGTAATTTTGTTTTCTCTTTTGCCACTGGTCATAATTACGTGTACTCCATGGTAAGTTTTGGTTCTCAATGGGTGAATAATTTAAAACAACAGGGAGAAGGCAGAGTCCAATTTCTCCTCATCCCCAACTAAAACCTCTTTATGTATATCTGAAAATTATATATAAAGGATAAATGAGAATAAAATTATGTGAATATGAGAGAGGGGTATGCTCATACCTCTATGTTTATATATTTGTGCATTTATTTATTCATTTAATTAAAGATCACTAATCATTTATTGATTAAATTTGAGTTTAAAATATTATCTTGCAAGCTGTGTGAACATAGGCAGACCTATTAACAATTCATGGAACTGAATTTTTTGTGTAAAAATGGGGCTACTAATTTTCTCAGTGTATTTAAGGTTCTTCCTGCTGAAAGAATTCGAGATGAAGCAGAGAGATTGAGAAAGTTAAGTGAAAGTTTGTTCAAGCCAGGATATGCTCTCAGGAGAGCAGGCAGACAGGTGATGAGTTGCTACCCTGGTTTTCTTTGGCAAGCTGGTTATGAGGAGTGTGCAAATGAAGGGGAGGAATATTCATTGGGGAAGGAGGAGTTTCAGGGTCATCTTATTTCCTGATTTTCCATTCCAGCTCCATTTTCCAGAGGGGAGGAGGGATTTTGTCCTTATTGAGCTTTGATGAAAAGGGTCATGGTGTCATGAAAAGGGCTTGGGTTTTCATGGGTCATGAAAAGGGCTTGGTTTATGATGGGTACCTATGTGCAAGGCTAATCTTATTGTAATGAGAGCATAATTAATGAGCAACAGGTTACATTCAGATGCAGGGGAGTCCTACCTTGCCCCACTTTTCTTTGTCTGCTACTTGGACACTTATCACCCAAAATGTGTGATTTCCTATCAGTCTGGAGGTTTCTACTTTTGTTTGTCTGCCTATGGACCCCCACTTTTTACAAGATGTGTGATTTCCTGCCACCTGACCCCTGCCCTCATTTCTCTGCTCATACCTAGCTACCTGCCTGCTGCACCACTAAACTTGTCTGATGTGGTTTATATAACATATAAAATAACTGGCATAATTTCTGGCACATTATCAGAACCCCCTATGTGGTAGTTATAATAATAATGATAATTATAATAATATATTACCCGGCTACTCCTGTTACTTCCTAGTCTCTAGACTAAGCTGCTCAGAGATTTCAAAAAAAAAAAAAAAAACCTCTTAAAAGACTCAAAGTCTACTGAGGAAAACTTGAAAGAGCATCAAAACCCAAAATATAGTATGATAAGTGCTGTTCATCTTCAAGAAAGTGGAGCATAGTAAGAACCCGATGAGTGATGGTTGTCAATAGAACTGCCAATGTAATTACCAACGTAACTGAAACTATTTACAAATCAGGGGATTTTGTCCTTGTTATTAATGATTGTTAAATTAATTTTTGATTATTTTTTAATTTACTTCTTTTAAGAGTTGTGTGTCCCTTTGTAAAGCTAAGCATAGGGAGTTGTTCTGACTTTGGACTTGAGCATCAGAAACTTAGAGGATACCACTGACCCCAGAAATGTTGCCTTATCCTAGAATTAGAAGGAATCTCTTAGCATAAGTAATGTGCGTGGGGACCCAGGCATTCATGTGAATATTTAGAGACTGAATATTAATCACCTTTGTAGAAATGAATTTCAGAAGTGTAGAGGTCATAAATATTTTCCTGTCATTCCTATAACATTGAGGCAGTTTTCCCAACTTCAGAGCTTTAACAAATAGTAGTTTAAGATTAAAGAAAATGCTATAAGACACAGAGGAGCAATTTTCAGAAGACTCAAAACTTCTGAGGTATAGGAGTGATTGCAATCTGGGCCACAAAAAAATTTATTAACCTCAAAGTTGTTGAAGTCAAAATTAGCAACTGGAGTTTGAAAAAGGATGCAGCACTTAGATTTACTTTCTCTATCACTTTGATGGGTCTGGAAAAGCTTAAAATGTGTGTGTTTCTCAGGATATCACTCTTTCACAGTTTTTGAGAATTAGAAGTTAAGATAGTTTGAGACTTGGGCTGATTTAAAGAGAAAGGGAATCTGGTATTGTTCTTTTTCTTCATCAAACACAAGTTTGAGTAACTGGGAATGGACAGGAAATGAAGTCCTTACAGGTGGACATAAATAACGATAAGTCAAAACAAACAAACAGACAAAGAATTTAAGCATGGATAAGAAATGGGAATACTTAGAAATCAAAAACTGAGATAGAAGAAGGTAAGTGTGAATATATGAAAACAGACATCATATAAAGAAATAAAGAAATAAGACATCAATAAGAAATAAAGAAAACAGACATCAATGTAATCTTTTTAAAGAAACAAAGACTAAGCTGAAATAGTCTTAATATAGTCCCCTTCGTTGTTTTTCTCTCTTAGTTTCTAGACAAGAAAAGCCCACTATTAGCTGCTTACTTGCTTCTGTGTTTTATGGCTGGGGGACGGGGGGATAGAAAGATGAAAAACCACCCAAGGTGAGGTATCCATGAGGAGGTGAGCAGGGTCTCAGACCCAGATGTACCGGAGTCTGTTACACTGCCTGTCCTCTCTGAGTTTTAATTATGTCTTTTTCAAAATTTGGGGAAATGTAGCAAATAAAATGTACAGAATTAAATGCTTCCTTTCTCAAGTTTTTATACTGTAACCTCCTTTTTAATCTGACTTGCAGTAAATAAATATTCATCTCACTTTCCTGGTTTTCTCTGAGGCTGGAGTTCACTTAAGGTTCAATTTTAGGAAGTTGGATTTTTAATAAGATTCCTTTAAATGGTTTCCATATTTAGCCAATCTTGCAGTTCTCAACAGTACATGGAAGAGCGAGCAGGGAGCTTAAGAAAAAAATTAGCTTCTTTAACTACTAGATGAAACCGAAGTTTGGGCTCTCTGATTCCTAAGAGGCTGAAGTCGTGTTTGGCAATCTAAATTTATCAATAGCCTAACATACCACTCTTCACAAAGGACTTCTTTATCTTTCTTATGATAGTAATGTTTCTTAAGTTATCAGGAATGGTCTTTTCCCTCTAAGTGTTTTCAGCTTGACAGATAGCTCTTTTCTGAAATGCATTAATTTCAATCCTATGCCACTGCTGCATATTAATTTATACATACGAAAAACAACATCAAATATGGAAGAATTCATTCATGACCCTGTTTAAAAAGACAAATCTGGGTGTAGTTTTTAAAACTGCTCAAAACTTGGCCATTTTTACAGTACATGTGTGATGCCATCCCTTGTTTTTCTCTACCGATACTTCAACAAAATGAAGAATGTTATTTTTCTTTGGATTGTTACTTGAATTCTGCGAGGCAATCAATACCGAGCCCTGTAGCTGCTGATGGTGTAGAGAGGAAGGTGGGCAGGGGAAGGAAGGTGGGCAGGAAGCAGAAGGATAGCAGGAAACATTTTATGATTTATGCAACTTTTATGAAAAATGTTCTTTACTTACGGCATAGTGTTACTATTATTATCACTTGGTGGGCCTGAGGCATGGGCCACACACATCATCTGGCTAAAAATAATTGTGCAGCCTGTCTGGGTGTCATTATGATGTTTGTTTCATAACAACTGCCTATGAATCTTTATTAAAATTCAAGTGGGTTGCAACTTGCAGCCAACAGTGGGGCCCGTATATAACTAAGAGAGCATGGTCTGTCTCTGGGAAGGCTCTGGCAGGATCAGAGCAGGGTGCGTCCAAAACTGGCACTCTGCAAAGATGCTCAGACCAGAGACTCTGAAAGAGACAGGAAGAGACCATTAACATGTGTTTCTCACAAATAAGATATGTGATATTGAGTTCACTCACAGAATGAAAAGGGGTAGACCTGCCAAACTAACAACCTAGTTGAGAGCGAGTTGCCACCTCTCCCCTTGCTGACTGACCTGGGGAGTGAGTGTTAAGGGTCAGGGACTTTTCTAAAGATTTCTACAAGCATGAAAGCAATGATTTACCCTTTTTGGTAGATAGATTATGAAATCATAGGATTTCAATGGTGGTATAATAATCTTTATAATTGTTTCTGTTCTTTCATGTATTGAGATAGAACCAGTGTTTATGACAAAATCTTCATAAAAATATAGGTAATAATCAAGGGTGAGGTTCACAGACTTAACCTCTAAACTGTATATTTATTATTTTTGCAAGTTTTTTTTTTTCCTGGATTAAAATACTCCTAGAAAACTACTATGAAAACATGGAAATAGAACTGCTTGTGAGGAAAAAATACATAGTCTTAGTATTAAAATTAAATAATTGTTAAAAGGAATTTATTTGGTATTAAATGACTATTGTGCTTTGTGCTCAGTTACTTCAGTCGTTTCTGACTCTTTGCGACTCCATGGACTGTAGTCCACCAGGCTCCTTTGTCCATGGGATTATCCAGGCAAGAATCCTGGAGTGGGTTGTCATCTTCTATATACTCCATTAATTACAAAATAATATATTTATTAAAAATGTGGGAGTATGTAGACACCAAATGGAAAAAAAAATATTTCTCATGATCATATTGGAGCATTTGTATAGATGTTTTGATGCTGAACAGTTTTGAAGAATGGTGACAAACTGCTTGAAAGGACTTGAGTATAAGTGATTTTAGAGTGACATTAGATATTCTTAAGGTTAAGTATTAGTGGAAATGTTATAACATTTTGCTTTATTCTTTATTGCTTTCTAAAATTGCTTTATTTAGTAATTAAAAGCAGTATGGTGTGGTGTAAGGAACTATAAAACAGATGGGTCTGTGTTCAAGTCTCAATAATACTGTTTCTTAACTTTGTGACTTTACTGAACTCAGCTCCTGCTGCTGCTAAGTCCCTTCAGTCGTGTCCGACTCTGTGCGACCCCATAGATGGCAGCCCACCAGGCTCCGCCATCCCTGGGATTCTCCAGGCAAGAACACTGGAGTGGGTTGCCATTTCCTTCTCCAATGAATGAAAGTGAAAAGTGAAAGTCAAGTCACTCAGTCATGTCCAACTCTTAGCGACCCCATGGACTGCAGCCTACCAGGCTCCCCCGTCCCTGGGATTCTCCAGGCAAGAACACTGGAGTGGGTTGCCACAGCTCCTAAGTCTAGTTTAATTGTATGTAAAATGGACATAATAAGCTCTACCTTAGAGAATCATGAAGAATTCTAATCATGAAGAATTCTAATCATCTAATTCTAATAAGCTCTACCTTAGAGAATCATGAAGAATACTAATATGAAAGCACCTACTCCTATTTGTTGGTTTTTAAATCTGTTTTTAATATTTAATATTGGTATGAACTTTGATGTAAAACTTTAAAAACAACAAAAAATGTTATTAACAGACACAATGTATCTACACTTCACATTTAAGAAATTTTAACATTGTACATTAAAAAAAAATAGCAGCCAGATCTCTTTTTACTTTTTCATTAATACAAGTCCTTTTGTATTTGTACAAATACAAAACTGGTTTATATTATCCTGATGCATTTATAACAATTTTATTGATGTTTGACTCATCACCGTATGATCGACCTATTTAAAGTATACAGTTTAGTGCTTTTTATTCTCTTCACAAGATGTGTGTCCGTCAAAACAGCCTCATTTTGAAACATGTTTGTCCTCTGGGAGAGAAATCTGTATCTACTAGTGATTACTCTCCATTCCTCCCCAACATCACCAGATTTAGGCAAGAATCTATCTTCTACCTCCATCAGATCAGATCAGATCAGTTGCTCGGTCGTGTCTGACTCTTTGCGACCCCATGAACTGCAGCACGCCAGGCCTCCCTGTCCATCACCAGCTCTCGGAGGTCACTCAGACTCACATTCATCGAGTCAGTGATGCCATCCAGCCATCTCATCCTCTGTCGTCCCCTTCTCCTCCTGCCCTCAATCCCTCCCAGCATCAGAGTCTTCTCCAATGAGTCAACTCTTCGCATGAGGTGGCCAAAATACTGGAGTTTCAGCTTTAGCATCATTCCTTCCAAAGAAATCCCAGGGCTGATCTCCTTCAGAATGGACTGGTTGGATCTTCTTGCAGTCCAAGGGACTCTCAAGAGTCTTCTCCAACACCACAGTTCAAAAGCATCAATTCTTTGGCGCTCAGCCTACCTCCATAGATTTGCCTATTCTGGATATTTTCTATAAATGAAATAATATACACATGATCTTTTGTGATTGGCTACTTGCACCTAGCACAAATTTTTAAATGTCCTCTCATATTGTAGTGTGTCTCAGTACTTTCTTCCTTTTGTTGACAATATTATTGTACTGAATGGACATACCACATTTTTTTAATCCTTTTATCATTTGATGTGCATTTAGGTCTTTTCCACCTTTTGCCTATTATGAGAAATGCGGTTATGAACATACATATGCGTGTTTTTCAAAATACATTTTTTATTTCTGTAGTGTATATTCCTGGGAATGGAACTGTGGCATCATGCTGCTGCTGCTGCTGCTAAGTCGCTTCAGTTGTGTCCGACTCTGTGCGATCCCATAGACAGCAGCCCACCAGGCTCCTCCGTCCCCGGGATTCTCCAGGCAAGAATACTGGAGTAGGTTGCCATTTCCTTCTCCAAGTGGCATCATACGATAATTCTATATTTATTATATAGAGAAATTTATGTTTCCAAAGTGGCTATACCATTTTTCATTCCCACCAGCAGTGTATGATGGGTCCAATATCTCTACATCCTGATGAGACATCTAGTCTAGTTCCTTCCCTGGTTAACTCATTGAAAATGTTGACTAGCATTCTATTGCATGAATAAACCACGGTTCAATCATTATATTTTCTTCTTCCTGTATACTGTGTTCCAGCTGATTTTGAACTGCTGCTGCAGCTGCTAAGTCGCTTCAGTCGTGTCCAACTCTGTGCGACCCCAGAGACGGCAGCCCACCAGGCTCCCCTGTCCCTGGGATTCTCCAGGCAAGAACACTGGAGTGAGTTGCCATTTCCTTCTACAATGCATCAAAGTGAAAAGTGAAAGTCAAGTCGCACAGTCGTGTTCAACTCTTAGCGACTTCATGGACTGCAGCCTACCAGGCTCTTCCATCCATGGGATTTTCCAGGCAAGAGTACTGGAGTGGGGTGCCATTGCCTTCTCCGGATTTTGAACTAGACACCTTGAATACATTGGCTGCTCTCTCATTCTTAACAACCACTAGAACGTTAACTGTTAAATATTGTCAGATAAAAACTCCTTCTAAAATAGAGGAATTAATAAAGTCCAGACACTATTACTCAATACAAACAGTATCCCAGAAACATATCTTTAGTCATCATAATTGATACAGTAATGCCTTACTTCTGTGGACATTAAAAGTGTGTTTATTTTCATTCTGTAGGCTTAGGCAGAGTCATAGTAATTAAGCTTGATGATCACAGTATGTTTAGGAAGTTACAAAAGTAGGAAGAAGAAAAATATCTGTAACTTAAAACTGCCTGAAGATAATTCATAAAAACAAGTCACAAGTAGACAGTGAGGCAGTTGTCCACCCCCCAAATTCCTCTGTAAAGTGAACCTTGGGGGAAAACAGGTTGTTGAGGACATTGAGGAATGATGCTGAATACTACATGGTGTCAGAGATCTTGACATCTCTGTTTGCTAGACACTGATTTAAAAGGGGGCACATTCACCTCCATCAGACATTCTGTGTCAGAAAGTCGCTGTTCGTACTTCAAAGGGCAGCTGTCATTCTATTCACAGAGAATGCTCTGATTCTGAGGAGGCTATACTTTGACCTGGAGAAGTAGAGGGATAGAAAGAGAGCTCTAAAAAGAGACTTTCAGGATTTATTAATTGTATTATTTTTTTACCTTCTGAATTTCTTTCCATCTTTACAAAGCTTTGCCAGATTGGTTATCAGACCAGTAAATGTCTCTTTTCCATGGGTGAAATTTATTTGCTCATCTCAACACATAACCAGAACTCTAACACTCTTACCCATGTTTCAGGTTCTAGATATTTGTTTACTCTAAATGATTTATACTCTTCCTACACTTTGGGTTTTTACTTTTTAAATTTCATTTTTTATTAGTCTTGACATATCAGCCATTTTTAAAAGTTCAATTTTGTGTCTTTTCAGAAATATTCAATAGTTGTGTTTCTTACTACATCTTGGCCCCTGAAGCCAGATGTCTGGGAAGTGCTTCAAAATAATCTGGGCTTGGGGAGAAATGAGTGGATATTGATATAAGGTGACTTATTAGCCTATCTTTCTAGCTTTCAACATAGATTTGGAATTTTCTGTAAACAAAAAATTAAAAATGTGTTGAGTTGATTTTATTAAACCCTGCTTTAACTACAATATATATGTATATATTTTATTATATGTATCTTATATATTTACAACATAGGATTAGTAGAATTAAGGTGTAGGAAAATGATAATTGAGTAGAAATGTGAAAAAGTGACTTTGGAGCAAAAATGCAAAAAAGCATACTATAGTACTTTGTGAAGAGTAACTAGCACCATTAAGAGACCTAAAAAAAGGCTTGGGCAGGCAAACTTTTCTCATAGAAGCCAAAACTACTTATTGTAAAAGAAGATAGCATTCCTTTAAAGTAGGGCCACCCTTGCTTTACTTACTGATTTCATTTATACACAGAGAAATCAAGACTTTTCTTTTTTTTGCTTATTTAACTCTGCCATATGTGCATATCTTTGTTCTTTTACATATATTCTTTTATTCTCATTTTTATCATCTGAAGCAGTTGAAATACTATAAACTACTCTTAATATCAAAAGAGAATAGCTTCCCACTTCATGACTTCATATTCCTAATCACATTTATATCACTTCATACAGTTCTGTTCTTTACACCTAAGCAGACTATCAAATAAGATGGCTTCATATTATTTTGGGAAATTGATACTCCGAACAAATAAGAACATTTCTAATACCTAAAACATCCATTTAAAAGCTAATATTTGGAATTATTTACTTATTTCACAGCTACATTTCTAAAATATAATGCCCATTCTTTACCTTATTAAATAGACTTCAGGAGTAATGCTTAATACTTTCCTAACTAGCTGTGCTCATAATTATGCCCATCAGGGTTTGCATTCACTCTAAATACATTGATAGCTGCAGCATTCCTGAGGTTAGGTTTGCTTTTAAACTAAATGACTACAGGTAAACCGTGATGATTCTGATGTCGGATTGTGAGTGTTTTCTTATTTTTTCACAATAGATCAGCTACTAACACTTTCTTCTTATTTCTAATCAGGTGTTCACTATCATTTGGTAAGAAATCAAGGTTTCCAAGGAAACCAGGTGGACACATTTGCTAAGAGAATACTCTTAACTCTACATGAATTACCAAGTCATTTGACTATTATTTGAGGGTTGGACATACTTCCCATGCAATGCTCTTGAGCTTTATTACAATTATTTTCTTTATTCTTCCAAAGACTTTCTTATATATTTCTAGTCAGGCTAGTGTCTGAATCTGGATACAGCTGAGACTGCAGAAATGGGTTGCCACCATCCTTTAAAAAATTGTGAGTGATTTTTTAATTATGTTGATTAATAACTGAGAAGCTACTGAAATAAAGTAAAGGCAGTACTAGTATAAGAACTAAACCTAAAACCAGGAGTTTTATTAAAACCATTCTTGACAGAAACCAAAGAGGATCTCGTTCTTAAAAGCAAAAGATAAGAGTAAAGTGTTCACCCTGAAGTTCTTGATTTCTTATAATTTCCCTCATGTTGATAACACTATACAGTGTTTATATACTAGCTAAATGATTCCTATTTCGTTCCAGAAATGTTTAGCTAAATGAATACTTTATGAATAGTAAAATAGTTTTGAAAATACATTGATTTACTTAGTAAAGGAAAAAGATAACTTTAAGTTCTGGACTAATTTATAAAATTAAAAAATATTTTGATCACTAATAATATTAAATTGCATTTTGAAGTTAAATATCTTATATATTATTAAGGAAATAAAAATAAACATTTTTCTTTTTACTGATTGCTTTATGTATAAATATGAATGACAATCAACTAAAAAGAAATTGCATAGAATTTATGAAAGCTTTAAGGGGGAGACAGCCCACTGAGTTAATTATTTTTTCCTTTACAATGAGAAGATGATTTTGAATATTTGGTAACAAATCACCATCTCAATTAAAAATGATTCCTATTAGGGGCTTAAAAGCTGCTACTTCATTTTATTTGTGCTTGGCCATTAGACTGTATAATAAAAAAAATTAAAATGAAAGGAAATTAGTTTGAATGCTGTACAGAACAGAATTAAAGAACAAATGAAAAATGTTTCTCAAAAACAGTGTTACATTATTTAATTTACATGTAATATTTGAATCTCTCATTATCAGCTATATAATCAAAGAACCAAGCAACCAAACTGTTGTTTGAGGTCATTTACCATCAATCAGATGGTGCTTCACACATGCAGTAAGAGGAAGGTTATATTCACGACACTCTGGGAATGAAAATTTCTGTGACTATTTTCAGTTGTGGCTATTTTTCACCTGTGTAAGAATAAAGATATCTCTGTTTTCATTTATGACTCAGTATTTGAAACAGATCGAGATATCCAGAATAGAGCAATCAGAGCTTTTCAAGAATCAGTCACTATTTCAGGGAAACATTCCTCTGCTTACATTTGCTGTTCTCCTTAATATTAAAACGTCAAAACAGTGTAAAATCACCAGGAGCTACTTCCATGCATCTTAAAAACTGTTTCATGAGAGATGTTTAGGGTTATACACTTTGGGACTTGGAAGTTTAAGCTGTCTTACTTGTTCATCTTGTTATCCAGGGCTGTACTGCATGACAGTGTTATTTGTTTCCTGCAGAAAATTGTGGAGAGTGACTTTCATATTGTTGCCCATCTAAATGGTGTCCTCTAAGACAGTTTAACACCAAACTGCAAAACTATGGCAGACTTAGAGTATTGTCATTAAACTGATCTGTGATCTATAAAATTACTGAACTCTACCAAAGTATTTTATTTCTGTGTTTTGAAAATAAAGCAATTCAAGTTTCAAGACCAAAGCAGAAAATACAACTTGAATGGTATAAGATTTGGATTATATTGTAGTTCTCAGTTCAGTTTAGTTGCTCAGTCGTGTCTGACTCTTTGAGACCCCGTGGACTGCAGCACACCAGGCCTCCCTGTCTGTCACCAACACCCGGAGTTTACTCAAACTCATGTCCATCAGGTCGGTGATGCCCTCCAACCATCTCACCCTTTGTCGTCCCCTTCTCCTCCTGCTTTCAATCTTTCCCAGCACCAGGGTCTTTTCCAATGAGTCAGCTCTTCACATCAGGTGGCCAAAGTATTGGAGTTTCAATTCAGCATCAGTCCTTCCTATGAGTATTCAGGACTGATTTCCTTTAGGATTGACTTGTTTGATCTTCTTGCAGCCCAAGGGACTCTCAAGAGTCTTCTCCAACATCACAGTTCAAAAGCATCAATTCTTCAGCACTCAGCTTTCTGTACAGTCCAACTCTCACATGCATACATGATGACTGGAAAAACCATAGCCTTGACTAGACAGACCTTTGTTGGCAAAGTAATGTCTATGCTTTTGAATATGCTGTCTAGGTTGGTCATAGTTTTTCTTCCAAGGAGCAAGTGTCTTTTAATTTCACCATCTGCAGTGATTTTGGAGCCTAAAAAAAATAAAGTCTTTCACTGTTTCCATTGTTTCCCCATCTACTTGCCATGAAGTGATGAGCCGGGATGCCATGATCTTAGTTTTTTGAATGTTGGGTTTTAAGCCATCTTTTTCACTCTCCTCTTTCACTCTCACTTTCATCAAGAAGCTCTTTAATTATTCACTTTCTGCCATAAGGGTGGTGTCATCTGTGTTTCTGAGCTTATTGCTATTTCTCCTGGCAACCTTGATTCCAGCTTGTGCTTCATCCAGCCTGGCATTTCACATGATCTGCATAGAAGTTAAATAAGGCAGGGTGACAATATACATCCTTGACATACTCCTCTCCCAGTTTTGAACCAGTCAATTGTTCCATATCTGGTTCTAACTGTTGCTTCTTTACCTGCATACAGACTTAGCAGGCAGGTCAGATGGTCTGGTATTCTCATCTTTTTAAGAATTTTCTACAGTTTGTTGTGATCTACACAGTCAAAAGCTTTGGCGTAGTCAATAAAGCAGAAGTAGATTTTTTTCTGGACCTCTCTTGCTTTGTCTGTGATCCAATGGATGTTGGCAACTTGATCTCTGGTTCCTCTGTCTTTTCTAAATCCAGCTTGAACATCTGGAACTTCACAGTTCATGTACTGTTGAATCCTGGCTTGGAGGATTTTGAGCATTACTTTGCTAGTGTGTGAGATGAGTGCAATTGTGTGGTAGTTTGAACATTCCTTGGCATTGCCTTTCTTTGGGATTGGAATGAAAACTGACCTTTTCCAGTCCTATGGCCACTGCTGAATTTTCCAAATTTTGCTGGCATGTTTAGTGCAGTACTTTAACAGCACTTCAGAAATATGACCTTATAAGTATTTGATTCTTTATAGTTTACAATAAGCTTTGTAGAGTAACAGTAAAAAAAAGTGATAATAATAACATTCTCAGTTCTCAAATACGCTGAATGGAGGCTAAAGAACTCTCTAGCTTTCCTAGTGACTCAGATGGTAAAAAATCTCCCTGTAGTATAAGAGACCTGGATTCAGTCCCTGGAGAAGGGAACGGCTACTCCAATATTCTTGCCTGGAGAATCCCTTGGACAGAGGAGTCTGGTGGGCTATATATAGTCCATGGGTTGGCAAAGTATGTTCTTTTGAGGTCAGCAAGGATATTAGAATTTCATTGCTCTTTTCTCCAATAGTGAAAAGTGGACCATTTTCCCCATCTCTCACATTCAAATGCCGTATTATTAGATTCTGAAAATTTCCATGAAGAAATGGTGTAAGCAATACCAAATCTCAAGCTAGAGATAGGTGTTACGTCTTGTGAAAATGTCTTATATCAAGTATTTTTTAACATAGATGCTCTGTATGTGATCTGATCATCTTTATTCTCTTTCTGTTCCTTCTTTAAAGTTGTGGGTATGTGTATATACATATTTATATCTGTATTTACTGTATATACCTACATATAAACAAATGGATACTTTATGCAGATGGTGAGTTCTCATGGTGTTTGAGGATATAGTTAAGTAGACTAAGTAGACTTCTTAAAAGAATGAGCATAATTCATTGACCCTCTCATCAAGGGGAAATCTGGTGGTGTTAGTATGTGAACATTTTCCTTCCAAACGAGGCATAGTATGTTGAATGACACCACAAGATCTACAAATACTTTTGAAACCTATTGTAAAAGACTAGCATAGATTTGTGTTCCAGGGGCTAAGCTAGGAACTGTATGCTGGTTTCTAAGGATTTCTGTGAGCCTTTTTCATCTTGCCCTTGGCTGACTCAATTCTGTAGCTGGGGAGGTGTGGGGCAGTTATTTGAACTAGAGTGCCTTTGGAGAGTCCCCACCATTAAAATAGTCTCCATTGGCTTAACTTGTGAATAAACTCATACATTCCAAAAGCAAAGAGGCAAAAAAGAAAATATAAACATTTTTTCCCCTACACTTGCTTATAATGGGGTTTATTGTTAGTAAGAGGAATTTGTGAAAAAATTTTTCTTTTTGAAATGGAACAGAATAAATAGAACTTTATTGCACCTGGGAATGAATGTTCTTTGAATGCATTTCAAATGTGTTTTGCATATGCTTAAGCCTAATATGCTAGCTTTCCTTTGGCAGAAAAGTACTCTGCTATGCCCCTTCTTGCCCATTCGACCTAGCAATTCGCTAATTGATATCTAAATTTACTGGTCAATCACAATTTACTAAAAACTGCCTATAGACAAAGTTTGCAATACAGAGTGATGTTCTCCAAGGAGAAGAATTCTCTTGCATCATCCTCAGTTTCCTACCATCTAGAGATGTAGTGGGAAACAGAGAAAAAGTGTCTTCAAGCTCTGTATCTATCCTTTAGTGCAACACAGTGCGTGTGCTCAGGTGTGTCCAACTTTACAACCCCAAAGGACTGTAGCCCACTGGAGGACTCTCCTCTCTGTGGAACTTTTCAGGCAATAATACTAGAAGAGGTTACTATTTCCTACTCCAGGGGAAAGTCCCAACCCAAGGATCAAACTTGCATCTTTTGGGTTTCTTGCATTGGCAGCAAATTCTTTACCACCATGCCATAGTGCAACAATGACAGAATGGTAATTTACTTTGGGTCACATATGTGATTCATGTTCAAAATATTTGTTTGGTCCCAAACGTATGGGCAGATATGTTTCATGAGATTAAAATATTTCACAGTGTCTCTGTTAGCCTTGCATTTTATTTGTCTGATCTATATTCTTTTTTTGTGCAATAAGCTGATAAATATTCTAGGGTTTTTTTTATTAATTCTTTTTGCTTTCCTTTTGTGGCTTTTGACTGACATCTATTCACTTCAAGGGTGATTTTCCTGTTGGCAAGAGGCAGAAGAGACACACCAAGCATCACCTTCAAGAACAAGCAATTTAAGTTCTATAATGAGATGGGTCTTTTCAGAGTCTATAATTGGTGACAAGGTATGGCAGTTTCATATCAGACAAAGATGTACAACACAGAGCTTATTAATGAGGATGAAGCGTCATACTCAAGAAAGCTTCCTGTGACTATCAGACAGGAGAATATAACAGATAGTGTAGGTTGTTACTAAGTCCAATATCTCCAATTTGCATCATAAAACCTTTGTGTAAGCCAACTCAAGCTAACCCAGGATGGGATATTTTTCCCCTCTAGACTTCACTAGGGTAGCCAGCAATCCATCACTTTGGATCCCAGCCCTCACAGACAACAGCAATAATCATCTAAACTTGCAGATATGCTCAATTTAATTGGGTTAGTTTAGTAACCTTTCTTGTATTAGAGCCAACTTGCAAAGAGATGTAATATCTTCACAGTTATGAAGACATAGCAGCTGGCCATAGTGAGATTTGATTGTGGATCAAGAAATCAGATTTTCATCAAGTTAAGAACTCTTTGTGGAAATATATATGGAATAAATAATAAAGTAAAATGATTAACAAGGAGACTTACAAAGATATTGACAAAGCATAGGAAAACTGCCTTACTGGCAATACTGAAATCTGATACTTAGCTTATTCAGATGATTTTTACTTATATTTCAGAGAAAATACATTAATTTTAAATAAAATCAAAAGATTAAAAAAGTAGATACTGAATTAATATATTATTTTAATATTTTGAAGATCTGTGAAACTTCAAGAGTTCAAATTATTTTGTAAATGTTAATACACTAAGCTTTATACAATTTTCTAGGAAGGTAGCACTGTCTTCCTTTTAACATTCTTAAACACTTAAAAAGTTAATAACTTTGATATAGTCGAATAGAGTTTTAAGGAAAGTCATAAAGAGAATACATGTTACAAGTTCTTGGTGCTTTGTTCTAACTGATGAATAATGCTTTTTCTTTTAAGAGCAATAGAAAAACAAGTACCTTTTCTTAATTGTAACCTGGGACCTATTTTAATGAGGCAAGTGACGAAAATGCTGAAGAATAAAACACTGTAGTCTCTTCACCATCTGTAGCATATTAGCAAATTTCCTTGATGAACTGTTTATAATGTAATTACCAAGAAAAATAAGGTGGAAATAAAACAGAATGAAAGGTAAAGGTTGTCGAACTTAAAATGCCCTTTCCCTGGTCATCAAGCATTCATTTGCCAAGAAAGGGACCTTCATTTCAACATGCACTGCTTAAGGCGTGGGATGTGTCTTACTGTTTATAATTAGGGACCTTTTATTCTATTAAGTTGTAGGATTCTCCCTCGGATTGTCACACTATGATAATGTTTCTAGGGAGTTCATGAATTTTTCAAGTAATTGGAATATTTCTTGAGGTCCAAGTTTGGCCTTCATTGATTATAAGCTGGAAATCATAGCTCAAGAAAACTTTTAGAAAGATTTAAAATTATAATTATATAGAATGAAAACACCCAGGACCATATTAGAAACCAGCAGTGATTGCGTGGATATTTTTACTAATCCGTTGTATATGACAAGTTAAGGGAAGCTAGAAGCATTTCCTTTTGTGCATCAGCAGTAAAGAGAAAGAATTCCAAGGGTCAGAGATTGGCTTATCCTGTTTGGTCAGGGACAAGTCAGGGATAATTAATTAGAATTATAGATACTAGGGAGGTTGGAAAGACCTACTATGTTTCACTCTTTCTAACCAAGGTTTGTTCTTACCCTCAGGATTCTCTGTGTGTGTGTGTGTGTGTGTGTGTGTGTGTGTGTATATGTGTGTGTATGTGTGTGTATGTGTGTGTATGTGTTTCTGTATCTGTCTTTTGGGTTTAACTAAGACACGATGAAAAACCTGGAATAAGTTTGTTCCCTGTCTGACTCAGCATTTATGAAGTGAGGAAATGAAAGGGAGAGAGAGGATTCATTTGATTCATTAAGACTATCCAGTATCTTAGGTGATACATTAAAAATAAGTGCTGTCAGATATAATATGACATAGAAATTTCTAATTTAGTGAGTCTATTTATGTACTGATTTTATATTTCATATATCCATTGTGTTCGTTTCCCACTTTATATTTACCAGCAAAGTATGTTGAACAGAGTGTGGGCTTTGATATCAGATAATTTTGAGGTCAAGCACTGGGAAGTCCTTCTTAGTATTAAGAAGGGCAAGCCACAGATAAGCCTTGGCCTCACTGAGCTTTGATTTTTCTCATTTATGAGCAAAAGTAATACTGTCCATTTCATAGGACTGGTTTAGTGGCTAGAGATTATATATGAAAAGTATCTGTCTTAGGAACTAGCGTTTACTGGATGCCCAGTGGATATTGTTGCTGTGCCATCTCAACTGTTATTATACGAGCAAGAGGGTCTTTGGAGAAAGGATAGTTGTCTGGGGAAAGACTCATGGGGGATCTTATGATAGAATCCCTTTCAGATCTTGCTCTTGTAACAAACTACGTCTGCGCCTTTTCTCCAGGTGAATCATGCACATCCAGCCTGGCCAGCTGCTTATAACCTCGCTTCTCTTTCACTTTCATTAAGTGCTCAGTAATAAAAATAAGATAACAGTTTGCCACTTTCAAGTGTGGTGACTCAGCCACTTGTGCTTGCTTCACAAGCACTCAGGGTTGCTTGTGAAGTCACTTACCTTTCCCTCACTTTGTGCCGTACGACATTGAAGGAAGGGTGTTAGGTGGCATAAACAATTTTTTTCCTTATCCTGAAATTTTAAAAAAGTTATTTTTCTAAGTATTACACCTTTTCTGTGAAATAATGTTTTTTATTTTATTTTTACAAAATAATTAAAAGGCATTTAGACAGGTATCTGTAAATTATTATTAACATCAAAATTCAAATACATTTCTATCTAATTAAATATGTTAAATATCTACAAATTCAGGACTGTTGTAGATGTAGGCTTTATAACAGGCATAATAATAGTTAAAGTTATTTCAGCAATGAAATAGAAATAGGAGGAATTTGTGTGTAAGAAGATCATATTTTTTAAAGAGTTTAGTAGTAAGGGAAACAAAAGGCTAGGAAGCTAACCAAGAATGCCAAATGATTGTTTTCAGTTAGATGAAAATATAAAATATGTCCTTTAAAATGAATGAAGACATATTTTATCCTGTTATTCTTTTTTTGACATGTGTCGTTTTTCCAGGGCAAGTGTTTGAATATTTTAGTTTCTTTTAGAATGTAACAGCTGCTAATAATTTCTGAAGTTTGAAACTGGTGGCCAGTCATCAGGTGTTGAGTTGAGCTGAAACTTTTATAGTTGTCAGCATTTTTTATTCCTCTTATCCCTGTAAGTGAACATTTTTGCAGAGAGTCCAGTATCACACTATCACTGGCTGAAAATAATTTGAAATTGGAGTTATTAGAACATATCTATCTGTGAAGCTATCCAACTTGTTCAACTCTCAGTAGAAAAAGGAAACTATTAAATCTTTATCAAGTATTTATGTTTTAACGCTTGTCATTTTGTTCTTCTTTGAGGCAACTTTTTTTTTTTTAGTATTTCTCAAATTTTACATCTGTGCACAAAGACATGTTTTAGCTCCTGGGTCCTCCCGTGTTGTATACCTTATTTCAGTAACTCTCAATCCTTTGTTTCCAAAAGTGGGAGAGTGCTCCCCAGTATTTATGAGAAGATGAAAAAATTAAAATAAAACAAACATTCACTTTGCTTCTCAGATTATTCCTCTTTTAAGTTAATGTCCTCTCCCTTTGTAGTTTTTCTTGTGAGCAATGAATAGCATAGGAAATTATGTGTTATGTGTCTAAAATGGTTAGCATCCTTTTAAAAGGTTTAAGCATTGCTGACCATGATGGAGGTGGCAGGTAAACTTCCAGAGAAAGAGAGTAACTGACAGCTCTTTGGTGGCAATAGCAAGCAAATGTGTTGTCTTGATTTGTAAAGGGTTTTAATGTCATCAATAGTAATTCAGCAAAGAGAGAGTCGTAAAATGCAGCTCAAAATGTAGCAAATTGCATCATTGTTAGTGCTTTAGAATTTTAAAATATCTGCAGCAGATGGTAGAGTGCTAGGAGCAATGTCTTGCTTTAGTGTCTAGGAAAAGTTTATGTCATCATAAACCCTAGCATGATTGTGGCTTCTTTGGCCTGCTTAAAAAAGTTGTTATTTATTTTCCTTCAAATTGTAATTTGCTTTTAAAAATATTTAACAGAGTATCAAGAAATCAAAATTTCTTAGAGAAATGGTTCACTTTCCAAAGATATAAAAGAATGTTATATAGTATCCTCAGTAGAGAAATGTTTTGAAACAACTTAACAGAGGGTTGTTGTTTTTTTGTTTGTTTTTTCCCTCAACAGAAAAATTCTGTTATATATTGTCCAGTCTAGTTTTAAGTTTCCTGAATAAGGAAGGTATTTCTACTAAAACAAAACAAGTTCCGGTGATGTACAGACTCATCACATTTTAGTTCTGGAAGCATCTTTAAATTTTAGCTGCTCTTATTCCGCTATTTACAAATAATGAAATTGGAATCCCTCAGGATTTATCTGATAACATATACCTGGAATTAGGCCACCAGGTGTCTCTTTATCTTCCTTGACTTAGATTGGTTTGCGGTTTTAATTAGAGAATTAATAGTCTAATTGACATTCTGGCGAGTACAGAAACTTCCTAAATGGAAATTGATAATTGTACAGTAATTGTAGATTTCCCACCTTCAATCTTCTGGAACCTTGAAGAAACTGAGCAGTAGCTTGCCTTATTTTTGAGAATCATGCAAAAATAAAAGTGAGGAATAGAATAAAATGACCTCCTATTTTTTAAAAGGAACAAATATGACAAAAATATTTAAAATTACAAAATTTCTCACTGGCAAATATTATATAGAAAGGCTCTTTGGTTCTGTATTATGGTGGCACTAGAATCACCTCTGATGCCAGTCCAACTGGTTTGGACTCTCCACTCTGCCACTTAATGATCTGTGGATTAAGCATGTTTCTTAGTCCCTCTGCGCCATGGTTTTATCATTTGTAAAATGGACTTGCTTATTCCTAGGTGTTGTTATAGGGGTTGAATGAGTTAATAATGTAAAATACTTTGCACGGTCTCAGGAAATCAGCAAGTGATAAACTTCAAGCTCTCTGATTTTTATATATTAAACTTCATGCACTATAGTGTGAACTTTTTGTCAGGAAGAAAGTGGTTAAGATGAACAGAAATGTGCAAGTAGATATCAAGAAAACTAGGGCCAAAGAATCAGAAGGTTCCCAAAGCAGATTAGTACTAAAAAGGGACTCCACAAATCAATTTCTGCCTCATTTCTTACATGCACATATCCCCAGTGTATACAGAATAAGCTGCATTTCTTAACCTGTACTTTAGTCCCCTCCAACCTTTTGTACCCTAGTTCCATTCTCCTTATCTTGACTTATTTTTCCCCTTAAAATTAAGTATGCTAAGGAGACTATGATGGCTACTGAGAAAAGACCTTCAGATAAGAATAAAATAAGAAGGCGCAGGAGCAGTGGCCAAGAGGAGATACCCCATGTCCAAGGTCAGAAGAAGCAGCAGTGAGGAGAAACCCACCGTCCAAGGTAAAATAAGATGGTAGGTGCTGAGAGAGGGCATCAGAGGACAGACAGACTGAAACTGCAATCACAGACCATGAGCCAATCTGATCACATGGACCACAGACTTGTCTAACAATGAAACTAAGCCATGCCATGTGGGGTCACCCAAGACAGACGGGTCATGGTGGAGAGGTATGACAGAATGTGGTCCCTGGAGAAGGGAATGCCAAACCACTTGAGTATTCTTGCATTGAGAACCCCATGAACAGCTTGAAAATGCAAAAAGATAGGATATTGAAAGATGACCTCCTCAGGTCAGTAGGTGCCCAATATGCTACTGCAGATCAGTGGAGAAATAACTCCAGAAAGAATGAAGGGATGAAGCCAAAGCAAAAACAACACCCAGTTATGGATGTGACTGGTGATAGAAGCAAGGTCTGATGCTGTAAAGAGCAATTTTGCATAGGAACCTGGAATGTTAAGTCCATGAATGAAGGCAAATTGGAAGTAGACCAACAGGAGATGGCAGAGTGAACATCGACATTCTAGGAATCAGCAAACTAAGATGGACTGGAGTGGGTGAATTTAACTCAGATGACCATTATATCTACTACTGTGAGCAGGAATCCCTTAGAAGGAATGGAGTAGCCATCTAGTCAACAAAAGAGTCTGAAATGCAGTACTTGGATGCAATCTCAAAAACAACAGAATGATCTCTGTTCATTTCCAAGGCAAACCATTCAATATCATGGTAATCCAAGTTTATGTCCTGATCAGTAATGCTGAAGAAGCTGAAGTTGAATGGTTCTATGAAGACCTTCAAGACCTTTTAGAACTAACACCCCAAAAAGATGTCCTTTTCATTATAGGGGAAAAGAAAAGTGAAGTCGCTCAGTCATGTCCAACTCTTTGCAACCCCATGGACTGTAACCCACAAGGATTCTCCATCCATGGGATTTTCCAGGCAAGAGTACTGGAATGAGTTGCCATTTCCTTCTCCAGGGGATCTTCCTGACCCAGGGATTGAACCCGGGTCTCCTACATTGCAGGCGGACGCTTTACTGTCTGAGCCACCAGGGAAGAACCATTATAGGGGACTAGAATGCAAAAGTAGGAAGTTAAGAAACACTTGGAGTAACAGGCAAATTTGGCCTTGGAGTACAGAATGAAGCAGGCAAAGGCTAATAGAATTTTGCCAAGAGAACGCACTGGTCATAGCAAACACCCTCTTCCAACAACACAAGAGAAGACTCTATACATGGACATCACCAGATGGTCAATATCGAAATCAGATTGACTACATTCTTTGCAGTCAAAGATGGAGAAGCTCTATCCAGTTAGCAAAAATAAGACTGGGAGCTGACTGCGGCTCAGATCATGAACTCCTGAATTATCGCCAAATTCAAACTTAAATTGAAGAAAGTGGGGAAAACCACTAGACCATTCATGTATGACCTAAATCAAATCCCTTGATTATACAGTAGAAGTGAGAAATAGACTTAAGGGCTGAACAGCGAGGCACGGGCTGCATCATTGGTGCTTAGGGTAAAGACAGGGCCTGAATGCCCTGAGGACAATCTGAAGGGGCTAGCGGGAGATAGCAACCAAACTTTGGAATCACCAGAGAAAATAAAAAAAGAACTTTCTTGGGAAAAGCTCTAGTGGGCAGCCTGACCTGCTAACAGAACAAAGGATTGAGCAAATACCAAAGGAGACGCAGCCGGCTGCATACAGGCCCCTCACCCCACTGGAGGCAGAGAGGCAGGCGAGAGACAGCCAGAGCCAGAAGGCATGGGGCTGCTCCCATCTTGGCCCCAGAGACGGGCATCCTCCACCAAACTGTGAGCAGGCTCCCAGTTGCTAACCACATCTTCCTGGGATCCTGGACGGTTGACATCTGCCAGGAGGTCCGCAGCCAGAGATCAGTTCCCCAGAGGAGACACACAGCACACCTGACTGGTGCACTCACGGCACACCCAGGAGACTGAGTGGGACTGGGGAGGTGATTAAGACGCGTGGCCCACCTGGATCAGCACACTCGCCAAGCACCTGGTTGCCTGAGCTGCTTGGACCTCGGAAGGACACAAAATGCATGCCTAACTGAGTCTGTGCCCTTATGGAGTACCCGAGAACCTGAGTGGCTTAGGTTCTCAGTAGTGCACGAGAATGAAGTGGGAAGTGCACTCTGGAGCCTGAGCTGGGGCAAACCCACCGTGATCCATACACTGCGACACCCCCCCATACATGCCAGCGATATTTGTTTGTAGTGCTCCTCACTCCCCACAGCATTGATTACTGGCTAGATTGCTCTCTCCCTTTTGACTCCCCCTTGTCTCCTCCTGGTCACCTCTATATCTCTATTCCCTCTTCTCTTCTCCATGTAACTATGTGAACCTCTCTGGGTGTCCCTCACTTTTGGAGAATTGTTTCACCATTAACCTAGATGTTTTATCATCTGTGTCATATGGATGGAGAAGTCTTGAGGCTACGGTAAGAATAAGACTGAAAACCAGAGGCAGGAGGCTTAATTCCAGAACTTGAGCACATCAGAGAACTCCTGGGAACATTAATATACAAGAGCTTACCCAAGAGCCTCCATACCTATACTAAACCAAGATCAAACACAAAGAGCAAATGTTAAAAGAAGCAAGGAAAAAGCAGCAAATAACACAAAAGGGGATCCCCATAAGGGTAACAGCTGATCTTTCAATAGAAACTCTTCAGGCCAGAAGGGAATGGCAGGACACACTTAAAGTGATGAAAGAGAAAAACCTACAACTCAGATTACTATACCCAGCAAGAATCCCATTCAAATATGAAGGAGAAATCAAAAGCTTTACAGACAAGCAAAAGCTGAGAGAATTCAGCACCACCAAACCAGCTCTTCAGCAAATGCTAAAGCATCTTCTCTAGGCAGGAAACACCAAAATGGTTTATAAACTCAAACCCAAAACAACAAGTAAATGGCAACAGGATCATACTTATCAATAATTACCTTAAAGGTAAATGGGTTGAATGCCCCAACCAAAAGACAGACTGGCTGAATGGATACAAAAACAAGACCCCTATATATGTGGTCTACAAGAGAACCACCTCAAACCAAGGGACACATACAGACTGAAAATGAAGGGCTGGAAAAAGATATTTCATCAGAGACCAAAAGAAAGCAGAAGTAGCCATACTCATATCAGATAAAATTGACTTTGAAATAAAGACCAGGAAAAGAGACAAAGAAGGACACTACATAATGATCAAAGGATCAATACAAGAAGAAGATATAATAATTATAAATATATATGCAAACAATATAGGAGCACCTCAATACATAAGGCAAATGCTAACAAGTATGAAAGGGGAAATAACAGTAACACAATAATAGTGGGAGACTTTAATACCCCACTCACACCTATGGATAGATCAACCAAAGAGAAAATTAGCAGGGAACACAAACTTTAAATGATACACTGGACCAGTTAGACCTAATTGATATCTATAGGACTTTTCACTCCAAAACAATGAATTTCACCTTTTTCTCAAGTGTACATGGAATATTCTCCAGGATATATCACATCCTGGGCCATAATCTCACTTTGATAAATTCAGAAAAACTGAAATCATTTCAAGCATCTTTTCTGATCACAATGCAGTAAATTAGATGTCAACCATAGGAAAAAAAACCTATTAAAAATACAAACATATGGAGGCTTAACAACAGACTTCTGAATAATCAACAAATCACAGAAGAAATGAAACTATGCATAGAAACAAATGAAAATGAAAACATGACAACCCAAAACCTATGGGACACTGTAAAAGCAGTGCTAAGGGGAAGGTTCATAGCAATACAAGCTTACCTCAAGAAACGAGAGAAAAATCAAATAAATAGCCTAACTTTACACCTAAAGCAACTAGAAAAAGAAGAAATGAAGAACCCCAGGGTTAGTAGAAGGAAAGAAATCATAAAAATTAGAGCAGAGATAAATGAAAGAGAAACAAAGGAAGCTATAGCAAAAATCAACAAAACTAAAAGCTGGTTCTTTGAGAAGATAAGCAGGGTGACAACATACAGCCTTGACGTACTCCTTTTCCATTTGGAACCAGTCTGTTGTTCCATGTCCAGTTCTAACTGTTGCTTCCTGACCTGCATATAGGTTTCTCAAGAGGCAGGTCAGGTGGTTAAAGTAATTAGCCTCCAATTAAAATAAATAAATAAAATGGCTATAACAACAATATTAAAAAAAATATCTTTTGGGAAATGAGAGAGGAGCATTTCTATCCTTTCCCATAGCATCACAAAAAAATCTAACATAGAGTCAACTTCAGTTGTTTCAAACAATTCAGCCCAATTCCTGGTACTAAGGGAACAGATCAATATTTTTACTAATTAGTTGTTAAAGCTCACTCCATCCCCATCCCCCACAATCTCTTCCTAAAGGCAACATACCCTGTGTGATTCTATTCATAAAAAGCTAAAGGAGAAAGTAAGCAAACAGTCAAAAACAAAGGCAGAACATGTTGCTAGGCATACTAGGGGAGTATTTGCACAGTTCTTTTATTCTGAACCTCAGTACTTGTTGCCTTAGTCACCAGGCTCTAGAGGTTCTTTTCTTTTGATATAACAGTTTGACATTCATTTACACTCTCTTCAGTTATATGTAAAGTTACTTGTCAGAATCTCACATTCCTTAGTCCTTACCTGGTGCTTGTTAGTTTGTGATCAAGGACAAAGGCATTGATGCTGCTGGTTGATGTCCCTGCCTTGTACCTGTCACCACTGACATTCACCTTTCTGATTGTTACCCTTGAAAAACAATATATAATTTCTGAGGGTCATCTCCTTTCATAGATTCAGACCTCGATGTATATTTAAAAAGCCAATTTTTTCCCACTATCTTTGTTCATCAGTTCAACATAGCTCTCGAACTGCAAGATGCAAAAGAAATCTTCTAGAACATGACTCATTTTTACAAGGGTTCAAAAATGGTGCATATCAAATGAGAATCCAGAAAAACCGAAGTCACCCAAATGATAAGCAGATATAATATAGTTCCCCTACAAACTTGAGTAAGTTTTGTCATCTAGTGATATGTGTGTCATTTCCTGGGCTAGAGAAAAATACCAAGGGCAGAGCTTTTTCCAGTGACCTAACATCCTTCATTGATTCTCAGAAGCTCTACTGTCATAGAGAGTGCCCAATTCATTCCCTTTCTATGTGTGAAAATTTTTTTTCCATTATTTCTGTAGCTCAAATGTAGATGAGTACCTTGGATTGTCAATTTCTGCATTATTTATTGACACGCAGTACACATTGCTAGTGTATTTTCCTTTGGAATGGATACACCACAAGCACATAATACATCTGTGAAATGAAATGTAGGAGGTTCTTGATGAGAAGTATTCTTTTTTCCTGTGTTGGAAGATTGGTAAGAAAGCAAAGTTCTTATAACTCAAAAATCTGTGTTAATGGAATGATCACTTGCAAAATTAGTCCCTACCCTCCATTCTTGGCACCGATTTTCTATTCGTTATTTCTCTATTGACTACTTTTAACTGACTTTCAGAAGACAGTATAAACCAAAGGCAAGACAAAGGTATGTTATATGAACTTGAATCTTATAAAAGGTGCCAGATTTTATGAAATCACTGTACCTTGAAACAATACCACATTGCCTTGCTCCTTTGAAACTGAGTTCTGATTTCTTTCTTTTTTTTGGACACCCATACAAATTCTCCTCTCCAGAGTGTACCCCAACCAGACTATCCAAGTATCTAGCATCTCCTTTTTAAGCTATTGTTGAAACAGAATGAAACTTTGACTTAAGTTATATTTTCAAGAGAAGAGAATTATTTCAGTCTTAGGCTTTGAGAGAAATACAGTTTTTCTCTTTCACATGTTCTCATGTTCTCTTTGTATGGAATTTAATAAAGAATCCTCAAATACCTTTGGAAACTAACTTGCAACTACAAGAGGGCCAGCCTTCGAATGATACCTAGGATATGGAAGTCAGATTGAAAGACCAAAAGAACACGTGAGTTCTTGATAGCATCATTAAACACCTGACATGTGGCACCTGGAACACACTCAAGATCCAGTTATGTATGCTAATAAATTTCCTTACAGTTTGAGCTGGGAATATCATGTATTTCGAGCAAAAGCACCATAATTTCATACACTGAAATTTATAGGAAGAATTATTAAAATCATAAGCTAAAAACACTGACAAAACAGCACACAGAAGAATTAGGCCATTTACAAATTGCAGAAGACAAAATTTCTACAAATGAGGATATTTTATGCATTCCAAAAGAGAATATTTGGGTATTAGAAAATGAGACGTTGGAAAACCTGATGAATCACTAAAATATATTTTCTAAGTTTCACTCTCTTTGTATCAGGCTGTGTCAAAGAAATATGATGGTGTTATCCCGGCCTTAAATAGTTTCACTGGAAAAATCTACCTCCTTCCTAAAAGAAACTCCTTGTTTATTCTAGATTTAGTGTATATTATCCATGAATATTGATTTATTAATAATTGAGAGATAAAATATTAAAAAACTATATGTTTTTGTCTTTTGGTATAAATTTCCAAAATATTGTTAATAGTTTGAAGTGAATTGACATCTAGCTTTTTTTCCCCTAAGAATTATTATCACATGCAAAACATTTTTTGCATGTAGTCAATCATGATCTACATTTCCAGTTTTAGATAGAAATGAAATTGCAAATGGAATTACTAAGTATTTCTCTTTCAAAATAAGTAAAGCACTATTATGCCATAGATTAATGCATGTGATGAGCCAACTCACATATTTTACAATATGACATGATTCTAATGTCGTAGCAGATATAACATGGCTAGCTTACAAAATGATTCAAATTATGGCCAAGAACCAGTGTTTGAAAAGTACTTCCTTCTTTAAGTCCAGGTTTTCATCCAAATATTTTTTTCCCCTTAACATTATAATCAGTCATAAACAAGTCTCAGTTCAGTTCAGTCACTCAGTTGTGTCCGACTCTTTGTGACCCCATGAACCGCAGCATGCCAGGCCTCCCTGTCCATCTCCAACTCCCGGAGTCCACTCAAACTCATGTGCATTGAGTCGGTGATACCATCCAACCATCTCATCCTCTGTCGTCCCCTTCTCCTCCTGCCCTCAATCTTTCCCAGCATTAGGGTTTTTTCAAATGAGCCAGCTTTTCACATCAGGTGGCCAAAATATTGGAGTTTCAGCTTCAACATCAGTCCTTCCAATGAACACCCAGGACTGATCTCCTTTGGAATGGACTGGTTGGATCTCCTTGCAGTCCAAGGGACTCTCAAGAGTCTTCTCCAACACCACAGTTCAAAAGCATCAATTCTTCTGTGCTCAGCTTTCTTTATAGTCTAACTCTCACATCCATACATGACCACAGGAAAAACCATAGCCTTGACTAGTCAGACCTTTGTTGACAAAGTAATGTCTCTGCTTTTGAATATGCTATCTAGGTTGGTCATAACTTTCCTTCCAAGGAGTAAGTGTCTTTTAATTTCATGGCTGCAATCACCATCTGCAGTGATTTTGGAGCCCCCCAAAAATAAAGTCAGCCACTATTTCCACTGTTTCCCCATCTATTTGCCATAAGAGCAATATTTGTTAGACATTGGAGAGTCAAGAAATATGAGATATGATCCCTTCTCTCAAAAATATTTTTCTAATTGTATGGAAGAATCTGTATCTATTAAAGCAGGATAGAACTACAGGCCAGAGCAGCACTGGAGACAACAGGCACTATGGTCCTTGAGAGGAGGGTGTGGTGCCTGTGTGTCTGAGCACTCCCTGGACACCAGAGACATTAGAATCTACATACACTCTTGAGCTTGCTATTCACAGTGTGTCCTTGAACCATAGGACAACATTACCTTGGAGCTTCTTAGAAATGCCAGCTCCCAGTCCCTGCCCTGCATCTACTGAATCACAGTCTCCATTACAAAATTCCCGGGTGATTTATACACACAGTAAATTTAAGAAACATTGTATGTAGGGTATGACATAAGGAAAGATTTTAATTTTTTTCCCAATTTTTTTTTCTGAATTAACTATCTCTGAGAATTTAATGCCAACCTTAACATAGTCACAGATTTCTTAGTTGCTTTGCAAGCAATATTTGAAGGAATATTAATGTTTCATGTGCAGGACAGCTCTGTTTGCAAGGTGGGCACTCCACAACTGCTGTGTAGGTGTGGGAGGACTTCCATACATGGCTCTCATTTCTGGAGATCATCCATGGGTTCTTTCCTGTCATCTCCAAACTGACTGCAGGGATGTGTGGGGAAGAGAAGGAACACCTGAGTGGAGTCCTGGCTTCTGTTCTCAGTTTGGGAACCAATGGGCAACATGATCTCAATCATACAATTATTTCAAAAAGTAATATTCTTTTATCAATAAAAGGATATTGAATGATCACTACATTTTCTTTCAACTCTGGTTTAATAATTGCATTTAAAAATATCATAAATTAAAAGGAATAAGCCGAACACTACTGAGCCTTCTGTGCAAGTCTTTTTAGAGAAAAGCATGATGAATAATCGGTATTGTGTGTGGAGTATGTATGAAAGCAGATTGTTGTTGGGTTAAAAACATGAAAATACCAAGATTCCTCAGTGCCATGTTGTTATTTAAGGGAAATTTTGTTTACTTTAAAACGCAAGACAGATTTTTTTCACCTTCAGTAGCCAACTTCGAAATATTGTACATTTCTCACATAATCTAAATATTGTTGGTATGACTCATAAAGAAGAATATTAATGAACTCAACTTTGCCCTATATACTTATTTTCTTATTGCCCTCTTTGACCTTATTTCCTCAGATTTTCTTTTATTATTTAGAGGGGTTTTTGTTTTTTCTTTTTTTTTAGGGACTAATAGCAAATATGGAAAACTCAGCAGTGCCACAGGACTGGAAAAGATCAGTTTTCATTCCAATCCCAAAGAAAGGCAATGCCAAAGAATGCTCAAACTACCGCACAATTGTACTCATCTCACACTCTATAAAGTAATGCTCAAAATTCTCCAAGCCAGGCTTCAGCAATAAGTGAACCGTGAACTTCCTAATGTTCAAGCTGGTTTTAGAAAAGGCAGAGGAACCAGAGATCAAATTGCCAACATCCGCTGGATCATGGAAAAAGCAAGAGAATTCCAGAAAAGCATCTATTTCTGCTTTATTGACTATGCCAAAGCCTTTGACTGTGTGGATCACAATAAACTTTGGAAAATTCTGAAAGAGATTTCAGGCAGACCACCTGATCTGCCTCTTGAGAAATCTGTATGCAGGTCAGGAAGCAACAGTTAGAACTGGACATGGAACAACAGACTGGTTCCAAATAGGAAAAGGGGTACGTCAAGGCTGTATATTGTCATCCTGCTTATTTAACTTATATGCAGAGTACGTCATGAGAAATGCTGGACTGGAAGAAACACAAGCTGAAATCAAGGTTGCCGGGAGAAATATCAATAACCTCAGATATGCAGATGACACCACCCTTATGGCAAAAAGTGAAGAGGAACTCAAAAGCCTCTTGAAAGTGAATGTGGAGAGTGAAAAAGTTGGCTTAAAGCTCAACATTCAGAAAACGAAGATCATGGCATCTGGTCCCATCTCTTCATGGGAAATAGATGGGGAAACAGTAGAAACAGTGTCAGACTTTCTTTTTCTGGGCTCCAAAATCACTGCAGATGGTGACTGCAGCCATGAAATTAAAAGACGCTTACTCCTTGGAAGGAAAGTTATGACCAACCTAGATAGCATATTCAAAAGCAGAGACATTACTTTGCCAGCAAAGGTTCATCTAGTCAAGGCTATGGTTTTTCCTGTGGTCATGTATGGATGTGAGAGTTGGACTGTGAAGAAGGCTGAGCACTGAAGAATTGATGCTTTTGAACTGTGGTGTTGGAGAAGACTCTTGAGAGTCCCTTGGACTGCAAGGAGATCCAACCAGTCCATTCTGAAGGAGATCAGCCCTGGGATTTCTTTGGAAGGAATGATGCTAAAGCTGAAACTCCAGTACTTTGGCCACCTCATGTGAAGTGTTGACTCATTGGAAAAGACTCTGATGCTGGGAGGGATTGGGGGCAGGAGGAGAAGGGGATGACAGTGGATGAGATGGTGGATGGCATCACCGACTCAATGGACGTGAGTCTGAGTGAACTCCGGGATTTGGTGATAGGGAGGACGGGCCTGCTGCAATTCATGAGGTCTCAAAGAGTCAGACACCACTGAATGACTGATTTAATCTGATCTGATTTGAATTTCTTATCAAATGCTTTGCTTTTGAAAATGTATGCAGTAAATGATTATTGAATGTATCTTAGGATCAAAGCAATGTAAATCTCCATCGGATGGGACATTCAAAGAAATAAAGCAAGTTCATGGTGTTAACACTTTTGAGTAGCAGAATGGTGAAATCAAAGTTATAAACAAGGTGGGGATGAACCTGGGTATCCTGTATTTGAGTCAGATTCTTTACCCTCTGAGCCACCAGGGAAGCTCTACCATATCCTCATCAACATTTATTTGTATTCTTTTGATAACAGCCATTCTGACAAGTGTGAGGTTATATCTCATCCTGGTCTTGATGTATAGCATCTTTTCACGTGCCTGTTGGCCATCTCTATGTCTTCTTTGGAAAAATATCTATCCATGTCTTTTACCCATTAAAAAAAAATTTTTTTTTTGATGTTGAGTTGTATGAGCTGTTTACATATTTTGGACATTAATCCCTTATTAGTCATATCATTTGCAAATATTTTCTTTTATTCTGTAAGTTGCCTTTTTTTGTTGTTGATGGTTTCCTTTACTGTGTAAAAGATTTCAGGCTTAATTAGGCCCCATTTGTTTATTTTTGCTTTTATTCCCTTTGCTTTAAGTGACAGATCTTAAAAAAAAAATTTCTATGATTTACGTCAAAAAGCGTTATACCTAAGTTTTAAAATTTTTTATAAAATATTTTTGACCCAGAGTTTGTTGAATTCACAAATTCAGAACCTATACATAAAGAGAGCCAACTGTATACATTCTCCTCACCTTCTTTCATGTTTTGCTAGCTGGATGCTGAGGGACTATAAGACTCTGGTGCTTGAGTTGGCAAATTGCAACCCATAGACCAAATCTGCCTTGCAGCCTTTTGTGTACAGAGTTTTATTGGAATATAGCCACACCCATTTTTTACACATTGCTCCTAGCTGCTTTGTGTTTCAGTTGTTATTCTTGTTCAGTTCCTCAGTCCTGTCCAATCTTTGCAACTCATGGACTGCAGCATGCCAGGCTTCCCTGACCTTCACCATCTTCTGGAGCTTGCTGAACTCACAGCCATTGAGTTGATGATACCATCCAAGCATCTCATCCTCTGTCATCCCCTTCTACTCCTGCCCACAATTGTTCCAAGCATCAGGGTCATTTCTAAGGAGTTGACTCTTCACATCAGGTGGCAAAGTATTGGAGCTTTAACTTTATCATCAATCCTTCCAATGAACATAAAGGGTTAATTTCCTTTAGGATTCACTAGTGTGATATCCATGAAGTACAAGGGACTCTGAATCTCCAACACCACAGTTCAAAACCATCAGTTCTTTGGCACTCATATTTCTTTATAGTCCAACTCTCATATCCATACACGACTACTGGAAAAACCATAGCTTTGACTAGATGGACCTTTGTTGGCCCATAATGTCTCTGCTTTTTAATATGATGTCTAGGTTGGTCATGGCCTTTCTCCCAAGAAACAAGCATCTTTTAATTTCATGGCTGCGGTCACCATCTGGAGTGATTTTGGAGCCCAGGGAAATAAAGTCTGTCACGATTTTCCATTGTTTCCCCATCTATTCACCATGAAGTAATGGGACGGGATGCCGTGATCTTTGTATTTTAAATGTTGAGTTTTAAACCAGCTTTGTCACTCTCCTCTTTCACCTTTATCAAGAGACTTTTTAGTTTCTCTTCACATTCTGCCATAAGGGTGGTGTCATCTGAATATTTGAGGTCATTGATATTTCTGCTGGAAATCTTGATTCCAGCTTGTGCTTCATCCAGCCAAGCATTTCTCATGGTCTCCTCTGCATATAAGTTGTATAAGCAGAGTGACAATATACAGCCTTGATGTACTCCTTTCCCAATTTGGAACCAGTCCATGGTTCCATGTCTGGTTTTAACTGTTGTTTCTTTACTTGCATTCAGTTTTCTTGGGAGGCAAGTAAGGTGGTCTGGTAATTCCATCTCTTTAAGAATTTTCCACAGTTTATAGTGATCCACACCATTAAAGGCTTTAGCATAGTCAACGAAGCAGAAGTAGATGTTTTTCTGGAACTCTCTTGCTTTTTCCATGATCCAGCAGATGTTGGCAATTTGAACTCTGGTTCCTCTGCCTTTTCTAAAACCAGCTTGAACATCTAGGAGTTCTAAGCTCACATACTGTTGAAACCTAGTTTGGAGAATTGTGAGCATTAGTTTCCTAGCATGTGAGATGAGTACAATCGTGCAGTAGTTTGAACATTCTTTGGCATTGCCTTTCTTTGGGATTGGAATGAAAACTGACCTTTTCCAGTCCTGTGGCCACTGCTGAGTTTTCCAAATTTGCTGGCATATTGAGTGCAGCACTTTCACAGCATCATCTTTCAGTATTTGGAATAGCTCAACTGGAATTCCATCACCTCCACTAGCTTTGTTCGTGGTGATGCTTTCTAAGGCCCACTTGACTTCACATTCCAGGATGTCTGGCTCTAGATGAGTGATCACACCATCGTGATTATCTGGGTTGTGAAGATCTTTTTTGTACAGTTCTTCTGTGTATTCTTGCCACCTCTTCTTAATATCTTCTGCTTCTATTAGGTCCATACCATTTCTGTCCTTTATCCAGCCCATCTTTGCATGAAATGTTCCTTTGGTATCTCTGATTTTCTTGAAGAGATCCCTAGTCTTTCCCATTCTGTTGTTTTCCTCTATTTCTTTGCATTGATCGCTGAAGAAGGCTTACTTATCTCTTCTTGCTATTCTTTGGAACTCTGCATTCAGATGTTTATATCTTTCCTTTTCTCCTTTGCTTTTTGCTTCTCTTCTTTTCACAGCTATTTGTAAGGCCTCCCCAGACAGCCATTTTGCTTTTTTGCATTTCTTTTCCATGGGGATGGTCTTGATCCCTGTCTCCTGGACAATGTCATGAACCTCATTCCATAGTTCATCAGGCACTCTATCTATCAGATCTAGGCCCTTAAATCTATTTCTCACTTCCACTGTATAATCATAAGGGATTTGCTTTAGGTCATACATGAATGGTCTAGTGGTTTTCCCTACTTTCTTCAATTTCAGTCTGAATTTGGCAATAAGGAGTTCATGGTCTGAGCCACAGTCAGCTCCTGGTCTTGTTTTTGTTGACTGTATAGAGCTTCTCCATCTTTGGCTGCAAAGAATATAATCAATCTGATTTTGATGTTGACCATCTTGTGATATTCATGTGTAGAGTGTTCTCTTGTGTTGTTGGAAGAGGGTGTTTGCTATGACCAGTGCATTTTCTTGGCATCCCCTTCCCTAGGAGATAGCAAAGTCGAAATCTTGCAGGACCACAGGTCCCCAAAGTGCTGAGAAGGCCCAAACTTTCTGGACTTTTATATGAGCCCAAGGGAAAAAAGAAACCTACTAGATTTGAAATGTTAGATTTCGGAGTTTATTTATAATATTAGTTTATCATAGACTTGTTAATACATCCATTTTCAAATTATAAAAAAAAAGTCAGAGAAGTTGAATCATTTAGCCACAAATGTGTTATACGTGAAAAAGACAGGATTTGAATTCAGCTCTGAGTGATTCTAAAATCTGTTCTAAGTTCAGAGTGATCATCTTTGGTTGCTGAGTTCACAAGTGATTTTTATTTTCTTCTTTGTATTTTCATGTGTTTTTTTCTAATAGCTTTATTAAGACACATTCAGATCAGATCAGACCAGTCGCTCAGTCATGTCCGACTCTTTGCGACCCCATGAACTGCAGCACGCCAGGCCTCCCTATCCATCACCAGCTCCCGGAGGTCACTCAGACTCACATCCATCGAGTCAGTGATGCCATCCAGCCATCTCATCCTCTGTCATCCCCTTCTCCTCCTGACCTCAATCCCTCCCAGCATCAGAGTCTTCTCCAATAAGTCAACTCTTCACATGAGGTGGCCAAAATACTGGAGTTTTAGCTTTAGCATCATTACTTCCAAAGAAATCCCAGGGCTGATCTCCTCCAGAATGGACTGGTTGGATCTCCTTGCAGTCCAAGGGACTCTCAAGAGTCTTCTCCAACACCACAGTTCAAAAGCATCAATTCTTCGGCGCTCAGCCTTCTTCACAGTCCAGCTCTCACACCCATACATGACCACAGGAAAGACCATAGCCTTGACTAGGCGAACCTTTGTTGGCAAAGTGATGTCTCTGCTTTTGAATATGCTATCTAGGTTGGTCATAACTTTCCTTCCAAGGAGTAAGCGTCTTTTAATTTCATGGCTGCAGTCACCATCTGCAGTGATTTTGGAGCCCAGAAAAAGTCTGACACTGTTTCTACTGTTTCTCCATCTATTTCCCATGCAGTGATGGGACCAGATGCCATGATCTTCATTTTCTGAATGTTGAGCTTTAAGCCAACCTTTTCACTCTCCACTTTCACTCTCATCAAGAGGCATTTTAGTTCCTCTTCACTTTCTGCCATAAGGGTGGTATCATCTGCATATCTGAGGTTATTGATATTTCTCCTGGCAATCTTGATTCCAGCTTGTGTTTCCTCCAGTCCAGCATTTCTCATGATGTACTCTGCATATAAGTTAAATAAACATGGTGACAATATACAGCCTTGATGTACTCCTTTTCCTATTTGGAACCAGTCTGTTGTTCCATGATCAGTTCTAACTGTTGCTTCCTGACCTGCATACAAATTTCTCAAGAGGCAGATCAGGTGGTCTGGTATTCCCATCTCTTTCAGAATTTTCCACAGTTTATTGTGATCTACACAGTCAAAGGCTTTGGCATAGTCAATAAAGCAGAAATAGATGTTTTTCTGGAACTCTCTTGCTTTTTCGATGATCCAGAGGATGTTGGCAATTTGATCTCTGGTTCCTCTACCTTTTCTAAATCCAGCTTGAACATCAGGAAGTTCCAGTTCACATATTGCTGAAGCCTGGCTTGGAGAATTTTGAGCATTACTTTACTAGCGTGTGAGATGAGTGCAATTGTGCAGTAGTTTGAGCACTCTTTGGCATTGCCTTTCTTTGGGATTGGGATGAAGACTGACCTTTTCCAATCTTGTGGCCACTGCTGAGTTTTCCAGATTTGCTGGCATACTGAGTGCAGCACTTTCACAGCATCATCTTTCAGTATTTGGAATAGCTCCACTGGAATTCCATCACCTCCACTAGCTTTGTTTCTAGTGATGTTTTCTAAGGCCCACTTGACTTCACATTCCAGAATGTCTGGCTCTAGGTCAGTGATCACACCATCATGATTATCTGGGTCGTGAAGCTCTTTTTTGTACAGTTCTTCTGTGTATTCTTGCCACCTCTTCTTAATATCTTCTGCTTCCGTTAGGTCCATACCATTTCTGTCCTTTATCGAGCCCATTTTTGCATGAAATGTTCCTTTGGTATCTCTGGTTTTCTTGAATAGATCCTTAGTCTTTCCCATTCTGTTGTTTTCCTCTATTTCTTTGCATTGATCGCTGAAGAAGGCTTTCTTATCTCTTCTTGCTATTCTTTGAAACTCTGCATTCAGATGTTTATATCTTTCCTTTTCTCCTTTGCTTTTTGCTTCTCTTCTTTTCACAGCTATTTGCAAAGCCTCCCCCGACAGCCATTTTGCTTTTTTGCATTTCTTTTCCATGGGGATGGTCTTGATCCCTGTCTCCTGGACAATGTCACGAACCTTATTCCATAGTTCATCAGGCACTCTATCTATCAGATTTAGGCCCTTAAATCTATTTCTCACTTCCACTGTATAATCATAAGGGATTTGAATTGGGTCATACCTGAATGGTCTAGTGGTTTTCCCTACTTTCTTCAATTTCAGTCTGAATTTGGCAATAAGGAGTTCATGGTCCGAGCCACAGTCAGCGCCTGGTCTTGTTTTTGCTGATTGTATAGAGCTTCTCCATCTTTGGCTACAAAGAATATAATCGATCTGATTTCAGTGTTGACCATCTGGTGATGTCCATGTATAGAGTCTTCTCTTGTGTTGTTGGAAGAGGGTATTTGCTATGACCAGTGCATTTTCTTGGCAAAACTCTGTTAGTCTTTGCCCTGCTTCATTTCATATTCCAAGGCCAAATTTTCCTGTTACTCCAGGTGTTTCTTGACTTCCTACTTTTGCATTCCAGTCCCCTATAATGAAAAGGACATCTTTTTTGGGTGTTAATTCTAAGAGATCTTGTAGGTCTTCATAGAACCGTTCAACTTCAGCTTCTTCAGCGTTGCTGGTTGGGGCATAGACTTGGATTACTGTGACATTGAATGGTTTGCCTTGGAAACGAACAGAGATCATTCTGTCGTCTTTGAGATTGCATCCAAGTACTGCATTTCAGACTCTTTTGTTGACCATGATATCCACTCCGTTTCTTCTGAGGGATTCCTGCCCACAGTAGTAGATATAATGGTCCTCTGAGTTAAATTCTCCCATTCCAGTCCATTTGAGTTCGCTAATTCCTAGAATGTCAACATTCACTCTTGCCATCCCTTGTTTGACCACTTCCAATTTGCCTTGATTCATGGACCTGACATTCCAGGTTCCTATGCAATATTGTTCTTTATAGCATTGGACTTTGCTTCTATCACCAGACACATCTACAGCTGGGTATTCTTTCTGCTTTGGTTCCATCCCTTCATTCTTTCTGGAGTTATTTCTCCACTGATCTCCAGTAGCATATTGGGCCCCTACTGACCTGGGGAGTTTCTCTTTCAATATCCTATCATTTTGCCTTTTCATACTGTTCATGGGGTTCTCAAGGCAAGAATACTGAAGTGGTTTGCCATTCCCTTCTCCAGCGGACCACACCCTGTCAGACGTCTCCACCATGACCTGCCCATCCTGGGTTGCCCCACGGGCATGGCTTAATTTCATTGAGTTAGACAAGGCTGTGGTCCTGGTGTGATTAGATTGACTAGTTTTCTGTGAGTATGGTTTCAGTGTATTTGCCCTCTAATGCCCTCTTGCAAGACCTACCGTCTTACTTGGGTTTCTCTTACCTTGGGCGTGGGGTATCTCTTCCCGGCTGCTCCAGCAAAGCACAGCCATCGCAGCTTACCTTGGATGAGGGGTCTCTCCTCACCGCCGCCCTTCCTGACCTTGGGGGAGGGGTATCTCCTCACCGCCGGCCCCTCCTGACCTCGGTCGCGGGGGTAGCTCCTCTCGGCCGTGCTTAGTGCGCCAGTCATCACCGCCGTCCTTCCTCGGTCGTTGGGTAGCTCCTCTCAGGCGTGCTCTCAGTGTGCCGCGCAGCCCGCGAGGGGCTCTCAAGACACATTCATATACCAACAAATTTAAAGTATGCAGTTCAATGATTTTTAGTGTATTCACAGGGTTGTACACCATCACTGTTATCTAATTTTAGAACATCTTCAGCACTCTAAAACAAATCACATTAGCAGCAACATCCTAATCCCTAACTCTTCCTATCACCTGGAAACCACTAATCTGCAATCCTATTCATGGTGGAAAAATAATGAATTTACCTCTTCTGGATATTTTATGTAAATGGATTCATGTAAAAGAAAGAATGGTCTTTTGTGATTAGTTTCTTTAACTTAATATAGCATTTTCAAAAGTCTTTCGTGACACAGTGTCTATTAGTGCTTCATTCTTTTTTATTGATGATAATACTAGTCCATTGTATGGATAGATCACATTTTTTAATCCATTAATCAGTTGAATGGTTTCCACTTTTTAGATTAAGGGTAATGTTCCTTTGAACATTTGTATATGAGTTTTTGTGTAAATATATATTTGTATTTCTCTTGGATATATAGCTAGAAGTGGAATTGCTTGATCACATGGTAACTCTATATTTAAGATTTTAAACAACTACCACACTGTTTTTCAAAGTTGTTACACCACTTTATAATCTCACCAGCAATGTATGAAGATTCCATGTTCTTCACATCTTTACTAAAATGTCTTTTTCCTCTCTTTTTCTACTTTAACAATCTTTATGTGGCCTCTCTGGAGCCTCAGTGTTGTCCTCTGTGAAATGGGTACAACGCCACCTAACTCACAAGGTTGCAGGGGAATGTTTTGAAAAAGATATGTGTCCATGGGAGCCAACAGGGATGGAAGAGTTCAGTGTCCAGCTGGTGTTTGGTCTGGGGTGCAGGGGAGGGGACAGTGTGAGAGATGCTGGCCCCTGAAGGTCTGTGCTCAAGGTTTATCCTGAGGGCACTGGGTAATCATGGAAGGTTCAAGTGAGAGTGCTCCTGTTGACACGTGGGTGAAGATGGCGGGAAGGAGCAATAGGGGGGAAATGCTGAGACGGAGAAGTTACCGTGTGCAAGAGCTTGAGTCAGCATGATGGTGGTGGGGGCCCAGGAGCCCCACATCCTGAGGACTATGAGGACTGAGCAGATAGACTTAGAAAGCAGTTTTTGTATTTCTCTAGTAACTAACATTTACATACTGTGTAGCTGAATATCTTCTTTGGAAAAATGTCTGTTCAAATTCATTGCTTATTTTAAATGAGTTATTTGTCTTTTATTGTTGAATTGTAAGAGTCCTTTATATATTATAGATACAAGTCCTTTATCAGATGTACTATTTTAAAATATTTTTACATATATATGTATGGATGAATCCTTTGACTATTCACCTGAAACTATAAAAACATTGTTAATTGGCTATACCCCAATACAAAATGAAAAGTTCAAAAGAAATATTTTCTCAGATTCTGTGGGATTTTTCCTCCCTTTTTGGTGACATCCTTTGGAACACAAATGTTTTTAATTTTGATGAACTCAATTTATCTATTTTTTCTTTTCTCACATGCTTTTGGTGTTATATCCAGGACACTATCATCTAATACAAGATCATGAAGATTTATACCTGTGCTGTTTTCCTAAAAGCTTTATAGTTTTAGCTCTTACTTTTAAACCTACTGTAAACTGTGACTTCATTTTTGAATATGGTGTGATGTAGTTGTTCACCTTTACTCTCTTGTATGTGGATGTTCAGTTGTCTCAGCACCATTTGTTGAAAAGATTCCATGAATTTTTCAACTTTTAATTAACATGTTTTAGTTTTATGATTGAAAGCACTAAATGTCATAAAAAAATGCACAAAACATCTTGCAAATTAAATTTAAATATATGTAGGAGGAGTCCCTGGTAGCTTAGCTGGTAAAGAATCTGCCTGTAATGCATGAGATCCCAGTTTGGTTCCTAGGTCAATAACATCCCCTGGAGAAAGGATAGGCTGCCTCCTCCAGTTTTCTTGGGCTTCCCTGGTGGGTCAGATGGTAAAGAATCTGCCTGCAATGTGGGAGACCTGGGTTCGATCCCTGTGTTGGGAAGATTCCCTGAAAGAGGGCATGTATTCTTGCCTGGAGAATCCCCATGGACAGAGGAGGCTGGTGAACTGCAGTCCATGGGGTCTCAAAGAGTCAGACACGACTAAGCGTCTGAGTGACTAAGCATACAAGAGGATAATGGGCTGTCACAGAAATTGAAGACAGAAACTGATTCAAGGAAAACTGGGAAAGCTAAGGTATGATATGTAAAATAGATCTCAGAGAAATTAGGAGAGAGACAAATCTTAGGGAGAGTATTTTCAAAGGCTGGATTTTCATTTAAAAGTACCTATGTGAATAATGTAGAGATAAAAGCAGTGAACATGGACTATGTTTTCAAGAAATTTGATGATGAGAGAATCAAAGTTCAAAGGAAAAGCAAAGGTGAGAGGAAAATTCTTACAGTATATCTTACAGTGCAGAGGAATATATATATATTTATTTTTAAATAGGTCATCTTGGTTAGGAAAAGGTTGAAGATACAGGGAAAAGAGGGAATAATTAATTTTAAAAATGTGAAAGAAGGGCATCTAAGAAGACATTTTTGGATAGAGTTATGATTTATATGTATTGAAAGAAGAAAGCGAAAGGAGAAAGATTGAGTGATAGGTTGAGAAACTGAAGAGGGTAGAAGGGAAGGTATAGGAAGAGACAGGAAGGAAGAAGGTATGTGGTGGGAATGGGGAGGTCAAGAGTGAAGGGGGGTAGTTCTTCAACAGATGAAGAAAATCCTCTTTCCATAACAAGGCATTCTGATGTGAGTGTTGAATCTAAGTTTATAGACTTGACAAGTTGTTGTTTGCTGATCATCTGTAGACAAGGAATATAGAAATGGAATTAATTCCAGGTATGTATTTTGCTTAAATACTCTTAGGGTTAATCAAAATAAAAAGATATGACTTCTCTGAAAATCAAGACATTTAGCAATCTTGAATCTGCATTGATGAATAGTGACTATCCCTGAGGGGCTTGGGTTAGTTGATCCCTTTTGAGAAAGAATCTAAAGGAATTAAGACAGTTTGCTTCAGTATTTACCATTCCTGTTTGTGTGGGATAGTAATCAATAATTAATAAATGAAGCATAGAATTATAAGCAGAAATTATATAAGCAGAGATGATTTTCTATGTATTGATTAGCTATTTAATTTCACAGTTGAAAAAGAGGAGTGTTTTTTTTTGTTGTTGTTGTTGTTGTTTTTAGCGAAATCTGTAATGAACGAGACTGAGCAAGCAAACAACATTGCTAATAAACAACCAGATCTGGTTTTCTTGTGTTTAAGAATTCAAGGACATTTAACCCAACAACTTGTAAACCAAGAATGGAAGTTGAGGGGATATCAAAATAAATACAAAGATGTTTTTAAATTAGAACAGTTCCACTTATTTTTACGCCTTCTCTATGATAACGAGCAAATGATAAATGCACAAAACCCAAGATCTTCTAATTTCCAGAAGGTCGACTGTTACAGATGACATTGTATTTTTACATTTCTGAGAATCTGAGAAAATAGGTACAGTTTCATATTATATTGCTTTTGGGTGTTTGTTCTGAAGTAAACCTATTAAAGATTATAGATCACATCTTTTTAAATAATTCAGGTTATAAATGACCCTGATTTGTGTAAATTTACAACTATCATTATGTGGCTTTTGAATAATTCCCAAAAGCTGTTCATCTGTGAGCTTGAATAAATAGTTGCTGCTTCCTCATTATTTCAGATGCTCACTTCGGAAGTACTGTAAGGTCTTTGTTCCCATCCAGCTTGTATGACCACCTTCTAGCCACTAGAAAGAATGGATTTGGACTTACCTGTTATTTACTATCATGGTTATGAAATTTAAGAAGCATCTGATGCATTCACACACTTCAATCTGCTCAGGCACAAAGGACATGACCCACATAGTTCCCTTCAGGAAAGTACACCCACATGAGAAATGTGTCTTATTCCTCCTTCACCCATCCTGTAGAAATAGTCTGGTAAATAGAATGGAACACTCAGGGATAGGGGAGGCAATCAGAAAGTTGCCAATTTCTTTCCCTCCACTTGAGCATTGCACTCTAGCTTTTCTGGTGTTTTGTGATCTAACTCTACTATTTAATGCTAACTGTGAGATCACCTACATGGAGTTGGGTTTTGTCTTTTGATCTTGATTATGTCCCTTTTTCATAACCTTCCATCTGATCTGTTTGGGGGGCGGGCGTTGAGAAGAAACACATTGGATGCCAGCAAACCTCATTTTCTGAGTATCTCTATTGATGATTTAGAGTCTTTATAACACTGGCACATGGGAACAGGTATTTTGTATTTTCACATTGCTTTTTAGTCACTTATCCCCATCAGGAATGGATAGACCTACAGTTTCCAACTAAGCTCTCCAATAACACATAAATAGCAAGCTGTTCCTTCACATGAACTTTACAGAACAATATTTGTAACAGCAAAAGAAAGAAGAAAACCACTCTAGTATTAAAAAGATGTTTTACAGTGTTTAGTTGATTCCAAAGATAAAGGTTAAAAAAGAGAGATTTAAATACACACAAACATGTACGCAAGCGAGCACTTGTTTACTGCCTTCTTTCCACCCACCCCTTCCCAAGGTGGGGAGGGAGGAGGAAGATCATAAAAACACAGATTTCAGTGCTGTCTGCTGCAACCGCTATTGCAATGGAACTGTCATCATTTCTGTTAAAACTTTTTGTTGTTGTGATGTTTATTTTTATGTTCACCCCAGAATATAATTGGATACCTGAACATATTCGTGTTGTTATTGAGATTGTTTGGGGGGATGAGTGATATAATGTCACTTAATTGCTAAATATTAAAAATAGGGTTCAAGCTGTCTATCAATTTCAAATCAGATATCACTAAGATTTCAATCAGCTGACGCTAATGGTTATGATAAATAAGGAGGAATGGCTAAGGATTTCTGAGAGGCCAGGTAGGAAAATATAGCAACATTTCACTTCACGGTATATTGAGAGAAGGAAGCATGACAATGGCCTTGCGATAAACAGGAGGCTTCCTTCTGAAATACTTTACTTCGTCACAGTTGAGTTCTGATATTGTGGAAATAAAACTTCAATTCTCCAAACATCTTTCTCCCTCCCTTTTTCACTTTCTTTTTTTCTTCACTACTTTCTCCCTTTTCCCTTTTCTCACTAATTTGGATTAGTATCCCCCTATCTTAGGTTGATAGAATCACTAATACAGTATTAGTAAATTAATATAGAATCCTTACTGATATTTTCAAAATAACAATTCAGATGTTTTTGGAATTTTATAAGAAATCAAAGAGATTATGAAACATGCCTTCTCTCTCTCTCTTTTTTTAAAAGAGATCTAAAATCTGGAAGCATTTGCCATCTTCCAAAAAGTGTAACGAAAACTCTTATTTCTAATTTCCAGTGGACTCTCAGTCTGCCTTAATATAGGAGCCACATTTGTATGACTATGTTCTAAATATTTTAAAGTGTTTTAGCCACTGATTTTCGACTTGAATAAGTGAAATCACTATATTGTTAGATCAATAAAGGGCATTTTATATGATTTAAATGATTAGAATTAGTTGCTGTTACAGCAGTCACCATTACTTACTTTCAGGCAGCTTAGCCTCATGGAAAGGTACTGCTCTCTTGGTTCCCTTAAGCAACAAGAAGACAATCAAAGGCATAAATCTAAATTGACTTACACACTGCAAGAAATTTACTGATCTCAAAATTTACTAAGGGAGAGACCAGCACATCTGCCCCTATAGGAAATGATTTCTGCATAGTAAGTGTTGATCTGCATAACCGTATGATCATCGCAAGTGCTGATTACCAAATCTGAATCATCATTACTTAGCAAACTTCTATAAATACACATGGCACCATGTAATATATTCAGCTGTGCTAAATTAATGACAAAGTCCTTACCCCAAGGAGCGTGGGGGCCTAAAAACAAAGATTGACATAAAAGACAAAAATGTAGAGCACATACTGAGTTGGGGGAAATTTTCAGTGAAATGAAATCTGGGAAGGATTTTTATGGTTTGTGGTAACAGAGGAATTAAGATTTCATACAAAGTTTGTCTTTTGGATTGCTCTTACTGCAAACTCAGTGCTGGCCCATGAAATTTAATCTCTTAATTTAGGAATATCAAACAATCTAACTGCCATTTTTTTTTTATCTTTACATGAGTATATTTAAATTCCATAAAATCAATACATCAAAAACCGAACTCATTATCTCTTCATCACTGTTCTTTCATTCCTTAAGTCAGCTCCAGCCTTGGTTAAAGACACTCTCCTCTTCCAATGATTACTCAAGAAATTTCAGAGGTACTTTCTCCCCATTCTCCTCCCTCAGGTGCCACCAAATACAATTGACTACCAAATTGGTGCTGTTTTCTCCAGGAGTCAGACACGACTGAGCGACTTCACTTTCACTTTTCACTTTCATGCATTGGAGAAGGAAATGGCAACCCACTCCAGTGTTCTTGCCTGGAGAATCCCAGGGACAGGGGAGCCTGGTGAGCTTCCGTCTATGGGGTCGCACAGAGTCGGACACGACTGAAGCGACTTAGCAGCAGCAGCAGCAGCAGTGCTAATTCAGGTCTTCATATTTTCCTCAAGGTGATTCTTGTGATCTTCAGTCCTTCTCCTTCTTAAGCTATTCCCTAAGTCACTCTTCGAGACCAAATCTTAGCCACTTCTAGTCCAGCTCTTGAGGACTCTCACTGTAAGCAGCTTCCAGTAGCATCCCTGGCTCCTTACAACCCAGCCTACATCTCTCTCTCCATCCTTGCTTCCTACTAGCACGTGCTAACCACACCCTAAAACTATAGCCTCATTTAGCTTCTTTGCATTGATTTAGGATACTCTATCATTTTATATAGTTGTATATCTTTTTTTCTACCTTTTCAAACATTTCAGACCTAGGGGGAAAAAAACTTCTTATGAAATTTTCTCAACTAGCATGGAAGTAATAAATATTGGTTTCTTATGTAAATGTACCTATATGACATGGTAGAATTGTTGTCTAGTAGATATTGGTTGCCTGCCTCCCCAATAATAACATTCCCCTTACACTGGCAAGAGCACCCAGGTTTGTCCTTTCTCATTTGTTTGCCATGAAAATTCCTGACATGGTTTTATCTGTTTTCCACCATAAGGGGATCAAGTCTGTGGTGAGAGCTAAACTCAAATAAAGATACAGGAGAGATTTGTTTCAGTGATATATTTAGAGTCTTTATCAAGCTGCTTGATAAAGCACAAACTGAAATCAAGATTGCAGGGGAAATATCAATAACTTGACATATGCAGATGACACCACCCTTATGACAGAAAGTGAAGAGGAACTAAAGAGTCTCTTGTTGAAAGTGAAAGAGGAGAGTGAAGAAGTTGGCTTAAAACTCAACATTCAAAAAACTAAAATCATGGCACCCAGTCCCATCAATCTATGGCAAATAGATGGAGAAACAATGGAAACAGTGGGAGACTTTCTTTTCTTGGGCTCCAAAAATTACTGCAGATGATGACTACAGCCATGAAATTAAAAGATACTTGCTCCTTGGAAGAAAAACTATGACCAAACTAGACAGCATATTAAAAAGCAGAGACATTACTTTGCCAACAAAAGTCTGTCTAGTCAAAGCTATGGTTTTTCCAATAGTCATGTATGGATGTGAGAGTTGGACTATAAAGAAAGCTGAGCACCAAAGAATTGATGCTTTTGAACTGTGATGTGGAGAAGACTCTTGAGAGTCCTTGGACTGCAAGGAGATCCAACCAGTCCATCCTAAAGGAAATCAATCCTGAATATTCATTGGACGCTTCACTGATACTGAAGCTGAAACTCCAATACTTTGGCCACCTTATGCAAAGAACTGACTCATTTGAAAAGACCCTGATTCTGGGAAGGATTGAAGGCGAGAGGAGAAGGGGACAACAGAGGATGAGATGGTTGGATGGCATCACCTAATCAACGGACATGAGTTTGAGCAAGCTTCAGGAGTTGGTGAAGGACAGGAAAGGACATGGGGCTCCAAAGAGTCAGACATGACTAAGTGACTGAACTGAGCTAAACAGATCAAGCTTCTTCCAAAATTGGACCCACCCATAGACTAGACTATTATGTAAGTTAATTTCCTTTATGCTTAAGCTAATGTGTCAAATTTGTTATTTTTTGACACATGCACCCCCGAAATCCTATTCCTATTTGAATTTTCTAATAACTATTTACTTACAAATATTTTATCCAGTATGAATTTTAAATTTTATGAGAACATGAAATGGTTTATATCTCCTGTGTTTCCTAGTATGCCTATACTGGCATATTGGGTTATCAGTAATTTAAGCAGAGACCATACAGTCATCTGTCAAGAATGCTTCTAAAAAGAAACACTTCAGGGATAGGAGATTGGACCACATTACCTGAAATGCCCCTTCCATCCCTCAGCACTTTGTATGACTCTATTAATTTTAATACTTCCAAAAGTATTCCACACTGCAAAGTTGACTGTGATGGTTAACAGTAAAAAAAGAAAAAAAGAAAGTTATTTTAGTTTTCTAGCACGGTCATAACAAAGTACCCCAAACCAGATGAGTTAAAATGACAGAAATTTATTATCTCCCAATTCTGAAAGGTAAAAATCCATAATCAAGGTGTCAGTAGGCCCATGCTTCCTCTGAAGCATCCAGAAAGAATCTGTTCTATGCCTTCTCTTAGCTTCTGTTGTTTGGCTAGCAACCTTGGTATTCCTTGGCTTGAAGCTGCGTAATTCCACACGTCTCCTCATATGGTATTTTCCTTGTGTTTTCTTCACAAGACTGTCTTCTTACAAGGACACCAGGCATCTTATATTAGGAGACCACCCTACTCCAATATGACCTCATTTTAACTTAACTAGTTACATCTACATCGAGCACATTTCCAAATAAGGGCATATTTTGAGGTACTAGGGGTTAGGACTTCAGCATGTTTTGTTTTGGGGATACGATTCACCATAAGAAATGCCAAAAGCTAGTACTTTCTAGGAGGAAGTTTTATAGGGTTCTTTTCTCCACAGGGTGGGGATAGGATAGTTAAGATTCTGGGGGAGAAATCTAAACGATTTAAGGGAAGTGAAGAAAGAAATGACACCCAGTGACCAAAGACCGTTTTGTAAATACATATATTTTCCTCTGTGATTGGCACTTATGTATGAAAGAAAACATAATCCCAGTGGATACTATTTAGCTCTGTCAGGCAAAAGCAATTCATGTTAACACGACCTTACTGGTGAGGAGGAACTTTTATTCATTTTGGCTCATGAATAAATTAGCTCTTTAAAAAATTCATAGGAGAAAAATACTGTGTGAAGTTGTCTTCACTTTTATGTGGGTTTTCTGTTTATCGAGATGAGGGCATTATGTAATTTTAATGAATGAAATGTAACAATACATTCTTTGGTTTCAAAACAAGATTAAAATTGACTCTGAACATAATATAAATCTTCCCTGTTGAAAGGTAAACCCCAAGGCTGTTTTCATCATCCTGGAAATGTTATCACAGAACAAATCTGCTTGAAATCAGGCATAGCTTGGTTCAGATCCCACCTCCACCAATAAAATTGTCATGTGACCTTGGGCAAGTTACTCAACTTCCTCAAACTAAAGCTTTCTAACCTGTAACCTCAAAAGATTGTTGTTGTGACTGAATTAAGTAAATGCATACTCTCTGGCACATAGAACTTAATAAAAGGTGGTCATTGTCACTGTCATCATTATTAGAATAGACTAGAAGAAATTTTATTCAAAAATGTGGCAGAAATGAGAAAAACCTAAAATATAATATTAGAGAAATGATCAGTTTTGTGGACTTCTTTTTGCAATCACTTATATAATCATATGTGGGACTAGAGTTTGATTTTCTTCTGGACAAAAGGTTATTCATCTTTCTAGACTATGGAAAGGACTCCGTCAAGGGACTGTTTTTATAAATCTCTGTTCATGCCACCCAGTGTTAAATGTAGATTTCTTTTTGAGGCTCAGTTCAAAGTGGATAGGCACCTGATAATTCAGACAGAAACGCTATGCTTTTGCACCATAGAAGCGTGGATTGACTCTCTACAGAGATCCAAGCAACTGGGTAATGACTAGTCTGTCATGCAGCCAATATTCTTTTCTCATCTTCCTTCTATATCCCTGGCCACTTCTTTTTCACTGAAGGCTTCTTATCATCTGTCTGCCATATATGGTGTCCCTTAAAAAATTTTGACCTCTTTTCTTCTTTTGCTCAACACTTTCTATAGATTATCTATCCTCAGTGATGGAATCTTCTATCACTCATGTAGTGATAACAACCAGACCTCTGAATGAGCCACTCATCTCTTAGATTTTTCCACCTAGCTATGAAAATCAATAGAATGTGAATTTCAGGGATTTATCTATATTGTTCCCACTATATCCAGTGTTTACCATATTGCTAAGCAGAAGAAGGGTTCAATAAAGACTTCTTTTATTTTATTTTTGACTCTGCTGGGTCTTCATTGCTGCATGGGCTTTTTCCTAGTTGCAGGAAGCGGACTTCTCAGTGTGGTGGCTTCTGTTGCTGTGGCGCACAGGCTCTAGGGAATGGGTTTCGGTAGTTGTGGCATGTCAACTCAGTAATTGTGGCTTCCAGACTCTAGAGCTCAGGCTTAATAGGTGTGATGCTTGGACTTTGGACTCCACAGCATGTGGGATCCTCCCAGATCAGGGATCAGACCCATGTCTCTGAGTTGACAGGTGGCTTCTTTACCACTGAGCCACCAGGGAAGGCCCTAGACTGTTTAAACAAATAAAATGAAAGAATACTCCACATGGATCACTGACTACTTTTCCTCCAATCCTGTTCCCTAGTCTTCGTTGTTAATAGCAACATGATTTACAAGGTGCCTAGTCTGGAAATCTGGGAACATATTTAGTTCTTTCTTTCCTTCACTTTCGACATTCAGCCAGTCACTAATTCTGTCAGTTTTATCTGTTTCAATCTTGTCAAATTGGTCCACTTTATGTTTTTGTTCAGGCTACCATAATCTTTATCAGCCCCTATCTGATTTTCCCACCAGACCCATTTTTGCATGATACCCCCAGCATGACTTGGAGGACAATCCAAACTCCTCTTCGGTGTGGGCACATCCTCTTGAAAACTTTCCCAGCTTCATCATGTAACACCCCCTGCTTCCCACTCTTTTTTCTGGTCATGATGAATGGCTTCCCATACTGTGCTTCCTCTGACCTTCAGTACACGAACATATTTAGTCCTTGTCTCTGAGGGCTCCTCTTGTCAACTCCTTGTCTCACTTTTCCCCTGGCCTCGATTCGAGTTTACATATCATCTCTTCCAGGAAGTTTATCCCGATTTCCTTCAGCAAGGATAGAGTAGATGTTGCCACCTCCTCCAGGGCAACACTGTTCTGATGTCATTTAGCATTTAGCCCCCAAGGAGATGCTGCAAGCTGGGACTGTGTTTTATTCATTGATACACTCCCAGCACCTAAGACAGTATTTAGCAAATAATCAACACTTAATAAATATTTGTTGAATGAGTGTTATGTAGACACAGTGCAAAGTAGCCTTTGGCCAAAGAAATGGTTATAGTATTAGCAAATCTGTGCTACTTTTTTTTTTTTTTTCTTCAGAACAGTTCACTTTGATTTATCTTGAACTGCTAAGCAAGCTGTAACTAAAAATGACTGTGCTTGACACTGACTATAAAAATACCACTGTGCAGACTGTGTTTTTAAAAACCAATATTGAAGCTTAAATCATTTATAGTGGTGTCCATATTAACTGCTCTCTACCTACGTTCACAAAGTGTTGAAAGATTTTTTTTACATCTTTCCTCCAGATTTCTCCTCCAGCTGCTACCATAATAGCTTTCCTTACTTGCTCTTCACTGTTGCTAAATGCAAACAAATCAGAATGTGGCACAGAGTCCACCTGATTCCAGGAGTAAGCAGATAGTCCTGTGAATCACCCATTGACTCATTCACCGTAAGTGGCGATTAGTCCAACCCGGCATTTGCAGGTACGTGTGGAGGTTACTTTGACCCACAGAGTGCTGCCCACACTGCTATACTCTAGAAAGTTTCACATTTGCAGGAATTAGGTTAGACAGTGCATGCCTCATAGTGTCTCTTCTTCATACATGTACGGAATGGATTTTAGATTCCTGATACTTCTTTACACGTGAGGTTAGCTCTTACATCCTCTGTGATCAAACTTATTCTCACAGTTTGATTATTATTCTCTCAGTCCTAGGTTCTGTTAAAATATTACAGTAGATCAAACCCCAATTGTGTATGTTTATGGTATTGCATCTGAAGAATTCTTGTATTTAAAGAGTTCTTAGCGACCTTCATGAATATTCAGTTATAATGCTTTACATTGTCTTTCACCAGCAAAACACGAAGTGCAACAACAGAGTTGTCATTTAAAGTAATCTTGAAAGAGCAACATGGCTAACAATACTGATTGGGCCAGAGGTGTGAGAGCCTCCTGTTAACAGATGGAAGTGTGTTCCTCCCAAATTCCTATGTTGAAGCCCTGACCCCAAATTTGACTCTATTTAGAGACAAGGTCTTTAAAGAAGTGATAAAGGTTAAAGGATGTCAGATCCTTGATCAGATATGACCAGTGTCCTTATAAAAAGAGGAAGACACACTAGGGATGCACACACACAGAGAAAAGGTCATGTGAAGACACAGGTAAATAGCAGCCATCTGCCAGCCAAGGAAAGAGACTTTAGAAGAAACCAAACTAGCTATTACCTTGATCTTGTACTTGCAGCCTCCAGAACTGTGAGAAAATAACTTTCTGTTGTTTAAGCTTCTTTTTGCCTTTTCATACTGTTCATGGGGTTCAGAGGGGATGACAGAGGGTGAGATGGTTGGATGACATCACTCACTCAATGGACATGAGTCTGAGCAAGCTCTGGGAGATGCTGAAGCGCAGGGAAGCCTGGCGTGCTGCAGTCCATGGGGTTGCAAAGATCAGACACAACTGAGTTAGTGAACAACAGAAAGCCTGTTAGTCTGTAGCAGTAGGTTATGGCAGCCCAAGGAAACCCAAGATCCAAAACCCAGCTGGGTCTTAGTCCTGGCTTTTATATTTATAACTCACACTGTGAGGAGACATCTAGTTCCTGAACTTCTCTGCCTTATATCTGAAAAGAGAGTAAGTGGACAATGTAAAGCACTATAACTGAATATTCATGAAGGTCACTAAGAACTCTTTAAATACAAGAATTCTTCAGATGCAATACCATAAACATACACACTTGAGGTTTGATCTACTGTGGAAAATTCTGAAAGAGATAGGAATACCAGACCACCTGATCTGCCTCTTGAGAAATTTGTATGCAGGACAGGAAGCAACAGTTAGAACTGGACATGGAACAACAGACTGGTTCCAAATAGGAAAAAGAGTCCGTCAAGGCTGTATATTGTCACCCTGTTTATTTAACTTCTATGCAGAGTACATCATGAGAAACGCTGGACTGGAAGAAACACAAGTTGGAATCAAGATTGCCGGGAGAAATATCAATAACCTCAGATATGCAGATGACACCACCCTTATGGCAGAAAGTGAAGAGGAACTCAAAAGCCTCTTGATGAAAGTGAAAGTGGAGAGTGAAAAAGTTGGCTTAAAGTTCAACATTCAGAAAATGAAGATCATGGCATCTGGTCCCATCACTTCATGGGAAATAGATGGGGAAACAGTGGAAACAGTGTCAGACTTTGTTTTTCTGGGCTCCAAAATCACTGCAGATGGAGACTGCAGCCATGAAATTAAAAGACGCTTACTCCTTGGAAGGAAAGTTATGACCAACCTAGATAGCATATTCAAAAGCAGAGACGTTACTTTGCCAACAAAGATCCGTCTAGTCAAGGCTATGGTCTTTCCTGTGGTCATGTATGGATGTGAGAGCTGGACTGTGAAGAAGGCTGAATGCCGAAGAATTGATGCTTTTGAACTGTGGTGTTGGAGAAGACTCTTGAGAGTCCCTTGGACTGCAAGGAGATCCAACCAGTCCATTCTGAAGGAGATCAGCCCTGGGATTTCTTTGGAAGGAATGATGCTAAAGCTGCAACTCCAATACTTTGGCCACCTCTTGCGAAGAGTTGACTCATTGGAGAAGACTCTGATGCTGGGAGGGATTGAGGGCAAGAGGAGAAGGGGACGACAGAGGATGAGATGGCTGGATGGCATCACTGACTCGATGGATGTGAGTCTGAGTGACCTCCGGGAGTTGGTGATGGATAGGGAGGTCTGGCATACTGTGATTCATGGGGTTGCAAAGAGTCGGACATGACTGAGTGACCGATCTGATCTGATCTGATCTGAAGAGAATAACAATCAATCTCTTGTTTAAGGGGTCATCGTGAAATAAGTCACAGATTAAGGTGATGGTGCTTTGTGCCTTGTAAAAATGTTATAAAGTTATTTTTAGTTTTCTTTATCTTGTTGATAGTCACCAAAAAAGGGAATCTGTATTATTTTTTTGATAAGTTAATTTTTTTGAGTCTTTATTGAATATTACCAAATTTGTTTTGTTTTGTTTTGGGACAGTGGTCAGGATAGGAAAAAGGACCTGTGTATTGAAATCACACAAAACAAACTCTGCTGTTCCAGCTACTACCCATGTTAAATAAAGAGTTACTTCTGAGTCTGACTTTCTTTCTCTGCAAAGTGGGACTGAAAACAGCTACCAGAGCAAACAGGATTATAAGACTAAATACTACTCTGTAGCCCCAGACACATGATTGTATCTAATAAAATATGTGTTGAAAGCATGAGTGTCTCTCACCTAACAAATCCCCTTCTACCCAGCATGTAGGAAACTCTATTGAGACATTCTTGTATTGAATTCCTTTATTTCTTGGAGAAAATTAAAGACATAACCACAATAGTTAAGAATTGGAACTCATCATGCTCCAGGCACCATTATAAATGCTTCAACTGGTTTAATTTTTTAATCTCCATGACTCCTCATTATTATATTCATTGTACACTTTAAGAAAACAAAAGCCTGGAGTAGAAATGCAAGATTGAGGGTGGTCAAGTATACCATGGGGTTTACTTAACACTAAAAAATATTCATTGATTATTTGAAATTCACATTTAACTTGTCATGCTCTATTTTATCTGGCATTCCAGCCCAGAAAAGGCTAAGTAACTTGCCTAAAGTTACACAGACCCATGAATCAAACCCTCACATGTGCCTCTCACATCCCCAAATCTTATCCTTTATGGATTACTGATTACCTATGATATCAAGGAGAGACCATTCAGATAGGAGAAAAGAACTTATGCTGGGAATTATCCTAGCCGATAATTGAAATAGCTTCATAGTTTGGGCTGGTTGTGAACAAGGTCAAGGCAAATGTTTCAGAAAGCTTTGGGCTCTGAACTGAGAACTTAAGGCCCTAATTAGCTGGGTAATCTGCTTTGACATCAAGAGCAGAACAAAGTTTAAAAGCAAGGGTTTTTTTTGCAGAGTTTTTAAAAATATCTTTTTTTTTTCCTCTCTCATTGGAAAACATTTCCTGAATTGGAAATAACACTACAGCTGAAATAGCTGCAAGCCAGTTAGAAAAAGGCTATTAAGCATGCTTCTTTGTAGAAGATGGCACTCCACGATCGCTTTGCCAGTGAGTTGTAGTGAACTGAAGTTGGAGCTCTGCCTCCTGTGTGTGGGCATGTCCTTAGGTATCAGCCCTTTCAGTGAAGCAGGCGACCTTGTATTGAACAATAACCTGGGGATCTGTTAATTACACGAGTTCTGAAGAGTATCTATTGTTTACACCTCCCTGTTCCCTTTCTAGGCTGCAAATAATGTAGCCAAAAAGTAGGAAGAAAATCTGGAAAAAGATATTTTGTAGGAGGAAAATATTGAATTTAATTTATACAATTTATTTTTTCCATCACATCTATTTATTGATTTATTTTAGAAGACCAGGGAAAGCTTGACAAATATAAACACCTGCCTGCTGAGCATATTCATATTTAAATAAATGAAAGAGAGCAAGGGAAGACCTAAATAAAGCTTAAAATAAAATATAAATTAAAACAATTAGTTGGGATGTCTGAGCCAAAAGTTGAGTTGAAAACCATCAGTAATTGATTCTTTGGATGATGGAGGATCATAGGTTTAAAAAACACTTAAAGAAATGTTTAAATTTTAACTTCAGAGGTAAAAGTATTGATATCAAGTAATTTAATTTTAAATATTATTAAAGTTTGGGATAAGCCCAAACTTTATAGATTGTGTTTCTGAAGTTTGTTTTTTTTTTTCCCCCTTAATTTTTTTAGGTTTTAAAATGTGTTTTATTATAGAAACTAGAAATTATGGTGACTTCTCCAGGTTAGCCTACAAAAGCCTCCTTGATTCTTAATATACTTGAACCGATGTCCTGACCCAGTAGGATAACAGTGTTTTCTTTGTCCAAAGCTCTGATTTCAGCAGGGCCCTCCGTAACCTTCTCGCCTTCTTCAAGTCTGTTCTCTTGAAGAGCAGCTAGTCTCATTTAGCTGTTGCCCTTAGAATAAAATCCAAACTTCTCTCATTGATATAAGGCCTACACTCCGCCGCTTCTGAATTCTCCAGCCTCGTCTCATCCCCATTTGCTTCTGACCAGTCCTACAGACCTTGTCAATGGTTCATCATTAGTATCATATGTTACCTGCCTCAGGGCATTTGTGCCTGCTTTCCTCTCTATTTTTGTTTCTTTGCTGGTGACATAGCTGTTCCTTCTTTCTGAGGCCTTTCCTCATTGTTCTGTATAGAGATGCACCCCCATTATTCTTTATACTACAAGTGGTTTGTTCCCCTGAGAACACTTATCCACATATCACTTACTACTTTAGCTCTTAGAGCAATTTACTGACCCTCTGATTATATTAGAAACTTGTTTAGTCAAGCTCCAGATCTGAATTACCTCTGGACTCCCTGGACTGAACACCACGTGAGTCATGTAGTGGGTGCTAAATAAATATTTGTTTAAGGAATGAATAAATTTGTGTGTGCTCCCTGCTAAACTAACCAATAGCAGCTGAAACAGGCCTCTGAATTCCTTAGGACACTAGGGAATTGTCCTGAGAAACTTGCGCCAATATTTGGAGGGGGGAATTCCAGACGTTGGAGAGTTTCAGGCTGGCTTCAACAGAGGGGGCATCACTTTGGAACAGGTCTTCACATATGCGAGGTAACAGAGAATGGATCAGGTATTCAATAAAGAAAAAAAATGGAAGTGACTGAGACAGTTTTCTCTGTGGAAAATAAAATGTGTTGGAGGGAGTGTTTATATTTGGGAAGATAAGTTAGGAGTCTACTATAGAGTCCTGGCTAGGAATGGTGGCACTTTAACTAGGTAGAAGGCAGTAGAGATTGAGAAAGGTTAACAAATCCCAGAGTTGTTTAAAAGTTCTCAAACTTCAGCGTGATTTATAGATTGCAGAACACTATAGTCCATTTCTGATTTAGGAGGTCTAGAGTGGAGCCTGAGAATTTACATTTCTAATGAGTTTCCAGGTGATATTTATGTTCCTGGCCAAGGGACTACACTTTAAGAACCACTATTTTAAATTCATGGAATTTGTAATAAATTTAATGTTGGAAATGAAGGAAGGATTAGTAAACAGAATGATTCCTAGATTTCTGGCTTAAACCATGTTCTTTTCTCCTTCTCCTACACACCTGTTCTCACACTCACTCACTCACTCCTTGTTCCCAATACAGTTGGCAAACACCCTCAGCAGCTCTTAATCCTTTTCCTGATTTCAAAGTAAGCTCAATCTCAAAAACAGCTACCCCATTTTTTCTTTTGAGTGTTTGGGGATGCTTATGAGAGAGATCTTGGGCTTCCCTGGTGGTTCAGAGGTAAATAATCCTCCTGCCAAATGGAGGAGACACAAGTTCAATACCTGGTTCGGGAAGATCCCCTGGAGAAGGAAATGACAACCCATTCCAGTATCCTTAGCTGGAAAATCCCATGGACAGAGGAGCTTAGGGGGCTACAGTCCATGGGATCACAAAGAGTTGGATATCGTTGAGCAACTAAACAACAACAATGGTGAGATCTTAGGTGGAAGCCCATTTTTTCTGACCATTTCTTGTTTATCTTTGGTTATAGGGACAATTGAATCCAGGGTCTCAAATGCCATGAGCTTCCCCCCTGTCTCTTTTTCTCTCTGTCTCTCTCGAGAAATAGATCTCTGTTTCTGTGTGTCCTTGTCTCTCTCCATATTCACAGGAAGGAGAGTAAGACTCCTAGAGCTTTGAGCTGACATTTCTTCTGCATCTTAACCAAAAAGGCAAGAAGAAAGAGAGCTTCCCTCTTCACTAAAAATGAATACCAAGAAGGCTTGTGATTGGTTAGGCTTGAGTCATGGAAGTATTACTGCACCAATCACTGTAACTGGAAACAGGGACGACCCCAATTAACCTAGATGGTGTCATGTTTCCAACCATGTGGGCAGAGAAAGGGCTGTCTTGCAAGATTTTCCAGAAATGCAGGTTTAAATGGGGTAGACATAGTCCCCCAAAGAAAGAGTACTATTTCCAGAAGGGAGAAATCACTTCAGAAAAAATAAAGCAGGTGTCCATCTTCAGCTTGCAAGCTTTTATTTCTCATAACACCCTGTGTCTACAGTCTACAGTTTTATATGTATTTTGGAGTTGATTTAATATGCAAATTCTATAGTAGTTTCTGGGAAGATAGGAATTACATGTTTGTTTTCATTTGTGTCCCCTGGGGCTGGCAGGGACACAGACACATACTCGGCTCTTGATGTGTCTAATGAATGACTTAATAATATCCTAATACATTTCTTCTAGATGACTGCCCTTTCCTGATGTAGTCTCTCTCCTCTCCACCCAAAATTGTGGCATCATTTACTTACCCAAATTTATTAAAGATTATCATGTGAGGATTAACTAAGGATCTCTCAATTCAGTTCAGTTGCTCAGTCCTGTCTGACTCTTTGTGACCCCATGGACTGTAGCATGCCAGGCTTCTCTGTCTACACCAACACCTGGAGCTTGCTCAAACTCATGACCATCGAGTCAGTGATGCGATCCAACCATCTCATCCTCTGTCATCCCCTTCTCCTCCTGCCTTCAATCTGTCCCAATATCAGGGTCTTTTCCAATGAGTCAGTTTTTTGCATCAGGTAGCCAAAGTATTGGAGATTTCATTTACAACATCGGGCCTTCCAATGAGTATTCAGTACTGATTTCCTTTGGGATTCACTGGTTTGAGCTCCTTGAACTCCAAGGGACTCAAGAGTCTTCTCCAATACCACATTTCAAAAGCATCAATTCTTCAGCACTCAGCTTTCTTTATAGTCCAACTCTCACATCCATACATGACTACTGGAGAAACCATAGCTTCGATTATATGGACCTTTGTCAGCAATGTAAATTTCTTTGCTTTTTAATATGTTGTCTAGGTTGCTCATAGCTTTTCTCCAAGGAGCAGGCAAGCATCTTTTAATTTCAAGGCTTCAGTCATCAGCTAATGTAGTTTTGGAGCCCCCCAAATAAGTTTCTTACTGTTTCCTTTGTTTCCCCATCTATTTTCCATGAAGTGATGGGACTGAATGCTATGATCTTTGTTTTTTGAATGTTGAGTTTTAAACCAGCTGTTTCATCCTCCTCTTCCACTTTCATGAAAAGACTTTAATTTCTCTTAGCTTTCTGCCATAATGGTGTTGTCATCTGCATATCTGAGGTTATTGATACTTCTTCTGGAAATCTTGATTCCAGCTTGTGCTTCATCCAGGCTGGCATTTCACATGATGTACTCTGAATATATGTTAAATAAGCAGGGTGGCAATATACAGCCTTGACATACTCCTTTCCCAGTTTGGAAGTAGTTGGTTGTTCCATGTCTGGTTCTAACTGTTGCTTTCTGACCTGCGTACAGATTTCTCAGGAGGCAGGTAAGGTGATCTGCTATTCCATTTCTTACAGAGTTTTCCATAGTTTGTTGTAATCCACACAGTTAAAGCTTTAGTGTAGTCAATGAAACAAAGTAGATGTTTTCTGGAATTCAATTGCTTTTTCTCTGATCCAATGGTTATTGGCAATTTGATCTCTGATTCCCCTGCTTTTTCTTAATCCAGCTTGAACATCTGCAAGTTCTCAGTTCACATATTGTTGAAGCCTAGCTCAGAGGATTTTGAGCATTACTTTGCTAGTGTGTAAGATGAGTGAAATTTTGCAGTAGTTTGAATGTTCTTTGGCATTGCCTTTCTATGGGAATGGAATGAAAACTGACCTTTTCCAGTCCTGTGGCCACTGCTGAGTTTTCCAAATTTATCGGCATATTGTGTGCAGCACTTTCACAGCATCATCTTTTAAGATTTGAAATAGCTTAGCTGCAATTCCATCACCTCCACTAGCTTTGTTCGTAATGATGCTTCCTTAGGCCCACTTAACTTCACACTCCAATGTCTGACTCTATGTGAGTGATCACAACATCGTGGTTATCTGGGTCATTAAGATCTTTTTTGCATCAGATCAGATCAGTTGCTCAGTCATGTTCAACTCTTTGCAACCCCATGAATCGCAGCACACCAGGCCTCCCTGTCCATCACCAACTCCCAGAGGTCACTCAGACTCACATCCATCAAGTCAGTGATGCCATCCAGCCATATCATCCTCTGTCGTCCCCTTCTCCTCTTGCCCCCAATCCCTCCCAGCATTCTCCAATGAGTCAACTCTTCGCATGAGGTGGCCAAAGTACTGGAGTTTCAGCTTCAGCATCATTCCTTCCAAAGAAATCCCAGGGCTGATCTCCTTCAGAATGGACTGGTTGGATCTCCTTGCAGTCCAAGGGACTCTCAAGCGTCTTCTCCAACACCACAGTTCAAAAGCATCAATTCTTCGGCATTCAGCCTTATTCACAGTCCAGCTCTCACATCCATACATGACCACAGGAAAAACCATAGCCTTTTTGCATAGTTTCTGTGTATTCTTGCCACATCTTCTTCATATCTTCTGCTTCTATTAGGTCCATACCAATTCTGTCCTTAATTGTGCCCATCTTTGCATGAAATGTTTCCTTGTTATCTCTAATTTTCTTGAAAACATGTCTACTACTACTACTACTAAGTCATTTCAGTCATGTCCAACTCTATGCGACCCCATAGACGGCAGCCCATCAGGCGCTCCCATCCCTGGGGTTCTCCAGGCAAGAACAATGGAGTGGGTTGCCATTTCCTTCTCCAATGCATGAAAGTGAAAAGTGAAAGTGAAGTCACTCCAGTGAAGTCGCTTAGTCATGTCCAACCCTCAGTGACCCCATGGACTGCAGCCTTCCAGGCTCCTCCATCCATGGGATTTAGCCTTTCCAATCTATTGTTTTCCTCTGTTTCTTTGCACTGATCACTGAGAAAGGCTTTCTTATCTCTCCTTGCTATTCTTTGGAACTCTGCATTCAGATGGATATATCCTTTCCTTTTCTTCTTTGCCTTTCATGTCTCTTCTTTTCTCAGCTATTTGTAAGGCTTCCTCAGTCAACCATTTTGCCTTTTTTGCATTTCTTCTTTTAAGGGATGGTTTTAATCGCTGCCTCCTGTATAATGTTATGAACCTCTATCCATAGTTCCTCAAGCACTGTGTCCCTCAGATCTAATCCATTGTATCTATTTGTCACTTCTACTATATAATCGTAAGGGATTTGATTTAGGTCATACCTGAATGGTCTAGTGGTTTTCCATATTATCTTCAATTTAAGTCTGAATTTTTCAATAAGGAATTCATGATCTGAGCCACAGTCAGCTCCCAGTCTTTTTTTGCTGACTGTATAGAGTTTTTCCATCCTCCATTGCAAAGAATATAATCAATATGATTTTGGTGTTGGCCATCTGGTGATGTCCATTTGTAGGGTCGTCTCTTGTATTGTCAGAAGAGGGTGATTGCTATGACAGTGCATTCTCTTGGCAAAACTCTGTTAGGTTTTGCCTGGCTTCATTTTGTACTCCAAGGCCAAACTTGGCTGTTACTCCAGCTATCTCTTGACTTCCTGCTTTTGCATTCTTGTCCCCTATGATGAAAAAGACATCATTTTTTTGGTGTTAGTTCTAGAAGGTATTGTAGATCTTCATAGAACTGTTCAACTTCAGCTTCTTTGGCATTAGTGGTTGGGGTATAGACTTGGATTACTGTGACATTGAATGGTTTGCCTTGGAAAGGAACAGTGATCATTCTGTCATTTTTGAGATTGCCCCTAAGTACTGCATTTTGGACTCTTATTGACTATGAGGGCTACTCCATTTCTTCTAAGGGATTGTTGCCCATAGTAGTATATAATGGTCATCTAAATTAAATGCGCTGATTCTGCCATTTTAGTTCACTTATTCTTAAAATATTGATATTCACTCTTGCCATCTGCTGTTTGACCACTTCCAATTTACCTTGATTCATGGACGTTAACATTCCTGGTTCCTATGCCATATTGTTCTTTATGGCACCGGACTTCACTTCCATCACCAGTCACATCCACAACTGGGTGTTGTTTCCACTTTGGCTCAGTCTCTTCATTCTTTCTGGAGCTATTTCTCCATTTTTTTCCAGTAGCATATTGGGCACCTACTGACCTCGAGAGTTTATCTTTTATATAAAAAAAAAGTTTATCTTTGCCTTTTCATACTGTTCATGGGGTTCTCAAGGCAAGAATACTGAAATGGTTTGCATTCCATTCTCCAGTGGCCCATATTTTGTCAGAACTCTCCAGCTTGACCCATATGTCTTGGTTGGCCCTACAAGGCTTATAGTTTCATTGAGTTAGACAAGCCTGTGATCCATGTGATCAATTTGGTTAGTTTCCTATGAAGGATCTATAGGACTTCAGAATATTTAAGGCAGAGGTCAACAGAGATTTTTTTTTGCAAGGCCCAGATATTAAATATTTTAGTTTTACAGGCCGTATATGCTCAGGTACAACTATTCAACAACTTTGTAGCATGAAAAAAATCATGGACAAGGGGCCTAGCAGGCTATAGGCAATGGGGTAGCAAAGAATTGGACCCAGCTGAATGACTTACACTTTCACTCCTACTACTTTCAGACAACCATGAGTGAGTGATACAGGGTCACACAGCTGCCAAGAGGTGGTTCTGAGGTTCATCCTGCTATCCTGACACTGTCACCACACCCCTAAGGCCACCACCTGAACTGTGACCTCAGTGCAGCCAGGCACGGGGAGGAAGCTTGCCCAGCTCTTTGCAACCCTGTGGACTGTAGCCTGCCAGACCCCTTTGTCCATGTAATACTCTAGGCACGAATACTGGAGTGGGTTGCTATTTCCTTCTCCAGAGGATGTTCCTGACCCAGGGATCGAACACAGGTCTCTCTGAGCCACCAGGGAAGACCACTATTAAGAGACAGTTCTAACTATAAAGACGGTCAACTTGAAAAGTATCAGCAGATGCATGCTTGACTTTATCTTATAATCTAGACAGTACATTAGAATATGTAATGAATATACATCATTTCCAAAGGAATATCAAGACAGAAGTAGCAATAAAGTTATAAATGACAGTCAGATGAAATAATTTAGATGAAGCTTATCTCTCTCGAAGAGATAGCGATGGGGCAAGTGGTCAGGAAGGAAATACAATGAGCTTTTAACTTTTTATGAAAAATAATGTTCAGTTTCATGTTGCTGAACATAGTTCTCTTTTTGCCAAATACATCTATACTTCAAATTACGGCCGGAATTCATTAAAACTCCCCTTCTGGTCTTTATTTGTGAATCTGCTATTTTTGTTGTCGTCTCCTGATCGCGATCCTGTGAAGCTACTACTTCTTTCCCCTTGTCCCCTGACACCTTGGTTTCCCTCGGGCTGTCTCCTGAAGCCTGGATTGCCTTCCCACTGTCCTTGGAAGTTGCAATATCCTTCCCGTGGTCCTTCTAGCTCTGGTTGCTCCATAGCCACAGAAAACTGCCAGCATCATGAATCACGCCACTTTTCCTGTACTTCTGTTACTGATGGAGTTGTGACATCAAAACAAACACCCTGCTTTCCTTTGAGAAAGACCATTCCCTTCACTTTTTTTCAGACAACCATAGACAAATATAAATTAATGAGTATGACTGTGTTCCAGTAATATCTGTTTATTAAAACATGTGGTATATTGAATTTTACCTGAAGTATATTGTTTGCTGACCCCTGATCATCAGCAAAGTTTTCTGCCAGTTATCTCCTGGAACAAGTTTGAGTTCACCAACGTATACACAGCTTAGGCATCTAACATCATATATCTCATTTAAGTGATCACATTATTTTGTTCCTTTTACAATCCTTAACAGATAGGTTTTGATTCTTTCATTAAGTTTAGTAAAATGGGAAGTGAGGCGATGTGAGTAAGAATGTTATACCTGGAGTGAAAAAGAACTACATCTATTTGAATGTTTTCGAGTGACCAGTAAATAGAGAAGGAAAAGTATCTCTGCAGCCTTGAGTTATATTTTCACTATATAATCACATTAACATAAAATAAGAATTGATTATCGTATCTTCTAGAGAGTGTGCAAAATTAAGATATAAAGTTCACCACTATTCATTTTATTAATATTTAATAAATTAATATTTAAATATTTGTCATTCCAGCTCTCTTATAATTGCTTCTAAGTGTGTCTTTGGAATTTGATTGAGGAAAGGGATAATAGGAGTAAGACTTAGAAGGAAGCAAAAAGAATGAATTAAACTTGTCTTTTAGGCATTATGTGCTAACATTCCATTGGAATACTTCAAATGTTAGTGACGCTAGTCGTAATATAGTTTCTGAGAGAACTCATGCTATAAGACTAGTGGTCAGTTTTATTATAGAAATTTGAATCACATAATCATATAGGGAGTTTCCACCTCTGAATATTTCACACCCTAGGGATGTTCTTCCCAACCCAGTGGAGAAAAAAGAGATGCCTGTGGTACAAGATCATGGCTGTGGAAAGGTTCTAATCATAGGTATGAGAATAGATTGATGTCTGAGTAAATACCTGGAACCGTCAATGTGTCTCCTCACTGATTCGTTGGGAACTTACGAATAAGGATGACATACTGGCATTACGAATAGTTCAGAGCAAAAGAAAATCCTCAAATTATTCTTGTTGTTGTTTTTCCAATTCAGTGGTTTTTTTAACTACTTGACTCATTGCTTTGTCCAAATTTGAGGGAAAGAAAAGAAAGTGAATTGCTTAAAATTTAAATTTTCTTTGCATTAAGCATTTTAAAGTCTAGGTTTACAAAACTTTAGGAAGTAGAAGGGGCATTACAGGCCAATCCCCTGACCCTCACTTCAAAGATAGGAACCTCTTAAATCTTGAAAAATAATGGCTACCTTCTGAGTGAAAAATGCCAGGCAAAGAACTCATTCTATAACTATGCCCACTGGGATTTTTCTCACTATTAGAAATTTTCCTTTTGTTCTTATCCTAAATCTACTTGACTGTAGGGTCGGTCCTCCTCTTGTTTTTAACCACTCCCCACCTCAAACCATATGCAGTGTTATCTTTAAATGAGAGCTCATAAATTAATTGAAGAGAAATTAATTGAAGAGAGATGCACATACTCTGTATATGCTTCCAGGTAAATTTTGCCTCCTTGTTCTTCATGTAGGTGATTTGCACCTGTCACCCACCAAGCTCTCTGCACAAGGAGTGCTTCCCATTCATCAAGGTTATCCTTAAAGTGAAAGCCTCAAAGATGGAATGAATACTTTTGATGGATTCTGATCCATGAGAAACACAAGGAATGATTTTTTTCTGACCAGACATTCTTTTTGTAAAGAATTATCTGGCTCACTAAAATGTCATATTTTCAGAGAATGGAGATCTAGATGATATCATTGTTTCTAATTCAACTTTTAAATTAATTTTGTGTAAGTCCATTGCATAGCATTAAATGAATTAACCCCTCCAGTTCTTAGGACATATTGTCATTACAGTGTGTATTGTTCTTCTGTTTGCAAGTAATTTTAATATGTGTGTGTGGTATTGTGTATGTATTCTCCCACTTTTTTTTAAACTCAATACTGAACTTGTTTTAGGGTATCTAGGTGGGTAGGTGGATATTTAGTTTGCGGCTCCTAACTAGTTCTAGAATTTTGGGTTGTGCATTCATCTGAATTATCCTGCCTGCTCTCCCAGTGATAGATATGTGACCGTCTCTAGGACCCAGGCACAAGTAACAGTGTGAAGAACTTCCTCAGTGCTGTGTAAGTACCTGAGAATTGCTGGACCAGAGAGTCTAAATATGCTAATTTAGAGTAAACAATGCCAGATTGCTCCTCAGAATGACTATAAGATTCTACTCTCATCTTCCTGAGGATCTCTATAACCCCACATTCTCACTAACATTTGGTATTTTCCAGGATTTCTAAGCTTTGCCAGCTTAAAGAGAAAGCTTGCTGATACTCACTGGTGTTAATTTTCTTTTTCTTTTTACTAAAGAATTTGAGCATCTTCTATCTTCATTAGTTGTTTTTTTTTTTTTTTTTTAATTTCCTCCTCTATCAACTGCTTTTTCATTTCCTTTGTATTTATTTTTCCATTGGCATCACTTTTTTTTGATAGCTTAGAGAAAGTCTTAAAATATTTTGAATAATGACTGGTTTTAAACATTGCAAATATCTTCCCTCAGCATTAGAGTACATCTTTTATTTTTGTCTATTCATTAAGCTGTGGTTTTTCCAGTAGTCATGTATGGATGTGAAAGTTATAAAGAAAGCTGAGTGCCAAAGAACTTATGCTTTTTGAGAGTCCCTTAGACAGCAAGGAGATCCAACTAGTCCACCCTAAAGGAAATCAGTCCTGAATATTCATTGGAAGGACCAATGTTGAAGCTGAAACTTCAATACTGTGGCCCCCTGATGCTGGGAAAGATTGAGGGCAGGAGAAGAAGGGGACGAAAGAGGATGAGGTGGTTGGATGGCATCACCAACTTAATGGACATGAGTTTGAGTAGGCTCTGGGAGTTGGTGATGGACAGGGAAGCCTGGCATACTGCTGTCCATCGGGTTACAAATAGAGATACAACTGAGAGACTGAACTGAATTATTTGCTTTATAATTTGTTTTTTTAATTTTGTTTAAAATTTCTTTATCTGTATCATTGACAACATTTCCCTACATTTTCCCCATTAACTTGATAGATTTTTAATTCAATAAGGTCCAACTTTGTGTGTGCTGTTATTCAATTTTATTTTGCTTCACTGAGTGAGCCATGATCTTCGTTTTCTGAATGTTGAGCTTTAAGCCAACCTTTTTACTCTCCACTTTCACTTTCATCAAGAAGCTGTGAAAAGGTTGGCTTAAAGCTCAACATTCAGAAAACAAAGATCATGGCATCTGGTCCCATCACTTCATGGGAAATGGATGGGGAAACAGTGGAAACAGTGTCAGACTTTCTTTTTCTGGGCTCCAAAATCACTGCAGATGGTGACTGCAGCCATGAAATTAAAAGACGCTTACTCCTTGGAAGGAAAGTTATGACCAACCTAGACAGCATATTCAAAAGCAGAGACATTACTTTGCCAACAAAAGTTCGCCTAGTCAAGGCTATGGTCTTTCCTGTGGTCATGTATGGATGTGAGAGCTGGACTGTGAAGAAGGCTGAGCGCTGAAGAATTGATGCTTTTGAACTGTGGTGTTGGAGAAGACTCTTGAGAGTTCCTTGGACTGCAAGGAGATCCAACCAGTCCATTCTGAAGGAGATCAGCCCTGGGATTTCTTTGGAAGGACTGATGCTAAAGTTGAAACTCCAGTATTTTGGCCACCTCATGCGAAGAGTTTGACTCATTGGAGAAGACTCTGATGCTGGGAGGGATTGGGGGCAGGAGGAGAAGGGGACGACAGAGGATGAGATGGCTGGATGGCATCACTGACTCGATGGATGTGAGTCTGAGTGACCTCCGGGAGTTGGTGATGGACAGGGAAGCCTGGCGTGCTGCGATTCATGGGGTCGCAAAGAGTCGGACACGACTGAATGACTGATCTGATCTGACTGAGTGACCCACTTTCCCCCACACAATTTAAGAACAAACCATCCTTTCTGTGTTGAGTTAAATCATTTATTTACTCCCCAGATAAGCATTTGTTTATCTCTGAGAACTCTCTTTTGATCTGTTGGTCCATTTGTCTGTTCTTGTACAAATGCATGACTTTTATTAGTTACCTTGTACTTTTCTCTTTGTATTTGTAGTCTTCCCTCATCTTATTTTTTTTATATTTGTCAGACATATATAGTAGTCTTTATTTCCTATGTAAAATATATTTGTCACAACATCTAGCTGAAAATGGGAATAGGATAGCATTAAATTTATCCATTAATTTGGAGGAATTGATATTTTTATAAAAAATTTAGTACTATTCCAGAAAATAAAATTCCTCTCTATTTACCCATATCATGTTTATATCCTTGTTTTAAATTTTATTTGAAATAATAATTAAGTGCTAGTTTTAATCTACTTTCTAAATACTTGTATTCAAAGCTATGTTTTTTAATCAGTGTTCTTTTTTATTTTTTTCTTTTGGTTGTGTTTCACACATTTTGACATGTGCTCTTTTTATTATCATTTAATTGTAAATAGCATGGTACCTCATGCTTGAATAAAGCTTGTTTCTGTAAGCAGATCACAGCCTTTCTGCACTTAGGAACACGAGACAGCACTTCAGTACTATACTTGGGGGTCATTTTAAAAAGTGAAATTGCCAATAAAAAGCACAAAAGTATAACAGGGACAGGTGTTTACAGTGTGGAAGCTAGAACAAGAAGGCAGAACATTGCCTTTCAGGGTCTCAGCCCATCAGTAAACACACACTTTTCACCACTTGACACATGACCACAAATGACTGTGAGTATGCTTCAAGTATTGATTTGGAGGATTACAAATAAATTTTAGTAAGTAGGGAAATTGTAGACATAGAATCCACAAACAAATAGTGAGGGGCGACTGTTTATACCAATTGTCCATAGAAATAACATTTCTCTCTCTCGCTCTCTGCCTTCCCACACCCCCTGAAATTATGATTCCCTTTCACATTTGTAATTTCTCCAAGTTATTTTGGGGGATGAGTGTTGAGGGTTGGGCAGCAGAAGCCAACAGACCATGTTAGATGAAGTGACTAGTACATCAGTTAAGTCAGTAAAAAGTCATCAAGGAAGATGACCCTGTTTAGCTGTGGAGATCTCTAGGTTAAGGATTTGACAGCAGTGACTTAAGGTAGGCAGACATAAGAGAGAGAAGTTAAGGTAGTCTTGGAACTAGCCAGAGGACCACTGACCAGAGATCATCAGATTAGCAATCAAGACGAGAAGGTGGTCATGACGGGGAAGACAGAGAAGGGGAGAAGCCGGATGCCTCAGTACAGTCTGTGAACAGAAATCAGAATCACATAGGAGGAATCCCAAACTACTCCATGATCTCAAACATCAACTGGGATTGCTCTGGAAGTGTGCATAGAGGAGGGCTGCATTTGATAGTGCTTACTTCCTGGCCTCGGAAACAATTGTGCCTGTGGCTTTCCTTAGCACTCTACTTCTTCAGTGACTCAGTGGTTGTTGTTGGTGTTATTAATGAACTGTTTTTACCTAGTGTCGATGACAATGCTTCTTCCTCTAACCCAGTCTAATTCAGTCTGAATTCTACCAAGGTCACAAGGCCTGAGTTAGTAAGTTCTCCTAAGAGGGCTTACCTGGAGGAGGGCATGGCAACACACTCCAGGATTCTTGACTGAAGAATCCCCATGGACAGAGGAGCCTGGCAGACTATAGTCTATGGGGTCACAGAGAGCGGGACACCATTGAGTGATTAAGCACAGTGCAAGAGGGCTAAGACCTATGCTAGAGAATCCTAGTACCCAACCTGGAATCAGATAATCTCTCCATAATGTCTCTGTGTTAAATTGCTTCAGTCATGTCTGACTCTTTGTGACCCCATGGACTGTTAGCCTGCCAGGTTGGGAAGATCCCTGGGTTGGGAAGATCTGCCAAAGAAGTGATAGTCTACCCACTCCAGCATCCTTGGGCTTCCCTAGTGGCTCAGTTGGTTAAGAATCCACCTACAATGCAGGAGACCTGGGTTCGATCCCTGAGTTGGGAAGATCACCTGGAGAATGGAAAGGCTACCCACTCCATTATCTGGCCTAGAGAAGTCCATGGTGTTGCCAAGAGTTGGACAGGACTGAGCGACTTTCACTTTCATAATGTACCTCTTGTTTACCAAAATGCTTTTAGCCCGCTGTATTATCCATATACTTTCTCTTTCATTGAAAGCAAATACAAACACATCTGCTTGCAATGCCATTTTTTCGACCATTTTTTCCCTCAAGGTAGCTATTGGTAATTTTAATTATTTGGATAACTAACATTGAGCATAAATTTGCATAAATTATTACAACAGCCACCCATGGATAACCCAATATTTTTCTTTAGTTAGCTATTTTTTCTCTTAGAAACACAGCCTTCATTTAGCATAATTGAAATGTGTGTGGAATAAGAATTTCTGACTGTTTTTAGCAGCCTGCTTTATTAAATTTGTCCACCCAAAATATTTCCAACCAAAATACTACTGTTTTGAAGAGACTTCTTGGTTCAACAATGAAAAAGATTTTGGAAAATTAATATAAGGATCTTCAAAATCATTGAAGTAATTGCTATTGGGTATCCGGGTTCAATTCCAGATAGTTTCAATTTTAGTTGTTTCTGCCACACTGAAAATCCATTTTCCATCTCACCACACTTTGTACAATTTATTGAAACTTAAATGCTTTGAGGGTGGACTCTATCCATGGGTATCTTTTCAAATGCATCTGTAATTGCCACATGGAAGGACATTGTGATCTGAATATTGCCTTTAAAACTAGGCAAAGGTTGCAACCACAAATTTAGGTGGCAATGGAATGACTTGAGTTACCAAACAAGGATGAAAGACCACTGAAGACAGAGCAGTTTTTCTCTGAAATATTTTGGATGGAATTGTTTGAATGAAGGACTTTTTTTTACCTGAGCAATGGATACACTATGTCTCACATTCCTGTCGCTTGTTTTCTCTAGTATTTCTTGCTCCACTTCGAAGCCATTTTTTAAGGACTATGTGAAAAGAGGTTAACTTTAACTTTTATGGTGGAAAAAAATACTTTTCATCTCTGCAACAAATTGAGCTTTTGTATTTATTTTTCAGTGCAAGAAATCATGATAATTTGGATTCTGAATTCATGGAATTGGATTTAGAAAACAATTTAGTTTTGGAACTTTTAGCAGTAGAATCAACTGGGAGGACCCAATTTTATCCAATTTGTAGCTTGATTTCATCCAGCAAGATATAGTTAAGCATAAAGACCTAAAAGTGGTAGGTGTTGTATTGAAATAGCATCACACTTAGGATGCAGTGAGGCGTAAAGTGATGCTGAATGCTCTGCATTCCCTAACACGACATTATTCCAGCATGACACGCAATCCAAAGCATTTGCGATTACAGCTGTGACCTCAAATTAGATTTTAAAACATGTATATATGTATATGCATTTACAATTTTTCCCTTCATTTTATCCCCTAATAGTTTAGAAATGCAAATGCTGGTGGCTTCTGAAAATAACTCTGTTCAGCCAGAATACCATCCTTCCCCTCAATTGACTTTTCTTTGGACAAAATCTGGTCTCTTCAGGGATGGGCAGGACAAAACCTCAGCTTTTGTAGAGGAGGAAGTTATGGGCTAAGGAGCCCCTGCTTCTGTTACAGTGAAGTTTTACTATTTACCTGAGAAGATTAAATTGCTCTCCCATTGAGTTGTAGGAGTTGTTTTGTTTTGTTTTTTTTTTCATTATAAATTAAAAGCAAGTCTAAAATAAGGTTTTTAAAGGCACAGTGACAGAACCAGCTCGGCTGATAAAAAAAAAAAGTCCCCCTTCCTGTCCTGTGTCAAGATTAAGTCACAGGGGGCTCTTCATTGCCTCCAGGCTGCAATTCTGAGCGACAAGAGCTCAGAGTGGCATCTTAACATTTTCTAGGGGCTTGTGGAAGCAGTTCCTTCCCCTCAGAAAGTGCCACACCTCACTGGGGGCCCAGGGAGGGAGAGACCCTCCCCACCTCCATGTGCTGCATCCGCACAGCACCAGGCCACAGAAGACTTGGATTGACATGCATATTGTCTAAATATGCCCGATGTGTGAGCGTTTCATCTGTGCCTTATGTCCCACAGCTTCCTGCCTCCCCTAGAAGATTATATAATCACTTATCTTTTCTATTTTTAAAGCAGATTAATTTGATTTAGTGGAAGGGAGACAAGGGAGAAAAGAAAGGGATAATGGGAGAAAGCCAATATTATTTCTTTCAAAGCAGTTTGGTTCAGAGTCATTTTAATAGGTCTGGAAAATTAGAATTGGAAAATCAATTGTGATGCTATATTCTAGTTTGGAAGGGAACATAAATCCACACGGGCACCGACTTCCTAGGGCTAGATAATTAGGACTGCTTTGTTCTCACGTGGGAGAGACAGGGGACTCATTGGTTTCGTACATCTATTATTATTATTAACAAACTTGTGAATACCAGAAATTCTCTTAGGAATACGAGATAAGGGTAGGACACGTCCATCATGGGAAATAAGGGTGCGCTGCGTGTCTTTCTCCTGTCCCTACGGAAAAGGCCTCTGTCCTCATCACGAGCATCTCGTGGGCCTTTCCCATCCCTCTCCCACTTGTTGAACATCAGGTTAACTCCCTCAATCTCACTTTTTTCTCCCTGCCCCATCTCTTTTATCCATGAATATTTCAGAAGATTTTACCCTCAAAAATTACTCTGAAATTGTAAAATAAATGCAATCTATGTCTTGGAGTTTTATGCAATCCAAAGCTTTAGAAAATTTTTAATTTTAAGTAGACTCTTTTCTGTCCCTTTTTATCTATTTCGCTTTGACAGTTTCAGAACAAAAACGAAGTTCATGTGGCTGAGGATACAGATAACATATTCATGGAGGGTGAAGAAATTTTAACCAGTCATGGTGAGAATTATATTCTAGGAGGAAATACATTATTTCCTGTACATTATTGCATTCTGTGAAGTTGGTCGAGGTGATTTTGAAACAAAAATGTGAGAAAGAGTATTGGTATAATAAGAATAAATGAAGAAGTACTAGAATTTCCCTCTTGGAATGGATACAAAGGAAAATGATAAGAATACCTGTATAACTTCTTAGAAGATATACCTGTCAGGAAGGCAAATACTTGGTTATGAGAATCAAAGAGGAAAAGAGAGATTGCATAAAATACTGTGGGAAGCTGAAAATAAGTTCAGAAAGTGTCAAAGACAAATTACGCTGTACAGAATGAAATAGAGAAGGATCACTTTACTTAAGACTGTGCCAACAGGGCAGAGAGACTGGCCTCAAGTGAAAAGTGGGAGAGTTTTTCAGTCCTGAAGTGAGCTGGTGAAAAAAGAGCTGGGGGAAGCTAGGGGGAATTTGGTAAAAGTGATTAGACCATTTGTGTTTGCTAATTGTTGCTCATGAAAGTAGTCTCCTACCCTCTTACATATAATATAACAATACTGTGTAAATAGCTAGTTATTGTTTGTGTTATTATTATTTCTGTTAATTATTTAGGAGGAGAAAATTAAGGCTAGTAAGGTATATGGTCTGAATGATCAAAATGTATCACTTGTAAATGATCTTTTAAGAGCAAAGTAGAAATTAAAGGTCAGTAAAAACTTTATTAAGATGATTAAGGGTTTCCCTAGTGCCTCAGGGGTAAAGAATTCACCTGCCAATGAGAGAGATCCCGGTTTGATCCCTGATCCAAGAAGATCCCAATGCCGGGGAGCAACAAAGCCTGTGCTTTAGAGCCCTGGAGCCAGAACTACTGAGTCTGTGTGTGGCAACTACTGAAGCCCGTGCACCCTAGAACCTGTGCTGTGCAACAAGAGAAGCACCCACTAGATGAGAAGCCCACACACCACACTAGAGAGTATCCCCTGCTCTCTGCACCTAGAGAAAAGCACACACAGCAACGAAGATACAACACAGCCAGAGATAAATAAATTCTTTTTTAGAAAAGGTAATTTAAGCCATTAGGAGGTATTTCGTATAATAGAACAATGTTCTGGAACCAATGTTTGCTTTACATCTTCAAATTTGCAACTAATGAGTATCTATTGTGTGTGAGTCTGAGATTAGTTGCTCAGTTATGTCCAACTCTTTGCGAACCTATGGACTGTAGGCCACCAGGCCCCTCTGCCTATAGAATTCCCCAGGCAAGAAAACTGAGGTGGGTTGCCATTCCCTTCTCCAGGGCGTCTTGCCGACCCAGGGACTGAACCCGAGTCTCCTGCGCCGCAGGAAAATTCTTTACCATCTGAACGATCAAGGAAGCCCCTATTGTGTATGTGAAAGTGGAAATGTTAGTCATCAGTGGTGTCCAGCTCTTTGTGACCCCATTGACTGTAGCCCACTAGGCTCCTCTGTCCATGAGATTCTCCAGGCAAGGGTACTGGAGAGCTTTGCCATTCTCTTCTCCGGGGGATCTTCCCCACCCAGGGATCAACCCCGGTATACCGCATTGTAGGCAGATTCTTTATTGTCTGAGCCACCAGGGAAACCCCCTACTATATCCAGATACAAAAATATAAAAATCAAGGTTTAGTTTCTGGTTTCAAGGAGTTCAGAGGGGAAATAGAGGACAGTTACAATCCAACATTTCAAAGTCAATGATAGAAATATTCACATAATATTTTATTCTATTCAGCTCAGTTCAGTCGCTCAATAACGTCCAACTCTTTGTGACCCCATGAATCGCAGCACGCCAGGCCTCCCTGTCCATCACCAACTCCCAGAGTTCACTCAAACTCATGTCCATCGAGTTGGTGATGCCATCCAGCCATTTCATCCTCTGTCGTCGCCTTCTCCTCCTGCCCTCAATCCCTCCCAGGATCAGAGTCTTTTACAATGAGTCAACTCTTCACATGAGGTTCCTATTAGTTGATGGGAAATAAATTTGCCTGGAATTTTCCTGGGTGACGAGTTCTACTCAGTCGTAGATTTATATAATGAGAAGATCATAGAACTCCTGAATAATCTGTAGGAGCTTGAAGGCTAGATTCAGTCTTGGATCCCTTGCATCCAATCTGAAATGCTGTTTCTTGTACCAACATTTGGTTAATGAGCTATCTTCATCCCTACAAAGAACATGGTCACATTTTACTAGGGGAACTATTAGGAGGACAGAAATAGTAAGCCCTTTATTTCAGTGCAATATTCCTCAATATTCCAATGAAAAGTGGAAAATAAGAGATTTTTTATTACTGCATTGGAAGCAGACCTACAGGCACCCGGAGCACAAACCCTCTGAACATAAAAATGGTGGAAAGTCTTAGGGAATGAGGGAGTAGGAAAGGGAGTCAGAAGTGGACACTCCCAGTCTCAGTGGTGACATTAATAAATATTCCCTCTGACCGAGCCAGTATTCCCTTTGATTAAGCCAATGGCGCTGAAAACATTTCCTGGAAAAGAGCCATGACTTTTTCTTCTGGTTTCATGGTATAAAGAATGAGAGAATCCACTGACTGTTCACTGTTTGTTGTATTTCTGAATGAATATGAGGGCATTCATCCTTTCAGTTACATGTGGGATAGGCTATTCTTCCCTCATAAGCTGCAGAAGGAAGAATGGTGTTCACTAAAGAAACACACGCCCGTGGCTAGTCATCTGACACCACTCAATAATCAAAGGACATACAGACCTCCCTGCCTCCAGTGTTCCTGAGGCTTTGCAACTAGACACTGAAGAAAAAGGTCACAGATAATCCAAAAGAGGCAAAGAAGAGGCTCTATCAATCAGAGATTGTGCACAAGAGATCCTGTACCCCTGCCTGCAGACTGCGTCTAAGCAAGCTTGGAGCCACCCAACACTTAGCCCAAGCTATCTAATCAGCAGTGGCCTTGCTAACTCACTTATTCCTACCAACACCACCATCAGTCCTGATTACCTCTGTCACATTGACTGATGGGCAATCTATCACTAACACTAATATGGCCAAGGGGACGGATTAGCTGTACCTGATTATCTGTGTAGGGAAATAATCTTCCTTTTGTAGTCTTTCAGGCTAAATTTTCTTGCACCAAGGAACTTGGCTTTGAGTCTCTATTCTCTTATAAAAATAGTTTATATTTTTTCTCAGATCAGAGAACTCCTCAGATTAAATGTCAAAATGCTTTCATTTACCTACCCTTTGTATGATTTTGGCTTCATGCACCTATCAAAAGCATCCAAAAGGAAAAAAAAAAATGCAACTTGGAGAATGGAAAGGCAGAAAAACCTAAGAGAAAGGATCTCTTTTCCTGAAATATGCAAGTCTCTAAAGTCTGTGCTTTAGCTTAACTCTTGGCTAACAAATACTCTCTCTACATCCAAACTAGCACTGCCAGATCATTAATTGTAAAATACTGAAGCAACCTTCAGCCATAAAGGAGGCTCTAAAGAATATCTTTGAAGAGAATGTAAGGGGGAGGGTTTGCCTTACTCTTGCCAAAATATTCAACTCTTGCATTTTTCCTTACATCAGAAGCCAAACCTACAAGCTTTCTCTAAGGCACCAACATTTGATGCAGTGTGAAAGGATACTTATGGATGGAAAATTCCAATTTCAAGGACCTAGGTAACATTACTTTAGTTTCATAAACCTGTAAGTCTGGACGCTTCACACAGCAGGAATAAAGTTATCTTCCCTGACTTGCCCTTCTTTCTTCAGTATATATTAGTGTACATGGGAAGGGTTTCACATTCTCTCTCTCCCCTCCACACCCTCTCTCTCTGCAGGGTTAATGAGGTCTCTGGAATGCAGAAGACATAAGCGCCAGACATAGTCAAGGAAGGCTGGAGAGCACTTTATCCCAGTTTTCTCCAAGGTGTCACCTTGATTATCTTTTTCTTTTCATTAAAGCTGCTACTAAACCCCTGCAATCCCTATCAATATTTAATCAGAAAGGAGCTCAGATAAACAGGCAAACTAGGAGTGGGGTTCAAAGCAAACACTCTTTTCTGGGTCTGGGAAATGTTAATCCCTGGGGTGTTGGGGGATATTCAAGCTGATTAATTACATAAACTTTGAAGAAACCAATGAGTTTTGCTCCCTTTGAATAGGTTCTAGTTATCAATAGTTTTCCTTCCCTTGAACATAGGTGCATGTTGCTTATTCTTATCAGTGTGTAGAATGTTTTCCAAGAAGGTATTTCAGGTATCTTTAAATCAATATATAATAAACAACATGATCCAGTTTATATTCCACATTTGGAACAAATAAAGTATAATTATTTTCTTGGGTTTCCCAGGTGGCGCTAGTGGTAAAGAATACACCTGCCAATGCAGGAGACACAAGACATTCTGGTTCAATCCATCGGCCAGGAAGAATGGCACCCCACTCCAGTGTTCTTGCCTGGAAAATCCCATACATAGAGGAACCTTGCCAGCTACAGTACCTAGGGTCACAAAGAGCCAGGCATGACTGAGTAACTGAGCACACAATCATTTTCATAGCTTTCTGGAAAGGTAGTACTGTGTTGATATAAAAAGGCAAATTATTCCTGAACTATTTATTTGAAAAGAAAAGTGACTTTCCACAATGAGATGATCACTTTGGATTAATTGCTGCTGCTGCTGCTGCTAAGTCGCTTCAGTCGTGTCTGACTCTGTGTGACCCCATGGACTGCAGCCTTCCAGGCTTCTCTGTCCATGGGATTCTCCAGGCAAGAACACTGGAGTGGGTTGCCATTTCCTTCTCCAATGCATGAAAGTGGAAAGTGAAAGTGAAGCCGCTCAGTCATGTCTGACTCTTAGTGACCCCACGGACTGCAGCCTACCAGCCTCCTCCATCTATGGGATTTTCCGGGCAACAGTAATGGAGTGGGGTGCCATTGCCTTCTCCCGGATTAATTGCTAGGGTACCTTTAATACTGATTCGGCATCATTCACTGAGAGATGAATCTTCTAGTCCATATTTGTATACAGCTTATTGAAATAGTTTTAGCTTGTTCAATAATATAAGCTGTTATTTCTTTCTTCACCTCAAGTAGAATGGAGAAAAGCTTTAGGCTGCTCTGTTAACACGGTAAGTAAGTAAATGAAAGTCGCTCAGCTGTGTCCCACTTTTTGTGACCCCATGGACTATAGAGTCTATGGAATCTCTAGGCCAGAATCGGAGAAGGCAATTGCACCCCACTCTAGTGCTCTTGCCTGGAAAATGCCATGGATGGAGGAGCCTGGTAAGCTACAGTCCATGGGGTCGCTAAGTCAGACACGACTGAGCGACTTCACTTTCACTTTTCACTTTCATGCATTGGAGAAGGAAATGGCAACCCACTCCAGTGTTCTTGCCTGGAGAATCCCAGGGACGGTGGAGCCTGTTGGGCTGCCAGTCTCTGGGGTCGCACAGAGTCAGACACGACTGAAGCGACTTAGCAGCAGCAGGCCAGAATACTGGAGTGGGTAGCCATTCCCTTCTCCAGGAGATCTTCCCAACCCAGGGATTGAACCCAGGTTCCCCACATTGCAAGCAGATTTGTACCAGCTGAGCCACAAGGGAAGCCCAAGAATACTGGAGTGGGTAGCCTATCCCTTCTCCAGCGGATCTTCCCATCCCAAGAATCGAACCAGGATCTCCTACACTGCAAGTGGATTCTTCACCAACTGAGCTATCAAAGATGAAAATAAAACAAGAAACCTTCCAAATGATAAGAGGTTGAAAATAAGAATTTATCTCTGATAGACTAAATAGAAATTTCATGAGGCAGAGCCTATTGCACAAGCTGAAATTAAACCTAGTAACCCCTGTAATATTAGCCTCATAAGTCTTCCTCTGGAGAAGTGAAGGGAGTTATCTACTTTCTAAAAGTTAGAAATTCCAATAGTTTATTTATGTGCTTAAGTTGTAAATAACAACCTCTAATTACTATCTCACATGAAAGGTTGAACCACCTCCTGCTGGATTATACTATGGGTCATAACAACCTCAGCAGCTCTATCTTAGGTAACAAGCTCTGATAGGAAATGTCCACAGAATTAATTACATCAGGGAAAATAATAATGTAAGAAATATACACATTAAGCCTCCCTTAAAAATGAAAAGGGCTGAAAATCTAATAAATATTTTGGCAAGTGTCCACATACACAAAATAAATCGATAGTTATAGGGAGGACTAATATTGATAAGATTGTGTTCATCATTGTTGTCTTTCAACACTTAAACTTGTGTAGGATGCTTAAGCAAGAGCAACTGCAGTGGAAAAGAGGTCATGATATGTTGACCACACAAATAGGATGGTTTAGAATGTTGTAAACCACCTGACTGCTACTTTTCAAGTTAGTTGATGTAACAAATGTGAGATTTGCTGGTATTGATACTCCCTGAATTTCCATCTGCCTTGCAAACCATAGCAAAGCAGTTCTTTTTTTCCCAGTAACTTCTCTTCTTCTCAGATGAATAATCTGAGAAAACAAGGTTTGGAACAAAGAACATGCTTATTAACAAAAAGGGAAAAAGAGTGACTATTTCCATTAAATATTGTTTATCTCTGCTGTGTCTTCACAATGGTATTACAAGGGTGCTAACAATCGTTGCTTTAACTCATGAGATGAGCATCTATATATAAGAATGAATCATCAGCATTTGTGAAAGACCAGTTTAAAATCTCTTATTTATTTTGGATAAATGATTTTTTTGTGACAAAGATGCATGTTGAGAATCATTCCAGAGCATTGACATTTTTGGTTGAAGTTTGGTGAGAGACCACATAAAATATCTTTATCATCTAGCTGTTAGTCAGACAATTACCTAGCTAATTGGTTAATTGGTTACAGTGAAATAAAATAACCAGTTCACTCTAGATCTAAAATATAGTTACTTTGAATTTGCCTTCAGATTGAAAGGATTTGATGTTAATTGGTGGCTGTACTCGTGTGCTAGGGCTGTTATAACAAAATACCACATAGAGGGTAGTTTAGACAACATAGTTGTTGCCTCACAGTTCTAAAAGCTGGAAGTTCAAGATCAAGCACCAACAAGTCTGTGCTTATCTGAGGCCTCTCTTGGTGCTGGAGACGCTCTCCACGTGTCTGCATGTGGTCTTTTCCTCTCTGTGTGTCTACATCCTAATCTCCTCTTCTCATAAAGACACCCTTCAGACTGGTTAGGTCCCATGCTATGGACCAAATTTTAACTTCATTACCTTTTAAAAGGCTCTGTCTCCAAATTCAGCCACATTCTGAGGTACTGGACATTAAATCTTTAATACAGGCATCTTGGAGACTCAAACTTCAGCCCTTTGCAGCGTTTTAGGCTTAATCCCTTGCGTTAGCATAACTCTTGACTTTTTTCCAGCTGTTGGTATTATGGACTTCATTTACACATATATCCATTAATATCAACATGTTAATAAATAATGAACACAAAACAAATAGTAGGAAGATGTAAGAGAACATTTATGTAACTTCTGGGTAAATTAGACTTTGAAAGCTTTACCCAATCTCTTAGAACTGCCTTAACCAACTATTTTATTACTTAGGTGCTTGTACAAATAGTTATTGTAAAATTAAGTTGACTTAAAATGATTTTATTTTGAAATTCTATTCTACATTTTTTAATAGTACTTGTGGTGATTAAAGGGCCTCTGGAGGATCTAAAAAAAAATAAGAGTTGAAAATGACTATTTGATACAACAAATTACTGTTTGAATTCAGTTGAACTTTTTCTTCCTTTATGAGAACAAAAATATAATTTGAAAGTATCATCAGTGGAAGGACATATCTAGAAAATTTCAGAGCATGTATGTACCAGTTCATGCTCTTACTGGAACTTCTAAAAAGTAACCAATAGCTGTCTTTATGAAACTGTAATATGTTTATTAATAAAGTTCTACTCATATTTAACAGTTGCCAAAGGCTTCTTCAGCTTCCCAAGCTCTCATCCATAACTGAAGTATATCAAATCTAGGGTAAAATCTGATATCTCCTTCATAACACATAGCCTAGCATGCCTATCCCATTTAGAAGGGGACATGAGAAAACTACAAACACACATTATGTCATCTGAAATTTCATCTAGTCCAAAGGATTGTTTATTGCTAGTGGTAAGAGCCTGCCTTCCTGCCAAAGCAGACAGATGTAGAAGATGTGGGTTTGATCACTGGGTTGGGAAGATGCACTCCAGTGTTCTTGCCTGGAGAATCCCATGGACAGAGGAGGAGCCTGGTGGACTACAGTCTGTGAGTTACAAAGAGCAGGACACAGCTGAATGACGGAACACAGAGCATAGGAGAAAGAAAAAATGTAGTTCCCCCAAACCAGAAATAAAAGGACAGTGCTTTATGCAGGATGAGAGAGAAAGAGTCCCTCTCTTACCTCTCACAGCTGCTATTCTACATGTGTCCATTGGTAGAAGGAGGGTGTCTTGGGGTTTCAACAGGCAGAATCTTAGTACCTGGGAGACAGACACACTTGAATAAGTATAGATATGTATAGATTTCTGGAGGTGTTCAATGACTCTTGATCCCTCCTGCTTTTCCCTTTAGACCAAGTTCAAAACAGAGCATAAAGGTCTAGAGGGAGATGGCTGGGTTACCAAAACTCATTTCTCAAAGCTGTAGATCAAGACTGTATGTTGGTGATTTTATAAAGATTAGTTGCTATCAATTGCCACTCAAACTTTCCACTTCATCAGACTGTGAACAAGTCTATTCATTTAAAATTTTACTTAGCTCAATATTTCATGGTAATTAAACTGTTGATTTTGATGTGTAAAAATGACAAAAGTTTTAACCAACTATCTGATAGATTCTGTAAATGCTGATCATTTATTTGAATGACTTAAAATAATAGGTGTTTAATAAATTGGGTTGAATGGAAATAAATGAACAATTCACAATAAAATATTACCTTTCCTTCAGCAGCAGTTTCCTACTCCTTAAGCCTGAGTTTTATAGGTACTTAAACCTGTTTTATTATTTGTTTCCTTTCGGTAACCTCTTACAGTTATAAGATGAGGTGCTGCTATTTAACAGATCTAAATCTAAAAGACAGTAGAAGACCACAGGTTTTGCAGTTGTAGTGACTGATTTGAAACTCACCTCCACGACTTAGTTTGACGATACTTGGTGCTTCAGATTTTCCAAGGGTGTATAATGCAAATGATAACAGTATTGGAGGATTAAAGGCATTGAAGTATGCAAAGAATTTAGAACAATGTCTGGCACATTAAAGATGTTAGCTTTGATGCACACCCCAATAGCTTGAAGCAGAACTCTTCTTGTATCCATAACTATCATCCCTACTCTTGACTAGGTGATTTCTTGACTGTATCTGGGGGAACTTAGGGTTTGAACTAAAAAAGAGAGCAACAAATACAATTTTCATTGAAATAATCTTAGGCAAATTAGTCTTACACACTGCTGAGATACACCTAATGATTAGTCCCCAGGCTGATCCATCATCAGCAGTTTGTAGCTAGTTTGTTCCTTACCCTGGAGTAAAGCTGAAGGCACTTCTTCCTTTAACAAACTAGACATTAATTAAAGTAAGCAGGGGACTAGAGGGTATAATTGCTATTGTAAAGTATAATGAATGTTAGAAAAGCAGTGAGCTTACTAATAAAATAATACAGTTCTTCTTCCTAAAAGATAAAATAGAAGAACATCTCTATATGAAGAAATGTACTTAAAATCATAGTAGGAAAGAAAAAGAATTAATGAAATCATGTTCTCTCTTTCTAGCTATTTGATGATCAAAATAGAGAAAACTTTAGAGCAAACCTTGTCTTATTTTCAGAAATTTGACAGGGTACCTCTCAGATTCACTTAAGTCGATACCTTGCTTTCTCTCCAAATTGTATAACACTTCCATTGTTTTTTTTTTTTTTTTGGACTCCCTTCCAGGGTGTCCCATTGGCATTGCCTGCTTCTTAATTTCCGTTTTTTTCCCCCCAATATCAGTTCATTTGCCTATGCTCAAACTTTAAATATCAGTCTTGATTTATTCCTTAATCCTCATATGCAGTAAGTCACTAGTCATCTTGTTTGACATCATAATAGCTCTAAATGAATTTCTTTCTGTACATGCCTCTATATTGTGATATTATAGTTAGAAATTTGTTCTCTAGAATTAAGTAATCTGTGTGTAAAGTCCAACTCTGGCATTTGATTTTAGGTCAGTTCCTCATTTGTAAAAGCAAAATGAAAATAATTGTATCTCCATGAGTGATTATAAGTATTAATGATTTTGTACACATAAGGGACTTAATACACTGTCTGCTTCAGAAGGTCTCAGTACATGGTGGCTGTCACTGTTACTCTTGGTGTTTAAATTGTCACCACTCTAGTCAATTCTCCACCACTTCTTTTCTGAATCACAGCAGTAAGCTATCCACCTTCAGTCTCTCTCATCGCAAATTATCCTATGCAATATCATCAGATTAATCTTTTGACTCCATAATGCTTTCCAGGTGACTCTCTGTCTCCCAAAAGCCAAACTGTGTGTCTTGATATAATCCTCTGCATTCTTCCTCCCCTCTGTAGCATGTTCTTACCCTACTCTTAAACTCTTAACCTGATGTCTTAATTGATGTGTACACCATTTCCGGAATGTGCTAGATGTCTTCCTGCTTTTGTACATTGTTTTTTTCCTGTGATTTCTATTTGGATGATATTTAGCCATTGGCAATTGATGGTATTTATTAATTCTTTGAGTGCTACATCAAAAGCACATCTTTCATTGAACTGACTTTGGATTCAAAATCAGAAGTGATCATTTGTGACTTCTTTCATTTGATCTTTTGTAGAGTCCCTTGGACTGCAAGGAGATCCAACCAGTCCATTCTGAAGGAGATCAGCCCTGGGATTTCTTTGGAAGGAATGATGCTAAAGCTGAAACTCCAGTACTTTGGCCACCTCATGAGAAGAGTTGACTCATTGGAAAAGACTCTGATGCTGGGAGGGAATGGGGGCAGGAGGAGAAGGGGACGACAGAGGATGAGATGGCTGGATGGCAACACTGATTCGATGGGTGTGAGTCTGAGTGACCTCCGGGAGTTGGTGATGGACAGAGAGGCCTGGCGTGCTGTGATTCATGGGGTCACAAAGAGTGGGACACGACTGAGCAACTGAACTGAACATTCTGCACATCCCTTGGATTACTTATCTTTTTCATTATGCATCATATACTGAGTATATGTATCATATACTGAGGTACTGCATACCTCAGATATGCAGATGATACCACCCTTATGGCAGAAAGTGAAGAGGAACTAAAAAGCCTCTTGATGAAAGTGAAAGTGGAGAGTGAAAAGGTTGGCTTAAAGCTCAACATTCAGAAAACGAAGATCATGGCATCTGGTCCCATCACTACATGGGAAATAGATGGAGAAACAGTGGAAACAGTGTCAGACTTTATTTTTATGGGCTCCAAAATCACTGCAGATGGTGACTGCAGCCATGAAATTAAAAGACGCTTACTCCTTGGAAGGAAAGTTATGACCAACCTAGATAGCATATTCAAAAGCAGGGACATCACTTTGCCAACAAAGGTTCACCTAGTCAAGGCTATGGTCTTTCCTGTGGTCATGTATGGATGTGAGAGCTGGACTGTGAAGAAGGCTGAGCCCCGAAGAATTGATGCTTTTGAACTGTGGTGTTGGAGAAGACTCTTGAGAGTCCCTTGGACTGCAAGGAGATCCAACCGGTCCATTCTGGAGGAGATCAGCCCTGGGATTTCTTTGGAAGGAATGATGCTAAAGCTGAAACTCCAGTATTTTGGCCACCTCATGCGAAAAGTTGACTCATTGGAGAAGACTCTGATGCTGGGAGGGATTGAGGGCAGGAGGAGAAGGGGACGACAGAGGATGAGATGGCTGGATGGCATCACTGACTCGATGGATGTGAGTCTGAGTGACCTCCGGGAGCTGGTGATGGATAGGGAGGCCTGGCGTGCTGCAGTTCATGGGGTCGCAAAGAGTCGGACACGACTGAGCGACTGATCTGATCTGATGGTTGTACTGGTCATTTTTTTGTGACTCCAGAGTAAGCTTCAAATGGATGTATCCTCAGTTCCTAAATATTTTTTGACTACCTAGATTGGTGATTCATAGAATGTAAGAGCGTACCAGTGATGGCATGAAAGATGGTTTTAGGTAGTACACAGTTGCTGCTTCTGAGTCGCTTCAGTCGTGTTCGACTCTGTGCGACCCCAGAGATGGAAGCCCACCAGGCTCCCCCATCCCTGGGATTCTCCAGGCAAGAATACCGGAGTGAGTTGCCATTTCCTTCTCTACTGCATGAAAGTGAAAAGTCAAAGTGAAGTCGTTCAGTCTTGTCCGACTCTTAGCGACCCCAGGGACTGCAGCCTACCAGGCTTCTCCATGCATGGGATTTTCCAGGCAAGAGTACTGGAGTGGGGTGCCATTGCCTTCTCCCAGTACACAGTTAATGTATTCAATAACATTGAATCACATAGTAAGAAATATTAATATATTACTCAAAAAATCCTTATGGTTCCATTGAGAAACAGTTCCTTATATGGTGGTATCCCTAAAATCTCTCTAGTTCAGTATTAAATTTTTAAATAGAATTGAATAAGTTTCAGAATTGTCAGAAATTAGCCATGTCTAATGAGCAGTTCAACAGTTTTGTTTTCATTATATACATTTTTCTACTCAATAAACCATACTGACTAAATTACAGTATATCTAATGTGGGGATTTGGCACAGTAACCAAATGTAATCTGCTGCTGCTGCTGCTTCTGAGTTGCTTCAGTCGTGTCCGACTCTGTGCAACCCCAGAGACGGCAGCCCACCAGGCTCCCCTGTCCCTGGGATTCTCTAGGGAAGAACACTGGAGTGGGTTGCCATTTCCTCCTCCAATGCATGAAAGTGAAAGGTCAAAGTGAAGTCATTCAGTCATGCCTGACTCTTAGCGACCCCATGGATTGCAGCCCACCAGGCTCCTCTGTCCATGGGATTTTCCAGGCAAGAATACAGGAGTGGGGTGCCATTGCCTTCTCCCAAACAAAGGCAATCTAACAATGTCTAAATGTTGCCATGTAACTTTATCAGAGTGCTTTGCTCTGGTGAACACTGAGAAGGTATTTGGGGATTCTCCCATTCCATGTGCTTCAGAAGACAGTTCTTGTAAAGGCAGGAATGGGGAGGCACTAATCCCTCTTTCATTACCAGCAGAAATAATCCAATAGTCTTCACCATTATCTTTTTTATCAATTGAAGTTTCCAGACTAGTTTTCACACCACTCTTTACATGGAGATTGAATTCTTTTAGCCACTTCTACATAAAAAGCTATGTCACTGCAATGCATTGTGAGACAGTCTTAAATTGATGTTAAAATTCTCAGTATTTTCTTTATGCTGCTTGCATAACCCTGAGAATGACTGAAGGAATCTTATCTTCCTTTGCAAGGAGTTGAATGTAATGAGGTTGTTTGACACCAAAAAGAAGAGTGTTATTTCTATGGACTGAATTGTGTTCCCCCCAAATTCAGATGTTGAGCTCTCACTGTCAGTATCATGGTGTTTGGTTCAGATGAGGTCATGAGGTTTGGGCTGTCATGATGGGATTAGTGGCCTAATAAGAAGAGTCAATAAAAGTCATTAAGAAAGGCAATGCCAAAGAATGCTCAAACTACCTCCCAATTGCACTCATCTCATACACTAGCAAAGAAACACTCAAAATTCTTCTAGCCAAGCTTCAACAGTATGTGAACCATGAACTTCCAGGTTTTCAAGCTGGATTTAGAAAAGGCAGAGGAACCAGAGATCAAATTGCCAACATCTGCTGGATCATTGAAAATGCAAGAGAGTTCCAGAAAAACATCTACTTCTGCTTTATTAACTATGCCAAAGCCTTTGACTGTGTGGATCACAACAAGCTGTGGAAAATTCTTAAAGAGATGGGAATACCAGATCACCTGATCTGCCTCCCTAGAAATCTGTATTCAGGTCAAGAAGCAACAGTTAGAACTAGACATGGAACAATAGACTGGTTCCAAATCGGGAAAGGAGTACATCAAGGCTGTATTTTGTCACCTGGCTTATTTAAATTATATACAGAGTACATCATGTGAAATGTTGGGCTGGATAAAGCACAAGCTGGAATCAAGATTGCTGGGAGAAATATCAATATCCTCAGATATGCAGATGACACCACACTTATGGCAGAAAGCTAAGAGAAACTAAAGAGCCTCTTCATGAAAGTGAAAGAGGAGAGTGAAAATCTTGGCTTAAAACTCACATCCAGAAAACTAAGATCATGGCATCTGTTTCCATCACTTCATGTCAACTGGATGGGGAAACAATGGAAACAGTGACAGACTATATTTTGGGGAGCTCCATAATTACTGCAGATTGTGACTGCAGCCATGAAATTAAAAGACACCTGCTCCTTGGAAGAAAAGCTATGACCAACCTGGACAGCATATTAAAAAGCAGAGACGTTACTTTACTAAAAAAGGTCCATCTAGTCAAAGCTATGGTTTTTCCAGTAGTCATGTATGGATGTGAGAGTTGGACTATAAAGAAAGCTGATCACAGAAGAATTGATGCTTTGAACTGTGGTATTGGAGAAGACTCTTGAGAGTCCCTTGGAGTGCAAGGAGATCCAACCAGTCCATCCTAAAGGAGATCAGTCCTGGGTGTTCATTGGAAGGATCAATTTTGAAGCTGAAACGCCAATACTTTGACCACCTGATGTGAAGGGCTGGCTCACATCCTTTGAAAAGACCCTGATGCTGGGAAAGATTGAAGAAGGGAGGAGGAGAAGGGGATAACAGAGGATGAGATGGTTGGATGGCATCACCAACTCAATGGAAATAAAATTGAGTATATACTGGGAGTTGGTGATGGACAGGGAAGCCTGGCCTGCTTCAGTCCATGGCATCACAAAGAGTCAGACATGACTGAGCAGCTGAACTGAACTAAAGAAGTGTCATCAAAGAATTTGCTTTCATTTACCATGTGAGGGCACAGGGAGAAGATAACCATCTGCAAACCAGGAACAGCATCATTGCAGGAACCCAGTCATGCTGGCACCTTGATCTCAAAATTTCAACCTGAAGAACTTTAAGAAAATTAGTAAATTTCTGTCATTAAAGTCACTCAGTCTATGATTTCTTATTTTGACAAACTGACCAGACATATAATTATGTAAGTTTCCATATTTTTATCAAAAGATTAATTGATCATGTCTTGCTCTAAGAGCAAGAGATATTTAACAGCACCTTTGGAAAATATGCTGCTATTATGATTCCTTCATCACCACTTCCAGCAGTTGTATACACAGTTATAAGAGTGCTGGCTGTTCTTAAGCCTTCATCAGTTCAGTTCAGTTCAGTTGCTCAGTTGTGTCCGACTCTTTGCAACCCCTTGAATCAAAGCACGCCAGGCCTCCCTGTCCATCACTATCTCCTGGAGTTCACTCAAACTCATGTTCATTGAGCCAGTGATGCCATCCAGCCATCTCATCCTCTGTCGTCCCCTTCTCCTCCTGCTCCTAATCCCTCCCAGCATCAGAATCTTTTCCAATGAGTCAACTCTTTGCATGAGGTGGCCAAAGTATTGGAGTTGCAGCTTTAGCATCATTCTTTCCAAAGAACACCCAGGGCTGATCTCCTTTAGAATGGACTGGTTGGATCTCCTTGCAGTACAAAGGACTCTCAAGAGTCTTCTCCAATACTACAGTTCAAAAGCATCAATTCTTCGGCACTCAGCTTTCTTCAAAGTCCAACTTTCACAGCCATACATGACCACAGGAAAAACAAAAGCCTTGACTAGATGGACCTTTGTTGGCAAAGTATGTCTCTGCTTTTCAATGTGCTGTCTAGGTAGGTCATAACTTTCCTTCCAAGGAGTAAGCATCTTTTAATTTCATGGCTGCAATCACCATCTGTGGTGATTTTGGAGCCCCCAAAATATAGCCTGACACTGTTTCCACTGTTTCCCCATCTATTTCCCATGAAGTGATAGGACCAGATGCCATGATCTTCGTTTTCTGAATGTTGACCTTTAAACCAACTTTTTCACTCTCCTCTTTCACTTTCATCAAGAGGCTTTTTAGTTCCTCTTCACTTTCTGCCATAAGGGTGGTGTCATTTGCATCTGATCAGATCAGTCACTCAGTCATGTCCGACTCTTTGTGACCCCGTAAATCGCAGCACGCCAGACCTCCCTGTCCATCACCAACTCCCGGAGGTCACTCAGACTCATCCATCGAGTGAGTGATGCCATCCAGCCATCTCATCCTCTGTCGTCCCCTTCTCCTCCTGCCCCCAATCCCTCCCAGCATCTGAGTCTTCTCCAATGTCATCTGCATATCTGAGGTTATTGATATTTCTCCCGGCAATCTGGATTCCAACTTGTGCTTCTTCCAGTCCAGTGTTTCTCATGAAGTACTCTGCATAGAAGTTAAATAAGCAGGGTGACAATATACAGCCTTGACGTACTCCTTTTCCTATTTGGAAACAGTCTGTTGTTCCATGTCCAGTTCTAACTGTTGCTTCCTGATCTGCATATAGTCTTTTAAAGAGGCAGGTCAGGTGATCTGGTATTCCCATCTCTTTCAGAATTTGCCACAGTTTATTTTGGTCCACACAGTCAAAGGCTTTGGCATAGTCAATAAAGCAGAAATAGATGTTTTTCTGGAACTCTCTTGCTTTTTCCATGATCCAGTGGATGTTGGCAATTTGATCTCTGGTTCCTCTGCCTTTTCTAAAACCAGCTTGAACATCTGGAATTTCACATTTCATGTATTGCTGAAGTCTGGCTTGGAGAATTTTGAGCATTACTTTGCTAGCATGTGAGATGAGTGCAATTGTGCGGTAGTTTGAGCATTCTTTGGCATTGCCTTTCTTTGGGATTGGAATGAAAACTGACATTTTCCAATCCTGTGGCCACTGCTGAGTTTTCCAAATTTGCTGGCATGTTGAGTGCAGCATTTTCACAGCATCATCTTTCAGGATTTGAAATAGTTCAACTGGAATTCCATCACCTCCACTAGCTTTGTTCGTAGTGATGCTTTCTAAGGCCCACTTGACTTCACATTCCAGGATGTCTGGCTCTAGGTGTGTGATCACACCATTGTGATTATCTGGGTCTTGAAGACCTTTTTTGTACAGTTCTTCTGTGTATTCTTGCCACCTCTTCTTAATATCTTCTGCTTCTGTTATGTCTATACCATTTCTGTCCTTTATCGAGCCCATATTTGCATGAAATGTTCCCTTGGTATCTCTAATTTTCTTGAAGAGATCTCCAGTCTTTCCCATTCTGTTGTTTTCCTCTATTTCTTTGCACTGATCACTGAAGAAGGCTTTCTTATCTCTTCTTGCTATTCTTTGGAACTCTGCATTCAGATGCTTATATCTCTCCTTTTCTCCTTTGCTTTTCGCTTCTCTTCTTTTCACAGCTATTTGTAAGGCCTCCCCAGACAGCCATTTTGCTTTTTTGCATTTCTTTTCCATGGGGATGGTCTTGATCCCTGTTTCCTGTACAATGTCACGAACCTCATTCCATAGTTCATCAGGCACTCTGTCTATCAGATCTAGTCCCTTAAATCTATTTCTCACTTCCTTGTATAATCATAAGGGATTTGAATTGGGTCATACCTGAATGGTCTAGTGGTTTTCCCTATTTTCTTCAATTTCAGTCTGAATTTTATAATAAGGAGTTCATGATCTGAGCCAGAATCAGCTCCTGGTCTTGTTTTTGTTGACTGTATAGAGCTTCCCCCTCATTGGCTGCAAAGAATATAATCAATCTGATTTCGGTGTTGACCATCTGGTGATGTCCATGTGTAGAGTCTTCTCTTTAATTAGGAGACATTTCTGCTAGATACTGACAATGCTATTGAAGACCTGAGCACAAAGGAACCAGTGTGACATCATCTTATATTTTAAGACTTAAGTTGATACATCTGAGTGGGTAAAATAGCCTTTAAAAAGGTCATTTGAACTTAGATTTTAGTGATTCTTTCTAAAAATTATTTATTTGGAAAACTTCTTACATAATAAGAGGAATTGGTTCTCTTTTTGTCTTCCTCCATGCTGTCACCTGAAAGAGTCAGCCATTGTTCATCGTGAAAGTACCATGAGTCATACCTGCATCACAGCAGATCATGATTATCCAGTGACTAAAGATGTCAAAGGAAAGATCAGGTCCTTTGCTGACATGTTTCTTCCTGGCAGATCTAGCATCTTTCTTTGTGTCATTAAGCTACCTATCACTCTATTACCTTTGACTGTTTGTTAATCTTATTCTACCACTACCTGTTTTAATTAGAAAATGTACAGAAATAAATAGGAACAACAGCAAAAAAGTGTTTTAGCACTGATGTTTGTCTAGGAAGTAAAAGTATTTAGCCAAACAAGTATTTAGATATTTCTTCATTAATGTCAACTCTTCAAAAATTCTACCTTTAATAAATTATTTGAGTAAATGGAGAGCAAATATATTCAAAAGTTAATTTATATATGGGCTCCTGGTGGCTCAGACGGTAAAGCATCTGCCTGCAATGCAGGAGACCCAGGTTTGATTCCTGGGTCAGGAAGATCCTCTGGAGAAGGAAATGGCAATCCACTCCAGTACTCTTGCCTGGAAAATCCCATGGACGGAGGGTCCTGATAGGCTACAATCCATGGGGTCTCAAAGAGTCGGATATACTAACAAGAAATCTTTTTTTTTTTCACATTGGTTTTACCATTAAAAGAAACATCCTTTAAAATGTTTAACCAAGAATGACTACTACCAACTATTAGCCAAAATATAATTTTAGATAATATGTATGGGAAATACAAAGGAAGTCCAAATTCTTGTGTTAGTTATAGACATTATAAAAGATTTGTATGTGTATAAGTACTGACTTGATATTTGTGATTAGAAACACTTATTTACATTCTGAATAGAAAGTAAAAAATAGAAGGAAGAACGACATCAGCAAAATGACTGAGTAAGACATCCCTGGTGTGATCTGCCTCAATAACAGTGATTTTGCATCAGTCCATGGACAAAAGTGACTTCATGGGAGCTTTGGGATCTAGGCAGGAATATATAGGACATGGAATATATAGGAAATGCTTTAGAATCCTACCTATAAATCCTATTAGAACTAATCAGTGAATTCAGTAAAGTTACAGAATATAAAACCAACATTCAAAAATTAGTCACATTTCTATACACCAACAACAAAATATCTGAAAGAGCAATAAAGCAATTCCATTTATAATAACTTTAAAACAATAAAAATATTCAGGGATAAGTTTATCAAACAAGGTAGTGAAAGATCTGTATACTGAAAACTATAAGGCATGGATGAAAGAGACAGAAGTCACAAATAAAGCAAAAATATCCCTGGATGAGGAAGAGTTAACATCACTAAACATCCATACTATCCAAATCTGTCTGAAGTTTTAATGGTCAAAGAATACAAGATCAGATCAGATCAGATCAGTCGCTCAGTCGTGTCCGACTCTTTGCGACCCCATGAACCGCAGCACGCCAGGCCTCCCTGTCCATCACCAGCTCCCGGAGGTCACTCAGACTCGCATCCATCGAGTCAGTGATGCCATCCAGCCATCTCATCCTCTGTCGTCCCCTTCTCCTCCTGCCCTCAATCCCTCCCAGCATCAGAGTCTTCTCCAATGAGTCAACTCTTCCCATGAGGTGGCCAAAATACTGGAGTTTCAGCTTTAGCATCATTCCTTCCAAAGAAATCCCAGGGCTGATCTCCTCCAGAATGGACCGGTTGGATCTCCTTGCAGTCCAAGGGACTCTCAAGAGTCTTCTCCAACACCACAGTTCAAAAGCATCAATTCTTCGGGGCTCAGCCTTCTTCACAGTCCAGCTCTCACATCCATACATGACCACAGGAAAGACCATAGCCTTGACTAGGCGAACCTTTGTTGGTAAAGTAATGTCTCTGCTTTTGAATATGCTATCTAGGTTGGTCATAACTTTCCTTCCAAGGAGCAAGCGTCTTTTAATTTCATGGCTACAGTCACCATCTGCAGTGATTTTGGAGCCCAGAAAAACAAAGTCTGACACTGTTTCCACTGTTTCCCCATCTATTTCCCATGCAGTGATGGGACCAGATGCCATGATCTTCGTTTTCTGAATGTTGAGCTTTAAGCCAACCTTTTCACTCTCCACTTTCACTTTCATCAAGAGGCTTTTTAGCCCCTCTTCACTTTCTGCCATAAGGGTGGTGTCATCTGCATATCTGAGGTTATTGATATTTCTCCCGGCAATCTTGATTCCAACTTCTGTTTCTTCCAGTCCAGCATTTCTCATGATGTACTCTGCATATAAGTTAAATAAACAAAGAATACAAACTTCCAGTTAAAAGATGAATAATTTTTATGAGCCAGCTATTGAGTATGCGACGGTGGTTAACAATACTGTATTATACACTTGGGGCTTCTCAGGTGGCTCAGTGGTAAAGAATCTGCCTGCCAATGCAGGAGACACAGATGTGATACCTGAGTCAGAAAGATCTCCTGAAGAAGGAAATGGCAACCCACTCCAGTATTCTTGCCTGGAGAATCCCATGGACAGAGCAGCCTGGCAGGCTGTATAACTCTCTGTTAAAGAGCCAACCTCATGCGAAGAGTTAACTCATTGGAGAAGACTCTGATGCTGGGAGGGATTGGGGGCAGGAGGAGAAGGGGACGGCGGAGGATGAGATGGCTGGATGGCATCACTGACTCGATGAATGCGAGTCTGAGTGACCTCCGGGAGTTGGTGATGGACAGGGAGGCCTGGCGTGCTGCGATTCATGGGGTCGCAAAGAGTCTGACATGACTGAACGACTGATCTAATCTGAAAGAGTCAAACATGACTTAGCTTCTAAGCAACCACAACAATTACATATTTGAAAGTTGCTGAGGAAGTAAATATTGAATGTTCACACTACAAAAAGTTAATTGTAATTATGTGAGGTGTTGGATATGTTAACTAACCTAATTATGGTAGTCATTTAACAATATGTATGTCTCAACTCATTAAACCTATACAATGTTATATGTCAATTATATCTCAATAAAGCTGGAAAAAATAACAGGAATAATTTTTTCAAGGCACAGATCAGATGTAGGATCTGGGGATCTGTTCATGGTTGGGACACTTTGAGATCCCCCACTCTGCTTTGTTCTTTTTCTCCACTAAGAAGTTTGCTGGAGACTTTCCCCTAGCATTTCGAGATCACATAGTGTGACGCAAGGGACTAAAATTAGAAAGTCAGATGGAATTATGTTTATTTTTTTTCTTATGGGTATTAAGAAGAATTTGTTCACCCCAAAAGCAGGCCAAAACTAGTAAACTCAGACTCTACATGTCAGTTAACAGAAAATAAGGTTGCTAAAAAAATAACAAACATATTTCTAACTAAAAAAATTAAGTCCGATAGGAGTAACTTGAGTGTCTAATGCATCATGTGACAGAGTTCACTGAAGCTAATCTTTAGAATCTCACAGAATTTTGGAAGCATTTCTCTGATGAGCATTAGTTGTGTTAGTTGAAGTGGAAACATTGTCTAATGGCAACCATCTCTTTTAACACCATGTTGCTGCTGCTGCTAAGTCGCTTCAGTCGTGTCTGACTCTGTGCGACCCTACAGACGGCAACCCACCAGGCTCCCCCATCCCTGGGATTCTCCAGGCAAGAACACTGGAGTGGGTTGCCATTTCCTTCTCCAATGCATGAAAGTGAAAAGTCAAAGTGAAGTTGCTCACTCGTGTCAGACTCTTAGCGACCCCATGGACTGCAGCCCACCAGGCTCCTCCATCCATGGGATTTGCCAGGCAAGAGTACTGGAGTGGGGTGCCATTGAACACAACCTAAAATGGCATGTTAGACCAATCCAGAAGCCAGGGAATGTAAAATCTAAGTTATTTCTATCTTTTGCCCACAAGCAACTTTTAAGAGCTGGCAGTCGGTATTTCAAAGCCTTACTGGTTTTTTTGTGGTAGTTGTTTTGTTTTCTTTTCTGGATTGGTTAATTTTGAACACTGAGGCTATCATTTTATTTTACTATTAATAAGAAAAGTGATCTGACTTAAGGTTAAAGGGAATATCTTTTTTATTCTCCTTTTACAATGCTTAACATGTCCCAACTAGCAACAAGAGCATCACAATTACTTTTCAATGGGCAGAATTTTTCAACCAAAGCAGAAATGGCAGAAGTGTTTCACCACGGAAAGTACCCTAAGAAGAGGCTAAATTATGAGGAATCTTCATCTAAAATCACACTAGTGTTCTCAAACTAAAGGAAACTTGCTAATCAGATCAGATCAGTCGCTCAGTCGTGTCCGACTCTTTGTGACCCCATGAACCGCAGCACGCCAGGCCTCCCTGTCCATCACCAGCTCCCGGAGGTCACTCAGACTCGCATCCATCGAGTCAGTGATGCCATCCAGCCATCTCATCCTCTGTCGTCCCCTTCTCCTCCTGCCCTCAATCCCTCCCAGCATCAGAGTCTTCTCCAATGAGTCAACTCTTCGCATGAGGTGGCCAAAATACTGGAGTTTCAGCTTTAGCATCATTCCTTCTAATAGTTATATTCATTAATTTTATCTCCTTTGGTTCATTAATTTTATGTTGTTGACTGTGAAAATGATAGTGTGCTTCCAGCCTGAAGATTATAAGACTTCCTTTGCAAGTTTTTCATTATCACACTGGTCCAAATTAGATTAAACTACATTCATGGCACATGAGCAAAACCAAGTAAATAAAGTTTGTGTTTTATGAATGAACCGAGCGGATGACCAATTAAAAAGAAAAAGGCTCTAAAATGTCTTCTGGGTGGAAATATGTTGCCCTGGTCGTAATGAGGCTGCAGTCAGGGGCAACAGGACTGATGTTTGATAACAATCCCATTCAGATCATGGGCGATTATCTGTAATAATATCCCATTTTGTGCACCAAGAAATAGGGTTAGGGCAAGTTAGAATAATCATTAGTCAAGAGCATATTTTGCTAAAGATGGAGATCTTTGGTCACACGGTACCATTTTCTTCATGTCCTTTTCTAGCCTGTGTCTGTCTATGGAGGAAAAACGTGTATCTTCCCCATAAGACAATGACAGAAATAGGCTGTGGATATGAGTCTATGTCCAGTCAGCAGCAATATGCATAATAATATGTGGCACAGCTTGTGTAATGAAGTTCCCAGCATGCAGTCTGGAAAGGTATCCTCCAGTGTGTAAGGGTGATTTATTTCCTCTGTCAAGAGGCAGGACAGCCAGGACTTGTCCTTCCCTACTGTACCTGCAAAAATACTCTGTCATCTTGGGAAGCGGTAATGGGTTCCACGAAAGCTGTACAGGGGCATTGTTTTGAACCTTTCATTCAGTTGAGCTTTGTCCCATGCCTTTTAATTCTGTGACTGAAACATTACAGGGGATTTCTTCAAAAACAATGCCATCTCTAGTGAAAAGGGCTACCATGTTGTACTATTGCCTCGCATGCAGTATTTAGGATGATGAATAAAAGCACTTTTGCTGTGGTAGAAGTATATAGAAAGTGAGAGGAAACAGCTTTGTATATAATGTAACAACTTTCTCTCTAGTCAGGGTATAAGAAAAATAAGATTTGTGTTTGCTCCTTAAAATTATTGAAGTCGATACATTTACATAAACAAGATTTCTAGTACTAAAATGTAGCTATTAACTATACAGCTCTATTTAGATTAGATTTTAATCTCAAATTTTAATTTCCTTTTGACCTTTTAAAAGATAGAGCAGTTTGTCTAATGATACCTCTCTTTCCAAGTCAGAGCTTTATTTTTAAATAAATAAAGTAAATGAAATTTTAAAATGTAAACTAAATAATTCTTCTCTATCATCTCTAACTATACTAATCATTAAATAGTAAAACATGTTTTATTTTTCAGAAGATCAGAAAATCAAGAGAATAAAACTGAACTGCAAATATCCTAGTATTGGAATAAGTTATTTATTACTAAGATTTTTAATACAAATGTTTTTTGTAAATGCTTTATATTTTGCATTTCCTCATCTAATTTTTATTTTAAAAACCATCATTAATCTCTTTTAGAAAATACATCTTTCATTATGTATTGCTAGCATTTCAAAAACATGCATCTTGAAGTCTTAGTAAGAATTTCATTTGGGCAACTAACCAGTGGAAATGGATGTGATTTGTCTATAGATAAAATGCTTATCAGTGCTGAAAGGCTAACATAAGGGTAAACAATTTTTCAAAGAAAGAAGAAAAATACAAAATTTGTCTTAATGTTCAATTCAGATAACTCTGATGAAAATATTACTTGGGACTTAAATTCTAATGTGTTTTTCTTAGAAAAGCATGGTAGTTATTTGGCCAAATTCACTGAACAAGCATAACTTTGCAGGTCAGATCTTAGATGGCACATGCTTGGGTTTAGACAGTTTCATCAGCAACTCCACCACTTCCTATCTGCATAGCTGTAGACAAGTCACCTATGTCAGACTCTTTATCTGTAGCACAGGGGTAATAATTTTTCAGTTGTGATCATCCATAATGTTTTACCAAGTTAAATTAATTTTGTAGAAGTTTTGGCACAGCAACTGGGATTGAGTAAGTGTGTTTGGTATACATACTGCATTCAATAAGCATTTCTATGTCACTTCAATGGGGAAGGCAATGGCACCCCACCCCAGTACTCTTGCCTGGAAAATCCCATGGATGGAGGACCCTGGTGGGCCGCAGTCCATGGGGTCGCTAAGAGTCGGACACGACTGAGCGACTTCACTTTCACTTTTCACTTTTATGCATTGGAGAAGGAAATGGCAACCCACTCCAGTGTTCTTGCCTGGAGAATCCCAGGGATGGGGGAGCCTGGTGGGCTGCCGTCTATGGGGTCACACAGAGTCGGACACGACTGAAGCGACTTAGCATGTCACTTCAAATTCTGCTACACAGCATTTCTATACTTTCCACTTTGGCCACTAGAACGTTTTGCTTTCTATGGATTCAGATTCTAAGCCCCACAGATCCTACTGTGGGGATCCCTTTGATCTTTCTCTAATGTTCTTTCATGCATTTTAATCTAGTAGTATTTTATTCTATCTTCAACAATGACTTATTACTTAGCATGTAGGGCTTGAAAGCAAACTGTTTCAAAGATTAAATCAGCTCCTTTCATTTGGACAGCTCTAGCCATTGTCTTTGACTTACATATTGTTGTTGTTTAGTTGCTAAATCATGTCCTACTCTTTTTGACCCTGTGGACAATGGCCTGTCAGGCTCTTCTGTCCATGGGAATATCACCAGCAAGAATACTGGAATGGGTTGCCATTTCCTTCTCGAGGGGATCTTCCTGACCCAGGCAGCAAACCCATGTGTCCTGCAGTGGCAGGATTCTTCACCATTGAACAAGCAGGGGAGCCCTGGATTATATAGAGATATTATTTTTTTTATGGTAGTATTTTATGCCTATGCTTCTAAATAAATTTAAATCTAAAGGGAGGGTGAAGACCTGGGAAGAGCAGTGAGCTACATGTACTGAAATTTCTATTGGTGATAACAAGTGTTACTCTAAAATGAAAGAGCTGAAGCATAAAAACAAGAGAGGTTTACTTTACTCTTCAGAACTTACTGTCTTTCTCTATACCCTTATTTCTATTGGACTATTACCTTGGCTATGAGCTTTTCACACATTTAGTTCAGTTCAGTTCAGTCGCTCAGTCGTGTCCGACTCTTTGCATGTAATCCTTGCAGTAACCATGTGAGTATATGTTATTAATCCTACTTTAAAGGAAACCATGTTTTGAGAGGCTGGGTAACTTTCCCAAGGTCACAGAGTGACTAGGCAAGAACCAGAACTCAAACTGAGTCTTGCCTTACTCCATACCAATGCTCTCTGCTGCTGCTGCTAAGTCGCTTCAGTCGTGTGACCCCATAGACGGCAGCCCACCAGGCTCCCTCGTCCCTGGGATTCTCCAGGCAAGAACACTGGAGTGGGTTGCCATTTCCTTCTCCGCCAATGCTCTCTACTCAGCTGTAAAACATTTCCTTTTCTCTTCTTCCTTTTCCTCCTGTGACTCCTCCTCTTCTCTCTCTCCTTCCTTCCCTCTCTCACATCTTCTCCTTTAGGTAATCCTGATGTAGAATGGAAAATAAATCTGTGAAAGTGAAGTTGCTCAGTCGTTTCCAACTCTTTGCAACCCCATGGACTGTCGTCTACCAGGCTCCTCCATCCATGGGATTTTCCAGGCAAGAATTCTAGAGTGAATTGTCATTTCCTCCTCCAGGGGAATAAATCCATACAGTGTTAAATAATCTCTGTATTCTATTTTCTAAAAAAAAAAAAAAAATGTGTAGACCCATGCCTTTTCTCTACATCAGTGACCTTCAGTAGAAATAAGCTTCTATGACTTGGTGACTTCTATTCAACTTGGGGTCAAGTTATTCTCATATGGTGAACAGAGAGATTAAGATTTAGCATTAGTAGCAAAGACAATTCTGAGGTTAGGATCTATAAGATCAGAATCAGATGTGTTGTCCAGAGGAGAGTTAAGCTGCTACCTAAGTTGGGAAAATCAGGGTTTACAATCAAGAAGACAAAAGACAATACTGTGGATCAAGATCTCATTCAAAGAAATAGCAGGGGAGAGAGAACTCTTAGAAATTTTGTATAACTTCCCTGACCCTTAGCTTTCTCATCTAAAATATTGAGTTAAGGAAATTGGACATGCTGCATGAAATGGACCTAACAATTCCTGACATTGATGTAACACAATCAAAAGGCCCACCAGGGAAGAAAACCCTAGTGTTTTAAATACATGATTATAACTTTGACTTATAGTTTAAGATTTTCTATAAAACCATGTTCCTCAAATATCAAAGTGTTCTGCTCAACACAGGATAACATGGCCATTCATGAGTCAGTGCCCTCTATATGTGCATGGGTGTCTAGAATCCAAATATCAGTATTTATTTACATAAATGTATTTAAAGTTTTTAAATGGGATATTTGTTGTTGTTTTTCAATTGCTAAGTCATGTCTGACTCTTTGCAATCTCATGGACTGCAGAATGCCAGGCTTCCTTATCTTTCACTATCTCCTGGAGTTTGCTCAAACTCATGTCTACTGAGTCGGTGATCCCATCCAAACAACTCATCCTCTGTCACTCCCTTCTCCTCCTGCCCTCAATTGTTCCCAGCAACAGAGTCTTTTCCAGTGAGTTGGCTCTTTGCATCAGGTGACCAAAGTGTTGGAACTTCAGCTTCAGCAACAGTCCTTCCAATGAATATTCAGGATTGATTTCCTTTAGGATTGACTGGTTTGATCTCCTTGCTGTCTAAGGGACTCTCAAGGGTCTTCTCTAGCACCACAGTTCAAAAGCATCAGTTTTTCAGCACTCAGCATTCTTTATGGTCCAACTCTCACATTTGTACATGACTACTAAAAAAACCATAGCTTTGATTAGATGGACCTTTGTTGGCAAAATGATGTCTGTGCTTTTTATACACTCTAGTTTTGTCATAGCTTTTCTCCCAAGGAGCAAGTGTCTTTTAATTTCGTGGCTGCAGTTGCCATCTGCAGTGATTTTGGAGCCCAACAAAACATAAAGTCTCTCACTGTTTCTACTTTTTCCCCATCTATTTGTCATGAAGTGATGGGACTGGATGCTATAACCTTAGTTTTTGGAATGTTGAGTTTTAAGCCAGCTTTTTCACTCTCCTCTTTCACATTCATCAGGAGGCTCTTTAGTTCTTTGCTTTCTGTCCTTAGAATTGTATCATATGTATATCTGAGGTTGTTGATATTTCTTTCAGCACTCTTGATTCCAGCTTGTGATTCATCCAGCCCAGCCAGTTGCATTATGTACTCTGCATAAAAGTTAAATAAGCAGGGTGAGAGTTTATGGCCTTGCTATACTCTTTTCACAATTTTGAGCCAGTCCATTGTTTCATGTCCAGTTCTGACTGTTGATTCTTGTCCTGCATACACGTTTCTCAGGAGGCAGGTAAGGTGGTATGGTATTCCCATCACTTAAAGAATTTCCACAGTTTGTTCTCATCCACAGAGTCAAAGATTTTAGCATAGCCAATGAAGTGGGAGTTGATGTTCTCCTGGAATCCTCTTGCTTTTTCTATGATCCAACAGATGTTGGCAATATGATCTCTGGTTCCTTTGTCTTTTCTAAATTCAACTTGTACCTCTGGAAGCTCTTGGTTCACATACTGCTGAAACCTAGCTTAAATCTGTGGGATACTGTAAAAGCCGTCCTAAGGGGAAAGTTCATAGCAATACAGGCATACCTCAAGAAACAAGAAAAAAGTCAAATAAATAATCTAACTCTACACCTAAAGCAACTAGAAAAGGAAGAAATGAAGAACCCCAGGGTTAGTAGAAGGAAAGAAATCTTAAAAATTAGGGCAGAAATAAATGCAAAAGAAACAGAAGAGACCATAGCAAAAATCAACAAAGCCAAAAGCTGGTTCTTTGAAAGGATAAATAAAATTGACAAACCATTATCCAGACTCATCAAGAAACAAAGGGAGAAAAATCAAATCAATAAAATTAGAAATGAAAATGGAGAGATCACAACAGACAACACAGAAATACAAAGGATCATAAGAAACTACTATCAGCAATTATATGACAATAAAATGGACAACATGGAAGAAACGGACAAATTCTTAGAAAAATACAACTTTCCAAAACTGGATCAGGAAGAAATAGAAAATCTTAACAGACCCATCATAAGCACGGAAATTGAAACTGTAATCAGAAATCTTTCAGCAAACAAAAGCCCAGGTCCAGACAGCTTCATAGCTGAATTCTACCAAAAATTTAGAGAAGAGCTAATACCTACTCAAACTCTTCCAGAAAATTACAGAGGAAGGTAAACTTCCAAACTCATTCTATGAGGCCACCATCACCCTAATACCAAAACCGGACAAAGATGCCACAAAAAAAGAAAACTACAGGCCAATATCACTGATGAACATAGATGCAAAAATCCTTAACAAAATTCTAGCAATCAGAATCCAATAACATATTAAAAAGACACCATGACCAAGTGGGCTTTATCCTAGGGATACAAGGATTCTTCAATATCTGCAAATCAATCAATGTAATACACCATATTAACAAATTGAAAAATAAAAACCATATGATTATCTCAATAGATGCAGAGAAAGCCTTTGACAAAATTCAACATCCATTTACAATAAAAACTCTCCAGAAAGCAGGAATAGAAGGAAGAACATAACTCAACATAATAAAAGCTATGTATGATAAACCCACAGCAAGCATTATCCTCAATGGTGAAAAATTGAAAGCATTTCCTCTAACGTCAGGAACAAGACAAGGGTGCCCACTTTCACCATTAATATTCAACATAGTTTTGGAAGTTTTGGCCACAGCAATCAGAGCAGAAAAAGAAATAAAAGTAATCCAAATTGGGAAAGAAGAAGTAAAACTCTCACTGTTTGCAGATGACATGATCCTCTACATAGAAAACCCTGAAGACTCCACCAGAAAATTACTAGAACTAATCAATGAATATAGTAAAGTTGCAGGATACAAAATCAACACACAGAAATCCCTTGTATTCCTGTACACTAATAATGAGAAAATAGAAAGAGAAATTAAGGAAACAATTTCATTCACCATTGCAATGAAAAGAATAAAATACTTAGAAATATATCTATCTAAAGAAACTAAAGACCTATATATAGAAAACTATAAAACACTGGTGAAAGAAATCAAAGAGGACACTAACAGATGGAGAAATATACCATGTTCATGGATTGGCAGAATCAATATAGTGAAAATGAGTATACTACCCAAAGCAATTTATAGATTCAATGCAATCCCTATCAAGCTACCAATGGTATTCTTCACAGAGCTAGAACAAATAATTTCACAATTTGTATTGAAATACAAAGAACCTCGAATAGCCAAAGCTATCTTGAGAAAGAAGAATGGAACTGGAGGAATCAACCTGCCTGACTTCAGGCTCTACTACAAAGCCACAGTCATCAAGACAGTATGGTACTGGCACAAAGACAGAAATATAGATCAATGGAACAAAATAGAAAGCCCAGAGATAAATCCACGCATATATGGACACCTTATCTTTGACAAAGGAGGCAAGAATATACAATGGATTAAAGACAATCTCTTTAACAAGTGGTGCTGGAAAAACTGGTCAAACACTTGTAAAAGATTGAAACTAGAGCACCTTCTAATACCATACACAAAAGTAAACTCAAAATGGATTAAAGATCTAAATGTAAGACCAGAAACTATAAAACTCCTAGAGGAGAACATAGGCAAAACACTCTCCAACATACATCACAGCAGGATCCTCTATGACCCACCTCCCAGAATATTGGAAATAAAATCAAAAATAAACAAACGGGACCTAATTAAACTTAAAAGCTTCTGCACAACAAAGGAAACTATAAGCAAGGTGAAAAGACAGCCTTCAGAATGGGAGAAAATAATAGCAAATGAAGCAACAGACAAACAACTAATCTCAAAAATATACAAGCAACTCCTACAGCTCAATTCCAGAAAAATAAATGACCCAATCAAAAAATGGGCCAAAGAACTAAATAGACCTTTATCCAAAGAAGACATACAGATGGCTAACAAACACATGAAAAGATGCTCAACATCACTCATTATCAGAGAAATGCAAATCAAAACCACTATGAGGTACCATTTCACGCCAGTCAGAATGGCTGTGATCCAAAAGGCTACAAGCAATAAATGCTGGAGAGGGTGTGGAGAAAAGGGAACCCTCTTATACTGTTGGTGGAAATGCAAACTAGTACAGCCACTATGGAGAACAGTATGGAGATTCCTTAAAAAACTGGGAATAGAACTGCGTTATGATCCAGCAATCCCACTGCTGGGCATACACACTGAGAAAACCAGAATTGAAAGAGACACGTGTACCTCAATGTTCATTGCAGCACTGTTTATAATAGCCAGGACATGGAAGCAACCCAGATGTCCATCAGCAGATGAATGGATAAGCAAGCTGTGTTACATATACACAATGGAGTATCACTCAGCCATTAAAAAGAATACATTTGAATCAGTTCTAATGAGGTGGATGAAACTGGAGCCTATTATACAGAGTGAAGTAAGCCAGAAAGAAAAACACCAATACAGTATACTAACACATATATATGGAATTTAGAAAGATGGTAACAATAACCCTGTATACGAGATAGCAAAAGAGACATTGATATAGAGAACAGTCTTTTGGACTCTGGGAGAGGGAGAGAGTGGGATGATTTGGGAGAATGGCATTGAAATACGTATAACATCATATATGAAACGAGTCGCCAGTCCAGGCTTGATGCACGATGCTGGATGCTTGGGGCTGGTACACTGGGATGACCCAGAGGGATGGTATGGGGAGGGAGAAGGGAGGAAGGTTCAGGATGGGGAACACGTATACCTGTGGCAGATTCATTTTGATATATGGCAAAACCAATACAATATTGTAAAGTTAAATAAAATTAAATTAAAAAGAAAAAAAGAAAATTAAAAAAAAAAGAATTTTAAGCATTACCTTGCTAGTGGGAATTTAGTATAACACAAATACGGGGTCACATTTTTAATGGTGATAATGATACATGTTTTCATTTTAAATTTTAAATTCATAAAACTATTATTTAAATATTTTCTGTCTCTGAAATTAAGTAGTCTGAGCAAATCCTTGAGTGTAACAACTAAGTGGTGAGTGGTATCATGACATAGTCAATTAATTTATTAATTAACCAAACACCCATAGGAACCTTGATGATTAATCATATACCATTCCAAATTTTTATTTTTAGTCATATACAATTTTTTTAGCTATAATGTGATATTGATAAAAGACATAACACATAATAAAAGATGAAACAAAGGTGAGTAAGGAGAATTTCTAAAGATGATCTTTATTTACTTCCATATGATCAGACTTCTAAGCTACCTTCATCTTGAGCAGTATCAAGATGTGTCTAGTACTGCAGAAGCTAATGTCAAAAGAAAAAAAAAAAAACAGTGATGAATATATCCAATTCGTATTTTTATCTACTAAGATGATGACTCTCCTGGAGAAGGCAATGGCAACCCACTCCAGTCTTCTTGCCTGGAGAACCCCATGGGCAGAGGAGCCTGGCAGACTACAGTCTGTGGGGTCGCAAACCAAACCAAGATGATGACTCTAAGTATATATTATGTGTCATTTGCTGGATGTTCTTGCAAACAGCCTAAAATACCCATCATACAGAGGGAAAAATAACACAAAAATTGTCTTTCAAAAGAATTTAATGAAAAATATAAAAAATTTAATTCAGCTAAGAATCCTTGTCTGTTTTGAAAAAAGTTATAATTCAATCTACATGCTAATAGACAGTCTCTCAATTTGAATATGATGTGTTATTTCATAAATTTGTTCAAAATCAAGACATGTTATTTTTCATAATACAATTAAGTTCGAGTAAATTAATTGCTATGAATGACTTGTTAAGTGGCAAAGGTTGAATTTTGTCTTTCTACGCTATAAAATTTATCAAAGTATGACAGTCAGTTTTGTAATATAATCTTTTCCAACATGCTAATATAAATTACTTTTTATAAAATAACATTTTTGTCACATTCCATATACATATACAATTATAAAGGGATTTTTTTAAACAACAAGCAAGCTCCTCAAAATTATGAGCTTTTGAGAAAGATATTTGAGTTAAAGATGTAGAAAAACTCAATGTAGTTGAGGATAGAATTTGAGGGTACATTTGGATTCTGTGCAGAAATACTCTGTTGACTTCCACTCCAAAGGCAACAATGTGTTTCTAGTCTTCTGACTAGACAGAGTTATCAGTTAGACTAAAAGAAAAGTCACAATTGGTATTCTAAAGTTTTCTATTAAATTTTTGAATAATGTACAATGAAGCCATATTTCATAACACATGCCATCAGATTTGCTGATGATTCACTCAGGGGAATGCTTTCGGAAGATTAAAACCTCAATGGACTATGACTTTCTCTGTCTATCCTCCCACCCACCCATCCATCCATCCATCTGCAAATATACCTCTACTACTACTAGTAAGTCGCTTCAGTCGTGTCCTACTCTGTGTGACCCCACAGACAGCAGCCTGCCAGGCTCCCCTGTCCCTGGGATTCTCCAGGCAAGAACACTGGAGTGGGTTGCCATTTCCTTCTCCAATGCATGAAAGTGAAAAGTGAAAGTGAAGTCGCTCAGTCGTGTCTGACTCCTAGCGACCCCGTGGACTAGGTTCTAATAAACCATCCAAACTGGCCATTTGCAGCTACTCACCACATTTGAGATGCTTATATTTGTGGCAGGGCTTAGAGACAGGAAAGTAATAAGGATACAGCTGATTGCTATGGAATATTTATCCTAAACCACTGAAAGGACACTATTTTGTGATTTTTTTTTGTGTTGAGTTGACTCATTGGAGAAGACTCTGATGCTGGGAGGGATTGGGGGCAGGAGGAGAAGGGGACAACAGAGGATGAGATGGCTGGATGGCATCACAGACTCGATGGATGTGAGTCTGAGTGAACTCCGGGAGTTGGTGATGGACAGGGAGGCCTGGCATGCTGCGATTCACGGGATTGCAAAGAGTTGGACACGACTGAGCAACTGAACTGAACTGAACTGTGTTACTTTAATTATGATTTCTGAGTATTCAAATAATAAAGAGCAGTTTTAGAAAATTCGTAATCATTTCTCTTCCCATTGTATTTCCTACCATATTCACTAAAACTCAGGCCCTTTGCCCTACTGTGCCATAGTTTTCCAGAAAATGCACATCCTTGAGTACTTTGCCTTGTTAGCCATAATCCCTGTTAAATCGAATATTCTTTCTTTATCCCTGCTGCCTCCATCATTTACTGGAAAAGACTGCATTTCCACTTATATCTTAAGGAAACCATAGTTTCTGCATATCAAAGTAGGTTTGCTTATTCTGTTACCAAGCCAGGAAATGGCATAAGTAAAACTTGAGACAGAAAGAGGATCTCAGAGGCAGTTATATAAGATGACAATACATTGTTCAATTGGTTGAATATGATAATAAAGCAAGGCATAAATTTAGCTACATTACTTCAAAATATGTTTTGACCTTCTGTTTGTCCCTTTTAGTTTTTACTAGACAGTCAAATATTTTGGTGGAAGGTATCAATATATTTTCAATCTGTACCCAAGTGGCTATCTTACTATATATATATATATATATATATATATATATATTTTAGCTCATGACCAACACAGTCTTTTCCAGAAACCGAACAAAACTAAATCTCAAGTGTATCAGGCTTATCTCATATTTCAAAAGATTCACAAAATTTAAGTGGGTGTTTAGCAGACAGAAAAACAAACAAAAATGTGAAAGAATCTCAATCTAAGTAATGTTTGATTGGAATCATTGCTTGGACGGTTCTTATTTCTTAATGTCAGGACTCTTGTGCCAAAATGACAGAGGAACCCTTTTGCTAATAGCGTGTGTTTCAGTGGGAGAATTTCTATTCTCTTTCAGCCTAAATTCAATGCAGTCTGATCACCAAAGCAAGGTAATACCAGCCCAGCATGCATGTGATTTAAATACACAAGTCTTGCATTTCAAGAACATTTAATATCCTCTTAGATGCCCTTAGGTAAAAGAGAGTCCCCCAATCCAGTCTTTTGTGCTTCTGCAATGATAGAAGAATAGAAAATTAAGATGATTCCTCTGACTATGGACTTTCAATCCCAGAGAGCTAGGTGAGGCGTGCAGTCTATTGACCCTTTTTCTCTATTTTTGCTCCTTGTACAAGGAGAGCCCAAAAGCAAAATCTGTGGAAAATAGCTAAGCGTTCATCCACTAGCTTTTTACCACTCAGGTACCACTAATACAAATTCAAAAAATGCTAATAAAGTCTGAAATTTCCCAGTAGGGGAGTAATGGAACACTTTTAAAAAAGGCACTTTCAGTTAATGACTAAGGCATTTTTTGCTAACAGCAATTTTGGCTTCTTATCCCAGGTGGAGAAAAATGCATTAAACAGGAGATTAAAATGTCCTTTCAACTGCTTGGTAATGCCAGCTGCTGCTGCAGGCTAAGGCATCCATGAAGTGGCATTTAGTTGATGGTGGTTCTGTTCCAGGGATGGAGCGAGTATGAAAATCTCTCTGGATGGGGGTCTCTTTAAATATGCTGTATACGCACAAATAGCAAGTGTAGGAGCTGGGCTAGGATGGTAAACTGTACAATCTGTTCATTGCATTTTGGTTGCTAATTAAGAGGTGACATACAGTATGAATGCACAGAACCTGTTGAAATTCTGTCAGGCTCTGTCTTTGCTTTCACATGTTTGAATGCTATTTAATAAGGCGTCTTAATTGAAAGCAGAGAAATATATAAAAGTAGAAGACAAATATGTTGGATTAGGATTCTGGGACAACGCGCATGTGTATTCATGATTTCTAACCCCTCGGTGGAGACAGCTACGCTACTTCATAAGCACGATATGCAAATTCCGTGATTTTCTTCTTGCTGTGGGGGATAGAACCAGAGTGGAAAGTTGGAAACAGAACGTGCAAACACAAATGTGAACTTAACAGTGACTCTGACATAAAGGAAAAATGGTTTCTGTTGCCAAGAAATACCGTTTTTTATGAGAAGGGTTTAAGGAAAGAAGATGGAAAAAAAGGGAGGGCACTGCTACTTAGCAATGTATTGTGTGTGTATATTTTTATAGTCAGAGGCATATTTTCTCTCAGTCTATCCTGAGTGTATGAAGCCAGATTAATACCAAACTGTATTTCCTGCAAATTGGCTTCATATCGTAAACATAACGAAGAAAGGGAAAAACTAGAACTAGAGCCAAAGCTATGGGTGAAGCTGGTAATGCTAGAAGCAGGAGCCCAGGGGAAGGTCAGCACGAGGAACTGATCATTCAATCTCTTTGTTTTAGTTTTATTGTTTGCATATAGGGGTTAATTAATGAGTTAAAAGATGTGAAGCTTTCTGAATTTGCCTGGCTCACAGCACGTGCTCAGAGGTGTTCATTCCATCTTCCCCATTGATTATTCTTCAATCCTGGGAAGTATCAATAGACTAGGAAAATCTGATTGTAGTAAGTTTTCTCCTTAGAATTCTCATTGCCCATGCTTCCCTTGAGCTCAAATTATTTGAATTTGTTTTACTTACAGTAACTAACGACTCTTCTACCTCTATAAATGACAGGTTGAAGTTGGCCTAAGCAACTATATACGGCTCCCACTGTAACAATCATCATCTGCTGCTGCTGCTAAGTCACTTCAGTCGTGTCCGACTCTGCGTGACCCCATAGACGTCAGCCCACCAGGCTCTCCTGCCCCTGGGATTCTCCAGGCAAGAAAACTGGAGTGGGTTGCCATTTCCTTCTCCAATGCATGAAAGCGAAAAAGTGAAAGTGAAGTCGCTCAGTCGTGTCCGACTCTTAGCGACCCCATGGACTGCAGCCCACCGGGCTCCTCCATCCATGGGATTTTCATCTAGCAAGAGCTTAAAAAGATACCTTTTGAGTTTGAAGGTAACTTTTCATTTCCACTTGTACTGTTCTTCTCTCTCCATTCTGCTCATAGAGTTGAGTATGGCTTCCTCATTTGATACTCAAATCTGTTGACATTCCTCTTTAAATTTCAGCACTATCTAAGCCCTAAAGATGTATGAACTACTGTGCATGATCAGGAAGTTAATCTGGAGCATTTGTCTTCACTGGAGCTCCATAAACCCTCTGTTTTGTAGACTGCATTCACAGTCCACTGAAACTCTGGAGTTAACAATAGGACACTGGAAACAGCCATTCATTATTATATAAATAACCAAGGAATAACTTGAGTATATAGCTTCAGCAAATGTGCTGTTCACTTTTTAAAAAAGCATCACATCTATAGCAAGAGAAGGAGTTTGGGGACTTCCCTGGTGCTCCAGTGGTTAGGAGCTCACCTTCCAATGCATAGGATGCAAGTTCAGTCCTGGTAGGAGAGCTACGAACCCACAGGCCTCTTGGCCAAAAACCCAAAACATAAAACAGAAGCAATATTGAAACAAATTCAATGAAGACTTTAAAAATGGTCCACATCAAAAAATAAATTCTTTAAAAAGAAAAGAACTAACTGGTGTCTCATTGAGCATACCAGAATCAAGGAAAACTGAATAGTAATTGGTAGCTATTTAGGTGACTCTAGAGAAAGGGAGGAAGGGATGGACGATGAGTCATGTTCACTTCTGAGATCAGATTCCATCTCTGAAGCAAGAATCCAGATACCTTTATATTAAGGTATAATGTTTTTTAAAATACCAAATCTTCAAATTGTCAGAAATTCGATTGCAAAGATTCTCCATAGTTTATATCACTGCCTTTTGTCAATACTGGACATATAGTTACTAAGAAATACTATGTCCAGGGCACTTAGAGGTGGGACTAAAATAAGAATGAGCTGAGATGGTCTCCCAGGCAGCCTTGAAATAAATACGTTAGCTCCCTAACCATAGAGCAGAGCAGTTGTGCAGAAAGTTCTATACTGAGAGGCTCTGAAACTCTTCCACATATTAGTAAGACTGTAAATATTATTAGAGATTTCAGACTCCTAATCACTAAGAAAATAAAACCATACCAATAACCTCAATTACAAGTCACTTTACAGTGTTACTTACCGTAAGAATTTAGTTTTCCTTGGTAAATGCCAGTTAAAAACATAGCAATTACATGTTCTTGCAGATTACTTGGTGACTCTATTTCTAAAGTTTTCGTGACTTGCCCTCTGATTTTATAACCGAAATAATTTCTTTACCCTATAATTACTTGCTATGTAAATACCTGTCAATAGATGATTGACTCTGGCCATTTCCATTTAATTAAAAGGTCAACACCGACACATAAATACTTTTTTACTTAATGATAATATTTGTACCTGTAGCCACAAAAGTAGCTTAGTATCCAAGACAAATTTATTTTTGCTGTGCACACTGAGATACACAATATGAATTTGATGTTACAGGCATGTGGCATCAAATTCCCTATGTGACAATTGTAAGTGTTATGTCATTTGTAGATAACAATGTAATAAATGCATATAGAAATATTACATAAAAGTATTACTCATGTATAAAGTTATTGAATTAGTATATAGATTAGGTAATAATAGTGACTGGGACAGAATCATTCCAGAGATTTTTCTCTTCAGTTGCAAAATATAACTGAATAACTGAGTAACTATTCTCATAATCCTTCTCCTTTGAGTACAGGAGAGAAAATAGGAACTAGAGAGGGATAGGACTTATAATATCTCGCCCTCTGTTCCTAGGCAAGTCTGTGGGGATGGGAGGGTGAAATGGAGCAGAAAGGCAGAAGAGGTCAGATGGGTTATGTGACAGGAGTAAGGAGCAGGCTGATTGAATTTGCAAATGATATGGAATTGGGAGTTGTTAAGAACACAGGGGAAGATATACGCTGTGAGTGTTGCTAGATAACTTAAGTTTGAGTAAATTGATCTTCTGGAACTTTGAAAACATACCCTCTGCATACTTTGGCTCTACTTTTTCTTTGTCATAGGATTTATTAGTTGCTCTTCTAGAAAATAACCAATGAGTATTCCATTGTCCGTTCAACAAATATGTACCCAAAATGTTCCTGTCCTTTTTCACTCCAAGGAAGGATACAGAGATGAAAATATATACAATCACTATTTTTATAGCTTTCCTGTCTTAAAACCATACTTGCCTCAGAATGTTTTAGTTAAGTGTAGGATACATGGCAACTTGAGTTTGGGAGGATGTTACCTGGCTTTAATTTGAAATTTCTTACAAAGATTAATTCGGAGTTTAATCTGAAGGAGAATATCACAGACACTTTTGCAAAACCATCCTTTATGTCAGCTATATTAAAAAGACAGAAAACAGTGAAGGTTTTGGTGAGTTGGTAGCTGGAAGCGCCCTCAATCCTGTTGCCCTTTCTTTAGGTTGGAGAAATACACTTATGCTTCAAAGAATTTGGCCTCCTTTGCCATATCTGAAATGTCTCATTCTTACTTTAATTGAATGTGGCATCATTTGTGAGTGATTCAGGGTGCCTGGCTGTCCATCCTTTAAGGAGGAGTCTCTGCTCTTCAATGGCTGGTGAATGAGAGAGCATGGTCCTTCACTCTCCGCCTCATTAACCTTCTCCTGGTTCACCACTTTTCCACGCAGCTCTAGTAGCTCTTAAAAAAAAAAAAAAGAAAGAAAGAAATACTCTGGGAATGAATATAGACCTCATAATATGATATGAAGAAATGTAGGTCATGAAAATTTCAAGCCTGATAGAAATAGTTAATGCTCATTTATGCAATGACCTATGTTGTGTAATTTATTTATAACTTCTAAATGTTATAACATTCTTTTAAAACTTATCTCCTGTCAGTTTTCTTACAGTGCCCCAGGGAAAATTTTAAACTTGAAAGTTCCAACATTGCGGATTTATCAAAGTGAAAGAATTTCTCAGATTCTCTTTTCACTCGGTTTCATGGATTTTTTACATTGGAGAGTTAATATAGCTTAAAAAAAAATCTCTCTGTTAAAAAAAAAAAAAAAAAATTACCTCTAGGCTGAGACCATATTTGGAGAGCTTCTGCTCTGAAGCAGTTTTGAGGTTATTTACATAAGAGAAGGAAACTGGAATTATAACTGAAGTTATTTAAATGACAAAATTCACTAAACTTGATGCTATGATAATGTCTGATGAATATACACATTTTCTAAAGAAAATCAGATAAAATCTTATTCAGTTAAAGCTCTTTCTAGTTTATAGTGAAAAAGCCTTGTTTTAAAGTGTTATTTTTAAAGCATTTTACAGACTGTGAACTCAACCATTTTTTAAAGGAAGATGTTTATTCTTAATAACAGTAACTTATAGAATTGGTTAAAAAGGGCAGACTATTTCATAGCCATCTTGCCACTATTGCAGCATTCAGAGCCCAAAATAGAAAATATTACTGAAAGATCACCTCCCAGGACTTAGAAAAAAAATACTCTACATAGGGAATCACCTGTTTGTGGCTTTAACATATCCTTTTAACAAATCTATACATGGCTTAGAGCTATAAATTCTTTCAACAGCAGGCCTACCTAAACACCTTGAAACCTAGAAATTTAGCCAGTGCCTTTAAGTATGATTAACACTCAGAGTGTAGCAAATCATGCTGTCATGCTTGTGCGCCCATATATATGGGGGTCTAAATTACCACTCACTGATTACTATTTAATTAAAGAAGAAAAGTACAGGTAAATTGTTCCTGTCAGCATAAAGTCTATGGACACGTTCAGTGACTGTCACTCAGTTAAAATAGTCCCAGAGTGATTAGGTACCTGCAGGGTACACAGAGTATATCATTTCTTTCAAAAACAAAGCAAGTCTTTTTCGGGGGATGGTATTATATTTGTTGTGCATCTCTTTCTGTGTGTAGTTGTGTGACTTGGTTACTTTGAGACAAGACTTTGTTGTGAAAATTACACTATGCAGCAGTTTTAGCCCAGCTACATTTCATGGCATTGGCTATTTTTCTTATTGTTCATATTCATATTTAAGGCATTTAAACATGTAAAAATGTAACTTGAAGTACAGGCTAGGTTTCTAATGATGAAGAACATGTTTTCTCCTAAAATGTTGGTTCATAGCACTCTCTTTAGGCTGCAGTCCATGGGGTCGCTAGGAGTCAGACACAGCTGAGTGATTTCACTTTCACTTTTCACTTTCATGCATTGGAAAAGGAAACAGCAACCCATTCCAGTGTTCTTGCCTGGAGGATCCCAGGGACAGGGGAGCCTGGTGGGCTGCTGTCTCTGGGGTCGCACAGAGTCGGACACGACTGAAGCAACTTAGCAGAAGCAGCAGCAGCAGCACTCTCTTATCCTCTGCCCCCAAGCACCTCCTCCACTCCTCTGTCCCATTGACAGGCTTTACCTTTAGAGTTCTTGTAAGTGTTCTAGCATTCTGCCCTTAGACTTGATCAACATGGTTCTGGACCCTAGGATTTGGAAGTATGCACTATGACCCTTTCTCCACTGTCTCTCTCCTAAGGTAGACAAGATCCACTGGGCTGGCTCAGGGGACAAACTCAGTTGGGATTCATAATCCTCTAGTTAGATGACATCACAGGACCATGGGACCCTATAATGTCCTGCACAAATATACTTGAGAAGTCTCCCCAGGCCTGTGCTAAGGGTCTTCTAGGTCCCTTCTCCTCAGGGCACCAGTGTGCTTTTCCCAAAGGGAGAAGGAGATGAAGGTTTTGTCAGGTGAGCATGAAGATGATGATCCCTGGGGCAGAAAGAAAAGTGGTAGGTAATTGCCTAGAGGCCCATAGAACTCATGTCTGGCCCATGAAAGGAGTGGACCTGGTCTCATTGATCCACATAGTCTTTCCTAACTTCCATGATAAGGTCAAATACCTCTATTATTTTAGAAGCCTTGAGATCATTATGTGGTAATGATCGTGGACACTTGGTATTTTACACTTCTTTATGTGATTATGTACTTAATGTCTGCCTTGCTACAAGTCTCTGGCCTTAATTAAGCCAGAAAATGGGTTTGATTATGGTCACTATTGTTTCCTCCTTGCAAATACATTGGCAGGCTCATAGTATATGCCTGCATTGGAGAAGTAAATGGCAACCCACTCCAGTGTTCTTGCCTGGAGAATCTCAGGGACAGAGGAGCCTGTTGGGCTGCCGTCTATGGGGTCGCGCAGAGTCAGACAGGACTGAAGTGACTTAGCAGCAGCAGCAGCAGCAATATTTGAAATGAGTAAATGCAAACTTGCAAACTTTGTAACATTTTTCTGAAAACTAGAAGACGAGTGACCTTATTGTGTACATGAGGCTTGATATATGTTTGGCAGATACTTAGGAAAGGGGTGTTAGTTAAGATTTGTCCATCCAAGTTGATAATCAGTTTGAGTGAACATTACCTGGTTTGCATATATGTGCTATCAATTATTAGTCAACTATTTTGGTTTGAGAGATGATTTGACTGCCCTGTGTGGGTTGTGAGATCTCAGTTCTCCAACCCCAGCCCCAGGAGTGAAAACCTGGAGTCCTAACCCCTATTGTTTTGTTTAGTCATTAAGTCATGCCCATTATGCCCGGCTCTCTGTGACCCCATGAACAGTAGCCTGATAGGCTCCTCTGTCCATGGGATTGCCCAGGCAAGAATACTGGAGTGGGTAGCCATTTCCTTCTCCAGGAGATTTTCCCCACCCAAGGATCAAACCCATGTCCTCTTCATTGACAGGTGAATTCTTAACTGCTGAGCTACCAGGGAAGCCCCAAAACCTAACCACTAGACCACCAGGGAATTTCCCTGAGAGACTATTGTACTCTGCCCTCCTGATATATCAGTATAACAGAGAAGTCCAGGAAGATTAATTGGCTTTAAGCATAAATGGATCTAGGGGCTCAAATGACAACATTAACTAATCTTTTTCCGTTTCTAGACGGTGTGTTGACGTTGTTCTCTAGCAAACTTTTCCTTCAGCAATTACACTAAAAATTCCAGGCCTGACTCTCACAGTACTAGCCTGGGTCACATGTGCAACCCTGAATTATACAGGTCAAGCCATGTTAGCAAAGGTATTAAAAATAAGGACGAAGTATGTTCCTTTAAAGAAAATTAATGTCTTTACGATAATAAAGATGTCGAGCAGGTAACACTACAGAGACTCACCTACTCTAGCCAACTGTAAACTCTACAAAAAAGAGATTCTTGATTTAAAGTGATTTGATTTAATGACCAGCAGTCAGTTGCTGCTATGTCATCAATTTATCACACAGAGAAAGAAAAAGAGAAGTAGGCATCCTTGCCTTTTAAACCTGCTTCCTGTAGGAGTCTGCTCAAGGATCACCAGACTCTGCTCCCAGAGTAACCTGTCTTCTCTTCCTCTGGAGGAATTAGGAGGGAGAGAGGTTACTAGATTCAAGTTACAAACCAGCCACACCTTCAGGACTTCTGCTGTTGACCTAAAGCTAGAATCAGGGAAAGGAATGAACTTACCAGAGCAGAAAGAAAGAATCGGAAAGGAGAATGAGTATTACAGATTATAAAGTCTGTGAGACCAACAAACCATGTATGCAGATGATTTCTAAAGATGAATCTGCAGAATCACCTGAATAAGTATTATCTCCCCAGGGGACTACTCTGAAAAGTAAAACTAACTTTCAGTATATTTGTTAATAGGAAAGTGGTTGAGAGCACAGGTTTTAGAGTCCAGTTCTCTGAGTTCAAATCAAGGCTCTGACATGTACCAGCCTTGGATTGTGGTCAACTTACTCATTTCTGTATCCTTCACAGTCTACATCTGCTAAATGGGAGTATTAGCAGACTCCACTTAAACTGTTATGTGAAATAAATGAGTTTAAAGTAAACTGAAACAAAGATTTGAACTACATACTGGCACATAGTACTTATTTAAAAGTTGGTGCAAATACTAGAATGCATTCGTAAATAATAGTTTACATACATTAAGAATTAAATTATCAAAATGGATCTATTTTTAGGCATATCTCATTAAAAAAAATAAACCCTCTAAAAGTACTAATAAAAGCAAGGGAAAGAAAAAGAAATGGTACTGCCTAAACTCAATATTATGGGATTTTGTAAGTTAAACATGGAATATGACCTGAAAAGGGAGCTAGATTAGTACCTTTAGGATATAGACTAGCCCTGTGTGCATAAAGGTTTAACCATGATTCAGTCCACACTTTGAAACTCTTGGACACTGTGAAATAGCAAAGTGATGAGGGATCAAAAGATGAAAATGTCAGTGCCAGTAAGAATTGATTCATGGGTTTTAAAGGCTATATGAATTGTGTAACAATGAGTGTGCGGGAGGCAGCCACAGTACTGATGATGTCAGCTGCAGGAAATAGGGTAGATTTCTAACTGGGAATAGCAAAATGACCAAGGATATTCACTCATTCTAATATTTGTATGCATTAATTAATCAATAATTAAATGCATAGTTATTACATATTTGAAATAATATACCAGTGCTGGAAATTAAAAGACGCTTACTCCTTGGAAGGAAAGTTATGACCAACCTAGATAGCATATTCAAAAGCAGAGACATTACTTTACCAACAAAGGTTCGCCTAGTCAAGGCTATGGTCTTTCCTGTGGTCATGTATGGATGTGAGAGCTGGACTGTGAAGAAGGCTGAGCCCCGAAGAATTGATGCTTTTGAACTGTGGTGTTGGAGAAGACTCTTGAGAGTCCCTTGGACTGCAAGAAGATCCAACCAGTCCATTCTGAAGGAGATCAATCTTGGAATTTCTTTAGAAGGAATGATGCTAAAGCTGAAACTCCAGTATTTTGGCCACCTCATGCGAGGAGTTGACTCATTGGAGAAGACTCTGATGCTGGGAGGGATTGAGGGCAGGAGGAGAAGGGGACGACAGAGGATGAGATGGCTGGATGGCATCACTGACTTGATGGGTGTGAGTCTGAGTGACCTCCGGGAGCTGGTGATGGACAGGGAGGCCTGGTGTGCTGCGGTTCATGGGGTCACAAAGAGTCGGACACGACTGAGCGACTGATCTGATCTGATGTGCATCAAACAAGAATATTTGCCATAAAGTAAGAAGTGTGGCCACAAAACAATATTACTTGAACAATTTTCTGAAATATTCACCTAGTGTTCCTAGATTTTCTCTAAAAACATCCCTTCCAAAACGTCACAGAAACCTCTTCAAATTTCCTGTATTCTTCCCAATTGTATGATTCTAACTGAGATAATCATATAATTTTTGGATTAGAGTTTGAGAGAATGGTCTTCCAAGGTAGCACACGTGATAAAGAACCTGTCTGCCAATGCAGGAGACATAAGAGATGCAGGTTCGATCTCAGAGTCGAGAAGATCCCCTGGAGGACGGCATGGCAACCCATTCCAGTAGTCTTGCCTGGAGAATGCCACAGACAGAGGAGCCTGGCAGGCTACAGTGCATGGGATTACAGAGTCGGACACAACTGAAGCTACTTAGCATGAATGCACTGAAGAATTTATAGACATGCTCTATTACTGAATAATATTAAATATATACAAAACTTAATGTCACAAGTCAATACAGTTTCATATTATGACCATTCCTATGAAATCAGGGCCCTACTCAGAAGAATGACTATTTATTATACCTATCATGCCAGTGTCATTCCAGGTCACCAGGCTCTGTAAATATTCACCTGTCCCTATGCACAGAGTTGGACACGACTGAAGTGATTTAGCAGCAGCAGTCCCTATGCATGTCCATGAAAAATCCAATGAGTTTCCAGGAAACTTGTGCATTACTAGGGGACTTACCTTGGAGAAGGCAATGGCACCCCACTTCAGTACTCTTGCCTGGAAAATCTCATGGACAGAGGAGCCTGGTGGGCTGCAGTCCATGGGGTTGCTAAGAGTCAGACACGACTGAGCAACTTCACTTTCACTTTTCACTTTCATGCATTGGAGAAGGAAATGGCAACCCACTCCAGTGTTCTTGCCTGGAGAATCCCAGGGACAGGGGAGCCTGGTGGGCTGCTGTCTATGGGGTCGCACAGAGTCGGACACAACTGAAGTGACTTAGCAGCAGCAGCAGCAGCAAGGGACTTACATGGTCTAACATCAAGTTTCTGCTGTTGCAGTTTAGTTTGTGGGTCATCCTATTATCCTCCAGGGGTGATATCATCCATGTTTTGTCATTACCATACCCACAAACACCACCTAACATCTTTATGGGCATGACTGCTTTAGCTAAAGTTTTGAAGAGTTGTTAGAAGTGTCTTAAGGTTTTGTCTTTTACAAGAAAGAGAAAGTCATCCCCTAACAACTTGCTGAAATCTCAGGTTCAGAAAAGAGCATCCTGTGATTCAATTCAGTTCAGTTGCTCAGTCGTGTCCAACTCTGAGACCCCATGAACCGCAGCATGCCAGGCTTCCCTGTCCATCTCCAACTCGCACAACTTGCTCAAACTCATGTCCATGTAGGGGGTAATGCCAGCCAACTATCTTACCCTCTGTTGCCCCCTTATCCTCATGCTTTCAATCTTTCCCAGCATCAGGATCTTTTCCAGTGAGTCAGTTCCTTGCATCAGGTGGCCAAAGTATTGGAGTTTCAGCTTCAGCAGCAGTCCTTCCAAAGTATATTCAGGACTGATTTCCTGTAGGATGAACTGGTTGGATCTCCTTGCAGTCCAAGAGATTCTCAAGAGTCTTCTCAAACACCATAGTTCAAAAGCATCAATTCTTCGGTGCTCAGCTTTCTTAATAGTCCAACTCTCACATCCCTACATGACTACTGGAAAAGCCATAGCTTTGACTAGACAGACATTTAATAGTGAAGTAATGTCTCTGCTTTTTAATTTGCTGTTGAGGTTGATCATAGCTTTTCTTCCAAGGAGCAAGAGTCTTTTATTTTCATGTTTGGGGTCACCATCTGCAGTGATTTTGGGGACCCAAAAATATAGGCTGTCACTGTTTCCATTGTTTCTCCATCTATTTGCCATGAAGTGATGGGACTGGATGCCATGATCTTCATTTTTTGAGTGTTGAGTTTTAAGCCAGATTTTTCAGTCTCCTCTTTCACTTTTATCCAGGTACCCCTTAGTTCTTCACTTTCAATCATAAAGGTGGTATCATCTGCATATCTGAGGTTATTGATATTTCTCCTGGCAGTCTTGATTCTGGCTTGTGCTTCACCCAGCCCAGAGTTTCACATGATGTACTCTGCATATAAGTTAAATAAGCAGGGTGACAATATACAATCCTTTCTCAATTTGGAACCAGTCCATTGTTTCTTGTCCAGTTCTAACTGTTGCTTCTTGACCTGCATACAGATTTCTCAGGAGGCAGATAAGGTGGTCTGGTATTCCCATCTCTTGAAGAATTTTCCACAATTTGTTGCAATCTACACAGTCAAAGGCTTTGGCATAATCAATAAAGCAGAAGTAGATGTTTTCCTGGAACTCTCTTGCTTTTTCGATGATCCAATGTGTGTTGGTGATTTGATCTCTTGTTCTTCTGCCTTTTTAAAATCTAGCTTGAACATCTGGAATCTCATGGTTCACGTACTGTTGAAGCCTGGCTTGGAGAATTTGGGGCATTACTTTGCTAGCCTGTGAGATGAGTGCTATTGTAAGATAGTTTGAACATTCTTTGGTACTGCCTTTCTTTGTGATTGGGATGAAAACTGACCTTTTCCAGTCCTGTGGCCACTGCTGAGTTTCCAAATTTGCTGGCATATTGAGTGCAGCACTTTCATAGCATCATCTTTCAGTATTTGAAATAGCTCAACTAGAATTCCATCACCTCCACTAGCTTTGTTTGTAGTGATGCTTCCTAAGGCACACTTGGCTTCGCATTCCAGAATTTTTGATTCTAGGTGAGTGATCACACCATAGTGGTTATCTGGATCATGAAGATTTCTGGTATAGTTCTTCTGTGTATTTTTGCTACCTCTTCTTAATATCTTCTGCTTCTGTTAGGTCCATACCATTTCTGTCCTTTATTGTTACCAATTTTCATGAAATGTTCCCTTAGTGTCTCTAATTTTCTTGAGAGATCTCTAGTGTTTCCCAGTCTGTTGTTTGCCTCTATTTCTTTGCATTGATCACTGAGGATGGCTTTTTATCTCTCCATGCTATCTTTGGAACTCTGAATTCAAATGAATATATCTTTCCTTTTCTCCTTTGGCTTTAGCTTCTCTTCTTTTCTCAGCTAGTAAAGTAATGCTCAAAATTCTCCAAGCAATATGTGAACCGTGAACATCCAGATGTTCAAGCTGGTTATAGAAGAGGCAGAGGAACCAGAGATCAAATTGCCAATGTTCGCTGGATCATCAAAAAAGCAAGAGAGTTCCAGAAAAATATATATTTCTGCTTTATTGACTATGCCAAAGCCTTTGACTGGGTGGCTCACAATAAACTGGTAAATTCTGAAAGAGATGGGAATACCAGACCACCTGACCTGCCTCTTGAGAAACTAGTATGCAGGTAAGGAAGCAACAGTTAGAACTGGACATGCAACAACAGACTGGTTCCAAATAGGAAAAGGAGTATGTCAAGGCTGTATATTGTCACCCTGCTTATTTAACTTCTATGCAGAGTACATCATGAGAAATGCTCAGCTGGATGAAGCACAAGCTGGAATCAAGACTGCCAAGAGAACTATCAATAATCTCAGATATGCAGATGATACCACCCTTATGGCAGAAACTCAGAAGAACTAAAGAGCCTCTTGATAAAAGTGTAAGAGGAGAGTGAAAAAGTTAGCTTAAAGCTCAACATTCAGAAAACTAAGATCATGGCATCTGGTCCCATCACTCATGGCATATAGATGGGGAAACAGTGGCTGACTTTTTTGGGGGCTCCAAAATCACTGCAGATGGTGAATGTAGCCAAGAAATTAAAAGACACTTACTCTTTGGAGGGAAAATTATGACCAACCTAGACAGCATATTAAAAAGCAGAGACATTACTTTGTCACCAAAGATTCATCTAGTCAAGGCTACAGTTTTTCCAGTAATCATGTATGGATGTGAGAGTTGGACTATAACGAAGGTTGAGCACAGAAGAATTGATGCTTTTGAACTGTGATGTTGGAAAAGACTCTTGAGAGTCCCTTGGACTGCAAGGAGATCCAACCAGTCAACCCTAAAGGAGATCAGTCCTGCGTGTTCATTGGAAGGACTGATGTTGAAGCTGAAACTCCATTACTTTGGCAACCTGATGCAAAGAGCTGACTCATTTGAAAAGATCCTGATGTTGGAAAGATTGAAGGCAGGAGGAGAAGGGGATGATAGAGGATGAGATGGTTAATGGACATGGATTTGTGTAAATTCCAGGAGTTGGTGATGGACAGGGAGGCCTGGCATGCTTTGATTCATGATCTAATCCCTTGAATCTATTTCTCACTTCCAGTGTATAATTGTAAGGACTTGATTTAGGTCATACCTGAATGGTTTAGTAGTTTTCCCTACTTTGTTCAATTTAAGTCTGAATATGGCAATAAGGAGTTCATGATCTGAGCCACAGTCATCTCCAGGTCTTGTTTTTGCTGACTATACAGAGCTTCTCCATCTTTGGCTGCGAAGAATATAATCAATCTGATTTCAGTATTGACCATCTTTTGATGTTCATGTGTAGAGTCCTCTCTTGTGATTGGAAGGTGGCTAAAATAACAAAATATGTGTCTCCAGCCTGAGTGGCAGAAGAAATCAAGGGAGAAGATTCTTAGAAATGGAATGGTTGTTGAGCGGGCATGTCAACTGATGTTACCTAAATACAGATATGACTACATCCTCACAGATTCCAGGACGTTGAGTTGCTACGATTCCCAGTTTTACAGAGGAAGAATTTGAGACTCAGGTAGGTTAATTGAAGCTAAAAGCAAGAAGACAAGTTCATTCTCAAACCATTCTTGCCTCTTTTAATTTCTGTAAATTGGTAACAAGTCACATGTGAGCTCTGACAGCGTTTAGAAGAAAATCCAGCAGTGCTCATATAGGCTTGTACTTCTCTCAGCTATTCTTTAAATATATTCACACCTTCCTGCTTATCTAGCATCTCATTTTCTTCCTCTCTTCAAAATTTCATATTTTGAATTACCATGTTATTTACAAACTTTTTCTGACCATCCCAATTGTAGTAACTGTTTTCATCTGTAAAAGTCCATGGCTTTTAAGTTGTAATAATTTATTTGATATGTGTTATCAGATCAGATCAGTCGCTCAGTCGTGTCCGACTCTTCGCGACCCCATGAACCGCAGCACTGCAGGTCTCCCTATCCATCACCAGCTCTCGGAGGTCACCCAGACTCACATTCATCGAGTCAGTGATGCCATCCAGCCATCTCATCCTCTGTCGTCCCCTTCTCCTCCTGCCCTCAATCCCTCCCAGCATCAGAGTCTTCTCCAATGAGTCAACTCTTCGCATGAGGTGGCCAAAATACTGGAGTTTCAGCTTGAGCATCATTCCTTCCAAAGAAATCCCAGGGCTGATCTCCTTCAGAATGGACGGGTTGGATCTCCTTGCAGTCCAAGGCACTCTCAAGAGTCTTCTCCAACACCACAGTTCAAAAGCATCAATTCTTCGGCGCTCAGCCTTCTTCACAGTCCAGCTCTCACATCCATACATGACCACAGGAAAGACCATAGCCTTGACTAGGCGAACCTTTGTTGGCAAAGTGATGTCTCTGCTTTTGAATATGCTATCTAGGTTGGCCATAACCTTCCTACCAAGGAGCAAGTGTCTTTTAATTTCATGGCTACAGTCACCATCTGCAGTGATTTTGGAGCCCAGAAAAAGAAAGTCTGACACTGTTTCCACTGTTTCTCCATCTATTTCCCATGTAGTGATGGGACCAGATGCCATGATCTTCATTTTCTGAATGTTGAGCTTTAAGCCAACCTTTTCACTCTCCACTTTCACTTTCATCAAGAGGCTTTTTAGTTCCTCTTCACTTTCTGCCATAAGGGTGGTGTCATCTGCATATCTGAGGTTATTGATATTTCTCCCAGCAATCTTGATTCCAACTTGTGTTTCCTCCAGTCCAGCATTTCTCATGATGTACTCTGCATGTAAGTTAAATAAACATGGTGACAATATACAGCCTTGATGTACTCCTTTTCCTATTTGGAACCAGTCTGTTGTTCCATGACCAGTTCTAACTGTTGCTTCCTGACCTGCATACAGATTTCTCAAGAGGCAGATCAGGTGGTCTGGTATTCCCATCTCTCTCAGAATTAATAAGCTGTCTTGAAATCTTTGTTATTGTTTCTGTTATGAGAGAAGACTTTGCCCTTGTAAACATCTTAAGAACAGTGATGACAGCTGCTCAGAATTGTCACCATCCTGCTGCTACTTCCTCCTGTCCCTGGTCCACGTTCTAACAACCAAGTGTCATTTAAAGAACCTGCCTGCCAATGCAGGAGATGCAAGAGACACAAGTTCGATCCCTGGGTTGAGAAGATCCCCTGGAGGAGGAGATGGAAACCCACTCCAGTATTGTTGCCTGGGAAATCCTATGGACAGAGAGCCTGGTGGGCTACAGGCTGTGGGTTTGCAAAGAATTGGACACTACTGAGCACACAAGCACAAACACACACACACACAAAATAACAGGAAAAGAACCTTACTCATGATGATGTGCAAACAGATTTTCACACTTGACCTATTTTTCCTAAAGCTCTATCAGTGCTACAAGTAAATATTATGAAACTAAGAGGCATTGACATCTGATGTCTGATCTTCTGTAGGAATAACCACCTACTCTTGCAAAGATAGAGCTTTCTAAAGCAAGGTTAAAAGGTCAAAGCTCTTTGTCCTTCATGTAATACTTACTGAGCACTTGAAATGTTCTTATACTGTACCAGATATTGAGGTGGTAAGGGTTAAAGACAAGTCTGTTCTTCAGGAACATGTAGTCTAGTGGGAGATGCAGGAAAGTAAACAGGCGATTATATGGCAGTGTGGTACGTGTCCCCAGTTTTCCTGGAGCCTGTTATTTGTCTCCTTTTCAGCATTATTTCATACGAATTTGATACTACTCTTTTCTTCCCATTCTCTATTTTATTTTTCAATATCATTTCCTAGAATGTATAAGAATACATTTTATTTATGCTTTTGTCCAATAGGCAACTTCTAAATTATGACTTTATCTCACCCTACTGTACATGTTTATTGTGTATTTTTAAAGCGTGAGTAAGCTACTTCTAAATAACTTTCAGTGATCCCCATCTTGGGGTATTCGTGGTCATGTGTCGTTGCTCCCCTCGTGTGTGGACTGGACCTAGTCTCTTGCTTACAGCAAATGGAATGTGGCAAAGGTAATGGAATGTTCCTTCTGAGACTGGGTTGTAAATGAATGCACGTCCACCTTCTCTCTGGCTTGTCTCTGTGGTTCCCCTGGCTAAGTAAACGGCCATGTTAAAAGCTACTTCATGGAGTGACATGTGTATAAGACACTGAGGGCAACTTTCAGCCAACAGTCAGCAAGGAACCAGGGCACCCCGTCCCAGTAGAACAGAAGCAACTGAATCCTACCAATGACCATGATCCAAAGAAACTGTGAGATAAATAAATGTTGTTTTGAGCCACTATCTTTTGGGATTATTTGTTAAACAGCAATGGATAATACAGCTTGGAACAGACTGGATTTATCATATTGATGCATGGACTTAATAACTAATCTTCTGCCCTCATTTTTTCCAGAGATCTTCCTAACTTGTAACATGTCCTCCATTGTACCTTTGTTTCATTTCTCTTTTGTCTTTCTAAATTGCATACACTTCCTGGTGAGCAGTTCTAACTTCTTATAGGAAGCTAGATTTTGACCTCCAGTGCAATAAAATTGAGTAGCTTACAAGGGAGACCATGACAGTTTTCTCATCTAGAGGGTAGAGTTTCAGAGTCTTGGAAGATAATTTAGTGGCAAAGCTCCAGGCTTGCTAGCTCCCAGTCTCGCTCACCTCGCCAACTGCAGTGGCTTCCACCTTCATCTCCCTATTCTTGCTGCCCTTCAGGTCCATTCTCCCCACAGCAAGTCAGAAGGATCTTTCTGAAATTAAAATCTTCCCCTCACAGTGCTCTACTCCCTACAATCACAACACACACACACACACACACACACACACACACACACACACACTCTTAAAATACTTCGAGACCTTCTCATTGATTTCAGGTAAATGAGAAAAGAACTCTTCAGGTCCTCCCAGGCCCTGCAAGGTTCAGTCCGCGTACGCCTCCCCATGCTCTTGTTCCATATTCTTCTCACTCTTAGCTGTCAGGCCACTACAGCTCCTCATCTCGGCTCCCTTTCTGCCATAATATATTTCCACACCCTGTTTCCTCTCCTAGGAATACAAGTAAATACTGCAGATAAGAAAGGCACGCTCATCTTTCAGATCACAGCTCATCATGCAGATCTTACTTGTCCTCCCAAGTATTCTGTGATCTCCTTTATGTTCAGACATCGCCATAAAACCCTTCATAACCCAGATCCCACTTAGAATATTCAGCTCTTTGGATGAGATTGTTCCAGATCATAAGCTCCCTCCCGGCAGGTACCACATAATTTTTTTCTCAACAATGTGTAATGAGGCCTGGCAATAATAGATGTATGATAAATATATATGAATAAATGAAGGAAATAGCACTAAACTCTTATCCTTAGTAGCAATGTTGTTATTACACCTCAACTTCAATAGAGTATCAATTTTATGTTTCATTTAATATGACCATGGTGCAGAGAAAGAGATTAGAATAAAAGGGAGATAGTTTTAGAAAGTCATCATGTATGTGCATTAAGTATGTTTTCCTGAACCTATGTACTGGATGTTGGTCCCCCTTTTACACTGCATGATGTTTTCCACATGTTAAAGTATGATTCTAGGGTTAATATACAGTATGCTAAATATCTGATTTCTTTTGACCAAATTTGATGACGAATTAAATGAACCCAGTCAAACAGTAAATTAGTCACTTGGTTGGTAATTGGTTTTTACTTTTTAAAAGTAGATTTATCATGCAGCATAAAATTGAAGAAGTACTGCCACCCCTTGAAACACAAAAGGCCCACTCAAAAAGCATCTATTAATATCTGAGCTTGCTTGGTCGTTGTTTCCTTCCTCTCTTGACCACATTTGTCCTTGACAATATTAGTTTTCATTAGAATCAGGCTGATAGTCCTCTTTAATCGTTGTTCCACTGATGAGTATCTCCTTAAAACTAATTTTTAAAATAATGCTCAAAGCTTTCAAAATATTGAGTTCTTCAAATTTAATTTTCCTCATTTTATTTCTTATTTATACTCTGTAAATAAGTATATATATTTCCAATTGAAACAGACCTTGAAACATAACGTGTCTTTATATAGCTGTGATCCACCCACTCAGAAGAAAACAATTCATGAACATGAAGTTTAAAATATATCATAAAATTCACGCTTCATACTGTGCCAATTTAACACAAACATGCCACATCCCTTGCATTAATAACTATAGATGATGACTGATAGAAGTTCATAAGATTGCAACAGAAAATTCATTTATAGATCAGAAAATAATCTGAGTAATGAAATTTAGATATACAGAAGAACCAGATCTTTTATACACAGATGACCAGACTCTCTAATGCCATATATGATTCAATACAGTAAGGCATTAAACAGTTATGCAGCTTTACTATTTCATATCCTAAAAAGAGGATCAGAATATCCTTTTTAAATATAATATTTTTTTCTTGAAAAGTTCATTAAAACAAAAAGTTGGGTGATATTTGTGGGATGAGAAAATGAATTTGTTTAATTCTGACTGCTTACAAAATGTCTTGTATTGGTCACTGGCAATTCGTTAGATTATTCAAGCAGAGTTAAAAAAAAAAAACACCTTGATATTTTGAAAACAATGTTAAAATTATATGACTCTAAAACAAAATCACTTTGTAGATTGTGAAATCTGGTACTGCTACTCACTCATCAACTCTAAAAGAAGAGTTTACCTGTAGAAAAATAATCAGCATTCTTAACAGGTGATATTATATGATCTATTACATAGCAACAAAAATACTATAAGAAACCAAATTAGTTTTTATTCTCAACTTCTCTGAGTGATTTCCCAATCTTTCACTAAATCCTATTTCGACGAGTCCATCAGTTTTTAAGCTTTTCCCAAAGTTGATGCAAGGAACACAATTGTTTATTTTAACCTTGCATATCTTATATCAGGGAAGTACAATTTTTAGGGTGGAATCTTATTAAAATACTAATGCTGGACAGATAGACTAAAATATCATTCAAAAGTTATACATAATCTGCTGCTACTGCTGTTAAATTGCTTCAGTCGTGTCCAACTTTGTGTGACCCGATAGATGGCAGCCCACCAGGCTCCCCGATCCCTGGGATTCTCCAGGCAAGAGTACTGGAATGGGTTGCCATTTCCTTCTCCAATTCATGAAAATGAAAAGTCAAAGTGAAGTTGCCCAGTCGTGTCCAACTCTTAGCAACCCCATGGACTGCAGCCTACCAGGCTCCTCCGTCCATGGGATTTTCCAGGCAAGAGTACTGGAGTGGGGTGCCATTGCCTTCTCCGATCCATAATCGGAGATAGCGCTAAATTAGCGCACAAACTGAAACGCTGTGCCTGCTAGATAGAAGACCATCAGGGTAAAAGGTTGCTCTCCCTCTGCTTGGCAAGTTATCTGTAAGAAAAAGCTCACCTCTGGTCCCTCTATATTCCATATTGCCCTGCAACAGCAGAGAATGTTTTGCAATTTTTTTTTTCTTCTTGTGTGTTATCAGCAGGTCTCTTTGGAAAATAAACTGCCTGATTCTTTTTTAAAAAAATAAATAAAAGCTATCCATATAAAAGAAAATTTGTGAAGCTTTTCTTCAGGAGATCATCTTTGTTGCAGTGCACACAATTCCAGCTAGAATTGGGAGAAGCCAGGTGGCACAGTGGGAAAATATCTGAACTGCGGCTCAGGAAATAAGTCGCAAATTGGAAAAATTCTGAAAGATTACATAATAGGTGACCATTTTCTGCTAGAGTGTTTTTTTATTGATTCATTTTAAATGGTACATTATTCAAGCAGAAATATTCACAAGAATTTAAGATCCTACAAAAATTAACTAACATCCTTGTTTATTGATACTATTATTTGTTGTATCTTTTTTGTTTGTTTTTTCCTTGACAGGGCCCAAATTTTATTATAAGTAAGAAATAATTTATGCTTTTATACTTATTATAAGAAGCAAAGTTATGACCAACCTAGATAGCATATTCAAAAGCAGAGACATCACTTTGCCAACAAAGATTCGCCTAGTCAAGGCAATGGTCTTTCCTGTGGTCATGTATGGATGTGAGAGCTGGACTGTGAAGAAGGCTGAGCGCCGAAGAATTGATGCTTTTGAACTGTGGTGTTGGAGAAGACTCTTGAGAGTCCCTTGGACTGCAAGGAGATCCAACCGGTCCATTCTGAAGGAGATCAGCCCTGGGATTTCTTTGGCAGGAATGATGCTAAAGCTGAAACTCCAGTATTTTGGCCACCTCATGTGAAGAGTTGACACATTGGAGAAGACTCTGATGCTGGGAGGGATTGGGGGCAGGAGGAGAAGGGGACGACAGAGGATGAGATGGCTGGATGGCATCACTGACTCGATGGATGTGAGTCTGAGTGACCTCCGGGAGTTGGTGATGGACAGGGAGGCCTGGCGTGCTGCAGTTCATGGGGTCGCAGAGTCAGACACGACTGAGGGACTGATCTGATCTGATAAGATAATAAGTAAATTGATTATTTGTTCACAAAAAGTTTTTCCTATACTTTCCATACAAATTGCTTATCTAAATTTGACTACTTCCCTTCAGGAAACTGACCAGATTTGCTCACAATGGATGTGAGTAATGTGATTCATGTGTAACATCACACTTAGTGGTCAAAGACAGAGAAAATCAAAGAGACATGCTCCCATTGGCTTTCAGGTCCAGCCCTCCAGCCCATGCTTGTTCTTTTTTGCCAACTCAAGGCAAACCAGCCTGGAGAACTTGGGGTCTGGATATTGAAGAATACACGGGCAAAAGACAGAAGCAGTTTGGGTTTCCTGAATCACACGTGCTGGAAAACTGCCCATGGATATAAACATTTTTGGAATTTTCCTGAGCAAGATTTAACTTTATTAAGTCACTGGGATTTTAATCCAGGAGCTATATTTTAGTTTTCAGATCAATAATTTTTTTTTAATCAAGAATCTCTTTTATTGATTATCAGAAACATTACAAACATCTAATATGAACAAATTGTAACATGACAGTGTTTAGTTTGAACAATTAATACATTTCAGATATAATATTATACATATTTCAATGTTATTCTCCCCAATCATCCCATCCTCTCCCGGTCCCAGAGTCCAAAAGTCTGGTCTATACATCAGTGTCTCTTTTGCTGTCTCGTAAATAGGGTTATTTTTACCATCTTTCTAAATTCCATATATATGAGTTAGTATACTGTATTTGTGTTTTTGTTTCTGGCTTACTTCACTCTGTATAATAGGCTAATTTAGTTGAAATATGTAGCAGTAATTTTGTATTAGTTTCTGCTGCTGTGTAACAAATTACCACAAACCTAGCACATCCAAGCAGCACGAATTTATTACCTCCAGGTTCCTGTGGGTCAGAAGGCTAAGAACTATACTTAGGGCCTCACCAGCCTGAAATTAAGGTATCAACAGGACTGCAAATTCGTCTTCCGAGGTTCTGGGTCCTCTTACAAGTCCATTAGGTCATTGGCAGAATGCAATTTTCATGCTGTAGGACAGAGGTTCCTATTTTCTCGATGAATATTGGCCTGAGGTCACACTTAACTCCTGAAGATCTGAGGCAAAGGCCCTCTCACAACATGGCACTTTCACTCTTCTTTGAAGCCAATAGAAGCATGTCTCTGATTTTCTCTCTTTGACCACTAAATCCTCTTTTAAGAGATTACTTATTTGCATCAGGCCCACCAAGATAATCTTCCTTTTGATTAGCTCAAAATCAGCTGATAAGAGATCTTAATTATATCTGCAAAATTCCACCCCCTTTGCCTTATAATGTCACAGAATTATAGGAGTGATAGCCCAGCATAGTTACAAGTCCCCCCCCCCCCCCACTAATGGAGAAGGGCATGTGCAAGGGCAGAGTCATTGAAAGTGAAAGTATAGCCACTCAGTGGTCTCTGACTCTTTGTGACCCCATCAGCTGCAGCCTACCAGGCTCCTCCGTCCATGAGGTTTTCCAGGCAAGAGGACTGGAATGGGGTGCCATTTAGGACCCTTTTAAAATCCTTCTTACAAGGTTGCTCATTTTGTTTTTATTTGCCTTTCCCTATGACTAATGATCGGAGAAGGCAATGGCAAGCCACTCCAGTACTCTTGCCTGGAAAATCCCATGGATGGAGGAGCCTGGTAGGCTGCAGTCCATGGGGTCGCTAGGAGTTCCCCGTGACTGAGCGACTTCACTTTCACTTTTCACTTTCATGCACTGGAGAAGGAAACGGCAACCCACTCCAGTGTTCTTGCCTGGAGAATCCCAGGGACAGGGGAGCCTGGTGGGCTGCTGTCTATGGGGTCGCACAGAGTTGGACACGACTGAAGCGACTTAGCAGCAGCAGCAGCATGACTAATGATAGTGATCATCTTTTAATACACGTATTTGCCAACATTATATCTTCTTTAGTGAAGTGTCTGTTAAAATATTTTATCCATTTTTATTAGTTTGGTTTTTTATAATTGAGTTTTAAGAGCTTTTAACATTCAGAAAACGAAGATCATGGCATCTGGTCCCATCACTACATGGGAAATAGATGGAGAAACAGTGGAAAGTGTCAGACTTTCTTTTTCTGGGCTCCAAAATCACTGCAGGTGGTGACTGCAGCCATGAAATTAAAAGATGCTTACTCCTTGGAAGGAAAGTTATGACCAACCTAGATAGCATACTCAAAAGCAGAGACATCACTTTGCCAACAAAGGTTCGCCTAGTCAAGGCTATGGTCTTTCCTGTGGTCATGTATGGATGTGAGAGCTGGACTGTGAAGAAGGCTGAGCGCCGAAGAATTGATGCTTTTGAACTGTGGTGTTGGAGAAGACTCTTGAGAGTTCCTTGGACTGCAAGGAGATCCGACCAGTCCATTCTGAAGGAGATCAGCCCTGGAATTTCTTTGGAAGGAGTGATGCTAAAGCTGAAACTCCAGTACTTTGGCCACCTCATGCGAAGAGTTGACTCATTGGAGAAGACTCTGATGCTGGGAGGGATTGGGGGCAGGAGGAGAAGGGGATGACAGAGGATGAGATGGCTGGATGGCATCACTGACTCAATGGATGTGAGTCTGGGTGACCTCCGGGAGTTGGTGATGGACAGGGAGGCCTGGCGTGCTGCAGTTCATGGGGTCGCAAAGAGTCGGACAGGACTGAGCGACTGATCTGATCTGATCTAAGAGCTTTTATACATTCTAGATGAAAGTCCTTTAGAAGATGTGTTTTGTAAATATATTCTCCCACCTGTGCCTTGTCTTTTCATTCTCTAAACATTATTTTTTGAAAAATGAAATTTTTGTTTTAATAAAGTCTATTTTATCATCTTTCTTCTTTTATGATTCATGCTTTCAGTGTTATACTTAAGAAATATTTGCCTAACTCAAGTTCACAAAGATCTCCTATGCTTTATGTAGAATTTTTGCAGCTTTAGGTTTTGCATTTAGGTCTCTGATTAATTTTTTAAAATTCTGTTTAGGGTACAAGGTATGCTGCTGCTGCTGCTGCTAAGTCGCTTCAGTCGTGTCTGACTCTATGTGACCCCATAGACAGCAGCCCACCAGGCTCACCCGTCCCTGGGATTCTCCAGGCCAGAACACTGGAGTGAGTTGCCATTTCCTTCTCCAATGCATGAAAGTGAAAAGTGAACTAGAGGTTAATTATTTTGGTCACGAATGTCCAATATTTCTAACACTACTTGGTGAAAAGACCATCCATTTTCCATAGCTTTTGCAACTTTGCCCCAAATCAATTCACCATACAAGTGCTTGTCTATTTCTAGACTCTGTTCTTCACAATTGATTTATGTTTCTATTCTTTCTTCAATATAATACTATTTTTTTTTACTGTAGTTTAAAAGTAAAAGTAACTCTTAAAGTCAGATATTATGAGCTGTCCAACTTCATGCTTTTTTTTCATACTTAATGGTGTTTCAACATTAAGCATAATGCTATCTGTAAATTTTATTTTTTAAATGCCCTTTAATAGATTGAAAAAGTTCCCCTCTATTCCTAACTTGCTGAAAATTTTTATTATGAAGAGCTATTGTATTTTGTCAAACAATTTTTCTGCATTGATTGAGGTGATCATAAGTTTTTTTTTCTCATTTTTTCTCTGTTAATTGCTTTATCATGATGCAGCAACATTTTTATATATTGCTGGATTAAAACTTTTACATATTTTTGCATGTATGTTCATGCTGCTGCTAAGTCACTTCAGTCATGTCCGACTCTGTGCGACCCCATAGACTATTAAACTATAGACTTGTTTTCTTGCACCAGCACTATTTGATTTTGGTTTCAGCCTAATGCCAGTTTCATAAAACATTTTATAAAAATGTTGAGAAATATTTATTTCTTATCTACTTCATAGAAAATTTAACATTGAATTGGCATTATTGTCTCCTTAAATGTTTGGTAGAAATTGCCAGTGAAGCCATCTAGTGAACAAACCTATCTAGGGTTTTCTTTGTTGGCAGGTTTTGAACTACAAATTCAATTGCTTTGGTAAATTTAAGACTATTCAGATTATCTATTTTCTTAGGTGAGCTTAGGTTTCCTGCATCTTTCAGGGAATTTATCCATTTCATTTGATACCAATATTTATGGGCATAAACTTGTTCATTAAATTACTTTATTATTACTTTAATAGCTGTGGGTTCTTTAATGATCTCATTTCTTCCATACCTGATAAAGCTAGGGTGTCGTCTCTCTTTTTTCTTGCCAAGTTTAATCAGAGATTTGTCCATTTTATTATTTTTTTTTTTTAAGAATCAACTTTTGGTTTTAATGATTTTAATGCTCTCTATTGCTTTTTTATTCTCAATGTCTTTGTTTTATACCCTTAGGTTTATAATTTACTCCTTTCTGTTTCATTTTGTTTTCATTTACTTTTCTTTTTCTAGTTTAGATAAGTTAGTCGCTTAGTCGTGTCCAACTCTTTATAACCGAATGGACTCTACCTGCCAGGCTCCTCTGTCCATGGGATTTCCCAGGCAAGAATACTAGGGTAGGTAGCCATCCCCTCCTCCAGGGGATCTTCTCAGCCCAGGGATAGAATCCGGGTATCCTGCATCACGTGCAGATTCTTTACTGTATAAACCACCAGGGAATCCCCATAGTAACATATAAACGTTGATTTCAGATAATACCATTTATTTTCCTTGAAGTACTGAGTTAGCTACATTCTAAGAATTTTGATATGTGGTGCTTTTATTTCTATATAGTTCAGAATATTTTCTAAATTTCCTTGAAACTTCCTCTTTAGCCTGTGAGGAATATAGATCTGTGTTGTTTAATTTCCAAATATGTATTTTCCATACTTACTTTTCATATTAATTTATTGTAAAATAATAGTTGAAGTCAGTACTTTGTAGCATAGTTTCTTCAGAAAATGGCTCAGTTTGCATCATCAATGACTATGATCTTCTTTTCATATGTCCTGTCAAGGAAAGGTTGTACATTAAATCAAGCTGGACATTATTAAAGTTAGAATCTATTCAGGACTTATTAATTCTAGATACTATTGTAAACACTTTCATTTGGGACATTTTTCATCTTCTTAACAAGCTTAGGAGAAAGTTAATATAATTTGTAAATCACAGATCAATTAACCGAGGCACAGAGAAATTAAATTCTCCAAGTTCACATAACCTGTAAGTGGTGGATTCAGAATAGGAACCTAGTTAAAAGCCCACATTTGAGACTCGAAACTCTTTAGGATACCAAATTAGGGGAGGGCTATGTTTATAAATAAAAGGAAAAGAGATTTAATGAGTGTGAATTTTATATAGTATTAGGTTCATTACGCATGGAGATATATTTAATCAATTTAAATGATACATTATTATAAAAGTAAATACCCTTATTGATCACTTATATCTGATAAATGTGTGAGTGGTGCCTGTGTGTGTCCTCCTGCATGTGCTCAGTCATGTCCAGCTCTTTGTGACACCAGGGACTGTAGCCTGCCAGGCTCCTCTCTATCTGATAAGTATATAGTTCTTAATTAAATAGCCATGTTGCTGAAATGATACTTGCAAGTAAATCTTTCACTGACCAAATAAAAATTAAAAGTTATACACTATGGTACTCTCTAGAGAAGGCTTCTACATGTTTTTATCAATAAATAAAAGTGTCTTATTCAATTATAACTTGTCAACAAATATAATTATAAATTTCTGAGATCCTAGCAGTGTCAAAATGTTTCTGGAGTTATATATTTTTATAACTCCAGCAGGTCTCCAAGCCTAATCTCATCTTGAAGCCAGAACATATACTGAAGTCTTTGTGGTTAGTTTATTTGCAGACTATTTGGCCCACTGCAAATTTTGTAACCAGCAGCAAATCTCATGGCTCCTTTCTAGGGCCAAACCTCATTCTGGCATGCTATCACGGTTCAGTCATTTCTTTGAGAAATTGTGTTCTACTGTTCAATCAATTAATTTTAAAATGAATGCTGGTAATACAGCTAGGAATAAAGGCAGAACATTCCATATTAACTTATACTGCATAACTGTACATTAGCTACTATTGTGTTAAGTCTCATGTGTCTCTCTTGAGGTGCATTTTTTATATTAGGATGTTTTCTTCTTAAAATCAAGAGCTAAAATTTGTCATATTTTTCCTGTCTTCTTTTCAACCAATATGTATTTAAATACTTAGGACAGACACTTTGTTATAGAAGATTTTGCACATCCTGGGCATGATCAGAAAGAAAATGTAAATCATTTTTCTGCTGATTTTCCAGGATCAGATTTTTTTCTATTATCCTAATAAACCTAGAGCATTTCCAAGTCTCTAGACATGAAATAAGTAAGCAAGCATAGTGTTGAGATGCCATATTCTAAATTGATTTATTAGCAAATTTAGTTAATATCAACCATAAACACAAATATTAGGCCATTTGTGTTATAGCCCTATATTGCTTTTCATTATTTTATATACATCTTTGCTTGATTTTGGGCTTCCCTGGTGGCTCAGCTAGTAAAGAATCCACCTGCAAGGTGGGAGACCTGAGTTCAATCCCTGGCATGGGAAGATCCCCTGAAGAAGGGCATGACAACCCACTCCAGTAATCTTGCCTGGACAATCCCCATGGACAGAGGAGCCTAGTGGGCTATAGTCCGTGGGGTCGCAAAGATGTTAATGAGTTCACACATCCTTTATCCTACCAATATGTCATCTTTCATTACTGCGTAAGCATTTGCTATGTTGTTTGCACTGCTGTCATTTATAAAGAATACATAAAGCTTAGTGAATGTCCTATAATTTACCTTTCTTATTGTTAGACATTTCATTATCTATATTTTTGTATAGGAAGCTATTCCCTGAAAATAGTAGGTCAAAAGGCACTTATTTTCTTTAATCCTGATTTTGTGAGTTAAAAATTGAAACAGGGACAACTTATTTCTGCTCTACATTGTCTGGGGCCTTCATCAGTGTCATTTGATGGTGCCTAGTGAGCCACTCTGTGGTAACTTTGTTATATGAGTCCACTGATAAATCCTTACCAGGTAGATGAGCGATAAAGAATCTGCCTGCAATTCAGGAGATACAGGAGACACACGTTCAATCCCTGGCTCAGGAAGATCCCCTGGAGAAGGAAATGGCAACCCACTCTAGAATTATTGCCTGGGAAATCCCAAGGACAGAGGAGTCTGGCAAGCTTCAGCTCATGGAGTCACAAAGAGACACGACTGAGCATACGTGCATCTTACCGGGTAGATCCTTATCCTACAGTGGTAAACCAATATTTACCTTTCATTCCTGAAATGCCACAGCTACCCCCACCACTTCAGGGCTTAGCAAAATGCCTCGTCTATTAACGTGGTACCCACACAATTTTGCTTTAGACCAAATAACTTATTTTTATGATCAAGGAGGTATTACAGTAGGCACAAGCATATGATATTTTATTGGCCTTGATGATGCTGTGAAAGTGCTGCACTCAATATGCCAGCAAATCTGGAAAACTCAGCAGTGGCCACAGGACTGGAAAAGGTCAGTTTTCATTCCAATCCCAAAGAAAGGCAAAGCCAAATAATGTTCAAACTACCACACAACTGCACGCATTTCACAGGCTAGTAAAGTAATGCTCAAAATTCTCCAAGCCAGGCTTCAACAATGTGTAAACCATGAACTTCCAGATGTTCAAATTGGATTTAGAAAAGGCAGAGGAACCAGAGATCAAATTGCCAACATCTGCTGGACCATTGAAAAAGCAAGAGAGTTACAGAAAAACATCTACTTTTACTATATTGACTCTGTCAAAGCCTTTGACTGTGTGGATCACAACAAATTATGGAAAATTCTTCAAGAGATGGGAATATCAGGATACCTTACCTGCTTCCTGAGAAATCTGTATGCAGGTCAAGAAGCAACAGCTAGAACTGGACATGAAACAACAGACCTGTTCCAAATCGGAAAAGGAATACATCAAGGCTGTATATTGTTACCCTGCTTTTTTAACATATGCAGAGTACATCATGCGAAATGCAGGGCTGGATGAAGCATAAGCTGGAATCAAGATTGCCAGGAGAAATATCAATAACCTCAGACACGCAGATGACACCACTCTTATGGCATACAGGAAAAAGAACTAAAGAGCCTCTTGATGAAAATGAAAGAGGAGAGTGAAAAAGTTGGCTTAAAACTCAACATTCAGAAAACTAAGATCATGGCATCCAGTCCCATCACTTCATGGCAAATAGATGGGGAAACAGTGGAAACATTGACTGACTTTATTTTTCTGGGCTCCAAGATTGCTGTAGATGGTGATTGTAGCCATGAAATTAAAAGACACTTACTCCTTGGAAGGAAAGTTATGACCACCCTAGACAGCATATTAAAAAGCAGAGATATTACTTTGTCAACAAAGGTCTGTCTAGTCAAAGCTATGGTTTTTCCAGTGGTCATGTATGGATGTGAAAGTTTGACTATAAAGAAAGCTGAGTGCCAAAGAATTGATGCTTTTGAACTGTGGTGTTGGAGAAGACTCTTGAGAGTTCCTTGGACTGCAAAGAGATCCAGTCCATCCTAAAGGAGATCAGTCCTGGGTGTTCATTGGAAGGACTGATGCTAAAGCTGAAACTCCAATATTTTGGCCACCTGATGCGAAGAGCTAACTCATTGGAAAAGACCGTGATGCTGGCAAAGATTGAGGGCAGGAGGAGAAGGGGACGGCAGAGGATGATGTTTGGATGGCATCACTGACTCGATGGACATGGATCTGGGTGAACTCCGGGAGTTGGTGACAGACAGGGAGGCCTGGCATGCTGCGGTTCATGGAGTCTCAAAGAGTCGGATACCACTGAGCAACTGAACTAAAATGAACTGAACTGAACTGAAAGATCATGGCATCTGGTCCCATCACTTCATGGCAAATAGATGAGGAAGCAATGGTACCAGAGTTTATTTTGGGGGCTCCAAAGTCACTGAAGATGGTGACTGCAGCCATGAAATTAAAAGATGCTTGCTCCTTGGAAGAAAAGCTATGACCAACTTGGAAAGCATATTAAAAACCAGAGATATTACTTAACCAACAAAGGTCCGTCTAGTCAAAGCTATGGTTTTTCCAGTCATGTATGGATATGAGAGTTGGACCATAAAGAAATCTGAGCACCAAAGAATTGATGCTTTTGAACTGTGGTGTTGGAGAAGACTCTTGAGAGTCCCTTAGACTGCAAGGAGATCCAACCACTCCATCCTAAAGGAAATCAGTCCTGAATATTCATTGGAAGGGCTGATGCTGAAACTGAAACTCTAATACTTTGGCCACCTGATATGAAGAACTTACTCATTGGAAAAGACCCTGATGCTGTGAAAGATTGAAGGCGGGAGGAGAAGGGGACAACAAAGGGTGAGATGGTTGGATGGCATCACAGACTCAATGGACATCAGTTTGAGTAAGCTCTGGGAGTTGGTGATGGACAGGGAAGCCTGGCGTGCTGCAGTCCATGGGGTCACAAAGAATCAGACATGCCTGAGTGACTGAAGTGAACTAAAATATATTCCTCACCCATAAAACAGCTGAAAAGAATATCAGAAAATGCTTATCTAAGTTATTGGCTCTGGAAACTGTCCTCTGTCCTCCATGATTTGATATATTTACTAAACTAATGGTCATCATCAAGTACTGTGTACTTAATATTATAATATTTGGGTTTTGGGAAAAGAAGCTGATGTATTATTAGACCCTTTCATCATCATACCTTGTGGCTCAGTTGTGAAATTGTTGAATCTCTTCTTCATGGTCTCGCAGTCTGCCAGATGTGAGATTTAATTTTTCATATGTGTGTGGCAGGGTGTTCTTTTTGCCAGGGCAACGCTTCAAGTTCCACTAACTCATGGCTCTGACCACTGTATCATACTATACTCCCATACCCACATGTCATGGGGTTAACTTCTCTGATTCTACTGTCAGTGACATTCATTTTTTCCTCTAATTTTGTGGAAATGTTCTGGTAAAATCTCTTCCATTAAGTGGAAAATTAGATACTACAAAAGGCAAGAACTATATATGGCAAAGGAGAAAACGGAAAGGAATGCTTTTTGTATTTTCTTCCATTTAACCTGTGACCATCAAGGCTTTTGACAGAAAACTACATCTAGTCTTTGAGAAAAACTGATCTAGTTTACAATCCTATTAGGAATATGCTAGAGTGCCTGCTTCACCATATCCTTGCCACCAATGAGTGTGAAAAAAATGTTTGGTGGACAAAAATACCATTGCCTTAATCGAAAACATTTTCTTACTAACACGATTGGACATTTTTCATATGTTTAGTGGACATTTATAAAGCTCCTCTTATGAATGAATGTAACATAATGTGCCCAATCTTTTTTATCAGGACATTCTAAGACATCTTCGACATGCTGCAAGAACTGGCTTTGAGAAGTACTTTGCTCACCACTCAAAGAATGAAACTGACACACAGAGACACGAACACACATACACATTTGCAGATGCTTAGGAGTTCTGAAATATTACATATCCTATCTACACTTCATCTCTCATAAACAGTGGTTAAGTGTTTTAAGAGATTATTACTTAATGTTATAATTGCCTGATGAAAAACAGAGGAACAGAAAATACATACTCTTTAAACAAAAGTAAAAAAAAAATAATAAAATGAGGAAAGTCTACACAACATATTAGTTAAAGGCACATAACATAAAGTTAAAGACACTTAACATAAAATCAGAAGTTCTTGGTCTCTGAGCCACACCGTAGAAGTACATGAGACACCTTAGGAGGTTGAAATAGAATATTATGTGCTATTTTATATTTCCTATTTGTGAGTGACCTAAATACAGCCATTCCCAAGTGACCTGAGAGAGAAGAAAGCTCCCAAGCATTGGGAAAGCTACAACCAGGCAACAGCTTGAGTTGTAAGGGAGTTATAGCAATCGGTCTTAAAAGCCTTGCCCTGGGAGGGCCAGCCTGATGGTGGGGGCAAAGACTATGAATGCAGCCTCGGTCTTACTGTACCTGGGAACACGTCCTGAATCTAACCAACGCTCTTCTGACATTGACTTCCTTGTAATGTGCCTCCATGCCTCCAGGTTATCAGTCCTTAGAAACCTGGAGCCACAGGATGACATGTAACTTTGAACTCTCTTCTTTGTATTTAGCACACAAGCGCTAATAAGGTACAGAAGCTAGGATAATAATTACAAGAATGTTAGTTAGCACTCTTGCGGTTTCCTACAGAAGTTAGTGAAGTTACTGAAGAACAAGAATTCACATTTGATCATAAGCTAATTGAAGAATCCTTCCTAACTTTGTAAAGCAACCAAAAGTAAAAGATGAGAGATTTAAACAGAAAGCAAAGTTGAGGAATTTAATAGTTGGTAAAATAAAATATAATTCAACTTTTTTCCTTTCCTCAACTCCAGGAGCATGGTATTGGCGCTAGTACAGTAGTGCTTCCCTTATCCTGCCATATATTACATTGTGATTACTTTTCTACTAGGCTGTACGTCTGTGGGAATCAGGTCTAGGATGCACAAGATGTTCACCTTCATAGTCACCGTTGCACTTTGAATATGTCCTGATCAGGGCTGAATAGATGAATACCACCATCGTTAATGACTATAACATTTAAAAATGTTAAACAGCAGATAGCTTTTATTATTTTCCAACTTAACTACCTCTATATGTTCGTGTAAAGTACTTCATAAATTCTAAGAAGCTGTAAATGCTTTGGGAATCACCATTTTTACTTTTTCATTTGCAGGGTAATTTGTTAAACCATCAGAATATAAGAACCTGAATATAAAATGGGCTTGACCTGTCTTCTATTGTGAAAAAGTGAGAATGCAATCAAACCTATATTCTAATGTATACAGTCTAACATTATTTTTGTCAGAAATATTTCATTATAGAAATAATTTCAAAAGGAATCTGAATATATCATTTTCAAGTCACTTTTCATTTTAATGCATATAAAGAGTTTAGCTGCAGTCTCTGTACTATTCTGGATGATAAAGGAAGAAGGCATTTGAAACTTGAATTAGGCAGTAAAGTTTTCATGGCACTAATTATAAAGTAGATTGTTATTTGATTTCAATTCTGAAGCATGTGTTACCTGTTGCTCTTTTAATGTTTGTGTCTTGGAAATACTTGAGGAGGGTGAATAGACCAAATTGTGAAGGAAAAAATCACCAGTCTAGCTATTTTACCAATGTGCATTAACACTAAAGTTTTTTCTTTATCTTTTTTTTTTTAAAAATTATCACCCTGTCAAAATTAAATATGCAATTCACAGGAAATTTAAAGGATAGTTAAAATATTTCAATATAGTTAAAATCTTTTTGAATTTCCAGATGCATTATTTCTTCAGTAAATGTTATAAAATGCAAAATTAATTTAACATCTTTGTATTATACACTATCTACTCATTTTGGATCTGCCATCCTAATAGTAATAATGTTTGATACTTGTTAACATTAGTTATTTTGTTAACTAATGTTAACATAGTTAACATTAGCTGTTTTGTTAACAAGATATTTTCTATTTTAAATTCCCTAACAGGATTTTTTCCTAATTCAAGCAGAATATCTGATTTTTTTGCCTGTGACTTACATCTTTTTGTTCTACTTGTGTCTGTGTTTGAAGTTAAATGTCTATACCACATTACCTATATCTAAATGGTTTGATAGAAGTGAAATAGGACTTTATAACTTCAAAGAACAGTATAAGAGAAGGGTAAAGAACAGGGTAACAGAAATTCAGAAGGAAACAGATTGTTCTCCCTGAGGGAAAAGTGAAAAAAAATTTGCAAAAGAACTGGTCTCTTTTTAATCTCTAGGATGAAAACGGTAACCATAGAAATAACAATAAAACTTAGGCTTCCTTGTCAAAGAATATCTCTTGGTGAATGACAATCCTCAATACTATTTTTAGATCTTTGCCCTTATAGCCTTTCCCAATATTTTAGAATTTCTAGAAAGAATACACTTGTGCCATTCATGGACCAGCAACTTGGCCTGAAAATTGAAACAGACTTAATAAAATTGGGCAGAGATATCACACAAAGCATAACTGTCAGTTTTCTATGAAGGATGGGAGAGATGAAGAAAGGATTGTCTCAGATCTCAACCAGTTATATTCTTTCAGTTAATAAGGCATAAAAACTCCTTGACTAATTTAAGAGGAAACTTAGTGGGAGAACAGAAAAATAGCTTCTGGAATTTAAGATGATAACTGCTGCTAAGGTGCTTCAGTCGTGTCCGACTCTGTGCGACCCCATAGACGGCAGCCCACCAGGCTCCCCCATTCCTGGGATTCTCCAGGCAAGAACACTGGAGTGGGTTGCCATTTCCTTCTCCAATGCATGAAAGTGAAAAGTGAAAGCGAAGTCGCTCAGCCGTGTCCGACTCTTAGAGACTTCATGGACTGCAGCCTACCAGGCTCCTCCATCCATGAGATTTTCCAGGCAAGAGTGCTGGAGTGGGGTGCCATTGCCTTCTCCGAAGAAGATAACTAAGTATCACATATTTGAAAGAAGGAACTAAACTACAGCAGCAGACGTTTGTAAGTTTTTTCTTTCTAAGAATGCTATTCTGATTGAGAATTTACTCCAGTGACTCTTGGTCTTGGGGATTTTATCTACCAAACATCCTAGAAGAGAGAATCTGAAGGGATCAAGTAAATTGGGTGACTACTCAATCTTCTGTAACCAAGCACAAGTTCAGGAAGAATGAATAAAACCAATTACAAGAACTGTCCCAATCCACCCCAGCCCCTGCCTCCTACTTGGGAGACAGCTCCTATGAAAGAAGGCATTTTTGCAGGGCCATCATTTTAAAAGACACCACCAGGATAACCACACAATGAGGGTCAACATTCAAAACTACCATGCTCAGATCATAAATTGCTAAACAGACTTCAGTATAACAAAACCACTGACCCCACTGCTGAGGAAATCCATTCAGCTATCCTCTCATTAATTTATTTACGCATCAATTCATGCATTGGAGAAGGAAATGGCAACCCACTCCAGTGTTCTTGCCTGGAGAATCCCAGGGACGGGGGAGCCTGGTGGGCTGCCGTCTATGGGGTCACGCAGAGTCGGACACGACTGAAGTGACTTAGCAGCAGCAGCAGCAAGCATTTATTATAAAAGAGAAGTTAGGCTATATAATTAGGATGTAAAAATGACAGAGATATAACCATAGGTTTTAAGAGTTTATAGTTTACTGAAAAGAACAAAACACGCATGTATGAAGAATAAACATAAATTCTTCAGTGATAAGGACAATTAAAGATGCTAAGCAGTGAATTTAATTTTGAGGAGAACAGAATGCATTTTATGTATTCATATTCTCCTAAATTCAGTGCGACCAGGACTCTCCCAGGATCCATATTTAAAGCAAGCATAGCAGATCCTGTCTCTTGCATCTGTGTCTGTGTTCATATGCTATGGGTTTCCTGCCTCTCTCTGTTGCACTCATGTCACTTTTATTTTTGAATGAAAGGCCTTGTTTTATAGGTTGGATTTCAGTGTCCTCACAAAGACTCCTCTGATTTCCATATCGTGTCCACCTGCATATTATTAGTGCCTGAAATTTCCCTATTGTTGAGTTGTACCTGCTGTCCTCAAGAAAAGAATAGAAATGAACACTACAGTAATGACAGTGATTTTTTTTCAGTTTTGCTCAGGGATTTACATGGATAAGAAAAAGTAGAATGAAAAGGAAGTTTTTAATCTCCTTCTATGTCCAGAACAATGCCAGAATAATGCCTGCATGAGGTCCATACAGGGGTTAAGAGATATAAGAACTGAATGACTTTTCTCATAAATATGATGCTTTGATTTTTTTAAAGTTTTTGGGCCTGTTTCCAGCTTCTGCAGTTAGAAATATGAATGTAATATAGCACGTTTGCATTTACTGCAATCCTTTAATTCTATTTAAAGAGAGCTGTTCCATATATTTGAAATCCATGCAATGAAGTAGTTTCCTATTCAAACAGATGTATATATTCTTATTCAGTGCAAATTTTGTTTCTATAAGACAATGTCTCTGTATAATAAGAAGTATGTATTTTTACTTAAAAATTTGATGTTACATAAAATTATCTGATGGCAAAATACTTAACCTACCCTGATTGGAAAACAACAGATGTGCATGCTAAGTCACTTCAGCCATGCCCAACTTTTTGTGACCCATTGGACTACAGCCCAGCTCCTCTGTCCAGGAATTAAATGGGTTTCTCCAGGCAAGAATACTACTGCGTGCCCTCCTCCAGTAGGTCTTCCCAACCCAGGGATCGAAACTGTGTCCCTTATGTCTGTGGCATTCGCAGGTATATTCTTTACCACTATTGCCAAACAGCTAACTCTAGACAAACTATATGTAAATGATAAATAGACATAAGGGTTTTATGAAAAGAGTTGAAGATTGGTATATTCAGTTATACAGTCAGCCCTCTGTGTCAGTTGGTTCAGTTCAGTGTCTGTGGGTTCAACCAGTAATGGATTGAAAATATTAAAAAAAATTTTAGAAATTTCCAAGAAGCAAATCTTGAATTTGCAGCATGCCAGCAACTATTTACATAGCATTTACATTATATTTACAACTATTTACATAGTATTAACATTGTACTAGGTATTACAAGTAAACTAGAGATGATGTAAAGTATACAGGAATGGGTATATTTGATTATTTGTAAATAGTAGACCATTTTATTATAAAAGAATTTTGGTATCCACTAGGAATCCTGGAACAATCCCTCTTAGATCCTGAGGGACAATTGTATGTATTATGAAATGATCACCCTGATAAGTCTAGTTAATCTCTGTCACTGCATATAATGGCAAATTTTTTTCTTGTGATGAGAACTTATAAGATCTATTGAAAGTGAAAGTGAAGTCGCTCAGTCGTGTCCGACTCTTTGCGACCCCGTGGACTGTAGCCTATCAGGCTTCTCCATCCATGGGATTCTCCAAGCAAGAATACTGGAGTGGGTTGCCATTTCCTTCTCCAGGGGATCTTCCCAACCCAGGGATCGAACCCAGGTCTCCCGCATTGGAGGCAGACGCTTTAACCTCTGAGCCACCAGAAAGCCAATATAAGATCTATTAGCAACTTTTAAGATCTATTAGCAACTTTTAAATATATACTATAGTACTATTAACTACAGTCACCATGTTCTATGTTATGTCCTCATGACATATATTTTATGTTTGTATTTTGACCATCTTCACCCCTGCTTTCTTTGTCTTTAATTTTAATCATCATGGATTTTAAGTTTAATTTTAATCATTATCTTTAATTTTGGGAGAACATCCATGAGTAAATATAGAGGGTAATTATGTAAGGGAAGACAGTAAAATGTAAAGGCGCAGAGCTTGGGTCCTGAAGTCAGACTGCAGATCATTGCTTAATTTTTCAGTGTCTTATTTTCCTCACCTATAAGTAAGAATTATAGTAGCACCCACTTCCTACAGCCCTTGTGGACATTAAATGGAATAATACACATAAAGTGCTGAAGACAATACCTGTCATATAAAAAGCAATCACAAAAGTTAACTATGACTATTATTTTCCACAGGCAATCAGAATAATGTTTAAAAGGATTAATTTTTTCATTAACATAAGCCTTAGTTGTCACCATTTTAAACTCTTTAGTATACATTCACTTATTCATTTAGCAAATTTTTTTTCTAGTACAGATTCCTAGGTGTCTCAGTGGGCAAAGACTCCACCTATAATACAAGGACTCAGGAAATGCAGGTTCGATCCCTGGCTCTGGAAGATCCTCTGGAGAATGGCATGGCAACCCACTCCAGTATGGGGAATCGCATGGACAAAGGAGCCTGGAGGGCTACAGTCCATAGGGTCGCAAAGGGTGGGTCAAAACTAAAATGAGAGGGCATGCACATATTATGACAAGTACTTTATTAGATATTGGCAGCACGAAGATGTTTGCTCCATTCAAGGAGTTCAAGAGCTGAAATAGAGAAGCAGATTGTGGCAAAAAATATTCATGCCAATATCATAACTGGAATGATAGAAGCAGGCATGGGTTGCCATTGGCATACATGGGAGATCAGATCAGATCAGTCACTCAGTCATGTCTGACTCTTTGCGACGCCATGAACTGCAGCACGCCAGGCCTCCCTGTCCATCACCAACTCCCGCAGGTCACTCAGACTCACATCCATCGAGTCGGTGATGCCATCCAGCCATCTCATCCTCTGTCGTCCCCTTCTCCTCCTGCCCCCAATCCCTCCCAGCATTAGAGTCTTCAATGAGTCAACTCTTCACATGAGGTGGCCAAAATACTGGAGATTCAGCTTTAGCATCATTCCTTCCAAAGAAATCCCAGGGCTGATCTCCTTCAGAATGGACTGGTTGGATCTCCTTGCAGTCCAAGGGACTCTCAAGAGTCTTCTCCAACACCACAGTTCACAAGCATCAATTCTTCGGCGCTCAGCCTTCTTCACAGCCCAGCTCTCACATCCATACATGACCACAGGAAAGACCATAGCCTTGACTAGGCGAAACTTTGTTGGCAAAGTAATGTCTCTGCTTTTGAATATGCCATCTAGGTTGGTCATAACTTTCCTTCCAAGGAGTAAGCGTCTCTTAATTTCATGGCTTCAGTCACCATCTGCAGTGATTGTGGAGCCCAGAAAAATAAAGTCTGACACTGTTTCCACTGTTTCTCCATCTATTTCCCATGTAGTGATGGGACCAGATGCCATGATCTTCGTTTTCTGAATGTTGAGCTTTAAGCCAACCTTTTCACTCTCCACTTTCACTTTCATCAAGAGGCTTTTTAGCCCCTCTTCACTTTCTGCCATAAGGGTGGTGTCATCTGCATATCTGAGGTTATTGATATTTCTCCCAGCAGTCTTGATTCCAACTTGTGTTTCTTCCAGTCCAGCATTTCTCATGATGTACTCTGCATATAAGTTAAATAAACATGGTGACAATATGCAGCCTTGACGTGCTCGTTTTCCTATTTGGAATCAGTCTGTTGTTCCATGTCCAGTTCTAACTGTTGCTTCCTGACCTGCATAGCAAGAAGGGATAAGAAAGCCTTCTTCAGTGATCAATGCAAAGAAATAGAGGAAAACAACAGAATGGGAAAGACTAGGAATCTCTTCAAGAAAATCAGAGATACCAAAGGAACATTTCATGCAAAGATGGGCTCGATAAAAGACAGAAATGGTATGGACCTAACAGAAGCAGAAAATATTAAGAAGAGGTGGCAAGAATACACAGAAGAACTGTACAAAAAAGATCTTCACAACCCAGATAATCATGATGGTGTGATCACTGACCTAGAGCCAGACATCCTGGAATGTGAAGTCAAGTGGGCCTTAGAAAGCATCACTATGAACAAAGCTAGTGGAGGTGATGGAATTCCAGTGGAGCTATTCCAAATCCTGAAAGATGATGCTGTGAAAGTGCTGCACTCAATATGCCAGCAAATTTGGAAAACTCAGCAATGGCCACAAGATTGGAAAAGGTCAGTTTTCATTCCAATCCCAAAGAAAGGCAATGCCAAAGAGTGCTCAAACTACCGCACAATTGCACTCATCTCACACGCTAGTAAATTAATGCGCAAAATTCTCCAAGCCAGGCTTCAGCAATATGTGAACTGGAACTTCCTGATGTTCAAGCTGGTTTTAGAAAAGCCATAGGAACCAGAGATCAAATTGCCAACATCCGCTGGATCATGGAAAAAGCAAGAGAGTTCCAGAAAAACATCTATTTTTGCTTTATTGACTATGCCAAAGCCTTTGACTGTGTAGATCACATGGGAGATAATATGAATCAAATCTCCCTTGTATGTAAGTACCAGAAAGCCTTCAGAAAGTAGTTGACATAAGCTGAGTCTTTAAATCTAGTAGTGTGTTCACCAAAACATTGTCTGGGAGAAATGTTATAACCTAAGTGAAACAACACAGGCAATAGGTATAAAAGTGATGAACTTTTTAGTTTGCATTCCCACCAACAGTGCAAGAGGGTTCCCTTCTCTCCGCACCCTCTCCAGCATTTATTGCTTGTAGACTTTTGGATAGCAGCCATTCTGATTGGCGTGAAATGGTATCTCATAGTGGTTTTGATTTGCATTTCTCTGATAATGAGTGATGTTGAGCATCTTTTCATGTGTTTGTTAGCCATCTGTATGTCTTCTTTGGAGAAATGTCTATTGAGTTCTTTGGCCCATTTTTTGATTGGGTCATTTATTTTTCTGGAATTGAGCTGTAGAAGTTGCTTGTATATTTTTGAGATTAGTTGTTTGTCAGTTGCTTCATTTGCTGTTATGGAGAACAGTATGGAGATTCCTCAAAAAACTGCGAATAGAACTGCCTTATGATCCAGCAATCCCACTGCTGGGCATATACACTGAGAAAACCAGAATTGAAAGAGACACCTGTACCCCAATGTTCATAGCAGCACTGTTTGCAATAGCCAGAACGTGGAAGCAACCTAGATGTCCATCCACAGATGAATGGATAACAAGCTGTGGTACATATACACAATGGAGTATTACTCAGCCATTAAAAAGAATACATTTGAATCAGTTCTAAGGAGGTGGATGTAACTGGAGCCTATTATACAGAGTGAAGTAAGCCAGAAACAAAAACACAAATACAGTATACTAACGCATATATATGGAATTTAGAAAGATGGTAAAAAATATCCCTATTTACGAGACAACAAAAGAGACACTGATGTATAGACCAGACTTTTGGACTCTGGGACCGGGAGGGGGTGAGATGATTGGGGAGAATAGCATTGAAATATGTATAATATTATATCTGAAATGTATTAATTGTTCAAACTAAACACTATCATGTTACAATTTGTTCATACTAGATGTTTGTAATGTTTCTGATAATCAATAAAAGAGATTCTTGATTAAAAAAAAATTAAAAAAAAAAGTGATGAACTTTGAGAATTGTAAATAATTTTCTAAAAATGAAACAGTGAGCCAAAAGATGGAGAGATATAAAGCTTGATATTTGAGCAGAGTTGGATCATGTGTAATCTTAACTGCTATGATAAGAAATCTGAGCTTGGAGACTTGTAGATACAGTCTCTACAAGGTTTTGTAGAGACAACAAGACATATTTAGAAAGAAATTCAGTGAAGCAGCAGGTGACAGGTCAAAATGATGGGATCATATAGTATTGATCATCTTTTAACATGTATACAATTTACTTATTTATTATATTTATTTTTTTTTCTCTATCTCCTTGCACTAGAATGTATAAACTCAAGAAAGATAAGGATTCAGTCTTTATCCCTAGCAGTAAAAGTAGTGCCTGACACGTGGTAGATAGTCAATAAATATTTGCTGAATAAATTGAAATCTCAACAATCCAAGTAAAAGAAAATGACAGTCTGAATGAAAGTAGTACAAAGGAAGCAAAAAAAAAAAAAACAGATTTTAAGGAGCACAGGATCAGGATTTGTAACTGAATAATGATGAGAAAATGAGAGTTTTGTTTTGTTTTGTTTTTAAAGCAAATACTCAGTGTCCAAACTGAATATTATATCAATTCCCAAAAAAGTTATGGAAGAGGAGAAAAGTCTGGGGTGAGGAGAAAGGTGATCAAGGCAATAAGAACTTAGCTTTTGGTTCATTGTTCTTGAGGGACATACAGGCAGGAATTTAGCGATGTCCAGGAAATACTTAGATATATGATTCGCAGTATTATTATGGTTTAGCTAATTTGTGAATGTGTTTAAATCCAATATCTGAATGTACATTCAGTGTCTCCAACAAGGTGGTAGTAATAGTGTTGTTTATTTTTCCCCTATTTTCCTGCCCCTTATCCCTCCTCTGACCCCTTCCTCCACTGATTCTACATCTTTAAAATATATGTATACTTCTTATACATTATTATTAATCTATATTACTCTGAGTAATATACTTTAATTATAATTTCAATAATAGCTGTCCCAGGTGTAAAGTGGCTCAGTTGGTAAAGAAATTTCTAGCAATGCAGGAGACTCAAGAGATATGGGTTCAATCCCTGGGATGGAAAGATCCCCTGGAGAAGGGAATGGCAACCCACTCCAGTATTCTTGCCTGGGAAATCCCATGGACAGAGGAGCCCGATGGGCTACAGTCCATGGAGTCACAAAGAGTCGAACACAACTTAGGGACTAAACCACCACCACCACTCCAGGTGTAAAGATTGAATTATATCTAGTAACAAATCAAGGATGATAAAATTCAAGATTTTTAGACAATTTTGACTATCTCTTTTGAGCTTGTTCTCATGTAAATTTGAGATATTTTTTTAAAAAAATATTTTTGCACATAAAAAAAGCACTTTGGTACACTTTTTTTTTCCACAGAAAAATAGGGTTATCCATCCAGAGTGAGTATTTTTTATTTGATTCTGATATGTTTTAATAAATCACTTATATGGGCCCTTGTTGAAGCAACTCCTTCTGGATCTAGGTGTTTTCTGCCATAATATACTCTGTACTTTGTAAGAGAATAGTTCATATTTATATAAGAATTTTAAATGCATGATTCTTTTTGATAATGCTAATTACCCTATGAAACTGGAGTATGGGAGATTATCTCTGTGCTATAGATAAGGAATTTAGGCTCAGACTGGTGGTACCAGATTCACACAGCAAACAATAGAAAAGCAGGTCTCAGAGTCAGAGTCAGCTGATACTAGTTTACTATCTTTTCGCCTACAATTACCTCTTCATCCAGCTCTGACCCAGAGGCACTGCACAGGTGGTCACTAGGCATGAACAGCAAGAGAGATGATATATCCGGACAAAATTAGCATTGACTGCAGATGTTAGCAAGCAATCATAAAACATAAAATGCAAGAACACTTAAAGCTGCATAAGATTACACCTATGCTTTGTGTGCGCTTGGTCGTGTCTGACTCTTTGTGACCCCATGGACTGTAGCCTGCCAGGCTCCTCTGTCCACGGAAATTCTCCAGGCAAGGATATTAGAGTGGGTTGCTATTTCCTCCTCCAATGGATCTTCTTGACCCAGGGATCAAACTCAGGTCTCTTGCATTTCAGGTGGACTCTTTACCACCTGAGCTGCCAGGGAAGCCCCAAATCTATGCTGCTATATTACAAAATGCATCCCAGAATAACTTTCATATTCTATATGAGTTATTTCAAGATATTTCTAGCTTCTAAAGCCTCCACCCCATCAACAGCCAAAATTCAAAGATTCAGTGGAAGCCATAAGGCCTCCCCACCCCACTACCTGTTCATCTATAACCACATATGCTTCATTCCTTCCCCAAGATCTCACATAAAATCTTGCTTCCCTTCCATCCAGTGTTAATAACATGTCTTGTGGCCTGGATCCCATCAACTTACACCTACTCAGAGACCATATTCTTTTAATTATACTCTGTTAAGTCTATCCAATACTGAAGCAAATAAATGAGTAAACAAATAATCGTGGATAAAACTAAAACACGGCTCTGTAAATCTTTTATGCCTTATAAGCTGCTGAATTTCTCTCATGCTGTAATCATGTCTATAAAAAGGAGTCTGTCCGTCCTTCACTTCCTAACCTCTCTTATTTTCCAGGCCACTGACTACGCTATTTTGTTTCCGTGTGGTTGACCAATAACCACCTAATTGCCAAGTCTGATAGACTTATTTTCAACACCTTTTTTCTGTCCTCGTTTTACCTTATTTTAATGTCACTTTTGACAGTAACTTTATCCCCTTTAAAATTCATTTCTCTCGGTGCTTCCCTAAATGTTCTCTTGTCTTATACTTTTAATACATCTTATTTAGGTTGCTTCTCTTTCACTGGTTATTTTTTATTTATTGGTGTTCTTCAGGGTCTCATCCTCAGCTCTGGTCTTATGCTCTCTTCTTCTCTTATGACTTCATTTTCATCTCTGTGTCGATGACTTCCAAGTTCCTTTGTCATCCTATGTCACTCTGCTCAACATCATTGAACATGCCTATCTGACTTTCTAGTGAATACTTCCACTTCTGTGGGACACTGGCATTTTGAGTTCAATATGCTTCAAATGAATTTTATGATTTTTCCTAAGCATCCACCTTCTGTAAACTTCTCCTTGCCCTGTATTTTTATCTTGCTGCATGGCACCACCAGCCATCCAGTGTTCCAACCCATATGCTAAGAATCGTTCTTAGCTCTACCAGCACTTTTATCCCATCCCTAAACCTATAAGTCTCTTAATTCTTTCCATCCTACTTCTTAAATATCTCTCAAATCCACTGAAGTTTCTCCAGTTACAAAGCCACTGCCTTATTTAAGATCTGCATTTCTTCCCAAGTGGATTATTGCAGGGGTACTTCCAACCCATTCTCCATTCTACAGTTAACGATCTTTCTAAAACTTCTGTATTTTATGCCAAGTTCCTATAAACAAACTTTTAGTGATTTTGTTCCCTTCAAATTATAGTCCATTTTTTAAAAAACTGATTTCCTATGATCTTTGGAGATGTACTTGCTGACATACTTCTCCAGCCACCGGTCTGTTGCTCATTCTTTTGGTCAATTCTTGTGCATCCTTAAAATCTTTGCTGAGACATCACTGATTATAGGTAGCTTTCCCTCATTCCTCTGTTTTAGAGTAAAAGGGGCATCTCCTCTGTGCTCCCACATTTCCATGTTTCCATTTAACAGTGTATTTATCATATTTTGTACCATCCTTTTATCTGTCTTTACCATTAGCTCCTTTTGCTTGGTGAACCCAGAACATGCCATCCAATGAAAATTTGTGAGCTGCCTGAATATAATGTAGATTTAGTGGGAGCATACTGCCTGACATGCACCACCCTAGACAGTGATCATACAATTATGAAAAATACAGAGTCCCTGCCCTCAGAGAACTTACTTTCCACTAGAGATAATAAGAAAATAAACTCATATTCTAAATGGTTAAAAAAAAATAGTAGAGCCATTTAAAAACCTCTAATCAGCTGTTTTTTGTAACAACCAGAAAGACAGCTATTCTTCAAATTGCAGATTTTATTTTCAGTATCAGAATTTCTGAATAAAGTGTAAAAATAATACTAAGCTAGAAGTTTTATCTATAAACCTCATATCAAACTTCAGAAAGTCTCTGAATGTGTATGATTTAATGTAAGTATGATGATCATCTGATAAAACTCATAGAGAATACTGTAAACAATTCCAATTACATTGGCTTAAAACATTTAAAATCAAACTTTGCATATAAAATTTATTTCAGAAATCTGAAACCATAAAGTATGCAAAGAAAATGGGCTGTGAATGGATATGAGAGTCTAAAAAAGTGTCTAATTTCTAATTCCAGCTGCAAGGAAAAGAATGTCAACTATGTGAGACTGTGGCTGTGTCTACATCCACAAAGTGATTTTAAAAATGATTGAATTCATTTAAATGGCCAGTTATTTTGACAAAACCAACAACCAAAAGTGGCCAGATCTTGTCAATACCTGGTTGTTTGCATTCAGGCTACTTGCCGCCTCCGTTTGGTTCTTATGTGTAGATAGTCTGTTTATCAAAAATTCAGGGTGGGCCACTAATGTCATTTTGTGAAAACACATGATACCAAATAAGAGTGTTTTCTGGCCATTTGCTCTTGGCCACCCGCGTGTCTGAGAATGCAGTACACAGGGCTCAGTACCGTAAGGCTTCATAGTTTTTCTCATCTTCTGAAGGTGTGGGAAGAAATAGTTTGATTGGAAAGGAGTCAGCCTGGTGGTTGTAGAGACCCAGTTTCCATAGAAGATTGTTATCAATCCAAGGATCAGCTAGCAGGGACTGCTACCTAAGGACCTAGCAATTTGTACTTTTCTGTAATTAACCCAACTGGGCTATTGGACAGAAATGTTTACTCAAAAGCATAGACTGGCATTAAAAAAAATTTTTTTTTAAGTGAAGCTACTTTTGCTTTTGAATTGCATTTGTTTCTGTAACAATTCCCCAGCTTTAGCTTCTGTCAAATAAAAGACCAACTAGTATTTTTCTAAATACAAACACCAACAAATATGTTTACTGCAATTACGATATCTGGTTTTTCACTATTGTCAGGAGATATTGAAAAGCCTCATTGCTTTTAGTCCTCGTAATGCTGATTAAAAATAAGAAAAATGTACACATACAATTCAATGAGGACTGTGAGAAAAACAATGTATGGCTGAAAATGTAGTCTGATGGTCCCACTGATCTTTAGCCAGGGTTATTACAATATTAATGTATAAAAGTACAAAATACATATACAGGCTACTACATACTACTATATTAGTGTATTTCTAACAGTGCTTTTTCCTTACAACTAATCAGTACATCTTATTGCTCTATGGTGTCCAAAAGTAAAAATTTATCCTTGGAACCTAACGCATATTTGATTTTTTCCTACCAGGCAGGTCAAAAGTCTTTTTGGTGAAACAGATATGAAATGGACATGGTATTATTATTATTATTACAAATTTAAGTTGCCCTGACTAATCATTTTGTGTAGTTTAGAGATAGAAATAGTAGAGATGGCAGAACCAGAAAAGGAGGTGGCAATTCATCTGCTCATACTTAGACATTTACATTGGGAAGAAATGACTAGAAAAACAATCATTATTTTTCAGGATGCCCGAGTCAGCAAAATCACCTGCACATGGTTGAGAGTGGGGTCCCTCACAGTGCAGATTTTGTGTTTGATTTTATGGAGAACTCAAAAGCCAGTAGCTGTGGATGGCATTTATATTTAGTAAGAGTGCAATATACTCGTTTGAAGTTGGGAGATGAGTATTTATTGAAACAGCTGGCAAATCAGCAGGAAAATGCTGATTTTGAAAAAACTATTCTTCTTCTGTGGAATCAGACCTACTGTATTTAGCAACACTATTATAATTGAACACAAAACTGCATTAAAATACCATTAAGAAGGAGACAGAAATCCAGAAAAATAAGACAATTCTCAGTTAAAAGCTGTCACAGCAGTCCTGAGTCAGCTCTTTTAAGCATAAATGCACAAATGCACAAATGATCTTTCAAGTATGACACCAGATGAACCCACTGGACTCTCTTTCCTCATCACTTGCAGCCACTGGCAAGTGCAGCCAGTACATTTTTCCAGGCTGACTCACCTATAGGAGCTCATCCATCTCAAAACTCAGGAGCACTGATTCCATCCTCTTGTGAAATTAAAATGCCAGGAAATTGGATGAAATTTAATTTCAAGCAGGACATAAATACAGCTTAGCCTTCCCCTGAGAATAATCTATGTCATAGTAAGGGACATTCTGTAACTCCTACTGATTCTTGAGCCACCACTTCGAAACACGGACTGTACTTTTGTACGGACATAAGGAAACCAAAGGATCACCAGGTCATTTTTTTTTTTTTTTTCCAAAGGGGAATACTGGGAACTGCTTAATATATGTAACTCACTAAAGGTCGAAAAAATGGTTTGTGGCTAAAACCAGATCTTCTGACTTTCAATCCAGTGTCCTTTCGACCACACTCTGTGCCCTCTCTAGTTTGTCACTGATGGTGGTTGCTATGTTGAAAATAAAGATAGACTTCATCCCCACCCTGGCCCTTAAAGGCAACTAGGAGGATTGGAGTGGGTATAAACACTGGGACATTTTGTGAAGCACTTAACTGTTACTATTTTCTCCTCTGCATTTAATAATGACAGCAGTCAAGTAGGGTTCCTCTACCTCCCCACACAGGCCAGGAAAGTCCTGTGGCATACCACTGAGCAGTTTCCAGAGCAACAGACCATTTCTCTGCCTTCTGCTGCCCTGGAAAAGTCAGGGAAATATTGGCCATGCAGAAGGGCACAATCCAGATACCTGAGAACTCTCCCAATGTAGTTCAGCTCTGGCCCAGGTCCATCTCAACGTCAGAAGTCCACCGAATCATTCCTCAGAAATGTACTAATGTTTGTTTGGTTGTTGTTGTTGTTTTAATGGTATATAAGAAAATAAAAGAGAAATTCTCTGGAGATCCAGTTGAGTTTCACCTTTATTTATACAGCAGTCTAAGATAAGTCTCATGTTCCCCTGTACAAATTATACCTGAATCTAGCTTTCGATAACTGTGGAATGTCAACTGCTTAAGGGCGAGTTGGCTTCCCAGGATGCACCACTGGAAGTCCATCTGGCTTGGCAATGTCCATCTCTTTTTAGATCTTAATCTCTTAATCTCTGTTAATTTAAGAGACTCTAGAGGTGGTTCCACCCACTCCAGTACTCTTGCCTGGAAAATCCCATGGATGGAGGAGCCTGGTAGGCTGCAGTTCATGGGGTTGCTATAAGTCAGACTGAGCAACTTCACTTTCACTTTTCACTTTCATGCATTGGAGAAGGAAATGGCAACCCACTCCAGTGTTCTTGCCTGGAGAATCCCAGGGACGGGGGAGCCTGGTAGGCTGCCATCTATGGCGTTGCACAGAGTCAGACATGACTGAAGTGACTTAGCAGCAGCAGCAGCAGAGGTGGTTCCAGTGGGTTTTAAGAGGCCACTTTTTTTGTGTCCAGCCTTATTCCTCAAGGCTTCCCTGGTAGCTCAGATGACAAAGACTCTGCCTGCAATGCAGGAGACCCAGGTTCAATCCCTTGGTTGGGAAGATCCCCTGGAGAAGGGAATGACAACCAGTCTAGTATTCTTGCCTGGAGAATTCCATGGACAGACTATAGGGTTGCAAAGAGTCAGTCATGACTAAGTGACTAACACTTTCACTTTAACACTTACTCCTCAAAAGTGCAATCCTGCCACCTTCCACATCTTCAAGGTTAGAGATGGGTTTATCTAGAACATGCATTACCTAGCTCTCACAAAATCCCACCATTTTTCACCTTTAGAGAAGCTAGAAATTATTAGTTAAGATTCCTATCATGGTTCTGGGAAGTTTAGCAGGTAAGAAACAGAAAATTTGAGAACTTACTCTTCAGTTGAGAGCTCAGTTAATGTTCTTGTGGTTGAAAATTTAAACCTAGCTTAAACTTGTGAATATTCAAGTTCATACCTTCTTGGCAAAGCATGACCTCCCTTTCTTCATGGAGAAAAATTGTAAAAACTTCAAAAGTTACTTTTTAAATCATTTTAATTGCAAATGAATTCAAAACATAAGGATGAAATATCTCTGAAGTTGCACATAGTTACTAATACTAGAAGGGAAAAGATTGAAGTAATTTCTTCTAGACTTCATCAAACCATAAATATCCAATATTCTCTTGGAAAATTTGGAGGGTTGTGTGCATAAATTCTACATGGTTCCTTATTTTTTAAAATATGAAATAGAATTGAGGAGAACTTTGTCTAGAGTGTTTCTAGTGAAAACCTCAAATCTGCCTTATTCTGTTTCCAGAGAGGTGTTTTGATTTTCTCTCCTATTCTGGTATTTGCTAATATATTTTTATTCTTCTAACCACATGTATTATCAATAAAATTGTTAATAAATCCTTGTAAGAAACATGGCTTTGGCCTTACCAAATTCTGAGGATGAATCTGTGTTTTTTACAATAGTTACCTATAACCTTTGTTGGTTCAAAGTTTAAACAGTCCTGAACCATAACTACATTACTTTTTAATAGTCCCGTATCATGATATTGAATATTTCCACATTTTGGTTTAAGGCACATTGATTTACATGACAGTCTTGGTATAACCTTTAATCTATCTTAGTAATTTTTGTCTGCCTGTATTTAATAGCATTTATTTTGGCATTTCATTTTGCTTCTAGCAGTTTCTTTATAGATTTTTTGATAGAACATTTTTAGCACACTCTTGGCATTGAATGTAATGTTACTTTTATTAATTTTGTGGAGAAACAACATTTATTGAGTGCTTACTCGACATACAATTATGCAAAAGCTTTACATCTGTTGAGTTGTTTTATGTAGGAACTTTTCACACAGAATTCTAAGCCCAATAATAAATTCTTTTCAAAGGCAAATGTTCCATATTTTTTTGTTGCCTTTTCCCATTTTTCCCCTATGGTGCCACTTGGCCATGCTACACGAAATTTCCTGCAAATATTTTGATTAACTATATATTTCAGTTAAAGATAACATGGGAATCTAGGTCAAGATGTGTCTATGAGAAGCAGCGCTATACTTCACCTGCTTATAAGTTCAGAAGTTGTTATAGGTAAGGACACTCAGGACATCTTTATTGATCCATATACCAGCCTGCTCTGCTCCACTTCTGTATGAAAGGATCATGAGACCAATTCTTTGAACTATCTCCTAAGATCAATGCCTGAAGGATATAAAGCTTGAAGGTTAAAGAAAGATCTATATATACTACATATACATTCATGCAGTGATTTACTTGCGTGAAATGATTTGCTAGACAATGTTGGGATAGGAGTGTGAGAAAACCTGATTTCTATGCTTCTTTGGGCTAAAATGAATATGGAAAAGTAGGGTGGGCTTGGAAGTGTTGATGTTAAAACTTCACTGCACCTCACTGATACAGTTTCAGTTTACACTGGCCCCAAGTAAATCTGGATTGCCCAAAAGCCAGACAAAACCTATAAATAGGGCAATGTGGAAACAAATAAGCTAACAAATGCATACAGATTATACATACATTTTGGGTAAAACAAATCAAAAAATGGTGTTGAAAAAAGGTGCTATTTTTATTGTACCAGCATATAATTATGCTCCTGCTTTCACCCAGAGCAGTTTCCTCATCGATCCCGGGGTGCAGAGGGAGGCAGCCCTAAATCCTACCTGTGTCAGTTCAGGTCCTTCGAGAAATGTTGGCTGACAAGCTGGAATGAGTCTCTAGGGGTTTCAAGGAGAGGGAGCAGAAGAGGGCAAGACCTGCATCCTGGTGCAATGGCTTTGTGAAAGGAGAATGGGAAGAAAGGAGAGCAGGGCGGGGAACACTTGAGAGTCATGGCACTTCTGAGATGTGTCCAGTCAAACCAGTGCGGAGTGTCCAACAAAGGCTGTGCACTGGAGCCTAGCATGGGCATGAATGACCAGGCTCGAGTACCCACATTTGTTTCAGTCATGGATGGGAGGAAAGTATAGAGTTTGCATTGACACCACAGTGGATCCAGAGGTGCTACTGTCAGTGAGCTGCACCCACAACATATTCGCTTGGGGAGAGCTTAGTGGCCTACATTCACGTCCATATATCCTTGATAGCCATAAAGTGTGAGTCTTTGTGTTATGATCTAATGTTCCCTAAAGTGTCTTAAAATGAATCTTCCACTGGAATATTTGTTGCTTGGTGTATGTCAGCTCACATAATTAAACTAAATGCATCTCCTTTCTCTGTGCAAATATCTTTGTGGTTAGTCTTTACAAGCTTATGCTGCTCCTCTAATTCTTACAATATTTTAATTTTGAACTCTTCTCAAAGTCTCTTTTAAGAAAACAAGAACAATATGTCCCTTTGTAACATTCTCCCCACAATAAAGCTATTCCATAATTTTAATTCTCTGTACTAGGTATCTTTTTGAGGGATCACATCTCTAAGTCCCATCTCTTATTGCCTTTTCTCTTATGTTGGTGTGGCAATTAAGAGCTATGTAACTTTTATTTGGGAGGGGGAGGATACTATGACCTCTGTAAAAACTAGAGTCAGGTTCAAACTTAATCATATCTTTGGAAAGGAATTTTCAACTCTTCTTCCTTCCCATATGTTACTAGTTAAGGTAAATAATGCTGGTTGCTACAATAAAGACAAACTCCAAAATCTTTGTATCTTATTAATAATAAAAGTTATCCAGCATAGTTTTGTAGAGGGTTCTTTGTCGTTTAGTAACTCAAGGACTCAGGTTTCTTCCATGTTGTTATGTTCCTTTATCATCATATGACTTACAGGATAGCTGCATCAGGGGAAGAGAGTAGGAAGCACGCTGGCTCTTGAATCGTCTGAATGAAAAGTGACATATGACTTCTGTTCACATTCTCATCTGCCAGAACTTACTCCCTTGTCCCCAGCCCAGGTTAAAAGGACACTGGGAAATATAAACAAGCATAATGACCTTTGTTGAAGACTGTTCTTGCACACCTTGCCACCTTTATTCTCACCCGAGGCTGGTGTGACTGTCTCATAGCCCCTGAACATCTCCATATGAGTATATTCTCTCCTATACCAGGAAAGAAAGGACAAATCTTTATTAAAAAAAAAAAAAAGAATGAGGTGTTGCTAAACATACTTTAAAATACTTATCCAAACGTCACGTTTCTTCATGCCAATAGTCTTTATGTTTTCAAAGCTTATAGTATTTCTCCTTTTTCAAAATATCTTTTTTGAAGAATGTTATTTGAAGAACTAGAACTAGAATTAAGAGGGTAGCAGAAAATTAAATGATTATGTTTAAGACATATTAAAGCACACCTAAAGACATGCAAACAAGTCAGTGGATTATTTAAAAACAGATGATTACATTCTGTCTGTTATAAAAGTAGACCATAATGTGATTGTTTTAGTCTTGTCATTAGAACGAATTTTTAAAAATACTGCTGGGCATTCACACTGAGGAAACCAGAATTGAAAGAGACATGTGTACCCCAATGTTCATTGCAGCACTGTTTATAATAGCCAGGACATGGAAGCAACCTAGATGTCCATCAGCAGATGAATGGATAAGAAAGCTATGGTTTATATACACAATGGAGTATTACTCAGCCATTAAAAAGAATACATTTGAATCAGTTCTAATGAAGTGGATGAAACTGGAGCTGATTATACAGAGTGAAGTAAGCCAGAAAGAAATACAACAATACAGTATCAGTTGAGTTCAGTTCAGTCACTCAGTCGTGTATGACTCTTTGTGACCCCATGAATCACAGCACCCCAGGCCTGCCTGTCCATCACCAACTCCCGGAGTTCACTCAGACTCACGTCCATCGAGTCAGTGATGCCATCCAGCCATCTCATCCTCTGTCGTCCCCTTCTCCTCCTGCCCCCGATCCCTCCCAGCATCGGAGTCTGTTCCAATGAGTCAACTCTTCGCATGAGGTGGCCAAAGTACCGGAGTTTCAGCTTTAGCATCATTCCTGCCAAAGAAATCCCAGGGCTGATCTCCTTCAGAATGGACTGGTTGGATCTCCTTGCAGTCCAAGGCACTCTCAAGAGTCTTCTCCAACACCACAGTTCAAAAGCATCAATTCTTCAGTGCTAAGCCTTCTTCACAGTCCAACTCTCCCATCCATACATGACCACTGGAAAAACCATAGCCTTGACTAGACGGACTTTTGTTGGCAAAGTAATGTCTCTGCTTTTGAATATGCTATCTAGGTTGGTCATAACTTTCCTTCCAAGGAGTAAGCGTCTTTTAATTTCATGGCTGCAGTCACCATCTACAAGTGATTTTGGAGCCCAGAAAAATAAAGTCTGACACTGTTTCCACTGTTTCCCCATCTATTTCCCATGAAGTGATGGGACCGGATGCCATGATCTTCGTTTTATGAATGTTGAGCTTTAAGCCAGCTTTTTCACTCTCCTCTTTCACCTTTATCAAGAGGCTTTTTAGTTCCTCTTCACTTCCTGCCATAAGGGTGGTGTCATCTGCATATCTGAGGTTATTGATATTTCTCCCAGCAATCTTGATTCCAACTTGTGTTTCTTCCAGTCCAGCATTTCTCATGATGTACTCTGCATATAAGTTAAATAAACATGGTGACAATATACAGCCTTGACGTACTCCTTTTCCTATTTGGAACCAGTCTGTTGTTCCATGACCAGTTCTAACTGTTGCTTCCTGACCTGCATACAGATTTCTCAAGAGGCAGGTCAGGTGGTCTGGTATTCCCATCTCTTTCAGAATTTTCCACAGTTTATTGCAATCCACACAGTCAAAGGCTTTGGCATAGTCAATAAAGCAGAAATAGATGTTTTTTTGGAACTCTCCTGCTTTTTTGAGGATCCAGTGGATGTTGGCAATTTGATCTCTGGTTCCTCTGCCTTTTCTAAATCCAGCTTGAACATCAGGAAGTTCACGGTTCACATACTGCTGAAGCCTGGTTTGGAGAATTTTGAGCATTACTTTACTAGCATGTGAGATGAGTACAATTGTGCATTCTTTGACATTGCCTTTCTTTGGGATTTGAATGAAAACTGACCTTTTCCAGTCCTGTGGCCATTGCTGAGTTTTCCAAATTTGAGTGCAGCACTTTCACAGCATCATCTTTCAGGACTTGAAATAGCTCCACTGGAATTCCATGACCTCCACTAGCTTTGTTCGTAGTGATGCTTTCTAAGGCCCACTTGACTTCACATTCCAGGATGTCTGGCTCTAGGTCAGTGATCACACCATCGTGATTATCTGGATCATGAAGACCTTTTTTGTACAGTTCTTCTGTGTATTCTTGCCACCTCTTCTTAATATCTTCTGCTTCTGTTAGGTCCATACCATTTCTGTCCTTTATCGAGCCCATTTTTGCATGAAATGTTCCCTTGGTATCTCTAATTTTCTTGAAGAGATCTCTATTCTTTCCCATTCTGTTGTTTTCCTCAATTTCTTTACATTGATCACTGAGGAAGGCTTTCTTATCTCTTCTTGCTATTCTTTAGAACTCTGCATTCAGATGCTTATATCTTTCTTTTTCTCCTTTGCTTTTTGCTTTTCTTCAAAGGTTCGTCTAGTCAAGACTATGGTTTTTCCTGTGGTCATGTATGGATGTGAAAGTTGGACTGTGAAGAAGGCTTAGCACTGAAGAATTGATGCTTTTGAACTGTGATGTTGGAGAAGACTCTTGAGAGTGCCTTGGACTGCAAGGAGATCCAACCAGTCCATTCTGAAGGAGATCAGCCCTGGGATTTCTTTGGCAGGAATGATGCTAAAGCTGAAACTCCAGTACTTTGGCCACCTCATGCGAAGAGTTGACTCATTGGAACAGACTCTGATGCTGGGAGGGATTGGGGGCAGGAGCAAAAGGGGACAACAGAGGGTGAGATGGCTGGATGTCATCACTGACTCGATGGACGTGAGTCTGAATGAACTCCGGGAGTTGGTGATGGACAGGGAGGCCTGGCATGCTGTGATTCATGGGGTTGCAAAGAGTCAGACACGACTGAGCTACTGATCTGATCTTTTCACAGCTATTTGTAAGGCCTCCCCAGACAACCATTTTCCTTTTTTGCATTTCTTTTCCATGGAGATGGTCTTGATCCCTGTCTCCTGTACAACGTCACGACACGAGTAAAAATCAAGGTTTTGGTAGGGCTGATTTCTTTTTGGAGGATTGAGGGAAAACAAAACTCATATGTTGCCTTTTCCTACTTCTAGAGACCTCCAGCATTCTTTGGCTTGTGGTCACATCTCGCCAATCAGTTCTTCTGCCTTTTCATCACTTTCTCTGTCTTTGATCTTCCTGCTTCCCCTGTAAAAGGACTCTTGTGATAATATTGGGCACACATAGCTAATCTAGGATAATCCCTTTACTCTCAACATTATCAATCACATTTGCAAAGTCCCTTTTACCATGTAAGGTAACATATCCCTTGGTTCCAGGAATTAGGATATGGACATCTTGGAAAAGAATGGGGATTATTCAGCCTACCATACTGAGTCATCTGTAATCTTTCTTACATTATGTTCTTGTCAATAGCCTATGCTTAGCAATCAGCTGGATGATGCAATAGATTCATCTTCATGAAACTAAATGACTGATGCAGTAGCAAAATCTTCATCATTAGCTAACTATAAATTAGTTAATGAGTGCCCACTTAATAGGTGGTATTGATAATGTGGGAAGAGTTGAGCAAATTTATGTAGAAACCAAGGAACCTTTTTGGAAAAAAAAAAAAAAAAGAGATCAAAAACTCTACCATTTCCCTGTTGGGACTCAGAGTTCAGTCTTCTCTGAGATTCTGCTAGCTAAACTGCAAAGGTCCAGAGGTAAGATAGAGTCCCCAGTGGCACCATATTCTCAATGACAACCTATTAGGGACAGTAAAAATCATCTTACCTGATAGAGAGGGACTGAATTTTTAATTTAAGTCACAAATACCTCCAGTCATGATGGCTGATTGGATGATCTAGAAGTGAGGAAATGTTCGTAAAATTTCATAAATGCAGTAAGGTAAGGCTATTTAAATAGACCTGATTCTTTCCTGAATACTGATCTGATCTTTCCTAACCTAGACCTGGTTTTTCCTTTTAAGTGTCATATACTCTGATATTTTCTATGACCTAATTTTTACCATTGTAGTGGTGTTGCTGTAGAACTGCTCTGAAATCTTTTAACCAATGTAATGGAATTATAAAGACCTTATAATGGGCTCCCCATAATTTCTTTACTATTGTAATGCTGTCATAATGGCATTGTGAGGGGTTTTCCATAAACATACACTGAAATCATTTTGCCACCATCATGACAGTGAAATGAGTCCCCATAGAGTTTATTTGAAATTGTTTTGCTCTTCTAATGGCATTATTAATGCAGTCTTCATAAACTTACAGGGAAATTGTTTGACCATCATAATGTGGTCTTCACAGACTTACAATAAAATCGTTTATAAGTGTAATGTGGTTTCCATTAACTTGCACTAAAATCATTTTCCTACCATAATGGCATTATAATAGGGTGTCCATGAACTTGGACTATCAAAGTTTGGTTCTTCTGATGGCATCATAGCAGCATTGCTACTAAGACAGTTAAAGTAATGTTGATGTTCTTTTGTGTCATAAGCAAAGACTAAAAGTAATGCACATCTACTTTTCACACTTAAGTATCATGTGGTTTTTCCTTTAAAAATAGTGTCCTGACCACAATATACTTTATAAACCAACAATAATAAACTTCTCAAATAACTAGATGAAGGAAACTTAGATTCCTAAGTCATGAGATCTCATCTGATGCACCTTCTATATAAATCTGATCTTTTACCATTTTTCTTTTCCTTTTTTAAAAAGTGATACATCATATACATCATTTCCTCTTGGCCCCTTAAAATATTATTTTTTTTTATAAATCCTCTTTTATGAGATTGCAATGAAGTACAAAAATTGCTTTCTAGTCCTTAGTTTGAGCATTCTGAAGTGTATGAGATTTATTACTTTGGTCCCTTTTATTTACAAGAGAAAACACAAACAAAAATCACTGGGAATAAACAGGTACAGTATCAATACAGATCAAAGGCATTTAATAAATATATTGGATTGAATATCTACTAGATGAACAGATCCAGTGTTAGTTACATTATTCAGATATGCAAGCAGAGTAAAAGGTGTGATGTTGAGAGAGTTTTATGTTCTCATAGCTTGCCATTAGGTTACCAGTAATGCAACTTCGCAAACAGCTTTTTGGGATACATCTAATATAGATGATACTTGTCAGCCTGGAAAATTTTAATTAGTCCTTTTCTGAATCAGCAATAGCATAGTGAAGATATATATGATTTCAGGAAGTGCAATGTGTTATACTTGTATTTTTATGGGTTTGATTTCTGTTGTCATTAAAATCCTACTGTGTTCTCAGTTTCATTTCCTTGAGGTACACCCATGAGTTCTCATATCAGAAAGAAACCCTATGTAATTAGGTATGAAATAGATGGGGACCACTGTGCATGATTTAGAAAAGAACTTCATTTATTTATAGAAAAAGCAAATGTTTTATAAAAGCCACTAGCCATATCTTTGTCTTGGTGTTAAAAGAAATTGCCTTGGAGGAGTTCCTTTTTTAGCTCTAGAATGTCTCTCCAAGGTCAGCTCTTCAATTATAAGCATAAAGTAAATATGTATTATTGCCCTGGATAAAGGGTATAACAAGATGTTTCTATTGGAAAGAATCAATTCTCTGATACACACTTAGTAGGTAATGTGGAGAAGGCAATGGCACCCCACTCCAGTACTCTTGCCTGGAAAATCCCATGGATGGAGGAGCCTGGTAGGCTGCAGTCCATGGGGTCGCTAAGAGTAGGATACGACTGAGCAACTTCACTTTCACTTTTCACTTTCACTTTTATGCATTGGAGAAGGAAATGGCAACCCACTCCAGTGTTCTTGCCTGGAGAATCCCAGGGATGGGGAAGCCTGGTGGGCTGCCATCTATGGGGTCGCACAGAGTCGGACACGACTGAAGCGACTTAGTAGTAGTAGTAGTAGTAGGTAATGACTGTCTGAAGAGGAGGTGAAAAAAATTATACAGGGGTCAAGGAACCTTTTCGGAATATGGAAATCAAGACCCAAACCACTTTCCTTTTGAGGTTCAGTCCTAACCCATCATCTTTGTTGGTTAAAATGGTTAGCCAGCAGAGGTTCCCAGGTAGAAGAGATTTTCTAGGAGCATATCAGTGGAATTATACCTCGTGGAATGCCTGGAGTAGTAACTGAGTTCAGTGCTGAGACATTTATGGTCATGGATTGATGAACAAAGGCAGTGGGGTATGTATCTTAAGCTTGTAGCCTCTTCCAATGCTGTGTGTGCTTTCTCTGGTGGCTCAGATGGTAAAGAATCTGCCTGCAATCCAGGAGATCCAGGTTCCATCCCTCGGTCGGGAAGATCCCCTGGAAAAGGAAATAGCTACCCACTCCAGTATTCTTGCCTGGAGAATTCAATGGACATAGGAGCCTGGCAGGCTGCACTCCATGGGTCACAAAGATTCGGACATGACTGGGCAGCTAACAATTTTCAAACAATAGCTATATATTATTTAAAATGAATTAAAATGAATAAAATGATAATATTATTGCATCAGGGACTTTTCTTTGTGCCTTACACGAATTATCTTGAAAAAACCTTATGATATTTGTCTTACCCATGGGAAAACTGGGGAGATAAATGACTTGACTAAGTTCCCACAGCCTTTAAGTAATTGAGCCAGAGAGATTACTTTAATCAGTTTGACTCTGACATCTACCTTTTTGGCACTGTAACATTTTGAGATCTCAAGCTTCGGGACCCTCATCCCTAACACACTGACACAGTAGGATTTTACTTTCAGGACTTGGGGTCAAAGATGGTAGGAATGATATAAGAACTGGAACTTATGCTTAGAGTGATATAAGGAAACATTTCGGAAGTCAACTTCCTGCCCTTTAGATTCTGAGACCTTAGAGAGTATGCCAGGATACTAGTGACATCAAGAGTAGATGAATGTAGTATCCCAAGGTGTGGGTACACATGTGTTTGCAGCAGACTGAGGAGCCTTCTTTCATTGAACTGATGGTTTTCTAGTTCTTTCTCTTGAGTGTGAAGTAGAACTGATTCCCTTGGAATGAGAAAGTCTCCAGAGTTGTTGAAATATTCAGGGAGTTGGAAGGGTCCCAAGAGAGATTTTTGAGTTCCTGGTAATAGGCATGTGAAGGCTCTAGAGATTAATTTGAATTCTAAAAATAAAAATGACCCTATTTATATCACAAGCTCATGAAACAGGCCATTTTGCATATTCTGCAAAGACCTATGAATTAACATATACTAGCCAGATTTCATAAAATAAAAATACAACCAATGATTATCTCAGAATTACATAATAAAAAAAGTCACAGGCTTTTACAGCCAAGGTTGGGTAATAGGTTTATGAATATAACAGAAAAACAAATCGCAGGGGTCAGAGGATGGTAACAAAATAACATCAGGATAAAGTTAAGAAAATAACTGCATCCCAAATATGAGATAGCTATCACCTAATTGGCATTTAAAATGGCAAAAACAAACCTTTATGATTCTTAGCATTTCACTGTTACAAAAAGATTCATGTCAACATTCATCCCACAACATTAACACGGGGTCTTATATATAGGTCAGTGGAAAGATATTCAGCCTGGCTATCAGACAGGGTATATAATGCAACCTACCTCAAAGGTTTGTTGCGAGGATTAAATGAGATCATTCACCTATAGCATTTAACATAGCACTTGACATAGGGTAAGGGTCCAGCAGATGGTGGCTCTTACTCAGCTTTTATCGCTGTGTTCTTGTTATTTGCCAGTAAGCCATGTGTCTTCAGACAAGTCTTGTCTGAGTCTTAAGTGGGCTGTCTTCAAGATGGGGAAATCAAATTAGGCAACGTCTAAGCTCTTCTTAATATGCAAGTTTCAATATATGCTGGCAAAATTGTGCTACAGTTTTCTTTCTTTCTTTTTTCCTGAAAACTTCTTTAAGATAGCTCACAATTATGTGGCACAGGAAGTAAAACCATTGTGAAAATCTGATGAAAAAAATAACCAAATTATTTAGACCAGCTGTGAGAAAGGCACATAGAGTGACTTGCTGAACAGCAAAGATGAGGATTCCAAGGGTAAGATTTACTGTGGACCCTTAAGAAGAAGAAAGAAAAAACTGGTGGCTAAATAACAAGAATTACTGCCAAACACTGGCTAATCATGGAACCGCTTACTCAGTAACCTCACGAGATGCCAGAAAAGCGTTATCAGCAGAATCCACTTCAAATAAAAATATATTTAGGGTTAGCAACATGAGTTATATGGTGAATTGTGAAACATCAAAACTCTTTAAGTCTTTTGAGATATTTTGATATGAAGAGGAAATACTTTTGTCAGTCAACAGGACTTACTGAGATTATTTGAGCAAAGAGTTCTCAAAGTGCTGCTGCTAAGTCGCTTTAGTCGTGTCTGACCCTGTGCAACCCCACAGACGGCAGCCCACCAGGCTCCCCGTCCCTGGGATTCTCCAGGCAAGAACATTGGAGTGGGTTGCCATTTCCTTCTCCAAAGTGCTACAGAAGAGCAAAAGTTAAGCTTAGTAGGATGACATCTAGACAAATATTAAGTATGCTAAGTTCAATGGAAACCAAAAACTAGAGCTAATTAATTCTGTGGCTTAAAGGGCAGAACATGAAATGCAATGGGGGCTTCCCAGGTGATCCTAGTGGTAAAATACTTGCTTGCCAACGCAGGAGAAATAAGAGATGCAGGTTCTATCCCTGGGTTGGGAAGATTCCCTGGAGGAGAGCATGGCAGACCAGTCCAGTATTCTTGCCTGGAGAATCCCATGGACAGAAGAGCCTGGCAGGCTACACTACAGTCCATAGGGTCACAGAGTCGAACACAACTGCAGTGACTTAGCACACACGTGTGCATAAGCACAGATCTTGATCTTGACAATTGCCAAAGATTTCTGGTTTATAATTATTATTTTGATATAGCTTCATTATTCTGACAAGTAGAGCAAGCCTTCGACAAAAGTGACATGAGAAAAAAAATTGGTATTTGGGGTTTTTGACAAAATTGAAATTTTAGACGTTGTTCATGAACTGTTAAAAAGTAACCTAAATCTGCAGACACGCTCTTCTCCTTGTAGAGATGCCTAAGAAGATTATGTGACATGGCAGGAGGAGATGGTAGTGGTAGTAATGAAAAGTCTCCTATCCTGGTCCTGAAAATCCCTAGAGTTACCTCTGTGTCTTCCAATTTCCCCCTTCCTTTTATTTTTCAAGCCACTTCTTTATTCTCTCTCCATGCTTAAACTGTGACTTATAACAAAGATACACTAACAATACATCACCTGCTCATACTGTCTGTTCTCTGAGTTCTTTGCATCATTTGGTCCTTTCCTTAAATAGCTCTTCTTGTTCATCTGAACTATTAAAACTCGAGATTTATTTTTCTGAACATAAGGAGTAATGATGAAAGAGCACGAAATATCACAAGGAATAATGTTATACCCCTTCAATGCGTTATTACAACTCACAGTTTTTGTAGTATGAGCATTTCTGCTTCTGCGACATAAATATTATTCATTTAACATGTCATTAAGTAGCCTGAATTGTTCAAACACTTTACTTTGCTTGAAAATTTACTATACCCTTCTGTTCAATGAGAATATACATTATTCATACTCAAAAGCTTTTTTTCAGAATCAATTTCCAAGAATTTTAATTAAGGTATAAATAGATATACCATGGAGGGGGGAAGTGTATAAGCCTGAAGTGTACAGCCCAATTGATAGCCATGATATATATAAGTGTGTATAACTTGATAGTAGTTAAAAGACACACACACACACACACACACACACACACACACACACACTGTAAAACAGTTTTGATACCCTGGAAAGTTCTCTATGTACCTTCATAGTCAATACCAGCATCTACCCACCTCTCACACCTCCTTCCACCAAGAAGTAACCACTAATTTGTTTTCTGCCATAATTGATTAGTTTCGTCTGTTCCTTAGCATCACATAAATGGAATCAAGTAATAGTTGTTTTTGTGTCTGGCTTCATTCAGTCATCATTATATCTGAGGTGAAAGAAAGTGAAAGTCGCTCAATCATATCCAACTCTTTGAGACAAACTATTCAGTCCATGGAATTCTCCAGGCCAGAATACTGGAGTGGGTAGCCTTTCCCTTCTCCAGGGGATCTTCCCAACCCAGGGATAGAACCCAGGTCTCCCATATTGCAGATGGATTCTTTATCAGCTGAGCCACAAGGGAAGCCCAAGAATACTGGAGTGGGTAGCCTATCCCTTCTCCAGCAGATCTTCCCCACCCAGGAATGAGCCAGGATCTCCTGCATTGCAGGCAAAATCTTTACTAGCTGAGCTATCAAGGAAGCCCATATCTGTGGTAGCCACCCAAATTATTGTATGAAGCAGAAAATTAGCTTTTTCATGACTGTAAATTTCTTTGTATGAATATAGCAAAATACATTGATTCAGTGCACTCCATGGACAATTGGGCTGTTTCAGGTTTTAAGCCATGCTTAGTTGGATTAAGTATTCATGTTCAGATCTTTGTGTGAATGCATTATTATTTATCTTAGGTTTATGTCTTGAAGTAAAAATCTGGGCCATAGAGTGCTATGCATACAGCTCTAGTAGATATTGATGAATGGTCTTACAGAGTGGTAGAAGCAATTTAAACTCCCACCAGCATATAAGGATTCTAACTGTTGCAAACCCTTCCCATCACTAGATATTGGAAACATTTTTAATTTTAACTCTTCTGGTATATGTGTCATGTTGTACAATCTTATATGCACTTAATGTGAATTTCCATGATTTATGATGCTGAATTCAAAAATTCATAATTGAAAATTTGTGTTTCTATAGACTAGGTTACCAGCTTCCATGGCAAATATGGTTCAGTTACTCACAAATTAACACAAAAATATTAACACATTGAATTGGATGTGTTCGGAACTGGTTTTTAACTCTAGGTCTGCCAGAGACTGATAGAGTGATCTTGGACAATTCATTTTTATTTTCTGGTTGTTGAGTTCCTTACCTATTAATTAATGGTTTAATTGTGTTGTTGTAAGGTTGTTATTATTTCTTACATATATGATTTCATTAATATTTTATTCTCTGCCCTGTTCTACATCTCTGGCCAGGGCAGGTGCCTAACTCTCTTCTCAGGGGAGAGGAACACACATGCAGAGAAAATGTGTTGTTTTCTAAGTCGTTTTTCATCAGTTGTCAGATTCCTTTGGATTCATTTAGATTTTTAATGATTTTGTTTAGCAGAAGCTGAAAGGATCTAATGGTCTGAGTTACTACTGATCCTTTGATGGATTTTTTTCCTGTAAGATTCCCGCAGAAATTCCTTCTTGGTCCTCTTGGCAGAGGGACTTTGCTCCAGGGTAACCGGTTTTCTCTCATTAGTGCTGTGAGATCTAAACCTTAAAAAGGGTTGTGCCCTCACCAAAGTAGAGGGCTTCCTATCTGCTTCAGGAAAACTCCACACCTCAGAAGTGTTGGAGCATATCCTGTGGCCACAGGAAGAGAAATACATCTTTTTTTATTTCATGTAGTTAGGGCAATTGTGATCCAAATTAATGAAAGGGTCATCACTCTTATCTGTATTTGAACTGGGGCTACAAAGATGAGTTCTCTTCTTCCTTTTGGTCTAAACCCAAACCAATGGTAACTGATGACCCAATCCATACATTTTGTTTTTCTGTTAAGATTTTTCTTAATTCTCCATAAATAAATGATTCCATTGCAGACTATGCTTTGTAGTCTACTAACTATAAAGTCAGCCTCTTGAAAAAGCCACATTAACTCTTCAAAGCCATTTGATTTCTAGTTACTGTAGGGAAGTCATTGTTTACATGGAAATAAACCTAGAACATCATTGATTTATAAATACTGGGAGCATTATACCTACACCAGGCACTATGATATTCCTGAGAATAGAATCGTTAAAATAAAAAAGGCATCTTTCTCTGCGCTTGTGGGCTTAGAGTCTTGTGAATGTCATTGTGTAAGTTCTTAAGACTTTAAAGTCGATGACTAAATAGAGAAATCAAAGCCTAACAATGACTAGACATTCAAAAGGACTCTTCAAAGGCAGACAGAAGAATCAGTTTAAAGCATCCATTTCTACTACAAATATTGTTTTGTTGTAGCCACGTGTTCCAGGAAACAAGCTCACTCAGAAGGACAATGCAAATAGTGGTGTGCAGTTTATTATACCGGCAGGCCCAAGCCAGAGTCTCCTCTTAGCCAAGGATACCAACCAGTTTTTGTGAAAACCTTATATACCCTAAGTGTATGTGCCCAAATCCACCTCCCCAAATTCCCTGAAATTAGTCTGAACAAAGGAAAAGAAAGAGACAATCAAAATTAACCCGTGATTCATATGCCTTAAGCGTAGGTAGTAAAGAGCAGACAATTATCAGTAGGCCTGTGGTCATACCCCAAAAAGCATAATAGAATGTATGATTCTATTCAGTTGCACAGATAATTAGGGTATTCTTTTAGGTGATGGAGAGTCTAGGTACGAGCCCTGGGGCTCTTCCATCAGCGGTTTTCCATCAACTGGTTTTCCAATTGGTATGCTGTTTCCATAGACACTGGGCATATAGCTCAAAGTCCACAGTCCAGCCCAGGATGGAGTTCTGCTTTCAAGATGGAGCCTGTTCTGTCTGTTTCCTCCTTCAGTTTTACTTCCTCTGTTTCACCTGGTCTTGTTCTTAGCCCCGAGGAGTCAAGAGTGAACAAAACCTATGTACCTTTTGTCCTCTAGAGTTTCTGACTCGTGGCTATCTGAGATTCTGCCTTGAAAATTCCGTGCTTAATGACAAGAGTCTGCATCACTACTAAATTATTAACAACACAGTTTTACTCTTCATATGAATGCTTATTTTCATATGGAAACTCCTTCCAGGAAACCCAGGACCTGGTTCTTCTTCCTTTCTTAAAGTGTAAATATGGTTTGTGTGTGTGTGCTTGAGATTATTTAGTGTTGTCAAGAGCATATGCAACTTGGAGGGAAATGGAATAACTCTCACATCTTAAATATGCCCTGTCAAGCGTGCATATTAGTTACAACCTGCTCCATTATATCCCATGCAGCCCAGTATGTGGTGCAGTTAGTCTACTAGATTTAGAGTTGGAAACTTTAATTTAGATCCCAGCTCTGCCATTCAGTACTTAAGTGACCTTGGTCAACTTATTTCTTGTCTCTGAATTTGATCAACTTCATCTGTAAAGAAAATTCCAGAAAAACTTCTACTTCTGCTTCATTGACTATGCTAAAGCTTTGAGTATGTGGATCACATAAACCTGGAATATTCTGAAAGACATGGAAATACCAGACCACCTTATCTACCTCCTGCAAAACCTGTATACAGGTCAAGAAGCAATAGTTAGAACTGGACATAGAAAAAACTGGTTCCAAATTGGGAAAGGCTGTATATTGTCACCCTGATTATTTAACTTATATGAAGAGCACATCATGCAAAATACCTGGCTGCATGAAGCACAAGCTGGAATCAAGATCGCTGGGAGAAGTATCAATAACCTCAGATATGCAGATAACACCACCATTATGGCAGAAAGCAAAGAAGAACTAAAAAGCCTCTTGATGTAAGTGAAAGAGGAGAGTGAAAAAGCTGGCTTAAACCTCAGAATTCAAGAAACTAAGATCATTGCATCTGGTCCCATCACTTCACGGCAAATAGATGGGGAAACAATGGAAACAGTGAGACTTTATTTTATTGGGCTCCAAAATCACTGCAGATGGTGACTACAGCCGTGAAATTAAAAGATGCTTGCTCTTTGGAAGGAAAGTTATGACCAACCTAGACAACATATTAAAAAGCAGAGACATTACTTTTCCAATAAAGGTCCATCTAGTCAAGGCTGTGGTCATGTATGGATGTAAGAGTTGGACTGTAAAGAAGGCTGAGGGCTGAAGAATTGATGCTTTTGAACTGTGGTGTTGGAGAAGACTCTTGAGAGTCCCTTGGACTGCAAGGAGATCTAACCAGTCTATTCTGAAGGAAATCAGTCCTGGGTGTTCATTGGAAGGACTGATGCTGAAGCTGAAGCCCCAATACTTTGGCCTCCTGATGCAAAGAACTGACTCATTTGAAAAGACCCTGATGCTGGGAAAAATTGAAGGCAGGAGGAGAAAGGGACGACAGAGAATGAGATGGTCGGATGGCATCACTGACTCAGTGGACATGAGTGTGAACAAGCTCTGAGAGATGGTGAAGGACAGGGAAGCCTGGCGTGCTGCACTCCATGGAAGCTCAAAGGGTCAGACAGGACTGAGCAACTAAATGACAACAACAGTATCTGTAAAGTGGGGCTAATAATTCCCATTATCTGTTTAATCAAATTTTTCAAAAGGAAATTGAACTGCATAGGAGATACAGGACAGTTGCTTTAATTGTGTGGTATTAGCACCTTTCTGTGTAATAAAAGGAGTTTGTACTACAGTTACTTCTCATGTTCGTGGCTATGGGCAACTGGGAGGAGGGAAGAGGAGTGCTGTCTGCTTACAACCATTTACGCACCATCACACATCCTTCTTCTTTGCCAGTCATCATTTATTGAAAACACCAGTTTCCAGGTATTATATTTTGTTTTGAGTTTAAGTATAGTACCTGGTTGACTGGGCACATATGCTTTCAGAAGTATACCTTATTTCGTGGAGTGACGACTTCCACAAAGTTCCCTCAACCATGCTTCACTCAGCCATGGGGTGTTTCCTTTCCCAGTGGGTCAGTTATCCCATTGCACTAATGAGGCATCCGTAAACCAAATAATATCACTCAGGCACAAATGACAATTAGATGGCAGAGCTGGAATTCGAACCCATTAGACAGCTTTACTTCCAGGTCTGTTCTCGTGTCATTGAACAAGGCTCGTGCTTCGTTTCAGCTCAGATTTCTTATTTACAGTTGATGTTTTGTTGTCTGAAATTTCACAGCTTAGCTCTTTGACCCCTTAAAAACATGTTTAAGCAATTGTAGCACTCTTGTGTCAGTGCACTTTTATTTTTGCTTAATCAGTTCATCAAGGCTTTCTACTGTTAGTAGGAGAAAGGCAGAAACAAAGAATTCTCACGACAGCTCCAAATATTCAATTATTCATTGGAATGAGTAGCGTTTTACAGAAGCAAAATAGACACACCCAGGATTATCATGATTTAACAAGTGAGCTGTTCTAGATCTGAGCATACATGGAATATGCCTGTGTTACAAAAGAAATAATATGGAATCTGAATTTATAATTGTCTTTATCCCATAAGAAATGTTATTTTCTATATGCACCTAGTTTGTCTGTATCTGACTTTATAAATTAGGACTAAATTCACCAGAAGTAGACACTTCAGGTGTAGTAATTGACACCACTGCAGTCATCAGAAAACCTTCTTTTCCCTCTTTTTCTGTTTCATCATCCTCCAAGTGTGTGGCTTCCATCCTCATGGTCCAAAGTGGCTGCTACAGGGCCAGTCCTCATGTCAGTATTTCAGGCAGCAGAAAAGAGCACAATGGGAGGGGCAGAAGGGTGTGTGCAAGCTGCCTTGAAATAAATTCTTCTGCAAGTACCACATAATAACTTCTGCTTACATCCCTTTGACTATATCTTATTCTCCTGATCTTTCTTAGTTGTACAGAGATAAAAGTTTCTACTTTATTAATAATCACTCCCACTGCTCTTTGCCATTTTCTCTCCCTCCCCACTTCTCAGAAAACCAAAGCTAGCTGTTATACATATATTCCTACATTTCGATAGCATTATACAAGTAATTGATGTATGTGTTGTTTATAGTGATGAGAATTGGATCATCCTACACAAATTATTCTGCAGCTTGATTTTAGATTCATCTCTGTGAATCTGCTTCATATAGATGTCCTTGTTCTTTTTCAATAGCTGCTTCAGATCCTTTAGTATCAATATGCACAAATATTTCACTACACAACTTTTACTGATTAAGATGTCCTAAAGGGCAGCAAAATGAGCTTGATGAAGTACTGAACACAGCTAAAAATTCAAGAGACTGAATAGCTGAGAGAAAGTTAGAAGCTTTAGGGTCAAGCACAGTAAGTGGGTTAACGTGGCTAGCTGAGGACACAGAGCATGCTCAGAGCGTGGCTGCAGCGTTTTCAGGACAGAGGGGGCACTTGTTAGCAGAGCTTCTGATGCCACAAAATCCCTAAAGATGCCATTTATGCCATCTGGCTTTGTTGTTCCTCTCAATCAGCATCTTTAGACATTTCTACTATTCATTTTTCCCCTTTTCAAAACATCTCTCCAATCAAATCACCATCTAATTTCTAAATTCTGGGGGAAAAAAAAGAGTTTAAAAAAATTTAAAACTTTGCCCTTAAACTACTTTTTCAAGTTATTAGTCCACCTGTTGATAGCCTGTCTGTCCGTTTGGAGTTCGAGAATTCTTTTTATTATTCTTGCACACATTTTTCCTTCTCGTTATTTGGCCCTCTTTCCCCTTTTTCTTGCTCTTTGATAATTGTCCTCACCTTCTTATGCTTTTCAGATAATTATTTATTGAAACACAAACCAGCATTATATGCTCTTATCTTGAATTTGCATAAGTATTTTATTTTTTAAAATTTAAATTTATTTATTTTAATTGGAGGTTAATTACTTTACAATATTGTATTGGATTTGCCATACATCAACATGAATCTGCCACGGGTGTACACGTGTTCCCCATCCTGAGCCCCGCTCCCACCTCCCTCCCTGAACCATCCCTCGGGGTCATCCCTGTGCACCAGCCCCAAGCATCCTGTATCCTGCATTGAACCTGGACTGGCGATTTGTTTCTTATATGATATTATACATGTTTCAATGCCATTCTAAATTTAACATGGAAAGGAGCTGTATTAGACTCTGAATCTCCAGGTTTGTTGTTGCTTCTTCTGAAAATTGAGGCTTGTGCCTTACACGGTTCTCTTTCTCAACATGGCCTATTTGTGAAGCCTGAATGTAAGTCCTGCGTATGGTGAATAAGTGGAAAAAGTAAGCAAAAAAAGCATAGGTAACTCTATGAAAGAGACTGAAAGAAAATTTCCTCATAAATCAAACACAGATATTTCAGCATGCAGGGCAAACAAAAATGATCAAGAAACAAGCTGTTCAGTTTCTTTTGGCTAACCCGAGCTTGAAGGGCTTTCCCTACCTTTGCATTTCGTGAACTGGAACTGGGTAGACAGGGAGGCTGTGAGGATGTTTGCTGGGAAGCCGTCACGTATCAATATCACTGCATTCTTTCATATTTCTGTTTTCCTGGCAACGGGAGGTGCCAGGAAATAGGGGTGCTGGTTGTGAGAGCATCTCACAGCCTAACTACATTCTTTCCTCGGTTTTGACACCTCTTTGTTCTAAAAAACAAGACCTATGTTTACAAAACAATGAGACAACACTAGTAAGAATACAGATCTCAGAGAATCTCATATATGGAAGTGATTTGCATGTAAGGAAACTGAAGGGATAAAGTTGTTTGTCCCAGTTCATGTTATTGTTGGCAAAGCCAGAAGCAAATTCTTGTCCATTGTGCAAGCTCCCTTCACTGTGCCCTTGGCTCCAGGCTGCTTCAAATGTTCAACATTATTTCCAGGAAAAAAAAAATTAATCACCTAGCATTTTATGGAGTGCTGACCACACACCAGAAACCATTGTGCAAGATGTTTTCATTCTTTTTTTTACTTTATGCATATTTATTCAGGGATGTTTATGCATGAGTCAAAGAGGGTCTTTGTCCTCATGGAGCTTATATCTGGGTGTATGTGCACACCTGCTGACAGAGGATAAGGGAAGGTAGGGAGTGGAAGAAAAACAATAAAAGCAAGTAAGTTCAATTCAGTTCAGTCGCTCAGTCATGTCCCACTCTTCGCAACCCCATGAATCGCAGCACGCCAGGCCTCCCTGTCCATCACCAACTCCTGGAGTTCACTCAAACTCACATCTATTGAGTTGGTGATGCCATCCAGCCATCTCATCCTCTGTTGTCCCCTTCTCCTCCTGCCCCCAATCCCTCCCAGCATCAGAGTCTTTTCCAATGAGTCACCTCTTTGCATGAGGTGGCCAAAGTATTGGAGTTTCAGTCTCAGCATCAGTTCTTCCAATGAACACCCAGGATTGGTTTCCTTTAGGATGGGCTGGTTGGATCTCCTTACAGTCCAAGGGACTCACAAGAGTCTTCTCCAGCACCACAGTTTAAAAGCATCAATTCTTCAGCACTCAGCTTTCTTCACAGTCCAACTCTCACATCCATACATGACCACTGGAAAAACCATAGCCTTGACTAGACAGACCTTTGCTGGCAAAGTAATATCTCTGCTTTTTAATATGCTATCTAGGTTGGTCATATCTTTCCTTCCAAGGAATAAGCATCTTTTAATTTCATGGCTGCAATCACCAGCAAGTAAACTTATGCTTATATCTGATGGTGTCTTATGTTAAATGAACATCTGAGATAGGATAGGATAGGATAGGGAAAAGCCTACTTTGTATTATCTCACTTAATTCTAACATCAAGTCTATGAGACAGGAACTAGTATTCTCTCTAAAAGGTAGATAAAGAAACCAAGGCTCTGGGGAGTTTAGTAATTTCCTTAAGTTCATCCATTCGGGTAGGAAGGCGCTAGATCTAAGCTCAAGTCTGCCTCACTCAAGAATTGTGCTCTAGTCATTATGCCCATTCGCCTCTAAATGAGAATGTCATGGGAAAAAAAAAATTTCCTTGAATTTTATTCAAAGCAGCAATTGTTCAATGAGTAGATACAGCAGATAAGTGCTGATGATTAAGTAGCTGAACAATCGAGCTGAATGGCTTAATGAGGTTAAGGCTCCCTGACATCAGAACTTGAGTTATTTCATCCTGAGAATGGCAGAAAAGAGGCCAAATAAAAATGCATTATTGGATTCATCTGGTTCCTATTTTCAAGGATCAAAGAATCAACTAATAGGTACACAATTCTTGAAGGCATGCTGTTCAAAGCAAGGTCAGCATCTAATAAAGACATGTGCTATTTAATCATGGATCAGACCACTTGACTTTGCTTGTATCACTGATACCAGCCATTATTGGCCGAGAACCAGCAGAGTACTCAGTACAGCATGAAATAAGAGAGGTTGGGGAATCTGTTAATTGCATCTTGTCTTGGCTATAGGAGGTACACTCCTCCAAAATCAGTCCTTTCCAATTATGCCAGGTTGCAGCTGGCATGGTGAACCCTGGGTTGTTTTTGCCCAATGAAAGAGTCTAATTTTATCACAGAATCATAGGACTGGCAAGACCTTGAGAGGTCAGCAGAGGCTTTCAGGCAAGACTGCACTGAGTGAACATATCTAATCCTATTTTAAACCATCTCCAGAGGGGAGATTCCATGATTTCTCTTGAAAGCCAATGCCAGTGTTAAGCCACCTTTTGTATAGCCAGTCTAACATCCCTAGTGATTTATTTTAGACTCACAGGGTTCATAATGCTAGTTTATATTATCTCTATGCTCCCTCTTAATTTGTTAAAAATTATTGTTGTAAGTCGAAATAACTCTTATGTTTGGGTAAAGGGATTAATGATTTGTCATTGCTCTTTATTGGGGTATTATATCATTTATTAGCTAGAAAGCCCTAGATTGAACATTTATTCTGTGTTAGCTTTAAGAAGTCCAAATCAAATGACTTTGAAGGGCTTCCAAGCTAGCCCCCACTTTGTCCCTTGTTACCTTGCTCTGAGCACACTGGCCATTTTATATCCTCAAACGTGCCCAGCTCATTTCTTACTCAGGGCTTTTGCACTTGCTATTTGATCCTGTGCCTTTGACAGTCTGCTCTAAATTCTTCCTGTGAAGGGCCCCTTCTCCTCAGAAGAGCCATCCCCAGTCAGCCTATTTAAAGTCTCCTCAGAGCACGTATCATTCTCTAAAATTATCTTATTTATTCCCTACTTGGCACAGTTGTTGTTTGTCTCCTTCCGAAAGAATGTGTGAACTGTGCAGACGGTAGCCTCACCTGACTTTTTTGTTCTAATCATTGTAATCCCAGCGTCTAAAACAAGCACATGATAAGCACCTGATAAATTTTTGCCAAAGAAATGAATGAAAGGATATTCACATGGCAGTAGAGCAGTGGAAAATATTTATTGAGTCTGTGTCCTCAGAGAACTCCCAGAGTGGTCTGTCCCGAGAGGGTGTACGGTATGCTTATGGGATCTACAGCATCAGACCATGTGGCTCAAGTCCCAGATCCAGCATTTACCAACTGTGCAACTTTGGACAAGTTACTTACATCCTCTTAGTCTTAGTTGTGTGATCTGTGAGATGGTGGCAGTAAAACTCAGCTCCCTTGTCAGTTGTTGGGATGAGTGGGTTATTTTAGCTATTACTTGTGGAAACAATGATTATTGAGCACCTACTATGTGCCAGGTACTGATCTAGGAGCTGAGAATACAAAAATGATCAGTTGGTAAAAATCTCTCCCCTCCGAGCATACACTTTGGTGCACATGTACATGTATAATAATTAAAGAACTGGATTTTGAATTTAACCTACAAGGGGATTAGATCTGCTCTCATTCAGTGGTCAATGTGTATTCACTACAGGCCTCTTATGTTTCCAAGAATAAATATCCAGTTAATAATGGTGTATTGGGTATATTCACAGAGAGGTCTATGTATAAGAGAGCATGGCCAGTTTTACCGACAAAGAGATCGCTTGTGTTTGACACCTACAGTGCATAAAGAGATCTAAAGAGTGGTCCAAAAAAATTTGTTTAATATTGATTGTATTGCAGACAGATTATCAACCAAAAAACCAGGTGAGTATTTCTTTGAACTTTTGATAAAGAAAGCCCTTTTTCTGGAAATAAGGGTGTTTCTTAATGTTTTTCAGTGTACCATTTGCATTGTTGATGTCACACTTAGAATCTTGAATTATCTACTGAAGTATCATTGCTTTAAATGTGTTAGTTTCTGTTGTACAACAAAGTAAATCAACTACACATATGCACATATCCCCTCCTTCTTGAGCCTCCTCCTGCACCCCTCTTTCCACCCCTCTAGGTCAACACAGAGCACCGAGCTGAACTCCTTGTGCTCCATGGCATCTTCCTGCTATTGTTGTTCAGTTGCTAAGTCATGTTCAACTTTTAGCAACCCCATAAACTGCAGCACACCAGGCTTCCCAATCCTTCACTGTCTCCCAGAGCTTGCTCAAACTCATGTCCATTGAGTCTGTATAGCCACCCACCATCTCATCCTCTGTCGTCCCCTTCTCCTCCTGCCTTCAAACTTTCCCAGCAGCAAGGTCTTTTCCAATGAGTCAGCTCTTCACATCAGGTGGCCAAAGTACTGGAGCTTCAGCATCAGTGCTTCCAGTTCATATTCAGGGTTGATTTCTATTAGGATTGACTAGTTTGATCTTCTTGCTGTCCAAGGGAGTCTCAAGAGTCTTCCCCAGCACCACAACTAAGTTCTGTGCTCAGCCTTCTTTATGGTCCAACTCTCACATCCATACTTGACTACTAGAAAAAAAAAAACAGCTTTTGCTATATGGACCTTTGTTTGCAAAGTGATGTCTCTGCTTTTTAATACTCTGTCTAGGTTTGTCATAGCTTTTCTTCTAAGTAGCAAGCATCTTTTGTGGTTGCAGTCACCATCCACAGTGATTTTGGAGCCCAAGAAAATAAAATGTGTCACTGTTTCCATTGTTTCCCCATCTATTTGCCATGAGGTGAGGGGACCAGGTGCTATGATCTTAGTTTTTTGAATGTTGAGTTTTAAGCCAGCTTTTTTCACTTTCCTCTTTCACGCTCATCAAGAGGCTCTTAGTTCCTCTTTGCTTTCTGCCATTAGGGTGGTGTCATCTATATATCTAAGGTTGTTGATATTTCTCCAGGCAGTCTTAATTCCAGTCTGCAAGTCATTCAGCCTGGCATTTCACATAATGCAGTATGCATTTAAGTTAAATAACCTGGGTGACAGTGTACAGACTTGACGTACTCCTTTCCCGATTTTGAACCAGTCCTATGTTCCATGTCTGTTTCTCACTGTTGCTTCTTCTTCTGCATACAGGTTTCTCAGGAGGCAGGTAAGGTGGAATGATATTCCTGTCTGTATAAGAATTTTCCAGTTTGTTGTAATCCACACAGTCAAAGGCATTAGTGTAGTCAATAAAGCAGAAGTAGATGTTTTTTTGGAATTCCCTTGCTTTTTCTTTGATCCAGCAGATGTTGGCAATTTGATCTCTGGTTCCTCTTCCTTTTCTAAATTCAGCTTGTACATCTGGAACCTTCTCAATTCACATATTGTTGAAGCCTAGCTTGAAGGATTTTTTAACATAATCTTGCTAGCATATGAAATGAGTGCAATTGTACAATAACTTGAACATTCTTTGGCATTGCCTTTCTTTGGGACTGGAATGAAAACTGACCTTTTCCAGTCCTTTGGCCACTACTGAGTCTTCCAAATTTGCTGGCATATTGTATGCAGCACTTTAACAGCATCATCTATTAGGATTTTAAATGACTCAACTGGAATTCTTTCCCCTCTACTAGCTTTGTTCGTAGTGATGCTTACTAAGGCCCACTTAACTTTGCATTCCAGGATGTCTGGCTCTAGGTAAGTGACCACACCATTGTGGTTATCTGGGTCATTAAGACCTTTTTTGTAAAGTTCTTCTGTGTATTCTTGCAACCTCTTCTTAATCTCTTCTGCTTCTGTTAGGTCCCTGCCATTTCTGTCCTTTAATTGTGCCTTAACTTTGCAAGAAATTTTCCCTTTTATCTCCAATTTTCTTGAAGATACCTCTAGTCTTTGCCATTCTATTGTTTTCTTCTATTTCTTTGTATTGTTCACTTAAGGCTTTCTTATCTCTCTTGCAGTTCTCTAGAACTCTGCACTCAGTTGGTATATCTTTCCCTTTCTCCTTTGCATTTTGCTTCTCTTCTTTTCTCAGCCATTCATAAGTCCTCCTCAGACAAACCACTTTGCCTTCTTGCATTTTTTTCCTCCCTTGGGGATGATTTTGGTCACCACCTCTTGTACAATGTTATGAACGTCCCTCCATAGTAGTTCAGGCACTCCGTCTAACAGATCGAATCCCTTGAATCTGTTTGTCGCCCACACTAGCTCTGTATTTTACAAATGGTAGTGTATATATGTCAATGCTTCTCTCCTGACTTTTCCCACCCTCCCCTTCCTCCCTTGTGTCTACATGTCCATTCTCCAAGTCTGTGTCTCTATTACTGCTCTGCAAATAGGAGTATTCATCTCTGCCATTTTTCTAGACTCTATGTGTATGTGTTAATACATGATATTTTGTTTTTCTCTTTCTGACTTACTTCACTCTATACGATAGACTCTAGATCCAACCACATCACTAAAGATAACCCAGTTTTGTTCCTTTTATGGCTGACTAGTACCTATAGAATCCCAGGGAAGAGGGAGCCTGGTGGGCTGCCGTCTATGGGGTCGCACAGAGTTGGACGTGACTAAAGTGACTTAGCAGCAGCAGCAGCAGTGCTCCATTATATGTATGTACCGCATCTTTTCTATCCATTCATCTGTTGATGGACATTTAGGTTACCTCCATATCCTGGTAAATAGTGCTACAATGAATATTGGAGTTATAGTTTTCTCAGAGTATATGCTCAGTAGTGGGTTTTATGACCTTGATTTTTTAAAGCTATTTTTCACCAATAACTCATTCTCATTTTAGAATGCTTTTTAAAAGAGATAAGCAGCCGAGAGAAACCTTTATATATTAGTAGGTGTATACAAACATGTATGCATAAGTTTTTTAACATAGGTGAGTTTCTATTTCTAAAGTTTACCTTTGTATTTACCAATATGGTGACTGTATTCTATGTCAACAAATATACAGACTCCCCATTTTTAATAACTCCACAACATCTGTACCTGAATACATCATACTTGTTCAATCCTCAGTTTAAAATTTCAGTTAATTCCAGCTGTTTTGCTGTTGTAAACAATATTGGTAGAAACATATCTGACAGAGCAATTTTTGTAATTGTTTGATTTTCTTAGAATATATTTGAAAAGAATAACTGTACCTGAGAGGAAGGAACAAAACAATGGATTTGATTATATGAAACTAGTTCTTAACATATATATTAATAAATCAAATAGACAATGTGAAGCTTGGGAAATATTTGCAAGACATATTTTGTACAAGAGCGTGATTGCTTCAGCCAGCCTGCCCGAGTTCAACTTCTTTCCTTGCTAATTCTGTGAGCTAGGGAAATTTATTCCCTCTGATTTCCTCATCTGTAACAATAAGGATAATAATAGTACCTGTCTTTAAAGGAAATATGAGGAGTAGATATGCTATGTCCTGAACTGTGCCTGATACCTACCGAAGAATGGTTATATAAAAGTTTGTTAAGAAATGTGTCTGCATTGGGTAACTTGCTAACTATCTGAAGAGTTTAGAGATCAGTAAGATTAACCACTATAATAAGATTAACACTTAAAACCTGAGCAATAAACTAAGCAATCTAACAGAGTAATCACACAAGAAATATATAAACAGTTGATTAATACATTAAAAGATGTTTACCATGCCTGAAAATAAAAAACACGAGAGTTAAATCCATAAAATACATTTGGCCCATCTAATTAACAAATAGTAACCAACGTAATTATTAACCAATACTTAGATCTCCTGAATTCATTTGGATAACAATATAAATTTGATTAATGCATTTGGAAAATAACTTAGAAAATAATTATGTTATTATTATGTTAAAAGTTTGAAAAAGGGTTCATCCCTTTAATTCTGCAACTCTTGTTTCTGGGAGTGTACTTAAAGACATAATCTAAAACATGCACAGAGGTGTTTACGAAGGTGGCATATCTAATACAGAGCCAAAACAACAAAGTGGTTAATACGCAAGATAAAACCAGTTTTTAACTCTGCCTTGACCATAAACTAGTAGTTAGTTTGGGATAAATGTTTAATCTTTTTAAACCGAATTCCTTCACCTGAAAAAGATAATACCTAGTATAATGGATTTGTGCATAAAGATGCACAATGACCAGCACAGAGCAAACTCGCACAAACTGATTGCAGTTATCACTATTAATAATAGCTCCAAAATTTAGATAACCTAAATAATTGTAGAAACACAAATTACCATATTTTTCTAATATTTTAAAGACATATATAATTTATATATATATATAAATACATATATAATGTCATGAACATTCTAATGGATATACATTTTGTTCTAACTGGGGTTCAAAAGTGAATCTCTTGTGTAAACTTAACTATGTAAAACCATATACATTTAGAAGGTAAATAATATCAAATGGTAGTTATTTCCAATGGGAGAATTATAATTTTATTCTCTGTATATGTATATGTGTGTATATATGTATAATTTCTGTAATTTCTAAGTTTTCTATGGTATATACATAGTACACTTACATTCACAAAACAGGTATTTATATTAATAAAACAAACTCTTAAGTAAAATGTTTTATAGTTACAATAATATACAAATAAGAATATAGTATTTATAATTCCTTTGGCTAAGAATTGGTATTTCCTCTTATTCCAGCATCTTCCAATCATCAAATATTTATTATATGTTCCCCGGCACTTAGCACTTGCTAGAGGCAAGTCTCAGTAAGTCCCTGTTCTCAGAGTATTGACACATAGAGATCATCTCACCAATACACTGTAAGGAATCAGAAATTCACACATTTCCATGGTGACTTTGAATAAATTCAAAATGATAGTAAATATTTCAGAGTAGATTTTTACCTTTTAGCATTGATTTTTTTCATTTGTATACATAGATTAAGTTCATTAAAAGTTTAGCATTTAAAAGTGATAACAGACTACGACCTAACATTTTCTCCAGAAAAATGAAAGACCCAAACTTTCGAGTTACTATTAAGTTCCAGTTGCAGAGTAGACAAGTGTACAGATTGGGCAGACCGAATGGTTTTGCTGTGTGTCAGTATAAAGATAATTGGCAGTTAACATTTTGTATGAAACAAGAAGACTCACCATCTCTACCTGTGTTATCCAAAAACGTCCATCTTTACTTTGCTTTGCTGCTGATGTCAGCTGGACTATGCTAAGCAAATTGATTAACAGATTTGTTTCAGTTCTTATTGCTTATTGGTCAGGATCTTCCAAGAAAATCAGTTATAGCATGAGATTTAACATGAGATTTTATCATCCTTGAGGTAATAACTAATTCATAACAAAAACCAAATGAAGTGAAAGATCTGAGTGATATTCTAAAATAAAGTTGGGTTCACCACCCCTGCCTTTATTTTGGTAAGAATAGGACCACAGTGCTCTCTTTCCATGCTCTAACCCCTGTGTACTAGGCACAGCGTGTTTAGCTTCAGAAAACACCAACACAAAGCAAGAGAAGATTGCATTATAATGAGGCTCTAAAGTTAAACTAGTAATTTAAATAACATTAACTTTCTGATTAAAATATTAATGACTACAAAAATATATAGAGGCTTCAGTGGCCTAACAGCACCTGTTACATTCAGAATTTGATAAAGATGATTCTGGAATCTTCCTTTAGTCAGTTCTCAGCACAGTTTATATAGGACACCTGAAGTCTTATCATCATATATAGTGAAAAAAGTGAGTTACTCTCTGGAAATAATGGGACAGTACATAGTTATTTGTCATAGTGGTAGGCAAATATTTATGAAAGCAGAATCTTAGCATTGAAAACTCTTTCAAATTAGTATTTCAGATACACAAGCAAGACATGCTCATTATATAAAATTGGAAACTATGAAAATTAGAAAGAAGAAAAACTGTCACATTTTAAACACCCATGGGCATATACTTAGACAATTTGGTAAATTCCCATTTTTCAGCAACCACCACCCCAAGACACACACAAGCACAAACAACAGTAGCTATTTTTCATATTAAATAGAGCTAAAGAAAATACCCATCTATCTGCTTCATTTCTTTGTTTCTGAATTCTTTATATTATATTCGGAAGAATTTGGAAGATGTATCCTCTGGTTCTTTTCACACCTCTCCTAGTAGACATACAAGCTATGCATTCTATTTGATTAGCAGGTGAAAATTTTATTTAACCCCCAAGATAGAAGTGATCATGATGTACACTGTTCTTTCAGTGGTTCTGCCCCATTCTAGACAAAGGTCATTTGTTATCTTTAAAATAAGGAAAGTAATAGCACCAACTTCCAAAGTTTTGTTATAATTAAATGAAGTGATAACATGTGAAGGAATGTGAAAATGACAAGTGTATGGCATGTGAGTTTTAAAAACACTAGCTGTTATTATTGTTGATGTCATTGTCATTGCTATTGTTCAGATGGTCCCTGTGGCTTTATAGAAAGTAACAGGGCAAAAAATGGGAAAAATGGGGCCACATCATTATTAGCCAAAGCAAAGAGAGGAAAACAAAAAAGCTGTGTTTTTTTTAATCTATATTTTTATCACAGTATAAGGGGAAAATCATTATATACACACATTGAGAAACCCTCTTTGTGAGTATGCATGGAAATATTAGGCTGCATGACTACAAATTATTTTAAAATATTATGTAAATGCAATATAACAAATTATCATAGTAAATATTGTGAAACCTCTCAAGATAATTATTTCTCATGAACATTGTGTAACCAAAGCTAATATTTGCTATTCAACAGAAGAGTAAAATAAATAACTTCATGGAATTTGTACTATCTTAATTAATCTAATTTCATCTGTAAAATGTATGAGTCAACTTGGCGGGGAGAAAATGCAATTTTATTTATCAATTTAAAATTTAAAATTCCAGTTGACTATTTTTAAATTGTATAAAAGTAAAAAGAAACAAACAAAAAAAAGGATTATTGCTTTCAAAGGCATCCTTTCTGCTTTTCCTACTCAAAAATGGCTCTGATTAAAATTTTTAGCTTTGGCAAGCAGTTATCCAAAAATATGATCAAATGATAAATGGATGAGAAATTCATGACTAAAACCCAGCTCTATGCTGTGCTTTCTAAGTAATATTTTTCAACCAAATTTGAGTAATTATTTGTACAATGCAGACTGATGTGACTAATATTTGAGCAATCTATTAAAAACAAAGTGGGGGAATTGCTCATATTATAGGGATCCAAAAATAAAGAGAAAGTCACAATTAAATTCCTTTAACTGTCTTCAATTATCACAGTGTCACAGGTTGAGTTTCTCAGTAAGCAGACTCTGAGACAGAGGTGTAGGATGCTAATTGAGAAGCTCTCAATTATAAAACTTGGGCAGGGGAAGGAAAGATGCTGAGGGATAAGTTGAAGTATATCTCAGGCCTCATGTTATCCTTGGTTGACCTTACTAGGAGCTCTGAAGCTAAAATGGCCTGTACCTGTTCCCCCATCAGATCAGATCAGATCAGTCGCTCAGTCGTGTCCGACTCTCTGTGACCCCATGAACTGCAGCACGCCAGGCCTCCCTATCCATCACCAGCTCTCGGAGGTCACTCAGACTCGCATCCATTGAGTCAGTGATGCCATCCAGCCATCCCCCATACTGAACACAAATGACCAACCCTCCATGTGACATGAGATGTTGCTCTCCCTCATAAGGACATGGCCTTGAAGGAGGCAACACTGTCCAGCTTAGGAAATTTCTTAAAGGGGATAACATCTAAAGGTTATGCAAAGAAATACAGGAAAACAATAGACTAGAGATCTGTTCAAAAAAATTAGAAATACCAAGGGAACATTTCAAGCAAAAATGGCACAATAAAGGACAGAAACAGTATGAACCTAACAGAAGCAGAGTGACTTCCCTGGTGGCTCAGACGGTAAAGCGTCTGCCTACAACGTGGGAGACCCAGGTTCGATCCCTGGGTTGGGAAGATCTCCTGGAGAAGGAAATGGCAACCCACTCCAGTACTCTTGCCTGGAAAATTCTTTGGATGGAGGAGCTTGTCAGGCTATAGTCCATGGTGTTGCAAAAAGCCGGACACGACTGAATGACTTCAATGTCAATGTCAACAGAAGCAGAAGATATTAAGAAGAGGTGGTAAGAATACAGACAGAAGAACTATACAGAAAAGATCTTCATGACCCAAATAACCATGATGGTATGATCACTCACCTAGAGCCAGACAATCTGGAATGTGAAGTCAAGTGGGCCTTAGGAGGCATCACTACAACAAAGCTAGTGGGGGTGATGAAATTCCAGCTGAGCTATTGCAAATCCTAAAAGATGATGCTATCAAAGTGCTGCACTCAATATGCCAGCAAATTTGGAAAACTCAGTAGTGGCCACGGGACTGGAAAAAGGTCAGTTTTCATTACAATCCCAAAGAAAGGCAATGCTAAAGAATTTCAAACTACCGCACAATCGTACTTATCTCACACGCTAGCAAAGTAATGCTTAAAATTCTCCAAGCTAGGCTTCAACATTACATGAACTGAGAAACTCCAGATGTTCAAGCTAGATTTAGAAAAGGCAGAGAAACCAGAAATCAAATTGCCAACATCTGTGGGATCTTAGAAAAAGCAAGAGAATTCCAGAAAAACATTTACTTCTGCTTTATTGACTACACCAAAATCTTTGACTGTGTGGATCACAACAAACTGGAAAATTCTTAAAGAGATGGGAATACCAGACCATGTGACCTGACCCTAAGAAGCCTATATGCAGGTCAAGAAGCAACAGTTAGAACTGGACATGGAACAATGGACTGTTTTCAAATTGAGAAAGGAGTACGTCAAGGTTATATATTGTCAGCCTGCTTATTTAACCTACATAAAGAGTACATCATGCAAAATGCTGTGCTGGATGAAGCACAAGCTGGAGTCAAGATTGCCAGGAGAAATATTAATAATCTCAGATATCCAGCTGACACCAGCCTTATGGCAGAAAATGAAGAAGAACTTAAGAGCCCTTTGATGAAACTGAAAGAGGAGAGTGAAAAAGCTGGCTTAAAGCTCAACATTCAAAAAACTAAGATTATGGCATCTGGTCCCATCACTTCATGGAAAATACATGGGGAAACAATGAAAACAGTGAGAGACTTCCTATTCTTGGGCTCCAAAATCACTGCAGATGGTGACTGCAGCCATAAAATTAAAAGACCGACGCTTGCTCCTCAGGAGAAAAACTATGACCAACCTAGTACAGTAGTAGTGTTAGCCGCTCAGTCATGTCTGACTCATTGCGACCCCATGGACTGTGGCCTGCCAGGCTCCTCTGTCCATGACGTTCTCCAGGCAAGAATACTGGAATGGATTGCCATTTCCTTCTCCAGAGGATCTTTCTGACCCAGGGATCGAACCTGGGTCTCCTGCATTGCAGGGTCTCCTGCATTACAGGGAAGATCCATGACCAACCTAGACAGAATATTAAAAAGCAGAGACATTACTTCACTGACAAAGGTCCATATAGTCAAAGCTATGGATTTTCCAGTAGTCATGTACGGATGTGAGAGTTGGACCATAAAAAAAGCTGAGGGCTGAAAAACTGATGCTTTTGAACTGTTGTATTGCAAAAGATTTGTGAGTCCCTTGGACAGCAAGAAGACCAAACTTGTCAATCATAAAGGAAATCAGTCCTGAATATTCATGGGAAGGAATAAATGATGATGCTGAAGGAATGAATGATGCTGAAGCTGAAGTTCCAATACTTTGGCCACCTGATGTGAAGAATTGACTCTTTAGAAAAGATCCTGATGCTGGGAAAGACTGAAGGCAGGAGAAGGGGACGACAGAGAATGAGATGGTTGGATGACATCACTGACTCAATGGACATGAGTTTGAGCAACTCTGGGAGTTGGTGATGGACAGGGAGGCCTGGCATGCTGCAGTCCATGGAGTCGCAAAGAGTCGGACACAACTGAGCGACTAAACTGACTGACTATCTGACAATAGCATGCCCAGTATCTGAACAACACATTCTTCCTTGAAGGATGAACTGGGCAAAACTCCATGATTTGAGCAAAATGTCCACTATATACTCTATCATGTTTATTTAGACAAGTAGTGAAATTTCTAAGTAAACCTTCAAGAGAAGTTTTGTGAACCATTTTTTCTTACTCCTCTCTCCTACCTGATTCATCAAGTCAATTTATAATTGTCCTTGAGAAATAAAACTTCTGCATCACCTCCTTTAGGAAGCCTTCATCATCCAGAGAGATGTGTATATATTACTTGTACTAAATTTTGTTTTTGAATTGTTTTTAATGTATCAATTTTCCTCAAAATGAGAGCTCCATTCAGTTCAGTTCAGTTACTCAGTCATGTCCGACTCTGTGACCCCATTAATCGCAGCACACCAGGCCTCCCTGTCCATCACCATCTCCCAGAGTTCACTCAAACTCACATCCATCAAGTGACTGAACTGAACTGAACCCTGGTAATCAGATGGAACATGTATTATTTTTATCCTCATTTCTCTAGATAAGGAAACTTAAGGCTCCAGAGATTTTAGAAGGTTATCCCATGCCCATATCTAATGATTTCAGACTCAGATCAGATCAGATCAGTCGCTCAGTCGTGTCCGACTCTTTGTGACCCCATGAATCGCAGCACACCAGGCCTCCCTGTCCATCACCAACTCCCGGAGGTCACCGAGACTCACGTCCATCAAGTCAGTGATGCCATCCAGCCATCTCATCCTCTGTCGTCCCCTTCTCCTCTTGCCCCCAATCCCTCCCAGCATCAGAGTCTTTTCCAATGAGTCAACTCTTTGCATGAGGTGGCCAAAGAACTGGAGAGTCAGCTTCAGCATCATTCCTTCCAAAGAAATCCCAGGGCTGATCTCCTTCAGAATGGACTGTTTGGACCTCCTTGCAGTCCAAGGGACTCTCAAGAGTCTTCTCCAACACCACAGTTCAAAAATATCAATTCTTCAGCACTCAGCTTTCTTCACAGTCCAACTCTCACATCCATACATGACCACTGGAAAAACCATAGCCTTGACTAGACGAACCTTTGTTGGCAAAGTAATGTCTCTGCTTTTGAATATGCTATCTAGGTTGGTCATAACTTTTCTTCCAAGGAGTAAGTGTCTTTTAATTTCATGGCTGCAGTCACCATCTGCAGTGATTGTGGAGCCCAGAAAAAGAAAGTCTGACACTATTTCCACTGTTTCCCCATCTATTTCCCATGAAGTGATTGGACCAGATGCCATGATCTTTGTTTTCTGAATGTTGAGCTTTAAGCCAACTTTTTCACTCTCCACTTTCACTTTCAAGAGGCTTTTTAGTTCTTCTTCACTTTCTGCCATAAGGGTAGTGTCAGCTGCATATCTGAGGTTATTGGTATTTCTCCCGGCAATCTTGATTCCAGCTTGTCTTCTTCCAGTCCAGCGTTTCTCATGAGGTACTCTGCATATAAGTTAAATAACCAGGGTGACAATATACAGCCTTGACGTACTCCTTTTCCTATTTGGAACCAGTCTGTTGTTCCATGTCCAGTTCTAACTGTTGCTTCCTGACCTGTATATAGGTTTTTCAAGAGGCAGATCAGGTGGTCTGGTATTCCCATCTCTTTCAGAATTTCCCACTTTTTATTGTAATCCACACAGTCAAAGGCTTTAGCATAGTCAATAAAGCAGAAATACATGTTTTTCTGGAACTCTCTTGCTTTTTCCATAATCCAGCAGATGTTGGCAATTTGATCTCTGGTTCCTCTGCCTTTTCTAAAACCAGCTTGAACATCAGGAAGTTCATGGTTCACATACTGCTGAAGCCTGGCTTGGAGAATTTTGAGCATTACTTTACTAGCGTGTGTGGAGAAGGCAATGGCACCCCACTACTAGCGTGTGAGATGAGTGCAATTGTGCGGTAGTTTGAGCATTCTTTGACATTGCCTTTCTTTGGGATCGGAATGAAAATGGACCTTTTCCACTCCTGGGGCCACTGCTGAGTTTTTCAAATTTGCTGGCATATAGAGTGCAGCACTTTCACGGCATCATCTTTCAGGATATGAAATAGCTCAACTGGAATTCCATCACCTCCACTAGCTTTGTTCGTGGTGATGCTTTCCAAGGCCCACTTGACTTCACATTCCAGGATGTCTGGCTCTAGGTCAGTGATCACACCATCGTGATTATCTGGGTGGTGAAGATCTTTTTTGTACAGTTCTTCTGCGTATTCTTGCCATCTCTTCTTAATATCTTCTGCTTCTGTTAGGTCCATACCATTTCTGTCCTTTATCGAGCTCATCTTTGCATGAAATGTTCCTTTGGTATCTCTGATTTTCTTGAAGAGATCTCTAGTCTTTCCCATTCTATTGTTTTCCTCTATTTCTTTGCATTGATCTCTGAAGAAGGCTTTCTTATCTCTTCTTGCTATTCTTTGGAACTCTGCATGCAGATTTCAGACTAATGAGATTCTAATTGATTTATCAAATTTCGAAACAGTATACCTTAAAATCACCATCAACCAGCAATGCTTTAGAAATCTTCATGTATGTATAGAGTTTTTGCAATATGCATATAAATTTATCCTTAGGATTTGTGAGGAGTAAAACATGGCTTAAAAAATAAAAGAACTGATCATAATATGTTTTAAGAGAGACACGTTGCATATTGCATTTTCCAAAGATGGCCACAGCTGTAGATTCCAATCTCACATGCTGTTCTGTAGTGTGACTTGCTACTCCCCATCAAACATGGAGTCTTTTTCTCTTCCTCTGGAATCTGGACTAGCCTTAGTGACTCTTAAAACCGATACAATGATATAGGAAAGACACTGCCTGACTTCTAAGGCTGGATCAGGTGAGTTTTGAGGTTCTTCCCTGACCTCTTGGACCACTCACTCTCCAACTGTTCCCTCTCCAGTTGCTCTCTTTTAGACTCCACACATCACTTATGTATCTCACCCAGGGATCCCTCCAGCAACACTAGTCACCTCCAGCCATTTAAATTTCCTGATTAAGACCCTAGATATACTCAAGAATAGATAAAACATATCCAATCTGTCCTGTCTTGACTCACAGATTTTTTGAGTCTAATAAATGACTGGATTTGTATGCTATTAAAATTGAAGTGAGGGGGGATGAGATTTACACAGCAGCTATCAGACATATTAGAACTTGTGATTTTATTTTCTGTTCAGTTTTAGTGAGTTACCTGTTAAAGATCAAATCACAGTTCCAAACTTCCATAAACTACTATTCCCTAATGAATACTTTTTGCTGTTGTTGTTGTTTAGTTGTAGTCATGTCCAACTCTTTTGAGACCCCATGGGCTGTAGCCCATTAGGATCCTCTGTCCTTGGGATTCCCCAGGCAAGAATACTGGAGTAGGTTGCCATTTCCTTCTCCAGGGGATCTTCATGACCCAGAAATTGAAACTGTCTGTTTCTTTGGCAGGTGGATTCTTTACCAATGAGCCACCAATGAATACTTACTATCACACAAAACTGACTCTTGAGTTAAAAAATTCCAAATTTATATAAATTAATAATGGAAAAGACTTAATGATTATGTCACTCAAATTACTGTATCTGAATACTGAACACTTCCTTCATTCCCCATCCCAGCTCCTGAAAATGGGACATTTAACAACTTTAGAATGAAAAATTTTGTTACTCTTTCCTAGAAACTACCTAACTGGTTAGTGATTATTAATATTTTATAGCTGTGGTAATACAGACACAAACTCTATAGGATGTGATTTAATTCAGATTTATGATAATGAAAATGGAAATACTTAACTGCTGTTGTGTAAATTTATAAATCCAAATAACTCTGAACTCAGCGAGATTTTTAGTTAATTAACTATTACTATAGAGTATGTGATGTGTGTGTCATATCACATACTCTATAGTAATTTTATGTGTCATCCTAACTGGGCTTAGAGATGTCCAGAATAGCTGGTAAAACATTATTTATGAGTTTGTGAGGGACTCTCTGTAAGAGATTAGTATTTGAATCCATAGACAAAGCAAAGAAGACTCTTTTTAATGCTAGTGGACATAATCCAATCCAGTGAGTGTGTGAGTGGTACCAAGAGGTGGAAGAAATCGGATTTGCTCTCTCTGCTTGAGCTGAGACATCCATCTACTCCTGCCCGGGTTCCCAGACTTTTGGAGTCAGACCGGCATTCAGACTCCTGGTCCCTTGGTTCTCAGGCCTTTGGACTGAGACACCATCAGCTTGTACCACTGGCTTTCCTGGTTCTACAGCTTTCACCAGATGCTGCTGCTGCTGCTAAGTCACTTCAGTCGTGTCCGACTCTGTGTGACCCCAGAGACGGGATCTGTGTGACCCCAGAGAAGGAATCCTCGTCCCTGGGATTCTCCAGGCAAGTTTCATAGATAGATCATAGGAATTCTTGGTCTCCAAAATCAGTGAGCCAACTCCTATAACAAACAAACAAATAAATATCCTTTTGAATCTGTTTCTCTGGAGAACCCTGACTGATACAAGGTTCTCATATCAGAGTTTTCATAGTAAGTTTAATCATTTCTTCATTGCTGTGTCATTTTATTTTTATCACATAGATTGTCACTAAATAATTTAAGTCACAAACAATGTGATCCCAGTAAACACAGGTTTTAGGTTACAGTTTCTAGCTTCTATTGTCATCCTTGACTAGAATAAAATATAAGTAGATTTTTTTGCCCAAATTGCCAGTAATTTTTTTGCCCAGATTGATTTAGTAGAATGCATGTATCAGCTTCTGGGAATTGCCAAAAGCCTAAAACTTCTAGAAATAATATTTTTTACAACTGCCCATATATAATATTCCCTAAAATAGTTTGGTCATAATTATCTTCATCAGTGTTATCAACATTTGAGAACTGATTTTTTTGTTGTTACATTTCATTAGCCCTTGGATCCCATCTGTTCGTCCATATTCCAAACATGTTATATGCTTAAATGCATGTGTGTGTGTGTATAATATATATACATATATATATGAGTATATGTATAATATATGTGAATAATTATGAAAAACATATAATACAGTAAGTAATTATCTCTATATTTAGAATTTCATAAAACACATTGAAAAATATTAAAAAACAGAACTAGGAAAAGTCAGCATAAATCTATTAAGATTCTTCATAAAGTGAATGGAATGTTTGTTTATATCAGTATTGTCTTTAATATTTTATTGCCTAGTACAAAGCAAAAGAATAAATATATGCTTCTTCAAATAGTAAAACCAATCATTAATTGCCATTCACCTTTGTTTGATATGGACTCTTGGCTCTGAATACATGCTAAAATGAAATTTTTGATGTATCTATTTTCATGTTTCTCTTATTACAAGACGTCAGGTTAATAACACCCTTTAGCTGATGGGAAATAAGTCAAACCCTGGATGTAGTTAACATTCAATTAAAAGAACAATTTGGCAATTGGTCTGCCATTAAGAAGAGAAAACGGGTAGGTGTAAACCCAGGACCTGGAAACAAATTTGTCTTCCTAAAATGCTCAGTTTCAAGTGTGTCTGGTTTGTAGCCCAGTTTGTATCAAAAGGGATCAATTTTTCCCCCTTTTCCCTGTTCTACTTTCACACTGGTATTGTCTGAATCCCAGAGTGAGCGGCAATACATCATCTTGCTTCAACATCTGCTGGAGCCCCCTCTCCTCCTAATCTGCCCAGATCCCCAAAGCCTTTTCCACCTGCTATAGAGCCAAATGCTCATTATAGCACACAGCAACGCCCTTCACTGTCCTTCCTCCAAGATCCTCAAGGTTAACGTGGAACAATGACTGTTATTAAGTGGGGGCTTTAGGAATATAAAAGCAGACCAGGCAAGGAGAAAGGGGGAGGGGGTGGTGGAAGCACTGGGTAGGAGCCAGGAGAGCTGGCAGGAAAGAGCTGCTAGAAAGCTGTGGCCAATTTTCCAGTCGAAACATGAGTCATTGAACAGAGATGCCCTAGAAATAAATAGCTTCCCTGTTCATTGCCCAGAAAACACAGAGACCACACCCTCCCGTGGTTTTCTGTTGGGGCACTTTGGTGGATGGCTTTGAGCACAGTGGAGAAAGGGAGATAAAAAATGGCCAGTTCTGTGGAGGCTGGCACGTCTAGAAGTTGTGTTTACTGCTCAGCTAACTGTACATTGTAAGCAATTGGAAGTTGTTCTGCCTCCTCTTCTTTTTTCCTCAAACCACCAACCTGTTCCTTCAACTTGCATCCTCAGACCAGCTGCCAGTGGAAGATTTGAAGCTCATTGGATGAAACTGCTTAGAAAACAGAAATTCAGAAATCTCTCTGATGCTCTGTATTCACCTTTTATTATCATGAGACCTGAAGAGAATTAAAAAAGGAATCTAATTGTTGGGGAGGGGAAGAGGGGGAAGAGGCAGCTTTCATTTAAGTTTCCTGCCTTCAGCAGCTGTGTAACTCATTTCCAGATGCCATGCTTGGTACAGTTTCCTTGTAGTGTTTTAGGAGATATTTTAAGAAGTTCAGGGCTGTTTCCTGAGTGACATTCATAGGGATGAGCTTGATAAACCACACGAATGCCGGCTGGCCTCCGACACGGTTGGCCAGCCCTGCCCTTGACAGGCTCTCCTGTTAATGGAACTTTGGGCAACGTCTGCAGCAGGATCAAGTCACTCTTGTTACTCTTCAGTTCCTGGAAAAAGTAGAAAACCACAGATTCCCCCAAAGGCTACCTAGTAAAATTTCCTTGCCTCCACAACCTTGAGCCCCAAAGAAGCGTGTCACTCTCCTATAGCCACACGGTGTGCCGATCTAAGTAAGTTACTGGCCACTTAATTCTATGGCTGCTCTGGCCAAGAGACTGGAGGGGTTGAATGAGCTCTCATTAACAACAACAACAACAAAAACCAAACAGCTAAGTGTAAAAACTGTCTGGGCTGATAGAGAAGGAGCTTCTAATCTGCTCTGTGAAATGACAGTGTACCTGAACTGTCAGACTTACCCTTAGAAGATGATTATACTTCCCTTCTCTTTTTTAAAATCCAAGTTTGAAAGTTACAACTTATCTGGGATAGACAGCTTTTTGCAAACCAGTGAGAATGGAGGGAGACACTTTGAGAGTTAAAACTGTCTCATTTTTATTTGGATTGATCAAGATACTAGATCTTTGCTGTGGGTTTTTGTAGGCTGGAAAAGTAATGACAGGTTAACTAAGTGATGGACATTTCAGAAACATAGTTTTTCAACAGCTTTATTGAGATACCGGTGACATTAAAAATTGTATGTATTTCTGGAGAAGGGAATGGCAATTCACTTTATTATTCTTGCCTGCAGAATTCCATGGACAGAGAAGCCTGGCAGGCTACAGTCCATGGGGTCACAAAGAGTCGGAGACAACTGAACAACTAACACACACACACACACACGGTGTATAGTTTGATGTTTTAATACAAATTGATCACCAAAATCAAGCTAATTAACATATCTGTCACCTCTTGAGTGAGTGTGATGAGAAGACTTAATTTAAGATCTATCTTCTTAGCAAATTTAAGTAAAAGATGCTTACTCCTTGGAAGCAAAGTTATGACCAACCTAGATAGCATATTCAAAAGCAGAGACATTACTTTGCCAACAAAGATTCATCTAGTCAAGGCTATGGTTTTTCCTGTGGTCATGTATGGATGTGAGAGTTGGACTGTGAAGAAGGCTGAGCCCCGAAGAATTGATGCTTTTGAACTGTGGTGTTGGAGAAGACTCTTGAGAGTGCCTTGAACTGCAAGGAGATCCAACCAGTCCATTCTGAAGATCAGCCCTGGGGTTTCTTTGGAAGGAATGATGCTAAAGCTGAAACTCTAGTACTTTGGCCACCTCATGCAAAGAGTTGACTCATTGGAAAAGACTGATGCTGGGAGGGATTGGGGGCAAGAGGAGAAGGGGACAACACAGGATGAGATGGCTGGATGGCATCACTGACTTGATGGACATGAGTCTCAGTGAACTCTGGGAGTTGGTGATGGGACAGGGAGGCCTGGCGTGCTGTGATTCATGGGGTTGCAGAGAGTCTGACACGACTGAGCAACTGATCTGATCTGATCTGATCTGATAGTATTATAAACTATAATCACTGTGCTGCATAGTAGAACTCCAGAACTTTTTCATCTTGCACAACTGGAACTGTACAGTTGCACTGGCATCATCCCATTTTCCCTTCCCTTGGAATCTTGACAGTCATCACCCTACTCTGCTTTTAAGTTTGTTTCAGATTCTACAAGATAGTGAAATCATACAGTATTTGTCTTTCTATGGCTTGCTTATTTTATTGGCATAATATCTTCCAGCTCAATCCATATTGTAAATAACAGGATTGTCTTCATTTTGAAGACTGAATAGTATTCCATGGTGTGTATGTATTTCACATTTTCTTGATCCATTCATCCATTGAAGGACATTTTGGCATTTGTGTTATTTCCTTATGTTCACTATTGTGAATAACGCTTCAATGAACATAACTTTCAAAGTTTAAAATCTAAACCTCATCCTAGACATTATACATGTGTGTATATATATACCTATATGTATGCATGTATATATATATATACACACATACACATATATAAGCTTCTACCACTATTGCTTTACTACTTCCATTTCAGGATTGAGAGGCAGTGAGTAAATGTTAACTTGGGATATTTTAAGTAAGTGTAATTTTATATGGAAGTAAAAAAAATTAGGGAAAAACAGTTTTTTATTTAGGGAACTTTTACAAAGCCATTGGATACTGTGGAAGCATGATCCTAGCTCTTTCACAGGCTTATGGAGTAATATTAAGCAAATATTATTTTACCTCTCTGGCTCCTTTATTCACTTACGAAAAAAGGATAGCATTACTATTTTACCTACCTATAGAGTTATTGTGAGAACTGAATGAGTTAGTTTGGGAAGATGCTAGGAACATAGTAAAAGATAAATGAATTTCAATTGGTAGTAGTCTAGTCTATTCTAAGACATCTGCAAAATGTTTAAAATTCTTGAAAATGATTGTTTCTTTGCTCCTTTTTTTCTTTCATCTTTTTCTTGCTTTTTTTTTTAATACTATTCAAACCTTATTGAGAGTAGGATTCTGCTTTGTTTATAAAATTTCAAAATCTTAGGCTTTTGAATATTATTCTATAAATACTCCACATTGCAACTGGGGGCATGAAATGGAAATCAATGATTGTGTCTTAATTAGCTTGGTCTCTCATAACAAAATACCATAGACTGAGTGGCTTAAACAAAGGAAATTTATTTTACCACATTTCTAGAGGAGACTGAAAGCTCTCTGGTGTCTCTTCTTGCTGCTGCTGCTGCTGCTGCTGAGTTGCTTCAGTCATGTCCGACTCTGTGCGACCCCATAGATGGCAGCTCACCAGGCTCTACCATCCCTGGGATTCTCCAGGCAAGAACACTGGAGTGGGTTGCCATTTCCTTCTCCAATGCATAAAAGTGAAAAGTGAAAGGGAAGTCGCTCAGTCATGTCCGACTCTTTGCGACCCCATGGACCCTACCAGGACCCCATGGAGCCTACCAGGCTCCTCCATCCATGGGATTTTCCAGGCAAGAGTACTGGAGTGGGTGGCCACATGGGCTTCCCTGCTGGCTCAGTGGTAAAGAATCTGCCTGCAAGGCATGAGATCCCGGTTGGATCCCTGGGTTGGGAAGATCCCCTAGAGGAGGGCATGGCAACCCACTCCAGTACTTTAACCTGGAGAATTCCATGGAGAGAGGAGCCTGGCAGGCTACAGTCCATGGGGTTGCACAGAGTCCAACAAGACTGAAGTGACTAAGCAGCAGCAATCCCATCATGTGGATTCTACCCTCATGACCTCATCTAAACCTCAGTCATCTCCCAAAGGTTCCATCTTTAAATACCATCACATTGGGAGCTAAGGTTTCAAATAAGAGTTTAGGAGGAACACAGTTCAGTCCATAGCAGACTCTTGTCTTAAAATCTGAGACCTGATTCTATCAGCTTGATAGCAAGATTTTTCAGTGGAACCAATAAACTTTGATCATCAAGATTCCACACTGTAAGGCATTTTGACATCACAACTGCAACTTTGAGTTTGATTAGTTATATACATTGGAGAAGGCAATGGCACCCCACTCCAGTACTCTTGCCTGGAAAATTCCACGGACGGAGGAGCCTGGTGGGCTGCAGTCCATGGGGTCACTGGGAGTTGGACACGACTGGGCGACTTCCCTTTCACTTTTCACTTTCATGCATTGGAGAAGGAAATGGCAACCCACTCCAGTGTTCTTGCCTGGAGAATCCCAGGGATGGGGAAGGCTGGTGGGCTGCCATCTATGGGGTCGCACAGAGTCGGACACGACTGAAGCGACTTAGCAGCAGCAGCAGCAGCAGTTATATACATTATTTTGATCAAATTCCTTTTTTTCATAAGAAGTCCCTCAGACTTCTTCTGTATTCAGTATTAAGCACAGTTACCAATCTGACACAATTCTGGGCTTTCTCTCCACTGTTTGTTTTCTTAATCTTTCTTTAGCGAGCTTTATCCTACCTACTCATCTCCTCACTTTCCACCTAGGACCCAACTTATCCTACAGAGGCCTCAATCAGTATAATATCTGAGTCTCCCTTTAGCGACTCTGAAAATCTCATCTTTATTTAAACTCCTTATTATTACATCTCTTTTCTGGTTGTTTTTTCTAAGAACTCTGCATTCACATTTCTTGACCATTTCTCTCTGCCACTTTTAGTAAACTCAGCTTTCCTGACTCTTCCTTTCCAGATTCTCCGCCAATGCTTCTCACCATGCCTTTTCTCCTTTCTCCTGCTCCTCCTACAAACCTAAGTCTAGGCATTCCCCTAAGAGCTCTTGCCTTCATCCCTATTCTCAGTGATTTTAGTGAAATCATCCATATTTGATAGTTAGAGTTTCCTCCTTTATGAAGCCATCAGACCCTTTTTCCTTGGTCTAACTTGGCAACTTCAGACTGTAAGACTCAGGGCTCATCAGGAGCCCCAGGCTTGAGTGATGGTCGGGTACAGGAATGGGGAACACGAGAAAGGGCAAGGAGGAAGGAGATAACAGACTTTTTATTGGTTACCAAACACTTCAATAAGAAAGACATGTCTCTTTAACAAACATCTTAGCTGACTCATGATCTGGCCACTCATTTCATGTAACACTTTTTAAACTACTCCTTCCAGAAGAGAAAAAGTGCAGGCATCTACTTCCCTGTATCACACTCATGCTGCCGCAGCTGACTCACTTTTCCAGCTGCTGCTTGGATGTCTTCTAAATAGCACATGTGTAGGGTTGATTTTACCATATCTGTCTTATTTTTTACCATCCCCATATTTTATATTAGTAGTTTAATCTCTCTGCCAGAAATCCAGGCTCAAATCTTCTTTATGTCCCTACATTCTCCTGCATGCATGCGTGCTCGGTCACTTCAGTCCTGTCTTTGCGACCCCATGGACTGTAGCCCACCAGGCTCCTCTGTTCATGGGATTTCCCCAGGCAAGAATACTAGAGTGGGTTGCCATGCCAGGGATTCTTCCTAAGCCAGGAATCAAACCCGTGTCTCTTGCCTCTAATTTATTGAAGGTGGACTCTTTACCCATTGAGCCACCAAGGAAACCCTTCATCCTCCTAGATTGACACATATTTAAAAGTCATTGCATTCTCTGATTCTCTTGGATTTTTTTTCTTGTATTCCAACACCTCCATTTAATTTTTATTGTCCTTATTTTATTAAGAGTTCTATTTTACTTTACCCAGCTTATGGTATTCTCTCCCTCAATGAAGCTGCTACTTCTGATCATTCCCTTTTGCCTGCTCAAGGGTTTGCCTTCCTGAACAGGAAGTCTCCTAGTTCATTGCTGTTCAATTCAGTCACTCAGTTGTGTCCGACTCTTTGCGACCCCATGAATCGCAGCACGCCAGGCCTCCCTGTCCATCACCAACTCCCGGAGTTCATTCAGACTCACATCCATTGAGTCAGTGATGCCATCCAGCCATCTCATCCTCTGTCGTCCCCTTCTCCTCCTGCCCTCAATCCCTCCCAGCATCAGAGTCTTCTCCAATGAGTCAATTCTTTGCATGAGATGGCCAAAGTATTGAAGTTTCAGCTTTAGCATCAGTCCTTCCAAAGAACACCCAGGACTGATCTTTAGAATGGACTGGTTGGATCTCCTTGCAGTCCAAGGGACTCTCAAGAGTCTTCTCCAACACCACAGTTCAAAAGCATCAATTCTTCAGGGCTCAGCCTTCTTCACAGTCCAACTCTCACATTCATACATGACCACTGGAAAAACTATAGCCTTGACTAGACTAACCTTTGTTGGCAAAGTAATGTTTCTGGTTTTCAATATGCTATCTAGGTTGGTCATAACTTTCCTTCCAAGGAGTAAGCACCTTTTAATTTCATGGCTGCAATCATCATCTGCAGTGATTTTGGAGTGCAAAAAAAATAAAGGTTGACACTGTTTCCACTGTTTCCCTATCTATTTCCCACGAAGTGATGGGACCAGATGCAATGATCTTCGTTTTTTGAATGTTGAGCTTTAAGCCAACTTTTTCACTCTCCTCTTTCACTTTCATCAAGAGGCTCTTTAGTTCTTTTTCCTGTATGCCATAAGAGTGGTGCCATTTGTGTGCCTGAGATTATTGATATTTCTCCCAGCAATCTTGATTCCAGCTTGTGCTTCTTCCAGTCCAGCATTTTTCATAATGTACCCAGCATATAAGTTAAATAAGCAGGGTGACAATATACAGCCTTGACGTACTCCTTTTCCTATTTGGAACCAGTCTGTTGGTCCATGTCCAGTTCTAACTGTTGCTTCCTGACCTGCATATAGGTTTTTCAAGAGGCAGGTCAGGTGGTCTGGTATTCCCATCTCTTTCAGAGTTTTCCACAGTTTATTGTGATCCACACAGTCAAAGGCTTTGGCATAGTCAATAAAGCAGAAATAGATGTTTTTCTGGAACTCTCTTGCTTTTTCGTTGATCCAGCAGATGTTGGCAATTTGATCTCTGGTTCCTCTGCCTTTTCTAAAACCAGCTTGAACATCTGGGAGTTCATGGTTTACATATTGCTGAAGCCTGGCTTGGAGAATTTTGAGCATTACTTTACTAGCGTGTGAGATGAGTGCAATTGTGCGGTAGTTTGAGCATTCTTTGGCATTGCCTTTCTTTGGGATTGGAATGAAACTGGACCTTTTCCAGTCCTGTGGCCACTGCTGAATTTTCCAAATTTGCTGGCATATAGAGTGCAGCACTTTCACGGCATCATCTTTCAGGATTTGAAATAGCTCAACTGGAATTCCATCACCTCCACTAGCTTTGTTCGTGGTGATGCTTTCTAAGGTCCACTTGACTTCAAATTCCAGGATGTCTGGCTCTAGGTGAGTGATCACACCATCATGATTATCTTGGTCCTGAAGATCTTTTTTACAGTTCCTCTGTGTTCATTGCTGTAAGCCACTCTTTTATTATATCTTAATCCTTTCAGTGGGTCCTCACTGCCTATCTAACAAGCTCTAAGGCTTTACCTGGGCTCTCAAGGCCTTCTACTGATCAGGTTGTACCTAATTTTTATAAAGCACCCTCCAAAATTTCCCTTCATCACCCTGCACTGTGAAACCACATTGCCATTCTTGAATGAATTTGGTTAATCACACCTTGGTGACGCTGCTGCCTTCGTGTGGTCAAAAGACTTCTCCACATTTGCCATTTCTCAAAATGTTCTTTCCTTCAAAGGGCAATCCAGATGGCAACCTCAAATGAAACCTTCCCTCTTGTACCTGCCAAAACTTTTAAGTTACATACACATACACACAGACACAGAAATATGCTCTTTTAAAATTTAAATTTCTTATTGTATTTTATCATCTGCTACAGTTATTTATGGGCTTCCCTGGTAGCTCAAACAGTAAAGAATCTACGGGAGACCGGGATTCAATCCCTGGGTCAGAAAGATTCCCTGGAGAAGGGAATGGAAACCCACCTCAGTATTCTTGCCTGGAGACTTTCATGGACAGAGGAGCCTGATGGGCTACAGTTCATGGGGTAACAAAGATCTTTGTTTCCAGAACCAAATCTTATTTTTACCTTTATCTTTCTCCACCACCTGATAAAATGCTTGACTGCATAAATATCTATTCGAATAATAGATTAAATCTCAATAAATATCTTTTGAATAAATATAAAATAAAACAACTAAATTACTGAGAAAAATTCTGGACTTTAATTACTAGGTTTTATTTCTTAGGTGATAGACAATTTAAGATCATTACAATGGTTACAGGAAGCAGCCTTTGGTTTTCTGAACACATTTTATTGGTAGAATGACATGATATGGGCAGCTGAGTCCTTCTGTTTCTAAAAATCTCCATGTTTGCATGTAAAATGGGTAACTGTGATTTTGTTTGCATGGCTATACATATCTGCATTAGGAGGAATGAAATTTTGAATAGCAAAATAACTTTTTCAAAAATAAGAGAATATGGTTAAAATTTAGTCATATTTATAATGCAATCTGGGGAAGGCAATGACACCCCACTCCAGAACTCTTGCCTGGAAAATCCCATGAACTGAGGAGCCTGGTAGGCTCCAGTCCATGGGGTCGCTAAGAGTCAGATATGACTGCGTGACTTCACTTTCACTTTTCACTTTCATGCATTGGAGAAGAAAATGGCAACCCACTCCAGTGTTCTTGCCTGGAGAACCCCAGGGACAGAGGAGCCTAGTGGGCTGCCGTCTATTGGGCCGCACAGAGTCGGACACAACTGAAGCGACTTAACGGCAACAACAACAGCACAATGCAATCATAATCTACTTAATGAATGTCATAATATATCTGTAGCATATAATTTAATGAAGACAATAAAAATTAAAGAGTCTATATTGAATAGCTGATTTTTAGCAAAAGATAAGATTATTTCATAAAATCATATTAACAAAAACTTTCTTTTACTTTTCTCAATAATTTTTTAAGCTATTTATAAGGTTTCCCTGGTGGCTCAGATGGTAAAGAATCCACCTGCAATGTAGGAAATCTGGGTTCCATTCCTGGGTGAGAAGATCCCCCGGTGAAGGAAATGACAATCACTCCAGTTTTCATGCCTGGAAAATCCCATGGACAGAGGAGCTTTGCGGGCTATAGTCCACAGGGTCACAAGAGTCAGACACGACCACTACCCATATATAAAGCAAAGTTTGTTTTGTTTTGAAACACAGGAAATTATTATCAAAACTAATTCCTTAATAGAAATTACAAAGTCTTGATTTTCCCTGAATTCCACCAAAGTCCACGAAATTTCTAATGTTGTGAAGGAAGAATTATGTAGATAGTTTAAAATTGCATTAAAACCTTATAAGAAAAGTTGGTTATTTCATGGTATTCAGGAGATACATTATCAGCAAAACACATATTATAAAAATCTATATTTAGTAATTTTTTTTTTTTAAGAGAAGCTGGATGATGTGAGGGCAGCTGTGGGTGGCCATGCTTGGGAGATCTCGTGAAAGGACTCGGTCTACTGCAGGAGGTTTCATTATAGGTGGCTGGATATTTCCATGTGTGTTTCCTTTCAGTTGATACCTTCCGGTAAAACTTCCTGTGTGACACCAGAGTGCTCACCTCCACCACCCGCAGCAGTTTCTTGATTTGAATTAGGTTTCATAGAGTGGGGGGTCGTGGGAGTGTGATTCAACAGCCAGACGTATGAGAATATAGTGAAGCCCTGATCACTCATTTCAAAGATTCTCATCATGGCCAAAAAAAGTTTTCATAAAGAAAATATCAAAATCCATAGACCTTAAATATATGACTGTAGAGTCTTAAGTTGGAAAGGCCTTAAGTTATGCTAACTTTGTGATTCTGCAAATGAGGAAACAGAGCCTGAGAAGAGGTAAACAGCCTCCTCGGAGTAGAATCACAAGATGAACGTAGGTTTCCTGACTTTTAGTCATTTGACCTCATAGTTTGACTTCCCTAAAGAAAACCAGCACCTTAATATTAACCACTTGAATGCCATATTTCATATGCTAGTGAAAACTACTTTTTACCCTATATCCTTTTCAAAAGCACTCAATAAAAGAGCAAGAAAATACATGTCAGATTAAAATGGGCCAAAATTTGGTTACATATGATTTCTCTCTTAGAACCCCCTAAAGATTGCGTAAATATTATATATATATATATGTATATATATATATGCAATAGATGTGATTTCTAAATGGTAAAATTATAAATGATGGAATGAGATGCAATATATTTAAACTGCTATTGGAAGTTCCTGGGATAAGCCTCATACAAGTATAAAATGTCCTGTAAAAATCGACTTGTTTTTTTCTTATATGTTATTTTCCCTAATGAGTTCATGCAGGGTGAAAAAGAGTTAGTGGAAATTATCTTTGTCATACACTTGAAAAGGCAGAGAGGCAAATCAGAAAAAGGGTAGATTTAAATTATTTTTAAATCTGTCTCCTATGTGGCTTTGTTTAAACATCCTCAGGCCAGCTGAGATCAATTATTAAATAAGCCCCTATCTAATACATGAAGGCAAAGTGATTTTTAGCTTCACTATTACCTTAATTTGTGCATGAATATCCTGGAGTCAAAGGAAATTTAAAAAGAGTATAGAATCTGTTATTGAAATATACCTACCTCATTAGTGATCAGTAGCCATTAAGAAATTGATGACCTTCTAGGTTAGGGCTATATCTGGTCACTGTAATGGTTACCTGTTAGGTGTCTATGTCTCTACTTAGAAAAAGATATAGTTGGTAGAGGCTAAGGGAAAGAATCCAGACTTTCAAATATAGGCACAAGAAGTTTGTGAAAAGTTGTAATCAAATATCTTACTAGTCAAATGAGTTGGAATAGAGAATTCTGGAAATGATATCCAATACGAACTGGAATGGGCAAAAATTAGAAAGAGGACAAGTGTCATTTTGGTAAGACGTAAAAGCCTGAGGATGGAGTCAGTGGAAAAGAAGGAATAAAATATTGCTATCAAAGAATGGTTACTAGAAGCTGCAGAACAGTATGAGAAAAAATGTTTAAAAATCTAGTATGTATAGGCCTAGAAAACAGCAACAATGAGAATTTCTCGTCAAGCAGATAGGAATGGTTATTTTACAGCAGGGTCCTTGGAGAATATGAGGGAATTGGGTTTTGTTCTCAGTATCATAATAGAAATGAGAAAAAAAAATACAAGATACAAGGAAAGTTCAGATGTGTTTACAATAAAAGTTCACAAGATCTCATTCAACTAATTCATAAAACTCAGTAATCCCCACATACACTACTTTCAGCTGTTATCCCCTCATTCCTGCAGCTCCACACCCACACACATGCCTGCTGCCACTGACTTCTCTGCAGGCATCTGCAAAGGTGAAGTAAATAACCAGAGCTTTTAGACACCTTGAGGCAATCAAACCACTCTCTGAGACACGTGAAATGATACTTACACTGTGAAGCAGTATAAACCTTAAATATTAAACTCAGTTTGGCCTCCAAATGGAGCAAATTGCATCTAATCACTTATATCTCAGTAATCTTGATGATGGAGATAGATAGATAGATACATAGGTAGGTAGGTACATACTTAGGTAAGCAGGCAGATAGGAAGAAAGAAAATATTCCCTTAAAACAACCAAATGATTTTTGCCTGGTCAATACTTATCCCTTCCTAAGTAAAGTCCTAGGTCTTGAAAAAGGCAAGATTTTCATCCTACCTTCCTTACAAAGCAGTATATGGGTCCATCAAAATACTTTTCTAAAGAGAAAGAATTCTCCGCACAGAGTATAATTGTAAAATTCATTGTGCTTAGGGATTACATTTGTTAAATTCAGAAGGAGAAGGGCGCTTGGCACTTGTGCGTTATTGGAAATTCCCCAAACACAGACAACAAAAGCTCAGTCAGTTTAATCAAATTATCAGCTTTTTCTCAGTCTGTGTTTAGTCTGTGTTTGTCTAATGTCCGGGTGCATATTTTCTACTTAAGAAAATCAATAAATCTGCTGCTTTAAAAAAAGGCACATTTCAAATGCAGTATACAGCGTATTACACTATCTGATCCAGCAATCTGTCTGCCTCTGCCCTACAGAAGGAATGAACAAGAAATATGCCTGACGAGCTTATGAGATGGTTTAGAAACTCATGTATGAAGGCGAAGAAAATGATACTATTGAGATGTGCACCCCATCCACTTTTGATGTAGAAGAAGGGTATGAAAAATACCTGAAACTTCTTTGTGCTGTTTGAATGGTTTTAAGGATTGGGAGCAGAAGTTGCTAAAATGGGTTTCTTAGGTAGAATATGTATCTTGTAATATTTTTTTCATCAATGTAATAAAGACTTCTCTGTTTATCTTGAAGTCTGACAGCATCTCTTCTTTTCTTATTTGTTTTTGTTCTGTAAATATTTGAGTTGTCAGTCTAATACATGATGCACAATTGTTCCAACTGTGAGAAATGATCATTTTGCTCCAGGAACAGTACCTCACATTCAAGTTGCTCTCAGGTTCTCTCATGTTGTCTCCTTATTTGCAGCAACACTTCATACATGAACCAGCACAAACAGATGTTTACATAAATCATCTAAAGTGTAATACTTCTGACAAATAAGGAGTTTATAGTGGTTCATAAAGATCATCTCACTAATAAATCAAAGCTCAGGTTTTTCTTTGACCCAAAATTCAGAAAAATCCAGAATTTTGGTAGTGAGAATAAATAGGAAATAAAATTTTAAAGGATATAGAGAAGAAAGACATTTTGGGAACAAGATCAATTTTCTTGTATTGATTGTGATATACAAATTTATCAGGAAAGAGATACTACTTTTCTTAATAACAATCAATACATGATAAACTGCCACACCTAAGTTGTTAGAAATTTTTGGCCTAAAGATCTGTTCACCACTGATGCTTTGAAATGAGCTTGTCATGATACAAATCTTTAATCTCATAACCAGTACTGATGGCTCTAAATAAGTTTGTTTGGGCGATGACAGTAGACTGTTGCTAAAGAAATGTTATTTACTATTCTCTCTCACTATTTTGACAGTGAGAAGATAGAGGGAAATTGTAAAAGTCACATTTCAATAAGTTTCTCAATTATTAATAATTGCCCAAGTAATTCATGACATTTTCACTGATGTGTGTGTTTATGGTCATAGGGAAGAATAAATGAGTAAGTCCCAGAGAAGGAAGGAAGACCGCAACCCAAATTAATTCTCAGTAAAGAGAAATTCTGACTAGCTAACTCCCTCCACCCCACAATTTGATAGCAAATATTTGCTTTGTTTAGTATAAAAACGCAAAAGTCACCATCATCAAATAACTTTCTTGCTTTTTTCTAATGATTCTGGGGGAATATGTTCATTTTTGGTACAAAACTCTCTGGTTCTGATTTGCTGTTTCCCCCACCCACTGTTGTTTATATGAAGAATTTCTAGTCAGGGTAAAAAAAGGTGTTGCTTGTGCAGAGAATTCGTTTAGTGGAGCAGGCTAATAGGCTGACCAGTCATTAACTAAAACACAGCTGGGAAGAGGCTATAATCCCCCAATTTCCTTCACAAATGCAGTAAATAAATATTCAAATGAAGCAGTGCACACATTTGCATATGTGTTAAACAAAAGCCCAGCTGAAGATTTGGTTTAAAAGCTCAGCTAATGTTTCCCCCTTTTCTACCTACAATTCCTCTACCTGAAGAGTTTATATTTTACAAATGTCCCCATATTTTTCCCAAAATAGAAGTCCCTTTTACTTCAAGAATTATCTTAGAAATCCTCTCTCTTGCTGACCCCATTAGCTCCCTTACTGAACCTCATTTTAACAAGAATAAAAGCTTCCTATTAAATCAAGTCTCCTTTCAGTGTTTTAAATCTGAGCATCTTTAATGTGTAACATGCCACTGGTACTTTTTGTGTTCTGCTACTTCATGAATAGAATTCTTTTTTTTTTTTTGGATCCCAGAGCAGGTAATACTTAAGAAATAAGACTCTAAGGCTTGACCACTGTACAAGTAATTTGTTAACCCCATGGATTTAGGAAGCAGATTCAAATCATCTTCCTAAATTCTTTAGACTGTCCTCTGAGATTTCAAGCAAGTGATGTAACATAGGATGCTGTTCAGTTAATTATTCCTCAGAATGAGCCTCAATATTGTTACAAATTCCCCATTCTGCCTCTTTCCCTCTCCTGCTCTTATTCCATGATTGCAATTTCTAGAGTTAGATTCTAGGGCACACCTGACCTTAGGCTCTTCTGGGTTGCTTTTCCTGAAGCAGTGTGAGTTCCTCCCAAGGTGAAGAAATATAATTAGAAGAAAAAGAGATCATTCAGTGAGGAGCCTAAGGTAGGACACAAGGGGTTACTTTCTAGGGGAAAAAAATAGAGTGAAAAAAAAATATTTTAAAGTGATTCTGAAAAGAGAGGAAAAAATACAGAGTTCTGCAGTTACAGAAAGAAGCATATGAGAAATTAGCAAAGTAAATTGACTTGCACTTGTTTTCAATCCTGCTTGTGACTCTAGCGAGTTTGCCTCCCCTGCCCCCATCTCCCTACTCCACCCCGCAGTGGAGAAAGAAGAATAAGTAGACAGGAGCCAAATGCCCAAGGAGTTTCTAGATTAAAGTGAATGCGTGCTTTTTATTCTAGTTGCAAGAAGCGGACTATAATTATTACACATAATTGTATAAAGACATATACAATGTATATATAATATATAGCTTGTATGTGACATATATATTTGCATATCATATATAAATATGTTTGCATTCATTTAGAAAACATTGACTCTCAGCAAAGTGAGGTACATAGATTTGAAATCTGTGAAACTTGGATTAGTTATAGAGACACTAAATTAGAATTTGGGCCTCTAATATTCTATTTTAAATTAGGTAATAGGAGAATTATTTTTGCCAACCTGTATTTAAACGCATGCGAGGAATCTCTATTAGTGCCTTGTTAGTTACTTGCCATACAACATCCTGACGTGTTTTAATTCTGCTATACTTAGGAGCAAGAGTATCTTAAACAATAAAGCTTTCGAGAGCTGAGATAATAAAAGATTTTTTTTTTCTTCTCATTCAGTCACATTTACAAAGCATACTCGTAGGGAGAAAGTCACTATCATATAAATGATAATGCTTTGTATTTTTAACAAAACCCTGTCAGTGTATTTCATGTTACCCTTTTTTTACAAGTAAATTTTTTGTTCCTGAAGAAAATAAAAAGCGTTAATACTAGGAGGCTAGTTCAATATCAGACTCTCTAGCTGATATTATCAAAGTACAAAGGGCACTTTTAAGAATCAAGTTGTGTGAATTGTGCTGTGTATCTAGGAGCATTATTTGATAGAGGCTTCAAAGCTTTCAAAGTGCATATAAAAACATGGCAAAATAACAACTGGTGTCTTTCTGGTTTGTTTGGGGGTTTTTTTTGCTTATTTCTTCAACAGTTTGTTACTATTTTTTTTTTCTTAGTCAAGCCACACTGGACAAAACACCTTATTTGATTGCAAAAAAGCTTGACAAGAAAAAGTGCCCAGAGGAATACCTGTTGAATTTAGATACAGCTTCTTCTTTTTGTCTATTTGCCTGCTATTCCAGTTGAACTTTTTAGGAAAAGTGGTACCTCCCTGCTTTGTTTTGTCATCCTCAGAGTTTCCGAAAGCTTACCTAAAAGGTTCTACTAAAATCTGATAGCACACATTTATCCACAGCTACTTTCATGTAGTTCATCCATAAATTAATTGAGAATGCTCCCTAAAAAGCAGCCATACTAATGTCATTCCTCATTCTTATAGGAGGTAAACTATGTTTTCAAATAACTTTCAAGAGACTTATCTTTTGATTATCATATGTTACTTTCTGTTATTATTACTGCATTTGCTGATTTAAGCACAAAAAGTTATGCATAATTACATTTTTCCTATTTTTTCCTTCTCATTATCGCAAAGGCTCCAAGTCACATGAAATTGTGTGTTGTGTATTAAGTTAATGCTTCCTCATCAGCTTGCATATCGCACAAGTGGTCATAAGCTATGAAGTAACAAAATCCAGCAGAGAGAGGGTGGGCACTTCAGGCACCGTGGCAGGGAGATTTTTATCAGCCTTTCTGTCTGAGTAAACGCAGTGTGTCCTGCAGTCCAGTCTGAGGTCATGGCTGCCCCAGAATTTGAGTGGTTGGGGATATTTTGGGATGCTTTCATTAGAAGGTACAGAGTACAGTTAAGAAACAGGCTCAGGGCGCCAGCATGTGATTATGGCAAGACGGGCTGACCACTGGGAAATTGCTGAGCCAACAGGCCAGGGAGTCGGGTTGACCTCCTCTGGGGCCAAATCCACAGAGAGCCACCACCCAACACACCTTTTGAGGGGTAATCTGAAGCACTCAGTGTTCCAAATACTCATCTGAGCAACAGATGTTTTTGTAAGACAAAAGTATTGTATATTTTCAAAGGTTCTGTTTATGAATCGTCTTGCCTTTCTATTTTTAAAGGTGCTTGTATCCAAAAAAACATCCCTTATATTTACTTTAGAACTATCCAGCATCCTCGCTGCCTGTGTCATTGGTGGTGGTGGTTGGGGGGGTGTGGGGTGGTAGTCGTAGAAGGGCTCTAACCGCAATGCAAGAGTCACACTCTGAGCAGGCTGCAAGCTACCAAGAGCTTGTTCAGAGAACGAGTACATAAAACAGGTATTTTTTTTAGACTTCTTACATTTAATAACATTTTATGCTTCTGGATAAAATCTTTCCAATTTCAATTTGTGCTTAACAAAATATTTCTTTTCTTCTTGTGCTTTGTGCTTCTTACAGCACCCAAACTTGATGCTTTTTTTTCTTCTTCTTCTTCTTGATTTTCAAGCAGCCTGTTTACACAAAGCATGGAAAAGAGTTAAAATGAGAAAGAATTTAGAGAAGGTGTCATTTGATAACCATGACAACTCAGAAGGCAATAAGAAGAAATTTGGAATCTAATATTTCTTTTATGAGCGATAGAAAACCTGGCAATTGAAGCAGCAGTCCTCTGTTACCTGGCATAGTCAGAGCATAGTTGAAATAGAATAAATCTGAAGAAAATGGGAAAATGTTAATCTGATAACTTGGAAAGAAAAATATATAACAAAAATCCACTAATGTCACTTTTTATCATCTTATAGCATCTCACAGTTTTTCTATCTGAAAACACAATATTATCCCTTGGTGCCCTGTGCCCATCCACTCACCACCCATACTTCCTCTCCCATCCCTAACATGCATGACACACCCCTTCATGATATGAAGGGTTGGATGGTAGTATGTATGTTTTTGTGAAATAATAGAAAAAAATGAAATAAAATGCTAAGCAAGATAAACTAATAATGATAGACTGTAAAACAAGTTGAGTTAGGACTGACTCAGGGTGTCAGGGAATTTAGTTTAATTCAGTTTGATTTTAAGGCTGACTTTTATAAAAGTTTGAGCTTTCATACATTAAAATTCATCTTTAAAGTTGAGATACTATAAGAAACCAGCCAGAAGAGATTAAGTTCAGATCAGCCGTGACTGCGATTATCATGTTTCTGCTGAAAATACAGCAAATCAACAATAATGGAAATTAAAATTTCTATGGAAAGAGGAAATTTATAAAAAATCAAGCCCTACTTACCAATTTATAGTTTGTCTTCATTTGAGTACGTGTATTGTGTGTGTGTGTGTGTGTGTGTGTGGTGTTTGTGTGTGTTTGTATATGTGCAAGCACTTTTCCTGGCCAAACATTTGCCTCTTCTCTAATTTATTTCCTCCCTTATTGTTTCTTTCCCTTTCCTCTTTTAAATATATCTTAAGGTCTTCTTCAGCAATTCCAGGCCATCTGTCCTCACCATACTAAATAAGCATTCATGGACACATGGCAGCCTCCTCCAGACTGACAAAGGCTCTTTAGTACAGCTAAGAGAAATGACCCAACAGCAGTGGTAAAGAGGCCTAAAAATATTTAAAGAACAAAAAAAAAAATTAGCAAGACCCACCAACTTTCTCTTTCCTTGACTCCCCTTTTTTCTTAAGTTTATTTTATGTTTTCCCATTGGAATCTGCCCTAACAGAATGCATTTGCATAATTGCCTGCCAAATTAGATGTAAGCTTATTTTTAAAGTTAAAGAATTCTTATATCAGAGAAGAGAAATTAATAAAAAAAAAAAAAACCTTTAACTTCCTTTTAAGCCATGGTTGCATATATTCCCTTGTAGTATAATTGGCAAACATTTAAGACAGAAAGGTGATTATGTATAAGAAGCACCCCTGAAATTTCCACATCTATAATAGATATAATAGGGAGGTTGATACAATATATATATATATGTATATATATCTTTTTAGCAGTTTAATATGAATGCACCCAATGAGCAGATATGCTTTCAAGTAACTTACATACGTTATAAGGCGTAAGAGGACACAGAGTTTTTAAAAATAATACAATGGATTAAATTTTTACATAAAAGACTGACTCTTTTTCCTTTTCTGGCTGACCAGTCTTTGATATTTTGCATTTTCTACAGAAAATTGATTTGTTTTCTTCCCAACAAATGGTATCTTCTTACATAAGTTTGTTAGTTTATTAAAGCATTTTATCTAATGAAAAATATTTTAATTGGATGTAAATTATCACTTTATTTTTTTCACAACAGATGCTGTGTGAATTACATGAACTTATATGAATTTCTGAGCTACTCATAAGTATTCAGAAAACTGCGAAAACCTGTTAACTGAATAGAAGATAAGACATTCCTATCCTCTTTATGGACTAAACCTTGCTTATGTATAAAGCTCATTAGGCATTTTTTTCCCCCTGAAACTTAAGAAATTATGTGTAAGCCAGTGTTTCTTCATTCTTATACCTGTATTGTATATACTCACACCAATCCTAAGTATAGACCAAAATGATGTCTTTTAGAAATAAAGTTCCAAAATGGCTGAACACTATGTTAAAGAAAAACTTTGCTTCACATTGTTGTAATCTATATAGACTATCTTAAATCTTTTCTTAGAGTGCTTTTGGCTTAGTTTCAGTTATTACTAGTTAATTTGCTGAAAAAAAATTTGTTAACATACAGTAAAAAAGTTAGCAAGTTGTATTTTTATAATTTCTAGAAAGGAAAAAAAATTAGATGGTCTTTAAATTATGATAGCACAAACAACAAGATGTCCTTTTGATGAAACAAAACAGAAGTTAGAAAAATTATCATCTATTTGAAACACAAGCCAGGATTTTCAGTTTTGTAAACCCTTTTGTAAAAACCTTAGTGTACATGCTATTAGAATTGGTCTTATGAGAGCTGTGTGTGTGTGTGTGTGTGTGTGTGTGTGTGTGTGTGTAGTGGGTAGAAGCAATGAGATGGGAAAGAAGGAACTGAGGTTGATGATAAATTTCATTAAGCAGTAGGTGTTCATCAGTGTGTGTCTTACGATTTTCAGTGTTTTTTATAGAATGTTTTCCCCCTTCATAAAAAAACCTAGTGGGTGTTCAGTGGGTTCTTTTGTTGTTCAATCTGTTAATTAGAATTTTGCAACAAATCTTAAATGAGGAACAAAGTATGGCAGAAAGGTCTTACTTTAAAATTTAGAAAATGTGAATGCCAAAATCGAAGTCAGAATTATAAACATGAGTGGAAAAATACCAAAGGATCCTATATGTTTGAAAAGAAAAAGCACAGTACCCTCTGAGAAATATAAAGCTAGAATTTGAGATGTGTTCAGGAACCGATTTGGGAAGAAAGTGGGAACAAGAAGCAGAATTCTGTACAGATAGTAGATAAAATGTCCATACACTTATGGTTTCATTTGGCTGGCAGGAAGATAGCAAATTACAGTACTGACTCAGAGTTTTCCAAATCCTGGATAAAAGGGTAGAAATCAAGGAACTACTTCATCTTTACTATAGCAAACTTTTTTTTTTTTTTAATGGAAGAAAAGAGATTGGGAAGATCAGGGAATGCAAAAATCTGGGTCAGTCTACTCCTCCCTAGATGTGACTTAAACTGCCTGCTATTAACACAAGAATAAGGCATTTCTTGTACATTTGTGGGCTCCATTAGTGAATTTGTCTTCAGTAAATCTCTTCAGTTTATCATGTCACTCTCTTGATGAATATCAATGGATTAATAATTTGAACCATGTATCATCTGTATATTTTAAGTTTCATATGAGAAAAATAATTAGCCAAGCATTTATAGACAATCAAATTGAAAACAAATCCCAAATTAGTGAAGCAGCAACAGCCTTCTGTGGGAAGCCATGTAAAATAATGGAATAATATAGACATTAAATCATAAGACCTAAATCATAACTTCTCACTTCACTTCTTACCAGGTACATGCCCCTTATCAAATTACTCATTTCTCTGAGCCTCAGCCTCCTTCTCTGTAATCAGAGGATTATTGCCTCATCCTAGGCTTATTATAAATACTAAATATGATAATATACATAAAGTGTCCAAAAGAGGTTTTGACCCATAGTAGGTGCTCCAAAATGTAAAGTCCCTCACCTCTACCTACCTCAAACTTGACTATGTAATGGTACATGATCAGTTTAATCACCAGAAAAATGATTGCATACGAATTTTCTGAAACAGTCAGATATTTTTAGTATTGAAGTCAGCAGCCTTCTTAATAAAGACTATGATCAACGCAAAGTGGATTTTCATATTTTAAAGATGTACATGGTTAACTCTGGTAGGGGAGTTTTCTTTTTAAAAAATCCCCTCCTCAGAGCCATAACTAATATGAGTTCTACTAATAAGGTCTCAAAATTACTATTTCATTAACAAATTCCCCTTAATTCATGTATATACAATTCTATGAATTCACAGAAAGAATAATATGAATTATAAGCCATTCATCTAGTACTTAGAATTTTGATATTGTAACAGCTGATTAAATTTTATAAATATACACATTTGGGTAAGAGGGGGTTATTATTATTATTATTATTTTACAAAATGATCATGAGCTTCTCTCTCGATATATGGCAATGAAAAATGAATTCAAATTATCTTAAACTGAGATATTTGTGTTATGTATTATCATAAACTAATAATAAATCCTCAAAATAAAGCAATTTTAAAATTAATACATATATTTAATATATTTAATTTGGAGAAATATAGTTTATTTCTAGAGAATTATTTTAATCCTGTGAAATTAATGCATTTAGTTACCTTTAAAATGTCTTATAAAGACTCTCTACAAGTGGTATCTATAACCTTGATAGAACTGACAACTAGCAAATCTTATGTAGAATCACTTTATAAAAAAATAATATTCTGCAAATGAGAAAAAGAAACTTTTTGGAAAAATTACACCATACCATAATGCTTCCTAAAGTTTTAAAATTTCTTTTCTGTGTCTTGAGAAAAAGAATTTACCTGTGGTCAGTAATATAAAGAATACTTTGTCTATAAAGGCAGATTTTTCTGGAAGTCATCATGGCTTTCTGCCAAGCAAGTCTATAAATGTGGAATATTACTGCAGTAATTCTGGAGAAAGAGTTTGAACAAGTATTGATATAATGGTGTTATCTGTCATAACATAAAAATTGGAATGTCCATTTTTAGCTGATTACAACATATCCTTTTTTACTTTAAACATATGAACATGTATGTGTGCACACATAGGCATACACATGCACACATACACCCACACTCCATTTTTGTTCACTTAACTGTGCTCACAGGAACACTACTGAAGCTACTGTTCTCGACCGATCTCAGAAATAGAGAAACACAGTAGAGTTGCTTTAACGTTACCCAGTGGTAAAGAACCCGCCTGCCAATGCGGGTGACATAGAGACACACGTTCGATCCCTGGATTGGGAAGATGCCCTGAGGAGGGCATGGTAACCCACTTCAGTAATTCTTGCCAGGAGAATCCCATAGACAGAGGAGCTTGGGAGGCTACAGTCCAATGGGTTGTAAAGAGTCGAACACAACTGAAATGACTTAGCACGCATGCATGTGTTCTACTTTACCTGTATTACAAAGGGCTCAAATATTTTTGGACCTAGATAAGCCTAGTGGAATTGACACCACTTCACAAAGATTCCATAAGGCCAACATCTAACTTTGCTTTCCATGAACAGCAGAAACAGTCTAAATTACTGTGCAAACAGAAGCACAAATACTTTGCCAGAATCTGTTCTATAAAGTAGTAATAATTACCTTCTCTTGCTGTCAGACAGAATACCACATAAGTAAAGGAGAAAGTTGCTGTAAGAAAAAAGGATAGGGTGTGAAGTATACAAAGAAAAAGGCTAATTCAAAGGAAAATAAAAGGATCTTCCTGATAGATTTTTTTTTTTCTTGAAACGTTGGCTTGATTTACAAGATAACAAGTTAAATTGTTTATGGCTAGTTCAGGGAGTAAAACAGTTCATCTGGATTGGTCTAACTGTGCATTTGAGTTTCTGTCTGGAGGACATATTTTGTCTACAAACTCATGATTTTGCACTTAGCACTAACCAGAACAGAAAGAGTCCATCTCATTTGGTGAGGGGGTTTGAAGCATTATCTTCACTATGACCTCTGATTCTACAAAAAAGATAAAAAATGATGTTCTTTTTTTTTTTTTTTAATGTGTATTTAAGTTTTTAATTTGAGCCTTAAATTTACATAATGTTTTAGTCAAATATATTTCAAAAATGAATGGTATCCTTTGAATTTCTACAAATTGCACTGGGAGGGTATCTAGGGCAGGTTAGTTTATACTGAGACAACAGCTCCAAAGCAGCAGGAGCCTGGTGTAACAGAAGTGTGCTTCTTGTTAGTATCACATGCCCATCAGAGGACAACTGGGGACTCTGTTCTACACCTTCTCACTTAGGCAGATGATGCTTCTACCATCTGCAAAGTTGCTGTTTGCCTTGGCAGGAGAAGGGAACAATAGAAAATTGAACTTCTCTTTTAAAAATTTCATCTCGAAATGACACCTGTCACTTCTCACATTTCATTGATCAAAGCAAGTCATAAGGATATAAATGTGTTTCATGTCATGAGAACAGAGAAATGCAATTTCATCGTGTGACCAAGAGAAGAGATACTAGTGACCAATCACAGGAGTAAAACCAACCAGTGAGAAGGCTGAATGATTTATTTTTGTCTATTTTTATTGCTGTTTGTAATCCCTTTCATCATAATAATTATGGGAAATCTATATTGATTAATGTGGTCACAATAAGTAATTTATCCTTTATAGTTTTATTTCAGACAAAAAAAAAAAAAAAAACAGTTTCCTTCTTGTAGAGATCTATTTTCCTGAAATGTTTTTCCACGAAAGAACAGCCACTGGAAAATTACTGGACTTGTAAAATCTTAACTATTATAATAAATAATCTAGAGTCTCAGTACATTAGTTTCAATATACACAGTATAATAGTGCTATGGATATCACTGTTTCAGATTATTTTGTATGCTCTTTTCTGACTTCCTCTGTGGAAAGTCAGGGCTCCCACTTTATGCAAAGATGTCCTTGGATTGACATCACCATTGCGGCTCCAGTTGTTATTGCTCTGCTGTTGCCTAGGCAGCCAAAATATAGACCTGGGTTCAAAGTAGTAACTGGGTGTGTAAGAGGGTAGTCACTTCCACTCTCATGAATACAGCTGCTCTGAATGTGACAAATACCATTATCATCATGGATCTTGTTACCTCAAACCACAAGGTGCTATTGGAACAAATGCTCGGTTTTAACTGTCAGATTCTTGGATGTGTCACATTTTTCTTTGGATCTTTGGGTTATTGTAACAGCTGTTTGTAAACACTGTAAAGCCTACATTAGGTACAGAATCGGTAAGAATATTTTGACCCGAATGTCTGCCCTCTGAACTATCCTAAGGAATGCAGCATGTCTGCTGATACTTAAAGCAGTAGATTTAAATAGCAGCCAGGATCAACTTCCAGCTGAATAAGTCAATAAGCATTTTCAGTTTCTGGCTCCATCTGGGTCAGTTTTCTTTCACTGACTAGCCTGAGAAAGTCCAAGGGTGTTCAGACCTTAAATTTAAAAGGAGTAGCAAATAGGTATTTCCGACAAAAATTTTGTCTTGGCAGTATTTTCACTGAGTCCAGTATATCCTCTTCAATAGTTAAAAGTTATCAGTGCTTGTTGAATAGCAATCTATTTCTTTAGAATCAGGGACATGGGCAGCTTTAGAATTTGTCATGCTCTGATCTCTTTCATTCTGAAAATACTCCATGCTATTTTACGTAGTGGTAATGAGTTAGATATTTCTAGTGCTTGCCTGGGTAAGCAGTCATGAGGGCTGTTGTAATAAATAAATCGTAAGAGCACATTGCTCTGATAATAGCAACTTTCATTGAAGGTTGTGAATGTGCCTTGCTGAAGAGTGATACAGAATCCTTAGAAAGGCTTTTATTAGCAGAAATGTAATACAACAATTTTAAATAGAGCAGTAAGCAAGAATGGAGAAAGCATCTCTGACATTGTGTTTCTAGTATCAATTGTAATTTTGGACATCCAGGCTCTCAACCCAAGTGGTTGAGAAGCAAAGAAAGTTCCCATACAGAAATGTACTTACAGCACATTGACTATTACAGGAAATCTTGACCTGAGGATTTCTCGGTTTTGAAGTCACCACATATCTGCAAACAAATTGTATCTGTCAGTTACCTATGAAAGTATTTAACTGCTATATGGTTGAAAATAAATAAAAATAAAAATAGGATTAAAATAATATTCTTAGAATAACCATCGTCCTTTTGTCTACTCTTTACAGGATAATCAGTATGTTACACCTATGATCTCCCACCAAAATTAAAGAGATTTTTCCATCAAGCTTGCTTATATAGGCAGTAGACTATCTATGTAAGTATATATACTTTCATCACATATGTGCATATATATATATAAAGGGTTTTAGCAATAGAGATATTTCATGTATTTCTATAATAAGTACTTTCTTAAATAAAATAATCTTACTTTAAAAATTTGGATCATAAGTAAAGTTAGGATTAAAAACATAACCACAGGATAAGGTTATTTAGATGCATGCTGGGTGACAAGCAAGACTAGATTTAAGTTCACTATGTATAACTGAGAATTGACTGAATGTGGGATGTATAATGTCATTTTAAAAGTGAAGGTGAGTCCTTTTAATATTTTCTTTTTGTATGATGTTCCAACAAATTGAAGTTTGTTCTAGACTCAACACACACACACATAGAGAATCTCAAACTGAAACTGACAAAGCTGTGTTCTGCTGCTTTAGACTGGGATGCTGTTTGTGAGGTTTCTCACTTTGTTCACATGCTGCCTTGAAATAAAGATGGCACTTTCATTAGGGCACACAATCTGAATTTCTTTGTGAAATCAAAATCGAAAATAGAGGCTAAGAATAGTGCCTGAGATCTATTAATGTCTGTTTCGTCAAAAAATTATTCTTTTTCTAGGCTGGCCCTATATAAATGCAGGAAAGAGTATATTTCTGCTCTATTGCTCTCTCTATCTCTTTGTATTATTCTAGCATGTTTTTCTAGATTCTACTGTCACTCCAAAATCCCTAGGAGCCCACAGTTTAGGGCTCACAATCTATAGTGTTTATTTGTAGATTTCATCCACTTTCATCTATTGTTACAAGTTCTCTAGAGTTCTAAGTGTTGTAGACTAGCTGTATAGTGTAATGAGGATATCAATATACTACACATCCTCTATATCAGGCAAGTAAATATCCATCCTGTCAAGGGATTTTGTTCACAGAATTTTTTATGGAGATAATATTACAAATGGTAGCCACGTTTCTAAGTTCACACAAAAGAGATTAAAAACAAATCTTGAACTTGAATGTTACATTTAGTGCCCCTGCTACCCTCCCAGATGCTCCTTCTGCTGGTCATAAATGTCAATCTCCTGGAAAAGTTCATCTCAGCTTTGTTAATAGGAAATTATCTGAGAGTACCAGTTCCCACTAATTCATGAAAGAGTGAATGACTCTTAATCCCTTAATTTCCCAAACATTGAGTGGTTAGAATAATCATTACCCAAATAAATCATTAATTTGTAGAATCAAAATAATAAACCAAAGTAAAACATGTTCAGATCATATGTTAAGGGTTTATTTCTCAACCAGCAGGTGGGCAGATCATACCAGGCTAGACTATTGCTTCTGGATCTTTTTGTCTATCATGCTCATGATTTGGGTACCATTTTTATTTTTAACCTTTAGCACCAGAGAATCTCTAAAAAGTCCCGTTCATCTTTATTGTAGTTCCCATTTCAGCAGCTGCAAGGCACTGGTGTGTGGGAAAAGTGTGGCAAGAAAGAGGGTATTGTGTACAGTGATTTGGGGTAAATCTGAAAACCCTGGGTATTTGCATTCAACTAGGGACTTTCTGGGGATCGTGCCTTAACTGGAACTGTGAGACATGCAGGCTCAGTGGAAGGCAGTTGAGAAAATATTAAAGTCCCTCAAATCATGCCATTTGGGTGGCCTTTTCTACCCTTTATTTGTAACTCAGATACTCATTTTGCTAATTTCCAAATGAAACAGATGAAGTTTATAAATCCTAAGACTTGCGTTCACAGACACAGTCCTAGCACTCACTAACCCTGTGTTCTTAGGAAAATCACTTCATCTCCTTGGATCTCAGTTCTCGCATGAGTCAAATGGCACTGTGGTTCTGGCTACCCTGAAAAGGTGCTGGTGGAGACACAACAGACTATTAAATGCTAAAATGCTTAGACAATATTAGGAACATTATGCAAATTTAATATATTTTAATAAAACTATAAGAAGGAACAAAATGCAGCTTTAAATATTTTCTCTAACTCTATATAAGAACTAAATTTCTTATAGAAATCAAGATCAAGATTTACAGAAGTCAAAATGTTACTACTTTCTTAAATTGAAAAAAGATGCTGTTTCACATTTTATAAAGTAATTCTTGGGAAACCTTTTGCAGCTGCTTGCTTTCTGTCTTTTACAATGCCAGAGAATTCAATATACTTCTCAGGATCCCTCAACACCCAAGACAAAAGTTTTTCTCCCATTTATGGTCTGTGTCTTTCTTTCATACTTGGGGTACCAGTCTTATTCTAGGTAAGGATTCAAAGATATTTGAGCATATGTGATAAACTAAAATTAAACTAAACTAAAATTAAACTGAACTAAAATTAAAAATAGAGTTTTAATTTTATATCACACAAAGCACTTATTAGAGTGCTTGGTTTTATTTTGGAACCCAAGAAAGAGCCTTTGGTAACTTCAAGATCTAGTTGAGGAAATATTTCAGAGGATTGGTTCCTGTGTTAAACATATTGAAATGGAGACAAAGAGGGAAGCTTTCTATGTTATTGTTACTGAGGCCCATTTATACCCACCGTCCATGAAGCATTAAGAAATACCAACACAGTGCCATCTATGCAGACATTTCTACTTTACCCAAAGACATGGCATGGCAAAACCAAACCCTATATGACTAGGTTCTATAGATTAATTGCACAGACTTGGGTTTATGACATGTGTCATATTATATGCCTAATGGATAGCTCCATTTGATAAAAATCTGAATTAATTATGATGATCAATATCCATGTTCCAAAATATCTCAAATGGATAATATTTCTAAAACATAAAACACGATATGATTCTACCAATTAGAAGCAGATTTAAAATTTATCTTTGTAGTATATGTTCAATATATTATAAATACTGATTTATACATATAGAGATACAGATAAGCATATTCATGTATAATTAAGTCTCAAACCTTTTCAATATTATTCTATCACAAAATCAAATTTTTCCTGCATTTATCTTAATATTGCATTGTTAAATTATACTTATCCTCTTTATGAAGAGCTCTGGTAACTCTGTAAAATATCCAGACATTTAATGTACACTGACTTATTAGACGTTAAAGTGACCTGAGTGCCAAAACCCGATACTTGGGAATGCAGCAGACCTGGGCCAGCTTTGAGTCATTGCATTGTTCACAGCTTCAGCAGAAAGAAAACTGGACAAGGTGGGCTCCATCATGTCCCTTGCTAAATAGTTTGGCCCAAGGAGCCACAGAGAATCCACTGACCTCCAAAACGGAAGTAATGAAGGTAAAAGAGAAAGTCAGAAATCTGCGTGTCACCTTGACTCCTGAATCTCTTCACCCCAACTTTTAATCAACATCACCAGGACTCTCTTAAACACCTTTTATATTCATGAGTTTCCTTTAGCACAGCACCCCTAAGTCACCATTACTTCTCCCCTGAATCACGGAAATAATTTCCTAAATGATTTCTTATCATCTGGCTCCCCTGAAATTAATTCTCTATATCATAGTAAATTATAATCGTCCAACAATTCAAATAATAGCAAGTGTCTCCCCTACTGAAAAGCCTTTAATACTGATTCCCCAAACCCTAAGGACAAATGGGCGAGTCATTTTATTTGTTCATATTTGACCTTGTCTTTCATGTATTGGTTTTCTTCAGCTTTCTCAAGATTCTTAGATATGTGGTCACACTTATGAATGATGGACTGTACTAAACACGAAAGGTAGCTGGCATGTATGCTGTTTGCTCTTGTTTGCGAATGTTTCCCCGTGAGGCCTCTCAGCTGAGTGAGAAACCTGACTGAGGGTTCTGTGTGAGTTGAGAAGTCACGGGAATGTTTTGACAGCCAGTCTCTTTGAAGTTGTCCTGAGGAAGAAGAAGGTTACAGAACTGGAAGCTCCTTCAGGCCTGGTACATGACACTACCTTCAAAAGGAAGCACTCTCCTGCCTGTCATGGTAAAGCTGTCTTTTCTATGTCTGTGTGCAACTTAGGTTGAGGCCTGTCTGACTTCTGTCTTAGACCCCAGCATCTTTAGAAGGTAACTTTCTTTGGAACGCATCCATATGTTCACCTGATTTTGAGAACAACTCTTGGCTTCGGCCACAGAGGATAAGCCTTTGCTGCCAAACTGTAGCTTGTTTACATCTGTGTTGGGGGAAGAACTCAACTTTCCTAGAGGTTTGGAAAGGAGATTGCTAAATGATGAACCCGGATTGCACCGGGCTCCCCGTATTTGGTGATTCACTTTGAAGGTCTCTGGTGACTTTTATTAAATTTCAACTTTCATTTCCCTACCAATCATGTTTCATTCGTTTTCTATCTTCCCAGAATCTTTATAAAATTCTGATTCACTAATGATACATTTTCCTGTTTTCCAGAGTATCATGTCATTCATTTTAACTTACCATTTCTATTAATTCAAGAAGACTTTGAGAGCACATGAGTTTTCAATGACCACATTTTTAAAGTCAATTAAAATTATAGTAATTAATATGGATTAGCTAACTTACATAGATTTTTTAACTCTCCCAACACCTAGAATTTTATTCATAAAAGATTCAATGAAGATTTGATAACTATCATAGTCTCCCCATAAGACTTGATTATTTTAAGGGTTCCATGATGGTTTAAAAAAAAGAAGAAACCATAAATAGCAAATGCATGGGGTCATTCTCAAAACAGCTACAAAATATTATTGATGGATACCAACATTTACCTCACTAAAATCTAGCCTTAGAAATTAGTCTACAGGTTGTGTATACATTTCACACAGAAATTCCCTTAAATATGTCTGAGGAGCTAACCCATGGGACCGGAAAAAAAAATGGCTAAGAAATGACTTTTAACTAAAGGTGAAATAAAATTATACCAAGGTTATTTTTTTAATTTATTTATTTTTAATTGAAAGATAATTGCTTTACAGTATTGTGTTGATTTTTATCAAACGTTGACATGAACCAGCCACAAGTTTACCCATGTCCCTTGCTACTTAAACATCCCTCACATCTCACATCCCACCCCTCAAGGTTACCAAAACTCAGTCTGAGTTCCCTGAATCATACAGCAAATTCCCACTGGCTATCTATTTTACGTTTGGTAATGTATATTTCCATGTTACTCTCTCCATACCTCCCACCCTCTCCTACCCCTCACCCCCACCATGTCCATAAGTCTGTTCTCAATATCTATGTCTCTACTGCTGCTCTGCAAATAGGTTCATCAATATCATCTTTCTAGATTCCATGCATATGTGTTAATATATGATATTGTTTTTCTCTTTCTGACTTCATTCTGTGTAGAAAACCCTAGGCTTATCCACTTCATTAAGATTGACTCAAAGGTGTTCCTTTTTATGGCTGAGTAATATTCCATTGTATATAAGTACCACAGCTTCTTAATCCCTTCATCTGTTGATAGACATCTGGGTTGCTTCCATGTCCTTCAGTTCAGTCACTCAGTCCTGTCCAACTCTGCGACCCCATGGACTGCAGCATGCCAGGCCTCCCTTCCTGTCCATCACCAGCTTCCCCAGAGTTTACTCAAACTCATGTCCATCTAGTCAGTGATGCCATCCAACCATCTCATCCTCTGTCATCCCCTTCTCCTCCCACCTTCAATCTTTCCCAGCGTCAGAGTCTTTTCAGATGAGTCAGCCCTTCGCATCAGGTGGCCAAAGTATTGGAGTTTCAGCTTCAACATCAGTCCTTCCAATGAACACCCAGGACTGATCTCCTTCAGGATGGACTGGTTTGATCTCCTTGAAGTCCAAGGGACTCTCAAGAGTCTTCTTCAATACCATAGTTCAAAAGCGTCAATTCTGCGCTCAGCCTTCTTTATAGTCCAACTCTCACATCCATACATGACCACTGGAAAAACCATGTCCTAGTTATTGTAAATAGAGCTGCAATGAATATTGGGGTACATGTGTCTTTTTTCAATTTTGGTTTCATCAAGGTATGTGCCTAGTACTGGGACTTCTGAGTCATATGATAGTTTTATTCCTAGTTTTTGAAGGAATCTCCATACTGTTCTCCATAGTGGCTGTATCAATTTATATTCTCACCAACAGTGCAAGAGAGTTCCCTTTTCTCCACACACTCACCAGCATTTATTGTTTATAAAGTTTTGATGACCAATGTGAGGTGATATCTTATTGTAGTTTTGATTTGCATTTCTCTAATAATGACTGATATTGAGCAGCTTTTCATGTATTTATTAGCCACCTGTATGTTTTCTTTGGAGAAATGTCTGTAAGTTTTTGTCCACTTTTTGATTGGGTTGCTTGTTTTTCTGGCATTGACTTATAATGAGCTGCTTGTATATATTTTTAAATGAATCCTTTGTCAGTTGTTTCATTTGCTATTATTTTTCCCATTCTGAGAGTTGTCCTTTCACTTTGTTTATAGTTTCCTTTGCTGTGAAAAAGCTTTTTAAGTTGGATTAGGTCCCACTTGTTTACTTTTGTTTTTATTTCCATTATTCTAAGAGGTGAGTCATAGAGGATCCTGATGTGATGTGTCATAGAGTGTTCTGCTTATGTTTTCCTCTAAGAGTTTTATAGTTTCTAGTCTTACATTTAGATCTTTAATCCATTTTATCTTTGTGTGTGGTGTTAGGAGCTGTTCTAATTTCATTATTTTATATGTAGCTGTCCAGTTTTCCCAGCAGCACTTATTGAAGAGACTATCTTTGCCCCATTGTATATTCTTATCTCCTTTGTCAAAAATAAGGTATACATAGGTGCATGAGTTTATCTCTGGACTTTCTATCTTCTTCCATTGGTCTGTGTGTCTAAGTTTGTGCCAGTACCATACCATCTGGATGAATATAACTTTGTAGTATAGTCTGGTCAGGAAGGCTGATTCCTCTAGTTCCATTCTCTTTCAAGATTGCTTTTGCTAATTGGGGTCTTTTGTGTTTTTGTATGAATTGTGAAATTTTTTGGTCTAGTTCCGTGAAAAAAAGCCATCATGCACTGATGTTATTTTAAACTGGCTGCTCAAAACAGCAATTCCTTTGGAATGGTCCTTAGTTCAATTTGCTGTCTGCTTCTTTATGCTTTTTTAAAAAATACCTTCAGTATCCCTCTATTTCCTTGATGGGTATATATTCATCTGTTTACCTCTGCTTTTCCTACTCTCTCTGTAATCACATCCCCTTTGTCCAGGATCTATCTGTGACTGTCTTAGCCTTTACAGAGATCTGTGTGTATGGGATACCACCTTATTCTTTTATCCCTCCTTCCTGTGATTATCTTGTATCTCATCACCATTTATTATGAGTGACAAATACAGACTTGGTTAGATGTTCCATTCACAAATCTAAACTTGGTAGACTGATATTCTAAAATTGTAAATGGCAAAAGTGTAATGATAATTTAAATTACTCAAGACTAAAACCTCCTGAAAGTGATTATTATTTTTATTACTGATCTAACTGTACAAAATACTTTACAAATTATACATATCATTCATTATAGAGGGCCTGTGTATTTTATATTGAAAAGAAATAGTTCTTTCTCAAATCAGTATAAAAAGTGGCATTTAAATACAACTATTTAAACATTCTATCCAATCTATCTGTGCAAATATCTAGTTTAATTTGAGCGTGCACCTGATAATGCCTTTTCATTAGAGTTGTAATTAAAACATACTTTGAAATTTCAGCCATGAATATATTAATAATCAACTTTCTCTCTATTAGTATTAATAATATTTCTCACATATTTCTCTCTTCTGTTCCTAAAAACCAAACTTGCTTCCCAGTTTATTGGTATAGTGTATTTTGAAAAATCATTTCAATAGTTAGTATTTTAGTAAAAAGAGTATCTCTAACATACATGCAAATATGTTTACACAGAAAGGTTTAAAATTCAACAATAGGTAAAGTTGAACCAGGCTAGGCAAAATATATTGAAAAGAGAGGCTTTAGTTTTCAATCATTCTGAAGGTTTTTCAATGGAATTTAATTCAAAAACTAAAGGGTTAATCACTCAGTTGTGCCAACTCTTTGTGACCCCATGAACTATAGCCTGCCAGGCTCCTCTGACCATAGAATTCTCCAGGCATGAATACCAGAGTGAGTTGCCATTCCTTTCTCCAGGGGATCTTCCCAACCCAGGGATCGAACCTGGGTCTCCTGCATTTCAGATTCTTTACCATCTGAGCTGCAATGGAAGCCCTTAAAAACTAAGGACATAGTTTATTTGTTTACTTATTTTTATTTTTTAATTGAAGGATAATTGCTTTATACTGTTGTGAAGGGCACATTTTATTAAAAAAACAAAACAAAACAAAACAAAACCCTAGGTCTACTCCGTTGGAGAAGGAACTGCAACCCACTCCAGTATTCTTGCCTGGAGAATCCCAGGGATGGAGGAGCCTGGTGGGCTGCCATCTATGGGGTCACGCAGAGTCAGACATGACTGAAGCGACTTAGCAGCAGCAGCAGCAGCTCTGCCTCAAACCTTTTCATGTGAAGTTGGCCACTAACACTGACTGGATTTCTCTATCTGATAATTTGATCTCAGAGAGTTCACACAACCTGACAATTTAGGATGCCTAAAAATAAGAAATATTAAAGATTAGTCAAAGATATCAGATGAATGAAAAATAGAAATTTTAATTAATATAGAATAAGTAACTCACTGGGACTACACTCTTTAAGAGTTTTGGTAGTCAGGGTCACAAATCCAACAATCAATATCTGTACATTTCTAGGCAGTAAAGCATTATATAGTTCTTGAGAAAGGTACAGAGAAGCCAGGGATAATTAGGGATAATTCTAAGATTAGCACTTAAAATGAAAGACAGAATTCCATAATATTTTTACTCAAAGAAAGAGCAGAGGTAAATTCTGTGGTATTAAGAATTTTTCATGTATTACAAGTATACTTTAGAGTTATCTACAAGAGAGCTTCCACTTTTTAAACCTTTATAACTATACAATGAAAGATTAAGTTGTTTTCAAATTTTCATATATAAGCTAAATGAAAACAAACTTTTGCTTCCCACTTTAACGAAGGCGATGGCACCCCACTCCAGTACTTTTCCCTGGAAAATCCCATGGATGGAGGAGCCTGGTGGGTGCGAAGAGTCGGACACAACTGAGTGACTTCACTTTCACTTTCATTTAATGTCAATAACAATAAAGAATCACACATACACACACACAAAAAACACAAACCAGAGGAAAATACCTTAGAAATAGATTAATTTCCATTATCTCTTCAGAAGACAATGAAGGCACAGCACAATATAAAACTTCTTTAGACCATTCTTTGCCCAGTGCTTTCCTTAAAGTCTCACACATCAAACAACTGTTTGTATTTTTTTTTTTCTTTTAAAAAAAAATAGGTACTTTTAAATTTTTGAATGATTTTAGATTTAAAAAATATTGCAAGGTAATATAGAGAGTTCCCTCTGCTCCTCATACAATCTTCTCTCATGTTAACTTCTTACACTGCCATGTGGTACATTTGTGAAAACCAAGAAGTCAGCACTAATACATTAATATCAACTAAACTCAAGAACAGTTTATGACCTACTTAAACTCAAGAAAAGCTATGAAAGAACAACTTAAGAAAAGCTATGACCAATCTAGACAGGATATTAAAAAGCAGAGACATTACTTTGCTGACAAAGGTCCATCTAGTAAAAGCTATGGTTTTTCCAGTGGTCATGTATGGATGTGAGAGTTGGACCATAAAGAAAGCTGAGTGCCAAAGAACTAATGCTTTTGAACTGTGTGTTTGAGAAGACTCTTGGGAATCCCTACGACTTCAAGGAGATCCAAACATTCAGTCCTAAAGGAAATCAGTCCTGGATATTCTTTGGAACGACTGATGCTAAAGCTAAAGCTCCAATCCTGTGGCCACCTGATGAGAGGAGTTGACTCCTTAGAAACAACCCTGATGCTTGTAACAATTAAGGGAAGGAGGAGAAGGGGATGATAGAGGATGAGATGGTTGTATGGCATCACTGACTTAATGGACATGAGTTTGAGCAAGCTCTGGGAGTTGGTGATGGACAGGGATGCCTGGTGTGCTGTAGTCCATGGGGTCGCAAAGAGTCCAACACGACTGAGCGACTGAACTGACTGACTGAAACTCAAGATTTCACTTGAATTTCACTAGTTTTTATTCTAATGTTCTTTTCCTCTTCCATGATTTTTTCCAGGATGCTACTTTGTATTTGGTCATTGTGTCTCCTTCTTTACTTCTTTTTAAAGATCAGCGGCATTTTTTTTTTTTTTTTTTGCATCTTTGTTTTTAATGTTTTTGAGGAGTACTGGTCAGGTATTTTGTAGATGGATGCGAGTCTGGGTGACCTCCGGGAGCTGGTGATGGACAGGGAGGCCTGGCGTGCTGCAGTTCATGGGGTCGCAAAGAGTCGGACACGACTGAGCAACTGATCTGATCTGATCTGATCTGATTTTGTAGAATATTCCTCCACATGGGCTTGCCTGATATTTTTCTCATGTTTAGTCTGAGGTTATGGTTTTAGAGAAAAATAACACATAGATGAATTTCCTTCCTCATCACAAAATGTCAGGCATTCATGTCACCATGTGACATGTCTTGTTAGTGCTAACCTTGATCATTTGGTTAAAGCCATATTTGCTTGGTGTCACCACTGTAAAGCTAGTAGGTTTTCTGTTTCATATTCCTTTCTTTGAACATGAGTCACAAAATCCAGTACACACTGAAGGTGGATGTCTAGTGATAGAGGAGGAGACTGGGAAAAACTTTACCTCCTGCAGAGGGTATCTACATATGTATTTGGAATTCTTTTGTAAGTAACCTTTGTCTCTTTTCCCCCATATATTTATTCTATTATTTGTTTATATTAATATGTATTCATTTATACATTTTACACTATAGATTATAATCTGACATCATCCTACTGAGTTGAATAGAATTTACAGAGATCCATGTTCACTCAATTCTGTAAATGTGACTTTATTTGGATGTAGAGTCTTTGTCAACGTAATACAGTTAAAATGAGTCTTGCTGGATTCAAATAGACCCTAGATCCAAAAATCACTGGTCCACTTACAAGGAGAGGGAAATTTAGAAACAGAAATTAGCACACTCATGGAGGTGAACACCTTGGCTGAGGTAGAGATTAGGCTGATGTGTTTTACAAACGAACATGACAAGGATGGATGACACCCACCAGAAGCTGGGAAGTGACAAGGAAGGACCCTTCCCTAAAGCCTTCAGAGAGAGCACTGCTCGGCCAACACCTTCATCTCCAATGATTTCTGGACTCTTGAACTGGTAGAGAATAAATTCCTGTTGTTGTAAGCCACTCACTTTATGCAGTTTGTTATGGTAGCCCCAGGAGGCCAGTGCAACCAAGCTACTTTGTCGTTCAAATTGTTCCAGGTTTGGTCACTGGGACATCTTTCAGGTTAATTCTTATATCCCTCTGATGTGCTCCGTCATATGCTGGATAAATGTTCACTTTTCTTTACTCTCTTTTACTAAGCTTCTCCAACTTCATCACCCCTTGTGTGTGTATACACATACATACACATACACACACACACTCTCTCTCTCTCTCACACACACACACACACACACACACACACATATATATATATACTTAATTTTTCCTCCAGATATTTCCTTCTTTTATTTTTATGTAGCTAGAGACTGAACTTTCCTCCTAGTCTCTCTCTTGTCCTCTCTACCTTTCATCCAGGGACCTTTAATTGAATCTTAATGGAATTTTTCCATTCAGAAAGGAATGTGAGGGGAGCAGTAAAATGTTGCTATATAAGTAGTGTGTCTTTTGGTGTCTTTTTTCCATATTTGACACATGTACAGGATGTAGGTCTTGTATTTAAGTCATTATCATTCTGATTACTAAGTATTTAATTAATATTTACTGATAGCCTTCTTACTGTTCCCCAAAATACCATAAATAAAGATGAAATAGTGTAAAATTTGAAAGTTAGAAGATTTTTAAGTTATTATTTATTCTGAAAACAAACAGCAAAAAACATGTAGCAAAATTATGGAACACACATAAAATTAGCAAAGAGAAATCAAGCAAACTAAAATTTTCTCTGTCTATTGGACTATGATTTCATCAAAGAATTCCAATCAGTGATTTATTATGGAATTTTGCTAGCACAATTATCTTGTAGCAAAATGGATAGGTGAAATATTTACTTCTTTTTGTATTGCTATCCAATTAACAACACAATAGGTAGATTTCATTCAGTCTGTAGAAAATTAGTAAATTAAGCCCCAGGGGAATAATCTACAAACTAGATTACATAAATTGACTAAAAAACCCTCCACCCTGAGATTCTTAATGAAAAATGGAAAAGTAAGTAATTTTCCAAATTTCATCTTCCCAATACAGGAACTAAATACTATGATGGTTTTACTCATATCTCGGGTACATGTCGTCACTATTTTATGACTCCTAAGAAGATCAGCATAACATTTATAAGAGACTAAAAACAAGAGGAAAATCTAATAGGAACCAAATTGCAAATTAAAATACAGGTTTAACTTTTCATGATTCAATGCATGTCCTATATTCAGAAGTTATTCCTAATTATTTTTTTGTTGTGTTTTTGTTTTTTTCTCTCAAATGGGCTCACTTACAGAGCCTTATTCTAAACAACTCTGAGGTGGGTGTCTCATGTAAAACTATACTATCAGAAACTCAGAGAGTACTATTTCTCTTTAACACTTTATATACAAATAGCTAGACTTGACAGTAAAAGTCACTTACTCAATAGATGCCCATAAGACTTCATTAAATTCTTCAGCATCTTTAGAGTTTCTTGAAAATCTAAATTGGTGTTTAGTCTAACATACCCGATTCTTAAAGTAATGTACTTATTTTGAGACTTTGTGTATAGTATAAAATCATTGCCTCAAATCCGTATTCATAATGTTATTAGTGATAAAGCAATATTTCTAAAGGGTGTTTCTATAGATCATTGCATTGAAATGTGCAAAGTATGACATTCATTTGACCTGGAATCACAGGGACTCTTCCTAATATATTGTATGAATCCAACATGTTAGTAGTGTGCGTTATGGTCACCCAGTGGACCCACTAGTAACCTTGCATGCAGAGAAAAATGATGACAAATCATTTTTGAAGACACTTTAGCATCAGAAAATGAAGAAATAAGGACCAGAGAAGTTGCCAGAATGAGGTACAAGAAAATGTCTGAAAAGTTTAGGTTGTGTTTCCAAAATCTAAGTAAGGATATGCACACAAAAAAATAACTACATATTACTTCAAAATTGTGATTAAGTCTCTCGTAGCTGATGACCTAATGTCATGTATAACCTAAATCCTTAAGATACCAGAATTCACATTACCCCAAGATAAGGTGGGGCATACATAATATCTTCCCCAAATAATGAATTCCAAATGAGAGGTAGGGGAGAATCATAAAGTATAGCATATTTGAGGTCTGTGGTATATTTTACTATTGTTTTGAATTATCTCCCACTCTTAGGAATATATAATTCACTCCCACTCTTAGGAGTATATAATTCACTCCCACTCTTACTCTTCAGCTGAGAGCCAAAGAATTGATGCTTTTGAACTGTGATGTTGGAGAAGACTCTTAAGAGTCCTGTGGACTGCAAGGAGATCCAACCAGTCCATCCTAAAGGAGATCAGTCCTGGGTGTTCATTGGAAGGACTGATGCTAAAGCTGAAACTCCAATACTTTGGCCACCTGATGCAAAGAACTGACATTGGAAAAGACCCTGATGCTGGGAAAGATAGAAGGCAGGAGGAGAAGGGGACAACAGAGGATGAAATGGTGGGATGGCATCACTGACTCAATGGACGTGAGTTTGAGTAAACTCCGGGAGTTGGAAATGGACAGGGATGCCTGGTGTGCTACAGTCAATGGGGTCACAAAGAGTCGGACACAACTGAGTGACTGAACTAAACTGACTGAACTCTTATCATGCCTTGCCATTGGCAGATACTATCCTAGCTCTTGTCATTCTTAGCCATGTGACTTACTTTTGCCAGTGGATGTGATACATACCCTCTGAGAAGATTTAACTGTGCTTCATGGTGTGGTTGGTCTTGCTTCTGTCCTCTGCCAGAAGAATGGCATATCCCAGATAGTGGCTGCTCCTTCAGCCTGGATGCTAGCATGAAAAGATATGTGGAGTAAGGCAGAGCTAACTTGCAAACCCAAAAATAAGAAACTAAAGCTTTAATTTCTGTTGTAAGTTACTAAGATTTTGAAATTGCTTGTTAAAGCAATACACATTGACTAATACAAATGCACAGATACTTCTATACTCACTGTTGATATTTTAATCATTCAGGACCTTCCATCAAATTGCTGTCCCTCTGAATAAATATAAATTAATGAACATAGCTGTTTGTGGGCCTAATATGGTAACAACTTCTGATTTGTAATTCCGGATTTATGTTTCAGACTCCTTTGCCTTGGGTTACCAAGACTATTGAACCATTTATGACTTGACAGTGTCATTGGAGGGTCCTTCCTCAAATGTGGGGCTTTTATGCTCAACTTGGTTTCGGACTTTCAATTTGAATCTGTCTTTATTTATAGACTCTTCTGGCGGAGTAATACCACAACTGACATTTAAGTGTGTTAAACCTCTGCTCCTGCCAGGCGTAAAACCAGAATTCTACCTGGACCTGTGCTTTTTGCTTATTAAAAGTACAGGAGGATCACTCAACTGTAAAAGAGACCATCTACCTCATCAAAATGTAAGGCAGATTCCAAAGGCATTATACATCAAACTGAGGATCTCAGTATGCAACAGGCAGTTAGTAAAGGTTTCCAAGCAGAGAATGACACGATCACATTTGATTTTTAAACACGTAACTCTAGAGGCAAATGGTGAGAAAAAGTGGTGTAGAAAGATAATAGAGGCAGGAAAACAGGTAGTTGTCACAAATTCTGGACTTCAGGCAAGCAGGAGGTTCTAAAGGCATGGTGTAAGACCGAGAAGGCAATGGCACCCCACTCCAGTACTTCTGCTTGGAAAATCCCATGGGTGGAAGAGCCTGGAAGGCTGCAGTCCATGGGGTCACTGAGAGTCGGACATGACTGAGCGACTTCACTTTCACTTTTCATTTTCATGCATTGGAGAAGGAAATGGCAACCCACTCCAGTGCTCTTGCCTGGAGAATCCCAGGGACAGGGGAGCCTGGTGGGCTGCCGTCTTTGGGGTCACACAGAGTCGGACACGACTGAAGTGACTTAGCAGCAGCAAGACCCTAGTAGTGAAGATAAAAAGGCAAACACAAATTTGGAAAATCTGCAATGTAATTGCAACAAATAAATTCAACATGGCAAGGTCATATATTTTGCTTTAGTTAAATACATTGCACATTTGCAATATAACAAAGTGATTTGATTCAAGAGATACTATGCGGGTGAGATGGTGTTACTAATCAACCATTTGGTAGTGTGAGGCAAACCCAGTGAGAAAAGAAAGAGAAATTAACTCCAATCATTTAGAAAGAGAAAAATACAGAAGGTAGAGAAAGGATAACTGAAAAGTGACTAAAACTGCTGAGCAACACATGTGATGTGATGGACGCACTGCTCAAAGAGATACTGTTGTTTTAAAAATTGGAAATGGCATGTTTCCTTCACTCATAAAGGAATTTACCTAATTTACCTAATTTGACTCATTATAAATGTGTTAATTGCTCAGTTGTGACCGACTCTTTGCAACCCCATGGACTATAGCCCGCCAGGCTCCTCTGTCCTTTGAATTCTCCAGGCAAGAATACTGGAGTGGGTTGCTATTTCCTCTTCCAGGGGATCTTCCTGACCCAGGGATCGAACCCAGGTCTCCTGCGTTGCGGGGAGATTCTTTACCATCTGAGCTACCAGGGTTCATCCCTGTGAATTTCAATGTTGCACTCTGACTAAAATGATTATTACCAACATTTTATGACTGTTATTAAACATTAATAAATCAATCCAGTAATTCAGCCAGCAGAATTAGTAGCATTTGGAAAAGAATTGTTTTTATTTCTGCTTAGAGGTTCACAGGCCTGGAAAAGAACCAATGTTAAAGTCTTTTAGGTTAGAGTCAAATACTTTGGGTGCAAACTTTTGTGATATGAACACTAGTGAAGATCAAGATCTTATGGATGAGAAAGTAGTGAGTCCAAATGTAGAGTCCTTTCAGGCTAATAATCACAGTCAGCAAGTTTAACATTCTGATTCTCTGCTTAAGGGAGATACTGACTCATTAATTATACACAGCAATTCTGAACACAGTTTTCACACATTTCTTTATTCTAACCCCTTTCCCCCTAGTGAGGAATGAACACAAAACATGGAGTTAAAAAACAAAATGTGGAGTTAAAATTCCTTTCTCATAAAAATAAAGGAAGAATAAAAGGAGAAAAAGGAAAGAAAACTTGTACTTATACAATTACATTTTAAACATACTAGTCCCAGTGTTAAATAATCTTATTCTGAAGGTGGCCTTTGGTGACTTAATAGTTGAAATTTTCTTTCCTTTTTCTTCAAAATCAAAATGGAAATCTTGTTTAACTTGGTAGGAAACAAGAGAACTCTATTTTACACAAAATAAGGATGATATTCAGAATTATATTCTAGACACTGTTTCCAATTAGCTCTTTGTTGATAATTCTGAAGCATGCCCTGAAGGAAAAAGGTAAAATTTACCACAGAAGGAACTGCCTCAACTGTATGAAATACCTGCTGTTCTTGGGGTTTCTCACAGCAGCAACCTGGCTTGGGGCAGGACAAAGTCATTTTCTGGTACAGTTGGTCAGAAAAAGTCACTTTTACCAAACTAAGGTGGAAGTTACAGAAAGTAATATTGTACTACTTAGATACTGTGGTCTTTATAGAGATATAATAATTACAATGTGTATTAAGAAATGAATAAAGAGGGAAGGGAAAGCTATGGCTGATTCATGTTGATGTTTGACAGATACCAACACAATACTGTAAAGCAATTAGTCTTCAATTAAAAATAAATAAATTTAATTAAAAACAAAACAAAAAGAAACGAATAGATTTTTATAGATAAATACAATAGTCATCATAGAAGATAGACAAATAACCAAATCTTCCTTTTTTCTGATTTCTCCCTGGTATGTCCAAAAAGTTTTCCTTAAGAGAAAAACAGTTCTCAACTATTGTCTAAAAGAATGATAGAGAAAAAATCAAATTCCCAAGTCTTGTAAGATTTTCTGTACTCTCTCACCTAATGGGTTAGGACCAAGGAATGGCGTTTTCTGTCAATCAGATCCTTAGGCAGCCTTTCTGGAGAGGCACACTGCCAGAAGTCAGAGTGTGCAAACCAGGGAAAATGCACTTCACTACTGCAGCTACAGCTTGGATTCACAAAACTGGCTCAGTACGACCAATCAACTGTGTGCAGGGTAGGAAATACAACATTAAGAGTGGACTCAAATTCCAGATCCGAATATAGCCAATAATGTCAGGGCCAGAAGATGAAAAGATGCAAAAACTGGCTTGGGTGTTAAAGAGGGTAGATCTCATGTTATGTGTTCTTACCACACACACACACAAAAACACACAAAAAAACACAAAACAAATCACATTGGCAAGAGGAAACTTTTGGTGATGATGAATTTGTTTATTACCTTGACTGTGGTGATAGTGTCATGGTGTATACATAAGTCCAAATTCACTAAACTGTATATGTGCAATTTTTGTATATCAGTTATGCTGCCATAAAACTAAAAAGTGGTTTAAATCCAATTCTGGACTGCAACTCACCATGCTCCTCTGTCCGTGGAATTCTGCAGGCAAGAATACTGAAGTGGGTAGTCATTCTGTTCTTAAGGGGATCTTCCTGACCCTGGGATGAAAACCATGTCTCCTGCATTGCAGGCAGATTCTTTATCATCTGAACCACCAGGGAAGCCCATAAGAAAGAGAAAAGGAATGCAGTGCTCACCTCCAGTGGACACACTCCTTGTTTGCAAATACAGAAACCACACTCTGCTACTGAGTAGAGTTACCCTTTCCTGTGCAGACTTTGGGAAGAGGAATGAAAAGCTCCCTCCATGATAGTGTGCTCCCCAATCCCAAATCCATATGATACATCATGCTAATAATTCTGTTATGAATATAAAAGCCACACATAAGAACAAAAGTTTCAGAATAAAAGAAATAAAACAAAATCTTTCCTTTGTTCCCACACTCAGCCATTCCTTGAGCTGTTGTTATCACTCAGTCATGTTTGACTATTTGCAGCCCTGTGGACTGTAGCCCACCAGGCTCCTCTGTCCATGGGATTTTCCAGACAAGAACACTGGAGTGAGTTGCCATTTCCTTCTCCAAGGGATCTTCCCGACCCAGGGATTGAACCCACATATCCTGCATTGGTGGGCAGATTTTTTTTACTGCTCAGCCACCAAAGAAGCCCTTGGCATCAGTAGGACTTAGCCGATTTCTAAAAGAGCCATAAGCAAAGCACTGGCCTCAGTATCACAAATCTGCCTACACTTACATTTGGTCTCTAAGAATTAGCCAGCTAATCACAAGGAAAGATGAGGAACAATCATAATAACTTGACTTAATAAAGTTTGAAGAAACCAAGTGAAAGAAAAAAGTGAAGGAAAAAATATCTGTATCATCTTTGATATAGAATACCAACACAAAGTGGATTCTGAAAACAGCTGCTATTCTTTTGCAAAAAAAAGAATAAAGCAGAGTAGCTGGGCAACAAAAACTGAACTGATTAAACCATGTTAAAGAACAACTTAAGTCATCATTGAAAATAAATAGTGAAAATTAATGGTTTAGACAATTGGCTCATAAACTAGGAAATAAAATTGAGAAACATATAGAATGTGGAGAAGATTATTTTATGAAATAGATAAAATGACAGATAATAATGAAAGATTATCACCATTTTTAAAATGTCTAATGAAATTATATCTGGGCAATGATAGACAGCAACAGTTAACATCACAAATTGAGATACCCAGAAATTGTGTACCTCATGAAGGAAGTATACAGCAGCAGCTAGGGAGAATTCTTGCAGAAAACTCAAACTAAAACATGACTGAGCCTCACACTCTAATTTCCAGTGTGCAGGGTACAGAGGGAACTTATAAAGATGCAGTAAAAAATAAAATCTGAGCGTGGGAAATCCTACAAAAGAAGTGGTGCAGGGTTTTCAACAAATAAACTGGAGAGAGAAAAGAAGAGACAAGATTAGGAAAGACTTGAGAGACATAACAACCAAATCTAAATCTAAACTGAATCTAAAGTAGATATAAAGTCGGTGTTAGAATATATGAATGGTTACTGTCAGAATACTTAAAGGAAATCAGTAATACATAAATGTCATGCACATAAAGAACGGACTTGTGGGCACAGTGGGGGAAGGAGAAAGTGGGACAAATTGAGAGAATAGCATTGAAACACATACTTTTTCCCATGGGTGAAATAGATAGCCAGTGAGAATTTGCTGTATGATGCAGGGAGCTCAAATCAGGTGCTCTGTGACAACCTAGAGGGGCGGGATGGGCTGGGAGGTGCAAGAGAGGTTCAAGATGGAGGGGACATACATATACCTAAGGCTGATTCGTGTTGCTATATGGCAGCAACCAACACAATATTGTAAAGCAATTATCCTCCAATTAAAAATAAACTTTTTAAAAGTGTTATTCATGTCATGTAATACCAAATTGGCATTTATGTAATTTGGAGTGAAGGAATAGTGGAGTAGGGAGGAGGGAAAGTGTTTTGTTTTTTTTTTTTTTTCCTCTCTCTTCTGTAGGTCTGGGTTCTATTTACCTAACTCTTTTGACCTATTTCTGTTTCCCAGATCACATAAAAGTTGAAGCCACAGAGGCACAGATTTAATTGGGGTGGAGGAGGGGGGTCAAGGAGGATGAGCTGGATGAATTTTTATAGCAACGAGCTAAGCACAAAATCACTGCTTTTAAGTTGACAAACAAATGAGTTTCATGGAGTAGTGAGATACTAAAGTATGAGTTCTGTCCTTGGACAGACAGTACCAGATCAGCTAACTCAGATCCACGTTCCATTCGTACTGGGAGGAAAATATAGGGAGAAGAATCTAAAATTAATGTAGCTTTAGCATTATGTTTCAAGAATTACCTTTCACATGATTATACATTTATTCTGGATTAGTTAACTACAGATGAAGAGGAAAACTTCTTTTCTAAGTGTATTTCTTATACTTAAGCAATTCCATGAGAGGCAGTGGAAATTGTAACAATACCAAAGGCCTGGAAATACCTGCTTGTAAATAGAGTGTGGTCTTTGTGAATGGAAAGTCACTCAATTCAATTCTGCAACATAGAAATACAGAACCAAAGGGAAAGTGGGAATTCAGATGCTCTGAATATACTGTGCTGAAAAGAAAGAATTTTGTGAAAGACCTCACGGTGGGGACGCCACCAAGTCAAAGTTTATAAATAACAGAAGAATCTATTGATGGCTCAAGTGGAACTCTTTGTGAAAGGAGGAATTATGCATAGGTGGATTGTAGGCCCTGCCACGTGCTAAATGCATAATGCCAAGATTAACCTTCTGTTGGCAGAGTCCTCCCAAGTGAGTTTCTTTAATTTCTTTGAATGTTAACTCAGAAGTGCAATGTAATTTAACTCATGATCTTCTTATTCCAGAAGTGCTGGGTGGATGAATATGTCTAATTCTGAGGTTTAACATTTAGAAGCAGATTAGATTACAGATATAATCCTATTCTTTCAGGAAGACTGTCAAGATGATATTCTGATTGCTATCTCTACCTTTCTCCTTGCATTATTTCTCAATTGGCTTACAAATATGGCAGGAAATGTACAGCTATCTCTTCAAATACTAACCTATGTGAAGATAAAGATTTCCTCATTTAAGTACACTTATACATAACTGACTAGGCCAAAATACACTGTTCCTAACAGGACCATTAACAGGCTTGTTCAGAAATCATTCAACAAATGTATTCTTCAGAGGGAATGCTGTGCCAGAAAATAACTAGTAAAACCAATAAAAGAAATCAAAGATAAACAATAAGGAGAATTAGAGGATGTTCAGTTTGTAATAAAGCCCCATCCATTACACAAATATTTATTGATAACTTGCCATGCCAGGCAAACAGGAATCACTGTTGAACAGACATATGGGTATTTGCTCCAATAGAGTTAAATTTCTAGCTAAAACAGAAGTATATATATAAAACACCAAGAAAGGAAAATGCTATATTCTTGTATATCTCTGAATTGAGAAACAAACCATAATCAAACTAGCTGGAATAAACAGTAATATGTTAAAGGAACAGAGGGAGGAATTGCTCTTTGTCTTACTGAGAATACATGATATTTCAGTTCTGAAATGTTCTGCAGAGCAATTCCGGTCTTCTTTTTCCTCCTTCTTTGTCCAGATTATCCCTATTTCAATATGTATATGGTAGACAGTGAGCGTCCCAGCCTTGGTTCTTAGCACCAGCACCCAACAGAGACTATTAACTTGGAACCATAATTCCCAGTTGACCCACAAGAAAATCAGCTTGAACCAATGTTAAGGGTCCACTACACAATCAATCAGCAGTGGCTGGGGGTGGGGAGGGAGGAGAATCCCGTGATATTAACATGACGGTTAACTCCCCTTGGCAGACTTTGCTGCTTGCCTTTGCATATGATTTTTGTCTGGAGCAACAATGATTTTGTAGGGGGCCACAATGTTCCCAGATAAATACAACATTCCTTAACCTCTCTTATGGATAAAAATACCATTTCACAAAGTTCTGGCACACTGAAATATAACTAGTGTTTTCCAGTGAAGTTTGGAAAACAGCTTTTAAAGGGAAAGACTTAGAAGGCCTTGCAATATTCCTTTTGCTCAGAATTCAGATACAAGGCTGGTGGTATCTTGCCATCTCTCAAGCAGAGAGTGCTAAGGCCAATGACAAAAGATTATGCCAAATTCAGCTGAGTGAAAAACGTGAAAGAGAACAAGTCCTTCATGTCCTGGAAAAGCCACCATAAGAGTCCTGGAGTTCTCGTCTTCAGAATATGGTAATGCAACAAAAATAAACTTTTTGTCTACTTATGCCATTGTGAGCTGAGTCTTCGGCTACACGCAGCCAAATGACTTCCCTGGTGCCCCTTTGTGATCAGTCTGTGATGCCAACCTATTTCAGGGAAGTAGATATAAGCAATCCAAGAAACTTGCTCTCAACAACTAGTGGGAGGAGCAACAGTAATCAAAATACAAAAAGAAAAAAAGAAGAATGTCAAATATATAGATAAAATCAGTGAAAAATTAAAAGAGAGCAGGAGAGGCATTGTGCAGAAGCACAGTATTTTTCAAAATTGAAATATAGTTGATTCACAATATTGTGGCAGCTTCAAGTGTATGGCAAAATGATTCAGTTATATATATTCTTTTCAGATTATTTTCCATTATAGGTTATTACAAGACATCGACTACAGCATCCTGTGCTATACAGTAAATCTCTGTTGCTTGTCTATTTTACCAATAGTAGTTTGTGCCTGTTAGTCCCACACTCCTAATTTATTCCTCCTCTTCTCCTTTTCCCCTTTAGGAACTGTAAGTTTGTTTTCTGTGTGTTTAAGTCTGTTGCTGTTTACATACAGATTCATTTGGATTACTTTCTAGATCCCACATATAAATGATACCATGTTTTTCTTTCTGCCTGATTTTTGATGACAATATCCATTCTGATCAATGTGAGGTGATATCTCATTGAGGTTTTGATTTGTATTTCTCCATTAATTAGCAATGTGGAGCATCTTTTCATCTGCTTCTTGGCCATCTGTATGTCTTCTATGAAGAAGTGTCTGTCTTGGTCTTCTGCTTGTTTTTTTGACTGGGTTGTTTTACTTGATATTGAGTTGTATGAGCTGTTTTTATATTTTCCTTGTTAACTTACTTTGTCAGTTGCCTATTTTGCAAATATTTTCTCCTGTTGCATAGGTTGCCTTTTCATTTTGTTGATGGTTTCCTTTGCTGTGTGAAGCTCTTAAGTTTGATTAGGTCCCATTTGTTTATGTTTGCTTTTATTTCCTTTGCCTTTGGAGAATGATTTAAGAAAATATTGCCATGATTTATGTCTGAGAATGTTTTGCCACATTCTCTTCTAAGAGTTTTATGTTATCATGTCTTATATTTAGGTCTTTGAACTATTTTGAGTTTATTTTTGTATGTTTTATGAGAGAGTGTTCTAATTTAATGAATTTACATGTAGTTGTCCAGCTAGTAAAGTATTCTTTATATGCAATGGAAGTTAAGATCAATATACATAATTGTGGAATAAGGATATTCATGCAATGCCTCAGTCAAGATAATGTAAACATCAAAAGGAATTTTAAGTTAGTCTAACTAATAAAAATATGCAATAATGACAAACAGCAATATTTATATAAAGATAAATGGAAATAAAATACAAATAATTTTTTAAAAATCACACTGAATTAGGGGAAAATGTAAGATGTGGATCCAGAGCATAAATAATCCAGGAAATTTAAAATAATGACACACATTTATTAATAAACTTTGTAGAAAGTTATCATATGAATGTTAGTATTATTAGCAAACAATTAGAAAGTAATGCAAAAACACTATATCAACTAAAAAAGTCTATTATTAATTATTTAGGTTTGAAAAATTATGAAGGCCAAACATTAACAAACACCCATGCACCAAACAATATATACCCCAAAGTATGAAACAAATATTTTCAGAAATATAGTATTTGTCCCCCCAAAAAAGAAAGTTTTATTCTTATAATCAGTCTGTGACAAATACAAAAATCACTGGAAGCACTAGAGGAGAATAATGTTAGATTTGAATGACTTTGGTGTGATATAGGTCTCAGTTTGAATCCTAGATCCAAGTTGAATGCTGTACATTTCGGAAGCCTCAAAATTTTCTATTTTGAAATCAAATAATTATGAGGAATAGGAGAAAGGAAAGTGAGAGGAAGAGGAGTAGGAAGAGAAGTGAAAGAGGAGATCCAGAGGATGAAAAGGAGGAAAAATAAGAGAAGGCAAAATTTAATCCAGATTCTGTTATAGCAATTATATGCATTACTTTATTATAGCTTCATATTTGCTATCCCCATTTAACAGAAGAATGAGCGTACTCTCAGAGATAAATAATTTTCCCAATATCATACAAAGGATTTTTGTTTGTTTGCTTTGTATTTAATGTTATATTTTCTCTTATATTTGAAATTTAGTCTTTAGGACTACTCATTGAAAAAAATCTATAGAATTTATTTTATACTTTGGGAAAACAAGATTTTTAGCTGTGAGTGTGATAAGCTTTATGATTAATGAGTCAGAAGAGTTTGTTATTATTCATTTAATAGATTGATATTAATAATCAGTATGCATTTTAATAGTCATACACAACTCTGAATATTCTGAGAGAAACTATTTCTTTAATTATTAACTTTTGTTTTCCTATTTCAGAAGCATGAAATACAGAGAGGGAAATAGCTTGAAATAATTAAAAAGTTGTTCAATTTACACACAAACTGTATGATTCAAGCTAAAGTATATTTGAGATAGAGATCTTTTCACTTTCACAAAAGTAAGCATAAGCGTTTGAAATCTTTTAAAGCATTATTCTCTTCAAACATTTTGAAACAAAAAATTTGCCTTTTGATAGGAACTATGTGTTTCATTATAAAGATGGAACATGGTGTTCTGGCTTACATATTCTCTGCAGAAGGAGGTCCTTTTTTGTACTGAATTTTTAGCATATAGTAAAGATCCAGATTGTAAAAAATTAATTTCAGGCATGACAGACTGGGAGTATATATTGAACAGATCTGGGAACAGAAATGATGCAAATGCTTTTCTTCCAGCTTCTGAAAATTATGTAATGGACCAGAATTTTAGATTGAGTGAAACATGGACTCTTAATCAGAGGAGGGTACCAAATTGACTTTTGAAAAGCAAAAGTATAAGGCAGTTTCCCACAAATGGTATATCCATTGACAACTGACTCTGGAGTTATCATTATAGCTAAACATCAGGATACTCACATATATTTGAATTATTAGTGAGACTAATAGAACTATGATAGAAAACATTTCTCCTGAATGAGCAAGAGTAGTAAAGGAAATTGACTCATGAAAGGAAGATGAGTGATGTATTAAGACTTAGAAATAAAAATCAATAGAATTGTTTTAACTCCTCACTATGTTACTATTATGTTTTAAAGTTTTACATACTTTGTTGGTTTACAATGATGGTAACATTTACATTGCCTATACATTCATTTGTATATTATTTATTGTTTATACCTCAAAAAAGAATACTGATAAGCTGATAGGCTTATCAGAATACTTATAATACTGATAGGCTGATAAAAATACTTGAAAGATTGGTGCCTTCCTATCATTAAACCATTTAAAATATTATAGTTGCATGGAATACAGCTAAATAATACTAGATGCCTGTTAGGAAATTTTTACCGTAATTTTTTTAATGATGTAACTTATCAAAAACTAATAAAATATTGGGAATTTGAGTACATGAAGAAATGAGTTTACTTATATACATGTAACTAGAATTAGGAGGATAAAGCATAAGTACTATTAAATGACCAGAGAGATGGACCTTTAGAAAGGTTTTGTTAAACCAATCAGTTTACAAGTTGCCTACAAATTCAATTCAACGCAACTAGACAAATGTTTATCAAAAGCATAGTGTGTGCTAGATTTCCCTTCCAACCGTTTCCAGGAAGAGAAGACATAAAGCAGCACCCCCCACCCAGCCCCCACTCCACCCCCACACACAAAAAGACATGACAAGTCACATTATTCCGAAAGTACAAACAAAATGCTGTGCAAATTACCAGAATCTAAAAAGTCTGAAGTGTTAGGAAAACTTCGTGGCAGGGTTGGCATTTGAAATGGTATTGTTAAAAAGAGTAAGAATTCAAGATGGAGAGCTATGGAATGGGGAGGGTGTAATTTAAGGATGAAAACCTGTACAAGCCTACTCATAAAATAGACTATAATAGAGCTCAGTAAATTCATTAACTCACTTTTACTTAATAAGTAGGAGATAAATGATCTGTAAGAGAGAGGAAGTGATAATGCAGTTATTGACACAGGGAACCCTAAATAGCCAGGGCTCATGAATGAGCAGTTTGTGTGAAATGAATTTTCATTTCTTATCTCTACCTCTGTTCTATCATCTTTTTTTCTATATATCCATTCCTATTTTTCAAGTATTATATATGTATTAAGTAGCACTTACCTAACTTTGTCTATAACATTGTAGTTATAAATAGTCACAAATATGTGTGTGTATGTTTTACAGAAGCCTGCTGTTCTCAAAATACCACCCCCCAGATGTCATGTTCAAAGCATTTATAATCCTTCAAAGCTCACTCTGTGAAATACTTTCATAGAAATTTTCCAAAAGGACCCTATGTACAACTCATGGCTTTAAGATAATGTATAAGTGAAAGTCCCATATCACAAAGATTCTCAATTTAAATATAAATTCTCATCTTTCTATCTGAAAGACATCTCCTCAAAGGATAAGATTTATATTATGAACCAATCAGATCAAAAGAAGAAAAATAAATGAGCAGAAATGTAAGATATTAGTGAAAAGAGAGAGACTAACAGAAAGCGTTAGGGGGTGTGTGTGTGTGTGTGTGTGTGTGTGTCTGTGTGTGTGTGTGTGTCTGTGTGTGTATAACTGGCCAAGTTGCTTCTATAATCTGCTTATAATCAAAACATTTTTTTTATTTTTAAAAACGAAATGTATTTTTTAAATTTGAAATTATGGATAATGCTTTAAGTTCCTGTTCTTTCTTCATCTTCAATATAACTTTCTAAATAAATAATGTGTCTTCCTCACTAATTGTATTTTAATTTCTCTAGTATATTTTAAGACTGAGCGACTGAACTGAACTGAACTGAAGCTTAAATCTTTATTTCAATGTAAACACAAATTTCAAAAGCCCTCTTTTTGTTCTTACAATTTTCTACTATCTCAGATGGAATAGTAAGTTCGCATATATTAATACTATTTTGTGGTCATTGAAGTTCATATCTGTTCTTGAATGACTTTCTCCTTCTCCCCTTAGGATATACTATTCTCATAATATTTCATTTTCCTGCTACTACTCCTTTATCTTCTCACCTACATCTGCTTCAGCAACTGCTTCCTCCAAGAAGTCACCCGCAATAAAACAAAAAAATAATAATAAATAACAGTTATAACTCTCTCACTGTTTTTGTATGACAGATCCTGAGCTAAATGCTTTGCACCTCTTATCTCTTATAATACTTTCAGATATCTGAGGGAGGCTCTATGTGGTTCAAATAACATTCAGATGTGTTAGATTCCAATGAAGTGCAAATCCTTTGTGTGTGTTTTATCTTATCCTTTTACTTGTGCATATGTGCAAATAGGTGTTTACAGATATATTCTAATACATATATGGATGTGTGTATGTTGCAAATATCTAGGTATGTCTATAAATAAAACATATATACATACTTCTACTGAATTTTGTTGAAGATTGAAACTAGCTTATATATATATATATATATATATATATATATGTATATATATATACGTTTTATATATATGTTTTATATATATATATGTTTTATATACATATGTTTATATATGTATATATGTATCTGCCCAAAGATTGGATCACAGAGAGGGTAAGGGAAGCGATAAGGTCTTATTTATAGTCTTTGCAGTCTTCATGGTGTCTTTGCCTTTCCTTCATTAACACAGTACCTGGAGTATAGTAGTTACTCAATAAATTACTATTAATTGAATAAATAAAACATCACTAAATTTGTCTGGAGAACTGTACTGAATACAGTTACAAATGCCTTACAGTCTTATAATATTTTCACTCACTAATTCTCTTACAGCTGTTTTCACTCAGAATAATATTTTCTATTCATTTCCCCCCACTTCTATATTTTTAAGTTTGCTTTAAGGAAATTTACCTATTATTAAGAATAATATGTTCGGAAAATGTCAAATTTGGCTTTGAGTAGCAAAAATGATTATAGATTAACGGTTTTGTCACAAATCACCTTTTATATTAGGAAAAGTAAGAAAGAAATATCTTCAGGGATCTTCTTTTTCAGTTGATACTAATTAGATTTCTTCAAACCAAGTTTAAAGCTCACTCTGTTCTGGCATGGTAGTGCCAAGTGATAATCCAATGTGACATACATTTCCTATAGCAGTAACATTTTGGCAGATAAACTCCCCAATGAGAAACAACCATGTCTATGCTTAGACGAATTTTATGATAGAACACAAATGTAAAAAAAAAAAAAAGTAACAGAATTAAAAAATACTCCACCGTATAATGAAGCCCCTGTCCATGTTTACAGAAAGTGCCGAAATCCATAGAGGGTAAAAGCAGAGAGCATGTAATAAACAATACATCATAGATTCCTCACTGTCCTTGGAAGGTTGATAGAATCACTGATTATTATTTACACTGCAATTCATTCCTAGAAATCGTGTATCCTTTCCCTTCATTATGCAATGCTGTCTTGGACCTGGGATTCTAGAAATGTGGAAATTATAACACTTTGACATACCATGTAAATGAGGTATCGCTGTAACATGCTATTTAAATAAAGTTTGGAACAAACATTCAGTAGGGAAGTTTGGAAAACTTATAACGAGATTACCTCCTAACTTTTTTTATAAGAGTATTCTTGTATTCCCCCCCAGCCATCTTTTAATTCCAACAAGAAGGTACAGTGTGCCAATTTAGCTCTGTAGCCATAAAGCCACACATTGTATTCTTATGGCAATTAGTCAGGAGCTGAGCCTGTCGTTTGAGCCTCTCCTTCTTTTCTTTATGTAGATAATTTTTGACTTGGAGGATCTTTGCCTTTCTGATGGAAAGACCTGAATTGAATATTATCAGTCTCAATCAACAGGATATTTCTCATCATCAATTCTGAAATTGAGACTCTTATTGGCTAGGTAGTAGAAGCTTCCACAATTAGTCTATGCACTGTATTCATTTTCTATGCATTATTTTCATGATTAATTGCAAGACCTGGACAACCGGATGTCTGTGGGAAGCTTTAGGTGAGACCCAATTTAAAAGTTTCTCTCCAAATTGTAAGCTAATTTTTTAAAAGATCATGGCTGTCACAGCGCAAATGACTGGCCACAGTGGGAATGCTACCTATGGACCTGGAAGAAAAATACCAGACAAAATGAAAATATGTCATCCTTGGATATTGAGTCAATATCTTTAGAACTACATTGTTCTTAGGGGAATTTATTTGCTAATGAGTTAGAGAAAAAAGCATTTAGAAATTAATAAGATGTAGGTTATAAGTGTAATTAAAAATTCAGATTCCCTTATTTTATAATCTCTGCCAAACAGGCTAGATCTCACCCAAAATATGCACTTATTAACATATGTCATCTTTCTACCATTTAAGAGCTGCTAGCAAAAAGTGTCCTAGAGACATTCTCTAGAATCTGTCTCAGTGTCCAGTTGGTGGCTCCTAGAACTCTACATTTCTTATGCTTTCTGAGCATTTAGAATTCCAGTCACATCTTGCTTTTTTATCCATATTTCTTACTATAAACAGAGGTTTCCCAAATGGTGTTAGTGGTAAAAAAACCTGCCTGACAGTGCAGGAGACTAAGAGACACAAGTTCGATCCCTGGGTCAGGAAAATCCCCTGGAGAAGGGCATGGCAACCCACTCCAGTATTCTTGCCTGGAGAATCCCATGGACAGAGGAGCCTGGCAGGCTTTGAACAGTCCATAGGGTTGCAAAGGTCACAAAGACATGACTGAAGTGAATTCGCACGCATGTACTATAAATGGATATTTAATGTGAAATTTCTTTCTGTAAAAAATATTACTTCAATCTAATGGAATAAAGTTCCATCAGGCTAAAGACCATAGACAGCAGAGCAACGAAGTATCCACAGAAGAATCTGGCAAGGAGGCCCAGACAGTGGCCTTCCCTCAAAAAAAGCTGTTTCATCTCCCCAGCAACTATTTCCATCACCATGTATTCTCTAAATAGCCTTCTGAAGAATTTCCCAAGGAGATTTCTCCCCAGGGCACTTGAGAAAGGTTCTCTCCAGTAGGATGGGTTTGGGAAGGAATGGATGAACAAGACCATTAGGTCAGGTTACTAAAGATAGCCCGCCATGTACGTTAATCCTGACAGAAAAATAAATCAGTGAATAAATCATAATGAAACAGTGGAAAACCTTCTGAATAGCAGTAGCAAGTTTTCAAATTCAAGTCTGGCTACTCCACTGACAATATATATATTTACACCAGATTATAGAAAGTTACAGTTTATAAATAGCCTACCTTCTAATGTTTTCACTCCTAAATTTATTTCCCCAAATAGTACCTTATCTCTTTCAAAATTTGTGACCTTTCTTATTTACATAAACAGTTGAGTAAAAGACAAATAATTAACATTTTCATAGCTCTTAGGTGTCTTCAATGTAGAAAGCCACTTGTCAGTTTTATTTGCCCAAGTATTTTAAATTGATGAGCCATTTTGGAGGAGAGCAATAGAATCTAAGTTTAGTCTCTGTCAGTTTCCAGCAGAGCTGGCCGAGAGAAAGCTGAAGGGTGCTGATTTAAAAAATCAGAGTGAATAGGTTAAGTGGTTGTACTTTCTTAACAGAGAGTTCACCAAAACATATTTTAATTCCTTGTATTATTATTTACTTAATAAGTGTAGGCTTAATTGTGCCTGTGTGTCTGTTTTACTGAAATGTATTAAAGGTTCACGTATATATAAGTGAAATATTTCCACATGGTAATGTCAGCTAAATCTAATTTCTAGCTGCTAATTCTTCAGCTTTCATTTTGCTTTTATTATATCTCTGGTCAAAATTAAAACATTAGATGTAGCTGCTTTTTATTGTTTTGTTTTGTGGGCATTAGTTCAAAATTTTGAATACTTTTATATTGCTATGCTATGCTAAGTCACTTTTATATTAGGTAATTGCTATTTTCAAATGTAGAAATCTATCCCTGTAGCTCTGTCTGTAGATTTCTGAACATTCATAAACATAGCTACTATACACTGAACACACTTCCCACTGAAAGATTTTAGAATTACAGCTTATTCTTTTAGTCTGACAAATGGTCATATTTTTATATACTTTCTGGGGATGAGAGAAAGTCATCTCTTTCCCACCAAATGCCCACAGAAAAGTACTGGTTCATTTTGTCTCTCTTTTGTGGTAGTTTGCATCTGAAATAAAACTTAATAGAAGGTGGCTCCTAGATTTTTACCCATTGATGATATGTTACAGGTCTAGTGGAAGTACTGATAAATTATGTAATAATTCCATCTCATTTTTTAACATACAGATTTTCTTAATTTTTAAGTCACAAATCTGGGATATATTTCCTTTTATGATCTCTTGCCTGTGTATACTAAGAAGCCATATTATTATACCTGCCATATGTTTGATTAAATTCATTTTTATTTTTCAGAAGAGTGTCACACTCTTAAACAATGTTGAATGAATTCTAACATCTTTCCATTAAAATCAGAGTTGCTTACCACTGAAAAGCTCATGTTTCACTCGTTTACTTTTAATAGCTCAGAAAATTGTGTTCTCTTAGTGTTACTTGAAACTGGATGAATATTAAATCGTTTCTGGAATTTTTCTTTTGATAAATTTTAATTAATGAAATCACTATCATTTCATCCTGCAGTATTAGATAACATTGTAAAAAGAAAGAATTAAGATATAAGACCTTTAGAGATCTTAAATTTTGCAAATTCCATGTTAAAATAATAAGATGATAACAGATTTTAATAGCTGCCATCAAGTCTACACTTATGGCAGTTCATTCTAAGATTAGAAATTATAAATCAGAAAATGTTAATAATTACTACTGTGATGCTTTGCCATTAAACCAAATATATGAATGAAAATCATATAATTTTCATATTAATTCTACACAATAAAAAATCAAATGAAGTAAATGAAGTAACTGACTTTGAAAGAAATGTAATCAGTGGAAAATCAATTTAGAAACAAATATGATTAAAATGACTAACCAGAAAAATGCATACAGCAAATTTGACAAGTGAAGAGTTAAAAATCATTGACACAAAGAACTAATTGATTAATAATGGATAATACTGACTGAAAATACTATCTGGAAAAGCAAATATATAATTTGAAGAACATAATCACTCATACTAATAGTGAGTGGATGATGAGTTGTGTATGAACACATAAAAGTACAAAAACATAAACAAGAATATGCAGAAGTAAGTATTCCCTAGAAAGAGGATGGAGTAGAAAGGAAAATAGAAGATGTTTCAAACATAGTTCTAAAATTCTGCTTCAAAAATAAATAAATCAATAAATGAAGCTAATATTGTAAAATTGCTAACATCTGTCAATTTTTGCCAGTGGGTTCAGAAGGGCTTATTATTTTCTATATCTTTCTTATCTTCTCTTATGTTAAATATAACTTGTAATTTGACAATAGCCATCAAAGAATTTTTAAAAGAAAATATGATAATGACCAATAATACATAAAATAACCATTAATGAGCCTTTCAGCATTACAGATAATCAAGAGACTCAATTAAAGGCATGATAAAAATAGGCAAAAGGTTATCAGAAATTTTAAAAGGTAGGATACTCAGTGTGAGCATGGGTAGGACCTTAAAGTCACATTCATACAATACTGTGGGAGTGTAAATTGGTGTAACCTTTCTGAAAATCCATTTGGCAGTTAGGATAAAGAGAATGAAAATGTTCAGCTCATTTTGATCCAGTAATTCCATTTCTGGGAATCTAGCCCAAAGACAAAAGACAAATGTGAAAAAATACATAGGCACAAATATGTCAATCATTTTTTAATTTATCTATTAACGCATATGTAGAGACCCCTATTATGTGTCCAACATTGTATTTGCCACTTAGTTTGTAATAGGCATCAAGACAGGTCTCCATAGAGTTTTTCCATTGAAGAATTTTTCTAATGACAAGAAATTGAATACAATTTCTATGCAACCTAACTATGCAACCACAGGAGATTATATATACATATAACATTGAATTATAATCATATATAAAATATATATAATTATATTTTTTCTAGAAAATCACGTTTATCTAACAGTTACCATGTGTGAGGACCTATTTCAGTCATGACTACACGTATCATCTCATTTAATTCCCACAACAATACCATGAAAGCATGCATTAATTTCCTATTCTTGCTGTAACAAATTATCAAAACTTTCATGATTTAAAACAACACATGTTCCTTCTCTTACAGTTCACTGGGTCTCACTGGGCTAAACTCAGTTGCTGGCAGGTCTATGTTCCTTCTGGAGGTTTTAGGGAATATTCTGTTTCTTCCTTTTTCTAGATGCTTTCTAGCCTTCCTTCCTCATATGGCACAATTTCTACAGCTTGAAAGGCAGGAAGGTCAGGTTGAGTCTTTTTAAACTTCTCAGACTACCATATCCTCCTGTTCTTTCTCTCCTGCCTCTCCTACTGATGACATCTTCTGTGGTCACATTGGAATCCACCTGGATAATTCAGTATAAACTCCCCATCTCATAGCCAGCTGACTAGAAAACTTAATTCCATCTTTAATATTAATTCCCCTTTACCATAAAATCTATCATATTCATAGGTTTGAGTAACTAGGACATGGGCATCATTAAAAGGCCATATTCTACTTATGACATGTAGGTACTGTTTTTATCCTCATTTTAGATAAAATAAACAGGAACAAGTATTCATTATCACCCAAAAGTGATACAGTTATTACTTAGGAATCTAGTATTCAGATCTTCCCTGGTGGTTCAGATGGTAAAGAGTTCACCTGCACTGCAGAAAACCCAGGTTCAGTCCCAGGGTCAGGAAGATCCCATGGAGAAGGAAATGGCAACCTACTCCAGTATTCGTGTCTGGAGAATCCTATGGACAGAGGAGTCTTGTGGGCTATGGTCCATGGTGTCACAGAGTTGGACATGACTAAGTGACTAACACTTTCATTTTAGTATTCAAACTTAGCAAAGCAACCCAAAACCTAGGCCCTTAATCATCCCTAGTGGCTCAGATGGTAAAGCATCTGCCTGCAATGTGGGAGACCCGGGTTTGATCCCTGGGTCAGGAAGATCCCCTGGAGAAGGAAATGGCAACACACTCCAGTACTCTTGCCTGGAAAATTCCATGGATGGAGGAGGCTGGTGGGCTACAGTCCATGGGGTCGCAAAGAGTCAGACACAACTGAGCGACTTCACTTCACTTCACTTCATACTTCATAAACAAATTGCTGATGCTGTTGTTGGTACAGTCGCTCAGTTGTGTCCAACTTTTGCAACCCCATGGACTGCAGCATGCCAGTCTTTCACCCTGTCCTCCACCATCTCCTGGAACTTGCTCAAGCTCATGTCCATTGAGTTGGTGATGCCATCCAACCATCTCATCCTCTGTCGTCCCCCTTTTCTCTTGCCTTCTGTCTTTCCCAGCATCAGTGTCTTTTCCAATTAGTTGGTTCTTTGCATCAGGCAACCAAAGTATTAGAGCTTCAGTTTCAGCATCAGCCCTTTCAGTGATTATTCAAGGTTGATTTCCTTTAGGGTTGACTGAGTTGATCTCCTTGCTGTCCAAAGGACTCTCAAGAGTCTTCTCCAACACCACAGTTCAAAAGCATCAATCCTTTGGTGTCCAGACTTCTTTATGATCCAACTCTCACATCCATACATGACTACTGGAAAAACCATTGTTCTGACTATATGGACCTTTGCTGGCAAAGTCTCTACTTTTTAATACACTGTCTAGAATTGTTATAGTTTTTCTTCCAAGGAACAAGCGTCTTTCAATTTCATGGCTGCAGACACCATCCGCAGTGATTTTGGAGCCCAAGAAAATTAAGTCTGCCACTGTTTCCATCCTTTTTCCCCATCTATTTGCCATGAAGTGATGGGACCAGACGCCATGATCTTAGTTTTTGATGTTTTAAGCTAGCTTTTTCACTTTCCTCTTTCACCTTCATCAAGAGGCTTTTTAGTTCTTCTCTTCCTGCCATAAGGGTGGTATAACCTGTATATCTGAAGTTATTGATATTTCTCCAGGCAATCTCGATTCCAGCTTGTGATTCATCCAGCCTGGCATTTCACATGATGTACTCTGCATATAAGTTAAATAAGCAGGGTGACAATATGCAGACTTGATGTACTCCTTTTCCAATTTTAGGCCATGTTTGGTTCTAACTCTTGCGTTTTGACCTGCATACAGGTTTCTCAGGAGGAAGGTAAGGTGGTCTGGTATTCCTATCTCTTGCAGAATCTTGCACAGTTTGTTGTGATCCACAGAGTCAAACAGGAATTTTATTTATTTATTTTATTTTCTGAAATATTTCAGAAAAAAAAAAACATGATGAGAATCTGTTGAATGTTAATAGCATTTACCTCTCAGTACTGAGTATGTTCCTGGAAGAAGGCATAGCAACCCACTCCAGTATTCTTACCTGGAGAATCCCATGGACAGAGGAGCCTGGCAGGCTATAGTCCATAAGGTCACACAGGGTTAGACACGACTGAAGAGACAGCACAAGCACACACTGAGTTATACAGGGTAACTTTATTCTGCTGCTTTACATGTTTTTACAAATTTCTAATTTTCTTCAGTGACCATAGTTCTGTTCTGTGGTCAGCTCCTTCTCTGTATGGTTCTGGGCTCGAGCTGACCAATGTGAAGCTGTGTGCATTCTGGAAAGTGGAAGCAAAATGGCCATTACCCCTAGTGGTCAGCACCAGTCAGAGGCAATGAGAGGCAGATCCAGAGCTGCAGGTGCTTTCCAGCTTTGCCCCTCTCTCCTCTCTATGTCTAGCTCTTCTTGCTAACTGACATATCCACTGACCACCAGCACCCCAGGCTCAACACCACATGCTTTTCTGTGAACTCACAGAGACAATAGTCATGAGGAGCCAATAACCTTCCACACACTTCTACACCTGCCTCCCTTCATGACCCAGATTCTTAAGGATGTGCATAGCTTCCAGATTTCCACACAGGAACCAACTCGTTAGCCTGTGTCGGAGCTGGCTAGTTAGTGTTCTCTGGTATTATGCCTCCCCTTTTTTTGACTTTTATATTCTTAGTTTCTCTCACAGTTGTTGACGTTCAGTTCCTGTTACATATGTCTTTTCCTAACCCACGTGGTATTTCTGCATCCCCTGATTGCCTGATAACAGTTATTGGCACTAGAACTGGGCTTCTTTGTTATAAAAACTAAAATGAGTGGCAATCACTTTGACACCCGTGATGGAAAAGAGTTGTAAGGACCTATGAAGTCTGTTAGTAAAGACAAGAAGGGCAATATAGAAACCTCTATTAATGGAACTAATGGAAGCTGGAGGAAAGGGGCTGAAGTTATGTATTGGCAGAAATATTAGCCTTGCCTGTGGAAATGTGGTAATAGAAAGAGTGTCTGAGGAACTCTTTGAATTGGCTGAGGAGAATGTTGAAAGTGCCAACTGGCTTCTTCTAACTACAAAAGGTAAATATGAGAAAAACTTAAGAAGAAAGTATTCAGTATTTTAGCACAAATTTAGAGGGATTATAGAGGGTCAGGGACTGTTAACTGTAGAATATGGTTCACAAAGTACGAGAAAGACTCAAGATACTGACCAAATCCAGAGACCTACTAGTAGAATATCAGCTTAGTTTAAAGGTGGATTTGAGAATGCACCTTTAACTCTGTTGAGACTGAAGGTTGATTTAATAATATCCCTCACAGACCCTCTTCACTAGACCAAAATATAGAAAAAGCTAATAAATCTTCCTCCTAGACCTTTTCACCCTTTCTGCTGACTACTCTCAGCCCAAGGCAGTGTGACCTGTTTCAAAGAAATCTGTGGGAGGTATAAAGATCAATAACATTCCTGAAAGAAGGCTATTATACTGGTGGAAGGACTGATGAACTGAATTAAAAGGAAGGGAGTAAGTTCAAAATAAAAATGTCACAGGCCTTCCCAAACTTTCTATGGGAGAAGAGCAACCTAAGAAATTTAAACACCTGCAATCCTGGATCATTTCCTGTAGAAAGGAGGAATGAGACCAAGAGTAGATCAAGTAGGCTGGAAAGTAGAATTTAAAGCCATAAGAAATATTTCCCAGGGAGCATGACTGGGCTCTACATAAGGAACTGGCATCGCTGTCCTAGTTGGATTTCAGAACCGTTGTGGACTGGTGATTACTGCTCACCTCTCATTCCCTGCTTCTGAATGGGAATGTCCACTGAAGTGCTCCTGATACCACATATTTCTTAAGACAATCTTGCTGCAAGGATCTGCAAGCTAACTGCACAGAGGGGTGTGAGTGTGTGTGTGTACACACACCCCTCATCATCTTTGTAACTTCTTTATAACCCATGAATCTTAATCATCTGTTCCATCCATGTGACATTCCCTATAAACTGCCTTGTGATAATTGGTATAAAATATTTCATATTACCTTACAAAGGTTAAGGTGCTAGGAAATGTATTTCAGAAGAGAAAATGACCTATAAGGTATTGCTCCTACCCTCAGAGAACTCAAAGTCTTACAAGCTACTCTGATGACTTGTATAAGTAAATATTATTACTGTTAGAGAAGGCTGACAGAACTTTGCTCCATATGGAAATCCAGCATATTACAAGGAACTAAGGAAAGAGCCTCTTTATTAGAGGATATAAAGAAGTTTATGTGTAGGAGATATAGCTGAGATAAAACTGGGATTATAGAGACTCTTGGCCCAGAGTAGACTCCAAAGTCCTCAAGAGCAGGAATAAAGATTCTCACAAATTCCTCAAGCATGTGTTAATCAAAGTGTTTGGAAAATTACAGAAGCTCAGTGATGGTTGAACAAATTATGGGATGGATTCCAATGTACATGTAAACTATACTGTGGGAAAGAATGACTGGATCATGTTGTGTTCTAAGATAATAATTTGACAGTGTTGTGTTTACTACCAATTTCTGTGGAATGTGGAGAAGCTTGCATGTAAAGCCTTGTGACAGTTTTACCTGAAGAAACTCTAAAAGCATAAATTATTACTAAGCAAAAAAATGAAATTCACTGATATGTCTCACATAGCAACAATTTTGCCATATACCTAGAATAACAAGGGCAAATAGCTTTGACATGAAAGTCCATGCAGTTTGTTCAAGATATTTTGATAGGTTCTGCATTTTCTCGTGATGTTACGAATTGTAATGTTTATAACCATCAGTGTATGACCTGACTGAGGTAAATGAGAACAGGAGAGAGAGAGAGAGAGAGAGAAAATCTAATTGAAAATAGAGCTGTGAAAACAAAAGATTAGAATAAGGTCCTTTGTGTCACTGAGATAAATTGCTACACCCTTTTATGTTCTACATCATGGACTTCTAACACATTCACAACTTGTATGTGTCATATGGGCATGAGCTGTTTCTCATCCTCCCACTCATACTTCCTTCCTAATAGCAAGTTGTTCCAAAATATCTTGTCAGCAAGCCTTTGCTGCTGCTTGAAGACAAACTTGATTCCGAAACCTTTTGCTCTTTGCAAAAGAAAGAAAAATAATCTTGTTTTATTTCCAGTATTAGACTATAAATCAGTATCATAGATAATTCCAGCACTTTATGACTGTTTGAATTAAATACATATAAAACACTATACCTATTCTTGAATAAGACTTAAATTATAAAATAGATTATTGGCATTCTTGATTTTTTAAAATCCCTTTTCCAAACAATCTATGTGTACAAAGGGCTTCCCTGGTAGCTCAGCTGGTAAAGAATCCATCTGCAACGCAGGATACCCCAGTTAGATTCCTGGGTTGGGAATCCCTTCTCAGGGAGAAGGGATAGGCTACCCACTCCAGTATTCTTGGGCTTCCCTGGTGGCTCAGAGTGTAAAGAATCTGACTGCAATGTGGGAGACCTGGGTTCCATCCCTTGACTGGAAAGATCACCTGGAGGAGGGCAAGGCAACCCATTCCAGTGTTCTTGCCTGGAGAATCCCATGGACAGAGGAGCCTGGCAGACTACACTCCATGGGATCACAGAGTTGGACACAACTAAGCATCTAGGCACAGCACTGCACAGTTAAACAAAACTATTAAGAAATATGATCTTTTTCAAAACATTTCAGGAAAACCTCATTAATGTAGTCAATACAACCACATTTGTTTAAACCATAGATGGGTTTCAAAAATTCACAAACCCCAGCTCCAACTTTTTTGAAAATTACAAAAGGCTTGTGATAAAACCAGCCCAGAAATTGAACACGGCTTAATCTGGCCATTGCTTAAGCCTCAGAGAAATCCATAACCCCATCCTCAAACTTCTGCAGTGGATGAAATGTCTCATCCAAATCAGCACTCATTGCCTACAATTCAGTGTTTGACCTTAGTGTCCAGCTCAGAAATGTGACCAAGGAGTAAATGGCAGAACCAATAAGCCATCACCATTTGATGACTGATGCCCACACTTCACCGGTGCAATACTGGAACTGGAAGTTCCAATGCAAGGAGATCAGTCAGTTGGGAATAGAACATGCTTTTGTCGTGTTCATAAAATATCTCAGGCCCACAAACAACTAATATTGAGGGGACAGAGAAGCTATTCATTCATTCCTATACACACATACATTCAAGGCTTTTCAATATATTTACTTAGTTACTTTTTTGTTGGTGTATCAGAAAAAAGTCAATGGAAATGTTGTAACTGTAGGTGAAGGCCAGTTGAGCAATCGGTCCTGAAGTTGATAGGAAGGGATGGCAGTTAGTATACAAGGTATGATACTGGAAAGGATAAGAGTTCCCTTTGTCTGCGGAGAGAAGGAAGGAGAACAGGATAAGTGAAAAAGAAATCTGACATGGAGAGAATGAATACTGAAGGAGCCACACAAGCTAATTGATCACAATAAAGAAGTGATTCTAAATGTAGAACAAAGGGAAGGGGGTACAATATGGCTTTGGGGCATAAGCATGTTAGAAAACTGGGGAAAACACTGAATGGCAATGTGACAAGGAAGATTCATACAAAGTGCAATCAGAGGCTTTGCGATCTATAGGCCCCTCTGAAGTGGGCTTAGGGATATATACATATGTGGTAGACACAGTCAATGCTAGATTCACAACCTTCTATGGCAGTGCTTAGGAACTTGAAAGTCATGTTGAAAGAAATGGTCAGTGAAATGTCACTGAAGCCTAGAAAGAGAGAAAAGCTGGTGTGATAGAAGATAATGACTAAAGTAGAAATGATTAAGGAGACCATTTTAAGATTATAGGCATTTTGTGATCAGAAAAAAAAAAAAGGGGGGTTTTATAGTTTTTGCATTATCAAGTGATAAGTTCAATGTTTTGGGTGGTGTTTATCCCATCACTGAGCCTCAGATTCTCCGATTGTTGCTGTTCAGTCACTCAGTTCTGTCCAACTTGTTGAGACCCCACAGACTGCAGCATGCCAGGCTTCCATGTCCTTCACTATCTCCCAGAATTTGCTCAAACGCATGTCCATTGAGTCGATGATGCTGTCCAACCATTTTATCCTGTTGCCCCCTTCTCATTCTGTGCTCAAATTTTCCCAGCATCAGGGTCTTTTCCAGTGATTCAGTTCTTCACTTCAGGTGGCCAAAGTACTAGAGTTTCAGCTTTAGCATCAGTCCTCCTAATGAATATTCAGGACTGATTTCCTTTAGAATTGACTAGTTTGACTTCCTTGCTGTCCAAAGGACTCTCAAGAGTCTTCTCCAACACCACATTTCAAATCCTCAATTCTGTGCTCAACCTTCTTTATGGTCTAGCTCTCACATCCATACATGACTACTGGAAAAACCATAGCTTTGACCATCCAGACCTTTGTCAGCAAAGTAATGTCTCTGCTTTTTAATAGGCAGTCTAGGTTTGTCATAGTTTTTCCTCCAAGGAGCAAGTGTCTTTTAATTTCATGGCTGTAGTCACTGTCCACAGTGGTTTTGGAGCCCAAGAAAATAAAGTCTGTCACTGTTTCCATTGTTTCCCCATCTATTTGCCATGAAGTGATGGGACCAAGTGCTATGATCTTAGTTTTTTGAATTTTGAGTTGTAAGCCAGCTTTTTCACTCTCCTCTTTCACTTTCATCAAGAAGCTCTTTAGTTCCTCTTAGCTTTCTGCCATTAGGGTGGTGTCATCTGCACGTCCGAGGCTGTTGATACTTCTCCCACTAATCTTGATTCCAGGTTGAGCTTCATCCAGCCCAGCATTTCTCATGATGTACTCTGCATATAAATTAAATAAGCTGGGTGGTAATATACAGCCATGATGTATACCTTTCCCAATTTTGAATCAGTCCTTTGTTCCATGTTCTGGTGCTTCTTGACCTACATACAGGCCTCTCAGGAGGCAGGTAAAATGTTTAAGAATTTTCCACAGTTTGTTGTGATTCACACACAAAGGGTTTAGCATAGTCAGTGAAGCAAAAGTAGATGTTTTTCTGGAATTCCCGTGCTTTTTCTATGATCCAGCAGATGTTGGCAACTTGATCACTGGTTCCTTTGCCTTTTCTAAGTCCAGCTTGAACATCTGGAAGTTCTCGGTTCACGTACTATTGAAGCCAAGCTTGCAGAATTTTGAGCATTGCCTTGCTGGAATGTGAAATGAGTGCAATTGTGCAGTAGTTTGAGCATTCTCCCTTATGTTAACTCCATTTTTGACCTCCAACAAATCCCTAAGACTCAAGCTGACCTTGACAGTCACCCAATCTTTGATCTCTACCCTAACATTGAGTCCAATTCTTAGGCTCCTATTCCATTCTTGACACACACTGTGTGTGTTGTGTGTGTGTGTGTGTGTGTGTGATGTGCACATTGCTCTTATAAACAAATTTTAGCATGGAATAAGGAGCTCCTAGTGCATCCTGTTGGAGATTATCCTCACTGCTATAGCCTGTTGAAGAATGCCTCCCTTAAGATCTGGGTGATGTGAGGGTAAGAACTTTGGCATAGTGCATACACCTCACATAAGAAGTGAGGTGGGCTTATGTTGGGTTCAACAATGATCTGGTTTAAGCTTCTTTCTGGTCCAGTCTCTATATCTTGGCTTACATTGCTGCTGCTCCTGTTCTTATCACTGCTTGAAGACCAGTGTCACATAGCTGGGAAGTGGCAGAGTGAGGATTCAAACACAGGCCTTCTAATTTCAACTCCCTTCACAAATCCATTGTTCCTGCATGCACTGCTTATTCCAGTAATACACATCAGAAAAATAAGTTGTCACCTTCCAAGGGAAAGTATCAATCAATGCCACAGTATATAGTAAAAGTGTACCCATGGAGAATAAGATGGATTCTGGGCATACACGCACACACTTTGGCTCTTCTTAGTTGGCCTTCCTGACATATGACTGATTCTGCTCTGAAATAACCACTACCTAAATCTAGGTCTCACCTCAAGGATAAAGTAGATGTTAGGGGCAGAGTGAATTCCAGGGTTAGAGGTTACAGGTGAATGTCAGGAATGATATGATGGAAAAGAAGTAATCCATTATGCTGGATAAGAAAAACAGTGTGGGTTACCTACTATATACATTAATTTTTATAAAACCAATCCTGTTCATACTATTTATTTCAGAAAAGGGAATGCATATAGACATTAAAACATTTACATATTCAAATAGTCAAGTAAATACATCATGAAACTACGGTTATCGAAAAGTTAGTCTTAGCATTATACCGCATTGGCTACTGGGTCTTAGAGGCATAGGGTGGCGAGTTAAACCATAAGGCAAATGCTGAACACAGAGGCTCTGAGAAATGCTTTGAAGTAATGGTATAAAAGTTCCAGTGAGAAAAAAGGTGTTCATTGCCTTCTCCCGTTTCCATGAAAGTTGTTTAGTGACGTGTAATGAAGAATATAATAAAATCAAAGGTGGAACCAAGTTCCTACAAAGGCAAAATAATGGGAAAGTCTTTGATGGCATAGAAAAATGAATTCCTAAGATCAGAGGAAGAGCAGAGAATAAAGGCGTGGTTGAAGTGTGTCTAAGGAATAAGGTGTGAGTTTGACGGGAATCAGCATATCAGAGGGTAAAGCAGAGAACATTTGACTTTCACCTTCGGTGATGACTAAGGAATTGACAGATGTTGGAGTTGGGGAATAAGCTAGAAGCCCACAGTAAAACAGGAAACAGGATATGTAGGCTTTGCTGTTGGCAGAATGTGAAGATTTCTGAAACCACAGAGGCCTGACTGGGGCCTGGGATGTTGGTGTGATCTCGTAAACTTGCTTCCTCTGCTTGCCTCTGTTGCTGATAACAGCTTTGTGTTGGAAAAGCGGTTGTTGCGGGCCTGTCCCTCAGCATTTGTGCCTTTTATTACACAAGCTCAGCTCTCAGTGAAAACAGAGAACCTTAGGTGCAAAGGAGCCTGGGCCTCCTTGTTCCGGGAATTATGTTGAAATGACTAAGCTATGTGAAGTTAAATAAGAAAGAAAGTGAAGTCGCTCAGTCGTGTCCGACTCTTTGTGACCCCATGCACTGTAGCCCACCAGGTTCCTCCATCCATGGAACTTTCCAGGCAAGAATACTGGAGTGGGTTGCCGCTTCCTTCTCCAAATAAATTGGCAGTTAATTGGTGAAGTGAAGATTTGCAAACTATAGCACTCTATCTAGTTGTAGAAATCAGAGCCTGAAATAGGACAGTATTGCACAATTGCTGACTCAAGAGGGCCTCAACTATTTCCTCCCACTAAATAGAAAATGCAGCATCTAGTTTCCATCCTTAAAACGAAACATGTATTGTAGGAATGCCTTTCATACTGATCATTCTACTCTTCTCTTGTTTTAGAATATCAGATTATGGTATAATTTAAAGAGACTGAGCAACTGATCTGATCTGATGTAAGAGGGTAAGCATTTCCATGTCCTTATGTTACTATATAACCTGACGTTTCCATGTCACAGTGACATCAGTAACAGAATGACCCATATATCTCTTTGGGGGTCAACATGATCATATTTGCCTGCTGTTGTTCAGTCGCTAAGTCGCATCTGATTCATTTTTTTTTTTTAATCAAGAATCTCTTTTATTGATTATCAGAAACATTACAAACATCTAATATGAACAAATTGTAACATGACAGTGATTAGTTTGAACAATTAATACATTTCAGATATAATATTAAACATATTTCAATGCTATTCTCCCCAATCATCCCACCCTCTCCCGGTCCCAGAGTCCAAAAGTCTGGTCTATACATCAGTGTCTCTTTTGCTGTCTCGTAAATAGGGTTATTTTTACCATCTTTCTAAATTCCATATATATGCGTTAGTATACTGTATTTGTGTTTTTGTTTCTGGCTTACTTCACTCTGTATAATAGGCTCCAGTTCCATCCACCTCCTTAGAACTGACTCAAATGTATTCTTTTTAATGGCTGAGTAATGCTCCATTGCGTCTGATTCATTTTGTGAGAACTCTTCACTATGACCATCTGTCTTGGGTGGCCTTGCACAGCGTGGCTCACAGCTTCATTGAGTTACACAAGCACCTGCAGCAGGACAAGGCTCTGATCCATGAAGGGTTTTTTGCATATTAGAAAGATGATTTTGACACTGGGACCAATAGTGGATTATTAAGGGTTTATAGGAAGAACACAGTAGAACTAAATGAATTAACCATTATTATAATCTAGAACTCATGGTCTAAAAGGAGACAGAGTATGTTTAGCAGGATTAAAGTTTGATGACTAATTGGATATGAGGGAAAGAATGAAGTAGAGAGAAGAAGGTAACTAGGATGAAAGCAAGATCTCTGGTTTGGGTTGGAGGTACCCTTTCTTATAGAACATAAGAAGGTGAATGTGTGTGAGGGGAAAGATGCCAAATTTACATTTAAGGCACATTGATTTAGATATTCCCTTTAAGTCATGTTGGAGATACCCAGCAGGCATAAAGATAAACAGATTTGAAGGTATATGTTCAGAGGGTACCTACTTGATGAGAGGATCACCTAGAAAAAAGACTTCTGAGGCTCAGACAACATATTTTCATTTTAATATGTTTGAAACTTTTAGTAGAACAAGTGACAGTGGACTAAGAACTAACTTTACATAAAACTTCATTTGAAAAAAAAATTATTGTATTCAAATGATCAGCATCTAATAGATTAATTTCCTCACAGTCATGTGTGTGTTTAAATGTCTACTTAGCAGAAAACAAGTAGAAATGTATCCTCGTCTGTATGTGTGTGTCCTTGTGCACATGTGCGTGTACAACCAAAAGTATTGTATATATATAAAATTCTAGTCAATAAATATGTATACAGAAATAAATAATTTATTCTTCAGGGCTAAGAGGAACACTAGGTTTTGGAGGATGAGGAAGGAAATGTTTGTTGTGTGGGTATGATTACTTTGCTTATAGTTCTGCTTCTAGGAGGGTGTAAAGGTCAGTTCAGTCGCTCAGTCATGTCCGACTCTTTGTGACCCCATGAATCACAGCACGCCAGGCCTCCCTGTCCATCACCAGCTCCCAGAATTCACTCATACTCACGTCCATCGAGTCAGTGATGCCATCCAGCCATCTCATCCTCTGTCGTCCCCTTCTCCTCCTGCCCCCAATCCCTCCCAGCACCAGAGTCTTTTCCAATGAGTCAACTCTTCACATGAGGTGGCCAAAATACTGGAGTTTCAGCTTTAGCATCATTCCTTCCAAAGAAATCCCAGGGCTGATCTCCTTCAGAAGGGACTGGTTGGATCTCCTTGCAGTCCAAGGGACTCTCAAGAGTCTTCTCCAACACCACAGTTCAAAAGCATCAATTCTTCAGTGCTTTAAGGTCACCCAAAGAAACCCTATTCAATAATAAAAATGCTAGAAAACATGCTTCCCCAGGGAAAGATCTTCTCAAAAGCAGATAATCCTTGAATAATATGATTGTAAATTTCGGTTCATGTGTATGTTGTATGTGTTTGTGTACACAAATTACATGCATTGGACACACATGATTTTTTAAGTTGTGGGAGGATAAACAATTTTTAAGAGTATGATGATTATAGTAAAACACTTAAAGATTTATAATCAAAAACTAAAATAAATGAATTGTGATTAAATAATCAACTAACAACTTGCATGTGTTTGTCCTTTAATGATTAATGAATTTCAAAAATTTGATTGTGCATATGCTTAACATGTCAATTTTTGATAAATTGGATAGCTTATTGAAAATTATATTAAAAACTATTAATTCCTTGTTCTCTATTATCTATGGCTCTTATATATTCTTGAAATTTACACAAAATTCATGTTTACGTAGGACAGTTCTATCATCCTTTACTTAAGCCCAGACCACTTATTGAAGTTTATGCTTGACATTACCTAAAGAGTATTCAGAATTTCTCTATAAATAGACTGTTCTAAAGACAAAAAGTTGAATACTGAAATAGTTAAAGAGGTTTAGGGGTCCAATATGACCCCAGGTGGCGCTAGTGGCAAAGAATCTGCCTGCTATTGCAGGAGATGTAAGAGACGCAGGTTCGATCCCTGGATCAGGAAGATTCCCTGGAGAAGGGCATGGCAACCCACTCCAGTATTCTTGCCTGGAGAATCACATGGACAGAGGAGCCTGGTGGGCTACAGTCCACGGGATCACAAAGAGTCAGACACCACTGAAGCGACTTAGCACGCAGGCACAGGGATCCAATAAATGGCACCCATATTTGTTTCTTCATTGTGAGTTTGGATAAAATCAAAAACTGACAAGTAGAGCTCAAAATACTACTAGTAAAGTTCATCAGAGAGAATGACTTTTGATCTGTGACCAAATGAGTTAACTAAATGAATCACATTTGATTGGACAAGAACAGATGCCCCAACAGGGATACAGCTATGCTCTTGCGAGCTTACCCACAGTATGAAGAGCAGAAAAGAATGCACGTACCAGGTGGAGAGTTGGGCTGAGAAAAAGGCCACCAGGGCCTGAGTCAAGCATGTTTAGCATTTTTCCTCCCAAACTTTTTGCTCAAGTAAATCTTTCCACTTTCAGAGGAGAAGGGAAAAAAACGGAAAGAGAGAAATTCAAAGTATCCTTATACTTTTTGTTTCTGGGCAAGTAGAGCAGAAATTTGCTTTTCTCTTTGAAAACACGGGCAGAATAAAAAAGGTATCCCTACTTCACAGGTAATAAGTAACAAGGACAAGTCCATTTCAATGTAGACAAAACCCCTTGTATTAAGACAGATGATGGAAATCATGTAATGTTATGGAAAATGGAGGCAATTCTATACTTATAAAAATGTTCAATTTCAGTTTATTTTTCTTCTCGTTACTCTAGCTGGTTTAAGGAAATGAGTGATTCTCATCTTGTCTAAGAGAACCAGAGTCTTTATGTGTCTATTTGTAGTTCTTATTTAAACCCTATAATCCTAGTAAGTATTTTAATGGACATATTTATCAAATTTCATTCTTCACATATCCATAATATTTAATACACTTACAGAATGTCCTGCTTTTAATCTGTCTGTCCCTACTTTGTTCTGTTTATTTTTTTAGGAGAGTCATTACAAGCTCAAATGCAGTTTTATTGAGTTATAGTTGACATATAACATTCTATTCATTTTAGGTGTGTGGCATAATGATTTGATATATGCATATATTAAGAAATGACTGCTACAATAAGTTTATTAACATCTATCAGTTATAGTTTTTTTCTTTTTGTGATGAGGACATGTAAGATTTACTCTTTTCTAATTTTCAAACATACAGTACAATATTGTTAACTATAGTCACAATGCTGTGTATTACATCATCAGGACTTATTTATAACTAGAAGTTTGTAACTTATAACCTCCTTCACCCCTGCCTCTGGCAATTACCAACATGATTTCTAAATCTGAGTTTGATTTTCTTTTCAGATTGCACATAAGTAATACCATACAGTATTTACCTTACTTTGAGTGATTTATTTCACTTAGCATAATGCCCGTGAGGCCTATTCATTTTGCAAGTGGCAGGATTTCCTTCTTTTTATGATCAAATAATATTCCACTGTAAGACATACCTGTCAGCTACTTGACTGTTGAGCCAGTCTATTACTCCAACAGCGTTTGCTCACTTTGTGTCTCTGTTGTCACATTTTGGTATTTCTCAAAATATTTCAAACCAGAAAAAATATTACAACTCATTGGAGGTTCTGATGGTGGTTAGCATTTTTTAGCAATAAACTTTTTAGTTAATGTACTTTTTAAGCAAAATGCTATTGTACACTTAGACTACAGTATAGTGGAAACATAACCTTTTTATTTTTTTTCCATCTAGTGTTATTGCAATATAATTGACATACAGCACTGTATAAGTTTAAGGAATAAGCATAATGATTTTTTAATCTTTTTTATTGAAGTAGTTAATTTACAATGTGTTAATTTCTGCTGCACAGAAAAGTGATTTGGTTATACATATATATTCTTTTTATATTACTTTCCATTATGGTTTATCACAGGATATTGTATATAGTTTCTTGTTTTATACAGTAGAACCCTGTTATTTATTCATTCTATATATACCATTTGCATCTGCTAGCCCCAAATTCCCACTCCATTCCTCTTCCATTCCCTCCCCCTTGGCAGTTCAGTTCAGTTCAGTCGCTCAGTCATGTCTGACTCTGCAATCCCATGGACTGTAGCACACCAGGCCTCCCTGTCCATCACCAACTCCCAGGGGCTTGCTCAAACTCTTGTCATTGAGTCCGTGATGCCATCCAACCATCTCATCCTCTGTCATCCCCTTCTCCTCCCATCTTCAGTCTTTCCCAGCATCAGGATCTTTTCTAATGAATCAGTTGTTCACATCAGATGGCCAAAATATTGGCGTTTCTGCTTCAGCATCAGTCCTTCCAATGAATATTCAGACTGACTTCCTTTAGGATGGACTGGTTGGATCTCCTTGCAGTCCAAGGGACTCTCAAACATCTTCTCCAACACCACAGTTCAAAGCATCGATTCTTTGGTGCTCAGCTTGCTTTATGGTCCCCCTTGCCAACCGCATGTCTATTCTCTATGTCTGTGGGCCTGTTTCTGTTTTACAGATGCCATATTTTAGATTCCACTTGTAAGTGATATCATCTGATATTTGTCTTTCCCTGTCTGACTTACTTACTATGATAATTTCTAGGTTCATCCATTTGCTGCAGATGGCATTATCTCTTTCCTTTTTATGGCCAAGTAGTATTCCATTGTATATATGTACCACATCTTCTTTATCCAATCATCTGTAGATAGACATTTAGGTTGCTTCCAGTATTGTTACCTGGAAAACTCCTGTGGACAGAGGAGCCTGGAGGGCTGTGGTCTGTGGGGTCACAGAGTCAGACATGACTGAGCACACAGAGATGCATGCATGCATGTCCTGGCTATCATGAGCAGTGCTACTATGAACATAAAATTGCATGTATCTTTCTGAATTATAGTTTTGTCTGGATATATGCCTAGGAGTTAGATCAATGGATCATATGGTAACTCTATTTTTAGTTTCATTAGGAACCTCCATATTGTTTTCCATAGTGGCTGCACCAACTTATATTTCCACCAACAGTGTATGAAGATTCCCTTTTCTTCACACCCTCTATAGCATGTTATTTGTAGCCTCAAATTTTGACAGTCATTTTGACCAGTGTGAGGTGTCATCTCCTTACATAATAGCTTTGATTGACATTTCTCTAACAATTAGCAATATGAGCATTTTTTCATGTGCCTCTTGGCCCTCTGTAGGTCTTCTTTGGAGAAATATCTACTTAGGTTTTCTGCCCATTTTTTGATTGAGGTGGTTTTTTTTTTTTTTAATTGCTGAGTTGTCTGATCTATTTGTATATTTTTAAAATTAAACCCTTGTTGATCTCACCATTTGCAAATATTTTCTCTCATTCTGTAGATTGTCTTTTCATTTTGTTTGTGGTTTCTTTTGCTATGTTAAAGCTTATAAGTTTGATTAGGTTCCATTTATTTATTTTTGCTTTTATTTCTTTTGCCTTGTAAGACTGACCTAAGAAAATACTGGTACAATTTATGTCAGAGAGTGTTTGCCTATGTTCTCTTCCAGGAATTTTATGGTGTCATGTCTTATATTTAAATCTTTAAGTTTATTTTTCTGCATGCTATGAGAGTATGTTCTAACTCCATTGATTTACATGTGGTTGTCTAACTTTCCTGATACCACTTGCTGAAAAGACTTCTTTTCCATTTTATTATTCATGCCTCCTTTGTCAAAGATTAATTGACATTAGGTGTGTGAGTTAATTTCTGGGTTCTCTATTCTGTTCCATTGATCCATGTAAACATAACTTTTATATGCACTGGGGGAGAAAAAATCCATGTGACTTTTTGTGATCTTTTCTTTACTGTAGTGGTCTGGAACATAATCGGCAATATCTTGGAGGTAGGACTATACATAGACCCAACATATTCTTTATCCATTAAACCGCTGAAGGACACTTAGATTGTTAGCTTGTCTTGACTATTTGCAAATAATACTGTGATGAACATGTGGGTGAAGGTATCTTTTCAAGTTGATGATTTTATTTTCCTTGTATAAATACTCAGAAGTGGAATTGCTGGATCATATGGTAGCTCTATTTTCAGTTTTTGGAGGAAACTTCATGCTATTTTCCATAGTGGCTGCACCAATTTAGATTTCTACCAACAATGCACAAGAGTTGCTTTTTCTCCACATTTTTACCAACACTTCTTATGTCTTGTCTTTTCGATAATAGCCCATTTTAAAATCAGATTGTACATTTTCTTTTCTGTTGAGTTGCAATAGTTCTTATATATTTTGAATAGTAATACCTTATCAAATATTTGATTTGCAAAGATTTTTCTCCCATTTGGTAGATTACCTTTTCATTTTGTTGATGGTTTCCTTTGCTTTGCAGAAGCTTTATAGTATGATGTAGTCCTATTGATTCATATTTGCATTTGTTGCTTTTGCTTTGATGTTAAATTTTTAAAAAAATCATTGTGAAGACTGATGTTAAGGAATTACGTTTTCTTCTAGGAGTTTTCTGGTTTCAGGTCTTATGTTCAAGTTTTTAAACCATTTCAAACTGATTTGTGTGTGTGGTGTAAGATAGTGGTCCAGTTTCATTCTTTTGCATCTGCTGACCAGTTTTCCCAACACCATTTATTGAAGAGACTATTCTCTCCCCATTGTATATTCCTGACGGTTTTGTCAAATGCACTCCTTATAAGGTCTTTATTCAAATGAGCTGACACTCTGATTAATGGTCACTAGAATGACACTTTTTTTTCTTTGTTTTCAGGAGTGAAAGGCAGTGGTGTATTTGGTGGGTGAGGGGGCAGTGACTATTTGAGACAAAGAGACAAATCAAGAGTTTGGACAGGAGATAGTTCACTTTGAGTTATTTGATTAAAAAACAATCTATATGCTTAAAGATACATAAAAATAAGCAATATAATTATATTTACCTGAGTTTCTAAAGATTTATTCTAATTAGTAAGTTAAGGGTAGAAACTGCACTATATAGAATGTCTAACAAGTTGTTCTCCCTGTGAATGTTATTAGATTTAATATTATTACTATTATGTGAAACTTGAAACTCTACCTTAGAAAAAAGAAAACTGGTAGTAAAAATTTAGGTTTGTGATTTGATCACACAGTTAACATATACATTTATGATCCTAAAAGGTAATATTGTTATGGATCAGTTCACTGGTTATATTAACATTTCTATTTAAATTAAAATTTTTCACAGAATATCACTACAATTAATATAGAAACTTGGAAAAAATGAGTAATGACCCCTCATGCCTTTGGAGCTCATGAAAATGGAGGTAACGTTTAATCAGTTTGTTCACCAAAGTATTCTTTAAGCTGAACACACAGTAAGAAGGCAATAAGTTTTGTTGAATACATGAATAGATTTACCAACTGGAGGCAGCTGAGAATATAAAAAAATGTCAGTCTCAGTCTTCCTATAAGGCTTTATTAGTTTATAATGGGGATGAAATTCCTGACCTTTTCAAGAGAAAGGGAAACATACAAGTCTTCTTCATAATTATATTATGTCAAAAGATGCCAAATTTTTATTGAGCTTTTTTAAAAGCATTTTTTGTTAAATAGAATAAATGTAGCTTTAACATAAGAAATAGTGTCTTCAAAAGTCCCCTTGTATTCTTTATTCCTAAAGGATCTTTTAAATAAATTAGGGAGGGTAGTGATAACCCTTATTAAGCACTGAATAATGAACTGTTGACCTACTCTTATGGTGAACAGAGAAATTTTCATTTGTACTTTAATTTGTCTAGATTAGCAATGAACAATATGAGAGAAAAAAGAGCAAAGGCAATATTGATTTCTCCAGGCTCTGAGTTTAGGAACAGATAGAATGATTATTTGGTATAGGTTGGGAGATTTCCTACTTTTTAAGATAGAAAAGATGTTAGAAGTATAAGTATAATCACCCTCGGGTAATTCGTAATTTAAAGCAATTCAGAAAATGGGACAAGTTATGTAGCAACATAGTAAGAAATAAGATTCAAATCTCAGTTTATTTGCTTCGGAGCCATGTAATTTTATTAAGTGATTCAATTTCTCTGTATTTAATTACATGATTTATAAAATGAGAATGAGAACAGTGCTATCTCATGAGGGCTATTGTAAGGATTAAATGCTGCTGCTGGGGCTAAGTCGTGTCAGTCACGTCCGACTCTGCGCGACCCCATAGACGGCAGCCCACCAGGCTCCCCTGTCCTTGGGATTCTCCAGGCAAGAACACTGGAGTGGGTTGCCATTTCCTTCTCCAATGCATGAAAGTGAAAAAGTGAAAGTGAAGTCACACAGTCGTGTCCGACTCTTAGCGACCCCATGGACTGTAGCCTAGCAGGCTCCTCCGTCCATGGGATTTTCCAGGCAAGAGTACTGGAGTGGGGTGCCATCACCTTCTCTGAAGGATTAAATAAGACCATTTAAAAGAGGAATAGTACTGTGCCTGGCATATGGTAGGTTTCCAATAAGTATCGGTGCCGCTTTTTGTTCCCTCAGAAACAAGGGGAAATTTTGAAGCAAATCAGCTCACCCTTCTGCTAGGAAAGCACTCAAAAGAACATAAAGATAAGCAATCTTATCAAAGTTTTATAATCTTAAACCTCTATCAGATAGATGCTACTCAATCCTATGAAAGGTTTTAAACAGAAATGTTAGTAAAGTCAATGCAGTGATCCATAACAATACTGCCTTTTAGCATCTACTGAGTTGTGTTTGGAAAAAGTGAGAGCTACAGAATTTCCCACAGACCTAATTTTCTCTCGCCAAGGCTTTCACTAAGGGTTTGACTGGTGTGGGTAAATAAGGAAAAAAATCATCACTGATGATCTCTGGCAAGAGACTCTTGGCACAAGGGTCAAATCTTTGTTCTAAAAATCTCCCCAGCTGATTATTAAATACACCAAGGTTTGAGATGCACTCATCTCCAGAATAATTTTCCTGAGCCCATTATTTTTGGAAGAATAAAGAAACTACTCAGCAAGTACCATTAGAAAAGCTGTGTATTCTTCCCACTTTTTCCCTGAGGGCCCAGTATTTGTATGATATAATTATAAATGGCATCTAGGTAGCTCAGATGGTAAAGAATCCAGCTACAATGTACGAGATCAGGGTTAGATATCTGGGTTGGGAAGATCCCCTGCAGAAGGAATGACAACCCACTCCAGTATTCTGGCCTGGAGAATCCCATGGACAGAGGAGCCTGGCGGTCTACAGTGCATGAGGTCACATAGAGTCTGACATGCCTGAGCAACTAATGCTTTCACTTTCATAATTATAAATAACAAAAAACTGGGGAGAAAGATGGTTTTCAGTGCTTGAGCCCTTAAGAGACCCACCCTACCTTTCCACTTGTCTTTTTAGGATGGTCCCCTTGGGTGACTGTCAGTTAAAGTTCAGGGAGAACTGAACTGAATTCCCAAAGTGTATTCAAATCAAAAGTTATAGACACAAACTACGCTGGGTTTAAATCAAAATGAAATAAAGTACAGAGTTGTTGCGGTTGATATAGGCTGAAAATTCTTGCCTTCTCTTCATTCCCAGCAAGAAGGTACCTTTCTTATATAATTGATGGATAGGCTTCATGACTTGGAGACATCATTCTATTTTTTAACTGTTGGTTTAGCTGTTACTATTTTACCAATTCCCAGATCCATTTTTGTGCCATTAATAATGCCACAGAGCAGCTGCGTTAAAGCTGAGGCTGTCTCCTGAATTTGCCAACCTTTGAGGTCACCAAGTATAAGTAGTTCAAAGGGATTCTGTTCCTTTCAAGGTCTGATGTTTCCCCCACCTGTTACGCTGTTAGGGCAATTCTCAACTTCATTTGCTAGTATAAACTTTCTCCATTCATTTCTGTGGTTGTTCTTTTTTCTACTTCTCCAATGAATATTGCCATTCTCATTTCTTTCTAATCCTTTATGATTAGAATTTCTTTTCAGGATCACATCACACTCTCTTAATTTTTATAAGAATCTTGGCTCCAACAAAGAGCTGCTCCTACTGTGTAAAGATCAGCTCTGGAGTCTTCCTCTTGAATCACATCAGCTCCTTCTCCAGCTGCTCTGGTGTATTTCAGACTCTAGAAAAATTCTCCTTTGTCATTTTTTTAACATTTCCAAGTCTTGTCTTCTATGAGGGAAGAAGTTAAACAGGAAAAGCCAGAAACAATATGAACATACAAGAACAAACAAGAAAGTGACTTTGATGTTGCATCAAATATGGTGCCAGTGCCCTTATCTAGGATTCATGTGTTTAATATCAATTATAACATTCTGATGTTCTAAATCAAAGATATGGCTAAGGTCACAGTTACTATGGAGACCTCAAAGAGCATTGCTAACCTTCAGTGAGTTCTTTATAGTATCAATGAAAGACACATGAAAAAGAAAGGCATTTAAAGAGGTTCAATATTTCATTCAGAGAATTTCTTTTTACTAAGGTTTAGTGAGGTCTTGGTTATATGTTTTTTTCATGCCTGATGTGAACATTTCCTTATTTTTAATTTAAATACTTTAAAATACTATCCAATACTTTTGTTTGTTGGTGTACTTCTCCAAGCTGTCCAAAGTTTTATTTGGTTGTTAACTTGCATCAGTTTGTAAAAGTGACCAATCGATGTCATGGGTACATAAAAAGTGATTAATCCTGTTAATCAAACCAGACTTTACAGCATTTTAAAGATTCTCCCATTTAAACTGGGAGAAATGTTACTCACTATAAGTGGGGTTTCAACCAGGAGTGCACTGCCATTGGCCATTGGCTGTTATAAATTATGAATGCATATCTTAGAAGAGAGACACACGTTAGGGGCAGAAACCCCAAAATGATCAAATGAAAATAAAAAACTAGAGAATTAAATGGTGCAATGTGCTAGCAAAGTCCCAGCACTCTTCTGTTGCCCGTATAGAAACTGTGCTTTCTGGGTCTTACCTAAATGAGGGCTTCTTACTTTTATATATACAGTTTTTGTGGGGAAAGAGATGGTTCCTTGTAACCATTAAACTTTCAGGAAAAATGTCCCTATAAAAATACACCTGACATATTTTCTGTTTTCCCCACCTTCAACATAGACCTTAATGAATATCATAACACACACACATACAGACACCATGCTGTATATGTGTTCTATTGATGCATAACAAACTACCCAAAACTTAGCACTTTAAACACATATTTTATCACCATCTCACAGTTTCTGTGGGACAGGACTTTGGGCTCAGCTTAACTTGCTCCTCTGCTCTGGGTTTTGTATGACTTCTATCAAGATGTCAGCAGGGCTGTGTTCTCATCTGGAAGGTTGACTGGGGAGGAATCCATTACCAAACTCGCTCAGGTTTGGGCAGAATGCATTTCCGTGAGGCTGTATGACTGAGGCCTGCAGGTCCTACAGGCTGCCTGTACTTTGTGCCGCCTGGGCCTCTTCTTAGGCAGTTCACTGCTTATTTAAGACAAGCAGAAGAGTGAGAATGGAGCTGTTTAACATTCTCTAGGCTCTGGTCTCGGAGAAGGCAACGACACCCCACTCCAGTACTCTTTCCTGCAAAATCCCATGGACAGAGGAGCCTGGTAGATTGCAGTCCATGAGGTCGCTAAGAGTCAGACATGACTGAGTGACTTCACTTTCACTTTCACTTTTCTCTTTCATGCGTTGGAGAAGGAAATGGCCACCGACTCCAGTGTTCTTGCCTGGAGAATCCCAGGGATGGGGGAGCCTGGTAGGAGTTTGTCTACGGTTGCACAGAGTCGGACACGACTGAAGCGACTTAGCAGCAGCAGCAGCAGGCTTTGGTCTGGAGAAGGCAACCCACTCCAGTACTCTTGCCTGGAGAATCCCATAGATGGAGGAGCCTGGTAGGCTGTGGTCCATGGAGTTGCAAAGAGTCTGACATGACTGAGCGACTTCGCTTTCACTTTTCACTTTCACGCATTGGAGAAGGAAATGGCAACCCACTCCAGTGTTCTTGCCTGGAGAATCCCAGGGACTGTGGAGCCTGGTGGGCTGCCGTCTATGGTGTCACACACAGTCGGACATGACTGAAGCGACTTAGCAGCAGCAGCAGCAGCAGACTCTGGTCTTAATACACTTATGGGGAGATTACTACTTATCAGAAGGCCGCATCAACGAGAGAGAACTTAGTTTTCCTGCAGCCATCCTAAGACCAAAAATTATAGATTCCTGCACTGTGGTCATCTCTGCATCATTTTCCTACATATTCTGGGACTCAGAGAAGGGCTTGCATCATTTCCTGCAGAACGTTTCAGTTGAAGACTTTACATTTTTAATCTTTTACCTCCTGAGATGAAGAGTTCCCCAGGACTTGAGACTTACAACATCTGTAAAGGTGTATTCTAGCCCCCCTTCTTCTTTATTATTGAATCTCCACACCCATTCCCAGTTATTTCATCCATTCCAAGGCCTTAAAGACAATCTGCATGCCAAAGATTGTGGGACTGGCGCACAATTAAGAGCGCCTCGCCTTCCCGCGACTGGTGCACTAAGAGCGCCCCGCCGGCTGCGCCGTGCGCTAAGAGCGTGAGACCGAGAGGAGCAACCCCACCACCGAGGAAGGACAGCGGTGAGGGCCAGCACACTAAGCACGGCCAAGAAGAGCTACCCCACGACCGAGGTCAGGAAGGGCGGCGGTGAGGAGAGACCCCTCATCCAAGGTAAGATGAGATGGCTGTGCTTCGCTGGCCGGGAGCAGCCTGGAGCAGCCAGGACGAGATACCCCACGCCCAAGGTAAGAGAAACCCAAGTAATACAGTAGGCCTTGAAAGAGGGCAGATCAGATCAGATCAGTCGCTCAGTCGTGTCCGACTCTTTGCGACCCCATGAACCGCAGCACGCCAGGCCTCCCTGTCCATCACCAGCTCCCGGAGGTCACTCAGACTTGCATCCATCGAGTCAGTGATGCCATCCAGCCATGTCATCCTCTGTTATCCCCTTCTCCTCCTGCCCTCAATCCCTCCCAGCATCAGAGTCTTCTCCAATGAGTCAACTCTTCGCATGAGGTGGCCAAAATACTGGAGTTTCAGCTTTAGCATCATTCCCTCCAAAGAAATTCCAGGACTGATCTCCTTCAGAATGGACTGGTTGGATCTTCTTGCAGTCCAAGGGACTCTCAAGAGTCTTCTCCAACACCACAGTTCAAAAACATCAATTCTTCGGCGTTCAGTTCTTCTCTCCTCTCTCCTCCTCTCCCCGTTTTTTTGTTCCTTCGCTTTCCTCAGTCCAGGGACTCTCAGTCTTCTCCAACACCACAGTCACTCTTCCCGCCCCCCCCCCACATCCATACATGACCACAGGAAAGACCATAGCCTTGACTAGGCGAACCTTTGTTGGTAAAGTAATGTCTCTGCTTTTGAATATGCTATCTAGGTTGGTCATAACTTTCCTTCCAAGGAGTAAGCGTCTTTTAATTTCATGGCTGCAGTCACCATCTGCAGTGATTTTGGAGCCCAGAAAAACAAAGTCTGACACTGTTTCCACTGTTTCCCCATCTATTTCCCATGCAGCGATGGGACCAGATGCCATGATCTTCATTTTCTGAATGTTGAGCTTTAAGCCAACCTTTTCACTCTCCACTTTCACTTTCATCAAGAGGCTTTTTAGCCCCTCTTCACTTTCTGCCATAAGGGTGGTGTCATCTGCATATCTGAGGTTATTGATATTTCTCCCAGCAATCTTGATTCCAACTTGTGTTTCTTCCAGTCCAGCATTTCTCATGATGTACTCTGCATACAAGTTAAATAAACATGGTGACAATATGCAGCCTTGACGTACTCCTTTTCCTATTTGGAACCAGTCTGTTGTTCCATGACCAGTTCTAACTGTTGCTTCCTGACCTGCATACAGATTTCTTAAGAGGCAGATCAGGTGGTCTGGTATTCCCATCTCTTTCAGAATTTTCCATAGTTTATTGTGATCCACACAGTCAAAGGCTTTGGCATAGTCAATAAAGCAGAAATAGATGTTTTTCTGGAACTCTCTTGCTTTTTCCATGATCCAGCGGATGTTGGCAATTTGATCTCTGGTTCCTCTGCCTTTTCTAAAACCAGCTTGAATATCAGGAAGTTCACGGTTCACATATTGCTGAAGCCTGGCTTGGAGAATTTTGAGCATTACTTTACTAGCGTGTGAGATGAGTGCAATCCAAGGAGTAAGCGTCTTTTAATTTCATGGCTGCAGTCACCATCTGCAGTGATTTTGGAGCCCAGAAAAAAAAAGTCTGACATTGTTTCCACTGTTTCCCCATCTATTTCCCATGTAGTGATGGGACCAGATGCCATGATCTTCGTTTTCTGAATGTTGAGCTTTAAGCCAACCTTTTCACTCTCCACTTTCACTTTCATCAAGAGGCTTTTTAGCCCCTCTTCACTTTCTGCCATAAGAGTCGTGTTATCTGCATATCTGAGGTTATTGATATTTCTCCCAGCAATCTTGATTCCAGCTTGTGTTTCTTCCAGTCCAGCATTTCTCATGATGTACTCTGCATATAAGTTAAATAAACATGGTGACAATATGCAGCTTTGACGTACTCCTTTTCCTATTTGGAACCAATCGGTTGTTCCATGACCAGTTCTAACTGTTGCTTCCTGACCTGCATACAGATTTCTCAAGAGGCAGATCAGGTGGTCTGGTATTCCCATCTCTTTCAGAATTTTCCATAGTTTATTGTGATCTACACAGTCAAAGGCTTTGGCATAGTCAATAAAGCAGAAATAGATGTTTTTCTGGAACTCTCTTGCTTTTTCCATGATCCAGCGGATGTTGGCAATTTGATCTCTGGTTCCTCTGCCTTTTCTAAAACCAGCTTGAACATCAGGAAGTTCACGGTTCACATATTGCTGAAGCCTGGCTTGGAGAATTTTGAGCATTACTTTACTAGCGTGTGCTTTGCAGCCAAAGATGGAGAAGCTCTATACAATCAGCAAAAACAAGACCAGGAGCTGACTGTGGCTCGGACCATGAACTCCTTATTGCCAAATTCAGACTGAAATTGAAGAAAGTAGGGAAAACTACTAGATCATTCAGGTATGACCTAAATCAAATCCCTTATGATTATACAGTGGAAGTGAGAAATAGATTTAAGGGCCTAGATCTGATAGATAGAGTGCCTGATGAACTATGGAATGAGATTCGTGACATTGTACAGGAGACAGGGATCAAGACCATCCCCATGGAAAAGAAATGCAAAAAAGCAAAATGGCTGTCTGGGGAGGCCTTACAAATAGCTGTGAAAAGAAGAGAAGCGAAAAGCAAAGGAGAAAAGGAAAGATATAAACATCTAAATGCAGAGTTCCAAAGAATACCAAGAAGAGATAAGAAAGCCTTCTTCAGTGATCAATGCAAAGAAATAGAGGAAACAACAGAATGGGAAAGACTAGGGATCTCGTCAAGAAAATCAGAGATACCAAAGGAACATTTCATGCAAAGATGGGCACGATAAAGGACAGAGATGGTGTGGACCTAACAAAAGCAGAAGATATTAAGAAGAGGTGGCAAGAATACACAGAAGAACTGTACAAAAAAGAGCTACAAGACCTAGATAATCATGATGATGTGATCACTGACCCAGAGCCAGATATCTTGGAATGTGAAGTCAAATGGGCCTTAGAAAGCATCACTACGAACAAAGCTAGTGGAGGTGATGGAATTCCAGTGGAGCTATTCCAAGTCCTGAAAGATGATGCTGTGAAAGTGCTGCACTCAATATGCCAGCAAATTTGGAAAACTCAGCAGTGGCCACAAGATTGGAAAAGGTCAGTTTTCATCCCAATCCCAAAGAAAGGCAATGCCAAGGAGTGCTCAAACTACCGAACAATTGCACTCATCTCACACGCTAGTAAAGTAATGCTCAAAATTCTCCAAGCCAGGCTTCAGCAATATGTGAACCGTGAAAGAGGGCATCAGAGGGCAAATACACTAAAACCATTCTCACAGAAAACTAGTCAATCTAATCACACCAGGACCACACCCTTGTCTAACTCAATGAAATTAAGCCATACCCGAGGGGCAACCCGGGATGGGCGGGTCATGGTGGAGAGATATGACAGGGTGTGGTCCGCTGGAGAAGGGAATGGCAAACCACTTCAGTATTCTTGCCTTGAGAACCCCATGAACAGTATGAAAAGGCAAAATGATAGGATACTGAAAGAGAAACTCCCCAGGTCAATAGGGGCCCAATATGCTACTGGAGATCAGTGGAGAAATAACTCCAGAAAGAATGAAGGGATGGAACCAAAGCAAAAAGAATACCCAGCTGTGGATGTGTCTGGTGATAGAAGCAAAGTCCAATGCTGTAAAGAGCAATATTGCATAGGAACCTGGAATGTCAGGTCCATGAATCAAGGCAAATTGGAAGTGGTCAAACAAGAGATGGCAAGAGTGAATGTCGACATTCTAGGAATTAGCGAACTAAAATGGACTGGAATGGGTGAATTTAACTCAGATGACCACTATATCTACTACTGTGGGCAGGAATCCCTCAGAAGAAATGGAGTGGCCATCATGGTCAACAAGAGAGTCCGAAATGCAGTACTTGGATGCAATCTCAAAAATGACAGAATGATCTCTGTTCGTTTTCAAGGCAAACCATTCAGTGTCACAATAATCCAAATCTATGCCCCAACCAGTAATGCCGAAGAAGCTGAAGTTGAACGGTTCTATGAAGACCTACAAGACCTTTTAGAACTAACACCCAAAAAAGATGTCCTTTTCATTATAGGGGACTGGAATGCAAAAGTAGGAAGTCAAGAAACACCTGGAGTAACAGGCAAATTTGGCCTTGGAACACAGAATGAAGCAGGGCAAAGACTAACAGAGTTTTGCCAAGAAAATGCACTGGTCATAGCAAATACCCTCTTCCAACAACACAAGAGAAGACTCTATACATGGACATCACCAGATGGTCAACACCGAAATCAGATCGATTATATTCTTTGCAGCCAAAGATGGAGAAGCTCTATACAATCAGCAAAAACAAGACCAGGAGCTGACTGTGGCTCAGACCATGAGCTCCTTATTGCCAAATTCAGACTGAAATTGAAGAAAGTAGGGAAAACCACTAGACCATTCAGGTATGACCGAAAGCAAATCCCTTATGATTATACAGTAGAAGTGAGAAATAGATTTAAGGGCCTAGATCTGATAGATAGAGTGCCTGATGAACTATGGATTGAGGTTCGTGACATTGTACAGGAGACAGGGATCAAGACCATTCCCATGGAAAAGAAATGCAAAAAAGCAAAATGGCTGTCTGGGGAGGCCTTATAAATAGCTGTGAAAAGAAGAGAAGCGAAAAGCAAAGGAGAAAAGGAAAGATATAAACATCTGAATGCAGAGTTCCAAAGAATAGCGAGAAGAGATAAGAAAGCCTTCTTCAGCGATCAATGCAAAGAAATAGAGGAAAACAAAAGAATGGGAAAGGCTAGGGATCTCTTCAAGAAAATCAGAGATACCAAAGGAACATTTCATGCAAAGATGGGCTTGATAAAGGACAGAAATGGTATGGACCTAACAGAAGCAGAAGATATTAAGAAGAGGTGGCAAGAATACACAGAAGAACTGTACAAAAAAGAGCTTCACGACCCTGATAATCATGATGATGTGATCACTGACCTAGAGCCAAACATCTTGGAATGTGAAGTCAAATGGGCCTTAGAAAGCATCACTACGAACAAAGCTAGCGGAGGTGATGGAATTCCAGTGGAGCTATTCCAAGTCCTGAATGATGATGCTGTGAAAGTGCTGCACTCAATATGCCAGCAAATTTGGAAAACTCAGCAGTGGCCACAAGATTGGAAAAGGTCAGTTTTCATCCCAATCCCAAAGAAAGGCAATGCCAAAGAGTGCTCAAACTACCTCACAATTGCACTCATCTCACACGCTTGTAAAGTAATGCTCAAAATTCTCCAAGCCAGGCTTCAGCAATATGTGAACCGTGAACTTCCTGATGTTCAAGCTGGTTTTAGAAAAGGCAGAGGAACCAGAGATCAAATTGCCAACATCCGCTGGATCATGGAAAAAGCAAGAGAGTTCCAGAAAAACATCTATTTCTGCTTTATTGACTATGCCAAAGCCTTTGACTGTGTAGATCACAATAAACTATGGAAAATTCTGAAAGAGATGGGAATACCAGACCACCTGATCTGCCTCTTGAGAAATCTGTATGCAGGTCAGGAAGCAACAGTTAGAACTGGTCATGGAACAACAGACTGGTTCCAAATAGGAAAAGGAGTACGTCAAGGCTGCATATTGTCACCATGTTTATTTAACTTATATGCAGAGTACATCATGAGAAATGCTGGACTGGAAGAAACACAAGCTGGAATCAAGATTGCTGGGAGAAATATCAATAACCTCAGATATGCAGATGACACCACCCTTATGGCAGAAAGTGAAGAGGGGCTAAAAAGCCTCTTGATGAAAGTGAAAGTGGAGAGTGAAAAGGTTGGCTTAAAGCTCAACATTCAGAAAACAAAGATCATGGCATCTGGTCCCATCACTACATGGGAAATAGATGGGGAAACAGTGGAAACAGTGTCAGACTTTGTTTTTCTGGGCTCCAAAATCACTGCAGATGGTGACTGCAGCCATGAAATTAAAAGACGCTTACTCCTTGGAAGGAAAGTTATGACCAACCTAGATAGCATATTCAAAAGCAGAGACATCACTTTGCCAACAAAGGTTCATCTAGTCAAGGCTATGGTCTTTCCTGTGGTCATGTATGGATGTGAGAGCTGGACTGTGAAGAAGGCTGAGCGCCGAAGAATTGATGTTTTTGAACTGTGGTGTTGGAGAAGACTCTTGAGAGTCCCTTGGACTGCAAGAAGATCCAACCAGTCCATTCTGAAGGAGATCAATCCTGGAATTTCTTTGGAAGGAATGATACTAAAGCTGAAACTCCAGTATTTTGGCCACCTCATGCGAAGAGTTGACTCATTGGAGAAGACTCTGATGCTGGGAGGGATTGAGGGCAGGAGGAGAAGGGGACGACAGAGGATGAGATAGCTGGATGGCATCACTGACTTGATGGGTGTGAGTCTGAGTGACCTCCGGGAGCTGGTGATAGACAGGGAGGCCTGGCGTGCTGCGGTTCATGGGGTCGCAAAGAGTCGGACACGACTGAGTGACTGATCTGATCTGATCTAACTAAAGCCCAGAGTTCTCTTTCCATATCCAATCCTGCATTATAATTGCAATTATATTGTAATTGATTACATTACAATCAATGTACATTGATTACATTACAATCAACCCCCAATATTTTACTAAGATATAGTGCAGCTATCTTTATCTGAATAGTTAAAAATTGATTCATCTCCATTCTCTCTACTCACTCACTCCCACTCATCCTTGCCTGATTCTCTTCTTCTCTCATTAAATAGCAGCATCACCCACTCAGTGACTCAGGTCACCAGTGTGGGACTCCTATGCTCTTTCCTCTCCCTCACCATTTACAAATTATCATATACTAACTATTCCATGGGCTTCCCTTGCAGCTCAGCTGGTAAAGAATCTGCCTGCAATGCGGGAGACCTGGGTTTGATCCCTGGGTTGGGAAGATCCCCTGGAGAAGGGAAAGGCTAACACTCCAGTATTCTGCCTACCAATATTTAAAATTAATACCCCTGAGCCCATCACTCAAATTAAGAAATATGTTACTATTACTTTCTGATGGATTTAACTTTGTACTTGCCTGAAGAACATTCTACGTCCTGTGCATTCCTCCAGAGCTAATTTCTATTCCAAACTTTATATTAATCATTGCCTTGTTCTTTTTTAGAGGCATCCTCTAACAAAATAATAATTTTATTTGTCTGGTTTTGAACACTATAAAAACAATATTCTAACACATGCTTTCTTCAATAGCCTGCTTTTTTCACTATTCCTTGAGATCTCTCCACAGTGTTGCGTGTAGGGATAGTTAAGCTGGAATCTGTATACATTTTGTAAATATATAACAATTTATTTATATGTTTACTTAACAATGGTCATTTGTGTCTAAATTTTTCTTTTACTATTATAATGCTATAATAGTAATCTATTATATAGATTACTATATTTATTACAGGATATATATATGTGTATATATAGTAATGTGTTACTATATTATATAACAGGAATGTTATTAAAAAGTCCATATCTAGAAGTAGAACTTCTGGATTGTAATACATGCAAATTTCCAAGTTTAATAGTTAATGCCAAATTATTTTGTGGTGTATAGATAAAAATTTAAACTTCCTCATGAAGTGTTTTAAGGGTTCCTGTTGCTTTGTATCCTGACCAAGGTTTGATTTTTAAAGATATTTATTTTTGTCAGTTTGGTAGGTGTAAAACAGCATTTCACTGTGGTTTAATTTTCATTTTTCCAAAATTTAATGTAGGTGGATATATTTCAGTTTATTTGGGGCTCTTCTGTGAAATTTATGTTTGCTTTTTTGTCCATTTTTCTATTAGGTTGTTGCCATTTCTTAGTGAATTTTATACCAAACTTCTTTATACTGTATATGTGTGACGTTATTTTTCAGTTATTCTCTCAGTTGGTGGCTTTTAAAAAATTTATTTGTAAGCAACAGAATTTTTCCCCCTTTGGTCAACAGAAGTCCTTGATTTTAATGTAAATTAAGTAATTATTAATTTCTACATTAAGTGATTTTGTATCTGACTCAATTCACTCCCCAAAACTCATGAAGATATCCTATAATTTCTCATAAAAATTCAAAATGTTCAGCTTTTGAGTTTTAATCCACATAGGACTAGTATTTGTGTATGATGTGACATGTGTGATGTAAGAGATACATTCTTTTTTTAATACAGTTAAAAATTCATTCAGTTACCATTGATTGCACAATTTCCTGTTTTAGATCCTGTTTCTATAGATTGGTGGTTCTGTTTCTTGGCTCTCTTCTGTTGTATATTTTCTATCTTTGAGGCAAAAATCACACTCTTAAATGCTATAGCTTTATCATAAGTCTGGATATCTAGAAGAGCAAGTTCACTTAGATTTGCTTAAAGAATGTTATGACCATATTTTTCTCTTTCCTCTCTCTCTCTCTCTCTATATATATATATATATAATTTTAATTGCCATAATCTATGAAGAATCCTATTGAGATTTTGATCAGATTTGTGTTGAAGGTTTAAATATATTTGCAAAGAATTGACAACTTTACTGACCCTCCATATTCTTAAATATGGTATGCTGCTGCTGCTGCTGCTGCTAAGTCGCTTCAGTCGTGTCCGACTCTGTGCGACCCCATAGACGGAAGCTCACCAGGCTCCCCTGTCCCTGGGATTCTCCATGCAAGAACACTGGAGTGGGTTGCCATCTCCTTCTCCAATGCATGAAAGTGAAAAGTGAAAGTGAAGTCGCTCAGTCGTGTCCGACTCTTAGCGACCCCATGGACTGGAGCCTACCAGGATCCTCCGTCCATGGGATTTTCCAGGCAAAAGTACTGGGGTGGGGTGCCATCGCCTTCCCCTAAATATGGTATACTTTATAATAACTTGCTAAATTCTTATTAATTCTAGTAATCAGTCTTTTGAGTGTTTCTTACAGATAATGTCATCTATTTCTTCCTTTCCAATACATAAAACTTTTATTTACTCATTTTTGTTTGATGGGGAGCTCCAGAACCTCTATTATACAGGGAATGGAAGCAGTGATGACTGCAGAAAATAACCTGCCAATGTTATTTTGTCATTGTTTCTCCCACAATTCAACCCCTGGCTTTCTCACGACTCTAGCTCCATTTTCTACTTTGTTAATTTCTGATCTTAACTTATTATATCCTTCCTTCTACATCTTTTTTGTACTTCATTTTTTTTTTTTTTTTTTGGCCATGCTGCATGGCTTGTAAGAGTTTAGTTTCCCAACCAGGGATTGTACCTGCGCCTTAATCAGTGGTTTGCCAGGTGATTCTAACTTTATCATTTTTTATGCTTTTTGCTAACTTAAGTTTGATAAGTAATCAATTTTCAACCTTTATTCCAAGATAGATATTAATGCTATAATTTCCTTTTGAGAATTTTTTTTGCATCCCACAAAGATTTGAAATATCCCTTATTATTGGTCTTTAAATATTTTCTATTACAAAATCTGCCTTGACCTATTAGTTATATCATATATGACTTTAGATTTTTTAAAACGTTATTTTGGTTTTTGTTAATTTCTAAGTATATTTAAATCTTACCTATTTAGATGTTAAGTAATTGACTATTAAGAAATTCTGGTCAGTGCACATTCTTTGGAATTTTTCAAGACTTTCTTTGTGAAACAACTTATTTACATGTGCTTTACACATATGTTTTACTTTTAAAACAAAGTCTAATCACATTGTTAGAATCTTTTATAATCTTACACTTTTATCTTGATCTAATAATTTTTAAGGGGATTGTGATAAAATATCTCATTGTGATGTCAGACTTTCACTTCATATATTCTGAAGCTATATTAAAAAGCATTTTATAAGTTTTAAAGTTATTGTATATTTCTGGTGAAACATTTATCATTATATTGTAACCGTCTTCATCTCTAGTAATAGAATTTTTGCCTTAAAAACTACTTGTCCGACATAAATATTGTATGGCATTGTTTTCTAGAGCATCCTTGTCTTAAACTAGCTCTTTATGAATCCAGGCTCCATGCAGAGGTCATTGAGAAGTGAGTACAGAGCGAGGCTTTGTCTTTTGTCTATTGTCCCCCATACGGTCCAGTCATGAAAGCCTGAATGCTTTCATGAAAGCATTTTAGTTTTCTTGTCTTCCATATCGTCATTAAATATCTTTTAAAAACACCCAGTTCCCATCGTTCCCACTGCCACTGACTTCAGTTAGGCCCTCACTGGTCTTTCTGCATTTGCCCTTCCAACCATTTCTACCGCAGCCTGAGAATCTTTAATATGGTCCATGAAGCCTGATGTCTGATGACTACTTCTTTGTCCATATTTTTGCCTCATATGAACCCTTCCCCAACTCCAAAACACTTGACTCTGCGATAAAAGTTGCTACCTACCTTTATGGAGGAATTTTTAATGTATACTTTGCTATAAACATGATCTTACCTGGTCCTTGCAAAAACTGTATTCATTCTTATTATCCCCTTTTTATAGTGAGAAGTAGAGAGGGTAAGTGACTTAACAAAAGTCACACAGCTATTAATTGGAAAACTTGAGTTTCATCCTATGTCTGCTTGACTTCAAAGAACCTATGTATTTTCTGATCCTACTATAGTTCCTTTTCTCATTTCTGAGCTTTTGTTCCTTGTCCAAGAATTCATCGCTCCCTTCTCTCTTGTCATAACTTTTTTATCCTTGAGGTCTTACTTGCTCAAGTGCCCTCTTTAATGTGCCTTTTTACGCTGCCATGATTTCTCAGCTTCTTTACTCTTCTGCATTTCCCTTTAGATGCTAAGCTGTGTAACAGTAGAGATGAAATCTACTTTGTTCTCAGTGCCATCTTTAGTATCATGATACATACTTTCTGAAAAATCTCTCATATACTGGTTCCAAAAATTCTGATGTGATTTAAGGGATTTTGTTTCACGGTAAATCAAAACATGGGGAATTTTTTTGTTTTTCATTTCAAAAGAACTGGTCAGTAGTTCCCAGGTCAAAGAGAGTACTGATTTGATTTACTGTTTTCAGTATAAAGGTCCTTCTCATGGTCGAAATTGTATAAATATAAAAGTGGAAGTTATATTTTAAGAGCGAGCCCCTTAATGAATCCATAAAATGATTGTTTAATTGCATGTTGAGCAAGATTTTCAAACTTTGTAATACTGTGAGAGAAATGTGAGTTCCATAAAATGAAAATCTAAGCATTGTACTCCACTTTTGAATCTCCATAAGATCTATATATTTCTGTCTGCACTCTTAAGAATTTAGATAAATGTTGTTGATGCATTCTAATTGTTTCTATGAGAAAAAAATATGTATTTTCATCAGGAAAAAAGTACCAATATTTGTTCATCCCTTTTAGGCATTAATACTTTATTTTACATTTTATTTTGAATTATTTTCATCAGACTATTTACTTGTTCCCATGTGATATATGTAATAAGAGATGGAATTTACCTTCAGAATTTAAGAAATTATTTTTGAAAACCAGTTAAACTAGTATAACTAATGAAAAATTCATTTTCATTGTAGTAAATTTGAGGATATATATATTTTTTCAGACCCAACATTCACTTCTAATTGTATATCCTACCAAAAGACATGGTTAGATATACTAGGATAGATATGCACAAATGCCATAGCATCCTTATTCATGATAACCAAAAACTATAACTAATCAAAATGTTCATCACCAATGGAATGGAAAAGTAAATTAAGGTGTAGATGATTGACAGCAATTAAAATAAATGAATTACAGATATCTAAAATCATGGAAAAATCTTAATTAAAAGCCTAATATTAACCGAAAGAAATCACACCAAAGAAATATATACTATAGGATTTCATTTAAAGTTCACACAGGCAAAACTGAATTACTTAGTGATATGTTTTCAGGTGATAAAACTATAAAGAAAAGCAACAAAGTTATTACCATAAATGTTTGGACAGTGATTTCTTTGAGTGACAGGGGCTGGGTTACAAGTGGATAGGTTATTTGCATAGTTCTAATTTGTAATGTGTTGGTGGTTACATAAATATTTGTTTTGTTATAATTCATTAAATTGTGCACTTATGCTTTTATATGTTTTCTTAAATTTGCATATTTCATAATTAAAGGAGGACAGGACAACAGGAAAATTTCATTTCTGTTGAAGTCTGGAATATTACTGAAAGATGAACTTATCAGGCTCTATAGCACATTAGTCTATACTCACTGCTCAGGGAGGAAATTACTTCATTGAGGAAAAAGAAGATAAAGTTTGTTGTGGTTAAGGAAGAGTCAACTGTTATCATTATCAAGATGTGTAAAACACTCATTTTATATTTACAGCAATAAGCTAGGTTGAGCCAGTCAAAACTATTTTGAATAGTGACTGATTTCACAAAGTAAGGCTGTAGAATAGAACTTCATTTTTACACAAAGTTAACATGGCTATTCATTTTAATGCCTGATATTCTTTTTATTATTGTGTTCTAAGAAAATTCATAATTTCATCAAGTAACTAATAGAAACAGTTTTGACATCCTTATCTCATCAGCCATTCGGTGTATAGAAAAAGTTGTAAAAGAGTCACAAACACATATGAATGAACTGGTGAGAATTTTGTAATGCTTCTTGCTTTTCTGAAGTATTTAAGAGCAAATCTAATAATTCATTAAAGAAATATTAATTGGCCAGCAAGTGTGTTGTAACTCACAATGCTTGAGCTAGGAATATAAATATAAAGATGATATGCCTTTTGTTCTTAACTTGCTTAAAATATTTGTTTCTAATGGGTTAGAAGTTTGAAATTTTGTATTTTAGCTGTGGTTCATTCAACTGTTTCAATTAAGAGACGTATATTGTCAGCTCCATTTAATTGTTTCCTCTGGCCATGTGAAGTATAACTTCCTTACTCAATTACAGATGTTCTGAAATTTTGGAATCCTTTAATTTACCTTAATCAGATTGAGCATAATGCTTTTAGAAAAGAAAAAACAAAAGTTCACGTATCTGAGAAATATTTAGGAAGTCCAGCTAAAAGAATGAAGGAAGGAGATGGTCCGTTCAGTTTGGGATATGCCGCCTTTCAGATGGCCATGGGACATCCAAGCAGAAGAGTCAAGAAGTTAATTTGGCACAGACCAACACAATTCTGTACAGCAATTATCCTTCGATGACAAAAATAAATTTATACATTTAAATAAAAAAATAGACAGATTATAAAAAATGAAAGTTCTTGAGGATTTATTCCTTGGAGTGGATTCTTTCATACAGAGATGGTAATCGAAGCACATAGATGGTAATTAAAGCTATAAATGATGCTACTCCAAAGATTGTATACAGGACGTGGCAAGAGACAACCTGAAGACACTGCTGTTGAAGGAAATGACTATGAAATAGAAAGAAAGACAAAGAAAATGACAGAGTGTGGTATCATTAAAGCAAGGAGACTGTGTTTAAAGAGGAGAAATTAGTCACCAGTACTAAGCCCTATAAGTAAAATAAGGGATTAGAAACTCATTAGGGATTTAGAAACAAAGCATTTAACAACAGTTTCAGGAAATTCTTGGGGGTGGTTTCCAGATTGTAATGGGTTGGGGAATGCACAGAGAATGAGGCAAGGGGGAAACACTTTTTAAAGAAGTTTTCCTGTGAAAGGGGAAAATAGAACAATACCTAAAGAGTGACTTGAGGACAAGGGTATTGAGTTGTTTTTAAAGGTGGAGAGACTTAGGTATATCCACCTTTGCTTGTAGTATTTGGACGATGGATTCTGTTTTCTTGTGCTGTGTTAGTCGTTCAGTTGTATCCGACTCTTTGCGACCCCATGCCTGTTTCCTTTGTGAAGAGATAATAAACTGGAGGTAAAAAGATAGCTAACATAAAGGAGAATAGAGGTGATAACCATCTATTTGAGTAATGGGAAAGAGATGTGGGGAACTAAGGAAGAATTTATCTCATCGTGAGTGGGGAGTTGGTTTTTGTTTTTTCCAGTAAGGTATAATATAGAAGGAAATTTTGGCAAGGAAAAAGTGGCTTCCCTGGTGGCTCAGAGGGTAAGGAATCTGCCTGTAATGTGGAAGGGAGACCCAGGTTTGATCCCTGAGTCAGGAAGATCCCCTGGAAAAGGGCATTGGCAATCCACTCCAGTGTTCTTGCCTGGAGAATTCCATGGACAGAGGAGCGGGGTGGGCTACAGTCTGTGGGGGGTCTCAAAAAGAGTCAGACACAGCTGAGTAACTAACACCTGAGGTAAAAAGAGAGGTCAGAGCGATAGGCCAGGGAGACTAAGTTAGTCAGGATTTAGATTGGGAATGATAGAGACATACAGTTTTGAGGGATAAGGGACTAAAGATCTTGATCAACATGGAGAATGAGGAGGCCTGAATGAGAACTCCAAGGCTAAGAATTTGTCAGAGGAAGGAATTTAAGATTTTAGAGATGGACCAGAAAATAATAAGTTCCAAGTGTGTACAAGGCAACTGATAGCCAAGAGGGAACATAAGCAGACCCATCATACTGGCCTGTATTTCCCTCAGTCTCCCATATTGGTTTAATACACTTGTATCTCCAAATATCTGTTGTTCCCTTTTACATTTACCTACAGTACACAATTATTTCTTTATCTTTCTGTTCAAAAATCTACCTTAATTTTATGAGTCAACTGAAGACCAACGTCACTCAAGCCCTTCCTCATTACCTCAGCCCCCTGGGATTACTTCTTATATCCTGTTACGAATGCACAACATTCAGTGCGTTTCCCTCAGTGGTCCACATGAGTTAGCAGGGTGTGCTACAAACGTGCCATGTCCTGCTAGCCCTTTTGCTCTGATCACTACTTTTTGTTCATGCCTGTGCCTGCCTGGGAAGCCTTTCCTTCTCTGTCAAGCTCTATCAGCTCTCTGAGCTAGATACCCTCCCCTGTGGTCTTATCACTCTCTATACATACATCTATTTCAGCACTGCTGCCTTGGGCCCACATGAAACGTTTTACATTTTATTCCTTACAAGCCTGTACATTTCTTGAAACAGCTTTTGCATTTTATTCCAGTGCCAAGAACTATGCCTGGTATAGACCAGATGTTCAGTGTATGTTTGAGGAGGAGGAGGTGAACTTCAAAGAAGCCTTGCTCAGTCACTTAGTGGCTATCTGATCTACACATGTTACATTCATTCCCCCAGCCTCTGTTGTCTAGAGGAAGAACAAGGACATCTCACAAAGCTGTTGAGGTGTCAGGTGAGATAACTAATGGAGAGGAAGCCTCCAGTCTAGTATCTGCAGATAGAAAACTATAGTGAATACTTCCAACTTAATTTGAGTCTACTTTGTATCCTTCTTGTATTTTTAAATTGACATTTAATATATGTCCTTCTATTCAGATTTTATAAGAATATCTTAACTCATCAACTAGATTTTATTAGTTTCTTGAGGATAGGGATCATATAGTACATTGGTTTGTGTATTTCACATTACCTAGCATATATTATGAATAAGAATAAGTACTCATGAACAATGAACATTAAGCATTACCAAGCAGATGAACTACTTTCATAGATTCTGATGGCCTAGCTCTGAGACAAACAAGATAGGATAATTTAAAACATTCTTTAAAGAGGACAGAGCTACATATAAATGTATCTGTAATCAATGACACAGTTCAGCCTAATCAACCACTACCTGAATGAGGGGTACAAATCATGAATTGAAATTTGTATAAAACATAAGCAGAATGCTTTTTCCCCTAAATGATTATAAGCCAAACTGCATACAGTCTAGTCTCTATTATTTGTGGTTCAGGAAAATTCTAATCAGGGCTACTTACCTTACAAGCAGACATTTCACCACATGAAATGAATGACATCAGATATACAGACGCTTATATAACACCTGAATCATTAAATCTCTTTTCTCTGTGTTCAAAGAAATGTTCTGGATTATATAGGGATAGAATTTAGCTGCACTTTATGCTGAAAATTAAAGCAGACAAAAGCCTTGACATAGATGACCTACATCAAATAGTGTTTTTCTCATATAAATGTGCACAATTTTCATTAAAAAGTGTATTCTTAATTACTTAGTGATTTCTTGGTGAAGATAGCAAAGCCCATTTTATAACTGAATGGTAGAAAGATTTATATATGTCTCATTATACAGAAAGAAGCTGAAGCAAAAAAAGAATTTCACAGAATAACTTAATAGTGAATATATAGAAACATACTTGTTGCTCAGTTCTAGCTATTCAGAAAGAAGACAGGTGTAACCCTCATCAATCAAGTCCATTCCTTTATTCTGGCAATTTAGTATGGTACCGATCAGGAAGTTTTGAATAATACGCATGTCACAACCTCAGAGTGGAGAGCTCATTTGACTTGTCTATTTGTTTGTACATATTTTGAATTTTTTAAAATGACACAATACAACTTGAAAAAGAAACATTTGATTGCAGGAGTTCATATGTACTCTTTAGATGTTTTCATAAACCTTCTTCATCTATATTTTCAGCAATTTTTCTTGGACGTCTAACAAATACCGAAATCAGTTTGCCTCTCCACTTACCCTTTCATAATGTTCGTGACACAATCCTGTGTAATTTGACACCTTGGAACTTTAAACAGACTCAGAATCTTTTGGACCTTCTAGCCATCATCAATTCACATAGTGTGCAGTAAATCCAGCTCAAAATAAACAACACAGATGGAATCGAAGCTTATAGTACAATGTCAGCAGTATCCACAGATTGACAGAGCTAGTTAGGCTGCCAGATGCACAGAATGTTGTTCTATCTACTTGTTCTTTATAACTGGACTTGATGGAGTACATCAGTGTCAAACTCCTTGCTGGTTTCCACACGCACACGCACAGAAACGCACCCGCATAAACACGCACATTCCTGCGCTCTATATCAACGGCGCCATCTGCTCTCAGCTTTACATGTGGTAGCTAACTAACTATCCTACTGTGCCTGGGTCTCACCGACTGCTTTCCCTGGAAACAAATGACAACAGTTTTTATCTTGTGCCCTCCTTGGCATTATAAAATAAGGCTCTTAACATTTCCATACGCATATATTTTACATGCATTTTTAAAATTCTGTTCTCCGTTTTATTTACTGATTCCCTAGAGAATGGCAATATCTCTTTTTATATCTCCCCCAAATTGAGATCTTCCTATGGAACTTCACATTCCAAGATTGTTTTTTCTAACTAAGATTTACATAAAAGCAATATATATATATATATATATATATATATATATATATATGCACCACAGGCCCTGGGATCACTTTGCTCTTTCCACACTTTTGAAGGGTGCTGTATCCTGCTTGCCAAATAGGGATGTAAAAAATTGGGGGGTTCAACAGATATTCACTGAGGCAAGACATTCATTTCCTTTTCACTATCCTTCTATAAAATTCCACTGGCAAAAATGACCATGCTGGGAATGTTAAGATGAGGGAATTGTACAAATAAATATTTTCATACACAAGTATCTTGCCTGCATCTGAAAGCTCATGATAAAGAAATTCGTTCCCAAACGCAGAAATTTTTGCCTTGACCTCTTTGCCCTCTCTTATGAGATCTAGACATGTACTAACAAAAAAGGGATAATCACTTTTTTAAACTGATAAAATTCAATTGTAATGTCTTTTCAAAGCAATATATTCATATAACTAGGAATATGAAATGTCATAAGAAGGTGTACAAAATAAAATGACAGAAAGATGACTGAGGTTTGGGCCATACCAAACATCTATTCCTGACCTATTTCCACGTCTGGCACCTGTCTTTATGACAGTCTCTCCAGAAGATCTACAGAAATTATACTTACCTTCTGGTAACTAGGTAACATAATCTCCTGGAGGCTAGCTAATTGCAGCCCACGATAACCTCACATACAGTAACTGTTAAATTTTTCATTTCTTTCAAATTATTATGGATCAGTGGAGAGGGTATTGATTTGATTCATTAACGGATTCCCAGTCTGTTCCAAGGTTAATGATTACATGTATCTCAATTACATCCTTAACAGGTTATACCGTATGATTTGTTTTAACTGCTTTGTACATTGTGTATCTTCCTCAGCTGAAAGGCTTCTTAGCACTTCATGATTTAACAAATCTTTCTCCTCCTCTCCCTAAAACAATGAACCTGCTTTGACAGAACATAGCAAAGCAGGGCAAAAATAAATTATAAAAGCTTTTCGCAGGATTCTCCAAGAACCATACATAACAGTTTATTTTAGTCAGGTAAATAGTCCGTAATTCATTCATGTTTAAAATATTTATAAATATAAGAGCAGGGAGGGGGTCAGTCTTTTTTATTTGGTATTTTATACCACTTTTCTTATGTAGGAAGCACTTTTTAAACTTTGATCTTTAGAATATACACATAGTGCAATTTTATATTAGAGAAGTAGAAGTAAAACAAATATTTTTAAAATCACCTGTAATTCCTCCAGCAAAATTCAGACACATTTTAACGGCTTTGAAAAACAAAAACAAAATAATTCAGAATATAACATTCAGATGACACTCTTTAGGATGACAGTAAGGTAAACAGCTTACAGGTGCACTCACACACTGGCCATGGAGCCAGGAGAACAGAGAGAGGCACTGGGCAGGGGTTCCTAGGGCAAAGAACCCACATCTCTCAATTAGAGGACAACATAGGGATTTTGACAAGAAAGAAGACAACTGTTTATTCTAGTCCTTCTATTTCCTTTTTATCCGCTTTCTACTGCCTGCAACCGTATTTGCCCCTATATGTTTAAGCCAAGCAAACAAACCTCCTGCATCCTGAACTAAAATCGTTGAATCATGGGACAGTCTATCTAATCTTGCCTTCTCTTGGTGAGAAAGCTCTGCTTCCTGCACATAGTACTGTTGAGTCCAGAGCAGGAATTATATCTTAAAGAATCTTATCACTTTTACAATCCACTTGTATTCGAAACAATCAAAGCACCCGAGTCCTCTCCTTTCTGGAACCCCCAAGGTTCTGACAGAGTCTGGGGACTCAGAAGCCAAATGGGAATCATCAGGAGGAGAGACTTCAGTTATACAATCCATTAAATAAAACAATAGAGCCTGCAGCTGAGCTATTAAAAAGAGTAGAGCAATTTTTATTTCAATGGCTACATTTTATTTCCTCTTCTGAGTGACTGTTAACAAAGGGCCGCTGAAAGGACTGGATAAAAAGCAGGCGTCAGATGCAGGATCCATGAGTTAAACAACATTATTAGATACAATTTCATAAAATCTAGTTGCTTTTTTGCTACTAGAAATCATGTCCTTTTGTCAACTTGTGGTCACATCAGCACTTCTGCTGATATAATTTGCTCCAGCTGCAGAGCAGAGCTGGCCTGCAAATCAAGAACCAGAATGAGGACAGGCAGGAATAACTCAATGGCTTGGATAATGTGCAAATCACTACACTTCTCGCTATTAGTCTACTTTTTTTTTTTTTTTTTTTCAGAATATTTGGAAGAGGAAAGATTTATCTTTAGCAAAGCAGCCAATCAGCCACCCTCTTAAGAACTGGTTTGTCTGGTTATCTTCTGAAGCCTAACCCTCTTTGCAGTGATGCTCTGTAATCATGACATTATGTATTAAAAAAAAAAAACAAAACACTTAACTTTCTTTACCCACCATAAACTGGCAGTCTGAACACCTAATGTCAAACAGCTGCTGGTTTTATTCACCTCCCCCATAAAAGTGTTCCTTAGATTTAAAAATATTCCTGAGTAGTTCTGTTAATCATTTTTACATTTCGAGTGCTTCTATCTGGCCTGGGATGTACAGGTACAAAATAATACACATTCTAATGTCAACAAATTGCTGTAAATGCCTCGATTCTAGACACAAAAGATCCAGTCAAAAATGAAATAAAATGCTACTTATTGATTTTGGCATAAGTAAAAATGTTAGGGTCTTAACTAGTCATTCAGCATTGAACTTCAGACAGCTCTGTTGGCTTGATTAGAAAATCTATGGATTTACATTGAAATCAATTACAATTGGATCCTAACTGTTTCAAATTCAGCTATAATTGAATGCTCAACAATCACTCGTACGAAAGAAAGAGTTTCTAAATAAAAGCACAACCCAAGTACTCTTGCTATCTGAGGAAATCATTACATATGGTGAGCAAATAAGAGAGAATAAACAATAGCGTATACAGCTGGAACAGCTGAATCAGTGTCCGTAATAGCAAGAACAGCTTACCAAGCATACAAAGGCAGCACTGGTCTGCTGTTCACCAGGGCAAGTGAGCTGAGAGTCTCAGTTCACGGGATGGCAACCTTTGAGGGCCAGGTACAATACTATTTGCAAACTCGTCATGTAACCTGTCACTTCTGAAAATTCATTATTGCAGCAAGTACCCAAATCCAAAGCTTGGGTGGGAATATTTTCTCTCTTTCTTTGTTAACTGACCTGAGAAATCTGATGGCTACTGAACATGCTTTGAGGTACCATAGTTGGAGAGAGGACAGAGAGCAGTGATGTGCCGTGTACCTGCGGTCCCGAACCTGTTTTCCTTTCGGCAGAACTGCACAGTGACATGCACAGCAGTTCCATGCTTTTTTATCTTCTTCTCTTATAATGCTGCAGAGGTGTATTCATCAAAATCCAGGGCCCTGATTACTCCTTAAATTAGAATGGAAGCAAGAACACTTTCTGAAATGTATGTGGGTGATTTTTTTCTCCATCCTGAAAGTTTTAGCAGCTTTCCCCTGCTAGGTGCAGGCCTAGCTCTAGCCTGGAAAAACAGATTTTAATGCCTGGTTGGAATCAATGAGAGCCGATTCTTCACATTTTTCAGGTGTATAGTATGTACGTTTATTGTTGGTCCCTTCTGAGAAGGTGGAAAATTATGGTATATTTAAAATAGAATTATATTCTATTATGATGAAAAAGTGTGTTAGTTTCTCAGTTGTGCTGACTCTTTGTGATCCCATGGACTGTAGCCCACCAGGCTCCTCTGTCCATGACAATCTCCAGGCTAGAATACTGGAGTGGGTTACCATTCCCTTCTCCAGGGGATCTTCCTGACCCAGGGATTGAACCTGGGTCTTCTGCACTGCAGTCAGATTCTTTACCATCTGAGCCACCAGGTGACTATATTCGATTATGATATTGACTAACCAGTCTGCATTATTCATTATGTCAGGCAATTTTCTTTCCTCGAATAAAGGAGAAACAAAGTGAATGAATTGCAAGGCTTTTTATCCCTCTGGGAAAATAAAAACACCAGATAACAAAAGAAAAATGTTCGGCAAAATGAACTTTGATATCTCTATCACACTATTTCAACCCTGCCCTCACCTGACATCCTTACAGGTGGGGCTTGTATAAAAGACAGGGCAAGGAGGGGAGCCTGAAATCTGTGAGGGGGCTCTTTAATGAGAAGCAGCTCTTGTATGGTTCTATGTTTGTTCTAGCCCAGAACAAGTCCTTCTTTTATCATCATTAACCCATAAACTGGTTGTAGTAGTGAGTAAAATGTATGGGCACTTTTTAAATGATGGTGCACACAGTCGTACTTAAGGCCGCCAAATTGCGACCTCCTTGTCAGATCATAGATGCTCATCTGGTATCCTGAACTGATGCCTAGACAGGGAACAGTAACAATTTTAAAAAGTGTTTCTGATGTTTTCTTTCATTTTTCAAAAGGGAAAGCATAATTTACTCTATCCACATTGAAGTTAGAAAGAAGCTGTTCTTTCTTAAACTTCTCTTTCTATATCCTCTGAATTGCTGGTATTTTGGAAGTCACAAATCAGGCAGAATAATATATGTGGCTTTGAAAGTCTACTGGATCAGTCTAATAATTTGCTTAACAATCGGGTTTCAAAAATATTGTACTTGGAAGTTGCATCACCCCACAAATACACAGAGAATCTCTTTGAGCACTGAAATATACTGTTACTTGGGTCTGCTTCATGAGGTGTTAGTCTAGCATGGGGAAGATAAGTTTAAAGTATTTCCATCTTACTGGATTCAAAGTATCATAGTTCAAATAGTAATATCCAACACCTTACCTGCTTGTATGCTATTTTGCCAGTTGCTTTTGCTGGCAGTTGGCCCCCCTTATAAAAGATAAAGATTTCTACAGCAACAAAATCTCTGTATAAATTTTAGTTTTCCTGAATTTTCTTCCCAGTCCCTGTATGTTATATTCGATTTATGTCTATAAGCACTAGATGATGAGAGAGGGAAAACCACACTGGAATGTTCTGAGGGTTAACAGAGAGTCAATCTTAATGTATCATCAGACTATTGAGGCAAATTTAATTGCAGAAGTAAATCTAAATGGACAAAAAACAAAAGAAGAAGAGGTAGGAGAAAGAAAAGAAACAAACAGAGAGATTAAAAAAAAAAAAGGAAAACAAAACCTTGGAACAATTTCTGCTATTTTATCTAATGTTTTGTCTGCTTTAAACAGATTAGTGAGTCACTGTCTTTTTGTTTTGTTTTATAAGAAATTCCGTTACTTAAAACACTACTGCCAACATAGACAGCAATACCACAAGCACAGTTTTATGACAAAAACATTTAAAGCAAAAAAGAATTATTTCAGAAGTATTCATGTTATTGAGGATGCCTGAATTTTCACAAAATATTTCCTGGGACTCAGTGAGAGTCCAGGAGCCAGTTGTTTCTTTATGATTTCCAGTCAGCCCAAGGCAGCCTCACAGTGAAGTGCAGGGGCATGCACGCTTAGCTTAGGCAGCTGGTAAATGAAACCAGTGACGAGCTATTTTCAGATCTTTCTTACGTGGATCTTCCTTAGAACAATGTGTATTTATAAACTTATAGAAAATTTGCATGCAAAAAAAAATTATGATTACTTGCATTGTCATTTCATTGACCATAAATCAAAAGATTTAACACTTGTGCTTGTTTTTTGTGGTTGATGGTATTTGCTTTCAAGTTTGGATGCAAACCTCATAAAATGGGGACTACCAAAATTAATATTCAACTTACTTAGGATATAGTATGTGCTCTCTGAGGCAAGTATTTATGGAAAACTCTTGTTCCCCTGCTGGATTGTAAGGCTGACTAAATCACAGATTGTGTCCTGCTTAGCTATGCATGTCCTGGTGAACAGCGGAGTTCCTTGCACATAGCAGAATGAGTGAACATTTGCAGAGTTAAAGTGGAATCCAATTGAATTATAATGGTAGCAAGACAGCAGTCATTTGACAATTCTCTAAAACAGACGTAGCTGATAAATGGACAATTTCTAGCATCTAAAAGATTAAGGAAAGATAAGCTCCTATCTTTATGTTAGAAGACCCTAATTTTTTTCACCTTGGATTTTCAAATACCTATGTCCCCAACTGATTGCAGTTTTTCTGGAAAAAAATAATAATTATCTTTCATTGGATGTCAACTTTGTTCTAGGCATTATGGTAGACATTGTATAAGCATTATTTTAGGTCTTGCTACATTAATCCCTTGAAAGAGTCATGTTCAGTCCCATTTTTCCAATGGGGAGACTGGAATCCAGAAATATAATGAATGACTACTCATAGTGCGTGATAAGACTGAAAAAATGGCTCCTTGCCCCATAAGATACTATGGACTAATCCTCAAAATTTATTAATGTAAGTTTATTTGGCAAAAGAAGGAGATAAGATCTTTGTAGACATGCTGTCCTTAGGGTCGCACAGAGTCGGACACAACTGACGTGACTTAGCATGCATGCATGCACTGGAGAAAGACATGGCAACCCACTCCAATGTCCTTGCCTGGAGAATCCCAGGGACGGAGGAGCCTAGTGGGCTGCCATCTATGGGGTCACACAGAGTCAGACATGACTGAAGTGACTTAGCAGCAGCAACAGACATGACGTGATTAAGTTAAGAATCTTGAGATAGGTAAATTATTCTGGGTTATCCAGATGGGCCCCAAATACAATGACATGTATGCCTATAAAAGGGAGGCAGAAGGAGATTGTACACACACAAGGGGTGGGGGGAAATGAGGAGGACAATGGTGGTGTAAAGACTGAGCTAGGGATTGGAGTGCTGCAGTCACAAGTTAAGAAATTCCATGAGCTATCAGAAGACAGGAGGTAAGCAACGGATACCCTTAGGGCCCCAGAGCGAGCAGAGTCCTACTGATATTTTGATTTTGGCCCAGTGTTACTGATTTCAAACTATCAGCCTCTAAAATCTATGAGAAATTAAATTTCTGTTGCTTTAAACTCAGGTTTAAAGTAGGTTTACGGTACTCTGTTATACTGTGGTCTCGGGAAACTAATACAGCACTTGGGTGTAACAACATTAGACTATGAAGTGAGCACATTAGTATTCTATTAACTGCCTTACAAATTACCACAACTTTAGCATCTTAAACACCCATTTATTATCTTGCAGTCCTGTAGGTCAGATGTCAGGGTGGCCTCGACTTCATTTCTTTGCTTGGACTGAAATCAGTGGGTTGGCATGCTGGCATCTTACCATGAGACACTTTTGGGTACTTTTGGGCACATTTGGGGCACTGTTCTGGAGCCAGGAACATTAAGGGCTGGCCACTCTAAAAATCTTTACCTAGCAGGAATGGATTTTGTCCAGATTGTTTTCTGTTGGTAGAGAATATAGCATGGTCATTACCTGGTAGCCAGGTTCTCTACTGTCAACCAGATGCCTCTCCTGAGAGTAAGAACTCAAATACTCCTCTAGTACCTCTGGAAAAAAAAAAAAAAAATTGTCTTTGATTGGCCATTATTTGAAACTCATTGCTCAAAATTGTGCATATAGATTTCTTCTGGCTCCATCTTGCTATTTCCCAGTGTGTATATGTGTAGTGAATGATTAAGTACCTGTATAAAGTACAATGGTGAGTACGTATGCTGCTGCTGCTGCTGCTACTTCAGTCATATCCGACTCTGTGTGACCCCATAGACGGCAGCCCACCAGGCTCCCTGTCCCTGGGATTCTCCAGGCAAGAACACTGGAGTGGGTTGCCATTTCCTTCTCCAATGCATGAAAGTGATAAGTGAAAGTGAAGTCACTTAGTTGTATCCGACTCCTAGTGACCCCATGGACTGCAGCCTACCAGGCCCCTCCATCCATGGGATTTTCCAGACAAGAGTACTGGAGTGGGTTGCCATTGCCTTCTCCGGTTAAGTACGTATATTCGAGGCCAAATGAACTTGCAAAGAGAGTTTTAAACATTATCCTGGTTATTGCAAATCTGCACTTGATTGGTGAATGTAAGTGCAAAATATTAAGTGATGATTGGCAGATGGATCCACTGAGCACTCCTAACTGCATATTCAGGTGCACGTGAATAATGCTGTAAGCAGAATCAGGATTCAACAAAAGAACAGGATGTGAAATATTGCACCAAGGTTGTTCACTAGAAACTATTTTTTTATGTTATCAGTTTATTTAGCTGTGGTGGGTCTTTTGTAACATGCTGTCTGTGGACTTTCTCTAGTTGCCGAGATCAGGGACTACCCTTATTGTGGTGGCTTCTCTTGTTCTAGGAGAATGAGTTTTAGAAGTTGTGGGAAACAGGTTTAGTTGCTCCGCAGCACACAGAATCTTCCCAAACCAGGAAGCAAACTGGTCTCCCTTGCATGGCAAGGCGGAGTCTTAACCACTGGACTACCAGGGAAGCCCCCACTAGAAACTATTGAGAACTTGCAGTTGCCCAAGAGTGGGCAGTGCTCATCAGCTGTATTTGGTGAATGTATGAAATTTCAACCATGGTACCCTATTGTCTCTTGAATTAAAAACAAAGGAAAAACCCTTCTATATGGTAAAAGGGATTCTGCAGATATAATTAAGGTTACTAATCAGTTGACCTGAAATTAGGGAGATCACCCTAGTGGAACTAAGCTAATCACAAGATCCGTTTTTAAAAGTTCCAGATATCTAGACCCTGGTTGACTGGGACCCATTGCAATATGGCAGCTCTTGAGCACAAGGAAATCACTCTGAAGCTTCTAAAGGCCATTCTTATTTGTTTTCTTTCTGTTTTATTTTATCAATATTTTATTTACATAACTATAGCTGACTTACAGTATTAGCTTCAGGTAATAGCTTCAGATTATCTTCCATTATAGGTTATTACAAGACATTGAATATTGTTTCATGTGCTATACAACAAATCCTTGTTGCCCATCTGTTTTATATATAGTGATGGGTATCTCTTAAGCTCATACTCCTAATTTATCCCTCCTCTTCTCCTTTCCCTTTTGGTAACCATAAGTTTGTTATCTGTGCATGTGAGTCTGTTTCTAGTTTGTTGTTTTTATATTGAGTTGTATGAGATGTTTCTGTATTTTGGAAATGCAACCCTTGTTGGTTGCATTGTTTGCACATATTTTCTCCCAGTCCATAGATTGTCTTTTCGTCTATGGTTTCCTTGGCTCTACAAAAGCTTATAAGTTTGATTAAGTCTCATTTGTTTGCATTTGCTTTTATATCTTTTGCCTTGGGAGACTGATCTAAAAAAAACGTTGGTATGATTTGTCTGACAATGTTTTGCCTATGTTCTCTTCTAGGATTTTTATGGTGTCATGTCTTATATTTAAGTCTGTAAGTCATTTTGGGTTTATTTATATGTAAGCAGTGAGGGAGTGTTCTAACTCTACTGATTTACAGGAGGCTGTCCAGCTTTCCCAATACCACTTGCTGAAGATATTGTCTTTTCTCCATTGCTTATTCTTTCCCTCTGTGTTGCAGATTAATTGACCATGGGTGTGCAGGTTTACTTCTCAGCTCTCTATTCTGTTCCTCCGAGCTATACGTCTGTTTTGTGTGTGCCCATACCGTGCTGTTTTGATTATTGTGGCTTTGTAGTGTTATCCAGAGTCCAGAATGTTTCTACGTCTGCCTTCATTCTTTTCCTCAGAATTGCTTTGGCAATTCTGGATCCCCTGCAGGTTCATCTAAATTCTGAATATTTGTTCCAGTTCTGTGAAAAATGTCATGGGTAATTTGATAAATATCACATTAAGTCTGTAGATTGCTCTGGGTAGTATGAACATTCTAACAATATTAATTCTTCCAAAATCCAAAAGCAAGGAGTATCTTTCCACTTATTTGTACCATCTTTCAATTTCCTTAATCACTGTTTTAGTTTTTAGCATATAGATCTTTCACATCCTTGGTTAGGTTTATTCCAAAGTATTTTTTGACACTAATTTAAATAGGATTTTTTTAATCTTCCCTGATATTTCATTGTTAATATAAAGAAATGCAACTGATTTTGATATGTTGATCTTATATCCTGCAAACTTGATGAATTCATTTATCAGTTCTAACAGTTTTTGTGTGGAGTCCTTTAAGATTTTCTATACAGAGTATCATGTCATCTACAAATAGTGACAGTTTTACCTCTTCCCTTCCAATCAGGATAACTTTTATTTCTTTTCCTTATCTCATTGCTGTGGTTAGCAGTTCCAATAATATGTTGAATAGAAGGGAAGGGGCATCCTTGTCATATTACAGAATTTAGCAGAAAGAGTATTAAATTGGCCTTGAGTATTAAATTGGCCATATGTTTGTTGTAAATGATTTTCATTATTGAGATACTTTCCTTCTATACCCATTTTGGTGAGAGTTTTTATAATGAATAGAGGTAGAGTTTTATCACATGCTTTTTCTGCATTTATGAAGAGGATCATGTGGCTTCTGTCTTGTCTTTTGTTGATGTGGTATACCACATGATTGATTTGCTTATGTTGGACCATACCTGTGATCCAACTTGATCATTGTGCATGATCTTTCTTATTGTTATTCAATTGTTTGCTAATACTTTATCGACAATTTTTGCTTCTATTTTCAAAGATACTGGGCTATAATTTACTTTTTAATATTGACTTGGTCTGCTTTTGGTATTAATCAGGGTGATAGTGGTTTCATATAATGACTTTGGGAGCATCACCCCTTCAATATTTTGGAATAGTTTGAGAAAGATAGGTATGAATTCTTCTTTGTATGTTTGGTATTAATAGAATTCCCCAGTGAGCTTATGACCAGCTCAGATAATTTCATTATCTGAGTAGCAATATTTTATCTAATTAATTGTTGTCTTGCCTGGAGTAGGTTATCATTGTATATTTGCTGAATTAATGAATGGAAGAGCTATATACCCAACCTGAATTCCAAAAGTTATTCACAAAATTCCGTCCCCTTGAAGAATGCTGAGGAAAGCCAATTAAATGCAAAAGAAAAGGGACTGAGAATTCAAACTAAATAGACGAAAAGAAAAACTAATCCTATTTGGTGCATATCTGAACATACCATGCCATAATGTCAATTTATGAATCTTCCTGTGTACAGTTCAGTGCTAGGTTGCTATGGTAAAATGCTAGTGGGAATTTCTCCTTGGGTGAGGGGGATTATATGACATAAAGGGTACTGGCATCATTTCATTTTCCAGAAGCCTTGTAGAGGTCCTAAAATGTGCTGCTCTACAGTTTGTTACTAATTTTTGATGTCACACCCTCCAGTAAAACATATGGACCTGCAAAAAAAAATGATAAAGGAAAAAAAGGCTTTTTTTGTAAACTAATGAAGTTAATCAAAACAAAATGCTAGAACCAAAGCTTGTTAATCATTAAGCAGTGTTGAATAACTTCAAAATTCATATTTTCTATATTATGTCATCATTTGGATACTAACCATCCTCCTGGAAAAAATATCAGCATTTAAAGCTTGGTTTTAATTAGTTATTAATTAGCTGACCTTAGAGAAATTAGGAAATGAAACTAATCTAATGACCCCTTTTTAAAATTCCAGATATCTAGAGCCCGTTTGAATAGGACCCATCATTATATGGTAATTCTTGAACACAAGGAAGGTAGTCTAAAGCTTCTAAGACCATTCTTTGTAACCAACTCAGTACCATTAATTCACCTCATAGTGTCTACTAATGGAATGATCTCTAGACTAGGAATCAACAGTGTGATCTGTGTCTTCCTATGCTACTCACCTGCCCCTCAAGCCAAGTTATTTTTAATAATTTTCTTTCGGTTTCTTCATATTCAAATTATACTATCATATTAGCTATCTTTAAGGTATCTTGATTCTATATAAGTTTGGACTTTTATCTTTTAGGAAGCAGCTTGCAATGGAGCATATGAGCCCAAATGAACTAAACAAGTCATATTTGTCAGACCTTAAACTTTAGTGGTATTATTTTACTTCCACACTTCTTAGGTTATCCATTTAGTCAGTCGATTACTTCAGTAGTTAGTCATTTATTTGCCTTTGCGTTGCATATCTATAAGGGTTGGACTTTTGAATTTCAGTAAGTCTAAAATCCTAGACTAGTTTTAGTTTTCTGAAACCAGAAAGCCAAATAAAGGTGATCTCTTTCAAGTAGCCACTATCAATGTCTCTGACATTGAAGAGCTAGGAATACCAGGAACAAAAATCAGCTTGATAAATAATATATGCTGTTGAACACAGCTGCCATGGAGAAGACAAGTAGGCTTAGTTGGGGTAGAAGGCAGTGGCTTTCAGGCCCAGGTGAGTCATTATGCTGTAGGACACAGAACTCCAAATGGACCTAGGAATTCATGGAATGGAATCAACTTAACAGGTTCCAGTTAGAATCATGAAGAGGAGGGATGTTAAACGAGGTAGAACTCAAGGTTTCAAAAGTAGACTAGCGAAAAGCACCAGGATATTAAGTGAATCTAGAATCTTAGAGACAAAAGAACAATAAACATTAAAAATGCAAGATATTTTTAAATACTTTTTTACTTTAGTGCCCTGACTTTGGACTGATACAGCTTTCTTTATTTGCACTATAAACAAGATGTTAGAGGACAAGTGGTGTGCCTTTCCTCCTGACAGGTGCGTGAGTAGAGACAGGAAGACAGGTCCCTTTTGTTCTTAGCTCAATGCACACAAACATCATGATTTTCCTTCTGAGTCATAGTCAGCTTCCCCTCAGCTAGCTACCTAAACTGTACTGCTAATTAGGGCAACTACAATTTCTTTCTTTTTTTTTTTAATCCCACCATATTGACATATCCTTTATTCTCCCCCTTGCTATTAAAATATGAATGAAGCATATATTGATTTTTAGTGGTGTTACACAAGATAATATCCAAGACATGATTTATATTACTTTTTGAATAGTGCCTTCCAATCATATATATCCAATATATCCATATTTTACAAAATTAGGATCATACTTTATATACTACTTTGCAGCCAGATTCCCTCTCAAGGTATAGTTGAAAATTTCCATAAAAATGTCTACGGTACAATATATTCATTTGCTCTTTGATATACACACTTAACATCTACCCCAATGTTGGTCATTTATGTTGTTATTATTTTCACTATTATAAAAATAACATGAAATGAACATTAATGTACTATCCTACTCTTGTGATAGTTTATTCACTGCAATGTTATAATAAGTTATAATAACATTTTGTAAAACATGAAATAGTCTCACATAAATTTTCTTCTAGATTTACTTTTTAAAACATACCCCTAAAAATTTGAGAGATCATTTCAAATACAGGTATTGTCACAGATTAATCCAAGGAGAATTCTCATTGCTATATGAGGCAGGCTATTTAACAATGAGAAAACATGTTTTTAAAAGTAGTTCTTATTACTGGAAAGCAATAATCATCAATGGCCACTAATACCACAAGAGAGATTAGAAGGTTTAAGAGATAACTTTTCTCTTTTGTTTAATTTTCTTCACCTCCTACTACTTTCCAGATGTCGTTCCTTCCTTCAGTCATTTTTTTTCTACACAAGTCTTTTCATTTTTTCCTGCATTTTTAACACTTTTCAACTCTTATTTATCTTTTTCCCTTTTCTTGATATTGTTTTATCTTCTTTCATTTAACAAACATCATTTCCACTTATGTACAAGAGTCAAATACAAAGAACAAACTAGTGAATGATATGGCAAATAATTTGTAATCTAATATTCTGGTGAGAATTTGTTTATAGTTTACATGGGCATCACAAGCTTTTTTGAGTAAAAAGTCAGACAGCGAATGTTTTAGGCTTTCTGGGCCAGTTTCTGTTGCAACTAAACTCTACCATTGTAGCACAAAAGCATAAATAGACAATATGTAAATGAATGGGCATGGCTGTGTCCCAAATAACTTTATGTAGAAAAACAAGTGGTAGGCCAGGTTTGACTAGTAAGATGTAGTTTGCCAACCTCTAATTTAAATGTGCATTTATATGAGAAATCTGATAAGAGAAATAGAAAGGTATACAGAAACCAAGACTTCCCTTCTTTCCAACAGCTCATGTTAATCAAAAACCTTGATTGCTTAATCAATAACCTTTGCTGTTCTTACTTTAGACATGATACTCTTCTAATGTGATTTTCCTTCTTTCTTAATATTTTAAATATTTATCATTTACTCAATGTAATTAGTGAAGAGTCTCACTGCTAGATTATAAAATCTTGTTGAACTATCATGATGCCATATAATGAGCAATATATAGGGCATAGATTTGTTGTTGTTGCCATAGCCTTCTCTATGAATATATTTGAAGCTATATCACCATTATTCTTGGAAAATTAGAAACCTTTTCATATATGGCTAAGAAACATGAGATATCTAAAAATGGATACTGTGAACAATTTATGATAGTCACCCTTCATTGTAGAATACAATGCCTGAGAAAACATGGAAACAAATTAGTCAATATGCTCAGGTATGGAGAGTTAATGCAAAGACAAGCTCACAAGGATAAAAGTGTCTCTCATTCTTTGCTGTATATGAGTTTAGTGTTTTTCAGAATTGTGTTATAAGGAAAATGTATTAAGGAAAGTACTTCATAATATTAACATTAAGGTAGAAGACCAATAACAATATCGACACAGTGATTTTCCACGGAGGTAATTTTACCCCTCAGGGGACATCTGCCAATGTCTGGGCACCCTTTTGGTTTTCACTACTGAGTGAAGTACTGCTGATAACTAGTATATAGAGGCCAAAGATCTGCTAAACATAAGACAAAGGACAAACCCCACAACAGAGAATTATCCCAACTCAGCCTTTTAGGCCATTCAGTTGATACTGTTTTAACAAATGTTTTGAGAAATGTAGATTCACATTCAGTTGTAAGAAATAACAGAGGTAAGATGATACTAATACAGCATGTACCCTCTACCTAGCTGCCTCTAAGGATGACACCTTGCAAAAACTGTACTACAAAGTCACAACCAGGACAGTGACATTGAAACAGTCAAGATACAAAACATTCTTATCGTAAGATAAGATCCCTTGGGTGCCCACATATTTCCCTCCAAACCCAAGGCCACATATTGTTTGATTCCATTTATATAAAGCGTGTAGAATATTTCCAGCTGTAGGGACAGAAAGTAGAGTAGTGGTTACCAGGGCTGGGAAAGGAAATGGGGATTGACTGCTAATGGGTATCAGAACCTTTCTATGGTGATAAAAGTGTTCTAAAATTAGATGTTAGTGATTGTTATATGACTTTATGAATACAATACACATCACTAAACTGTACACTTTAAATGGGTGATTATTATGTTACTTGAATTATCTCTATAATGTTGTTATAAGTGAAAAAAATAAATTAGCGTGTTTCTATTTTTGAGCTTTATATTCTTTCGCTTAATATGTCCATTCCTTCCCAGTTACCACTCTAGTCTTTATTGCTGTGATGTTAAAATTTTAAGTTGAAGTAAGTGATTGCTGCATTCTGTAACACTGTATCTGTAAAATGCCTGCTACAGCTTTGATTGTGATTATGTTAATCGTGCAGACGCGCCAAATCACTGCAGATGGTGACTGCAGCCAGAAAAAAAGACGCGCCCGGAAGGAAAGAGACCAACCAGAAGCAAAAAAGGGGCGGCCCGGGGAGGAGGGGGAGGGAGGCACGGAAGAGGAGGAGAGAGAGGGAGGGGAGGGGGAGGAGAAGGGGAGAAGAGGAGAGAGGGAGGACGAGAGGATGCGAGGAGGACCGGGAGGGAGGACGGAGGGGGGGGGGCGGCGACTGACTGACTGATGATCTGATGTTAAATACAGAAATTATTCTGGGGAAAAACTGACATCTTGACTCTTTAAGACTTCCAATCCATGAACATAGTTTTTCTCTCCTTTTTTCAGATCTTCTCTGATCACTTTCATCAACATTTTATTGTTCTTATCATTCAGTCACTCACTAGTCATGTCCAACTCTTTGGGATTCCGAGGACTGCAGCATGCCAGGCTTCCCTGTCTTTAACTATATCTCCCCGAGTTTGCTCAGACTTAAGTCCATTGAGTTGATGAGACCATCCAACCAGATCTCATCCTCTGTCATCCCCTTTTCCTCTTGCCTCAGTCTTTCCCAGCATTAGGGGCTTTTCCAAGGAGTCAGCTCTTTGCATCAGGTGACCAAAGTATTGCTTCACCTTCAGCACTTGTCCTTCCAATGAATATTCAATGTTGATTTCTTTTAGGATTGACTGGTTTGATCTCCTTGCATCCATGGGACTCTCAAGAGTCTTCTCCAGCATCACAGTTAGAAAGCATCCTTTCTTCAGTGCTCAGCTTTAATGTTTCAATATATAAATCCTGTACATATTTTTTTAGATTTATATGCCTAAGTATAAATTTTGGGAAGGCATTATTATAAATGTTACTTTTAAAAAACAATTCAGGTTTTCAAAAAGTAGTATATAGAAAAACAATTCATTTTTTGTCTTGAGCTTGTACTCAACAACCTTGAAACTCATTATTTCTACAGGGTCCTTTGTAGGTTTCTTAAAATTATCTGTCAACAATCATGTCACCTAGGAATAAGGGCAGTGTCATTTCTTCCCTATATTTCTTTTTCTTTAATTTCTATTTCTGGCCTAACTGCTTTAAGTAGAATTTCTACTATATTGAGGAACAGAAGTAGAAGTTGTTCAGTTGCTAAGTCATGTCCCACTCTTTGTGGCCTCATGGACTGCAGTATGCCAAGTTCCACTGTCCTTCACTATCAGTTAGAATTTGCTCAAATTCATATCCATAGAGTTAATATTGCTACCTAACCATCTCATCCTCTGCCATCCACTTCTCCTTATGCCTTCAATCTTTCCCAACAACACTTCTTTTCCAATGAGTCAACTCTTTGCCTCAGGTAGCCCAAGTGTTCAAGTTTCAGCTTCAGCATCAGTCTTTCAAATGAATGTTCAGGGTTGATTTCCTTTAGGATTGACTAGTTTGATCTCCTTGCTGTCTAAGGGACTCTCAAGAGTCTTCTCCAGGACCATGATTGAAAAGCGTCAATTCTTCACTGCTCAGCCATTTTTATGGTCCAACTCTTGCATAGGTACATAACTACTGGATAAACCATAGCTTTGATGGTATGGACCTTTGTTGGCAAAGTGATGTCTCTGCTTTTTAATATGCTGTCTAGGTTTGTCATAGCTTTTCTTCAAAGGAGCAAGTGTCTTAATTTTATTGCTATAGTTGCTATTCACAGTGATTTTGAAGCCTCAGAAATAAAATCCATCATTGCTTCCACTTTTCCTCTTCAATTTGCCCATGAAGTTATGGGACTACAAGCCATGATCTTAATTTTTTTTTAATGTTTACTCTTAAGTCAGATTTTTTTCACTCTCCCTTCTTCACTCTCATCAAGAGGCTTTTTAGATCCTGTTCACTTTCTGCCATTACAGTGGTTCTGTTGATCAGTTGTGTTTGACTCTTTGCAACCCCATGGACTGTAGCAAGCTAGGCTTTCCTCTCCTTCACTATCTCCCAGAGTTTGCTCAAAGTCATGTGAATTGAGTCAGTGATACTATCAACCATCTCATCTCAGTTGTCCTCCAGTCCTTCGCAGCATCAGGGTCTCTTCCAGTGAATCAGATCTTCTCATCGGGTGACCAAAGTATTAGAGCTTCAGCTTCAGCACTTCCAACGAATACTCAAGAGTTTATTTCTCTTAGGACTGACTGGTTTGATCTCCCCACAGTCCAAGGAACTCTCAAGAATCTTCTCCAACATCACAGTTCAAAAGCATCAGTTCTTTGACACTCAGCCTTCTTTATGGTCCAACTCTCACACCCTTACATGACTACTGGAAAAACCATAGCTTTGCCTATAAGGACCTTTGTCCAAAAAGTGATGTCTCTGCTTTTAAATACACTGTCTAGGTTTGTCATAGCTTTCCTTCCAAAAGGAGCAAGCATGTTTTAATTTTATGGTTGCAGTCACCATCTGCAGTGATTTGGAAGTCTGAGAAAAGAAAATATGACACTGCTTTCACTTTTCCCCCTTCTATTTGCCATAAAGTGATGGGACCGGATGCCATAATCTTAGTTTTTGAATGTTGAGTTTTAAGTCAGCTTTTTCAATTTCCTCTTTCACCCTCATCAAGAGGCTCTTTAGTTCCTCTTTACTTTCTGCCATTAGAATGTTATCATCTGCATATCTGAGGCTGTTGATATTTCTCCTGGCAATCTTGATTCAAGCTTGTGCTTCATCCAGCCCAGCATTCCGCATGATGTACTCTGCACAGAAGTTAAATAAACTGGATAACAATATACAGCCTAGATGTATGCCTTTCCCAATTTTGAACCTGTACAATGTTCATTCCATGACTGGTTCTAACTGTTGCTCCTTGACCTGCATACAGGTTTCTAGGGAGACAGGTATAGTGGTCTGGTATTCCCATCTTTTTAAGAATTTTCTACAGTTCATTTTGATCCAAAATCAAAGGCTTTTTTATTGTTGTTCAGTCACTAAGTCATGTTTTGCAACTCCATGGACTACATCATGCCAGACTTCCCTGTTCTTCATTATATCCCAGAGTTTGCTCAAATTTATAACCATAGGATCAGTGATGCTATCTAACCACCTCATCTTTTGCGGAGTCAGTGAAGCAGTAGATGTTTTCCTGGAATTCTGTGGAATTGCTGTCTCTGTGATCCAGTGAATGTTGGCAATTTGTCTCTAGTTCTTCTGCTTTTTCTAAACCCGGCTTGTATATCTGGAATTTCTCTGATAGCGTAATGCTGAAGCCTAGCTTGAAGGATTTTGAGAATTACCTTTCTAGCATGTGAAATGAGTGCAACTGTATGGTAGCTTGACATTGTCTGGCATTGCCCTTCTTGGAATTGGAATGAAAACTGACCCTCTCCAGCCCCGTGGCCACTACTTAATTTTCCACACTTTAACAGCATCATCTTTTAGGATTTGAAATAGGCCAGCTGGACTTTCAGTACCTTCCCTAGCTTTGTTCTTAGTAATGCTTCCCAAGGCCCACTTGATTTCACACATGCACATCCTTATCTTGTTCCCAGATTTAGGGACAAAGCATTCACTCTCTTACCATTAAGTATAATGTTAGGTGCAAGATCTGTCAATCTCTCTCATTAAGTTGACAAAATTCTCTTGTATTCCTAGTTTGCTAAGAATTTGTTATTACAAATGGATGTTTAATTATTTCAAATGTGTTTTCTTCATCAACTGATATAATCATGTGGTCCTCTTTAAATTGTTAAATGGTGAACTACATTGATTTTTTGAGTGTTGGATCAAGCTTGTATTCTCACAATAACCCCTCATTTGATCATGGTGTATTAAATTTGCTAATATTTGTTAAAGATTATCTGTGTCCTTATTCATAGAAAATATTTGTCTATATTTTTTCTCCTCTTACTTTCTATATATAGTTTTGTTATCAGAGTGCTACTCTTATAAAAATAAGCTGGGAAGTGTTTCTTCCCTTTTATTTATTTTTTTATTTTGTGAAATTGATGTCATTGTCATTCAGTTGCTAAGTCATGTTTGACTCTCTGTGACCCCACGGACTGCAGCATGCCAGGCTTCCCTGTCCTTCACTATCTCCTGGAGTTCATTCAAACTCATGTCCATTGAAGTGGTGATGCCATCCAACCATCTCATCCTCTATCACCACCTTCTCCTCTTTTTCCTAGCATCAGGGTCTTTTCCAGTGAGTCGGCTCTTCTTATGAGGTATTCAAAGTATTGGAGCTTCAGTACTTCAGCTTCAGCACCAGTCCTTCCAATGAATATTCAGAGTTGATTTCCTTTGGATGGACTGGTTGGGTCTCCTTACAGTCCAAGGGACTCTCAAGAGTCTTCTCCAGCACCACAGTTCAAAAGCATCAACACTTCAGTGCTCAGCCTTCTTTATGGTCCAGCTCTCACATCTATATATGGCTACTGGAAAAACCATAGCATGTTTCTTCTTTAATGATTGTTGGAATTTGCTAGTAAAACTATCTGGACCTGAACAGCATTTATTCAGAGGAGTTTAACCCTGAGTTCAATTTTTAAAATAGTTATATGATTAATTCAGGTATCTATTTCACCTTGGGTGAATTTTGAGCCAACAAATTTTTTTCAATCATAGGAAAAATTCTCTTCAAGTAATTGTTCCATTTAATCTAAATTAGCCATTTTACAGCATTTTGTAGGATTTCTTTATTTTAAAAAATAGAATAATAGAATAAATGACAATAATAAAAGAGTACTTCTGGGTTTGCAGTTTATGTGATACTCCAATTTTTATTTCCAGTTATATTTGTCATATTGATTTTTCTTTATCAGTCTCATTTAAGATGTGTCAATTTTACTGATCCTTTTAAAGAACAAATTATAGTGTCTTTAATTTTATCTATTTTTATGTTTTCAATTTTATTAATGTATGCTTTTATATTTCTTTTTATTTAACTCTTCCTCTTCCTTTAGATAACTTTGTTCTTTTTTGCTAATTTCTTTATTTGGAAGCTTAAATTATTAATTTGAGACATTTATTTTATTCTAATATAAATACTTAATGTTATAAATATGACTCTAAGTACTGTTTTAGCTACATAGTACAAATTTCAATATGTAGTATTTTCATTTTTATATGAGTCATAATACTTTAAGACCTCATATCTTTGACTTATGTATTATTTAGAAGTGTTATTTAACATTCAGGTGTTTGAAGCTATTTCTTTTGTCTTTCTTCCATTTATTCCTAATCTAATTCTATTATGGTTAGAGAACATATTTTGTATGAACTAACTCCTCTTAACTGTTTTGAGGTTTATCATGTGACGTAATATATGGTTTGTTTTGGTGAAAGCTCCATCAGCACTGATAAGAACGTGTGTCCTTCTGTTGCTGGACAGAGTATTATGTGTCTTTGTTGTTGTTTAGTCACTAAGTTGAGTCTGACTCTTGTGACTGCATGGACTGTAGCTCACCAGGCTCCTCTGTCCATGGGATTTCCCAGGAAAAAGGCAAGAATACTGGAGTGGGTTGCTATTGCCATCTCCAGGGGTCTTTCCCATCCAGGGACTGAACTCACATGTCCTGCATTGACAGCAGATTTTTTACCACTGAGCCACAAGGGAAGTTGTATAGTATCTGTTACACCCAACTGATTGATTTGGTTCTTCTAAATCCTTGCTATACTTTGTCTAATGTTTCTATCAATTGCAGAGAGATAAGTATTTAAGGATCTAACTGTAAGGGTTCATTTATTTCTCTTTTCAGTTTTACCATTTTTCATCATGTATCTTATTGACCTATTGCTTGTGCTTATACATTTAGAATTAATACATTATTTTGGTGAACTGACCCTTTTTTCATTTAGTAGTGCTCCTTGAAAAGTGAAAGTCGCTCAACATGTCTGACTCTGTGACCCCATAGACTGTATGTAGCCCACCAGGCTTCTTTGTCCATGGAATTCTCCAGGCAAGAATACTGGAGTGGGTTGCTATTTCCTTCTGTAGGGGATCTTCCCAACCCAGGGATCAAACCCAGGTCTCGTGCTTTACAGGAAGATTCTTTACCATCTGGGCCACCAGGGAAGCTAAGTGCTCCTTGGTAATTTTATTTGGTATGAATTTTAATATGTCTGATGTTAAAATAGTTTTCTTTGACATTTGCACGATATATCTTTTCCATTCTTTCACTTTAAGTCTAACTATATCATTACATTTGAAGTAAATTTCTTGTAGAAAACATAGTTTATGTATTAGGGTTCTCCAGAGAAATAGGATGTATATAGCTATAGAAAGAGATTTATTATAGGAATTAGCTCATGTGATTATGAAGGATGAAAAAAATCCCACAATATGCAAGTTGAAGACCCAAGAGAGGTGATGGTATAGTTAGTCTGCATACAAAGCTTTGAGAATCATGTAAACCAACTGCTAGGAACTGAAATGCCCCTACCACCCCACTGTGTGTGTCAAAGCCTTAATCCCCAATGAGATCATATGTCAAGATGGGCCTCTGGGAGTGAATCAGGTTTAGAAGACGTTATGGAGGTGATGGAATTCCAGTGGAGCTATTCCAAATCCTGAAAGATGATGCTGTGAAAGTGCTACACTCAATATGGCAGCAAATTTGGAAAACTCAGCAGTGGCCACAGGACTGGAAAAGGTCAGTTTTCATCCCAATCCCAAAGAAAGGCAATGCCAAAGAATGCTCAAACTACTGCACAATTGCACTCATCTCACACGCTAGAAAAGTAATGCTCAAAATTCTCCAAGCCAGGCTTCAGCAAATATGTGAACCGTGAACTTCCTGATGTTCAAGCTGGTTTTAGAAAAGGCAGAGGAACCAGAAATCAAATTGCCAACATCTGCTGGATCATGGAAAAAGCAAGAGAGTTCCAGAAAAACATCTATTTCTGCTTTATTGACTATGCCAAAGCCTTTGACTGTGTGGATCACAGTAAACTGTGGACATTTCTGAAAGAGATGGGAATACCAGACCACCTGATCTGTCTCTTGAGAAATCTGTATGCAGGTCAGGAAGCAACAGTTAGAACTGGTCATGGAACAACAGACTGGTTCCAAATAGGAAAAGGAGTCCGTCAAGGCTGTATATTGTCACCCTGTTTATTTAACTTATATGCAGAGTGCATCATGAGTAACACTGGACTGGAAGAAACACAAGTTGGAATGAAGATTGCTGGGAGAAATATCAATAACCTCAGATATGCAGATGACACCACCCTTATGACAGAAAGTGAAGAGGAACTCAAAAGCCTCTTGATGACAGTGAAAGTGGAGAGTGAAAAAGTTGGCTTAAAGCTCAACATTCAGAAAATGAAGATCATGGCATCCGGTCCCATCACTTCATGGGAAATAGATGGGAAAACAGTGGAAACAGTGTCAGACTTTATTTTTTTGGGCTCCAAAATCACTACAGATGGTGACTGCAGCCATGAAATTAAAAGACGCTTACTCCTTGGAAGGAAAGTTATGACCAACCTAGACAGCATATTGAAAAGCAGAGACATTACTTTGCAAACAAAGGTTCGTCTAGTCAAGGCTATGGTTTTTCCAGTGGTCATGTATGGATGTGAGAGCTGGACTGTGAAGAAGGCTGAGCGCTGAAGAATTGATGCTTTTGAACTGTGGTGTTGGAGAAGACTCTTGAGAGTCCCTTGGACTGCAAGGAGATCCAACCAGTCCATTCTGAAGGAAATCAGCCCTGGGATTTCTTTGGAAGGAATGATGCTAAAGCGGAAACTCCAGTACTTTGACCACCTGATGTGAAGAGTTGACTCATTGGAGAAGACTCTGATGCTGGGAGGGATTGGGGGCAGGAGGAGAAGGGAACGACAGAGGATGAGATGGCTGGATGGCATCACTGACTCAGTGGACGTGAGTCTGAGTGACGTCCGGGAGTTGGTGATGGACAGGGAGGCCTGGCGTGCTGCAGTTCATGGGGTCGCAAAGAGTCGGACATGACTGAGCTACTGGACTGATCTGATCTGATCTGATGAGAATGAAGCACTTGTGATAGGATTCATGTTCTTTTAAGAAGAAACACCAGAGCTTGCTTTCTCTCTACCAGGTGAGGACACAATAATAAGGCAGTCATCTGCAAGCCAGGGCTTCTCTGGCAGTTCAGTGGTAAAGAGTCTCCCTGCCAATGCAAGAGAGATGGGTTCGACTCCAGGGTCAGGAAGATAGCCTGGCACTGGAAATGGCAACCCACTCCAGTATTCTTGCTTAGGAAATCCCATGGACAGAGGAGCCTGGTGGGCTACAGTCAATGGAGTTGCAAAGAACTGGATGAGACTTAGTGACTAAACAACAACTGCAAACCAGGAAGAAAGCTCTCAGGAAGGAGTCACATTGGTCAGCGCCTTGATCTTGGACTCCATAGCCTCCAGAACTGTGAGAAATATACTCTTATTGTTTAAGCCACCCAGTCTATGGTATTTTGCTGTGGCAGCCCAAGATGACTAATACACTGATGATGTAATTCAAGGCTGAATCTGAGCGCCTGAGAACCTTGAAAGCCAGTGGTATAGTTCTAGTCCAAAGAGCAGCAGGCTCAGAACTCAGAAAAAGTTGATGTATCACTTCAGCTCTGAAGACAAGGGACAAACCAGTGTCCCGGCTCAAAGGCAGTCAGGTAGGAGTTCCTTCTCCTGGTCTTCACATAGGTTCTATCCAGGCCTTCAGAGGAATGGAAGAGGCACACCATATTAGAAACAGAACTCTTGCTTTATTCAGTCTGATTCAGATATTAATCACATGCAGAAGCACCCTCCTACACACATCAAGGATAATGTTTGATCAAATATCTAAGCACTTCATGGTCCAATTAAGTATCACATGGATTTAGGTCTACCTTCCCCCCCACCCCCGCCCCCTTTGTCTCTCTCTCTTTCCTCTTCCCTATTTCTTTGGACTATTTCTTTCTCTCTCATTCCATTTTAATAAATTTATTATTTTTGGATCATAAAAATTTTATGAGATTTTGGTGATTGCTCTAGGAATATACTATACATACTTACCTTTTAACAGTCTAACTACAATTGATTTTTTAACCACTTTAAGGGTAGTGTGGAAAACTTAACCACTTTAAATATTCATTTACCCTCCCTTTCTTTATACTTAGCTTAAATGCTTTATCTACATACACTGAAAATTCCTTTAGAAAAAAGTAACTTTTTCTACAGTGAAAAATAACTCAAATAACTGAAAAAATATTGTATTTACCCAGATATTTAACAATTATCTTTCTTTTCCTTAATTCCAAATGGCTTTATGTTTACTTTTGGTAAAAATTTTTTCCTTCTTCATGAATTATTATAGAGCTGATATCAGGCAATTCTTAGTTTTCATCATCTTAGGGTATATTAATTTTACCTTTATTCATAGAGTATTTCTATTGACTAAAATCCCTAGATTGACTTTTCTTTCTAGCACTTTAAAACTTTTGTTGCACATTCTTCTGGCTGCCATTGTTTTAGATGTGATATCCACAATAATTCAAATCATTGTTCTGTTATAGTTTACAGAACATAATTTGTCTCCAGCTGATCTTGAGAACTTTGTCTTCAGTTTTCAGTGGTTTGACTATACTGTCTCTGTACCAGAATTTCTCTGTTTTATCCTATTTGAGGTTTACTGAGTTGGCTAAAGCCAAAGATTTCAATCTTTACATAATCTGAGAAGTTTCAGCTGTTATTTTCTCAATTTTTTTCCTCATCACACTGATTTTCTTCTCCTCCTGGGATGCCAATGACATGAACTGTAATATTTTGGTATTGTTCAAGTCTCTGGGGTTTTGTCCATTTATTTTGCAATCTATCTTTATATTTGGAGTAGATAATGATTAATGATCTATCTTCATATTTAACGATCCTTTCCTTTGTCATCCCTATTCTGCTATTGAATCCACAGGGTGAGTTTTATTATTCTCAATATTTTAATTTTTTAAAATTTCTGCTTGGTTTTTACTTTATTTTTCTATGGCTTTGCTGACAATTTCTGTCTTTATATTCATTTCAAGAGTGTTTGACCTTCTTGCATCATTTTCATGATAGCTGCTATAAAGTCCCTGTCAGATAATTGTGACTTCTATGCTACTTGGGTGTTGGTGTCTGCTGATATTCTTCTCCATGGCATATGGTTCTTCCTATGCTAAGAAATTCTGCATTGTGTTCTAAACATTTTAAATATCATGATAGCCTATGTCTTGGTTAAATCCTTCAGTTCAGTTCAGTTCAGTTCAGTTGCTCAGTCATGTCCGACTCTTTGCGACCCCATGGACTGCAGCACTCCAGGCTTCCCTGTCCTTCACCAACTCCCAAAGCTTGCTCAAACTCATCCCCATTGAGTTGGTGATGTCATCCAACCATCTCATCCTCTGTCATCCCCTTATCGTTCTGCCTTCAATCTTTCCCAGCATCAGGGTCTTTTCCAAGGAGTCAGTTCTTCATATCAGGTGGCCAAAGTATTAGAGTATCAGCTTCAGCATCAATCCTTCCAATGAATATTCAGGACCGATATCCTTTAGGATGGACTGGTTGGATCTCCTTGCAGTCCAAGGGACTCTCAAGATTCTTCTCCAACACCACAGTTCAAAAGCATCAATTCTTCTGCGCTCAGCTTACTTTGTAGTCCCAACTCTCACATCCGTACATGACTACTGCAAAAACCATAGCTTTGACTAGAAGGACCTTTGTCAGTGAAGTAATGTCTCTGCTTTTTAATATGCTGGGGAATGTTGACATTTTGTTTAGCAGACAATCAACTCAGCTGGATTCAGGCCACAAGTTCTTGACTAGCCTTTTGAGGGTTGTGGTTTTAGAGTCAGTTCCATTTTCAAAGGCTTTGAAATGCTATTTATATCTGTCCTGCATTCGCTACACCCAGCAGCTAGTCTGAGATTGGTAGTAGGCTATGTCTTATTTCAGTTCTCAGACATTTTGTTATCATGTTTGGGATCAAGTCCATATATACGAAACTCAGGAGTGAGCCCAAGAGCTTATGAACAACTTGATGAGTCTTTTCTCCAAACTTCTCCCTCTCTATGGAAGCCCCAGCACTTTCTGTCCAAAATACTGGAGATTTCGTTATCTTTTCTGCTGCTGCTGCTGCTGCTAAGTCGCTTCAGTCGTGTCCGACTCTGTGCGACCCCATAGACAGAAGCTCACCAGGCTCCCCCGTCCCTGGGATTCTCCAGGCAAGAACACTGGAGTGGGTTGCCATTTCCTTCTCCAATGCATGAAAGTGAAAAGTGAAAGTGAAGTCGCTCAGTCGTGTCCGACTCTTAGCGACCCCATGGACTGGAGACTACCAGGCTCCTCCGTCCATGGGATTTTCCAGGCAAAAGTACTGGGGTGGGGTGCCATTGCCTTCCCCGTCTTTTCTGCTATACGCTTTAAATTACTGCATTCTCATCCAGGGGTAAGGAAAAGGAGAACAAAGAGAAGGAAAATAAACAGACCTGCCCAACCTCCATGGGACCACAGATTCTATGACAGGAAAGGAAAGTTATCCTCCTACAGAGTGAAGGGGTTGTAGGCTCAACACTGTGGTTACTACTGCTAATAGGATATACCTTTCCTCTCCCTCAAGCCTGAACTTAAAGAGTTTTTTTAAATCCTTCTCTGTGCTTATGCCTACTTAGAATTTCATGATGAGCTGAGTCCAAATCTTGGATTATTGGAGGGGAATAAAAAGGTAAATTTACTGTTAGTGTGATTGTACATCCTATTCTGGTTTTTCTTCAACTGGTCTTCTACTGACTCCTCATAGTCCTGAACACCTGCTCGATGTATTCTGCCCAAATTTTATAGCTGCATTCAGTGACAGAGAGAGTATAGAGTGTAAACTGTGCTTAGCATGTCTTATCAAAAATAAAAAATAAACTTTATAATCATGTTAAAAATAATAAAATATAGCAACCATAATTTGTGCAAAAAAGTTGTGCCATATTGAATTTATATTTAAGCTGTGATAGTTTTCTCTTCATTTTAAGGTAAGATCTTTTAGTATAAGACATGTATAAGAATATAAATCATACCCAGTTCCAACTCAATCATTTGATACAACAAATATTTATAGAACAGGTACTTGAAGACAGGCAATTTATTAGGCACCACAAGGTTTAAAACTTATTTTGTGTGGTAGTAGAGGCAAACCAGTCATGCAGCAATGTGGAATCCAATGTACAGAAGATTCCCCATTGTCAACATGACAATTGCTTTACTTGGGATGATCCAAATATATTCATTGTTTTATCTAATTTTAGCTTAGTATTCTTAACTCAGCAGGCATATATGTTTATAGTATTTAATTAAAATTATTATTTTGACAGATTGATAAGCTATTTCTTCAAAACTCTGTGTTAGGTCTATTTCTTCAGCAAATTGTTGCAAAGTATTCCAACCAGTCCATTCTGAAGGAGATCAATCCTGGAATTTCTTTGGAAGGAATGATGCTAAAGCTGAAACTCCAGTATTTTGGCTACCTCATGCGAAGAGTTGACTCATTGGAGAAGACTCTGATGCTGGGAGGGATTGAGGGCAGGAGGAGAAGGGGATGACAGAGGATGAGATGGCTGGATGGCATCACTGACTTGATGGGTGTGAGTCTGGGTGACCTCCGGGAGCTGGTGATGGACAGGGAGGCCTGGCGTGCTGCAGTTCATGGGGTCGCAAAGAGTCGGACACGACTGAGCGACTGATCTGATCTGATTCATATTTTACCTCTCTGATTTTTTATTCTATTTTGGTAATTATTCACTTTATCTTCCTTTTTTATGAGGACTGGATAGCTGAGTCATATTTTGCCATATCACTACTTTCCTGACCCATCATATTACAAATTAGTTTATTCACTTTTGGGGAATGAAAAATTAGCAAATTCAACATATGAGCAGGATTTATTAACTAAGCCTGTTCACTGTACGTGAACAAAAGATTTAAGAAGACTTCTAATAGAAAGTGACAAAGATTTTCCTTCTTATAAGTATGTTTAAAGATTAGAACTAGAAGGGAGGATGGAGACAGTGAGGTAGGAGGACCTGGAACTCACCTACCCCGACAAACAAATCAAAACTACAACTACATGTGAGCAATTCTCACAGAAAACCAACAGGAAAATGGAGGAAGCTCTCTCATACAACCAAAGCTGCAAGAAAAATCTACATGCTACCAGGTAGGAGAGGACCAGTTGCTCTGGGAGGGATCTGTGAAGGAGAGGAAGGCCACATAGTAGCCTTGGGGAGCTTGGGGAGGACACAGTGGTTCATTTCCCTGCAGGAACACTCTACCCACCCCAAACCACAAGAGCCCCTCTTGCATGCTGAGAGGTCCACTGGGACAGACAGAGGAGCTAAAGGGGCCTGGACTCTGCTTCCAAGGAGTGTGCACGTCCTGGCTTACTAGCAGTCAGGGTGGAGTGAGATTGGTGCTGATGGCTGCCATATTGAAACTTGGTACATCCCAGCCCAAAATGCTCACCAGGAATGGCTGCAGTGGTGCGGCACTAAATCTCAGAGGATGGACCCTGGGATAGAACTTAGTCTAGCTGTGCAGAAACAGCCTTAAAGGCCTGGGGTGTAGTCCTGAGCACAACTCAGAGCTATCAGCATGCACCCAGCAGTGGTGGGTCAGGCCACAGTGGACTTTATCAGTGTGCATATCAGATGGCACCACGGTGATACACGTGTTAGGTGGACACAGCTGGGGAGGAGGACACAGTGGTTCTTTTCCCTGCAGGAACACTCTACCCACCCCAAACCACAGCTTGGAGCTGGAATGTGGTGAACAAGACCTGGGAGAGGCCTCCAACAGGTGACAACCCAGGTCCCAGGCTGCAGCACAACACCCTTGATTCATGCAGCCACAACAACTCTATCCCTAGCCCATTCCACACCACAGCCTTGCACTAGGTCTAGGATGAAAACAACAAAGAAAGGTACATGGCCTTGTGCTGTTATTGGATAGAACTGTGGAAGCTTGCATAGGCGACACATCGGTTGACCACACAGGTCTCATTTGTTTCAGCAGTCACCTCCTTTGGGACAGGACATGAACTCGAGGGCAATAGAGCTGTACTGAACCCAACCATCAGGGCTTCTACTCCAAACACTAGGGGAGTATACTTTGCCCCTGCCAGGGCTGTACTGACCAAAGAGGAGACTTTGCCCAATATTCAGTGCAGTCCCTGGATACTGTAACGCCAATCACACCCCCATCCAGGGGGATGATGGGCAGCACACTCTGAGGATAGATCTGATGTGCAACCATACTGAAAACAGCCCTCACATCAAAAAATACTGGACTCACAGAGTCTACACGGGGATACTCCCACTTAAAAAACCTATTCAAGAACACAGTAGATGGATGGACCTAGAGATTATCATACTAAGTGAAGTAAGTCAGAGAAAAACAAATATTAATTAATACCATATGATATCATTTATATGTGAACTAAAATATGATAGAAGTGAAACAAATCCATACAGAGAATAGGTTTGTCGTTGGCAAGGGGGATGGAGTTGGGGAAGGATGGATGAGGAGTTTCAGATCAGCAGAATCAAACTATTATATATACAATGGCTAAACAACAATGTCCTACTGTATATAGCACAGGGAACCGTAGTCAATATCCATATGACAAACCATAATGGGAATGAATATGAAAAAATGCATATATATGTGTGTGTAACAATCATTTTGCTGTACAGCAGATATAACAACATTGTAAATCAAGTATACTTCAATAAGATAAAAAATTTTTTAAAGACTACAATAGATAAATGTTTCTCCTAAATTCAGAGAGACTGAGGAAATAAAACGAAAAAGCAGAGGAAATACTTGCAACTAAAGAACAAGAGAAATCCCCTGAAAGTAATATAATGAAACAGACCTCACATGTCTCTTAAACTCTGAGTTCATAAAGAAGATCATAAAATTGACACATCTCTAGCCAGGCTCACCAAGAAGAAAAAAGAGAGGACCCAAATAAAAAAGAATTGAAAGGGAAATATAACAACTAAAATCACAAGAAATACAAAAAAATCATAAGAGAAAACTATGGACAGTTATATGCCAAAAAACTGGACAATCTAGAAGAAAGAGACAAGTTTCTAGAAATATACAGCCTGTCAAAATTGAGTCAAGAAGAAACAGATGATTTGAATTGACTGATCACTGGAAGTCAAATGGAATCAATTTGTAATTTAAAAAACAAAGTGAAACAATAAGAACTCCTTACAAACAAAAGTTCACCACCAGACAGCTTCACTACGAAATTCTACCAAACGCACAAAGAAGAACTTACACCTATTCTTCTCAAACTATTCCAAAAGACTGAAGAGGAAGGAACTCTCCCAAATTCTTTATATGGAAACCACCATCACTCTGACACCAATACCAGAAGAAGACACTACAAAAAAGTAAATTATGTGGCAATATCTTTGATGGATATAGATATAAAATTTTTCAACAAAATATTAGCAAACCAAGTCCAAAAATACATAAAAGGCTCATATACCATGATTAAGTTAGATTCATTCCAGGGTGGCAAGAATGGTTTAATATATGCAAATCAATCAGTGTGACACATCACAATAACAAAAGGAAAGACAAAACAACGCACACTCATCTCAATAGACTCAGGAAAGCATTTGATAAAATTCAACATCTTCTCATGATAAATAACTCTCACCAAAGAGGCTATAGAGGGAACATATTTCAGCATAATAAAAGCCAATTTTGGCAAACCCACAGCCAATATAATATTCAACAGTGAAAAGTTGAAAATCTTCCCCCTAAACTCAGGAGCAAGACTAGATGCCCACTCTTACTGCTACTATTCAACATACTATTGGAGGTCTTAGCCACAGAAATCATACAAGAAAAGGTATCCAAATTGGAAGGGAAGAGGTAAAACTATCACTGTGGCAGATGACATGATACTCTAAATAGAAAGCCCTAAAGGCTTCACACAAATCTATTAGAACTAATAAATGAATTCAGCAGGTAGCAGGATACAAGATTAATAAAAAGAAAATATGTTGCATTTTTTATACTATCAGTGAAATACTGGCAAGAGAAAGTAAGAAAACAATTATATATATATCAGATCAGATCAGTCGCACAGTCGTGTCCGACTCTTTGCGACCCCATGAACTGCAGCACGCCAGGCCTCCCTGTCCATCATCAACTCCCGGAGGTCACTCAGACTCATATCCATCGAGTCAATGATGCCATTCAGCCATCTCATCCTCTGTCCTCCCCTTCTCCTCCTGCCCCCAATCCCTCCCAGCATCAGAGTCTTCTCCAATGAGTCAACTCTTCACATGAGGTAGCCAAAATACTGGAGTTTGAGCTTCAGCATCATTCCTTCCAAAGAAATCCCAGGGCTGATCTCCTTCAGAATGGACTGGTTGGATCTCCTTGCAGTCCAAGGGACTCTCAAGAGTCTTCTCCAACACCACACTTCAAAAGCATCAATTCTTTGGCGCTCAGTCTTCTCCACAGTCCAGCTCTCACATCCATACATGACCACAGGAAAGACCATAGCCTTGACTAGGTGAACCTTTGTTGGCTAGGTGATGTCTCTGCTTTTGAATATGCTATCTAGGTTGGTCATAACTTTCCTTCCAAGGAGTAAGCGTCTTTTAATTTCATGGCTGCAGTCACCATCTGCAGTGATTTTGGAGCCCAGAAAAATAAAGTCTGACACTGTTTCCACTGTTTCCCCATCTATTTCCCATGAAGTGATGGGACCAGATGCCATGATCTTCGTTTTCTGAATGTTGAGCTTTAAGCCAACCTTTTCACTCTCCACTTTCACTTTCATCAAGAGGCTGTTTAGTTCCTCTTCACTTTCTGCCATAAGAGTGGTGTCATCTGCATATCTGAGGTTATTGATATTTCTCCCAGCAATCTTGATTCCAACTTGTGTTTCTTCCAGTCCAGCGTTTCTCATGATGTACTCTGCATATAAGTTAAATAAACATGGTGACAATATACAGCCTTGACGTACTCCTTTTCCTATTTGGAACCAGTCTGTTGTTCCATGACCAGTTCTAACTGTTTCTTCCTGACCTGCATATATATATATACACACATACATACATATATAAAATATCTTGAAGCTTCCCAGGTGGTGCAGTGGTAAAGCATCCACCTGCCAATGCAGGAAATGCAAGGTATGTGGGTTCAATCCCTGGGTCAGGAAGATCCCCTGTAAGAGGAAATGGCAACCCACTCTAGTATTTTTGCCAGGAAAATTTCATGGATGAAGGAAACTGGTGGGCTACAGTCCATAGGATTGCAAAAGGGTTGGACATGACTGATCACTAAGCATGTGCGTGCATGCTGAGTCGCTTTGGTCGTGTCCGACTCTCTGTAACCCTATGGACTGTAGCCCACCAGGCTCCTCCATCTATGGGATTCTCCAGGCAAGAGTACTGGAGTGGACTGCCATGCCCTCCTCAGGGGATCTTCCCAACCCAGGGATCTAACCTCTGTCTCCTGCATCTCCTGCATTGCAGGTGGATTCTTTATCCACTGAGCCACCTGGGAAGCACACAAACTCAGTCAAGAAGGTTAAAATTATAAAACACTGATAAAACAAATTGAATGATGAAAAAAAGAAATGGAAAATATCCTCTGCTCTTGGACTAGAAGAATTGATATCGTTAAAATAGCCATACTACTCAAAGCAATTTACAGACTTAATGTGATTTCTATCAAAATACTCATGGCATTTTTTACAGAACAAAAATAAATAATCATAAAATATATTTGGGACCAACAAAGACACAGAATTGCCAAGGCAATCCTGGGGAAAAGGATCAAAGGTGGAGTTATAAACTTTCCAGCCTCTGGACAATACTACGAAGCCATAGTAATCAAAATAGCATCAGTTCAGTTCAGTTCAGTCACTCAGTCGTGCCCGACTCTTTGCGACCCCATGAATCCCAGCACACCAGGCCTCCCTGTCCATCACCAGCTCCTGGAGCTCACTCAAAGTCACATCCATTGAGTCAGTGATGCCATCCAGCCATCTCATCCTCTATAGTCCCCTTCTCCTCCTGCCCCCAATCCCTCCTAGCATCAGAGTCTTTTCCAATGAATCAACTCTTCGCATGAGGTGGCCAAAGTATTGGAGTTTCAGCTTTAGCATCATTCCTTCCAAAGAACACCCAGGGCTGATCTCTTCAGAATGAACTAGTTGGATCTCCCTGCAGTCCAAATGACTCTCAAGAGTCTTCTCCAACACCACACTTCAAAAGCATCAATTCTTCAGCGCTCAGCTTTCTTCACAGTCCAACTCTCCCATCCATACATGACCACTGGAAAAACCATAGCCTTGACTAGATGGACCTTTGTTGGCAAAGTAATGTCTCTGTTTTTCAATATGCTATCTAGGTTGGTCATAACTTTCCTTCCAAGGAGTAAGCGTCTTTTAATTTCATGGCTGCAGTCACCATCTGTAGTGATTTTGGAGCCCAGAAAAAGAAAGTCTGACACTGTTTCCACTGTTTCCCCATCTATTTCCCACGAAGTGATGCGACCAGATGCCATGATCTTCGTTTTCTGAATTTTGAGCTTTATGCCAACTTTTTCACTCTCCTCTTTCACCTTCATCAAGAGGCTTTTTAGTTCCTCTTCACTTTCTGCCATAAGGGTGGTGTCATCTGCATATCTGAGGTTATTGATATTTCTCCTGGCAATCTTGATTCCAGCATGGTATTGGCACAAAAACCTATATATAGATCAGTGGAACAAAGAATCCAAAAACAAATCCACACATCTATGGTCAATTAATCTACTACAAACAAAGCAAGAATACACAGTGAAGAAAAGACTCTGTTCAACAAGTGGAGCTAGAAAAGCTAAACAGCTCCATATAAATCAGTGAAATTGGAACACTCCCTCACATCACATATAAAAATTAACTCAAAATGGCTTAAAGACTTAAATATAAGACATGACACCATCAAACTCTTAGAAGAGAACATAAACAAAACATCCTCAGACATAAATAATATCAATTTTTTTAGATCGGTCTCTCAAGGCAAAAGAAATAAAAGAACATATAACAAATAGGACCAAATCAATCTTATAAGCTTTTGCACAGCCAAGGAAACTGTAAACAAGAAGAAAAGGCCTATGGACTGGGAGAAAATATTTGCAAACAATGCAACCAATAAAGGGTTAATTACCAAAATATAGACGCTCATGGAAGTCAATATAGAAAATAAGCCCAAAACATGAAACTCAATCAAAAAATGATCGAACACCTAAATGGAAATCTCTTGAAAGAAGATATATATATGGCTAAAAGGCACTTGAAAAGATGCTTGGTATCATTAATTATTAGAGAAATGCAAATCAAAACCACAATGAATCATCTCCTCACACTGGTCAGAATGGCTATCATCAAAATGTGTTCACACTGGGATGACTCAGAGGGATGGTATGGGGAGCGAGGAGGGAGGAGGGTTCAGGATGGGGAACACATGTATACCTGTGGCAGATTCATTTAGATACATGGCAAACCAATACAATATTGTAAAGTTAAATAAAATAAAATTTAAAAAAAAATAAATGCTGTAAAGGGTGTGAAGAAACAGGGACCCTGATACATTTCTGATGGGGATGTAAAATGATGCAGCCACTATGGAAAACATGGATATTTCTTTAAATACTAAAAACAGAGCTATCATATGACCCAGCAATCCCACTCCCGGCCATGGATCTAGAATAAATGAAATTCTAAAATAATTTTAAAAAATATATGCATCTCAGTGTTCATAGCAGCACTATTTACAATAGCCAAGACATGGAAACAACCCAAGTGGCCATCAAAGACTATTGGTTTAAGAAAAGTGGTGTGTGTATTGTATGTGTGTGTATACATATACATATACATGGTTTGTCTGTACACACACACACACACACACACACACACACACTGGAATATTACTCAGCCATTAAAAGGAATAAAATAATGACATTTGCAGCAACATGGATGGAGCTAGAAAGTATCATACTAAGTAGAGTCAGAGAAAGACAGATATTATGTGCTCTCACTTATATGCTTGCCTGCCCACTCTCTTGCTCTTACCTTTGCCTAGAAAACACAACGCTTTATATAAGGGCAGTTCCTTCATCCTGGATTCTAGAATGATAAGACACGACTAGCAGAGATGCAGCCAACTCTCACTAATTTCAGCTTACCATAAATAGCAGCAGCTGTCACGTCAACCTGAATAAGAAATAAATCATTGTTACAAGCTATTGATATTAGCAAGTCATTTATTACCACAGTATTACATTGAATATATTGAAAGTTGACGTTTAAGGTGGAATTTAACACTGACACTTTATTGCCATTGCTATGGAATCCTTCTTATAAGCAAAACCAAGTGCCGAAGAATTGATGCTTTTGAAGTGTGGTGTTGGAGAAGACTCTTGAGAGTCCCTTGGACTGCAAGGAGATCCAACCAGTCCATCTGAAGGAGATCAGCCCTGGGATTTCTTTGGAAGGAATGATGCTAAAGCTGAAACTCCAGTACTTTGGCCACCTTATGCGAAGAGTTGACTCATTGGAGAAGACTCTGATGCTGGGAGGGATTGAGGGCAGGAGGAGAAGGGGACTACAGAGGATGAGATGGCTGGATGGCTCACTGACTCGATGGACCTGAGTCTGAGTGAACTCCGGGAGTTGGTGATGGACAGGGAGGCTTGGTGTGCTGCGATTCATGGGACTGCAAAGAGTCGGACACGACTGAGCGACTGATCTGAACTGAATACACCCCAAATGCTTTCAAAACATGTTTAGATAATACTTACACAAATATTCTCCTGATGGCACAAAGTACAATTTTGAGAGCAGAAAACTACAAAAAGTAAATATTAATAGAAGATGGAGATTCTACATATATTTTAATTTTTGCTCAAAGCCAACACTGTAAAAACTCAAACGTGCATGTATCAAAAACTTTAGAACATGAAAGAACCTACATAATATTATCCAGCCCCTTAGTTTCATAGCCAGTGTATCCACGTCTCAACGATGTTAAATGGTCTGTGGAAAAAGTAAGCTAAAAAGCTGCATTAGAATCAGGTCTCCTAACTTACAGTGTAGTTTACTGTCTCTTACATAATAGTAACAATAATGATAATAGCTAACTCTTATTCCACATTTACTATGAACAACATTGTTTTAAGTGTTTTATATAAATATTCAATTCTATTTCATTCAGTTAATCCATTTAATCCTCACCAGTGAAAAAACAGTAATGAGGTAAGGTGGCTGTGACCGGTGCACTGAGCGCAGCCGAGAGGAACTACCCCACGACCGAGGTCAGGGGCAGAAGCCGGGAGGACCCCATGCCGAAAAGGCGCTAGTGGGGAGGAGCTACCCCACGCCACCACACCCGGGGCCAGGGGGACGGCCTGGAGGACCAACCCCATGTCCAAGGAGGCTGTGTGGGCGCAGGAGGGCCTAGAGGCGCTATCACACGTTCAATGTCAAGAAGGGCGGCAGTGAGGAGATACCCCTCCTTCAAGGTCAGGAAGGGCGGCAGTGAGGAGAGACCCCTCGTCCGAGGTAAGGTGCAATGGCTGTGCTTTGCTGGAGCAGCCGGGAAGAGATACCCCACGCCCAAGGTAAGAGAAACCCAAGTAATACGGTAGGTCTTGCAAGAGGGCATCAGAGGGCAAACACGCTGAAACCATACTCATAGAAAACTAGTCAATCTAATCACACTAGGACCACAGCCTTGTCTAACTCAATGAAACTAAGCCATGCCCGTGGGGCAACCCAGGATGGGCGGGTCATGGTGGAGAGATCTGACAGGATGTGGTCCACTGGAGAAGGGAATGGCAAACCACTTCACTATTCTTGCCTTGAGAGCCCCATGAACAGTATGAAAAGGCAAAATGATAGGATACTGAAAGAGAAACTCCCCAGGTCAGCAGGGGCCCAATATGCTACTGGAGATCAGTGGAGAAATAACTCCAGAAAGAATGAAGGGATGGAGCCAAAGCAAAAAGAATACCCAGCTGTGGATGTGTCTGGTGATAGAAGCAAAGTCCGATGCTATAAAGAGCAATAGTGCATAGGAACCTGGAATGTCAGGTCCATGAATCAAGGCAAATTGGCAGTGGTCAAACAAGAGATGGCCAGAATGAATGTCGACATTCTAGGAATCAGCAAATTCAAATGGACTGGAATGGGTGAATTTAACTCAGAGGACCATTATATCTACTACTGCGGGCAGGATTCCCTCAGAAGAAATGGAGTGGCCATCATGGTCAACAAAAGAGTCTGAAATGCAGTACTTGGATGCAATCTCAAAAATGACAGAATGATCTCTGTTCGTTTCCAAGGCAAACCATTCAATGTCACAGTAATCCAAAACTATGCCCCAACCAGTAACGCTGAAGAAGCTGAAGTTGAACAGTTCTATGAAGACCTATAAGACCTTTTAGAACTAACACCCAAAAAAGATGTCTTTTTCATTATAGGGGACTGGAATGCAAAAGCAGGAAGTCAAGAAACACCTGGAGTAACAGGCAAATTTGGCCTTGGAATACGGAATGAAGCAGGGAAAAGACTAATAGAGTTTTGCCAAGAAAATGCACTGGTCATAACAAATACCCTCTTCCAACAACACAAGAGAAGACTCTATACATGGACATCACCAGATGGTCAATATCGAAATCAGATCAATTATATTCTTTGCAGCCAAAGATGGAAAAGCTCTATACAGTCAGCAAAAACAAGAGCAGGAGCTGACTGTGGCTCAGACCATGAACTCCTTATTGCCAAATTCAGACTTAAATTGAAGAAAGTAGGGAAAACCACTAGACCATTCAGGTATGACCTAAATCAAATCCCTTATGATTATACAGTGGAAGTGAGAAATAGATTTAAGGGCCTAGATCTGATAGATAGATTGCCTGTGAACTATTGACTGAGGTTCATTACATTGTACAGGAGACAGGGATCAAGACCATCCCCATGGAAAAGAAGTACAAAAAAGCAAAATGGCTGTCTGGGGAGGCCTTACATATAGCTGTGAAAAGAAGAGAAGCGAAAAGCAAAGGACAAAAGGAAGGATATAAACATCTGAATGCAGAGTTCCAAAGAATAGCAAGAAGAGATAAGAAAGCCTTCTTTAGCGATCAATGCAAAAAAATAGAGGAAAACAACAGAATGGGAAAGACTAGAGATCTCTTCAAGAAAATCAGAGATACCAAAGGAACATTTCATGCAAAGATGGGCTCGATAAAGGATAGAGATGGTATGGACCTAACAGAAGCAGAAGATATTAAGAAGAGGTGGCAAGAATACACAGAAGAACTGTACAAAAAAGATCTTCACGACCCAGATAATCATGATGATGTGATCATTGACCTAGAGCCAGACATCTTGGAATGTGAAGTCAAGTGGGCCTTGGAAAGCATCACTATGAACAAAGCTAGTGGAGGTGATGGAATTCCAGTGGAGCTATTCCAAATCCTGAAAGATGATGCTGTGAAAGTGCTGCACTCAATATGCCAGCAAATTTGGAAAATTCAGCAGTGGCCACAGGACTGGAAAAGGTCAGTTTTCATCCCAATCCCAAAGAAAGGCAATGCCAAAGAATGCTCAAACTACTGCACAATTGCACTCATCTCACACGCTAGTAAAGTAATGCTCAAAATTCTCCAAGCCAGGCTTCAGCAATATGTGAACCATGAACTTCCTGATGTTCAAGCTGGTTTTAGAAAAGGCAGAGGAACCAGAGATCAAATTGCCAACATCCGCTGAATCATGGAAAAAGCAAGAGAGTTCCAGAAAAACATCTATTTCTGCTTTATTGACTATGCCAAAGCCTTTGACTGTGTAGATCACAATAAACTGTGGACAATTCTGAAAGAGATGGGAATACCAGACCACCTGATCTGCCTCTTGAGAAATCTGTATGCAGGTTAGGAAGCAACAGTTAGAACTGGACGTGGAACAACAGACTGGTTCCAAATAGGAAATGGAGTATGTCAAGGCTATATATTGTCACCCTGTTTATTTAACTTATATGCAGAGTACATCATGAGAAACGCTGGACTGGAAGAAACACAAGTTGGAATCAAGATTGCTGGGAGAAATATCAATAACCTCAGATATGCAGATGACACCACCCTTATAGCAGAAAGTGAAGAGGAACTCAAAAGCCTCTTGATGAAAGTGAAAGTGGAGAGTGAAAAAGTTGGCTTAAAGCTCACCATTCAGAAAATGAAGATCATGGCATCAGGTCCCATCACTTCATGGGAAATAGATGGGGAAACAGTGTCAGACTTTATTTTTCTGGGCTCCAAAATCACTACAGATGGTGACTGCAGCCATGAAATTAAAAGACGCTTACTCCTTGGAAGGAAAGTTATGACCAACCTAGATAGCATATTCAAAAGCAGAGACATTACTTTGCCAACAAAGGTCCGTCTAGTCAAGGCTGTGGTTTTTCCTGTGGTCATGTATGGATGTGAGAGTTGGACTGTGAAGAAGGCTGAGCGCCGAAGAATTAATGCTTTTGAAGTGTGGTGTTAGAGAAGACTCTTGAGAGTCCCTTGGACTGCAAGGAGATCCAACCAGTCCATTGTGAAGGAGATCAGCCCTGGGATTTCTTTGGAAGGAATGATGCTAAAGCTGAAACTCCAGTACTTTGGCCACCTATTGTGAAGAGTTGACTCATTGGAGAAGACTCTGATGCTGGGAGGGATTGAGGGCAGGAGGAGAAGGGGATGACAGAGGATGAGATGGCTGGATGGCATCACTGACTCAATGGATGTGAGTCTCAGTGACCTAGGGGAATTGCTGATGGACAGGGAGGCCTGACATGCTGCGATTCATGGGTTCGCAAAGAGTCAGACATGACTGAGCGACTGATCTGATCTAATGTTAACAAATACTGATCTTACGCTACATAACTTACCCATGATCACACAGCATTAAATGATCATTACAATTTCACAGCCTCATACTTTATCACTGGGCCAGTCTGCCTCACTGTTACTGCTCCACAACATGCTAAGACATCTGAACTATAACCAGAACACTATTTACTTTCTGAGGGCCATCAAGTCATTTTTTTTTTCTTATAAAGATCACAATGTTGTTTTAAACTGAATTATTTTGAGAGGTGCAGCACTTTCAAAATTACAACCTACTCCAATCAAAACCATCTACTCAGAAGAGTTTTTTATAGGGGGAAGTGTATTTTGTTTGGTTTGTTTTGTTGCTTTGACTTAAAATGTTCTCTTCAAGAATACTGGAAATTAAAGACAGATCAGATCAGATCAGTCGCTCAGTCGTGTCCGACTCTTTGCGACCCCATGAACTGCAGCATGCCAGGCCTCCCTATCCATCACCAGCTCCCAGAGGTCACTCAGACTCACATTCATCGAGTCAGTGATGCCATCCAGCCATCTCATCCTCTGTCGTCCCCTTCTTCTTCTGCCCTCAATCCCTCCCAGCATCAGAGTCTTCTCCAATGAGTCAACTCTTCGCATGAGGTGGCCAAAATACTGGAGTTTCAGCTTTAGCATCAGTCCTTCCAAAGAAATCCCAGGGCTGATCTCCTTCAGAATGGACCGGTTGGATCTCCTTGCAGTCCAAGGGACTCTCAAGAGTCTTCTCCAACACCACAGTTCAAAAGCATCAATTCTTCAGCGCTCAGCCTTCTTCACAGTCCAGCTTTCACATCCATACATGACCACAGGAAAGACCATAGCCTTGACTAGGCGAACCTTTGTTGGCAAAGTGATGTCTCTGCTTTTGAATATACTATCTAGGTTGGTCATAACTTTCCTTCCAAGGAGTAAGCGTCTTTTAATTTCATGGATGCAGTCACCATCTGCAGTCATTTTGGAGCCCAGAAAAATAAAGTCTGACACTGTTTCCACTGTTTCTCCATCTATTTCCCATGTAGTGATGGGACCAGATGCCATGATCTTTGTTTTCTGAATGTTGAGCTTTAAGCCAACCTTTTCACTCTCCACTTTCACTTTCATCAAGAGGCTTTTGAGTTCCTCTTCACTTTCTGACATAAGGGTGGTATCATCTGCATATCTGAGGTTATTGATATTTCTCCCGGCAATCTTGATTCCAGCTTGTGTTTCCTCCAGTCCAGCGTTTCTCATGATGTACTCTGCATATAAGTTAAATAAACATGGTGACAATATACAGCCTTGACGTACTCCTTTTCCTATTTGGAACCAGTCTGTTGTTCCATGACCAGTTCTAACTGTTGCTTCCTGACCTGCATACAGATTTCTCAAGAGAACTTACTAAAAATCTATAATGTAATTATAATACCTGTTAGGAAAGACAAATGTATTGAAAGAGAGCTGCCACCTTCAAGCCCAGATCATTGAAGAAATGTATACAATCAATCTTCAATCAGTCATCAAAATGTATAAAATCAATCAATCATCAAAGAAATGTATAAAAGTGCCCAATAGATCAAAGTGTTTCGTTTCACATTTTCTTGGTTACTGCTACTGCTGCTACTGGTAAGTCACTTCAGTCGTGTCCGACTCTGTGTGACCCCATAGACGGAAGCTCACCAGGCTCCCCTGTCCCTGGGATTCTCCAGGCAAGAACACTGGAGTGGGTTGCCATTTCCTTCTCCAATGCATGAAAGTGAAAAGTGAAAGTGAAGTCGCTCAGTCGTGTCGGACTCTTAGCGACCCCATGGAGTGGAGCCTACCAGGCTCCTCCATCCATGGGATTTTCCAGGCAAAAGTACTGGGGTGGGGTGCCATTGCCTTCCCCTTTCTTGGTTAAGTTGACCACAATTTATTTTTTTAATTTAACATCCAGAATGAAAAAAAAAACAAACAAAACACAATCATGAGGATCAATATACAGTAACTTTTGATGTTAACTAGATATGAGTTGAGAATATTTTGTCACTGGAGAACACTCAAGAAATTAGCCCAGGGCTTAAATTTTCTTTTAATTCCAGAAGAAGCTTTCTAAGAGCAGAGGGAAAAACTGTCTTCTAATTCCTTTGGCTTCTTGACTGCTTCCTTTCTCCAATTCACCTTGCATGTTGATGCCATGGTTTTATGGAATAATAGAATTCCATAGCAACTTAGAAGTTAATACTTACATTTAGCTGCTGATGAAATTGTTCTCCCTGTTACCTGTATTCCTAAAGTCCTTCCTTGTCCTCCCACCTTTGAGACCAAACTACTAAGGATAACTGATGGAAGTGGCCATACTGAGCAGCAATGTAGGTACCAGCAGGAAAGGTACCCTGTGCCTCCCATCTAGTCAAAGCTCTCTCAAGTAGAATAAAACCTTGGGGTCATCAAAGTGAAGGTATTTCCCTAGACCAACACTTTAGCCACTATTCTCTTTTGTCCTTAGGAACACTGAAGCACAAAGATCTTGGGGCAGTTGCTCCAGGACATCCAGAAAGTATGACTGTTAGAAAACTTAGAACCTAATGCACTTTCTTATCAAGAAAGCAAATCCTCTCACTAATCATTCTTTTCACTTTGGTTTAACTTGTTTTAGCATTTCCTTTGCTTCCTCACCCACCACACATTCTAATTCCCCATATGACCTACATGTATATATGGCAAAACTTCATGATTATTTGGTATTGAATGAAGTGAAGAGTGAATAAAACGAGTTTTACTGAGTTTGCTAGAACTTCTTTTTCTTTATAAAAACCTTTCTATATAGGAGTTATTTCTATCTTTGAGATTTGTCACCTGATAATGAATAGAAGTTAATTGAATGTATACTTATATTAGTACTAGAATTCACCCATTGAGCACTCTTTAATACAAAGAAGCATAGAATTAGAAATTATACTAAAGAAAGAAAATTCCATAAATGATAGAACTTATCCTGATGATTAATTTGGGGCCCTAGGTTTAGAAAACTGATTTTAATGTCTCTGCCTTAGAAACTGGTCTATAAGAATATAGTTTCCTTTATTTCTTTATAAGCTAGCATCTTTCCCAATCTTATTATATATATAATATATATATGAAAGTGCATTTTATTTTTTATTCAATTGTTACTTTAGCAGTGTCTGCAATTAAGAGCCAGCTCACTAAATGAACTGTAATTATTGCAAATTGTGGTAAGCACCAGTAATTAAAATGTTGCAGTAATGCTAGCCAGCTTTGCAAGATGCCCTTTGAGAGTAGCATAAAATGATATTATGTCTTTAACTGGTGTTTGTATTACAGATGAGAAAACCTGGAAATGCAGGCCTTCAGAATCTTTTGGCTGAGTCTTTAGAGCGTAATGTAAAGTGGGGATTAGCAGTTTTCCAGTGAATTCAAACTGGAAGATAGTCAATTTGGTTAATTTGACAGTGAAAGTGGCTTTTTCTTTAAAATGTGCAATCTTTAGGGCATAAACATACATGGCTTCCCCACGAGGGGAAAATGAACAATGAACTCTAATCTCTTCTTTGTGTTTGTGGGATGCTAATAGTGAGCCTTCTGGGTACAAAAGCACGACAGAACTCCTTCCACATCCACCCATCTTTTGAGGCTCCTCACCCAGCTGCGACCCCCAGTGAACTCCCCAGCTGTGCAGTCATTTGGCAGTGTGCACTGTTATGCATAACTTAAGCTATGTGTGTGTGACTCCAATACAACTGGTGAATACAGATTGTCCACATAAAACCCTCTAACTTACTGCAAGTGGGAAACAATGGAATCAGTGGTTTTTTGGTCAGAAGAGGGACTGAAACTTCAGTTTTAGCACTGACTAACGCCATCCATCAACATATTTACTTGTTTTTTCCCAGACTTGCTCAAGGTAATCCATAAAGTATCTGATTATGCAGTCACTGTGACTTAGGAAAATATGTGGTGATATGGGTGTAAAGAGCTATATAACTTTGTAAAAACAGTGCTAAAAAGTAGGTACCATGTTCCATAAGACTGAACTACAGTGACTCTCTATAAGGTCCTCAGACTATAGAGTCTGGGAGGAGGGCAAAGTGTTGTCATTTATAAAGTGAAGGACTCACATTTCTATAATCCTGAAAGTCATCTGGTCTCCAAAACATTCCAACTGCAAGATGCAATGAACAGGCCTTCTCTTCCTGGCTATAATATGTTACTGGGTATTGGAATAATTCTCTCACCATAAACAATTGTGAATTTAGGGGAAAAAAATTAAAAATCAACCGATCCCAGACATTGTACAACAGACAATACAGAGGTTTTGATCCTTGATGAGGGGTAAACACACAAATTCACCTCATCGTTCTACTTGGAGGCATTTCAAACTGCAGCACAGAGAGCTAGAGTCCAAACAGAGAGCACTGGCAGAGGGGAGAGCGAGCAGATTCCAGGCTGCTGAGGCAGCCAGAATTTGGAACAGAGCACATCAGAACACAGGGGGCAGGCAGCACTGACAAGGAGCCCCAGGCATCTGCATAAAGATCCCTTCCATATTGGGCCACATAATAAGCTGCACATACAGAGTAAAACGCTTTGAGGTCTGGAAAACTATAGTTACTGAGGGGACCATGAGATGAATGGAGAATGCAGAGTGTACTCAGTTCTGGAATACCCTGGAGTTCCAACCAGCCAGAGTGGAGACATGTCCCTGAAAAACCCAGTCATTCGGTTAAATCACAAAAGCCATGCCTGAAGAGTAGGACAGGTCTAGCCTTCAGGTCACAGCAATCTAGAACCATCTAACAAAACCTAAAGTTGAGTTTCAAGCTGAGCTACCAGAAAATTAACAGCCTGCTAGAACAAATCTCAACATGTTTTAACGACAGCAAAATCTAAACTTTAAGTAATATAGTATCCCCAGGTGGCTCATGGTAAAGAATCAGCCTGCCAATGCAAAGGATGCAGTTTCAGTCACTAAGACGGGAAGGATCCCTGGAGGAGGAAATGGCAACCCACTCCAATATTCCTGCAAGGAAAATCCCATGAACAGAGGAGCCTGGGGCCACAGAGTTGGACACGACTAAGCACATATGCACGCACGCAAGCAATGTCATATTCACAATGCCCCACATTCAATCAAAATTTATTGGATATACAAAGAAGACTTTTAAAATAAGACTAAAACCAGGAAAACTAGAGTGAACAGAAACAAACCCAGATGTGACACAGATGTTAGAATTAGCACACAGTGACTTTAAAACAGTTATTATAAATATATCTGTGAATTTAAATACAAAGGTAATGTGTGAAAAGATGGAAATCTATTCCTCAGCAGAGAAATATAAACTATGAAAAGAAAAACAAATGGAAATTTTAAAACTGAAAAATAATATAATAAACATCCCAAATGCAGCTTGACTGGACACTTCATTAAGATCAGTTAATAAAAAGTAAATTGAAGCACATAGAGAAAATCATTGACTTGTGGCACGGTATCAAACGGACTTACATTCATATGTAGGGCAGGAAATTGGAAATAGCAAAAGAAATCAACAGAGAAAAAAGTCTGAGCAGTAGTTACCTCTTTGTGGGAGGAACTGAATTGAGAAGGACATGCGGGAACTTTGAGAAGATGGACACATTCCTTATTTTTATGTGTGTGGGTCACAGAGTTGTATTTGGTAAATCTCATTTAACTATAATAGTTTATACTTTTCATTATTTGTAACTTATACTTCAATTTAAGAAGGGAAAATCCAGTGGACATTGGCCAATTCGTATCATAATATCATCTGAACACCAACATAACTGACAATTACTTTATCATCCATAGAATCTTACGTTCAGTTCTCAGTGTGAGTTGTGACAAATTGTTAGTTTCATCTTCTCTCTCTACTTTTTTATAGTCTCTTTCAGTGATCTTTTTCTCTAGCTTACTGTTAAATATTCCTGTTTCTAAATTTCAGTCCATATGAATGCATGCTAAGTCATTGCAGTCATGTCTGACTCTTTGTGACCCCAATGAGTGTAGCCCACCAGGCTCCTCTGTCCATGGGATTCTCCAGGCAAGAGTACTGGAGTCTGAATTGCCATGCCCTCCTCCAGGGGATCTTCCTAGCTCAGGGATCAAACCCACATCTCTTACATCACCTACATTGGCAGGTGGGTTCTTTACCACTAGCAAGACCTGGGAAACCCATGGCCTTCTTTTATTCCAACTTTATACATTCTTTCAGAATTGGATGTATGGATGTATTCGATGTCATGTATGATGCGACAGTTGGACTATAAAGAAAGCTGAGAGCTGAAGAATTGATGCTTTTGAGCTGTGGTGTTGGAGAAAACTCTTGAGAGTCCCTTGGACTGCAAGGAGATCCAACCAGTCCATCCTAAAGGAAGTCAGTCCTGAATATTCATTGGAAGGACTGATGTTGAAGCTGAAACGCCAATACTTTGGCCACCTGATGCAAAGAGCTGATTCATTTGAAAAGACCCTGATTCTGGGAAAGATTGAAGGTGGGTAGAGAAGGGGATGACAGAGGCTGAGGTGGTTAGATAATATCACCAACTCAATGGACATGAGTTTGAGTAAACTCCAGGAGATGGTGATGGACAGGGAGGCCTGGCATGCTGCAGTCCATGGGGTCACAAAGAGTCAGACACAACTGAGCAACTAAACTAAACTGGAGGATATGATTATGATTAAGAAAATGCAAATATTCAGTGTTTGATAGATGGATGTATGTATGGATAGAACTAAATAATGAGTATCCCCCTGTTTATATTCATTCAATTTATGTGTCAGGCACTCTTTCAGGTGCTCAAGATACAGTTTGAACAAAGCAGAAAAGAAAATATGTTTTCCAGTGTTCTCATTTTGTTTACAGTAAAGTTCTTGTTCAACTACCAAGTTCAGGTTCACATCATTTCTCAATTAGGAGCATGAAGTGAAGTCAAGAAGTGAAGTGAAGTGAAGTCGCTCAGTCGTGTCCGACTCTTTGCGACCCCATTGACTGTAGCCTACCAGGTTCCATCCATGAGATTTTCCAGACAAGAATACTGGAGTGGGTTGCCATTTCCTTCTCCAGAGGATCTTCCCAACCCAGGGATCAAACCCAGGTCTCCTGCATTGCAGGCAGATGCTTTACCGTCTGAGCCATAGGAGCATATTGACCTCAAATTTGTTCCTTCTAAGTCACTGCCAGAGGAAAATTATTAAGATCTATATCTGATTTGTTATTTTATATAAAATATTTTTGATATTTAATGTCCTTAAGTTTGTGCTTAGCACTCAGTCATGTCCGACTCTTTGTTACCCCATGAACTGTAGCCCGCCAGGCTCCTCTGTCCATGGGGATTCTCCAGGCAAAAATACTGAAGTGGGTTGCCATGCCCTCCTCCAGGGGATTTTCCCATCCCCAGGATTGAACCCAGGTCTCCCACATTGCAGGTGAATTCTTTACTGTATGAGCCATCAGTGAAGCCCAGGAATACTGGAGTGAGTAGCGTCTCCCTTCTCTAGGGGATCTTCCCAACCAGGAATTGAACCCAGGTCTCCTGCATCGCAGGCAGATTCTTAACCAGCTGAAATACCTGTACACTTGTTGGCGTGGTTGAATGACCACATCTCTGACCTTAATAACCTATGCTCTAGTCATGTAAATGTTTTCTTTTCACTTCTCTCACTGTGTCTTTGCATAAGGGATTCCTTCAGTCTCTAAGATCCTTCTTCTTTTCAATCTCCACCCACAATGTCTCCTTGTAGAATTCTCTTTATTCTTTCTTCTGTGCTCCTTAAGAAATCTCTTGACACTTTCTTGTCCTGTTAGACAGAGGTAAAGTTTTCTTCTAGGACTTGTGTATTAATTTGTGTCTGTAAGCTGAGTCTTGGTACAAATTATGCACCTATAGACAGTAGAAGAATCAGAGGTGTAATACCAAATAAGGTGGTCCGAAAGATCCTATTCAGGAGGGAGACGAGGGAAGAATAAGATGTACAAAAGCAGAATTGGAACTCGGTGTTCAGAAGTAAAGATTGCCAGGGATATGAGCCAGCTACAAAATCTAGAGCTACCTACCAAGCAACACACCAGATCTCGTCCATACCTAGATCCTACAGGCATGTACCCTTTAGGGGGTAGGTACCAAAAGGACTGTAAACCACTAGCTGGATGACCCAGATTTATATAAAGAGCGTCAATGACCAAGAACACTGGAAATAGGGAAAACTTCTGTCCTCAAATTCAAAAAATGTATGACAAATTTTGAATTCTATTTAATCCTCAGTAGAAGGAAATGGCAACCCACTCCAATGTTCCTGCCTGGAGAATCCCAGGGACAGGGGAGCCTGGTGGGCTGCTGTCTATGGGGTCACACAGAGTCGGACACGACTGAAGCGACTTAGCAGCAGCCGCAGCAGACTAGACTAATAGTGTTGTCACTTAATTTGCTACATGACACAGGCTGCTGATAGGGGCTAGTCTGAGTGTAAACAAGGACACTTTCTCAAAAAGAAAAAAACTTGTTACATTTTTTGTTAAAAATCCCATTGGTCCTTTTAGGCAGTGGGGCCCTCAAGGCCACACTAAATTCTTTTCTGCATGGCCCATCAGAGGCACTGAAAATTCTATTTTAATAATAAGTTAACAGTTTTCAGTGAGTAGTAGTCACACAAAGCATTCTTCAGTCCTTAAACATACATTCTTTGTTTGAAATTGTAATGGGTTTTGTTGCCATGAGAACATTTTGCCAATTAAAAATCTGTGAAGAAAATAATCTAAAGATGTTACCTCCAAATAGCAAATAGAGTAGCTCAAAATCAATTAATAAGCTTATATTGCATAGATAAATGATATTTTTAAAAATTTGTGTGTCTGATTGTTAAATATTTGATATATTTTTATTGAATAGTTGATGTACAATATTATCCAGGTTATAGGTGTACAACATAGTGATCCACTATTTTTGAAGGTGATATTCCATTAATAGTTACTATAAAATATTGGCTATATTTGCTGCACTGTAGTTTATTTTATACGTGTTAGTTTGTACCTCTTAATTCCTCACTCCCCTCTTATCCCTCCCCACTCTCCACCCCTGACTGGCAACCACTAGGTTATTCTATACACCTGTGAGCACTTCTTTTTGCTATAGTCACTGGTTTATTTTACTTTTTAGATTCCACATATAAGTGCAATCATACAGTATTTATCTTTCTCTCTCTGACATTTCACTTAGCATTTCTTATTTCCTCTTTCTCAGCTTATTATTTCAATTTGGTGGAGTGTCTTCTTGAGAATGGTGCACAGGCAGAAGAGCACAAGACACAGAGTAGAAAGACCCCAAACTCACCTCTTCTCACAGACACGCCAAAATCACACAACTTTTTTTTTTTTTCAAGAATCTCTTTTATTGATTATCAGAAACATTACAAACATCTAATATGAACAAATTGTAACATGACAGTAGTTTGAACAATTAATACATTTCAGATATAATATTATACATATTTCAATTTTTGATAGAACAACAGACGATAAAAAGAACAGACTCTATCAGAAAAGATCTTCCACAATTACAGACATAAAGAAGGAACTCCAATGAATTGGGAAGAAGTGGCAGACTCGTGATAGAGTCTAGTCCCATACGCCCGGCAACCCAAAAAATGGAGAATAATTACATTGCAGAGGTTCTCCCAAAGGACTGAGAGCTCTGAGCCCCACGATGGGCTCCCCAGCACCAGAAAAATAAGCCCCCAGATCATTTGGCTTTGAAGGCCAGGAGGATTTCCTTTCAGGAGTCCCAGAAGGCTATGGGAAACAGAGACTCTACTCCTAAAGGAGGGACACACAATCTCACACACTCCAGGACCAAGGGAAGGAGTAATTTGAATAGCAGCCTGCATCAAACCTAACTGCAGGTCCTGAGAGCCTCGCAGAGAGGCAGGCTGCTGCTAAGTCGCTTCAGTCGTGTCCTACTCTGTGCGATCCCATAGACGGCTGTCCCTGGGATTCTCCAGGCAAGAATACTGGAGTGGGTTGCCATTTCCTTCCCCAATGCATGAAAGTGAAAAGTGAAAAGTGAAGTCGCTCAGTCGTGTCCGACTCTTAGCGACCCCATGGACTGGAGCTTACCACGCTCCTCCGTCCATGGGATTTTCCAGGCAAGAGTACTGGGGTGGGGTGCCATTGCCTTCCCCAAGAGAGGCAGGAGGCAACTGCAGTTTACCCTGGGGACATAGACACTGACGGCAGCCATTTTTAGAAGCTCCTTCTACCGCATGGACATTAAAGCTGGCGGGCCCCACTGTAGGATCCTCCTTCTAGCTTATTAGCCCCAGGACCTAGCCCTGACTTGGTCCAGCAGCCTTTAGACACCAGTGCCGAGACACCTTAGGCCAAGAAACTAACTGAGCAGCCCTACCCATTAGCAGGCTGCCTTAAGACCCCCGGAGCCCACAGCTACCTCTAAACACTCGCCCTGCCCACTTCATCCATGAGTGAGCAGGCAGCAGTTCCAGAATGCCCTGGGTCCTAGCTCTGCCCTCTGGGAGCAGCCGACCGAGGCAAGAAAACCACAACCCTGCAGCCTGTAGACTCAGCTTGCCCACCAGCAGGTCAGACTCTGCCCTGATCGAGTAGGGCCCCAGCCCTGCTGATCAGCAGGCTAATACAAGCTCCAACAATGCCCAATCCTATACTCAACTGTTATACACAACTCAGGAGCTCCCTGCCCCAACCCAAGTACCACCAATGATCCAACATCAGCTCGGGGACCATAGATTCTATAATCAGACTCCAGGACCCAGCTCGGCCCATCCTGACGCTAAATCCTGGATCTGGCTTCACCTACTGGGTAGGCAGTAGCCCCTGAAGTCTTCTAGACCCTGTCTCTGCCTACCAGTGAGTCAGCACTAGCTCTGGATTCTGCAGTCAGCTGCCTCATGACCTGGTCCCACCAACCATTGCCCAGAAGCCTCTGCACAAGGCAGGGCCAGGCTTCTTAATTCTTTATTTTTCATCCCATGAATGGATTATTCTAATATTATTTATAATTATTATCCAAGTATATGAGCTTTTCTCTTAGAATGGACTTCCTAGATATTTCAAAGTATGTTGCCCCTATTGCTCTGTGCAACACCGATTCAAGGAAATAGTAACAGATGTACCATGTGAGAACATAAATTTTAGAAGCACAGAAATTCTGATCTCTCTCTAAAAGATACACAGTACATATCAAAATATTAAGACTCCAAGAAGTCCTATGTGGGGAGAAGGTGATTTTTAACACATAGATCTCCAAAAAGTTCATCATAAAATACTTTCTTTGTAACAAGTTAATAACCTTTGAGCAGGGGCTCCAGTGGAAAACAGTTTAAGAGATTTCTTCAAAAGAATAGTAATTGTTTTCTTTAGGAAGACATGGAACCAAATGCAGTAAAATTACGATATACCTTGGAGTCAGAGGTCATAGGTTCAAACCAGTTGTATCTGGGAAAGTTCTTTAACCTCTCTGAAGATTAGAGAGACTGTTTCACAGACAAAAGGTTTTTTTTTTTTTTTTCTTTGTAATCCCCTCTCACATTCTGAGGAGGGACCGAGTACTAGACTAAGGCCCAGCTGGGGTTGACCATCCCTTAACAAGTGGTGTGCCTCGCTGGTAGCACCTGTGTTTCTGGGGAGCCAGGTGGGTTAGAGTGATACCAAGACTAGGCAGAAGATCAGTGGGGAAGTGGTTATTCCACCCACACATTCTCACATGCTGCAAAACGCAGCTGGCGATTATTCTCTCAAGAGAAGGCTACTACCATGCATACAAATGAAAGTAAGTTCTCGTGTCTTGTTTGGCACGTGTGCCTTGCTTACTGACCCCCCCACCCCCACCCCCAACTCCCCAAGGGAGCAAAGGAAGGATGATGTTTTCTCCTTTACTGTGAAACAATCATAAAGGTCCCCAGAAGAGTTAAGGTCAAATCTAATACCTGGAGATTTCTTCAGACTATAAGCACAGTATCCTCTAGAATATTTTTTTCTGTATTATCCAAGGCTAGTTACAAATCAAACTGTTAAATGACTATGAAAACTTCTGAATTTCACAAACTCATGAACAGAGATGTGTTCCCACAAATTTTAAACAGATGAGGTTTTAACCGAACAGCCCTTTCTCCCACTTTCCTCTTTGGCTCTGTTATAAGAAATGACTACTGTGGACAGACATTTTGGTGAAAGATGTGTCCTGATTAGAATGGAGCTTAGTCTAAGAATAACAACACGCTCTACTCCTGATCCCCTTCCACTTCATTCACCACTCCATCCACTACCTGTGACCGAGTAAGAGCCTAAGCACATACCAGGTGAGCCATTTCTTCTTTAGAAAAAAATCCACTTAGTCAATTTTCCTCATAAATCCAACGGAGCTTCATAAAGATTACAGCAAATTGAGGAAAATAGGTTAAAACCTGCAAACGATTGAAAATTAAATGCTCAAAATAAAACCACATTTTTCGCTTGGCAATCTAGAGTTAATGACATGGGGTCTGGAACGTACATATTTCTAGGGAGTAGTTCTGTAGTCAAACCCCAGGTCAGACAGATTGTGGCTGGTAGGGTGCCTCCAGGTGGCATGCATGGATGCTGGGGTTGAATAAGCACACAGAAAGCTCTAAAAGTAAAAAGGCAACCCGGCAACATTACTCATCCTTTTCTTTTTCTTCTTTCTCATTCCTTCGCTCTTCCTCCCATCTTTCCTTCCCTCCCTCCATCCCCGGCCTTTGCCCCCTCTCTATGAAGAGAATATGAAGCAGTTCCAGATGGTAAACAAGTGGCCAGACTCAAACAAGTTGCTAAGCTTGCTGGCAGGAGACAACCTGCTTGGTGGTGACACACAAGTGCAGAGTCCCCACAGTCCTGCTTCCTGGTGAAGCTGGAGAGAGCAAACCAACAATAGAGGAATGAGTACTGTAATTTATCTTGGAGGCCATTTAGGTTGTTTATCCCAAACCACATTTTGATTCCAGTTACAGTTTAATTATGAGTATTTGTTCTCTAACAGAGACTAAACAAAGAGTAACCATTTTCTTTTATCTTTTTCTTTGTTATGAAAATTTCAGTTTCATGTTTGCCTCTCCTCTCTCCTTAAATAGAGTCTCATGCTATGTAAACGCGTTTCAGCTCAATTTCTTCCCATTTGGGATGAAGTCTCTAAAACAAACAGTGAAAAAAAGAGCAGAAGTTTTTAACATCTAGGAAACGTGTGACTTAACAAGGCCTATGTATTTCTTTAAGCTTTTATTGCATATATTTGACAGGTCTCTTCTGTTTTAAAGAAAATACCATCAAGTCTCTCTGGGTATCAAACTCACAACAGAAATGTTCAGAGTGAAGGAAACACACTGAGTCTAGATGTCCCTCTCCAGCAATAACCGGCAAGCTGTTTTTGTTTCTTATTATGAAATAGGAAGTGATACAGAGCCAGAAGGAGTGTGGCTGACACTCAGTCTCTTCGTGTACTGCACATAGCTTTTTTTCCCAGGCCAGCCATGATGGATTTGCCTGGTCTCAGAGCCCATCCTCTAGTTACAAAGTAAGTGCAATGTCTGGTTTTGCAACTATTCCAAAGTGTTACTTTCAATACACAATCTTTATCAAATATGTTGCTAAGGAGAGTTTCCTTCCATCTTGAATATCCTGCACTGTTCCAGATTGGATTGAAGCCGAAATCAAATCCCACATTGAGTAACTAATAATTTTAAAATTTAAAATCTATAAACCATTGTAACAATGCTTTTAAAACTCTTATTATATAGGATGCATAATTTTAATGTTTAATTCATTTTTACTAAATATCATGAGTAATATATTTTAATTGTTTTCATCTATTACTTGCATTATTGATCAGGGTTTTTTTTGTTTGTTTGTTTTCATATGTTCTCTACTTGGAGGTCAATTCTTTGTTTTTGACCATTCTCCTAAATGACCTTATTTCCACTCCAGCATGTGTTTTGGATTCTCTTGCTTTTTATTTTGTCATGAAAGGTTTTCATATTACTCTTCAGATCAACTATGGCTGCCACATGGTTTCAACAACACTATAAACCACAGTTGATAAAAATTTACTGAACACATAAGAAATCAGCACAGTTTTAGTTCATCATTTACAATCTGCATTTCACTCTAAATATAATAGTAAATGTAGAATCTATTAAGTTGGTTTTATTTTCAAAAATTTATCTTTGAACAGAGAAGGGTACTTTTAAATACACACATGCTCTATGTCCAGTTCTTATTGAGCCAAATTCATACTCCACATATTCCACTTGACCCCACGAGTTAATAGGTAAGGTTGAGGGAACTGGATTTGCAAAATTCCAGATTTAAATCTCAATTTAGCTGTTTACTAACTCTTGGATGTTCAAATCACTTAAAAGTCTGAAACTCATTTTTCCAACCCTAAAATAGGTATATTTACCTCATAGGGGAATCATGAGGATTATAAAATATAAATTTATAAACATATATATATTAGAAATTAGAATACTCAGAAAATATAGGGAATATGATAACTGTGGCTATTATTAATTTGATAGGGCTTCCCTGGTGGCTCAGACAGTAAAGAATCTGCCTGCAATGTGGGAGACCCAGATTCTGTCTCTGGCTTGGGAAGATCCCCTGGAGATAAGATCAGATCAGATCAGTCGCTCAGTCGTGTCCGACTCTGTGACCCCATGAATCACAGCACTGGGGAAGGGACTGGCAATTCACTCCACTATTCTTGCCTAGAGAATTCCATGGACAGAGTTACATACTATAGTTGGCAGTACAATAAAAAATTTTGTTGGATTTTTTAATTCAATATTTGAATATTTTTTTGGGTTTTATTTTTTTTTTTTTTATGAGGATAAAATTTGAATATTTTAAATGGCATGTTACTTCAATGAATTTGTAACTTAGCGAAAGATGTTATTCTATCAAGAAAGTAAATATCTTACTTTTAAAACTATATTTAAAGGAAAGTTTTTCTGTTCCATAAGGACAGCTACAAGATTTTAATATAATCATTAAAAGAAGAAACATTCTCACAGTTTCTCAACTTGAAATACTTAAAGTGCCATAGGGAAAACTCTGAAAGGAAGTTACTTTACAGATATTTATGGGCTCCTGGGTCTACACTGGGGACCTCATTGATACGGACTACATATTTTTTAAAAAACTGATTCTTCTATAAGGCCATGTAACTTTTAATTTGAAATATGGTTATATTTTTCCAGAATAAATTTCAGGACAAATAAAAGACAGTCTACTTTGAGATTATAGGAAAGGTGAACAGTAAATCATCTTTCTCAAAGCTTATTTTAAACATATTAATCTGCATTTATTTGGTGTATGCGCCACTCATATGGTCATGAGCTCACACACATTTAGAATTCTGCAATTTAACTTACAGCAAGGTACCCACAGGGGCACCTTCACTGATACCAGCACACCTCCCACTCCAACAGTCAGTCAGTGAGTTAATTTTATTGTTGTTCAGTTGCTAAATCATGTCTGACTCTTTGTGACCCTATGGACTGTAGACTGCCAGGCTCCTCTGTCCTCTGCTATCTCCTGGAGTTTGCTCAAATTTATGTCCATTGAGTCAGTAATGCTATCTAACCATCTCATCCTCTGCCATCCCCTTCTCCTCCTATTCTCAATCATTCCCAGCATCTGGATCTTTTCTAATGAGTCACCTCTTTGCATCAGGTAGCCAGAGTCTTAGAGCTACAACTTTAGCATCAATCCTTCCAGTGAATATTCAGGATTGATTTCCTTTAGATTGACTGGTTTGATCTCCTTGCTATCCAAAGGACTCTCAAGAGTCTTCTCCAACACCACTGTTTGAAGGCATCAATTCTTTGGCACTCAGCCCTCTTTATGGACAAACTCTCACATCCATACAGGACTATTGGAAAAACCATAGCTTTAATTATACAGACCTTTGCTGGCAAAGCAATGTCTTTTCTTTTTAATACACTGTCTATGTTTGTTATAGCTTTCCTTCCAAGGATTAAGTATCCTTAAATTTCATGGTTGCAGTCACCATCCACAGTGGTTCTGGAGCTCAAGAAAACAAAATGTCACTGAACCCACTTTTTCCCCATTTATTTGTCATGAAGTGATGAGACTGGATGCCATGATCTTAGTTTTTTGAATTTTGAATTTCAAGCCAGCTTTTCCACTCTCCTCTTTCACCCTCTTTAGTTCCTCTTTGCTTTCTGCCTTTAGAATGGTATCATCTGCATATCTGAGGTTGTTGATATTTCTCCTGGGCATCTTGAATCCAGCTTGTGAGTCATCCAGCCCAGCATTTCACATGATGTATTCTGCATAGATGTTAAATAAGCAGGTGACAATATATAGCCTTGGCTCACTCCTTTTCCAATTTGGAACCAGTCCATTTTTCCATGTCTGTATCTAACTGTTGCTTCTTGACTCATATACAGGTTTCTCAGGAGGCAGGTAAGGTGGTCTGGTATTCCCATCTGTTTAAGAATTTTCCACAGTTTGTTGTGATCCATACAGTCAAAGGCTTTAGCACAGTCAATGAAGCAAAAGTAGATGTGTTTTTTTTTTTGGAACTCCCTTGCTTTCTCCATGAACCAAAAAATGTTGGCAATTTGATCTCTGGTTCCTCTATCTCTTTGAAACCCAGCTTGTACATCTGGAAGCTCTTGGTTCACAATCTGCTAAAAATCTAGCTTGAAGGATTTTGAGCATTACCTTGCTAGCATGTGCAATGAGTGCAATTATACAGTAGTTTGAATATTCTTTGGCACTGGCCTTCTTTGGGATTGGAATGAAAACTTTTTCCAATCCCGTGGCCACTGCTGAGTTTTCCAAATTTGCTGACATACTGAGTTAATACAGAAGTGAGTTAATACAGAAGGTCAAAAATCAGAGCAGTCACTGGAAAGACAATCTCAAAACATAACTGTAATACAATTAACTCAGACTATATTTATTAGCTGGAAATAAGTTTTCTAAAAAGAGAGTTCATTATCTGGACTATCTGGTTCAAAAGTGAGTATCTGGTGACTCTAATCACAACAAACATCTACCAACCACTAACCAGGAACTAGGCAAGGCACTGGAGAGCCAACTATGAGTAGGATACAGATTCCTATGCCTAAGGATATCACTGTTTCTTGAGACAGATTACAACAAATATTTGGAACATGTTGGTACTACAGAGAGCGTACATGGTCCATGGAGACACAGTTGGAAAGTCTGTATCCCAGACTTTCCTAAACCAGTCTGTGGGGAAATTCTTATAGGATGCAGTACAGTCGGGAGGGACATATGGGCAATGAAGGGACAAGGCCATAGCTTGATAACAGAAGAATCAAGATTGCTTCAGTTATGAGCTGCTCTTTAGTTTCTTTGAGAAACAGGGATCAATATCGAAGCAACACTGCCTTAGACGTGGTGGCTAACTACTACAGCCTACTTGTCTGGGTTTGGTTAAAATGAAAAGGAAAATCCCAGGTGGAAACCAGCTTACCCTTTGTTTTCCAAATGTTTTGCTGCTGCTCTACCACTGGTTTGGAAAGAGATTTTTTTTGAAGCGTCTCTGATTAGTATCTCTGGTTTATCCTTTGCTTCAAACTAAGAGTTACTGTGAAGAATATAGAAACTTTCTATTTTATAAATGTAATGAATAAAAGACATTTCTTTTTTCATAAATAAAACTATTACTGAAGGACTCTGTAGTTTAAAAGCTATCTTAATGGGGAAGCATCTGAAACATATTTCTACCCTCCCAAAGAATGATAACGGTAGTAATTTGGCTACATGCAGAACTCACTTTATGCTGCCAAATCCTTGCAACCTCCTCAAATTGTCAACAGGAAGTAGGAGTTCCTTGATCACAAACCCTTTGGAATTAGAATTTTGAGAATACAGTGAATGGGGTTTCCTAATGACTCTTCTCAGAGTTTGGCAACTGAGATGGTGACCAGAGAATTCTTTATGCTGAGCCCTCAGGTCTGGATCATGTTTCCTGTTCATCATTGTCCTGTAGCCTGATATGGGTCATTTTCAAGTCCCGATACAAGGAACATCTGTTTGAAACTTTATTTTTTTTTTTAGCATTGAAGGAAATTTTTTACTGACTGTGGGAGTGGACTTTATTGATAATGTTAATCTTTGTCATTCTTTGGATCGTGCTAATTTATTTTTAATATTTTCTTCATGTACTCAGAGAGTTGCTTTTGATTCAAAACTATAACTGAATTCAAAACAATAAAATAGTATTGACAATACATCTCAGCAATCAGACTCCTGTAACTGAACTAAGTAGGTACATAGGGCTTCCTAGATGGCGCTAGCGGGCTTCGCAGGTGGCACTAGTGGTAGAGAACATGCCTCCCAATACAGGAGATGTAAAAGATGCAGGTTTGATCCCTAGGTCGGGAAGATCCCCTGGAGAAGGGAATGGCAACCCACTCCAGTATTCTTGCCTGGAGAATTCCATAGACAGAGGAGCCTGGCAAGCTACAGTCCACAGAATCACAAAGAGTTAGACCTGACTGAGTGACTGAACACACACAAGTAGGTACATAAAACTGTATCAGTTTGAATCCTCTGGAAGAAGATATGAAGATAGGATAAGAAGTGCAAGTTATTTATTGGGGGACATGACTGCAAAGATAAAGGGGAGAGGAAGTAGGAAGGCAGGGAAGACTTCCACCCTGTAACAGAGGTATGGCACCTGTGAAAGAAGAGGGGGAAGAAAGAGGCTTGAGTTAAAAGAGCCCCAGATGTCTGTGCAGCTCTTCCAAAGTCTTAGCTAGGTCAAAGGGTAGCCCCAGAGCAAAAATCAATTACGCATAGGGGGCTGCATTGGGCAAGCAAGGCTGAAGTCTAGTTTCCCTACAGTGTTCTGTTAGTGAATGATGAAAGTTCAGCTAGAGCATGACCTCAGCAAGAATGCTGAGGCAGCTAGACACTGTTAGGTAATTCCTCACAGCAGGGTGTCTTTGAAGGGAGATCTTGAGCAGTGCACATCCTTGACTACCACACTGGTCTTTCATAATATTTTGCTATCATGGAATTCTTACCAGGAACAAAAAAAAGATGGGGAGAGTTAAAAAACCATTATACTATAACTAATTACAGTGGTACAGTGGTAGTTTTTGTGGGTTTTTTTAGTAATTTTGACAAAATGATTAATTAAAGTTAACTAAAGGAAATGAATTTCAAACTCCCACTAAAAGAAAGTCCTACTGAAAGAATGAATTAATCTTGATATTTTTTACTTTTAATTTTTATTTTGTATCAGAGTATAGTTGATTAACAGTGTTATATTAGTTTCATGTGTACAGCAAAGTGATTCAGTTATACATAGACAAGTATCTACTCTTTTTCAAATTCTTTTCCCATTTAGCTTATTACAGAATATTGAACAGAGTTTCCTATGTGATACAGTACATCCTTGTGGGTTATCTATTTTAAATACAGAGGTGTGCTTTTGACCTTAAAATATCTTAGAGTCATTTAATTTTTGTAACACTAATAGGAAGGTTGCAAAGATATCTAAAGGGATATTTTGTTCGGAAAAAAAAGTAGGATTTTTTTTTACTAAAAATCTTTTTACTAAATCCTTTTTTTACTAAAAATTTTAGTATTTCTTCATTGTACTAGAAAGGAGAATAATCTTGCCCTTTGAGGCAACATGGATAGACTTTGGCATGATGCTTAAGTGTAATACTCAGAGAAAGACCAATACTGTATGATCTCACTTATCTATGGAATATAACAACAAACAAACTCAAAGATACAGAAAACATATTAATGACTGACAAGAAGCAGGGGATGAGGAATGGACAGAATGGGTGAAGATGATTAAAAGGATAAACTTTCAAGTAAAAAATAAATAATTCACAGGAATGTACTGCAAAGCATGGTGACTACAGTTAATTATAATGTATATGTGAAAGTTGTATGGAGAGTAGATTTTAAAAGTTCTTATCACAAGAAAAAGACTGTAGTTGTGGGGTGATGGATGTTAACAAGACTTATTTTGCTGATCATTTTACAAAATCTAAAAATATCAATCATCATGTTGTACATCTGAAGCTAATATAATGTACTGTGTCAATTATATCTTAACAAATTATTGACCAGAGATGTTTCAATATTCATTTACATAGCAAATTGCCTGATGCAAAGAGCCGACTTTCTAGAAAAGACTCTGATGCTTGGAAAGACTGAAGGCTAAAGGAGGAAGCAGCGGCACAAGATGAGATGGTTAGATAACAACACCTACTCAATGGATAGGAATTCGAGCAAACTCTGGGAGAGTGAAAGACAGAGGACACTGGCATTCTACAGTCCATGGGGTCACAAAGAGTCAGACATGATTTAGCAACTGAACAACAACAACAGTCAGTGGCCACAAGTATTAGTTTCTGCAAAAAATCCCCCAAAGAAAGAATATGAGTATCACAGTCATGAAAAATGTTTGAACAATATTCAATATCTTGTGTCAGTAGTATGAGAATTATATAAAGGGAAATTAGACATGGAGTTTTATATAAGCTATCCTACCTGGAGTCTTCAACTGTACCAAGTGGTACCAGAACATCTTGACAGACAGGGAAAATAAAGAGAAACACATGATCCATCATATTCAGTATACAAAGTATGTCATAAAACATGTTTTAGAAGAAAAGTTAATGATGGGAGAATATATCCAAGACTACTCTTAAGAGCAATAAAACATTGAGAACCAGTTTGAAAAAATCATTCCTTGCCCATGTATACACCAATATTTTGACAATATTTACCCCAAGGTATTAGGATTATATTTCTGTTTGCTTAGGTTATGTATTTGCAAGTCTTCTACAAGAAAATATGTATTATTCTTGTCATTTTGAGCAACTATATCTATAAATTTTTAGAGTTAAGTGTAATTACTAGCAGACAGAGTCACACACACACACACACACAATCATCAATGCTTGCAACACAACATCTGCAAGTCAAAGAGAAAGATGTGACACACACCTTCTATGCAACATCTAATTGCATTATATAGTCAAAATTAACAAGTTGAAATGTATGTCTGTGTATCTAGTTTTGGTTTGATGAAGCTTCCGTCTAAAACTGTAAAGATCCTCAAAAACTTTGCAATTATAATCCAGAACAAAAATATCTAGCTCCACTCAATTCCAATAAATGGCTGTGGCTTTCATGTGGGGTCATATTGTCTCTTCCATCAACTTTTCTTAAATTTCCATCACATTTGCTTTGCTTGAACTGATTTTTGACTTGAACCTTGGACCATTTATCCAATATATATATAAAGAAATAAGGTGGAAAATCTAGTAAAAAGACAAATAGGATCTATCATTACAATAGAAATTGTAGAAATCTTTTTAACTGATAGTGAGTAGAAGATTACACATTTGTATAGGAAATTGTTCCAGAGAAGATATTATTATAAAGGACAAAAAGTAAAATACTATGCTTTTATGATTGAATATAAACATAATTAATATAACTGTTAATAGAGAAGGAAGAGTGATCTATGAAACAAAAATGGTTGAGAGTTGGGGTATATATTTAACATCTCTTTTAGATACTCTTGATACAGCCTTCCCTGGTGGCTCAGAGCGTAAAGCATCTGCCCGCAATACAGGAGACCTGGGTTTGATCCCTGGGTCAGGAAGATCCCCTGGAGAAGGAAATGGTACCCCACTCCAGTACTCTTGCCTAGAAAATCCCATGGACAGAGAAGCCTGATAGGCTACAATCCATAGGGTTGCAAAGAGTCAGAAACGACTAAGCGACTTCACTTTAGATACTCTTGGAAGTGAAAGTGAAAGGGCAAGTCGCTCAGTCATGTCTGACTCTTTCAGACTGTATAGTCCATGGATTTCTCCAGGCCAGAATACTGGACTGGGTAGCCTTTCCTTTCTCCAGGGGATCTTCCCAACCCAGGGATCGAACCCAGGTCTCCAGCATGGCAGGTGGATTCTCTTAGCTTAATATTATTTCAGGGAACAAGTTGGAGTTAGTTTAAGAATATATAAGGGTCAAGTCTGGTGACTGTAACACTGATCACACTTTGGAGGCAACTAAAATTTGTAGATGCTTTGGAATTTGAGAATTGATCTGAGTGGCTGGTGTGGAGTAAGGGACTTGTGTCTGTGTTGAGATCATCAAGGAACTGGAGTACACAGGTCAACAGAGTCTCAAAGTAGGTGAAAGTGATTTATTCTGGAAAATAAAGCTTAACAGAATTTATGTTGTCAATAAGAAAAGGAATATACCTACTAGGAAATGCATCCACATACCACCAGCTTGTACCCTTGCCAGTTACCACTGATTTAGGAACAGATGGCATCATAGGTAGAGTCTTCCCTTTAGCACAGAGAGTCTTCTATTTAAGAGGTAATATTTTACCCAAATTTGAGGAGACATAAACTCTTTGAGAGCCAAAAGTAAAAGAAAGTGTAGAAATGTAGTAGTATATATAAGGTCCATTTACCTCATCTCTTCCTATAACACAGATATTTGTAATTAATGCAAATACACCCAAGGCAGTACATAAAAGAGCAATTAAATTGAAATATTCTGTAGGGATAACCACCTCAAAGTAGATCATTAAAGTGATATTTTCTTAAAGTGGGCTAGCCTAAAAAAACAGTCATATAGAAATATGTGTTTCATAAAAATAAAAAATGCAAATTTCATGAAATGTGAAATATCTTGAATTCTCTATTCCAATACAACCTTTCACACTAAAAGTAACTGGTGTAATCGTATCAGTTTTGAAGCTAAATTAAGAACAAATATCAGGAATAGTAAGTGCTTCAGTCTGTCCGCTGAAGTTTTCATTTCTTAGAAAGGCAAAAATGTTACATTTGGGATTAGAAAATCTTGGTATGTGTCTTATCTAAAGAATGGTTTCCATACAATTTTTAGGTCAGTCAATGGGCCAGACTGTTTTTAAATTCCTCTCCATGCTACCTGAGGCCATTACCCCTTCATCCACAGGAGAAACTCTGAACTTTAGAGGCTCATATCATAGAGTTATATTCCCTTTTTCTTCCTCCAACTTTTCTCTCTGATTTTACCAACTTCTCAGACTTTTCACATATTTAATATTTCAACCTCTCTACTTCTGCATTTGTCTTTTTCACCACTCCTGTCATGATCTGAATAAATTCTGGGTTCATCTAGACATGGGCACCAATACACCAGTTTTTCTTTTTTGGTAACCTCCTCAAGTTGAAATCCCTCCATCACCTAGCAGTTCAGCCATCCATCACCAGAGTCACACCTTTGACATAATCATCTTCCGAACTGCTGTACTTCAGAAATACTTGATTTTTACCTGTCACTTTCTCAGGACGGTCTCTGGGATTCAGAAATAAAGAAAGCTTATGAAGAAATCAGATTCATATATGTCTTAACAATCTTAAAAGCTATGAGAAAGAATAAATTACTTACAGAGACATGACAATTAAACTGACAGCATCAATAGACACCAGAAACAAATGGATAGTGTTTTCAAAGCGCTGGGGGAAGATGATTGTCAAATTAAACTTCCATGATCAGAATTCATGAGTGAGGGTGAAATAATGATACTTTTAGACACGCAGAGTTATTCTGCTCGTAACTCTCACTAAATGAACTACCATATTACACTCGATTTAAGATGTCATCAATTTTATGATGTACCAGTAAAAGAAAAATGCTGTTAATTAAACTATGATATGCCCTTAATAGTAAAGTGCATCCTAATTACAGAGATGTTAAAAAGATTAAAAAAAAAAACCTGTATCAGAGAATAAATTAAATAAAGATGAATAGAGGAAATACTTCATCAAGATGGAATGAATGCTGAAAGTAGAAATAAGATTTAAGAAACAATACTGAGCAAAGAAACTGGCAAGCATGTTTGTGAATACAAGTAAAACATGACAATGGCTAATAAGAAGAAGAAGTAACTCTGTGACTTAAAAACAAGACTGAACTAAAATGCCAGACAACAGTAACATGGAAGAGAGGGAAAAGACCATGTTAATGGTCTTTTATAAGTATCCACAATACTTATATAATTATTAAGTATATATATTATATATAAAGTATAATATATATAATATATATTATATAAGTATATATTATAATTATATACTTATATAATTTTGAGAAAGGTTAGCAATACTCTTGGGCATTGTTAAACATGTTAAACATTTTAATGGTTACCTTTAAGAAAATAGAAAAAATGCTTAACATTCAAATAGGTAAAGTAAAAATATAGAGATTTTTATTCAAATTGATGCTTTTGAACTGTGGTCTTGGAGAAGACTCTTGAGAGTCCCTGGGACTGCAAGGAGATCCAACCAGTCCGTTCTGAAGATCAGCCTTGGGATTTCTTTGGAAGGAATGATGCTGAAGCTGAAACACCAGTACTTTGGCCACCTCATGCAAAGAGTTGACTCATTGGAGAAGACTCTGATGCTGGGAGGGACTGAGGGCAAGAGGAGAAGGGGACGACAGAGGATGAGATGGCTGGATGGCATCACTGACTCAATGGATGTGAGTCTGAGTGAACTCCGGGAGTTGGTGATGGACAGGGAGGCCTGGCATGCTGCGATTCATGGGGTCGCAAAGAGTCGGCCATGACTGAGCGACTGATCTGATCTGTTGAAGAAAACACTTGAGAGTCCCTTGGACTGCAAGGAGATCCATCAAGTCCATTCTAAAGGAGATCAGTCCTGAGTGTTCATTGGGAGGAAGTTAACTCACTGGAAAAGACTCTGTTGCTGGGAGGGATAGGGGGCAGGAGGAGAAGGGGACGACAGAGGATGAGATGGCTGGATGGCATCACTGACTCAATGGACATGAGTTTGAATAAACTCCAGGAATTGGTGATAAACAAGAAGGCCTGGCGTGCTGTGATTCATGGGATCACAAAGAGTCGGACACGACTGAGCGACTGAACTGAACTGAATTGATTCATATAACAGGATGCAACACTGAATTTAGAATAAATACTTTAGACTTATAAATATACATAAATTTAAGAAAAATAATAAATGAAAAAAGCAAGGTATAGTGTAACACTGGTAGGATAAATCTAAAATTATGCAAATTATATATATGTGTATGTGCATGTCTATGTGTTATACATGTGGTATGTGTGTGTTACACATAGGAAAACATTGACTGGAAAAATATTCACCAAATCTATGAGTGTGATGGCCTTTGAAGAGGGAGGGAGAAGAAAAACACTGGGGTTGGGAACAGAGAGGACTGAACTTTGTCTGTAATGTCCTATTTCTATTATTTTAGAGAATTCTGATGAGAACTTCATAGAATAATGGTATTAAGTTTCAGTTGCTGAGACCAGAGTTTGATACCTTTTTTCTATAATCTTTCGTATTTTGAACTTCTAAACATAACAACAACTTTTAAAAAGTCATCATCTTCCTATTCCTGTGTATTTACCCAAGCCAGGAAAATAGATAACAGCTCTTTGTCCATCCAGTCAATCCCAATGCCTCCTATTTTACCCCTTTGGTATCTCTTGATGTCATTTGATTTTTTTCTCTGCCTTCAGTCTTGCTTCTCTTCCCACCCGCAAGCTATTTTCCAAACTGCAGCAGGAATGACCTTTTAAACGGAAAAATTTCTGGCATGGAACTCCCCTACTTAAACTTTTTCAACATGCTTCAGACTCCTTAGCAAAACATGTAAGGCCTTACCTAATCTATCTTTGAACACTTCTTGAAGATCGTTTCTCTTCCCTCTGTACTCCAGACTCCAGCCAACCTCAGTGAGAGTTGACTCTTCGGAAGGTGTGGCTTCCTAAGCCTGCTGTCCAGCCCCACTCTTACCCTCTTGTCATCTGCCCTCTGGATCAGCACCCCAACCGATTGTGAAAGACTAGATTAGACTCAGATGTCACCTCCCGGAAAAGCATCCTTATCCCACTCAAGGCTGTCTTCACTGCATTTTGTATGAGCCCTGACTTCTTCCAACTGTCAATCAAAATAACAACCATTATTTTCTAACTTCTCTGACTCTGAACTTCTTGAGGGAAGCAACTGCATAATCACTGTAACTAGCAACACAGCTACTATTTACTGATGGCTCAATGTTACTAAGCCCCTGGTGCTGTGCTGGATAACTTGCCAGTGTGTCCAACAATTGTCAGAAGAAAATTTGCTTTCCATGTCAGCAGATAAATGCTCGGAGGGTAGGTGTGCAGTCTGAATGTACTCCACTCTCTTTGAGCACCATGGCTACTAAGGATGGAGCTCAGCTTCAACTTCAGATGTTTCAGCTCAAGAGGGTTCATCATTAACCACCATCTCCTACCACTGGTTCCCAAATCCTGTACAATAGCACCTCATACACAGCAGGGCTCAATGAACATATTTTAAAAGAAGGAAATAGGGGGTGAGGGAAAGAGAGAAAGGCCAGGGGGAGAAGGAAGCATGCTAGGAGCAGGGAGGGTGGAAGGAAAGAAAGCTGAGTTGCGATGTAATCGCTGTAGACTAGTACGAAACGATCGTCACCATATTACTCCAATTATGAGAGGCTGGGAATGCATTTCCTTAATCAAGTAAATGGAACAAAATTGTGATAAGTGTCAATTTATAAGTGTGTAAAGAGTTGGGGACTGTATCATTCTTACATTTTTTTGGAACGAATATACCGAGAACCAGCTAAGATATCTGCCATCTCTAATGAATTAGTTTGATGAATGTAGTTTCTTCTGGTATGAAGGAATCTGGCTAGACAGTCTGTAGTTTCACCTGCCAGGAACACTAAGGTTTCCTAAAAGGTTTCAGTCTTATAAAAATGAAAAAAAAAAAAGAAGGAACTAGAGTAGGTTGATAATTTATATAAGATTATGAAGATCCAAATATAAATTCTTAGTGGTTTACCATTTTGGAAATAACAATTGCATTGAAATATAAGTCAATGAATTTGCCTGGAACATTTATATATATATATATATATATATATATATATACATATAAATATATATAAATATAACTTACTTGGCTATTGTGATTATTCTTAAATGTGGGTTCTGACTATTTGCTGAGTCAAGAGAGAAAACAGATCTTTTTAAAGTATTTTTAAGATTAGATAATCAGTGAAAAACCCAAAGTACACATTGGCTTTTTTGTTCAGTGGACTATTTGATGTTGGTAACTGACTTTTAAAGAATAATATGAGGTTCTGTCCTTGAAAACAATCTAACAGTGGGCTGTTGGGAATGAAGAAGAAGATAGCCCTCGTCTTAACCCTCTCCTTTCAAATCTTCAGCATAGCAAGGATTTTTCATTCCTTGATCTCAGTTTTAAATGTGGTTGGCATGGTATCTAGACAAAAGAATAAGTAAGGAAAACTCTAGGAGGCAATTAGAAATAATAAATCCTGAGATTTTTCTTACCTCTATTACCTATTTGGGGCCATAGTATTTCTGAGTGTTGATAAAAACTCAAATTTGGATGTTTTCCATTTATATCCGACTGACCATTTATGGACTTCCATAGGAGAGAAGGAGCTGATAAAATGAACATACTGTCTAAATATATATTGATATAATAATTGCAAATGCCAACACACAAGCAAATTTCCATTTTTTACCCTATATAGGTGTAATTACTTGACAAATAATTAAATTCATTATTTTCACATGCAAAAAGAAGTATCAGTTAGTAAATAGAATAAGAATTTTGTTTTAATGGCAGTCTGATAAAATTCTGCTTCATAAGTATAACACCTGAATTGTAGTTTTGTTGTACATTGGTAAATGAAACAAGTATCCTATTTGAGGTCCACCCTCTAGTTTCACTCAGACCAACACTGCTTAGTGGTCAAGTGATTTATAGCAATATAGGAACAAGAAAAAAACTGTGGATCACATTATTAAAATTTTAATCTTTTCAAAGTACTTTTCAATCTTTTAACAAAAAGAGAAAAGAGTTAAGGTTTAGAATCTTTGGCAAACAATAGTAGCTTGCTAGAATTAAATAATATTATTTGGCTTTGATAGTATTTACTTATATTTTTCTCCTGTTGATTTCAGATATTCTAGTTTTTCATTTAGAGTAGTTACATATATTTTCTTATACATAAGTGCACTTAACTAAAAAAGGCAAGTCAATTTAAAGAAAAATATTGGGGATCGTTGTACAAGCTCTATTTTTGATAAGGCAAAAGTCACAAGTATGATAGAAAGATGCCTGAAATCTGGCACAATAATGTTGTGTTAAGTAGTGACACAGCGCTGATTGACAGACTAAATTCCTTCTATATCAGGAAATGGAAGGGAGAGTTATCCTCCAAATGATACCCTGAACATTCGAGTCTCGTTATCCTGCATGGTTTAGTGCAGGGGTGCGTGAGTGTGAGTGTGTGTGTGTGCTGCTAATGTTGGGCAATTTCCTCAGTTTGATGGCTGCTTTGCCTTATATTCACTAAGAAGTAGAAAGTTTGTGCTATTACACTACCAGGAAGATGAGTGAGTATAAACACCTTCAGAGTACATGTGCAAAACCCATGGACAGATTCAGATTAAGTGCCTAAAGGGAAAATTTGCAATGGTAGTAAGAATCCCTTCTTTCCCATTTGAAAAAAAAAGACTCTGGTATACAGCTTGTTCTTTCATTGTTTGCTAGTTCCATTTAAAGGGTCCACATGTTTTTTGGAATCTGAAACTCAGAGTAAGGTCAAACAGCATGCTGTGATTAGGGTCCTCATCTTTAGGAATAGAAAAGGATGTGTGTAAGTCTTGAAAACCATTATGAACGATGAGGGAACCACAAGACAATTAAGCTGGTGGTTACTGTAACCTTTGGACTGAACAATTCATAACAGCCCCAGTTCAGAACCGTAGCAAAATTCAGAATTATTCAAGCTCTCTACATAACAGGAACTTAGCTTTCTCCAATGATAAACAGACACACATGAAGGAAAATTCCACTGACCTTCTCTTCACCTCTGCCTCAGAGGCCTAATTGCCTTAAGAAATAGTGTCAAAACAGAACACATACCTTCAGTCTCTACAGTTTGGAGGAACAGGGAGGTGAATATTTTGCTTTTAAGTAAAATGGAATTTGATAAAAGTTAGGCTGTTGCATAATGATGAGCTAAATATTATAAAGGCTTAAAAAGATGAATTAATAACATCTTTCTATATGCAGAAAAATGAAACATAATAAAAGTCTTCGGACAACAAATATAGCTATCTTGGTTCATTGTCTCTGGTCAAGATAATTACTTTAGTAGTAGTGAGATATACTGATGTGTGTGTGTGTGAGAAAGAGAGAGAGAGAGATAGTTTTAGCTTGTAGGAATGTCAGAAAACAAACTCTTATTTTACTCTAAGAACTCCAGCAACATCTAATAAAAAGTTAAATAGCAGGTACCATCTAACCCAGTGATCTCACTTTTAATAATTTACATCTAATCAAACGTTGAACAATATATGTACAGGGTGTTCATTAGAGCATTGTCATAACAATGGCAACAACAACAACAAAATCTGGGAACAATTAGATATCTATCAATGACAGAGTGGGTAAACAATCTACCGTATAGCCATTTCTCAAATCCTATACAACTGTAAATACTAGCAAACAAAATAAATAACAGGTAAATATATATGTAAGCACAAAGAAAACTTTCCATGGTATTCTGTATCAATAATTATGAATGTGTTTTAAAATAAGCAAACGAAATATATTTATACATACATATTCATACATATATATCTATGTCTTTGTTTCTATGTACTACTTGTATATTATAAATGTTAAATCATCTGAAATGTTATCCACCAAACAATTAGCATCAGTGAGCGGCTGCTCCCGTGAGTTCATAGAAAGTGCTGTCCGTGGGACAGTGACAGCAGGGCAAAGGAATACGAGAGAACAGGGTGTCGTTCTTAGGAAATACTTGTGTGAAGTCCTAGACAGAACTCGGTAAGACTCTTGACAGAGGTCGGAAATCCTAAATCAGCAAAAGAGGGGGCAAACACCCATGATTTCTGAGTTACTTAAATGTGCCTGTTAGGAAATCAACCCTGAATATACACTGGAAGGACGGATGCTCAAGCTTAAGTTCCAATACTTAGGCCACTTGATGCAAAGAGCCAACTCATTGGAAAAGATCCTGTTGCTGGGAAAGATTGAGGGCAGGAAAAGAGGGTGACAGAGGACGAGAATGGTTGGATGGCATCACCGACTCAGTGGACCTGAGACTGAGCAAACTCCAGAGACAGTAAGGGCAGGGAAGGCCTGGCATGCTGTCCACTGGTTGCAGAGTCAGACATGATTTAGCGACTAAACAACATCAATTGTATAAATCCTAGGAACTGTTGAGTTACGATTCTATTGTTTTTTTTTTTTTTTTTCCAGTTTGTCCTCTAGTTGTTTGATAACAAGTATCAAAAAAACTAGATGAAAATGTCTGTGCAAGAGTTAAGTTTGAGGAGTCACATGCACCCAATGGACACTCTAATGATAATACTAATGCTAATAACAGGCATTTGTAGAGGGCTTTAAGATTTAAAAAATGTGTTCACACAACCGTGTTCTGTTCATAGGCAGTCCTGAAATTAAATAATGCATCTACTTTGTTATGCTTATACCATGTTAGATACATTCATTATGAATGGAAAATATATAGAAAGAAAAGAAAAATTCATTCAATAACTTTGATTTTGTCATCAGTTGAAATGAATGAGTCAAAATACTTCATTGTGGGTTAAGGTTAAGCTCAGGAAGAAACATTATAGGCATACATTAAGATTTAAAACAAGAAAACTAGATAAATGTGACACTGTGACTTTGTCACGAATGTGATTCTGATCGTTACAAAGCATGGTCACACAAAAGTCCTCTGATAAAAACCACAACAGATTTTTTTTTTTCTTTCAAATATCCATAAACCTGAATTATACTGTTTTAAAGAATAAAAGTGTCATTCCACATGTAAATCAAGATTTTTTTCGTAGTTTTAATTCTACATTATAGAGAACGTGGGCCTCCATTCTGAGAAAGTGGTAAGTGAAAACCCAGCAAAGTCTTTGAATTAATTTTCATGTTTGAATCAGATATTTGAAGACATGAGACTTAATAAAGGAGGAAGTAGAAGGAAAGAGGAAGAGGAAAATAGGTGGGAGGTTGTTTTCAAGAATATCAAAGAACCATTTCAGTGTCTATTGTAAATGTTTATTTAAAATTGAAAGTGGTATAGAGAGGTACAGAGAGGAAGTTTATAAAGAATTCAGGGGAAAGAACTGCTTCAACCCATGAGTTTCCTTAGTCTACTAAATAGAAGTTATTTTCTTCTTTTTTTGCATACAATGTTATTTTAGAAATTCCATATCCTTTTTTAAAAAAAACAAGAATTAAAAGCAACATAATTTAGAAACGACTGACTTCTTAAGTTTCTTCTAATCCATAGAAATTCTCTTTAGGTGAAAACACTCTTATATCTACTGTCCATTCAATACCTGTTTCTTAAGGAAAGGAGCAGTAATAAGAACAAAATAAAACTGATTGTCAATTTTATTAGAATGTTCCAGCAAAATGAGCTTCATCCCTATGTAAGTTAACATCAAATGAGCTGACAATTTAAGTAAATGCTAGAAACAAAACTAAGTAGTTATTCTACCAAAGAATCAGAATTGAACAAATAATTAAATTAGTAGAAATTTTACTCAAACTAATTGATTCTATAGCTTTATTTAAATGACCTGGTAATAATCTTGGTTCACCCTAAAAAGAACACATTTTACCCTAGGCAAAATTAGAGAGTAAAAAGTTTAAAAAGAAGTCCTCAGAGGCAAAAATAGTTCAAACTGGCCAAATCTTCTTAAAGGGAATTTCTGGAAGGTATTTAAATTATTTTGCAGATTAGTAGTAAAACAGTATAGTAAATATTATTACAAATACCTCTTCAGTGTTTAGAAATATTTTTTAAAATAATTTCCTTGTAAAAGAAGTTTGGACAAGACCTCTTAATTTTTGTGATGAAATAATGTCTTACCAATGTGGCTTTTTTTCCAAATGTAAACACAGGCACTTGCATTGGTATTTAATGGATTCACTGACAGCTTGCTACATAATCCAAAACTCAGCTATAATGCCTTCTAAGTATTTGTACCAAGGGAATCATTTTTGTTTCAATTCTCCTTCAGCATCTTTAACAGTGTGTGTGTGTGTGTGTGTGTGTGTGTTAGGTCACTCAGTTGTATCTGACTCTTTGAGACTCCATGGACTGTAGCCTGCCAATTTTCTCAGGCCATGGAATTCTCCAAGGAAGAATATTGGAGTGGGCTGCCATTTCCTTCTCCAGGAGATCTTCCCAACCCAGGAGTCAAAATCAGGTCTCCAGGACTGCAGGCAGATTCTTTACCACCTGAACCACCTGGGAAACCCCAACATCTTCAATATCTGCTATGTAAATACAGAGTAATCTAAAACCTTTTTTCTTCCTATGCTTTTTGTTTTGTTTTTTAGTTTCATATAAGTAAGTATTCAAATAGGTAAATTTGGTGTCTGGTTTGTAAAGTGAATATACACATTAACAACAAAAGATCAGAAAGAGAAATTAAGGAAACAATTCCATTTGTCACTGCATCAAAAAGAATAAGATACCTAGGAATAAACCTACCTATGGGGCTTCCTGGGTGCATCCGTGGTAAACAATCACCTGTGATGCAGAAGACACAGGAGATGCTGCAGGTTTGATCCCTGGGTTGGGAAGATTCCCTGGAGAAGGGAATGGTAACCCACTCCAGTATTCTTGCCTGAAGAATCCCATGGACAGAGGAGCCTGGCAGGCTACAATCCATACGGTTGCACAGAATTGGACACCACTGAAGCGACTGAGCACACACAAACCTACCTAAGGAGGCAAAAGACCTATACCCGGAACACTATAAGATACTGGTCAAATAAATCAAGGATTATCAGAAACAGATGGAGAGACATATCATGTTCTTGGATTGGAAGAACCAATACTGTCAAAATGACTATACTACCAAAAGTAATCTACAGATTCAATATAATCCCTGCCAATTTACCAAGAGCATTTTTTCATAGAATTAGAAAAAAATTTTAGTTTGTATGGAAACCAAAAAAGACCTTGAAGAGCCAAAGTAATCTCGAGAAAGAAAAATAAAGCTGGGGGAATCAGGCTCCCTGACTTCAGATTATACTACAAAGCTACAGTAATAAAAAATAATATGGTACTAGCACAAAACAGAAATATAGATCAATGAACAGTATAGAAAGTCCAAAGATAAACCCATGCTTCTGTTGTCACCTAATGTATGACAAAGGAGACCAGAATATACAATATAAAATAGACAGTCTCTACAATAAGTGGTGCTAGGAAAACTGAACAACTACATGTAAAAAAAAAAAAAGAATCAGAACATTTCCTAACAGCCTACATGAAACTAAACTTGAAATGGATTAAAGGCCTAAATGTAAGATCAGATCAGATCAGTCGCTCAGTCGTGTCCGACTCTTTGCAACCCCATGAACCGCAGCACGCCAGGCTTCCCTGTCCATCACCAACTCCCGGAGGTCACTCAGACTCACATCCATCGAGTCAGTAGGCAGAACACTCTGACATAAATGACAGCAAGATATTTTTTAATCCACCTCCTAGAGTAATGAAAATAAAAAGAAACAAATGGGACCTAATTATACTTAAAAGCTTTTGCACAACAAAGGAAACTATAAACAAAGTAAAAGTATAAGCTTCAGAATGGGAGCAAATATTTGCCACTGCCACGACCAGCAAGGGGTTAATCTCCAAAATATACAATCATCTTATGCAGCTCAGTATCAATAAAACAAAGAACCCAATCAAAAAATAGGTGGAAGATCCGAATAGACATTTCTCCAGAGAAGACATATAGATGGACAAGAGGCACATGGGTTGTTGAGAAAAGAGAGCCCTTTTACACCATTTGCGGGAATGTAAATTTGTGCAGCCACTAAGAAGAACAGTATGCAGGTTCCCTTACAAACAGAAAACAGAGCTGCCATATGCTCCAGCAACGACACTCCTGGGAATATAACTGGAGAAAATCATAATTTGAAAAGATAGATGCACCCTGATGTTCACTGCAGCACTATGTACAATGGCCAAGACATGGAAGAAACCTAAATGTCCACTGATGGAGGAATGGGTAAAGAAGATGTGGTACATACATACAATGGAATATCATTCAGCCATAAAAAAGAACAAAATAATGTCTTTTCAGTGACATGAATGGACCTAGAGATTGTGATCCTGAGTTAAGTAAGTCAGATGATAAAGACAAATATCGTATGATATCACTTACACGTGGAATCTAAAAAAATTAAAAATTGGTACAAATGAATCTATTTACAAAACAGAAAAAGAGTCACAGATGTAGAAAACATACCTATGAGTACCAGGAGAGAACAGTGTGAGGAGGGACAAATTGGGAGACTGGAACTGACATATACACACCACTCTATATAAAAATAATTAACAAGAACCTGCTGAATAACACAGAGAACTCTACTCAGTACTCTGAAATGACTTTTTGGAACAAAATGTAAAAAAGGGTGGAGATATATATATATATATATATATATGTATATGATTCACTTTGCTGTACAGCAGAAACTAACACAGCATTGTAAATCAACTATACTCCAATATAGTTAATTTAAAAATTAATTAATTAAATTTAAAATTAATTAATTTAAAAACTAAAGTGAATAACATCTTATCTGGGGTTCCTGGAAATTGAAACTGTCTTGTATATCTCTTTGGTACCACTAGCTGATGGAGATAGTGTTTAACAGATTTGTCTAAATAGGAAAAATGCTTGCAAGGCTTAAAAATATCACCACATTTTTCTCTCTTTACTATGTCAACTAATTATTTTGAGCAAGTCCTCAAAGAGCACCTCTTACCTTTTATAAATATTCTAGGTGCAAGGAAATCATATGCAAGGAAGTATATAAGACATAGCCTATGCTCTTAAGAGACAGACTAGACTGATGAAAGCAAAAGTCGCCTCAGTTGAGTCCGACACTTTGCAACCCCATGGACTATACAGTCTGTGGAATTCTCCAAGCAGAATACTGGAGTGGGTAGGCTTTCCCTGCTCCAAGGGATCATCCCAACCCAGGGATTGAACCCAGGTCTCCCACACTGCAGGTGGATTCTTTATGAGCTGAGCTATCAGGGAAGCCCCTAGACTGATACAGAGCATATAATGTACTATGGAGTGATGACATGGGATATAGCTCAAATAAGTGGTATGACAGGGACAAGAACACAATATGATTGGCGCCCTAAGGAGGACCATTTAATGCTGATGTGAGATGCAGAAAATTATCCTGGGAGAGGTTTTTTTTTTTTTTAAAAAAAAAAAAAAAGAATGAAATCTAAACTGAATCTTGAAGATGAAGTTGAAGAAAGCCAAGTGGACATATTGAAGATGCTTTTCAAGGGTTAGAGGAGTAAAACTGTAGGATACACGCAGAGAATGACTAATCATTTTATTCTCTTGGTGGGGATATATTATATTTAGAAGCTGCTGCTGGTAAGAACAAATAGATAACAAAGGTCAGATTAAGAAGCCATCTCTGCTGAGCTATGAACATTTTAGTTTACCCTGAAGGTTATGGAGAGCCTTTAAATGGGGGTGACATGTCTAGATGTGCATTTAGGGTACACCACTATGACAGGAGTATAGAATATGGTACATAAGTATGCGATGAGCAGAAGAAAAACTAGCTGGGGATTTCTTGGCAATAATTTAGATGTGGAGTAGACTACTGACATTGGGAGAAGAACAGGAAATAGATATGAGATATTTAAGTAGGCTATGCACCAAGACTTAATAATGAATTAGAGATTGAGAGAAAGCTTGACGAAGAGGGGGTGTGGGTTACATGAAGGTTTCTCACTTAGGAGACTGGATTCCAGGGCTACTGCTTTGCATTACATAAAATCACTACTTTTTTTCCTTGAAAGTTATCCCTTCATCCATTGGTTCCTTTGATATCACACTCCCCTTACCCTCCTAAGTGAAGAGCTGGACAGATGACGTGCCATGAGCTCCTCTACTTGATGCCAGCTAACTACATATTTTCCACTAATACTTCACTGGTTATTACCCTGAGGAACTTTCATTTACCTGTCACTCTTAAATGCACCAAAGAGCTTCTCATGATAGAAAAGCCAACCAGTGACAAACTGCATTATACAGACCCATACCAGTGGAAAGATAAGACATATAATTGATAGAACATTGAGATATTAAAATAGGCTGTACAGATTCTTCTGGAAATTCCACCAAAGGAGATATCCAGATAACACATTGAACTTTTCTTCACCCAGAAAGCTATAAATTTAGGACATGTGTTGAGTATGGATAAGACACATATCTCTGATATATTTGATGAACGTTGACTACTTCATACATATTTCAGTTCTCTGAGAATGTGCACCAATAATGAAAAGAATATTATTCTTGATGCAAATATGAAAGGACAATATTTTCTCAATAGGATTTCACCTGATCTTGTTTTATTAAATTATTTTACCTAACAGTATCTTAGAGTATAAACTGTATTATACAATCATTTTATATTAACTTAGCTCAGTTGGTTCAGAGAAGGCAATGGCACCCCACTCCAGTACTCTTGCCTGGAAAATCCCATGGACGGAGGAGCCTGGTGGGCTGCAGTGCATGGGGTGGCTAAGAGTCAGACACGACTGAGCGACTTCACTTTCACTTTTCACTTTCATGCATTGGAGAAGGAAATGGCAACCCATTCCAGTGTTCTTGCCTGGAGAATCCCAGGGATGGTGGAGCCTGGTGGGCTGCCATCTATGGGGTCGCACAGAGTCAGAAGTCACGACTGAAGTGACTTAGCAGCAGCAGCAGCAGCAGCTCAGTTGGTTAGGATATGGGTATGGTAGTGGAGGTTGACAATTTCTTGTATTAGTCATTCTGCTTGTCTTCCCTTTGGTTACAGACACTCCCTGCATGGTTAACCCAGTTATGTTCTCCATCTCCCAGCATCCAGTCCAGTTATTTGTATCTTATAACTAAGTTGTTTCTAGTGGGATATGAGGAGATACATGTACAACTTTCAGGTCTTATCCTTAATTTGTCTTAGTCACCTCTTTTTCTCTTCCCATTAGTTGGCAAAAGGCAAGAGAAGGAAATTTTCTTGGACCCAGAGACAGAAGCCACATGACAAAGAAAGTGTTGTCAACCCATCAGTGTGAATTCTGGACTATCACACTGAGGCTTCCCAACTGAGCATTTTCTCCTGCAGCATTATATAAGAGAAAGAAACTTACAGCTACCAAGGGTACTTTTTTGTGTGTCCCTGTTACAGAAGCTTAATCTATATCTAGATACAACTAGTGATAATGACCACAGTTTTCAGCCCCAGTGTAACACAGTCAGTGGTCTTCACACAGGAGCAACTATCTCCAACACATGCCATGTAAGAAACATGCTTTACAAAGGAACTGGGCCAGGCTGGAGACAGAGAGATGAGAATCATGCAGATAGATCATAGAAAAAGAATTATCAGGGCTGGAAAATAATGATTGAACAACATGAACTGTTTTTGCTCCCACTCTGCATTCCCAAGCTTTCCCAAACTAAGTTCAAGTTCAACATTTCGGAAACTTTGAGTATGTGGGAGATGGACCATCAGAACAGCATTCTACCTGGAAACTGAGACTGGTTTAGGACTCTTAACTATAGTAATAATAACCCACAGGGTTATGACTGCTGAACCACCATGTGCATCTGTATTTAAAAAAACAAAAAACACCGAACTGACCTGACTTCCTTGCACTGAGTAAAACCTACAAACAAGGACACAGCTGGTCAGGGATGTGGTCATTTGGACTTTCCATTATAAAAAAGAAAAAGAAAAAAATCCTCGCTCATTTTCACTTCTTGCCTCCCACAAACTACATTTGGATTTTACACCTTAGACTATGACATCTTACTTCTAAAAACTAAAATGTAAAGGTTTGGGCGGTATTATTCATCAGCTTGTTTAAAAATGCATTTGAATTCATATTTATAGCATCATGCAAATATAAATATCATGAGGCAAGAATAAACACTGTGCCTTAAAGTGTTTCATTCCAAGAGTCTGTGGAAACCTTTAGAAGTGGGCAGTAAAAAAATCACACTGCCTCATTTTATTTATGATCTACCCTTGAGGAGTGGGCAGACCAGAAAATTTGTGCATTTCTTCAGAAGTCAGCTTCATCTGGGAATAGGACAAGGTGTGAAACTGAGAGCAGAGTCTCAAAGTAATGAGGCTGACAGTGGAATGTGAATTAATGTAACGTAGATTATATTTTTCCCTTGGTTCACAGAGACTTCAGAGCTACCAAAAAACTCATCAGAGAATATCCTCCAAAAATACAGTTGATCTTGAATTCATGATATTTCAAAATTAATTACCATGATTTCAATATGGTATGTGGGTTACAAATGCCCATATTGGTCTTTTAATAACAAACTATAGACCCAATGGCACCCCACCCCAGTACTCTTGCCTGGAAAATCCCATGGACGGAGGACCCTGGTGGGCTGCAGTCCATGGGGTCGCTAAGAGTCGGATACGACTGAGCGACTTCACTTTCCCTTTTCACTTTTATGCATTGGAGAAGGAAATGGCAACCCACTCCAGTGTTCTTGCCTGGAGAGTCCCGGGGACGGGGGGAGCCTGGTGGGCTGCCGTCTATGGGGTCGCACAGAGTCGGACATGACTGAGGTGACTTAGCAGCAGCATAGACCCAGTAGAGGTTAACTGAGATCCTAATAATTTAGACCGTGATGTGTTCAACATTTCTGCAAATCTTAAATGGAAATGTGTGCCTTAAGAACTTAACATTGACCTTAACAAAGAGACTGTAGTTGAATATAATTGAACAAAGCATGCAAAGCAAATTATATGATTTAAAAAGCAGAATGAGTTAATACATCTAGGTAATTTATCACTGGTTTTACTGGGATTACAAAAGTCTGAGGAAGAATATGACTATTTTCAGAGTGGAAGAAAGAAGTACTTGTTAACTCTTTAAAGAGACTTGCCTATTGGAGACATCTATCAATTTCAAATAAATATACTTATCAGCATAAAGAAAATATTATTGTACCACTTAATAAGATTTATTTGAAAGGAATTTCTTTAGTTTTTCCATATTTTTTTCATTATTCCATACTGGAATGGCTCTTTAAAAATTGTTGAGTGATTTACTTAAAATCTAGAATTTTACTAAAGTTGGAATTTTAAAATGTACTTTCCCATCCCCCCTTTTTTTCTGTAATACAAATGAGATGGTAGAATAAGAAGGGAAATACAGATAACCGTTTTGAGAAAATATCTTTTGAAACTCTTGTCAGAACAAACATCCTTATTAAAGGGACACAAATGAAATTACAGGGGAAGGGTTATAGGACAAAACATAGAAAGTTGTAGTAGATGAAGTTACACTGTTCCAAATGACTACTTAGTTCTGAGAAACTGGTTTGGTGCAAGTGGAGTTTAACGGATGATAAATAAACTTATTTAGCTAGAAGAACAGATAGCAAAATAAATTGATACATTCAGAGACTGAGTGATAAAAACTCTTTCTTCCTTGATAGTATATTTTTTGCCAAAGAATCTAAGAATATTTATAATGATCGTATTTACTTGGAAACCCTTCATCTGGATGATAGGAACTCAGCCTGAATTAAGTATACATCATTTATGTCTCATAATTTTAACCAAGTTAATATTTTCATATATTTCATATATCTCATTCTTTGTTGGCATAAAGCAAAAAACAGGAAAGGAATAAGTAAAATATCAGATCAGATCAGATCAGTCGCTCAGTCCTGTCTGACTCTTTGTGACCCCATGAATTGCAGCACGCCAGGCCTCCCTGTCCATAATGTATATTTATCATAAGCTGATATAGGAAAATTTGCTGCTATTTGGATTTTTTAAGAAACCTGCAGATGCATCAGTATCAAATTCAAGAATAATATAGTCTTGAAACTTACTAAAGGACACATAATTCATTTGGTCTGGTAAGCTAGGGATGAAAACAGCTAGGAAAGGCCCCCATGTTCTCTTAGTAAAATAAATGTTTTAATATGGCTCCAGAATTTTCCCTACCTGATAAATTAGCATAATGTATAATATGGATAAAAACTGAGACCTAATAACCTAAGTTATTAACTACAAATAACTAAGGGCTGCAGACATGCTCGGAGAAGGCAATGGCAACCCACTCCAGTACTCTTGCCTAGAAAATCCCATGGATGGAGGAGCCTGGTAGACTGGAGTCCATGGGGTCGCTACGAGTCGGACACGACTGAGCAACTTCACTTTCACTTTTCACTTTCACACAATGGAGAAGGCAATGGCAACCCAGTCCAGTGTTCTTGCCTGGAGAATCCCAGGGATGGGGGAGCCTGGTGGGCTGCCGTCTATGGGGTCGCACAGAGTCGGACACGACTGAAGCGACTTAGCAGCAGCAGACATGCTTACTGTCACACTATATATTTACACCACATATTCCAGTTCCTATATGACCAACTAACAATGGACTTGTCAACTCATATATTCTATTAAGTTGGCCAAAAGTGAATTCTTCTTCCTTACAGATACAACTTCTACTCTTGTCCTTATTTTATTACTATTATCACCTCTCTCTTATTTTTCTGGACTAGAATTACCCAAGTCATCAGATCAGATCAGATCAGTCGCTCAGTCGTGTCCGACTCTTTGTGACCCCATGAACTGCAGCACACCAGGCCTCCCTATCCATCACCAGCTCTCGGAGGTCACTCAGACTCACATCCATCGAGTCAGTGATGCCATCCAGCCGTCTCATCCTCTGTCGTCCCCTTCTCCTCCTGCCCCCAATCCCTCCCAGCATCAGAGTCTTCTCCAATGAGTCAACTCTCCACATGAGGTGGCCAAAATACTGGAGTTTCAGCTTTAGCATCATTCCTTCCAAAGAAATCCCAGGGCTGATCGCCTTCAGAATGGACTGGTTGGATCTTCTTGCAGTCCAAGGGACTCTCAAGAGTCTTCTCCAACACCACACTTCAAAAGCATCGATTCTTCGGTGCTCAGCCTTCTTCACAGTCCAGCTCTCACATCCATACATGACCACAGGAAAGACCATAGCCTTGACTAGGCGAACCTTTGTTGGCAAAGTGATGTCTCTGCTTTTGAATATGCTATCTAGGTTGGTCATAACTTTCCTTCCAAGGCATATTTGATTCCAAATTCTTTTTCATTTACAATACAGCCATGAAATTAAAAGACGCTTACTCCTTGGAAGGAAAGTTATGACCAACCTAGATAGCATATTCAAAAGCAGAGACATTACTTTGCCAACAAAGGTTCGCCTAGTCAAGGCTATGGTTTTTCCTGTGGTCATGTATGGATGTGAGAGTTGGACTGTGAAGAAAGCTTAGCGCCAAAGAATCGATGCTTTTGAACTGTGGTATTGGAGAAGACTCTTGAGAGTCCCTTGGACTGCAAGGAGATCCAACCAGTCCATTCTGAAGGAGATCAGCCCTGGGATTTCTTTGGAAGAAATGATGCTAAAGCTGAAACTCCAGTACTTTGGCCACCTCATGTGAAGAGTTGACTCATTGGAGAAGACTCTGATGCTGGGAGGGATTGGGGACAGGAGGAGAAGGGGATGACAGAGGATGAGATGGCTGGATGTCATCACTGACTCGATGGACGTGAGTCTGAGTGAACTCCAGGAGTTGGTGATGGACAGGGAGTCCTGGCGTGCTGTGATTCATGGGGTCACAAAGAGTCGGACATGACTGAGCGACTGAACTGAACTGAACTGAACTGAATACACAAAAGTTTATCGTCTTTTTTTTTTTTTTTGCACACTCTGAAAAATCTGTTTCCTCCTTTCCATTCCAACATTCATTTCTTTAGTTTCAGTTCAGTTCAATTCAGTCGCTCAGTCGTGTCCAACTCTTTGTGACCCCATGAACCGCAGCATGCCAGGCCTCCCTGTCCCTCACCAACTCCCAGAGTCCACCCAAACTCATGTCCATCGAGTCGGTGATGTCATCCAACTATCTCATCCTCTGTCATCCCCTTCTCCTCCTACCCTCAATCTTTCCCAGCATCAGGGTCTTCTCAAATGAGTCAGCTCTTCACATCAGGTGGCCAGAATATTGGAGTTTCAGCTTCAACATCAGTCTTTCCAATGAACACCCAGGACTGATCTCCTTTAGGATGGACTGGTTGGATCTCCTTGCAGTCCAAGGGACTTTCAAGAGTCTTTCCAACATCACAGTTCAAAAGCATCAATTCTTCAGCACTCAGCTTTCTTTATAGTCCAATTCTCACATCCATAGCATCCTAAAATTTCACCCTTGAACTCTCACTTATTTTCCAAACTTCTGTCTTTGCCTCTAACACCTTTTTCTTTAAAGACATTTCTGTACCTTACTGCCAAATTAATTTTCCTTGAATATCATTTTCATCACAGCAGTTGCATGTTTGATAACTTGGGAGACCTTCAACCCCTGAATCTCATGTGTCCTAACTGTGTGACACTGGATATGTAGTATTCCTCTCTGGTCTCTGTTTTAAGTGTGAAGCAGAGCTTTCTGATCCACCCACTGTCTATAGAAGAAGCTCTTAAACTTGATTGTACAGAAAAGTCACCTGTTATATTGTTATTTTCCATTTGTTATACATTCTTCATCCTTTCTACCATGTTCTGGCCCCGGGAGGATAACCCCACACAGTACACAATCTGGATTCCCATGCCCAAGGGTTTAGCCAATGGGAGGCCCTGATGGAAGACAGGTAGACAGAGGAGAGAGGTCAGAGTATTTTTTCCTATGTCTTTTTCTTTTTGGGAATCACTTCTCTACCAATAGCTTTGCCCTTACAGTTCTGGCTTAGAAGCTAAATGGATTCCAAATGTTACTAATTTCTGGCCACCTTCTCCTTTTGTCATATTAATCTTGCTCACACTTTTATAAACTATCCCTTCAATAAAGCCTTTTCCTTTGAATCATTTTTTTGGAACCCTAATCAATGTATGTGAAGAGATTTTCTTTTTTAAATACAATGCTCAGACTTTACTCCAGGCCAGTAAAATCATAAGCCTTGTGTGTGGGTCTAGGTAGAAGTCTTTATAAAAGCTCTTCCTTGTAGGTTATAAAGAAAGTGAAAGTCACTCAGTCATGTCTGACTCTTTGCATCTATGGAATTCTTCAGGCCAGAATACTGGAGTGGATAGCCTTTCCTTTCTCCAGGGGATCTTCCCAACCCAAGGATCGAACTCAGGTCTACCACATTGCAGGTGGATTCTTTACCAGCTGAGCCACCCAGGTAAGTTCAAACATATTATATCCCACTCAACGTTATAGATAATTTTATACCAACTAATGTTTTCAGCCAAGCAGATATTACAGGAAAATAAAAATCTCCCACCATAAAATGTGGCTAGGTGATAATATTGCCAATAGGCTAATTTAAAGAAACATCAGCAAAAATCATAAACAAATACAACACACATTGGACCAGCTGCTTACATGCTGAAAAGAAATGTTTCCCCAATGGAGCAATAACCAGAGTCAGGAGGAATAACTGCAACAAAAACTAGAAAGAGGTGACTAGAGTTAATGAAATATCTTAAGTAGGGGAGATCTTTCAAGGTATCATATTCTTATGTATCTCATACCCTTGCCTTGAAACATAAAGTCTCCAAACATTATTTTCACAATATTTTAGTCAAGTGTGTATCTCTTTTCATTTGCTCACTTATTAATAAGTCTCACATATGACCTGTATATTCTTTCACTTGCCTTGATTACCATTGGTTCACATGCTAACAAGCAGAGAAATGGGCCAATGAGTTTGTAGTCAGGGTGAAAATTAAAGATACCCCTTTTCTTCAATTACACAGAAACTGGTGATGTTTGGGGTGAACACATGGTAGTTAGTGCCTTTGGTTATTTACAGATCTAGGATTCTGGGATGCTTTTAAGTCATGATTGTCTGACAGATAACTTCTTCCCTTGTGTCTGTCATAAAGGCCTGTTTCAACTCCTCTGATCTCAGCTGGGTGGCCACTGTTAACTGCTGTTGGGAAGCGGTTTCAAATCAGCAGGTCAACCCAATCTTTTGAAGATAGAGCCATTTATTCAATAGTTAGAGTTCCAACCACAAGCAACCAGAGCAGCATAAATTTGATGTCTGGAGCTGGTCATTAAAACAGGGTTTTACTGGATGTGGTCTTCAGTTGAGTCAGTAGCATCACAGATAAAATGAAATGATAAATGTGCCTTCGTGGCAGTTGTATAATTTATTTACCCCAGATCTATATACAGAATAGCTGCTTGAGGATTCAATGTTTTATTGCAATTTGTTTTGGCACCATTGTCTCTGTGTTTGGTTTAGGGCGGAGCAGAGAATACGACGGTGATGACAGCTATGAGTAATTTACCTGGAGTCCAGCAACTAATATCACCATCGGTTTTTATTGTTCACAGACCTAACAGATCTTGGATGAAGAATGCAGTGACTTTAATTTCAGTGCCTAAAAGAAGAGGCAAATGGATGCCAGTTTTAGTTATAGTATTTTGCCAGAAGAACTAAATTATTTCAGTTAGTGAGATATTTTGGGGGGAGGTCAGCTCTTCCATAAAGAAGAACAAGGTGGTAATGTTTGATTACCTGAAAGTTTTAACCTTTAGCCAGTTTGACCAAGTGTAAAAATGTAAAACACTTCTCAGGAAAAGAATTATTTTTTTTCCGTTTCTGTTAAAAATATTTTTGAAGTATAGTTGATTTATAACTTTGTGTTAATTTCTGCTATACAGCAAAGTGATTCGGTTATTATATATATATATATATATATATATATATATATAGGAAAAAATGTTTCATTTATAGAGAATTGTCCTCCAACATGAAACTTGTAGCTTCATATTTATCAGGATGTATTAAGTTGCCATCAGTAGCCAACAGTGAATCAGGTGGTGACTTTGAGCTGTCTAAAATACTCTATTAAGCCTTTCATCCCTCTGGCTGTAGTCAGATGTGAAAAAGCTGTTCTCTCGTCAGTTCCAAGGCCCAAACTATTTCGTGTTTAAGCAAGGTTGTGTTCTGTAGAAGATATTTCTTCATGCTAGACTTACTGTTCATTACACAGGAAGATTATAAAACCATGTAAATGAGCAGTGAAAGGGGAAAAAAAGCCTTTCTCAGTCAGTCAGAATGTGTGTTTGTACTTTAATCAAGACACTTGAGCCGCTTAAGAATGATACAAAATCTCAGCAGGTATTGTGGGTCTTGGAAAGGATTGCGTGACTATGTCATTAGAAAACCATATATATATATATATATATTTTTTTAGTCTTTGAATTCTTCAACAACAACCAAAAAAAAAAAAAAAAAAAGACTTTTGGCAGAGAGAAGAATAGTATGTCTTCTAAACACTAAAAAATTCTCTCAGAGGCCTTTCCAAGATGTTTTGGATGGCTCTCTGCCTCTCACTCTCTGGCAGCCCGCTCCTCCATCAGTGTTTGCAGAAGGTCAATAAAGCCCGTGCAGGCGGGCACCGTGGAGTGCATGTGTGAGAAAGTCTGCTGTTGTTGCGGTAAATGCAGTGTCCGCAGATTCATTAGGAATGCATTTGTTCCTGGAAGTGCTAGCTATTCCGGTAACTGGCTGCCGCCAGTGTTTTTAACCATATTCTCCACTTTTATGCAGACGTTACAGGGCACAAAACCAGTCTTCTGTTCTCACTGCCTGCATCAATTTGTAGTTTGTTACTTGATCGGCTCGTTTTACCTTTCGTCTGGTGTAAAGGGCAGTCTGGGACACTGGAGTTATGTCTGGGGCCTTCTTATTAGACTTTATGATGAAAAGGGGCTCTCAAGGGCAAGGAAAACTCTGAATCTACTTATTTGGCTTTGCAGAAAATAATGGGCGTAAAGAAGAGCTGAAACATTGTACTCGGTGTGAAAATTGGAGGAAAATAACTTCTACCTTCCAGATTTTCTCATACATAACAATAAGAAAAGATTATATTTTGTGACTTCACTAACATGTTAATAATTTTTTTTATGAAGAATTCTTTGGAGAACAGACTTGTGATTGTCAAGGGGAAGTGGGGAAGGGAGTGGATAGGGAGTTTGGGATTTGCAAATACAAACTATAATATATATATATGTGTGTATCTGAATCATTTTGCTGTACACCAGAAACTGACACAACATCATAAATCAATTATACTTCCATGAAATAAAATGTTGATAAAAGAATTCTTTCTTTCTCTCTGCAAGAAAATGAAAACAAAACAAAACAAAACACCTCCGCTCTTTCTAAGTGACGCTTTTGCAAGCTAGCCCTTCTGAATGCAATTCTCACACTGCATGGGATCTATAAGGAGAAATCAGAAAAAGCAAAATGTGAAGTAAACACCAAGACCAACACTGCCACTTTTAACCTGATCTGACCACCAAGATGAAAGGAGAAAACATAAAATAAAAACGTTTTCTCCTTCTCACAAGACAGCTCTGGTCTGGTTTTCTTGAAGTAATGTCCCCGTAAGGGGTGACAACATTAAACTTCCTGTGATAACAGTATCTGACACAACATGGCCGCAGCTGACTTGTAACCAGCGTGTTAGAACGCGAGAGAAGTGTGAGGCCCTTCCATCACGAATGAAACACATCTGTCCAGGAAATACACTTCGCTGTGCCAAAATGCTTTTAGTGTATCTGGCCCCTGAGTGCCCTCTCAAGCTACAATTCCCTGTCAGCAAGTACCTTGTAATTCCTTTCCTTTTATGTTGATGAAAGTCTTGATCTATTATGCCAATAATGCATACTTTCCACAGTCTCCCAGAAACTGTTACTCAGCCCTGGGCATGGGAGATTTCGTGCTCTGCTACTCAGACAACCAGCCTCAGAGAACAGCATCAGTCCTTGCAGAAAAGCAGTAGCAAGACGGTCAGCCTTTCTAGCACAGCTCAAGTTCCACTTCAGGGAAGAAAAGGCCAACGGTGAGACGAGATGCTGGAGAAGATAAGGCCTCATGTTTAGAGAGAGCCAAGAAGAGTAAGTCAAGAAAGGATTTAACTTGCTTCATTCTCCAACCCAGTGGGTTCTGACTGTATCCAGTGAGTTCAGGTTAGGGTGAGTCAGAGCTGGAAATCCCCCCTGGGGTTTCACGTCCATTAGCAGTGGAAACAGAGGCTCAAAATGAAGCCTGGATAACCCCTACCCCCATTCTTGAGAAAAATCATAGGAACCCAGGTTGTCTCTCTGTTCTAACTTACTCAGGCATTCAGAAGTCATTGCGTTCACACTCCTTTGGAAGAGCAAACTGAATTCTTCAGTTCAGGAGTTTGGGGCTTAGCACAATCAGAAAAGACTCGTGGGCAAGGACCCAGGTGAGAGGAGTTCTAAGCTGCACTGATGTTTTACCCAGGCCTAGCAACCCACTCCTGGAGAAGGCAATGGCACCCACTCCAGTACTCTTGCCTGGGAAATGCCATGGACAGAGGAGCCTGCTAGGCTCCTGCTAGACAGTCCATGGGGTCGCAAAGAGTGGGACACAACTGAGCAACCTCACTTTCACTTTTCACTTTCATGCATTGGAGAAGGAAATGGCAACCCACTCCAGTGTTCTTGCCTGGAGAATCCCAGGGACGGGGGAGCCTGGTGGGCTGCCATCTGTGGGGTCTCACAGAGTAGGACACGACTGAAGCGACTTAGCAGCAGCAGCAGCAGTGGTCAAAGAGGTGAGGAAACCGATTCAGAGAGGTCAAACGACTTGCCGCAGGCTAGAGGACTAGTAGGTGGCAGAGCAGTGATTCAAGCCAGGCAGCCTGGCTCCGAGTCCAGGCCCCTAATCACTGCACTCTCACATTCCAGGATCATTAAACACGAACAGAAACAGTGCTGGGTAAATGACTACTGAGGTCACAGTACACACTGATGATAAAAGCAAGAAGACAATCCATCCACTTCTGAACCCCTGACCACTTGTGGTTAGACCTCTGAAACACAGCCAAAAGAGAGCTGAGAAATGTCCGTCAGCTCTTCCACAGCCCAAGCTACCCTGGACAAAATCCAGCCCTTTGAATGCGGCTTTTTTTAGGTTAATTATTTAATCTTTTGTTCCTGAAGTGTTCAATGAAAACAAAACAAAGTCTCACATTCCAAATTCCCTCACTTAGTATCTCAGATTCTACATTTTATATCCAGAACTCAAAAGGAAGATGGCATTTTTGAACGCAGCACTACAGTCTCATCAGCATTTTTCTTTTCTGATAAGATGACACAGGGCAAAAACCTGCTTTATTATAGAAGTCCTCAACAGTTGCAAAAGTTTCAAGAATTGTCCTCAGTGGATGTTTCTCAATGAATAAAACAGGATTTGCAACAGACCTTTTAGCCTCCATCCCCCAGGTATGGTGAGAGGAGGATAACAAATCCCATGGCAGAGGTATAATTCAGACTTTCAGCTCCATATTCATATGATTCTTTAATATTTATTGACAAGCACTATTTGTTGGAGGCCCAAGTCAGCCAAACATTTAAAATCATTTCCCTCAGTAGAAACTCTGGTCTGTAAAAATAACTTGGCAAATAATTTGTAAGTGATGTTCTTAAGTGATCGGCATGCCATCTAAGGCAATGTTGAAGTTGGGAAAGCTATTTTAAAGAAGGAGCACACAAAAGTTTCCAATACAATTTATTATGTGACAAAGTCGTAGGTGGGAAAAAAAAAATCCTTAATATTCTTCTCCAGGTAGATATAACTGATAGAAAAGCACTCCATTTAAAACATGTCATTGCAAGAGTGACTTAATCATCCTTTTCGGCTTCTGAATCATGTGTTCAAGCTTTGTAACCTTTCCATTAAAAAAAAAAAAAACAGAAAACAAAAAACCTGCCACTTACACAGTAGTTTAGGGGCTGTTTTTAATAGGAAAAGAAAAGGAAGCCAACTGAAGAATTAAGTAACCATAAAGTAAGATGTGGTCCATTTTCTCTTTGATGTGACTCTAATTATTTTATCCATTTAATTCAAATATGTTTAAATATATATGTAATGAAACATGCAGTTACATAAGCTGTAGTCATCCAGATTGACTCCTAACCAGGGTACCACTTCAGGCACTGCGGGATGAATAAAACAGAGTCCCAGACCTTTAGTCCCAGAAATTTATAGCTTCAAGGGAAGAATTAGAGAAGTATAAGAATACCTCCTATAAAAGGAGTTGTTGATAATTAACAGTTGATACTGACAATAATACAACAATCAAAAATGTCAACAATATATTTGAAGAATTCAAAAGAACTTAACTAATTCAAGACAACAGAATGTTTCATAGAGAGAATGCATCTGAGCAGGGCTTTGAGTAATAGATGGGTAGCTCAAAATAGGCTTGGAAAGAGGTCCTTTTGTACTTAGAAAGTACAAAAATGGGCCAAGGCTTGTACATGAGAAATAAGCAATCCAAAAGTCAAAAATTGATGTCAAACATGTTATCAATAGGAAAATACAGTAGAGAGACAAAGTGAACAGAGGTATAGTGCCTTGAAGCACTATAAGATGAGAAAAGTGGATTTAAACATCAAAATGAAGAATTACTCTGGATTTCATCTCTTATCTTAAAAAAAATCTCGAGGAGGGTCATTGGAGTTACCCTTTTTGCGAGTATGTCCGGCAATGATTTGCAAGATGGATAAACTAGAAGAAAGACTAGACAGACAGACAGTAAAGCCTAATCAGAAGCACATACACCTGTGTTAAACTAGGGTAACATGATGAGCCCTCAGGGTCTAGAAAGGCAACAGGAGGAATATGACAAGAGAGGATCTGTGATTCTAAGAGGAACTTAGAGAATCTGTCATCTGATTAGATCTTCAACCTGAGTTAAGGACTATGAATTCTTAAAATGTTTTTAAGCCTTGAAGAGTAGAAGGAAAATCCCAGGGAGAAATAGTGATGTAAAAAGAGATGGTCCTAATATTAAACATCCATTTATTAGAGGCTGCTGGCAGTTTAGCGTGTGTAAGGCTGTTAAAAGACCTCTCAAACCCTACTCCCACCCCAGCTTAGTCACCAAAGTAGACTCTCAACTTGAAATCACCAGAGCAGATGCATTTTCCATGATCAGGACCATTACTAAAAATATCCTCCAGGTCTTTTTGTTCCAGATGAAAGTGCTACTTGGGTAACTTTGAGCTTTCAAGTTGAAGGCTCTACTATTGTTACTTACATGTGTTCTACTTTGAGAGTGTTACTTCCTGTGGTGTGAGTGTTCCCCTGATAAAAAAGAACACCTTATGCAGTCCCTCACTGAGACTGGGGGGAAAAGTCTTATAGACAAGACTGACAAAGCTCGAGGCTTTCCAAGCTAAGGTCAGCAAGAGTGTGCATTTTCTTGTGCTGCTCTCTCTTTCTAAAACTCTCAATAGAGCAGACCCCTATGGTCACTTACAGCTGTCCCTTCTGAGTGATTGACAGCCGTGCATTCAGTCTGTACTGATTCCAGTTCAGTGCAATGCCAGTGGTAGTCATCTGGTATCCCACAGACTTGGACTCTAATTATATTTTAGATTCTGGTCACAAACTCATTTAACCCAGGATGGGTTAATTTCTACTTTAGAAACCTAGGCTTCATCAATCCTGTTACATAGAAGGTTGTCTAGTTGTGTGAACTTTAATTTTTGGCAACTACCCAAATGGACATTCAGAAGTAAAGCTACATCCGAGTGTCTCATGCCTCTTGTCATCATCCTAATTATTAATGTTACATTTCCCAACTCATCCCACTGGTAATAGGTTTGATGATTCAGATGATTGGTTCACAAATATTCTTGAGTACCTGTTGTGTTCCAAGCCAGATCTGAGGCTTACCAGAAATATGAAGAAAAGTTTTATCTTAAAGTTGTTTATTGCCTAGGCAGAGAAACAAACAACAACAAAGACACTTTTTTGAGAATTCTTTTGTCCAAAAATTTGAGAAGCCATCTTATCCACTAAGTGTTCAATGAAGTCTTAAGACAATATAGGTTACCTTATAGTATAAACTCATGGATGAACTTTCTAAATATTATTTATCTGAGTATTTTTGATAGCCTTTAGCCAGACTTCTAATGTTTCCTGTATTTGCTGTCAGAAATCCTCATAAAAATGAAAGGCTGCTTCCTGGAAAATTGTTTCTGGAGTTCTCATGTTCCCATTTATATACAGGGAACTAGGTGGACACAGAAGTATGGGGTAAAGTTGATCAGATATCGTGTGCCTAAAGAAGATATTCTGCTTTGGGGCATGGGCTGAATTAATAGGGTGATTACAGTCTCTTATTATTTGATTATAAGACTAGTAGACAATGCCTTCTTTAGGAGAAAAGAAAAAAAAAATTCCTGTTCACAATTAAAACTGTTAAGACAAGGATGAAAAATGATTCAGGCAAAGGAATGGTCCCTGTGTCCTCTGTGATATAAAAAATAAAGTGAACCTAGACCTCTGTCTTAGCAAACAATCTGCCTTCTAGACCTTGTTCCTCTGGGATTTTTGTCCATGTCTAGGAACTCTGAAGTTATTGTACTCATTTCATCATTAATCATTTATATATAATTATTAACATCTAATTAGTGGGTTTAGCTTAGGTAATTATAAAGTACTAATTTTTTCCTGATTGTTTTACAAGGAATTAGAGCTGAGGCTATTACATATTGTGGGAGTACAATCAGGAAGTGACTTTATTGTTCTCTAACCACTACCTTTTAATATACCACGACAGACCTACTTTCTGTGCTCTTTGATAACATCGTGGGCATCACCTAGATTTTCATTACTTTCACTTATAGGAACACCCCCATTATGGAGATAGACAGATAGATAGATTGATTGACTTGTGACTTTTAAAAGTCCGCCACTACTAAATAAAGACATCAGTGTCATATGCAATTCATGGTTCTTTTCTTCAATCCCTTAAGCACTGGATTTCCGGCAAAGATAATGAAGGTCAGGGCTCTGAACTTTCAGGGGCCTCATCAGATCAGATCAGTCGGTCACTCATGTCCGACTCTTTGCAACCCCATGAATCACAGCACACCAGGCCTCCCTGTCCATCACCAACTCCCGGAGGTCACTTAGACTCACGTCCATCGAGTGAGTGATGTCATCCAGCCATCTCACCCTCTGTCATCCCCTTCTCCTCCTGCCCCCAATCCCTCCCAGCATCAGAGTCTTTTCCAATGAGTCAACTCTTCGCATGAGGTGGCCAAAGTACTGGAGTTTCAGCTTTAGCATCATTCCTTCCAAAGTAATCCCAGGGCTGATCTCCTTCAGAATGAACTGGTTGGATCTCCTTGCAGTCCAAGGGACTCTCAAGAGTCTTCTCCAACACCACAGTTCAAAAGCATCAATTCTTAGGCACTCAGCCTTCTTCACAGTCCAACTCTCACATCCATACATGACCACAGGAAAGACCATAGCCTTGACTAGGCGAACCTTTGTTGGCAAAGTAATGTCTCTGCTTTTGAATATGCTATCTAGGTTGGTCATAACTTTCCTTCCAAGGAGTAAGCGTCTCTTAATTTCATGGCTGCAGTCACCATCTGCAGTGATTTTGGAGCCCAGAAAAAGAAAGTCTGACACTGTTTCCACTGTTTCCCCATCTATTTCCCATGAAGTGATGGGACCAGATGCCACGATCTTTGTTTTCTGAATGTTGAGCTTTAAGCCAACTTTTCACTCTCCACTTTCACTTTCATCAAGAGGCTTTTTAGTTCCTCTTCACTTTCTGCCATAAGGGTGGTGTTATTGATATTTCTCCTGGCAGTCTTGATTCCAGCTTGTGTATCTTCCAGTACAGCATTTCTCATGATGTACTCTGCATATAAGTTAAATAAACAGGGTGACAATACACAGCCTTGACATACTCCTTTTCCTATTTGGAACCAGTCTGTTGTTCCATGTCCAGTTGTAACTGTTGCTTCCTGACCTGCATACAAATTTCTCAAGAGGCGGATCAGGTGGTGTGGTATTCCCATCTCTTTCAGAATTTTCCACATTTTATTGTGATCCACACAGTCAAAGGCTTTGGCATAGTCAAGAAAGCAGAAATAGATGTTTTTCTGGAACTCTCTTGCTTTTTCCATGATCCAGCGGATGTTGGCAATTTGATCTCTGGTTCCTCTGCCTTTTCTCAAACCAGCTTGAACATCTGGAAGTTCACAGTTCACATATTGCTGCAGCCTGGCTTGGAGAATTTTGAGCATTACTTTACTAGCGTGTGAGATGAGTGCAATTGTGCGGTAGTTTGAGCATTCTTTGGCATTGCCTTTCTTTGGGATTGCAATGAAAACTGACCTTTTCCAGTCCTATGGCCACCGCTGAGTTTTCCAAATTTGCTGGCATATTGAGTGCAGCACTTTCACAGTATCATCTTTCAGGATTTGGAATAGCTCCACTGGAATTCTATCACATCCACTAGCTTTGTTCGTAGTGATGCTTTCCAAGGCCCACTTGACTTCCCATTCCAGGATGTCTGGCTCTAGGTCAGTGATCACACCATTGTGATTATCTGGGTCATGAAGATCTTTTTTGTACAGTTCTTCTGTGTATTCTTGCCACCTCTTCTTAATATCTTCTGCTTCTGTTAGGTCCATACTATTTCTGTCCTTTATCGAGCCTATCTTTGCATGAAATGTTCCTTTGGTATCTCTGGTTTTCTTGAAGAGATCTCTAGTCTTTCCCATTCTGTTGTTTTCCTCTATTTCTTTGCATTGATCTCTGAGGAAGGCTTTCTTATCTCTTCTTGCTATTCTTTGGAACTCTGCATTCAGATGTTTATATCTTTCCTTTTCTCCTTTGCTTTTCACTTCTTCCTTCACAGCTATTTGTAAGGCCTCCCCAGACAGCCATTTTGCTTTTTTGCATTTCTTTTCCATGGGGATGGTCTTGATCCCTGTCTCCTGTACAATGTCACGAACCTCATTCCATAGTTCATCAGGCACTCTATCTATCAGATCTAGGCCCTTAAATCTATTTCTCACTTTCACTGTATAATCATAAGGGATTTGATTTAGGTCATACCTGAATGGTCTTAGTGATTTTCCCTACTTTCTTCAATTTAAGTCTGAATTTGGCAATAAGGAGTTCGTAGTCTGAGCCACAGTCAGCTCCTGGTCTTGTTTTTGCTGACTGTATAGAGCTTCTCCATCTTTGGCTGCAAAGAATATAATCAATCTGATTTCAGTGTTGACCATCTGGTGATGTCCATGTGTAGAGTCTTCTCTTGTGTTGTTGGAAGAGAGTGTTTGTTATGACCAGTGCATTTTCTTGGCAAAACTCTATTAGTCTTTGCCCTGCTTCATTCCATATTCCAAGGTCAAATTTGCCTGTTACTCCAGGTGTTTCTTGACTTCCTACTTTTGCATTCCAGTCCTCATACAAAACTCTAAATATGTATTAAGACTCAGTAAAGATGGTTCCCTGAATTATATAAGATCCTACAAACTTAGATTCTCCTATCCTGGCAGTATATGCCTCAAGGATGTGTAGGAAGAAGGAGGGGGGCGAGTCTATTCTTTCACTGTCCTCTTCCCCCTCATTTGGTGCTACCCCTCATCCCCTCCAGTGTTAGCACAGAAGAGGAGGCTTGCAAGAAAGAAGCACTTCATACCAGTGGTTTCCTCTTGGCTGTAGATTAGCTCTCTGGGATAAGCATATAACATGGGTTCTTGGGGCAGACTTACCTGACACAGGCAATGCTCTCTACATGACCTCAGAAGACTTCTATAAACCACCTCTCCTCTAGTTCCTGAGCGCTTCTTTTGCACAAATGTCAAGCCAGCCTCCTGGCTGGGGTACTTTTAGATAGCTCAGGTCAGATCACCTGTTGTGACATCCATGTGGCTCACAAAAATCCTTCACAGTCTTGTCTAACAGCAATGGTATAGGATGTGAGACTACCGCCCTCCCTTTCCTTCTCATCTCTCCAATTGCCTCTTTATCTGTTCAGGCAGTATCAAGGGGAAGAGCAGAGAGTCAACTGCATACACAAATATCCAACCAATAAATGAAATGTCAGTCTCTGTAAAAAGCAACACCCTTGCCCCAACTGCTAAGAGTGATTTCTTTGGAGCCTCTTTCATGTGGCTGAGTGAGGAGACAGTATGCAGTTATTCCCTGGCTGCAGTCGTCTGCTTTCTCACAAACTCTACTATTTCAACCACTTTCCTTGAATTTTTAGTCTGATCATTATAAAGCCTGGTTGGAGTCATGGAGGTGAATATGAAGGACAAATCTGACTATTTCTGAGGGAGTCTTGGACTTCCCAGGTGGCTCAACAGTAAATAGTCCACCTGCCAAGTAGGAGACACAGGTTCCGTCCCTGAGTTGGGAAGATCCCCTGGAGAAGAAAATGGGAACCCACTCCAGTATTCTTGCCAGGAAAATTCCATGGACAGAGGAGCCTTGCAGGCTATAGTCCATGGGGTTGCAAAGAGTCAGACCAGACTGAGCAACTAAAATCCAGCAGCAGCAGCAGCAGAGGGAGCACTGACTACTTGTTTTATTCTTTACAGTGTTATTTATCATTTATCATGGGTGTTGGAGAAGGCAGTGGCACCCCACTCCAGTACTCTTGCCTGGAAAATCCCATGGACGGACGAGCCTGGTGGGCCGCAGTCCATGGGGTCACTAAGAGTCGGACACGACTGAGCGACTTCACTTTCACTTTTCACTTTCATGCATTGGAGTAGGAAACGGCAACCCACTCCAGTGTTCTTGCCTGGAGAATCCCAGGGACAGGGGAGCCTGGTGGCTGCCATCTATGGGGTCACACAGAGTCGGACACGACTGAAGTGACTTAGCAATAGCATGGATGTCACTTGAGGCTTTAACTAAAATGAGATAACAGGAACAGTCTCACTCAAGAACTCATTATAGAAGTTTTTTTATATAAAAATTTTATTAAAAAGTGTGTTGTTGTTGTTTAGTCATTAAATCATGTCTGACTCTTTGTGATAGCATGGGTTGTAGTATGCCAGGCTTCCCTGTCCTTCATTATCTTCCAAAATTTGCTCAAACTCATGTCCGTTGAGTCAGTGATGGTATTCAACCATCTCATCCTCTATCGTCCCCTTCTCCTCCCACCTTCAATCCTTCCCAGCATCAGGGTCTTTTCCAATGAGTTGGTTCTTCACATAATGGAGCCAAAGTATTGGAGCGTCAGCTTCAGCATCAGTCCTTCCAATGAATATTCAGGGTTCATTTCCTTTAAGATTGACTGGTTTGATCTCCTTCCTGTCCAAGGGACTCTCTAGAGTCTTCTCCAACACCACAATTTGAAAGCATTAATTCTTCTGTGCTCAGCCTTCTTTCTGGCCCAACTCTCACATCCATATAGGACTACTGGAAAAACCATAGCTTCGACTACACATACAGACCTTTTGATGGCAAAGTGACATCTCTGCTTTTGAATATGCTGCCTAGGTTTGTCATAGCTTTCCTTCAAAGGAGCAAGTATCTTTTAATTTCACGGCTGCTGTCACAGTCGTCAGTGATTTTGGAGCCCAAGAAAATAAAATCTGTCACTGCTTCTACATTTTCCCCTTCTATTTGCCCTGAAGTGATAGGACTGGATCCCATGATATTTTTTTAATGCTGAGTTTTAAGCCAGATTTTTCACTCTTGTTTTTCACCCTCATCAAGAAGCTCTGTAGTACCTCTTCCCTTTCTGCCATTACAGTGGTAGTATCTAAATACTTGAGGTTGTTGATATTTCTGCTGGCAATCTTGATTCCAGTGTGTGATTCATCCAGCCCAACATTTTGTGTAATGTATTCTGCATATACATTAAATAAGCAGGATGCCAATATACAGCTTTGTTGTACTCCTTTCCCAATTCTGAATTGATCAGTTGTTCTGTTTCTGGTTCTGCTGCCTCCTGACCTGCATACAGGTTTTGTAGGAGGCAAGTAAGGTGGTTTTGTATTCTCATCTCTTTAAGAATTTCCCACAGTTTGTTGTGATCCACACAGTCAAAGGCTTTAGTGTAGTAAATGAAGCAGAAGTAGATGTTTTTCTGGAATTCTCTTTCTTTCTCCATGACCTAATGAATATTGGCAATTTGATCTCTACCTTTTCTAAATCAGCTTACACATCTGTAAATTCTCAGTTCATGTACTGCTGAAGCCTAGCTTGAAGGATTTTGAGCATAACCTTGTTAGCATGAAAAATGAGTGCAATAGTCCAATAGTTTGAACATTCTTTGGCACTGAATTTCTTCAGGATTGTAATGAAAACTGACATTTTCCAATCCTGTGGCCACTGCTGAGTTTTTCAAATTTGCTGACATATTGAGTGCAGCACTTTAACAGCATCATCTTTTAGGATTCTGAATAGCTCAGCTTAAGTTCCATCACCTTCACTAGCTTTGTTTGTAGTAATGCTTTCTAAAGGCCACCTGACTTTATACGCCAGGATGTCCAGCTCTAGGTGAGTGACCACATCATCTCGGTTATCCAGGTCATTAAGACCTTTTTTTGTATAGTTCTTCTGTGTATTCTTGCCATGTCCTCTTAGTCTCTTCTGCCTCTGTTATTGTGTCCATCCTTGCGTGAAATATTCCCTTATATCTCCAATTTTCTTGAAGAGATCTCTAGTCTTTCCCACTCTTGTTTTCCTCTACTTCTTTGCACTGTTCATTGAAGAAGGACTTCTTTTCTCTCCTTGCTATTCTTTGAAACTCCATTCAGTTGGGTATATCTTTCCCTTTCTCCCTTGCTTTTCATGTCTCTTCTTTCCTCAGCTATTTGTAAGACCTCATCAGACAACCACTTTGCCTTCCTGCATTTCTATTTCTTTGGGATGGTTTTGGTCCCAATGTTACAAACCTCATTCCATAGTTCTTCAGGCACTATGTCTACCAGATCTAATCCCTTGAATCTATTCCCACCGCCACTGTACAATCATAAGGGATTTGATTTAGGTTGTACCTGTATGGCCCAGTGGTTTTCCCTATCTTATTCAATTTAAGCCTGAATTTTGCAATAAGGAGCTGATGATCTGAGCCACAGTCAGTTCCAGGTTTTGTTTTTGCTGACAGCATAGAGCTTCTCCATCTTTGGCTGCAAAGAATATAATCAATCTGATTTCGGTATTGACCATTTGGTGATGTCCATATGTTTTTTTTTTTTTAAGGTTTATATTTAAAATTGTATAAACCTAAAAAAAAAAAAAAAAACATATGGCAGAATGGGGCTCAGCTGGCAGCACACATGAGGACACACTCAGCCACAGACTGATTAACCTTCCATTGACACCAGTGCCTTCACCGAACCCAACACTCTAAGTAACATACACTTTCTGTCCACATGGCTCATCCCATCTCCTGCCATCTCTTTCTGGTCTCATCTCCTGCCACCAGACTACAAAAGTCTAGAATATGGGACTCTGAAACATTCTGCTTTGCTGCCTGCAATGATGTTAACGATGCCAGTTACTAAAATGAGAAATACAGAAAAAGGAGTAAGTTGTGGGTGAAAGTGGAGAAGTGTTATTTATGGGATTTATAATGATCATGACCAACACATTCTCATATAGAAAGACATACAAAGTAGAACGGTTCATCTGGTCATTGATAAAAATAGTTTAGGGAACATTTCTGGGTACCAGGTTCTTTGCTAGATATTACTCTCATATGATTCCTCAAGAGCAATCTAAAACATTATCTGTGGTTAACACACACACATACACACACACAACTTTCAACATACAACAAACATCGTACTTCACGTATCTTCAGTTGCAGGCACAAAATGCAGAACGGGACAAGTCAGTAGGCACAGTACATCACATTTGGAGATTTCACAAAGTACAGCATTAAGAAATGTGAATGATACTGTGAATCCAAATATACCAAGACAACTCATTCTTACGATAATTGAGATGACAGATCCATCTGAAGTTCATCTTTTGCCAAATAATGTTTCAAGAAATTTTGTTGATAATCTATTCAGTAAATTAGACATCAGCATTTGAAGTACTATACTTTGGGTCATTAAATATTTGCTCATCCAATGAAAGAATGAGTCAATGAATGAATGATGTTTTCCCCCAACTTATTCAATATCCAAGACAAACTTGAGGTTTTATTGGCAAAACAGGCAGAGAGGGACCTTACAGTAAGTTAAATACACTTCCTATTTCCTGCATGGTTACCACTATTCAAAGATTACACATATATTTCATCTAATTCTCAGCTTCTCTGAGGTTTGTGACTCTATGTGGGAACCAAGCCTATCTCCTCTCAATATGGACTAGTAACATTCCTGGAAAAGGTTCCAGAGCAAAGAAAACTCTTTCAACTAACTCTTAAGGAATGTGTCCCTCTCAAACATGATAGAACCTACCTAAAACTATCTGTATTTTCTATTTTACTGTCATATGGTTTGTTTCATCTCAGATAAATCAACATTCGGTTCAGTTCAGTACCTCAGTCATGTCCAACTCTTTGCAATCTCATGGACTGCAGCATACCAGGCTTCCCTGTCCATCAACTCCCAGAGTTCACTAAAACTCATGTCCATTGAGTCGGTGATGCCATCCAACCATCTCATCCTCTGTCGTCCCCTTCTCCTCCCACCTTCAACATTTCCCAGCATCAGGGTCTTTTCAAATGAGTCAGTTCTTCACATCAGGTGGCCAAAGTATTGGAATTTCAGCTTCAGCATCAGTCCTTCCAATGGATATTCAGTACTGATTTATCTTAGTTGAAAAAATCCAGAAGTTAGAATAGCTGCAACTTGCTCTGGAAGTTAGCTCTAGGCTTGAACTTAGTTTCTAAATTTCATTTAGGAATTAAGGGTCTATTTGCTTAAAAAGTATAATAAAATTAAGCAATATTTGTACTAACTGTCTTGCAGAATGTAATGATGCAGGACAAAGACACAATTTTTATCAGATTGAAATTTTTCATACTGTGACATGTTCTAGATATGTTTGTAGCTTGTCATTATTTTTATAGCATATTATGAGAATTGCAGTTCTTTTAAATGGGTATTTTGAAAACATATCTCTAGTACTACATATGTAATGATGCCATGATGCTTTACATTTGAAAATGAGCTTTATGATGATATTATCATCAATACATAATAGAATGAGGAAAACAATAAGACAATGAGAGTAGATTTCTCCTGAGGACCATGCAACCTGTTCTTCAGTAAGAATTAGAGGTGAAACTCTTTAACTTTTCATAGACTTTCTTTCCTCCTCATGAATTGATGCATTGCTCTAAAATGAATCAAATTAGTACCACAGAGCTGCTCTGACAGTGACTTTCCAGAGGCACCATTCAAGCCCTGCTGCATGAATTGACCATATGAAACTCTAGCTTCTTTTTTTCCTTTCATGATGACTTGTTAAACTCTACCACTTCACAGAGCTGCAAAACTGGGTCCCACTTCTCCAAACCCTGGCCATTTGTACATATGTTTGTGTGCATGCTCAGTCGTGTCCAGCTCTTTGCAACCCCATGGACTGTAGCCCACCAGGCTCCTCTGTCCCTGGGATTTTCTAGGCAAGAGTACTGGAGTGGGTTGCCATTTGCTTCTCTAGCATCTTCCTGATCCAGGAACTGAACAGGAACTCAGCTGGATTCTCTACCAGCTGAGCCACCGGGGAAGCCCTTTGTATATATGGCAATGTCTTTAATTTCATAAACAGCTTGCTTAGTGCTGATTTCCTGTAAAATTCTACTAGTAGCCAGAAATTTAAAATGACCACTTTTTTTTTTTTTTTTTTTTTGCCCTTTCACTTCACTAGGGCTATACTCAAGCCAGTGCTCACTTAATTCAAATATAAAAATAAAACCCACTGAATATTCAAGGTCAAAGTCAGGTATTTTAGAATTTTTTTCTTTTTTTACTTCAAACTGCTGAATGTATTAATTCTCCATTTCACTTAGTATTTGTTAAGCTTGGGGTAGGGGGAGGAGTATCTCAAAAGGGTTTTATACTGATAAGGGTAAGAAGAATATATTGACAAGAAGAGATGTGATGGATTTGGTGAATTCAGTGATAACACCAGAGACTTAAGATACTTTTTAAAAAGCAAAAACTACAGGGTGTTATATATATATATATTTTGTAAATACACAGGAGTGATATAAATTGTGTCATCAATAACATATCTTAGATTGGCTTTAAGGGTTTTCCGTGTCTGAAGGCGTTTGCTCGGGAATGATGCCTCCAGTTACTCTCTGAAACTCACCAGCCACGTTAAGCTCAATTTCTAATGGCATGAACAGGATCTCCCTCCTCAGGACAAGTATGATTTTGAAACCAAGAAACTTTAGTTTGCCCTTCACGAAGTGTGATTTATAGGAGCTGGTGTGCGGGGAAAGAAAAGGAACCCTACGTTACCCAAAAAGGAGACGAAAACCTTGCCCGAGGCAGCATTGTGACATTGCCAGTGTGAGAGGGTTGTGAAATCCTGAGTGTATGTTGTGGTGGTGATGCCTGAAAGGACTGGTTACTGTACTGATGTCTCGCTATCATGCATCTCTATTTCCGGATCTACTTCCTTATAATTGCTAATGAAAACAGAGCTGGCAGTAGAGCAGGCTAAGGGCAGAGTGTAGGTCTCTGCTTCAGTTCTTCTGTTGTTTTCAATGATAGATGGCTTCCTCTGAAAGCTTTGGAATAGTTCTCTTCCACTTAAAAAAAAAAATTTATTTTAATTGGAGGCCAATTACTTTACAATAAAAGAAATTCCGTCTTTTCCTAATCAAAGAAAAACACTCTATTGGTTAAGGTTATTTAACCCTTTCTCCAAGCTATCAAATCCTAGGCATCCATGAAAATCTGTCTCTAACTACTAACATTAATTTTGCAAATGATCAAGACTAATTCACAGTTAACTCAGGAAAATCAGGACAAGCCTAATAGTAACCGAGCTTCAAATAGGACTTTAAAACAAAAATAGAACATGTGACTCAGAATACAGCACTAGTTCTTCATCTTACAGATGTTCCCAAACATCAGAGTCAGTGTGGGCTATGACACTGGTAAGTGTGGGCTAGATGGGTAAAAATTTGGAGACGATGAAATGCTTTTCTTCTCCCCCCAGACTTTGTTCCCTTCGTCTCACGTTACTTCACGTTTTAAGAATGTATGGAAAATTTTGTCTACTCATTCCTTATTTGCCTTAATAAATAGCCAGCTTTCAGTGGGCTTTAATTTAGTAACAGAGCGGCCTCCCTCATCTAACAGCATTTAGGTTTACAAAACACCTTGGGAAACAAGTATCTGGCTTCAGTCACTTGCTAATTGTCACCTCATGAAACAAAACTTACCAATGATATTTGTCATGACACACCATGCATAGGACCAACGAGACAGAAAAGACAGCATCTCCGACCACGGAAGGGACACAACAGAAACGCTGCCATGATATTTATATCCCACCTACTCAGAGGACTAATTGAGAAACTCCATATGGACTCCAGTTTGCCACTAGCCCACAGAATTGAAATCTCTTAGCTGGCTTAAATTAAGAATTTGGGGATAAGTATAAAACTTTGAAGATATTTATTTGCATATTTCCAGGCAGTTTATTTTCATATAGTTCTTCTCATCCTACCTAATCCTCTTTCAGTTGACACATTAGGCAAAGGAAATGCATTCTTAGAAAGCTTATAGATGAGATGACCAGGTATAATTAGAAAAAAAAAATATTTAATGCCATCAAATAGCTATAAAGGGCATTAATGATAGAAAGGGCGTCTATATCCAGTTAAAAGCAAGAAAAAGAAACTAGCTTACAGGGAGGTGGATTGGTTGATTTGAATTATCTTAGAGGACTGAAACCCCTTCCTCTTACTTCTCAACATGGCCCAAATGGCAGGTGGTACAAGTCCAGTTCCCCAGTAAGTTCCTGTAAACAAAACTACTTATTTATAGACAAGCTTCTCAGTACTGTTTTCAGGAGGTCAGTCAGACTGCAACTCAGAACCACCTATCAACTACAAAAAAATACACACATAGAAAACCATTTCTGTCTTCAGAAATGTACTTTACAACTGGAACCCTTGTACAGGTAATCAGACACTCTGAATTTGGAAGACTCTCAGATTAATGATTGGGAAATGACATAGAGAGAAAGAAGGAAGCCCATGACCCTCTAACTTTGGAACAAAAAGAAAACTGAGCTGACATCATGGAAATTTGCCAGCAGACCTAAGCAAAATTTGTTGTGTCTACTTCTCCTTTCTATTCTTCTTTTCTTTCTGTTGGGCGCTGATGGGAATCAGCCTTGATGAAGGAATCACTGAGCCTCCGTGTATATATTATAAAGTAGAGAACTGAGATTATTGAAATATTGAAGGCTTTCAAAAATTTTTGCATTATTTACTTATATGAGTCAAACTAAAAGTAATTCCAATGACAATACCTTTTAGATATAAGTATTTCAGAGTATTTTCATTTATTCTCATAATTCTCCTTCTGATGCATACAGATATACATATATGTATAGATTAATTCAGCATAAATTTCAGAAGGTAAATTCTTCAACTGTTTTAATACAGACGTGTTACATAAAGAAAAAATTAGCAAGAAGGATAGCTACTTAGAAAGATGAACAATATGGCAGTTTTTAATTTAATGCAACATGAAATCACTTCATATATTCACCAGTTTATCTATCAACTGTCAAAGTCGAGGCATCTTGTTTGTTGTAAAGTGGATACAATTGCAAAGATACATAAATATAATTGTACTCTTCAGGAGCTAAATTTCACCAAAGAAATAAAAAGCAAGTCCCATTAAAGCCGAGATATATTTGCTCATTGTTGGCACACAATAGGTACTTACTACATACACTTACTGAGAGTGTATAAAACATAAAATGAGATAATTTCAATATAATGCAGGAGATAAATTCCAAACATGACTAAATGTTATGGGACTTCAGAAGAAGCAGGAATCACTTTTCACTGAATGATCAGTAAAAAGTTCACAGCGTTGTATAAATTGCTAAGAATTAAAATTAGGGAAGAATTCAAACGGGAAATCATTTGGCAGGCAGAAATAAGAGAGAATGTCTCAGGCAGAGAAAACAAAAAGAACAAGACTATCTGGACATGGGGCAGAATGCAACAGGCACATGAGCAGCATACAGGAGACCAATTCAGGGAGGGTGACTAGGTGGGAAAGTAATGGAAGAGAATGGATTGGATACATATGACAAAGGCCTTGGTTGCTATATTGAGGACCTTGGAACTTACTCTGGACCAGCAGAGTCTGGGTCCACTGGAGTGATAAATTTTTTTGAGCATTCTCCACAGTACATATAATTATGCATTGCAATTTTATGAATTAAACACATTGTATTATCTACTTATCTATGCATGTATCAGATCAGATCAGTCGCTCAGTCATGTCCGACTCTTTGCGACCCCATGAACCGCAGCACGCCAGGCCTCCCTGTCCATCACCAGCTCCCGGAGGTCACCCAGACTCATACCCATCGAGTCAGTGATGCCATCCAGCCATCTCATCCTCTGTCGTCCCCTTCTCCTCCTGCCCTCAATCCCTCCCAGCATCAGAGTCTTCTCCAATGAGTCAACTCTTCGCATGAGGTGGCCAAAATACTGGAGTTTCAGCTTTAGCATCATTCCTTCTAAAGAAATTCCAGGATTGATCTCCTTCAGAATGGACTGGTTGGATCTTCTTGCAGTCCAAGGGACTCTCAAGAGTCTTCTCCAACACCACAGTTCAAAAGCATCAATTCTTCGGCGCTCAGCCTTCTTCACAGTCCAGCTCTCACATCCATACATGACCACAGGAAAGACCATAGCCTTGACTAGGCGAACCTTTGTTGGTAAAGTAATGTCTCTGCTTTTGAATATGCTATCTAGGTTGGTCATAACTTTCCTTCCAAGGAGTAAGCGTCTTTTAATTTCATGACTGCAGTCACCATCTGCAGTGATTTTGGAGCCTAGAAAAACAAAGTCTGACACTGTTTCCACTGTTTCCCCATCTATTTCCCATGCAGTGATGGGACCAGATGCCATGATCTTCGTTTTCTGAATGTTGAGCTTTAAGCCAACCTTTTCACTCTCCACTTTCACTTTCATCAAGAGGCTTTTTAGCCCCTCTTCACTATGAGAAAAATACTGATCAAGAATTACCAAACATCCTTCACATTTCCCACTAGGGACTAACCACCTATCTGCCATTTTCTTACAAAGATAAACCTTCAGTTTTAAAATTCTCAATGACACACCCCATATTTAAAGAAAAAACAGAAGAACAAAGAAGCTTCCCTAGTGGCTCAGTGGTAAAGAATCTGCCCACCAACACAGGAGATGTGAGTTCAACCCCTGGGTTAGGAAGATCCCCTGGAGAAGGAACTGGCAACCCACTCCAGTATTCTTGCCTGGGATTTCCCAGGGACAGAGAAGCCTGGCAGGCCATAGTCTGTGGGTCACAAAAAGAATTGGATATGACTTAGTGACTAAACAACAAAGACACAAGACTGCTCCATCTTGAAGTATAACACTAACACTTTTTAAATTTTATGCAGAGTACATCATGCAAAATACTGGGCAGTATGAAGCACAAGCTGGAACCAAGATTGCCGGGAGAAATACCAATAACCTCAGATATGCACATGACACCACCCTCATGGCAGAAAGCAAAGAAAAACTAAAGAGCCTCTTGATGAAGGTAAAAGAGGAGAGTGAAAAGCTGACTTAAAACTCAACATTCAAAAAACTAAAATCATGGAATCCGTTCCCATCACTTCATGGCAAATAGGTGGGGAAACAACGGAAATGGTGGCAGACTTTATTTTCTTGGACTCCAAAATCACTGAAAATGGTGACTGCAGCCATAATTAACAACACTTGTTCCTTGGAAGAAAAGCTATGACAAAACTAGACAGTGTCTTAAAAGGCAGTGACATTACTTTGGCAATAAAGGTCCATCTAGTCAAAGCTATGGTTTTTCCAGTAGTCATGTATGGACCTGAGAGTTGAACCATAAAGAAGGCTGAATGCTGAAGAATTGATGCTTTTGAACTGTGGTGCTAGAGAAGACTCTTGAGAATCCCTTGAAGTGCAAGGAGATCAAATCAGTCAATCTTAAAGGACATCAATCCCAGATATTCATTAGAATAGGACTAATGGGAAAGCTGATGCTCCAATACTTTGGCCACCTGATGCAAAGAGCCGACTCATTAGAAAAGACCCTGATGCTGGGAAAGATTGAAGGCAGAAGGAGAAGGTTGGATGGCATCATTGACTCAATGGACATGAATTTGAGCAAGTTCCAGGAGATAGTGAAGGACAAGAAAGCCTGGCCTGCTGCTGTCCATGGGGTTGCAAAGAGTGGGACATGACTGAGTGACTGAACAAAAACAAATACTTCTAAAACTGAAGAAACAGTTTCAAACTGAAGAAACAGCTAATCTACTATAGGTATTCCTGTATCCCCTCAAAGAATCTGAATAAACAAAGGAATACAGAATTCAATTTATAATTTCTTCACAAAAAAACAAGTCTCTCAAAATGGGTCCCTGGAACCCAGGTGTTCCAGTGGGATCTGTACTGGTTTTTATAGTATGAAATTCAAAAAGGGAAGTCAAAGTTGGAGGACTACACCCTGTTATTTCAACCAAACATCTCCAATTTTCTTGGTTAATACAAGTTCTTTTTATAAGGTATTGTTTGGAAAAAAGGGGCTCTGGCATTCAAAATAATTCTTTTAAAAACATTGACTTAAATATGTTTAAATTCTATAGAAATCCAATAGATCCAATTAATAACTACAAAATCTTGAGTCTTAGGAGTTTTGCTTATAATTATATATATATATTTTATATATATATATAATTATATCTAATAGGCTTGTTTTTATTATAGCACACCTACTCTTTCATCTATGGTATTGTGGCTTAATCCAGAGTAAAATAAATCAATAAAACTCTCACTGAAGAGTAGTTTTACCCTTAGAAGTTTTCTGTTTGCCCTCCCAGGTCTATCTCCTCCCTTCTATCTTCTACCTATCACCTAGACTTCCTTGTTAGTTGGCTTCTGGTTGGGGGTCAACCAGTGGAAGGCAGTGGAGGGAGATCAGATTGTGGGAAGATAAAGAGGTCATGATTTCTTTTTCAATCCCTCTCTGCTTTGTGGCTGCATCTATGGCAGTAGTTGCATCCCCCGCCATGGCTCCCAGGGGCAGATCCTTCTCCACAGTTCCAGCTGGCATTGGGCTCTAGAAACACTGTTCCCTTGCCTTCTGTTCCCAAGAGTAGCAAGTTTCCACTGTTGCCAGTCCCAATATCTGCGTCAGCCTTTGGTTGATCTCTAACCTCTCTCATACCTCTTTAACTAATTCCTTGTCACTGTATTTGAACCATCTGGCAAATTATAATTCCTGTGAGGACCCTGACCAATCCAAAAGTTAGGCCTTTCAAAATAGCAAGATCTAAAACACAGAAAGCAAAAATACTATTTAGTCAGTTCAGTTCAGTCGCTCAGTCGTGTCCAACTCTTCGACCCCATGGACTGCAGCACACAAGGCCTCCCTGTCCATCACCAACTCCTAGAGTTTACTCAAACTCATGTCCATTGAGTCAGTGATGCCATTCAACCATCTCATTCTCTGTCAACCCCTTCTCATCCAGCCTTCAATCTTTCCCAGCATCAGGGTCTTTTCCAGTTCTTCACATCAGGTGGCCGAAGTATTGGAGTTTCAGCTTCAACATCAGTCCTTCCAATGAATATTCAGGATTGATTTCCTTCAGGAGGGACTGGTTGGATCTCCTTGCAGTCCAAAGGACTCTCAAGAGTCTTCTCCAACACCATAGTTCAAAAGCATCAATTCTTTGGTGCTCAGCTTTCTTTATAGTCCAACTCTCACATCCATACATGACTACTGGAAAAACCATAGCTTTGACTAGATGGACTTTGGTGGCAAAGTAACATCTCTGCTTCTTAATATGCTGTCTAGGTTGGTCATAACTTTTATTCCAAGGAGCAAGTGTCTTTTAATTTCATGGCTGAAATCACCATCTGCAGTGATTTTGGAACCCCCCCAAAAAACTAAAATCTGTCACTGTTTCCACATCTATTTGCCATGAAGTGATGGGAGCAGATGCCATGATCTTAGTTTTCTGAATATTGACTTTTAAGCCAACTTTTTCACTCTCCTCTTTCACTTTCGTTAAGAGGCTCTTTAGTTCTTCTTTGTTTTCTGCCATAAGTGTGGGATCATCTGCATATCTGAGGTTATTGATATTTCTCCTGGCAATCTTGATTTCAGGTTGTGCTTCATCCAGTCCAACATTTCTCATTAAATGGTTTAATATTGACTCTTCTTTGTTTACCATGTTTCCAATATGACACGTCATACAATTTATTTTTGCCAGAAACAATGGCTACTGTGTGAGCAAATAAGGAAATGGCAACCCACTCCAGTATTCTTGCCCAGAGAATCCCATGGACTTATTAGCCTAACAGACTACAGTCCATGGGATGCAGCGAGTCAGACGTGACTGAAGTGACTTAGCATGCACACACACTTCTTCGCTTACCATGTTTCCAATATACCATGTCATAAAATTTCTTTTTGTCAAAAACAATGGTTACTCTATGAGCGAAGACGAACTACAGGAAAAAGTGAACTTAATGTCATGTTAATGAATATCCAGAAAATTTATTACTTCATTGAAAATAAAGGTTCAGAACTCCTCAGTTTCTGCCTGCATGCAAGCCAATAATCGACAAGGCCACATAACTCACTTCACAGAGCCAGGGAAGATTCAGGAAATGTCCGTAAAAAATTCAAAGAGTAACATTTATGCATGTGCAAGTATGTATATTTTCTACACAAAAGCAGAATATTTTATTGTCAGAGACCTAAGAGATGAGTCAACAACTAGTAGCAAAATATTTTCATCCAGGTATAACTGTCAGTTCCTGTCTGTATTTCAGTGAAAAGTATAGTTGGGGAGCACCTTGATAATCATAACCAGGATTTAACTCTAAAAAGTGTTTTCTCTAGAAACCCTGAGAAAAAAAGAGATGACATGAATGCAAAGAAACTTTAACAAGACTAAATAAATAAAGAACATTACTGTGTATTTTGAACATGTTCTTGAAAAGAGATCATAGAAAAAGTTTCCATAGAGCTTTTTTGAAAACATTGGTTATTTTTATATAGCTGTAAAAAAAATTTAACATGCCTCTTTACAAAGGAATAAAGAGAAAATTCTTGTGAGGAGTTTTTAAGAAAATCCTGTTTTGAGAGAAATATTCAAACATCACCCTATTACTTTAAACACCTTAAAGGAATATCTACCAAAAGAAAATAAATAGTAAAAACAAAGGTTATACTCAAATCTGTTCTGGAAGTTAAATAATTATAGCACAGCCATGTCTTCAAATCTGAGGTCCTATCCAGATCTACCATTAGTGAATGTAGAGGACATCTTCTGAGACCAAAGAGTGGAAGAAAATCAGACTATTGGCTTCTGTCTGCCTTGAATTTACAGAACCTACAGCACAGAATACAAAACAAAACAAAAGGAACCCGCCAGACAGTTCAGGGCAATTTTTGTCTCTGTCGAGTAGAATCACAGAACTGAAATAACAGAACGTCTCTGTGGTTTCTTCAATGATGCACGTGAAAGATGGCTGTGATTATAAGAAATTTATGAGAAATAGCAGTATTCTGCCCACAGTCTACCCACACCAAAGAGACAGAGCTGGGGTCAGAGGTGAACTTGCCTTTCTCCAGTCTGTATGGCAGAAACACCAAGACCACTGTGACTCTCTGACTCTACTCAAGATGTGAGACTGCTTAACCACAGGCATCGCCAAATTCAGAAAAGCAGCAGTGGGTGCTCAGATGACATTATAAGTCACACATGCAATCTTTGGCACTGAGAATATTGATTAATAGGAGGAGAGCTCTCACACAGAAAAGAAAATATTTCTTTAACCAGAATTATATACAGAAGCAAATCTCATGAGATATTAAAACCATGGTGCTAGTTTTCAATTTGATACAGCTATGTTCTTCTTTTCACAGATATGATAAATTCCTTAAGGGCATCCTTTCATGTTTCTTTCTAATTATGACATGACCCCCACCTAGGTACTTTTAATCTGGCTTCCATCATTAGCAATCAATGGGGAAAAAATCCTCAGAAAACTCTCCAAATTTTCTTTGCAATTTTCAACATGATTTACCGCCACTTCCATCTTACAATTATTATTTTCTCCATGGGGATTGCTGACATGGGAGAGCCTTGGTTTTCCATCTCCTAACCATGCTTTCTCTGACAAATCTCCCTTCGTCATTGACCCAATGGCAACGTGCCTACAGAACAGGTGTTTTAATCAGGGAGTCACCTGTATGTTTTGGGTTTTGACACTTGAGAGGAAGCAGTTTGTTTTAGGTCCTCAGAACCTCATCATCAACCAATTCCTTAAAATATCATTCAGGTGGTTCTTAGATTTTCTAAGTTTAGGCAAAATAAAATGCTATTTATCTTTTTACTTAAGAGGAGCTTTAGTGAAGTGTGTCTGTGTGTGTGCAGGTGTGCACGTGTATGTGCACACATGAAAACAGTCACCAGCAGATTCGTAGCCATGCTAATCAGTTTTCCAATTCAGAATATATCTGTGATGCAAAAGTCACTGTAAAATTATTAAGCACCAACATGAAAATCTGTTAAATATGATAGAAATAATGTTTATTCTCTAAGAGTTTTCTGCTTCTTGCCTAAGAAACAGTTAAGGAATAATGCAAAGTTAGTAAAAAATCATGATTATTACAAGAGAGTTAATTTATTGTGCAGCAAACATATTACCATGAATAAGAAACCTTCTTTCTCAGCCCATAAGTTTTTCTTACAAGGTTTAATGGTATAGTTTTCATGGGAGACTTAATTGTTGGTTCAAATGTTTACCCCCTGCCCCCATAGAGGAAACACAAAACATTGTCCTAAATTACTTTATCTACCAAGTTATATCTATCATCAATTATGAACTTCTTTACATGCTGTGAAAGTTTGATTCTTCTTTGTTCTTCACCTGGTAAGCTCTTGAGGGGGCTCTCCTATTTTTCTGGGCCTTTTTGAGTTCTAATTCCTGAATGATCCCACTGAGTATATGCTATTATATGAAATGCTACCTTATCATTAAAGAAGGAGCAACTTATCATGAAGACATGAGACTCCGAAAGGCTCAAGATTTGCTCAGCTTAGACAGAGAGAGAGAGAGAGAGAAGACTTAAACACTGCCTCCTGAGTGAAACCAGATGAACAGTACCTCTGAGCCATCATGTAGTATTAAACTAAATACAGGTTTATGCTAAATCAGATATTTTATTCTTATATAGATAAATGATGGCCATAATCAATGTTTCCTTTATCAAAGACAGCACTGAATTGGGAAAAAACTTACATCTATTTTTCCTAATGGATTGGGAAAATACAACTTTAACAATAGAACTCATTAATACAGCTTGAGGAAAACTTTCTGGAAAGAAGGTTGCAAACTTCTATGTTAGATTAGAGAGTCATAAAGCTGTAAAATATAAGGGATGGAATATGGCTTATACATTATTTATTCTAACCCTTTAATTTTTCAGATGTGAAAAATGAGGCTTAGATAATTTGGGTGAATTTCCATGTTATATAACTAGATAGAACCAGAACTGAAGAACATAGGTATTCTGATTCCCCATTGAACACAATTTTCCTTATTCAGCAGTCTTTTTCACCATCCACTTAAACCTGAATTTTTTTCTAAAGGCATCCAAAAAGTATGAAAGGATTTTTCAGGTTTTATGATAAAAATGTTGAAGTTCTGGATTGTCACTAAAAGATAGTTGATTTACTCATCCATTTTTTGGCCCTCAGCCAGCTATCTCAATTTTACTGAAAGAAAATAAAAACTGTTGCTCAGTAATGATCTTTAAAATTCAATGGTTTGGAAAGCATTAGAATTTCACTAAAAATTACTTAAACAAACTCTTTTAATAGCCTTCAAAATCAACATCTGAATAAATCATTCATTGAGCTATTATATGACCTACAAGCTAACAGGTAAATATTTGGTATGCAAAAGGCAATAATTTAAGTTGGAATTATAAATGTATTTTAGAAAATCTGATTTTTTGAAATTTTGGTATCCATTAATTTTCGCCATTTTTGTGTATTTCAAATACCCCAGAGTTTAATGGTAGCATTCACAAACTTATTTACTTGCAGTTCTGCCTTTCCTTGAGGCATTTCTAAGTGCCCAAAACTATTAATAAGGATGAATAAATAGACACAAATGAGCTTCTTTTCAGTCATTTACAATTTAGTCTACTATGTGCTAATCCTGTGTCCTCCGTTAATCAACCCCAAAACACAAGTCTTCCATTGTGCTCAGCAGAGATGAGGCATATGTGGTGGAATTCAGTCAAAATATTAATTTAGACATTTGGGAACCATCACCTCCTTGAGAAAACTATCAGGTAAAATACATTCATTTTCAGCCAAGCTAAATTCCCATGTCCATGAATTGCACAACCCTGTTAAAGTCAGTAAGTGTCAAAGTCTTGAGCTATGGACTAGACAACATTGCCCAATAACCACAATTAGGGTTTCCAGCATCTGCTGTTCCTCTTTTACAAATCTGAATTCTTCTTCCTATGCTATCTCTTATATACATTATTCATGCTGATGTTGAAATATTGACAATTTATGAGGAGAGTTCAGGAGTTTTGTGTAGCACTGGAAATCACTGCCCAAATAACAGAAGGAAAATTTACCCCAGGAAATTATCTCATAAACGTTCTTACAACCGCACTTATTATGGTGTGCTTTTTTAAAAAATATATAGAATGGTATTTTGTTAAGTCTTTGGTTTATCCCAAACTCTAAAACTAGACTTTAAACCCTCAGTTTCAAGTTCCTTCATTGACGTGCCCTGATTTTACTTCTCTTTTTCCTCCATTCCATATTTGTCCTTTAATCAGTAAGTCTACCTATATTGCAATCATCTCTCTTATTCTTGGTCTTCATCTTCCTTACACTTGAAATATTTTGCCAGTATTCAGAATCATCTTCTCCCCCTAATTCATACAATTCTCAACATACTACAATTTAATACAATTGATATTTAAATACAATGATTATTTCCATTAATTCACTCTATAGTCTTCAGGAAATGTAATTCATTTTCCCCTTTGCTCTTTATAACACCAAGACAAAACAAAACAGATGAAAGCTCACACAACATGTAAATCAGCTATAAAAATAGATATTAGACTTTGGGCCTTTCGCCTGAAAGAAATAAAAGAAGACCTAGTAAGAATCAAAAAGTGGAACTGAAACAAAAATGTTAATATATTTCTCTTTATTAAAATCCTTTGTTTGGTTTTTATGAAGTATTATTGTTTTGTACAAAACTATGTCTTTCCTGATTCAGAAATCAATCAAATCAAATTTTTGGATTACCAAGAAGAAAATTAGATGTGAGGAGGAATAATTTTGCAGGGCAAATTGAAATTTGGAGCAAAACACACTTTTGAAAGGTAAGAAAAGATGATATAATTATTGTTTCTATTTTGCATTCAATTAATATTTGGGAGAAGGCAATGGCACCCCACTCCAGTACTCTTGTCTGGAAAATACAAATATGCAAAACTCTTTATAGAGGAGATAGAAAGGTCAAGTACAGAGTATCATTTTTTGGTTGAGTCCTGTATGTACATCTTCCATTACTCTTAATAAATAACTACTGTGGGTAACCCAAGATCTATGACTGAACCTAAAGATTATCCATAATGCATTTTCTTGAGGTTTGTAATAAATGAACTTTTGGCTTGGGGAAGAAGTTGACTTGTTGAGTCACTGATTTATTACTAAAGCTAACTCCCAGGGAATCTCTAAAAATATTTTTAACATTAAGTTAAGCAAAGTTTAGAAGGCATTCTAATGTTTTCATCCATTCCTTCTTTGTAGACCACATTTGTTTTCTGTGTAATCCTCTCCCCCTCCTAACAACAGCTGTGGCATTGTTTAGGACCCATTAGTCTAATGCTATTCTTAACTAAAATTACTAAATTGCCTGGAAGAGAAGCACTAGAGGGGGCCAAAGAGTAACTTGGTGTGGGGCGTTCCACTGGCCTGCCCAACATTTTATCCATTCAGTACTTACTAAAATAGATACACTTAAAGGAATCAATCAGATGATCAACTAACCCAAAAGCTCACTGATGATCTACTACACATAAGGCATTATAGTAGGCAATTTTTCAAGAATACAAAGAAATATGTTACTCACAGGATTTAATACTGCTACTTTGACTACCCTCAAGCAATAGTCAAAGGTTCATGACATGCAGCAATTTGTAATTCTGCTGAGGCATGAAATTGAATTACATGTGGCAAGAGGCGGGTCTCTAGCAGGAATCCTTTAGCTGGAGCCTGCTTAGATGACTGGCTCATGTATCTTCTCACAGTGGTTTAGATATTCTCTACTTGTGGTCAAGTTACTCTGTACTATTTCTCATGACATGATTAAAAAAAAAAAAAAAAAAAAAACTATTTTCTTTGTGAATACTTTTCTTCAAAATAAAATCAGCTAGTTCTGGTGATGAAAGTAAAGTGGAAGGAAAACTATCCAAGAAAGTGGTGGTTCTAAACCAGAAAATAGGAGATTTATGGAGACAGTTACATGCCAAACTGATGCTAATGAGTTTGGGGCTGCAGTATCCCTCATGAATATTAAGGGCCTGCCATATAAAATAAAGTCCTTATCTTCAAGGATCATTTAGAAAAATATAAAATTCTTTGTCAAGTTGCCTTTTTACAACCTGAATTGTCTTCATATTATTCCAGACATGAATGCCATTTTAATTACACCTTCAGATCAGGACATCCATGTTATTTATATCTTTCTAAAAATTGTGCACAAAATCACTACAGTATCTACTTTCCTACCACACAAGATTTAAGATGCTGACTAAAAAACTAAAGCTGTTTTTTGTTGTTTTTGGGGGGGGCGTGGGGGAGTAGGTTTTTTTCCTTAGTTGTGGTTGCTCAGTCGCATTTGACTCTTTGCAGGTTTCTCTGTCTGTGGAATTTTCCAGGGAAGAATACTGGAGTGGGTTACCACTTCCTACTCTAAGGGATCTTCTTGACCCAGGGACTGAACCCCGTGTCTCCTGCGTCTCCTGTACTGACAGATAGATTCTTTACCATTGAGCCACCTGTGAAGGTCTTCTTAGTTGCAGCTACTAGCTAATACAGCTTGGGTTAAAATAAGGCTAAGAATCAGAAATATCTACTCCAATTAATAGTGGCAACAGATCAAATAGGCCTGGACTAAAACAACTCCATAGAAAAATGGGATTTGACATATTAATATTTTCTCCTGTTGCCTGAAACAATTTTTTTTTTCTAGGTAGAATAAGGCTGGAGACATTTTTTGAAGCCCAGAACATGGTGACCATATACATGATGTTGCCCAATGGGAAGTATATGGCATATCTTGGCCACCTGTCCCTTCCCAAGATGAAGGCCCATCGTTTCTGCTTATGGCAGCTGTTGTTTTCCATCCTCATTTCTTCCTGCTGCTGGCTGTATATCCAGCTATCTAGGGTCTCCTAACCTCCCACTGCTACTGTTTGCGGTATATGCCCTTACTATTTTCACTTTATGTAGGCTGTTTCTGTCCTTTCCCAAACTTGTCAAATAGTGCTCTGAATAAGGATTGAAAATCCAATGCTTGGCTTCTTGAATATAATGCTTCTCCTTTCCCTGGACAAGTACTCAGAGAATGGGGGTGGGAAATGGGGATAAAGGAAGTAGGAAAGAAATAAGTCATTTGTCTTAAAGTTTGCAAAGTACTTTTTGAAAATGAGAATTCTTTGTATTTTTAAAATCCTCTCCACCCATTAGCCTCAACACTACATTGCTGCTATACTTACACCTCGCTCGTTATGTATTTACTTTTTATATAACTAAGCAGCACCCTGTCATAAATGAAATATTCATGCAAAAAAAAAAAAAAACCTGCTCAAAATGCATTTATAAAAAGAACATATAAAAACTACCATCTGCTCCCACTCCTAGCAAGCCCTTAGATACCCAAGTGTAAGCCCTCTGATTCCACAAAGAGGTAAGGCAATGGGTCCGTGATGTATTCCTGAAAGTCAAAGCTTCAGACTTTGTATTAAGATGGATTTATGAGCTCCGGCCATTGAAATGCTTAGATCAACATTGATGGGCTTAGATATTGCACATAATGAACGCACATGCTAGCATATTGTAATGGGTAGTCATACCCGGTCATGTTGTGCTGAAATGAGCTGAAACTCTTCTGGGAAGTTGTGAAAGCATTTTGTAGTCTATTGATACCATAGTACTTTAGAGTATGCCTTCCTTTAAAGAAAATTGCCTGGACATTTCAGGGCTCCAGGCTGAAGCATGGACGCTTGGATGCTTGATTGGTTTTAGTTCAGCTAAGAAAGCTAGGAACACTTGTGATCTACTTAGGGCATTCGACTGCTTGTACCTGAAGTATCACCATTGCTACCCATAAGATCACATGATTGTTTTTTCAGTAGTTTCATTTCTTCCAAATGGTAATTTGAACCTTTTTAAGTACTGTGAATACTTTAAAGAAATCCTTCCCTTGCTGCACCCTTCCCTTCCACTACATCCCACTTTCCTCAGTGGTCAATGCTATTCACTCTGAACCCTGAGTATGGAATTTTCATGTTTGTTTTTTTTTTTCATGAGTTGACTGGAATTAAGTCTGCCTGCAAGTAAGCACAAGGAAAAATAACAGTGGCATAAACAAGAAGAATTTATTTTTGTCCATAGAAACGATACCCAGAGGCAAGCAGTCTATAACTTAGTGGTTCCAGGATCCTCAAGAAACCAGCCTCCTTTTTCATGCTCCTCCATCACTCTGTCTTTTGACTTATGGCTGAAGATGGCTTCGGTTCCAGTCATTCCATTGCATTCCAGACAGCCAGAAGAAAAAAGTTTTGCTCCTTCCTTATTAATAAGACTTCCTGGAAGTACCATACACTTTGAATATACTTTTTCAACTACGACTTAGTCACACTGCCAAATCACGCTGCAAATTACTCTAGGAAACATAGTCTTTTTAACTTGACACATTGCCACCCGAAATGTATTCAGAGTTCTTACACGAAAGAGGAGGGGGAGAATAGATGTTGGGATGGGCAACTCACCACCTCTGCTTCTCTTCCTACGATCATAGCATAACTCCTATAACATATCATTTGTTCAAGTTGAGATTCCTAATTGTCTTAATAATCCAGACGTTCAACATTCAATAATCAAATTATAAAGTGAAGATAAAAATACATCAGTAACGGAGAAGGCAATGGCACCCCACTCCAGTACTCTTGGCTGGAAAATCCCATGGATGGAGAAGCCTGGTAGGCTGCAGTCCATGGGGTCGCTAAGAGTCAGACATGACTGAGTGACTTCACTTTCACTTTTCACTTTCATGCACTGGAGAAGGAAATGGCAATCCACTCCAGTGTTCTTGCCTGGAGAATCCTAGGGACGGAGGAGCCTGGTGGGCTGCCGTCTATGGGGTTGCACAGAGTTGGACATGACTGAAGTGACTTAGCAGCACATCAGTAAGACTCTGGCTCATTATTACACTTCATTTTTGTGTGAAAGAGTTCTGAGACTGCCTTCAAATGACTGACAATACTTAATTACTTACAGGGACATAGCATTAGGCCTATAAGTTTATGGCCAAGAATTTTGATGCTTTCCCCATCAACAGGATGTCCATATACTTTATGGACCAAATCAGAGTATTTTTGAGAGTGTGAAAGGGGAGGTCATAATAATTACACTGGAACATCTAGGGTAAATTAGGATGGTTGGGAACAAATTGGGTTGTACTTTCAGCCAGATCACCCTCTATACTGGATCCTTTCACATGTCAGATCTCATATAAGTATCAGTTTACTAATAATTAACCAGTCATTTCTCACTGGAAATATGTTCTGTTCAATTCAGTCACTCAGTCGTGTCCGACTCTTGGCGACCCCATGAATTGCAGCACGCCAGGCCTCCCTGTCCATCACCAACTCCCAGAGGTAACTCAGATTCATGTCCATCGAGTCAGTGATGCCATCCAGCCATCTCATCCTCTGTTGTCCCCTTCTCCTCCTGCCCCCAATCCCCCCCAGCATCAGAGTTTTTTCCAATGTTAGGATATGAATAAAACATAGCAGAATTGGACTATTGGACATACTATGTATCTGAATTAGACAGAGAAGTGGTGAAGAAACTAAGGGTCCAAATAAGCTATAAAGTAACATTAATGAATTATTTCCAGCTAGTTATCCTACAACAAAGCCAAAATTGCTCCAGAGATGGGTATGAGAGAGAGACATCTACTTTTAATGCTCAGAATCTACTTAAAAGGGACACTTCCCAAGAACTTGTGAGTTTGTAGTATTTTTATCCATCATTCTGAATAGTTTGTCACTTTAATCAGTAACCTGTGACAGTTGACAGCTGCCAGTTGGGAGGATTGGCTCTGGCTAAAGGCCAACCATAGAGAAGACAGCGAGTGTGAGAGCCCAGCCCGACAAACTATCCCCACGTTTGTCATGGGCCACTAACATGCTATTATTTTTGAAAATCACCTCTATGACAGAACCTAACACCAAATTCTGCCTTTTTCCTCATTCCCATATGTTTCTGTACATTTTTTTTTCCTATCTGAAAAACATTACTATCTATTTAATTGCACCTACCTGTTCTGGAAGCTTCCAAAGAATGCGTAGTACTCAGCGAAGGAGAAGCAAAGGCACTAGTAGAATTGGGAGTTAGAAATCATTATTAGAAACATTACTAAATGTTCACATTATACTTTCTTGGTTGTTTCTGAAGTTTTCTTTCCCTGATTTTACAATAAACCATACTCTTGCCTGGAGAATCTCATGGACAGAGGAGCCTGGTGGGCTGCAGTCCATGGGGTCGCTGAGGGTCAGATACGACTGAGCGACTTTACTTTCACTTTTCACTTTCATGCATTGGAGAAGGAAATGGCAACCCACTCCAGTGTTCTTGCTTGCAGAATCCCAGGGACGGGGGAGCCTGGTGGGCTGCCATCTATGGGGTCGCACAGAGTTGGACACAACTGAAGCGACTTTACAGCAGCATGTATTATGCTAGTTCCAAAAGTATGGATGTTTAAGTCAGGCTTCCTAAGTTAAAATCCCCACTCTCTCATTCCCTATGTAACTCTAATCCTGTCAACTCTCAGACCAATGAGTTTACTATTAGGAAGTACCTCATTGCTCCTGGAATATTTATTGAGTTAATATGTTTAAAGTGCTTAGAGCAGTGCCTGGCATACAGTTAGAGCTTTTTAAGGGTTTGCTATTTACGACTCAAAGAGGGCCACAGGATGTAAAACTTGTCTCTGTGTATAGGTCCAATCAAACACACTGAGTCCAAAATCAACTCTTCTACAAAAACTTGTGCCTTTTCATGGCATTCCAATCTTTGTTAAGTCTATCACTTTCTTCTACACACTCAGGCTCTAAATCTTAAGCTTCACTTTTTCTTCGCTCTGTCTTCTCCCTCACTTCTAAAAGCATTCCAGGCTTTTCCCAACATCAATTGCCTCCTTTCTCTGCTCGCTGCCATTGGCCTAACATACTCTCTCAACTGCTTGCCAGAATAATTTCAAATTTCCCTAACTTGTCTTTGTAGCTCCAGGTTACTCCCTCCAACTCCATTTTTATACAGTTTACAGAACATTTGTGTTAAAATTCTACTATAGATCCTCAGACTCCCCTGGTGGCTCAAACAGTAAAGCGTCTGCATACAATGCAGGAGACCTGGGTTCAATCCCTGGGTCAGGAAGATCTCCTGGAGAAGGAAATGGCAACCCATTCCAGTACTCTTGCCTGGAAAACCCTATGGTTGGAGGAGCCTGGTGGGCTACAGTCCAAGGGGTCGCAAAGAGTCGGAAATGACTGAACAACTTCACTTTCACTTTTGCAGGTTTCATGGATCCTCCTTGCCCAAAACAACCTCTAAGCTCCCTATCATGACATTTAACAATTTTGTGATGTTTCCAACCTATCTTTCCACTCTCATCTTTCTCCATCCTCATATCCCAGATAAACTAGATAACTAACTGTGCATTTAGGCATCTTAATATCTTTCCCACACTCTTCCAACTATATAGAATGTTCCTATACACTTTATTTTCTGAATATCAAAATCTACCAATTTTAAGGGCCCAGCAGAAATGCAAATTTCTACATAAAACTATTTTTGAGTTACAAGTGCTCTTTCCCTCCTTGGATGTTCTGTGACTTGTACACTTGTAAGAATTCATCACATTGCCCTTTAGGTTAGAGTTTCTTTTTAAGGCCTTCTTGAGGCCTTAATCCACACGTCCATCTTGGCTCTTCCTAGCCAAGTCCTTCCTCCTACACACTGGCAACTCTTGGGTCACTATGTATGACTATGAAATTTTTGCATCGTTACATGTTCATGCACACAAACTTTGAGGAGTGGACCTATGAAAAATAAGGATAGTCCCTCTGTCTGATCAATCCATACAACACAGTCTGTGTCACCAAAAAGGGGGAGCCTTTTCCTAACCCATCTACCCAGTCTGCCACAAAAGGACTTCCTCCTTCCACTCCCTCTGATAAGCCATGCACCTCTGGAAGGAACATATTTTCCTAAATTATGCTCAGTTATAGTTTTGAATAGCAGTGACTCTGAATACTCATAATAAATTCTTAAAGAAACCAATAAAGACTGTCACAGACTTGTGACCGAAGATACGAATGAGGCTATGGCAGAATATTCAAACCTCAAAGATCCTGGCTTCTCCGTAACAGACACCCTCTTTCACCAAGTAGAAAATACGGCATAGTGATGATTAACGAGAAGGTTACATGATCATGCACGTGAGCAACTATATGTCATGGCTGTAAAATGAATGAATGAATTAGGACAATACAGACCATAGGAGCAACAAGACTCCAGTTTCTATAACTGCTCAAATATAAATGAAGGTTATCCCTTGCTCACACAATATTTCAAAGAGGATGTCCCTGGTGGCAAGGAGCTCTATTCCACCAGGGTGATTCAGAGATGAATTTGCAAGGTGGATAAGAGAGAGCATTTTGTACAGTGGCACAGAGGCAGGAGAAACCATAGTAGCTTTTAGACAAATGCAGATAGTTTTGTCTGGCCAGCACACTGGAAGCATGAGCAAGTGAGGCAGAAGCTAGCAAGATAGGCAGGGCCCAGCATGAGAATCTATTTAGAAGTCCTTTTTGTGGGGGCTCCAATCACTGCAGATGGTGACTGCAGCCATGAAATTAAAAGATGCTTATTCCATGGAAGGAAAGCTATGACCAACATAGAGAGCATATTAAAAAGCAGAGACATTACTTTGCCAACAAGGGTCAGTCTAGTCAAGGCTATAGTTTCTCCAGTAGTCATGTATGGATGTGAGAGTTGGACTATAAAGAAAGCTGAGCACCAAAGAATTAATGTTTTTGAACTGTGGTGTTGGAGAAGACTCTTGCAAGTCTCCTGGACTGCAAGGAGATCCAACCAGTCCATCCTAAAGGACGTCAGTCCTGGGTGTTCATTGGAAGGACTGATGTTGAAGCTGAAACTTCAACACTTTGGCTGGCTGATGCCAAGAGTTGACTCATTTGAAAAGACCCTGATGCTGGGAAAGATTGAACGAGGGAGGAGAAGGGGACGACAGAGGATGAGATGGTTGGATGGCATCACTGACTCAATGGACATGAGTTTGAGTAAACTCTGGGAGTTGGCAATGGACAGGGAGGCCTGGTGTGCTGCAGTCCATGGGTTTGCAGAGTCAGACATGACTGAGTGACTGAAATGAACCGAACTGATACACAATTGAACTTTGTCTTTTGAGTGATGGGCAGCCACCAAAGTTTGTTCCTTGGTTTACTGTTGTCATTGTTTTTTATTTTAAATCAGGATAGTTAATGCCATTTGGCAGGAATGTCAGGAAATTAGCACTTTCAGTAGTATGTAAACTGATTTGGATTGCTGTGAACAGAAAGGCAGGATCACCAGCAAGGCCAATTGGACACCCCAGAAAAAACGATGAGAGCTGAGGATCAGGCAGTGGCAGTGGAGATGCAGAGCAAGGGAGAGCAAAAGAGGGCTTTAAGAAGCAGGTCAGAGGGGGCCTGGTGATTATCTAAATTCAGGGCATTAGAAAGAAAAAGTTCAGGATGCTCCAGATTTCTGGCTGAATTGAAGGCTGTGTCTGTGTCTATAAAAATCAAAAGTAATCCATTACTACTATAACACTGAATTCACTTGTGCTATCCAATAAGATTTTTTTTTTTTTTTTGCTCTGGTCACTAGTGAAAATAAGTGCCCTTTCTACTACTATTAATCCTCTGGAGGCCATGAGGGCTAAGACTCTTCAAGATGGAATCTCAGAATCCATCATATTGTCAAAATTAAGTCTCCAGGATCCCTCCTGGTTATGAAAGAACCTTAACTGTCAAGGACTGTAAGCTTTCGAAAATGGTAGACTGACCTAAACATCATCCAAAACAAAAACAATTCCTACCAATGGAATTCACTTGGCCTAATCTGAAGCTGCTATTCAGTATTCATTGTCTTATTTTGTTTTACAAAGAACTGGAATTTGTCAGTTTGCAGTCCTCAATAAAAATCAGCATGTATCAGAAGATTCCTTGCTCTGTATAGCATTATGAAGATAGCAGAACTCACAGAGGCTGTGCTTGCTGCTTTATTTTCCCAGCAATGTGGAAAAGGCATGCTGGCCGCTTGAATTCATTTCCCAGGATTAAAGAAAACTGGAAATGGCTTTGACTCTTCACTGAGTCTTCACTGCCATATGAGGCTGGCTGAAGATGGCACTCTACGCTGAATTGGCACAGCTCTGCAGCATTGGAATGGTATTTCTTAACAGGGTTGGATGGCATATGTAGTTTTGTGTATTGTTCTGGTGCTTCTTAAATCAAGCTGCCCAATTTAAGCCAAACAAATGTTCTATTCTCCACTGCCCCTCAAATCATGCAGATCCTTTGCTTGGTCATATCATACCCCCCTGACTGTGCTCTGCAAATTTCCCGTAACACTGACAAAAAAATTTCATTATAATAGACATTAATAAAAGAATACTTTCAAGTATGCTTTGAATGAGTCAATAATATATTATTCCTATAGTTGTTAACTATTTATAAATTTTTAGTGAGTAAATGAGTGGAAGTCTATAAACATGTATAAAATAAGTGGCTATAATTGAAAACAAAAATGGTTTTCATACTTTGAATCAGTTTCTAGATTACTTTAGAACTTGAAGGCAATTTACCTGCATTAAATGATACCCACCATTTAACCAAAGAAGGTCTGTCATCACTGTGATCTTTGTATAGAAGAGACCAAGTGGAAAGAACATTGAGTGCCAGGCATTTCCTCCAACAGTGGGCAAGTTCTCAAACTACTGCAGGCATGTCCTTTGTAGGAGTCAGATTTCACAAATTTTAGGATGATTATATCCATAATCATATCCACGATTTGTCTTATAATTTTATTCTTCTATTTGAACTCATAAAGGTACCCCATGATTATCACTACTGGTCTAGATCATTTCTAAGTTTTGCTACCAATCACTCAAGTGCAAGTCCAGTTTGGTCATGCTTTATTTCTCCTGTTTTCCTAGACCTCAGCCCCTCAGATCTATCAGGAAAATTTTTGCCATAACTAAGCTCATGACTCATAATTCCCAGCACGTGCTGCCACAAGGCAAATAGCTGCATCTTGACAGTGACATAAAGTAATTTGTGTAAGTTGTTGGCATCTTGCAAATCATATCAGTTGGGTGGCATCTAAGGATACCTGAAATCATGCAGGAAGACAAGCGTGCACATATGTTCAGTCATACAGTCGTGTTCGACTCTGCCTGTGACCCCATGGACTGTAGCCCACCAGGCTCCTCTGTCCGTGGAATTGTCCAGCCAAGAATACTGGAGTGGGTTGCCATTTCCTACTCCAGGGAATCTTCCCGATCCAGGATTAAATCCACGTCTCTTGCCTCTCCTGCACTGACAGGCAGATTCTTTAACACTAGCACCACCCGGAAGCCCTTAGGAAGGAAAGGAATGATCTAAAATTACCTGGGCCTATAATACATTTTCAGAGAAGGCAATGGCAACCCACTCCATTACTCTTGCCTGGAAACTCCCATGGACGGAGAAGCCTGGTAGGCTGCAGTCCATGGGGTTGCGAAGAGTCAGACACAACTGAGTGACTTCACTTTCACTTTTCACTTTCATGCACTGGAAAAGGCAATGGCAACCCACTCCAGTGTTCTTGCCTGGAGAATCCCAAGGACGGAGGAGCCTGGTGGGCTGCCATCTACGGGGTCGCACAGAGTCGGACACGACTGAAGCGACTTAGCAGCAGCAGCAGCAGCACAATACATTTTAACAGATATTCTAGATGTCTGTAAAGTTTCAAAGTGGGCAACAGTAAAGTTCTGATCAAGGAGTTAAAACTTGACAGAATGGCTGAACTGGTGTTATGTTCTGTTACCCCTCCGAATTCATATGTTGAAGTCCTAACCCCCAGTGGAATGGAAGGGCATTAGAAGGTGGGGTCTTTGGGAAGTGATTAGGTCATGGGATATAGCCCCCATGAATGGGATCAGTGCACTTGGAAAAGAAACCCCAGAGAGCTCTCTTACCCCTCTGTCATGAGAGGACACAGTGAGAAGATAGCCATCTATGAATCAGGAAGAAAACCCTCGTGAGACACTGACTCTGCTGAATCTGCCGGTGCCTTAAGCATATGCGGACTTTGCAACTTCCAGAACTATGAGTAATGAATGCTTATTACTTAAGCCACTCAGTATATGCTGTTTTCGTTATAGCAGTCCAAATGGACTAAGATGGTATTCAAACAGGGCACCCCTATGGAATACTCTAGCTGGGTTTGCATATTCCACTTACCTTTCCTCAAAAATCTGTGAGGTTTTTGAGGAGTCTGCACCCCAGACTCCCAGGCCTTTTCCTACTTTGTATACTTCATATTTCCTGCTGAGAGCTCATCCCAGCTACATCATCCCAGCAACTGCATATTCAGTACCTCTCCTATGGCAACTGGTCAGCGGATGTCTACCCTGTATGGGGACACAATATGCCTGTGGGCTTTACACTGACCAAGCTCTCTCTTCTCTTATCATAATGCTTCCTGTTTATGGCCTTCAGTGGTTTGCTTCAGGTACCTCTTGATGTCACTTTCCTTTTCCAGATTTCTCTTTGAACCCTGACCTATGGACTGTTTGGAAAACATCAGCCTCCTTTTATCCTGATCTAATAAGATCACTCTTCCTAGCCTCTTAGATCACCAAGAAAAGTAGGTGGGGGAAGAAAGCATTCTGTTTATCGTTTATCAAGCCCTAGGTCTAGTCCCTTTGGAAACAGATGAAAATTCTTCAGTCACTGGGATCAGTCTGTTTTGCCTCAGATAAACCTTCCTGGATCTGAGAAATATGCCTTTTATTCTTTTTTTTTTTTTTTTTTTTTTTTACCATTTAGTTTTCTTTACTGTGGTCAGTGTTGTTTAGCTTCATGTTTTTTTCTCCTTATTCCTCTCTTTGCTTTTATTTCTTGTCTGTAGCTCTGCTGCTAGCTCCTGCCAAGTCTCTTTATCATCTGTCTCTACAGCCAGCTTAACTTTCTGAGCCAGTGGTGTCAAAGCAGAATGCATATGGGTATTGTCAATCTCACATGGCGCAACTTGGAATTAATCTCTTATGCCTACAAGATATTTAATCCATGAGCAGAGTAAGACGTAGGTGGCCCTACGGTCTCTAAATTAAAGTGCTCTCTCCTAAATCTCTATTTCCCCTCCTGCTATTTTTAACTCAATGGAAAGCCACAAGGTCTGCCTAGAGGCAAGACATGTCCTTGATTTTTTCTAGGCCTCTTACCTAGTTTTCTTCTAAGCTTTACTGTTGGTGGTGGTGGTGGTGTTCAATCACTAAGTCATATCCAATTCTTGAGACGTCACGAACACCCGGCTCCTCTGTCCTTCACTATCTCCTGGAGTTGGCTCAAATTTGGCCACTGAGTGGGTGATGCTATATAACCATCTCATCCTTTGTCACCCCATTCTCCTCCTGCCTTCAATCTTTCCCACCATCAGGGTCTTTTCTAATGAGTCAGCTCTTCACATCAGCTGGCCAAAGTATTGAAAGTTCAACATCAGTATTTACACTGAACATTCAGGGTTGATTTCCTTTAGGATTGACTGAGTTAGTCTCTCTGAAGTCCAAGGGATTGTCATGAGTCTTCTCCAGCACCACAGTTAGAAAGTATCATTTCTTTGGTGCTCAACATTCTTTATGGTTTAACTCTCACATCCATACATGATTACAGGAAAAACCATAGCTTTGACTATATGGACTTTTGTTGGCAAAGTGATATCTCTGCTTTTTAATGTGCTGTCTAGGTTTGTTTTTCCAAGGAACAAATGTCTTAATTTCATGACTACAGTCACTGTCTGCAGTGATTTTGGAATCCAAGAAAGTAAAATCTGTCATCATTTCCAATTTTTCCCCTTCTAGTTGCCATGTCATGGGATGCCAGGATCTTAGTTTTTTGAATGTTGACCTTTAAGCCAGCTTTTTCACTCTCCTCTTTCACCCTCATTAGAAGGCTCTTTAGTTCTTCTTCACTTTCGGCCATTAGAGTGGTATCATCTGCATATCTGAGGTTGTTGATATTTCTCCCAGCAATCTTGATTCCAGTGTGTGATTTATCCAGCCTTTCATTCACATGATGTACTCTGCACAGAACTTAAATAAGCAAGGTGACAATATACAGCCTTAACATTCCCCTTTCCCAGTTTTGAACCAATCCATTGTTCCATGTCCAGGACTAACTGTTGCTTTCTTACCTGCATACAGGTTTCTCAGGAGACAGGTAAGGTAGTCTGGTATTCTCATCTCTTTAAGAATTTTCCAGTTTTTTGTGATCCACACAGTGAAAGGCTTTAGCGTAGTCAATGAAGCAGATGTTTTTCTGGAACTCCCTTGCTGTCTCCATGATCCAATGACTGTTGGCAATTAGATCTCTGGTTGATCTACCTTTTCTAAATTCAGCTGTACATCTGGAAGTTCTCAGTTCACATAACACTGAAGTCTAGCCTGAAGGATTTCAAGCAGAACTTTTCTAGCACGTGAAGTAAGTACAACTGTACAGTAGTTTGAACATTCTTTGACACTGGCCTTTGGAACTAGAATGAAAACTGACCTTTTCCAATTCTGTGGCCACTGCTGAGTTTTCCAAATCTGTTCACATATTGAGGGCAGCACTTTAACAGCATCATCTTTTAGGATTCTGAGTAGCTCAGCTGGAATTCTGTCACCTCCACTAGCTTTGTTCATAGTAATGCTTCCTAAGGCCCACTTGCCTTCACACTCCAGGATGTCTGGCTCTAGGTGAGTGACCACATCATCATGGTTGTCTGGGTCATAAAGACCTTTTTTATATAGTTCTTCTGTGTTTTCTTGCCACCTCTTCTGCTTCTGTTCGGTCCTTACTATTTCTGTCCTTAATTGTGCCCATCCTTACATGAAATATTCCCTTGATATCTCTACTTCTCTTGAAGAGATCTCTAGTCTTTTCCTGCAATTGTTTTCCTTTATTTCTTTGCCTTACTCAATGAAGAAGGCCTTCTCATCTCTCCTTTGTATTCTCTGGAACTCTACATTTAGTTTGGTATATCTTTCCCTTTCTCCCTTGCCTTTTGCTTCTCTTCTTTCCTCAGCTATTTGTAAGGCTTCCTCAAACAACCACTTTGCCTTCTTTCATTTTTTTTCCCTTTGGGGATGGTTTGGTCACTGCCTTCTATGCAGTGTTAGAAACCTCTGTTCATAGTTCTTCAGGCACTCTATCAGATCTAATCCCTTGAATCTATTCATCACCTCCACTGTATAACCGTAAGGGACTTGATCTAGGTCACACCTGAATTGCCTAGTGGTTTTCCCTACTTTCTTCCATTTAAGCCTGGATTTTTCAATAAGGAGCTCATGATCTGAGCCACAGACAGCTCCAGGTCTTGTTTTCACTGACTGTATATAGCTTTTCCATCTTGGGCTACAAAGAACATAATCAATCTGATTTCAGTATTGACCATCTGGTGATGTTCATGTGTGGAAGCATCTCTTGAGTGGTTGGAAAAGAGTGTTTGCTATGACCAGCATGTTCTCTTGAGAAAACTCTGTTAGATTTTGCCATGCTTCATTTTGTACTCCAAGGTCAAACTTGCCTTTTATTTCAGTATCTCCTGACTTCCTACTTTTGGATTCCAGTCCCCTATGATAAAAAGGGCATCTTCGTTTGGTGTTAGTTCTAGAAGATTTGGGCCCATCCTGAATCTCAGCCTCACTTGTACAAGGTCTAACACCCTGTCCAACACTTTCTAATCCCTTGCTTCCTAGCCCTTCAGTCACTGTCTGCTGTGCTAAGCCACTTCCGTTGTGTCTGACTCTATAGGACTACAGCCTGTCAGGTTCCTCTGTCCATGGGGTTTTCCAGCCAAGAATAGTGGAGAGGGTTGTCATTTCCTTCCCCAGAGGATCTTCCCAACCCAGGATCAAATCCACATCTCCTACACCTCCTGCATCGGCATTGGCAGGCAGGTTCTTTACCACTAGCACCACCTGGGAAGCTGTGGTCCTGCCCTACACAGAGAGGCTATCTTCAAATCCAAAAGCACCTGGAGAATGTCAGAAAACTCTCTACCATTCCATGTGCACACCACCAGTCCCGTGTTTTCTGGGACCCAACATGAATTTGGGCAATATTCTCTGAGTACTCTGCCTTCACGTTAGCCAGGCACTAGAGCTGACCTGGCCAGTGCCCTTTGCCCCAGGAAATGAGCTTCACTATGGTTCTAGCTCACTCTCCCCACAGAAAGCCCTGTATTAATGCCTCAGCCAAAGCTCATATCACATCCTGCATCCAATCTAGATCCTATGCATTCTCTTTGCTGAATTCATTTTTCTCTGGATACTAGCTGGCAACCTGTTCATTTCCTCATAATTCAGTACTCATTCAACCTTCACCTTGTCCATATGAGAGATAACATTTTAACCCCACTTTCTCTGGAAGAGCATTAGACTTGGAGAGATTAAGTCACTTGCCTAAGGTCAACGAGATAGTAAGTGATAGAGTCAAGATCTGAACACCAAGGTCTTGCTCTTATCCATGGCTACACTCAGTATCTTTTGCCCTGAAAGAAGTGCTCATTATCCTGTACAGCCTTTTAAGTCCCATTTAGGTATCAGTTTCCCAGGAGATAATTATTTCACTCATTCACCAAAGATTTTCTGAGTACTCAGTAAGTACTAGTGACTGTACCAAGCCCTGGGAACATATCAGCTAACTACACAGGGAGTAGCTATACACAACCAGCTGTGCTCAGGTATAGATAATGCAGTTATGGTTTAAGGCAAATAAGTCCCCCCAAAGATGGCGTTCAATGCCCTGAGGAAGGGTAGGCTCGTCCACAGCAGGCTCCAAGTACAGAGAGCCATGCTCTATCCTCTGTGGTTGAGGCATCCCCCCCCCAGCACCCCCACGCTTTCTACATTTAGTGATGAATGGGGCATTTGGCATTTCAATCTACTGAGAATCTGGAATGCCAGAGCCAGAAAGAGTGGTTGAGGTTATCTGGCGTAACCATCTTACTTTAGAAATGAAATAAAGAAGTGACATCTAAGAAGTTAATTTTTTCAAGACTGCACTAACGTGTAGTGAAAGAAGCGCTTACTTCTTAAACACCGTTGCCGCGATTTCCCATCCAGAGCTTTTGTTCATACATCACACGGTCTCCTGGGGAAAGACTGGGGTACATACGTGTTGAAGCCAAATTTCCATAGCCAGAGGCAAAAATCTCATGACCATGGGTCAATTTCTCAGAACAGAGCTCATTCATTTAAGTCACTGCCCATGAGACATTTCCTCTAGAGTTGTTCAAAGCGGTATGTAACAATCAGGCAATGGGAACTATACGATTTATATGACTAGCATATGCAACTGCTGATTATACCCAATGGTGTGTGGTCTTAACGCTGGCTCCCATTAGAAATGGGGGGAAAACCCCAGAAAACTTAAGAGAACCGCATCTCTCCTATCGAACCTGCTTATTAATCAACATAACCACATTTTTGTTTCTATTCCAGACTCTCTTATCCACACTCATCTAGGCAGCATTTTTAGTTGTTCTTTTGGGGGATTTTGTTTGTTTGTTTGTTTTACCACTGAGGATATTAGGTTAGCATGACTCAGTTCAATGTAGTCACCACATTCTTGTCTTATCAGTTTACCGAGTTTGCAGTTTATGCTGGTGCTTAAGAGGATAATCATCTCGCCTCCCCCACCCCGCCCCTTGCAGCGTCAAGTCAGTCACTTTGTTTTTTCCTTCTGACACACTTGTTCTGTGCTATATTTAACTCCTGTACATTAGCATGAATATCCAGCCGCACAAGTGAAGTTGCCGCTGTGAATTACTTCCACCAGGTACAGTGGGGGTTTATTCTGCTAATTCCTTTTGGAGATAGTGAAACAGATACAAATACGACAAGAAAAGGGCTGAACCTTCTCACCGCAGCATACTGAATATAAATCTCTGTAAGGTTTTTATGTGCAGGATTTTATTCTTTTGCTTTTTTTTTTACCTACTTTTTTGCCTTTGGTTTTGGCTGGCACACAAAGCAACTGACAAAAAGGGAGGCTGACAAAACAAATGTTCCTCTGAAAAGAACATCCTCTTAACATAAAAAGAAACCAGAAGATCCACAACATAAATTACTGGTAAAGATTCCCAACTGTCTAGAACAATACCTAGTACATAATGGGTCCTCAAACCCTGTTTGTGAACAAAACCAGATGTAATTTCTTCCCTTCTGGTTCATCTTCCTTTGGTTGGACAGGGATTCCATGTGAGTTGAGAAGGGAAAGATCGCCAACCAGAAAGGGGGTGTGGTCTTACAGGCTACTTATATATTTGTCCAGTTCCCTGTCTTTGACTTCACTCTTCCCTTTTAATTTTTGACCTGTGAAATCTCCTTCTCTTCCTGCACCTTCTCCTCCTCCTCCTTATCAGTCTCTCTTTTCATTTGCCTTTTTTATCTGTTTAAGCACTCTGGCCACAATAGGGTTTTGGTTTCTTTTGTTTTTTAATACAATAAATCACTGCCTCATTAGAATAAAAAAAATCAATTTTTATTTTTGTTTTTTATTCAAATAAAAAAGTTACCTTTTTGTCTTGTTTTAATTTTGTTTTGTGAGAGAAGGAGGCACAAAAGCAATATTTATTTGATTCTTGGGTGATGTTTCTTAATGAATATGCTAAATAGGTAAGACAGTTCAGTTCAGTCGCTCAGTCGTGTCCGACTCTTTGTGGCCCCATTGACTGCAGCATGCCAGGCCTCCCTGTCCATCACCAACTCCCGGAACTTACTCAAACGCATGTCCATTGAGTCAGTGATGCCATCTAACAATCTCATCCTCTGTCATCCACTTCTCCTCCCACCTTCAATCTTCCCCAGCATCAGGGTCTTTTCAAATGAATCAGCTCTTCACATCAGCTGGCCAAAGTATTGGAGTTTCAGCTTCAACATCATTCCTTCCAATAAACACCTAGGACTGATCTCCTTCAGAATGGACTGGTTGGATCTCCTTGCAGTCCAAGGGACTCTCAAGGGTCTTATCCAACACCGTAGTTCAAAAGCATCAATTCTTTGGCACTCAGCTTTCTTTAAGGTACAACTCTCACATCCATACATGACTACTGGAAAAATAATAGCTTTGACTAGACGGATCTTTGTTGGTAAAGTAATGTCTCTGCTTTTTAATATGTTGTCTAGGTTGGTCATAGTTTTTCTTCCAAGGAGCAAGCATCTTTTAATTTCATGGCTGCAATCACCGTTTGCAATGTTGGAGCCCCCCAAAATAAAGTCTCTCACTGTTTTCATTATTTCCCCATCTATTTGCCATGAAGTGATGGGATCGGATGCCATGATCTTGGTTTTCTGAATGTTGAGCTTTAAGTCAACTTTTTCACTCTCCTCTTTCACTTTCATCAAGAGGCTTTTTAGCTCTTCTTCACTTTCTGCCATAAGGCTGGTGTCATCTGCATGTCTGAGGTTATGGTTATTTTTCCCAGCAACCTTGATTCCAGCTTATGCTTCATCCAGCCTGGCATTTCACAAGATGTACACTGCATATATGTTAAATAAGCAGGGTGACAATATACAGCCTTGATGTACTCCTTTCCCAATTGGTAAGACAGATCACAATTTTCTTCAAGTAAGGATCTGGGAATGTTTGTGGAAGAGGAGGAAAGGGAGGAAGAAGCATCAGGAGGGTAGAAACACTCACAGGTAACAGAAAAAGATGAGAAAGAGGGGTGAGTATAATGGGAGAAAAGTGGGTTTGACTGGAAAATTCATGAACACGACTGTTTCAAAAAGAGAGAAAGTCTATGTGTACCCTCCAAGGTTATTCTGGAGGGACAGAGACAAAATGTGTTCAGTGCCTGTCCTCCCTGAATCACATCCACCAGGAACACTGGGGCTGCTCTTGTCTTAAAGATCTGTGAATCTCTCATCTAGAAAACCATCCTTCCAGTCTCTTGGCTCTTAAGCTGCTTCAGAGAAGAATCAAAAGGGAGCTGGAGGAGGCTTCTAGAATGATGTCTACAGGCAGAGAACTCTATGAATAACCATTTCTGCCTGGTGCAAATGAGAACACACTCAACTTGTGTTGAAAAGAGAAGTCCAGCCAGGTTGATAGTGAACATGTACAGTGACACACAGCCCATGCCCCTTCTAACTGGTCAATGCTGAGGCTTTGATGATTAATATTTTGAGTATCATTAGCTACCTTGGGATAGTAACTGAAAAGGAAAATGAAGGTATTTTAGATTATCTGTACCTCTAATTCTTTTAAACACAGCAGTTTAAGCAAGTTGGGAGTCATTCATTCATTCATTTATTCATTCAACAAATGTTTTTTGAGTTCTTACTGTTGCCAGGCCATGTGCTAGCTAGCAATGGGAAATGAGGTTTAAGATGAAATTGTTGGCCCAATCTAGGGGTCCTTGTAGATCATTCTTAGAAAATTATAAATATATTTAATAGGGAGCCTGGAGAAAGGAATGGCAATCCACTCCAGTATTCTTGCCTGGAGAATCCCATGGACAGAGAAGTCTAGCAGGTTACAGTCTTTGGGGTCACAAAGAGTTGGACACAACTGAGCTACTAACTGAGCCTGGAGAAGGAAATGGCAACCCACTACAGTGTTCTTGCCTGGAGAATCCCAGGGATGGGGGAGCCTGGTGGGCTGTCGTCTCTGGGGTCGCACAGAGTCGGACACAACTGAAGTGACTTAGCAGCAGCAGAGCTACTAACACACACACAACACACAATAGGGAGCCAATGAATTTTAAACAGAGGAGTGGAGGTCAGGTTACTACTAAAAAACATTACTCAGATAGCCAGATATAGTTAAGACTAGCTAAAAGGCTGCTGCAAGAGTATAGGTAAGAACAAGGTTCACTTTAACCAAATCTGCAACAAAGAGACTTGTTGAAAGATACTTGAGACTAGAAACAACAGGACATGGAGTTGAGTTCAGTACTGAGAGAGAAGTCATGGGGGCAAGATGATTCCTGGGCTTCTGATTCCCAGACTTCTGAATGGGATGCATGAAATGTAGTGGCTTGCTTCAGAAGGAGTAATCTTGTCAAGGGGGAGAGAAGGGCATGAGCAGAGGACAAGAAGAGAAGTGTGCTGGGCTGAGAAGTGTGAGAAACAGAGGAGCCAAGAGGAAAGCTCAAGAAGACAGGCAGCAGAAGAGGCTGGGGAGATGTGGTCGAAGGGTTAGGAAGAAGATCTGCACAGTGCAGGGCACTGGAGATAGTACCTGGAAACAAGCTTGGTATGAGCATTAAAAGCATGTTCAGTCTCTAATACTATGCCAGAATATCCCTTCACTGTCCCTCTTCCCCTTAGTTTTACCCTCCTCCAGGTCATCAACTTCTAAGCTCGTTTTCCAAAAAAGAAACTCGATTAGGCGGAGCACCCTTCTTATCATCCCTCACGTTTGCCTTTACCTACAGACGAGGGGCACAGGCGGTCCTTCACAGTCTGATCCCTGCTTACACTTCTAACCCCAGGGCTCATCACCTTGGCATCTCGCTTCAGCTCTACCATATTCAGCATCATGCTCTTTCATACCTTCAAGTCTTTAAACAAACTGCTTCCACTTCCTAGATTGTTCTCACTGAGTTGATGACTGCATCATCAACTCTGCAAAACTTCAGTTCAAGAATCTAGTTCTCATGCAGCCTGACCTCTACTCAGCCCTAGCCCCTACTATCCACACACCGAAGTCCTTCCTCCTTGCCGCCACATTTTGTAGATTCTGCCAGTGACACTTAAGCATCATTTAAACCATTTGTTAATGTATTTGAGTTTCTCCCGGACAAAAGACTGATCTATCCATAAAAGCAAAATGATTTCTCATTCTATGTGCAACATTTTATATGGTAGTTGCTCAATAAATGTCTACATAGTGAATGCATGGTTTTAGTGTAAAGCCATGGGCTTCACAGACTAAGTAGACTCTGCATTAAACATTTTAAAGCTACATAAACAAATAATAATATAGGACAGTTCTACCTACCCTGATGTTAGATTAAATTTGAGGTTCAGCAGATTACTACGTACTGGCAAGATTCAGGCCCTAAAATCATATTACCCTGAGGGCTTCTGTTGTAGTCCTAGTTTCTAATATGGAATTGTTTGAGACAGAGAAGGCATAATGTGGTATGTGCTCAGTTGCTCAGTAGCATCAGACTCTTTGCGAGCCAATGGACTGGAGCCAACCAGGCACCTCTATTCATGGTATTTTCCAGACAAGAATACTGGAGCAGGTGGCCGTTTCCTACTCCATGATAATGTGGTATGCCTGGCTTCAAATCTCTTTCACTGGTTATTACCAACTGTATGATCGTGAGCTATTTAATTAATCTCTCCATTCTTCAGCTTCTTCATTTATAATAGATGGGGAAACAGTGGAAACAGTGGCTGACTTTATTTTGGGGGCTCCAAAATCACTGCAGATGGTGACTGCAGCCATGAAATTAAAAGACGCTTACTCCTTGGAAGGAAAGTTATGACCAATCTAGACAGCATATTAAAAAGCGGAGACAGTACTTTGTCAACAAAGGTCCGTCTAGTCAAAGATATGATTTCTCCAGTAGTCATGTATGGATGTGAGAGTTGGACTATAAAGAAAGCTGAGCACCAAAGAATTGATGCTTTTGAACTGTGGTGTTGGAGAAGACCCTTGAGAGTCCCTTGGACTGCAAGGAGATCCAACCAGTCCGTCCTAAAGATCAGTCCTGGGTGTTCATTGGACGGACTGATGTTGAAGCTAAAACTTCAATACTTTGGCCAGCTGATGTGAAGAGCTGACTCATTTGAAAAGACCCTGATGCTGGGGAAGATTGGGGGCAGGAGGAGAAGGGGACAACAGAGGATGAGATGGTTATATGGCATCACTGACTCAATGGACATGAGTCTGGGTAAGCTCCGGGAGTTGGTGATGGACAGGGAAGCCTGGCATGCTGCGCTTCATGGGGTTGCAAAGAGTCAGACATGACTGAGCAACTGAACTGAGTGAACTGATACCTCCCAGAGATGTTATAAGAATTAAGTGAATTAATAAAATGAATGAATTAGAACAATATCTGGCCCATAAAAACAAGTCTTAGCTTCTATGACTTGTGATTTAACGATACTAGTAATTGAAGTTATAAGTATCCATATACAACTTGGTGTGTATGCACAATTAGCAGGATAAGCACCATATGCCAATAGAATTTCATGAAAGCCCCAAGGGATAACCAGATTCTATAATGCTGCTGCTGCTGCTAAGTTGCTTCAGTTGTGTCCGACTTTGTGTGACCCCATAGACGGTAGCCCACCAGGCTCCCCTGTCCCTGGGATTCTCCAGGCAAGAACACTGGAGTGGGTTGCCATTTCCTTCTCCAATGCATGAAAGTGAAAAGTGAAAGTGAAGTGGCTCAGTCATGTCCGACTCCTCTTGACCCCATAGACTGCAGCCCACCAAGCTCCTCTGTCCATGGGATTTCCCAGGGAAGAGTACTGGAGTGGGTTGCCATTGCCTTCTCCAATTCTATAATGAAGTCAATACATATTCCTGCCCATCTTTCTGTCTGAGTTCCCTCTTCACCATGAGGTAAACAAGCTCAGAAGATAAGAATGAAGGCAGAGCAGAGCACTCAGGGATGAGACTGTATTTTTAAACAAGAATTTTGAGATGAATAGATACTAGTGATGCCGATCAACAAACATCCTTTATGTATACCCACTATAGTTGAAGCACTGTTCCAGGTACGATGAGGTTAATCTCTTTTATTTAGGGCTCTTTAAAAACCTCTAAAATCATGCAGACTTTTCATGATTTTTGGCCTTACAGGATCCTTATACTATGACAAGGAAGAATCTAGGTTGTTTTTTTTTTTTCCCCCCGCCTTGTGCCTTTTTTTTTTTTCTAAAATAGCACTCTTATCAACGTGTGTAGATACTATGGTGATAGCTGCTATATAAATACAGGAAGAGAGAAGAAGAGAGGAGGGGGAGGTAATTAGCTCAATTGTATAAGACTTTCTTTAAGAAGTAGGAGAAAGGTTCCCATAATTTCATTCCTATCACCAAAGTGGCAGAAGAGAGAGTTACCATCAGCTTCAGGGAACAATGCTGACTCCAAGACAGAGTCCACTGGCTTCTTCCACCTGATCACGCAGAGCAATTCTCTCCTCCTGCTCTTCCCCTCTATGTAAATAACTTCTTTATAAATGGGAAAATGGAGAGCAAGCCTTTCAAACAGTTGTCATAAATTAGAATAAATTGCATTTATTTAAAATGTAAAACTAGGAGAGCCAGGAGAACATGCAACATATTTTCCCCAAATAACACTGTGAACAAGCGCAAGTGTATACTCTGGGCATATGTATATCTTTCCTCTGACTGACAGCCTGAAGGGTAGTCCATGGGATTTTTGTGTTGCTGAGGTGGAAACAATCTTTATTTGGATTGAATAGCAGAGTAAACAGGAATGAATAAGAGACACAAAAGTTTACAGTACAGATGGTTTTTCCATTCTTTTTTAAAAACTGTATGCCTCATCAATTAAAGGTGCTTGTCTTTTGTTCTGGTTAACTGTCCGAGAGCCTTTTCATAATTGTACACCAGGAAAAGCTAGAAGTGGTTGGTTAATTCAATCCTGGGTTAATGCCACACAGGTGACATGTAGCAGTAAAAGCTTCTCCTCTCTACCTTTTGTCGATAAACATTAACGATTTATCTTGCAGTGTAGTTATGAAAGTCATTAAGGAAACTAGAAACCTTAGTGAAAACCAGCCAAAATAAAAAACAGATTATCATACTAAGTAAGCCAAAGACAAATATCGTAAAATATTGCTTGAATGTGGGATATATAAAAAGAAAACATATAAATTAACTTATACACAAAACAGAAGTAGACCTACAGACATAGAAAACAACGGGGAAAGGTAGCGGGGGAGGATAAATTAGGAGTTTGAGATTAACATATACATGCTGCTGCTGCTAAGTCGCTTCAGTCGTGTCCGACTCTGTGCAACCACAAAGACAGCAGCCCACCAGGCTCCCCCGTCCCTGGGATTGTCCAGGCAAGAACACTGGAGTGGGTCATATACATGCTACTATATATAAAATAGATAACTGATAAGAACCTACTACATAGCACAAGAAGCTATACTCAATATGAGAAAAGAATCTGAAAAAAAATATATGTATATATGTATAACTGAATCCCTTTGCTGTACACATGAAACCAACACAATGCTGTAAATCAACTACACTTCAATTAAAAAATTCAATCAAACAAGGAAGATACACATACATATGTATGGTGTATGGGTGTGTACACACACATATACTCATGTTTTGGGGGGAATGGGTAAAAGATTTTGATGATTTGAGGAAAATATTAAACGGTGTGCCAAAAGTGGTCTCTAGAGACACTGAAGAATCTGATTAAACTATAATTACGCCTACCTGTAAGCAGCATACACCTGTGCACCGAAAAACCTTCCTTCTAGAACCGGAAGAGCATTTTCCTTCCCACACAGTCATCTGGCTCTGTCATCTGAATGAACTGCCTTGGGTACCACAAGGGAGGGGTAATGGAACCATCCACCTTCTCTCAGCAAGGCCCCCTTACTCACTCTGGAAGGCAAACGGCTATTCTGCTTGAATTAGCCGCAGCTTTATGAGAGTAATGACAAAATGTAAAATCAAACAGCACCACCTAAACATTTACTCAGCGTTTTGACTTCATATGACTGTGGCACTGAGCCATGGTTTTTCTTTTAAATGGGATCAACCAGTGCCTTTATCCCCAACATTTTTTGACCACAGACTCTAGGGCAGTTTGAAGGCCTAATTCAGGGGGCCCTTGAGGGAGGAAGGAGCAGACTCTCGGGTCTGACTTGGAGACCAGTCCTGGATTCTGCAGGCTCTTCTGCCTGCCTTGAAAAGACTGGTTATGGCTCTCTGGGGTGCCCTAACCTGGAACAATTCCCACAGAACGATCAATGGCATATCATCATTTCTTTCCTTTTCCCAGAGAACCGGATGCACAGAAAATAATGCACATGTAGTCAAGAGCTGAGAGCCTAATGCACATAGGAAACGTGTGCCCTCCAAATCAGCACATCAGGCCACCAGATCCCAGTCTCGGGCAGGAGTTAGTCATCGTTTTCTTACACGAGTCACACACTTCTCCCAGGACCAATGCATCTTCCTCCCCTCTACATAAAGAATTAGCTGAACAAAGTAAAAATAAGAGGGCTCTGGGGCTGCAGATGGCTGACCAGCTGTTTCTGGGTGACTCCCCATGAATCAGTGCCTCATCTGAGCTTTAGTGCTTCCATGTTTGGGGGGCAAAATATTCTGCATTTTGGAAAAGTAGTTCATGGAAAATAATACGGCAAACTAACATTTATAGAAAACCACAGTAATCTTGGAACAAATGTCCTAAATTATGTACTCAAAAGCAGATCCAATTTTACCCAAGGTTCTCCGTCTGCATGGCTTGTAGGACCCCTTTTTGTTGTTGTTTGTAACTGCGGCTCCTCCCAACCCCCAACCCAAGTGCCTCTTTTTAAATGATACACCACTTTATACAGTCTACCACATAGAGGACAAAATTCAGCCTGGAGAAGAGACAACAGGGTGGGGGTGAAAAGATTTAAAAGACTTCACTTCCTATCCCCTTTGGAGATTCATCTTATTTCTTTTTTCATTTAGTTTGAGGGTGAGATTACTACTGCTTTTAAAAGCCTCCTGGTTCCTTTTTGTACAATATTTATTTCTCAGAGCTTAAATGTAGTGTTGGGGGTATTGACAAAATAGAAATAAAATGGAACTTTACATTCCGACCTCTCCCACGCTCCTGCAAAGCGGAAGTTTCTGACAAAACAGGAGTTTCACGGAAGCCTTTTCCTGGTTGTCTTCTTCAATTTTCAGATGACTGTTTGATGTGCATATCTCTAAGAGGGTTTATTTTAATACACAGGGGAGGAGAGATAGTTCCAAGTGCTTATTATCAGGAAAACAGCATTGGGAGAGTACGGAAACCTTCTGTGATCATTTTTATTCAATGAAAGCCATTCCTTTGGGTGGGAGAGTCAAATGCTAGTACCCACACATGCTGCATGCATACCAGCACGAGAGCGGGAGGAATGCAGATTTCTGTATCTGAGAGCAGCTGCTAAGTGAAATGGAACGTCCAACAGATGGCTGCATTGTCATTGTTGGGGGAGGAGGCGTGGGGAGCTATTTTGGTTTTTCTGTTGAGTGTGTGTGTGTGTTTAATAGGATGTGTTCTCCCTACCTGGATCTCTCTGGTGTTATCAAGAGCTTTTACTCACTCTGAATCTTAGAGCTAGAATAGATCTTAAGAGATCATCTGATCATCTCACATGTAATGGGAGAAGGAATGAGAAGATAAGGACCCAGAGCTTGTTTACAGCAAGGCCAGAACTCTCTCATTAGGCCATACCACATAGGAGTCATGCATTCTATTTACTTGAATATTGGTATTTAGCGCCAATATCAAAGCTCAAGAAAAATAAACAGTAGAGCAGTTGCAGTTTCATAGTTAAAAGGTATGCGTGCATCATTTTCTTTTGAAGTGTTTGGGTGGAGTTGTCTTGTAATTCTCACATTAGAAGAACAAAGACACTTCATAAGCAAAGTTACATCACATTTGTATTAAATATTTGGGACAAAATGACCAAATTTGAACAACAGTCTCTAGAATCTTAAGATTCTATAGCAGTTTCGTATTGCAGGATACAAGGAGTTAAACTTCTAAGTCAGAGCTATCAAAGGCCATGGTTAAGAAGCAAACTGAAAAGTGTCAAGGTCCCATTACGGCCAGTCTGAGAAAGGTCTCCATCCCCCTTCTGATGGGAGCCTTGGGTCAGTTGTTCAGTCACATGGCTCGCCCATTGGTTCATGTTTTTTTCCAGAAATAGAATCAATAGAGAACAGACAAACCCACAGTTGCCAGTTTGTACAGTCTTGTGGTTTCTGTCAGGGGCTACAGACTCGAGCAGGTCTACCCGATAATGAAGGCAAACTATTTCAGTTCCTGTGGGTCCAGAGCCTCAGCAGAGTTCTGGTTTCAAACAAATGAATAACAAATTAAAAGGTACAGTAAAATAAGGAGCGGGGGGTGGAAATATATTAACTAAAATCAATGGAGGAGAAACAGAGTTAAAAAGCCTGCCTTCTCAGCAACAGTCTGTGATGTGTTTTGTTAATCTCCTAAAATTTATGTTAAAAGCCTTTTAACAGAAAGTCAATATATTTGGGTGGTTGAGCAAGTATATCATCCTGTACCGGCAGTTGCATTAAATACGACGCAGAGGCTCCACTGTCTGTAGGAAATGAACAGGGGTCCATCCTACGGATGTCCCACCTCCAGGAGGCCATACGCTTTTTCTCAAAATAGTCCATGGAGCCCAGCCAAGGACTGTGCCCACCTTTCTACCTAGGTTCCCCACTGATGTCAAGCATCCTGGAAATGAAGTGGGATCAGAATACCAGAAGCATAGCCTGATAATAGAGCCAAAATGGAGAGCAAATGGAAAATAAAGTTTCTCGATAAAAGTATGACCTACTGCTACAAATTTGTTGAGGGAGAGAAAACAGCAACAGCAAAACAAAAAGTACTGTGAGCAGACTTCTTGGTGCTGAAATTCTGGAGGATGGCTGACTAGCAAAACACCTAGATACTTAGGAAACTTCCAGAAAAAGGTTGAAAAGTAAGCAGGACAGCAAGCAAAATCAAACTGCGGATGAGCCTGAAATGTGGCTACTAAAATGTGTCTAGAGGTGCAAATGACACAAAAACATAAATAGAAACCTAGAAACAGGTTATCAGCAGCTTTTTACACCCATGATTTCTGCATACTTATATCCGCCGTATCTTCTTCCCACCTGGAACAATTTGTTGTGCTCATGGGTAAGCCATTGCTAGGAGAACACAAGTATGAACTTTGAACGTGGCAGTACAAATGAGCCAGAATGCTGGGCCCAAAGGAAAAGTTCCAGCAAATAGGCCTTGTCATACCCACTGCTCCTGGAGATGCTCTCATAATTTCTCCTGAATCCATAATGTGTATGTGTGTGTGTGTGTGTGTGTGTGTGTGTGTGTGTGTGTGTGTGTGTGTGTAGCCAAAGCTACCAGGGGCTTCTTTGATCTCTTATTATGGCTATGACATTTCCAAATACTCCACTTACTTTTCTGGGATGAGCAGCAAAATATTTTTACGAGAAGACTTTTAGTAGAATTATAACCAAAGTAATTATTTTTTTGGCTGCACTGGGTCTTTTGCTGTGTGCAGGCTTTCTCTAGTTGCAGCAAGCAGAGGCTATTCTCTAGCTGCGGTGTGTGGGCGTTTTGCTGAGGTAGCTTTTCTTGTTGTGGAGCATGGGTTCTAGAACCTGGGCATCAGTAGTTGCAGCTCACAGGTTCAGTTATTCTGAGGCACGTGGGATCTTCCCAGATCAGGGATCCAACTGGTGTCCCCTACGTTGGCTTTTGTTAACCACTGAACCGCCAGGGAAGTCCCCAGCAGCAAAGTCTTAAAATAAAACTTCTGTATTTTTTACGCTGTATACAATTTTTTTTTTCATATGAAGAGATTGCTATATCTACTTAATACTTTGGCATCTTATTTTCGATGTGGACAGAGAAGGTCCAAAATGCTGAGGATGAACTGTCAAGAAAAATCTCCATTTCAATCTCTAAATACTTGTTCTATCTGGAAATCATCAAGATGTTCTCTTTGATGAACACTCTGAATTTTTTTTTTAACAGGAATGGGCTTCTGGTTTGGAAATTTGATAAGTAATGTTGTAGAACAGAGCTACATTTTCACTTTATTTTCTGTGTCCAGCCACTAATAGTGTTAAGGAAAAAATCAACTTAATTTTTTTTTTCCTTTTTTTTTTTTTTTTTTTTGGTTTATCATTCTAATGGTTCTTAGGCTCTCATTCTAGCACCCAGAAGAATAAATCGTGTTTCTTCAGGTAGCTTTCTAAGTGCTACCTCTTCAACTTCTTAGGAGAAGGCAATGGCAACCCACTCCAGTACTCTTGCCTGGAAAATTCCATGGATGGAGGAGCCTGGTAGGCTGCAGTCCATGAGGTTGCTAAGAGTCGGACACGACTGAGGGACTTCACTTTCACTATTCACTTTCATGCATTGGAGAAGGAAATTGCAACCCACTCCAGTGTTCTTGCCTGGAGAATCTCAGGGATGCAGGAGCCTGGTGGGCTGCCATCTATGGGGTTGCACAGAGTCGGACATGACTGAAGCGACTTAGCAGCAGCAGCAACTTCTTTATCTAGCCATTTTTTTCCCCAATCTTTGAGTCTTATTTCTCCTTCTGCCTGATCCCCTGAACTTGCTATTTCAGACTTTCTTCACTGCAAGGCAAGTTTCCTCACTTAGAACTTCAACTTCAGCTTCCCTCTGCTCCTCCTTGCATGGCTGAGAGATGAGCTCAATCCATCCCTTGCCAGGCTTCTAAATGCCCAGGTCAGTGGAACACCAGGCCACCTACCACTGCTCGCCACCCCAGGAGAATATACTAGACTTCCATCTCTGCTTGGAAAGTCCTTGGCAAAAGAGATCACAAGGAACTATTCTAAGTGATAGACACAGCATAAATGCATGGGATCGGAGACATAAGAATTACAGAATGTTTAGCCTAGAAGACACCTACATAGAGCTCATTCATTTTCCAGTGGAGGAAACTGGTACTCAGACCTGATTGATAATTTGAAGTTCCAGAGAGAAAAGACTAACATAATATATACAAAGTGTTTTATAAACTTGGAGAAAGCGATGGCACCCCACTCCAGTACTCTTGCCTGGAGAATCCCATGGACGGAGGAGCCTGGTAGGCTGCTGTCCGTGGGGTTGCTAAGAGTCTGAAACTATATAGAACTATACTGGAAGCATGAAAAAAAAAGTCAGTGGTTGTCTTCCACGTAGTGTGTCTGAGTTATTCCAGAGATGCTGCCATTACTCAAAATGTTTTAAATCTCTTCTTTAAAATTGTCATTTGCAGCAGTTAAGATTGTCATTGTACAGTCACATCTTGTTCTTATCAGTAAAGGTATTTTCCAGGGCTCAGACATTCATCTCAGATTTGATCTTAAACGTCTCTGAAGGCAGAAACCATGTCTGTCTTGCTCCTTGCACCTGGTATACTGCCTGCCACTTAGTAAGCACCTAATAATTACTTGTTCAATAATTAAAAAAAAAAAAAAGATCAAATCCACCCTCAGAGAACAATGATTTGCTGTGATTGATAGGCAAAAGCTCTGAAGACATTTTTCAAAAGAGAATTTTCCAAATAAAATTATTTTTGAGCTATAACAGTGTTGTTGGAACAAGTTCAAGGTTTTTTTTAATTAGAAGGGGATGAAATTCATTGTATTTACACATCTGTGTTCTGGCTGACCTGCTGACATTGTTGAATTTATTTATATCTCACCTTCCCCCTCAAAAAATGAGGTGAATTGAAACAACAACAACAAAAAGAAACCCATAATAGCAATAATGTTAATAAAAAGCACATTACTATAATCATGTTTCAGATATGCACAGCAAAAAAAAAAAAAAAAAGAAAAACACAGCCCACAGGGTGGGTTCCTTATGTGTGGTTAGCTGAGGAGTGACAGTAAGTAACAAGAAATAGAGAACAAATAAGACTCACCCAGTCTCAAGCACATGTCTGCATGCCATCTGGCCCTTGTTCCCGTTGAGTAAAAGAGTTACTTAGAGCTAGTAAGAATGTAGTCATAAGGAAACATTCTGGGGTAACTGGGGTGACAAAATTCCCAGATTGACAATGAGCGCCCAAGAGGAAAGGCGTTTGCAGGTGTCACAATACCCAGTCACCACTGTCGTTAGCACCAATAGGTAAGGTCAGGTTTTAGGATTCTGTGTGACACATAAAAGTGAGAACAGTCCCTCTCCAGCGGACTGATACTTTGAAGCGGAAAGAATGAACAGAAGGCTGAGAGGAAGGCGCAGTGACCACAGGACAGACTGTCCACCTTTTTCCACGTGTGAGTTACTCTTCAGAGAGTCAAAGAGGAGCGAGTTCACAGTTGCTATAAACACATAAGTTAGGCACACACACAAACATCCAATTCATACCACAAAAGCTTGAACTTTTCCCTGTGTTTCAACTAACTACAGGCTAAATCGCCCTGCAGGTGAAGGTGAGATTATGTCTTTTACGAATTCTGGGCTCAGGGCTTGAATCAGGAATTGCTCAGTGAACATGTTTACTTGCTCTTTAACTGCTCTTTGAAACATCAAATTAAGAACATTCAAGTTGCTCCAGTGAGCAGCATAGCAAAATGGGGTACCTCCTAAAAATGAAACCAGAGAGTGTTCAGAAGAAGAAGTAGAGAATGCTGAATTTCACAGCAGGCCCCTGGTTTGCTCATTTCAGAGCCACTCTGGTTTTGAGGAGGAGGACCAGAGCCATGGGTGTCACTCATGATGTGTGGCATTCACATGAACAAAAGTCACTTCTTCTTCCAGAAAAAAATTTTAAAAAGAGCTATTCCAATGCCATAATTAAAAGCAAGAAGGCTTACTTGAATTCTAAAATGGTTGAAAATTCAAAATGTGTCTTTTAACTAAGGACATAATATCAAAGGCAGCATCCTGATTTTTTGTGAAACCTTTCATAGAGAATTTATGAGCCAGCATCACTCCCTGAAATCTCATCCCAAACACTAACCCCAAGATTAGGTTCCAGTTCAATCTCCACAGTACATACAAAGTAGATTTCTAAACTACAAATCTGATTCAAAACTACAAAACTACACAGGTTTAAATTCTTTTATATCACCCATACTGCTTACAGATTAAAGTCCAATTTCTAAGCTGAACGTATGCAAATTTTTTAAGAAACTAGCTCTTTCTCATCTTCCCAACCTCATCTTCCAAACTCTTCCATGTCCATCCTAAGCTCCAGCCCTAATGAACTAAAGTCTCAGAATCCAGGATTCCACCATGTTCATTTATACTTCCATTTCCTCTGAAGAAAACAGAGCACTTTCTTCTGCCTTATTCCCTGGAAACACACTAGTCACTCTCCATGACACAGATTCGCATCATCTCTTTGAAGCCTCTTGCCATCTTTCTCACTCTCACCGTGACCATGCACATTCAAGTACTGCTACATGCAGTTCTAAAAACTACAGCATGTTTTGAACCATTCTGACTTTGAGGGTGTTTGAACCCCAGTGGTATTATGATAATCCTGAGATTCATTCCCAAAGGGACCACGCACATGAGCATGTTTGACTCACCCACCTTTTTGACTATGGCTATTCTCTCTCTACTCTGCAGGGTAATGAAATGCTTGAGCAAGGTTTGGTTTTAATAACTGTATTAGTCTTCTTGGGCTGCCATAAGGAAATATCATAGACTGGATGGCTTAAACAGCTGAGAATTATTTTCTCACAGTTCTGGAGACTGAGAAGTCCAAGAACAAGGTGCTAGTCAATTCAGTTTCTGGTGAGAGCTCTCTTCCTGGCTTAAAGGCTGCTGCCTTCCTGCTTTGTCCTCACGTGGCCTTTCCTTAGTACATTCACATAGCAGAGAGAAAGAGAGGGAGTTCTGTGCTGTCTCTTCTAAGGACTTAAGGGCGCTAATTCTGTCAGATCAGGGTTCTTCCCTTATGAACTCATCAAACTTAATTACTTCCTTAGAGGCCCCATCTCCAAACACAGCTACACTGAGTGGGGGGTGGTTAAAGCTTCAACAGATGAATGCTGGGGAGGGGGGCACAAACATCTAGTCCATAGCACTCACCTTGTGCTCCCAATATCCAACATAAGTCCTTGTGATGTCTGTAAACGTCTATGATATGATCAAACGCCGCACCACATAAAGGGAGGAGGAAGAAAACCAGATAGCTCATTAATCAAAAGTACTCACTTAGTGTATACCATGTGCAAAGCCCTGTCATAAAACATACCAGTGTTATTAAGAAATTCACATTCAAACAATCTAATTGGGAGTTGAAACACAAACGTGTTCCAGGTCAGTGGATCTAATAATAAGCAATCATAGGGTAGGGCAAAGAGCACTGGATTTGGAGTCAGAAAGCACAGCTTTGCTGTTTTACCATCCATGTGATCTGAAAGCAAGCTGCTCATTTCTTAAGACTCAGCACCCAGGTGACATATTCCTAGCTGAGGAAGCAAGTGAGAGTAAGTAAATGTGCTTTGGGAATGCTAATACCACCTACACAAAGAAAAGCAGTGTGGCCAACTCCTCCAAGCCTCCTTTAACAAGATCCGTGACACCTTCCATCCTCCCAAGCTTCTCTGCAGGACTCAGCCTTCTGGGAAGACAGGCCCTGCTGCACTAGCCACACTTGTGCATGGTTGCTTATCACCAGTCTCAAAATTTGGTGTTTCACACCAGTGCTCCACCAGGAAAAGAAGAGCTCTTGCTTGTTTCCTGCATTTGCTTTCTTGCATGGGAGAGAACCAGCATACTTCAACTCTGAATCATAAAGAAATTGTGGTAAAAGCGGAATGAGAAATTCTTCACAAGCAAACACCACATGGGTTACTTCAAGGCTCCATGCTCTGTTGCGGAAACACTCAAGCACCCAAAACATGAAAGCAAAGGTTAAAATGGCCAAGAGCGATTTAAATGTGGAGGTCCCCAAACACTGAAAGTTCTTGCTAGCGATCCAAGAGCTTGGGCTATCAGTGGAGAGAGAATTTTCTATCAAAGATGAAACACTCACTCTGTGGTCAGCACCAGGAGAGGAGACTGATCTTGACCAACTGCTAATTGTTGCTACACCTTTCAATCAGTCGCTATCAGATCACACCCCCAAATCTTAAGTAAGTGTGTGATAATTGCCGAGTTTGTGGCAGCAAGTGGAGTCCAGGTGGAGCTGCAAAGGAAAAAACAAGAAAAATGGCTCCTCACCAGAAACAAGAAACGGGCATGGGAGACAGATTCAGACACCTCAGGCTCCCAAACCCCCTGTTGAGAAGAAAAGTGTGTGTGTGTCTGTGTGTGTGTGCATGTGTGTGCACATGCACACATTATTTATTTTTAATCAGCCTCACTTTCCACTGACACTGGTAATGCTCTTCATGTCGAAAAAAAGAATTAAGAGGTGGAAAGATAAGAATTTTGAGAGAAATTGCTCTGATGCCGTCAAAGCCAGGCTCCAGCACTGACTTTGTACTTACTATTGACTGTGTATCAAGATGCAAGAAAACACCATGGCTAAAGAAACAGATACTAAAACTTAAATTGAAAATGTAACTGACATATCATGAACTGACAAATACAGCTTTTAAGAACATTATTTATTTTCTTTCTGCTCCTTAAAAATGTAAAGGTGCCACGCATATAAACTATACTCGTTTGAGTTGCTGGCAAAGTACTAAAGCAAAAACATGAGGAGGCAATCCTGGCTGCAGGAAATGGAGGTCACCTGTCCAGTCACTGTGCAGTCAGTATACACTTTACAAATCTCTTAAATCTCTGCCTCCAAGCTCTTCACACGGGAGTTCACACAGCCAGAGACATTTTTTTTTCTTCTTCTTAATCACGTACCTTTTAAGATTCATAATTTGGGATGAGCAAAAGGCTCGGCAGGAGGTGGGGATGAATTAAAAACCATAAAATTGATGCTATCACTCTGATTGACATACCAGTAGTGCAGCATACATTTCCTGTTTGTCAGGAATGAAAGGTGTTCACATTCTGTAATAATACCTAATAATGTTTTGGAAAGACAAACTGCTGTCTGACTACATTTTAGCAAGATGGATTTTTTTTTCCTTTCTGTCAGCTCTGAAATCAGAAGCTAGAGTATATATTACAAGCCTCTATAAAGGATGACCTAGATATTTAATAGCTGCAGCTATTCCAGTCCACTACCTGGACCTCCCCAGGTCTCTGATGCTATATTCTAGCATGCCCAAAATCACCATCACACCTTAAGACTAATTCAGTAGAGTGTCCAGGGAGCTAGCTGTCCAGGACTGCCATACAAAACTTACAAGAACAAGTATCCTTTGCTAGCGGTAGCTATCTCATCACAAAACTGGCCAACCCTCTACTTAGAAGTTTGTCTAATCTAACAATTAACATTTTGTGCAGGGCAGTAAAGAGAAGCTTGTACATAAGGGATCCGAAGATCTGAATTCCTCTAGCTGCCCTGTCACTGACCAGGTCACCATGAGCAAGTCATTTAACCTGTCCACATCTCAATCTCAGATATGTGGCCACTTGCCTTGACTACCTTACCTGAGGAGGTTATTGAAAACAGAAGCAAAACGATAGTTCTGGAATTTGATCATGTCCTCTATCTTGTAGATCCCAAATGTGATTTTACATTAGTTAAACAAAGGATTTGGGAAATGCTGAAAGTCATCTATTTCTGTTTTAGTAATTTAGCAAAAACATGAGCAAGAATCAATGAGGTAGTAGATCGTATATGACAAAACATCAGAAAAAATCAAATCTTGTTACACCATTCAATAATTATTCTTAGGGTGAACTGTGAGTCAGAGACCAGTCCTCAACTTTCTGCTCTGTTTTTGACATTTATGTTCCTACTGAGACTTGACTGTAGGCTCTGACTACCTAGGGTTTCAAAATGTTAAAAGTATTATTTTGAAGACAGGAGAATATAGGATAAAAATGAAAACTGAAAATTTCAGGAGGAAGACAAAATTGGAATGTTTGTGCTAAATATTTTAATGACACATTTTTGCTTTTTAAATCTCTGATATTTTATTATTTCTAGAGGCAATTTCAAGAAAATAAAAATGTAAAATCCATTCTATAATTATTGTCTAATAATACCAAGCTTCAAGTGTCGGGTACTAGAGTCTGAACAATCCTTTGTTTCCAGAATTGTAAACACAGATTTGGGTGCTTGGGGAAGGCCCACAGAAAACTGACCCAAATGAAAAAGGGGGATGTTTTGTAGATCCTGCTCTTGGTAATAATACTGTGGCAAAGGAATCACAAGTGCTTTTGAATACAATTTTATTGCTGTTGTTTTTGCTAAATCAAATAAAGGCTTTAAGCAAAACAGGTTTCAAGCCTTCTGCTTATAATTGCACTTCATGTGACTTGACAATGCTGATTTCTGTGTAATTTTTAAAATCCATGTTTGGTAAAAAAGAAAAAGCTTTACTACTCGTTCTTCAAAGTTGCTCCTAATAAAATCAGCTCGTTAGTGCACATGCTTGCAGACACAGTGCAAAATGAAATTCTAGCAAAGCTCACGGAGGGCACTCCACCAACACCTACTTGGTCCTTACTAAAACTGCAGGGGTTACGATGCAACTCTTTCAGGATAGGAGTGCATTCATATCATGGCCTGAATTAATTTTATATTCACTAAAAATGAAGTTACAAACAGAATGCACAGATTGTGTCCTCATAACTTTCAAATGGCAATACATAGACCACTGTCTGTTTCTTGAGTTGGACTGTCAAGAACTAGAAGGCAAGGATTAGCAAATGGAATCTTGACTGCTATCAGCTGACATCTACCTACAGTCGAAAAGAAAAATATTAATATAATCTGGAAGAAATAGGAGGTTCACCTTTTGGTTCAATGATAACTTGAAGGTTAGGTTAAACAATATCCTTCCCTCCACTAGCTAAGTTCCCCAAATGTGGCTATAAAAAAATCATGTTAAGTATTCAGGCCAGAGATATTCGTCAGAAGGATATGATTGACATGGCCATGTACCTTGTGGTGAGTCTCACAGGAAAATATAGGTACAAATATGCATAAGTCATATTTATGCACTTTCTATAAAATTAGACTGGCATTAATTAAATGGCAGAAAAGGCAATGAGAGCATTGTTTGGAGGGTAGTGTGTTCCAAGTTCTGATTATAACTTGCTTTCCAAAGAAGGAGCCACCCACAGTTTAGAAGACAGATGAGAGGATCATCATCGCAGATTTGCTGTGAACGACTCTGCTCAGCTCTGTCCCTGCCAGACTTGAGGCCACACAAACCCTTCCAAGATGGCTACAGAAGATTCGCAGAGGGCACCCGCTCCTTGCCCCAGCTCTGGAGCAGGGACAGATTTTGTCCCTGCATAAGTTGAGAACCACCCTCAATAGCAACATGGTCGTCCTTGTCATCAACACAGCCAACATTTACTGAGGGCAAAGAGCGCTGTGTGCTGTCTCATCTTGTCTTCCCCATAACCCCATAATACAGTGAAGACTATAATCACCCAAATTTCCTGGAAGGAGAAACTGAGGGTAAAACTTTCCCAATGCTACTGAGACGGTGAGTTCCAGAGTTAAGACTTGAATTCAGACAATCTCACCTCCTAGAATCTTCACTTTCTCTAACCTTTACAGTAGCTTAATCAGCTATGAACAACCCATGGACCAGACGTTTCCAAAGGTCACTCTACTTACAAATCTCTTCCTACTTATTAGTTTTATATGTATTTGTTTAGCCTCTGCAGAGTGCCAGGAACTATTTTTCGCAGTGGGAATTCAGCAGTGAACGAGACAAAGTCTCTACTCATCTGGGGCTTACATTCTATATTCTACATACATAGACTCATTTATTCCTTAAAATAACTGCATAAGCCTGAGGCTATTAGTGTCACCCATTTGTTAGATAAGGGAGCCAGAGCTCAGAGGAGTGAAGTAACTTACCTAAAGGCCACAAAACTAAATGGGAAAACTGGAGTTTATCACTTGGCCTTCAGACTATTAATCCCAGACTATTAATCCTACGTTCTTTTATGCTCCTGTTAACCTAACTGCTACAGTTTCAAGATGGCTTTCAGTAACTCAGCAGAGATTGAGTACAGCCAGAATAGGAAATAAGATCAAGATGACCCTGTTCCCCCTTAATCTCTGCCTCTTTTCAAACTTCTTGGTCCTTATTTCTTCAGGTCTCCACTGTTATCCGCGGTCTCCCACTTCTGTTTCCCTTGCTCTTTCCAACCATGTTCTGCCCCCTTCTCCACAGCCTCAAGTATCTATCCCTATACTTCCGTCCTTCATTCCTCCCACATCCTAACCTCTGGGTTACTCTTGGCTCCCACTCTTCACTTTCACAAGCAGGCCTGAGGTGCCATGGAAAATGATCAAAAAGGCAGGCCCTTCCATCATCACAGCAGCAAAGACCCATCCCCAGTAAGTCATGAATTTTATGTCCTCAGAATTCCCTGAGAGTTTTCCCACGGAAACATTTTCCCATGTGGTAGTTATACTCTACAGTATTTACTGCAGGTACATATGGGCTAAATATGTTCCTAGGGGCTGGCTAGCAAAATTTAACAGTGGGTAATATGCTTAGAATTCCAATCAACCAAACTACAAGTGACCCCTGGCAAAGACTGCCTTAGTAACACATTCCTGTCTGCTATTACTCATAATAAAGAATGGAAAGAAGTGAAAATTAAATTCAAAAAATATATTCTTTCTTTAGCATTAGACAGATAGGGCCAAGGAGTAGTAAATACTATGTGGAAAAAGAAATAATTTAAACCATGGGTGACAGTAGTAGAGGTCAAGGAGACTTAAGACAAATGCTTCTGATTGGAGAGATTTTCAGGTCTACAGAGAAACCATGAATACAAATGATACTTCAAGAATCTCTTCAATCTGGCCCTAATTTTTTCATTAGTTGTAAACCTCATGAGAAGAAAAAATGCATCTGATTTTTCTCAACATTATATCAGCTGCACAGGGCTGAGACATGTTGCTGTTTAGTTGCTAAGTTATGTCCAACTCTTTTGCAAACCCACGGACCACAGCCCTCCAGGCTCCTCTGTCCATGGGACTCTCCCAGCAATACTGGTGTGGGTTGCCATGCCCTCCTCCAGATCTTCCCAACCCAGGGATTGAACCCACATCTCCTGTACCGGCAGGCAGATTCTTTACCACTGAGCCACCTAGTAGGCACTTAATAAATGATTACTGAACACTGGAATGTCACCCTAGACTTACTGGAATGTCACCCTAGACTTACTGGAATGTCACCCTAGACTTATCTCCAACACTCCTACCCTCCAACCTCCACCCAGATCTGTTTCCCACCAGTAAAGCCCTCTGCCCACCAGAATTCCCAGTGAGAGCTTCTTGTTCACTTCAGATCCACGTACTAACTTTCTTACACAGAAGTTGTGATTCCTTGAGAGTCACCCTCTGGCTGGCGGGAAGTAGAAATTGACTTCCCTAACTTGTTGCTTCCTTGTTATCATTTTATACTGAGAATCCAAAAACTATGTAGCCAGGCCTGGACCCAAGGAGGAAACCATTGTGTTTTTTGCAAGAATACACTGCAACTCCCCTCTGGTTTTGAAGAATCCTCTAAGAGCATGGGATCCTGTAATAGTCATCTCAGTCTCTGGCTTTGCACAAGGTTTCTTGAACTTACTTGAAGAAAAGTTATCATTTCCTTGCACACAAAAACATAGATAATCCCAAATCCAAATAGACTTGGATGGATCAGGAAACTAACTAAATAACACCAATTCCTTTTATTTTGTCTGAGATGATCTTTCATCCTATTCAAGAGGAGAACTGTATAAATTTACCATGCTATTCCTAAAGGCTTTTCTGCTAGATTAATAGAAAACTTTTAGAATCTGGACTTGAAGACTCATTCTGGAATATGGTTTTCTGCAAAGGACTGGGTAATGTTTGACTATAATGGTGATTAAACTGTTTACTCATAACCTCCATCTTCCAGCTATTTACTGTGTATGAAGTATATTAAGCAGGTACTGCTTATAAACTGATCCCTCAATTTAGGTCTTAACTTGGCTCTGCCCAGGACCACCACAAACAGTTGCCCACCTAAAGGAGCAAATGGGAACTGAAATCCAGCCTTGGCCCTGTCTGCAAACCACATACCCTGGCATGGTGTGGGCTGTGTCCAACCAGAGGAAGTGGCACCTTTTTCTTGATTCTCATTAATTACCTTCATGACCCTGCCATTCTTTCCATATAGACCTTCAAAGCTGCACATGGCCTATGTGTGATTTCTTTGCCTTTTCCAGAGTCGTCATCATTCAGTTGAACATACTGTCAATTGCAAGAAGATACCAAAGTAGAGGGAAAAGGGGACACCACGTGATTTGCAAAGGAATAGTCCCCTCTGCCTGAGGGGATACAAAACCCATCTACCACCAGCAGATATTTTGTCTAAATTCTCTTTTTATAGCACCACGTGGCTGTGTTGGACACAAGACAGGTGAGAACTGAATGTGAATTAGAGGAGAATTTTTGTCCTGATACATGAGTCAAACATGAGAAGAAATTGAAACCCTTTTGCATATTTTATTGGCAACAGTTTTACCAAAGAGGTGATTTATTTGGAAAGGTGGCACCTTTTTGAAATTAACTCAAATTCTGGTAAAAGTTCAGATTCTTTCTACCCTCCTTAGGCAACAAATAGTAATTATTTTTATTGCTACAAGCCATGCATGTTGGGTTTTGAGAACATGCCATTAATCATGATTAAATTGTGTAGGCTGAAAAAAAATCTCTAATACCTGCAAGAAAAACAAAATCCAGCACAGCTGTAAAAATGTTTACCAACCTATAAAATGTGTGTGAATATTCTATAAAACCAGCAATTGGAAAATGATAAAATTTATGTTTGTATCCTTATGAGAATCTTCATAGGTTTACCTAAAAGGGAGGAGTATTTCCTGTACTACTTCAGATAGATATTGCCTTTGACACTGGGGGCTTAACTGCTGGTTCAGTGGTAAAAAACCTATCTGCAATGTAGGAGACCCAGGCTCAATCCCTGTGCTGGGAAGATCCCCTGGAGAAGGGAATGGCAACCCACTCTAGTATTCTTGCCTGGAGAATCCCCATGGACAGAGGAGCCTGGTAGCCTACAGTCCATGGGGTCACGAAGAGTCAGACAAGACTGAGCATGCACGCACAAATGCATATGTTCAAGCCCTAATCTCCAATGTGACTGTACTAGAAATACAGGCTTTTAGAAGGTGGTTGTTAAACGAGGTCCTAAGAGTGGAGCCTTGATCCAATAGAATTGGTGCCTTTACAAGAAGAGGAAGAGACACCAGAGTTCTTTCTCTGCCACATAAGAATACATTGAAAATGCAGTAGTCTGCAAGCCAGGATAAGAACTCTCAACAGAACCCAAACAAACTGGCTAGCTGATCTTGGACTTCCAGTCTCCAGAACTGTGAGAAAACAAATTTCCAGTGTTTAAGCTACCTCATCTATGGTATTTTGTTATGGAAGCCCAGGCTGACTCATACAACCCCTTAAGCAACCCAATTAAAAACAACAATTATTACATTTTTTGGCAAACAAGTGAAAATAAAAAAGGAATGCTCTGTCTTTTAATTTTGTGATTTTTATAAGAAAGTAATGAATGAAAGCATCTTTCAAAATTGAATTCTCCTTATTGATTTTTAATAAGCATTCTAAGAACATTTGGTGTTCTTGTTATGTAAACATAGCTTCAAAAGAAATACCCGTGGGGCTTCCCTGGCGGTCCAGTGGTTAAGCCTTTGCTTTCCCAACGCAGGAAGTGCAGGTTCAATCCCTGGCCAGGGAGTTAAGATCCCACACGAACATAAAAACAGAACATAAAACAGAAGCAATACTATGACAAATTCAATAAAGAATTTTAAAATGGTCCACATCAAAAAAAAAAATCTTTAAAGAAAAGGAATATCCTTTCTTTTGCCAGAGGGATTGTTGCTCCAAAATTGCTATTATTCAGAAATCCCAGCACCGCCATTGTTCAAGTCCCAACACAAATGCAACTGATTCTTTTACACTTCTCCCATTCCCTGCTCTGCGCTACCACAGGACTTCATTTATAAAACGTTTTTGCCATTCATCATGGTCCACCTCAAAATTTCCATGACTTGTGCTCATGCCTGTCTTCGCAACTAGAAGATACAGGTCCTGAAAGCAGGGTCCAGGAGATCCTCTTGGATTTCCCCCATGTTTACTAATGGGCTTCCCTGGTGGCTCAGGGGATAAAGATTCTGCCTACAATGCAAGAGACCTGGGATCCATCCTCGGGTTGGGAAGATCCCCTGGAGAATATTTACTATGATGCTTTGCCTCCAGTGAGTATGTATTTGGCAAATGAAGCTGAAACTCCAATACTTTGGCCACCTGATGTGAAGAGCTGACTCATTTGCAAAGACCTTGATGCTGGGAAAGATTGAGGGCACGAGGAGAAGGGAATGACAGAGGATGAAATGGTTGAATGGCATCACTGACTCAATGGACATGGGTTTGGGTGGACTCCGGGAGTTGATGATGGACAGGGAGGCCTGGCGTGCTGCAGTTCATGGAGTCGCAAAGAGTCAGACATGACTGAGTGATTGAACTGATGAAAGAACAAATAAAATCCAGAATGAAAGGATGGATGAAAAGAAATGGATTAACAACTTATTCATGAATAGCTAAATAAATGAAGTAACTTATCATTTTACCTCAGCTATTTTCCATGACATTTGGAAGAATTATCTTTCCACTATGATGCTACCCCTTGATGCCACATTTACTAAAGGAAAGAATTAATAAAATGGAAAATGAGGTAACCCTTAGTTGCAGTGCCTCCTATTTGTTATACATAGTGCGCTTTTTAACCTCTTTAATTCTTACTACCTTGTGAGTTAAGTTTCACCACCCTCATTTTTCTAACAACCGAGGCTCTGTGAGATTAAATAATGCATCCATACCCACACAGCTACTAAAAAAAAAAAAAAAAGGCTAAAATTTAAGAGCAACATGAAATCCAGGCTCAATCTCATATATTATAGTCCTCCTTTTTCAGTGGCCTTCCCTTGACTTTCTGCTTCAGCTTTGAGAGAGACAGGTGAAGGTATTTTCCAAGGCCAGTTGGAGGGCCATCTTGCCACACCCCATCTGGAGGACAGGCTGGCGTGTTCACAGCATTTCAGTGCTTTTCATTCCCCTGCCACTATGAGACAACATCAACCTCAGGACTTCCTCTATAGAGATTACCTTTAACCTCCTTACCTGCAAGCCACACAGTACCAGATCTTTGATAACCAGTGAAGCTGTGGTATCTCAGCAGACTCCGAGAGTGCAAAGCAAAGAAATAGATTCCTTCCAGTCTGATTGCCTACCTATTGTTACTCCCAAAAATATAAAATTTGGGGGGAGAACATAACGAGATTCAGGCAAATTTGAATCACATTCCTGTCTTGTCTCTTATTAGCTGTATCTAAACAATCTGTCTCAGTTCCCACACTGAACAATGTTCATGAACTCAAACATATCTGAACATATGGCAAAGGCTGGGAAGACAGGCCCACCAAGGGTTAATTTGCATTAAGGATGGGAATGCCCCTTGGTTAATGTGGCAGGAGTTGCCTAAAAGCTCACCAGTCATGATTCTTCCTCCTTCAGTTCAGTTGCTCAGTTGTGTCCGACTCTTTGAGACCCCAAGGACTGCAGCACACCAGGCTTCCCTGTCCATCACCAACTCCTGGAGTTTACTCAAACTCATGTCCATTGAGTCAATGATGCCATCCAACCATCTCATTCTCTGTTGTCCCCTTCTCCTCCCGCCTTCAATCTTTCCCAGCATCAGGGTCTTTTCTAATGAGTCAGTTCTCCCTCCTGGGCTGCTGCTGCTAAGTTACTTCAGTCGTGTCTGACTCTGTGCAACCCCATAGACGGCAGCCCACCAGGCTTTGCCATCCCTGGGATTCTCCAGGCAAGAACACTGGAGTGTGTTGCCATTTCCCTCTCCAATACATGAAAGTGAAGTTGCTCAGTAAGTGTCCAACTCTTCGTGACCCCATGGACTGCAGCCTACCAGGTTCCTCCATCCATGGGATTTTCCAGGCAAGAGTACTGGCGTGGGTTGCACTCATAAAAAATACATTTTCCTTCATCCTTTGCATTCAGACTGGTGCTATGTCATGGAAGTCATGTTCACCACTCTCACTCATATGCATGGAACTGCGTTGTATCATCTTCCTCACCCTTTGTTGGTCCACTGGCTAAAAACAGACAATGCAGCAGTGAAGTCTGAAGAGGCCCTAGAAGGTGATGGATGGAGGAAATGGGATTCTGCAGTCAGGGAATGGGAAGCTGCCTGCCACACAGACTGTGATATGAGCCAGAAGAAAAACCTGGACTGGGTAAAGTCCCCAAGATTCTAAAGGTTATTATTTACAGCACCTGGCACTAATTACTCTTATGAATACAGTTCCTTGGAAGTCAGAGAACCCAAGTCGAGGGCAAAAGTAATGGATCATTAAAAAAGAAGAGGGACGACAGTGTGACTCTGACCGATGGGCATTGATCAGAGTATTTTCTGGACCACTTCCCACCCTCCCCCCTCGGTGCTCCCCCCACACCAGTGGCTACCGAAGCCATGACTATCAGAGGGAGCCAAGCAGGAAGGCCTTTCTCATTAGAGTCTCCACAGGACATTGACAACACAAAGAAATGCTGCTCTGTGGTCTCCATACAGAAGGGAAGGCGGGGTGTATTTCCCCACTTGGACAAGAAAATGGCTGGAGAGCAGAACAGAGGAGCGGGAACCGGTCAGAAGTGGAGAATGCCACACTAGTTACTGGGATACAAGCAGCTCAGACAGAAGTGAGGAGAGACCAGGGCAAACTGAAACCTCAAGGGGGGTTCAGCGCCCCCAGACACCCCTAGACTCACCGAAGGCAAAATTAAGCTAAAAGAGTTCAGGTTTGGGTAGCCAGGTTCTTCCCTTCCCTTATTTCCCTTTCATGTTCAGTTTCCCTCATTAAAAGCATCCCAACTTTCCACCGAATGCCTCTGAGTAGCACCACGATTTTACACTTCCTGTGAAGGAGAATATTGGAATTACACGCCGAGTGAGGGACACGCTGAGAGCTGCTGTCCATCCTCCAGTGAACTGCGGGATAATCCTGTTAACCTTCCTATCAGGAGGTCATTACGCAATTTCGAGAGCTGTTTTTTCTTCCATCAGAACTGCATACAAAATCTGATCTAGGATTTTTTAACATAAGCTGTTCTGCTGTACGGGCTTGAATACAGCCCGTCACATGTTTTAGACAGTCTTTTCTTGTTCTTCCCTTGGCTATAAGTGCCTGTGTAACCTCTCTCTCAGTTTAGGCATTATCCTATTATTTTTCCCCCTTTCTCCTTGATTTCAACATCTAACACATTTTCTTCCAATAGCATAGCCCCCTTCCCTAGCTCCTTTTTAATGCCTTGTTAATCTCTTGTGCCAATCCATGTTTCATTCATTTCCATGCAATACCTTCCTATGTATCAGTCTCTTTGAATGTGTTGTACTTGGTATTTTGTTCTTATTTCTGCTTAGCTATTTTCATGAAACTACCCATTTCCGTTAAGTCTAATTTATTTCTGCATTTCACTCAGAATCTCTCTTTTTATCTCCAAAGACATTTTACCATCCAGTTTTCTTCCTTCCTTCTTTTTCCTTTTTTTTTTAAATTAAAGTATGCTAACAGCCACGTGATGTCAGAACTTGTGCCTGCATATGTTTTCGAGAACAAACAAGTTTTCCTTTTTTATCTTCTTGATCATGTAGTCCTTTCATTCAGCTTGAAAATTTGATTTCCTTTTGGATCCCTAGAACCACTAATTTTCTACCTCCAGCACCAAGAGAACTGACATTTTTAGCCACATTTGAGAAACTGGCTAAAGTTGAAATGTGCTTCTGGTGGCTTCAATAACACAAAATGGATTCTTGGTCTCTGGGGAAGACTGTATAATAAGACCCTATCATTGAATGAGTGATTCAAACCTCAACAAAGTCAGTTCTCAGGAGCATCAGGTTAGGGCCTTGATGTTTTTAAGAAATGTCTTTGCAAAATAGGGGCGTGATTATCATTGGATGAAGGATACCGATTTAATCCCAGGGGTGACTGAACCCGGTATCTGGGGTTCTTCCAAACATTCAAAGCCATTTCCAAATGTTTTTGATGCAGCACAACCCAAAAAGGATTTTGGCAAGTGTGTTTTCCCTTCATTTTAAAACCCATGCGTATTTCAAGGGAAATGCAATCCATATGTCTTTGATTCATTTACACTTAAATCATCTAAATGCCATTGTGTAAGAGCTATTTGATGTACAAGAAGCCTGCGAGCCTGTTTTATAAGCCTTTTTAAGCCTTATTTCTTTGAATCAGAAAGTCATGTTTTGCCGGCCCTAAACAGAACTTGAACTGGGAAAGGCTCAAGTTCACTTCTAAACTGAAAACCCGCAAAGTTTTGCGTGGCTTCTGTACTTAGCAATATGTTTCCCCTTGCCTAAAGCTCACAAACACCCAGCATTTCTCCTCTCTGTCTCACATGTAGTGAGAACAGGGTAAATCAATTTTTGAATCACATTTTACTTGTAAAATTCACATTTTGAACCTCAGTTATCTCCCAGGCACTGCCAGAAGTTAAAATAGCAACACTTGAAAATTAGGCTTTTGCTCTAAAAGGGCAAAACAGTCTATAAAGTACATAAATTACTGCTTCTGTACATTTATTTGTTTGACAGGTTTAAGATATAAGTGTGGCTTACATATGGATTTTCAGGATGCCAGATTGGATGCTCCACGAGCTACAGTCACAAATGTAACCTCTTTTTTTAACTTATGTTTGGGAGAATAGAATTGGAACAATCTCGCTGTTCTGCACAAATCTAATTGCTGTGTCAAAACAGCAATGGAATATGATGAACATTTGCATTTTTCTCATTTACTGGCCTTTTCTATGGCTTTAATCATACTTGTGCTAGTGGTCAAAAAGAAAGGATAGTGGACTCTTTGCTCTCTTGCTCTCTGACACTTTAAACATTTCTAATGAATTACAAATGAATACTTTGGGGGCTAAAATATGAAGCTCTGATCAAGGGTTCGGAGATACCCAAGTGATAAGCACTGATTGTTACAGACATGGAAGCATGTCTTGAGACTGGATAAAGCTTTCTCAAGCAAAAGCACTAATTATCTTCAAATGTGTGATTTCTTTGTTTTTATTTAGACATATCTTGGAGGTTGCATTTTAGTGAGAAGGAAGAAATAATGATTCTGTGAGTGTCTAAGCAGAAGCAATATTTTAAATTTGCATTCAAAGCTTAGGGGGTGGAGATGAAGCTAAAAAGAAAGAAAGAAATCCAGGTGAACCTAATTATTCCTTACATGCTCTCTCTAGTTCACATATATGATAGACTATCATGTTTGTGTAATCAAAAGGATTATGAAATTTAAGTTTGGAAAAAAGGATCTGGGCACTACATCTAGCAAACAGTTAATTATGCTGAGATAATTAGATAGCATAAAGTGTTGGATTTAGTTCTTTTTCATAGTTAGTTTACATTAACTATCAAGTCTTCATGATTCTCTGCATGCAGAAATTATTAGTATTCTTTGGAAGAATAGCCCATGACTGACAAAGAATTCAACTTTCAAAAAGGGTGTCAGAAGGCTTTCTCTAAAAAATAGATACCTTTTTTCTGTTAAAATTTGATATAACAGTGTTTTGAAATCTAAATTAAATTCAAGAAATACATTACTTTAGGAAATTTCAGCAATCGTAACATTAATACCCATCAATTTAAAATACAAAGCAAAGAACTAGAGTTTATAGGATTTTCCTACTATTTCACCAAACTGTACCAGAGGGTCATGATTAGGATTGTGCAATAGGTTAATAGCTCTGATATTGATTAAAACAACCATAGTGTTATACTATAGAATTCCATGCCAGGATTCATAAGATTTAACTTGAGTCCAGTTGGACACTTAAAAACTTAAAGAAACAAAGTTCAGTAGTACTTCCTGGCCCTGACCCACTGTTCTCCGTACTCATCCATTCCTGCTCTAGTTCTTCCTATTTTAAATGGACTGGGAAATATCTTTATAATGCTCCCTTGACACACTGTTCACCTACTACAAACACTCACACATTTACATAAACACAATAGACACACATATATACATGCAAACACACACACACTTCAATCTGTATTCCTAAGTGTGATTTTATAGACTTCATTTCTAAGTGAAATTTTGAGTTCCAAATATACCCAACCATACATGTTGAAAGTTTTGGGGGAAATCCTTTCAAAAAGAACTGTAAGAATTTAAGAAACATTCTGTAGAAAGGATCAAATTGGTTCTTATTTTATCTAAATCCACTTACTCACCCCTCACTTAAGCAGCCAAACAATCTGCTATATGATGAGTAAGCTTCAATGATATGAAATGGGGCAGATATTCCTGGGCAGTGTTTTGAGAGTCAGAGAATAATCATTATAAAACCTTAAAGTCAAACTTTAATGATCATTCTTCCTTTAAGTGTTCGGTTATGAAAAAATCCAAAACTTTAACTTACTAATATTTGTTCCAAAAGACTCTGAATGTTAAAAATGGGTATTCAATACTATGGTAGACAGAAGAATACCCCCTCAAAGATGTCCACAGACTAGTCCCTGGGACCTATAAATGTGCTAATATACATGGCAAGATGGAGTCTGCAGATGTTATTAATCATCTTGGGAAGGAGAAAGTATTCAGATTATGTAGGTGAGCCCAATATAAACAGAAGATTTTTATAGGAGGGAGCAAGAGGGTCAAAGCCAGCCAAGAATGAAAACAGTGGTTGGAATGACATATTTTGAAGACACCATGAAGCAAAGATGCAGATGGTTTCAAGAAGCTGGGAAAGGCAAAGAAGTCAATTTGCCCCAAGAGCTTCCAGAAGAAACACAGCTCTGCCAACACCTTCATGTTAGCCTTAAGACCCATATTCAATTTCTGACTTCCAGAACTGTAAGAGAATAACTCAGTTTTTAAGCCACTAAGTTTGTGGTAATTTGTTATAGCAGCAATAGGAAACTAATACAATTATCAAATTCTATTTTGAATTCATTTTTATAATCACTGAGTTAGTAATTAAAACTTAGTAATTAAAATCAAAATTCACTTAGTAATTAAAAACTTTCCTATGTACCTTCATCAGTCCTTCCAACGAGCTGAAACTCCAGTACCTTGGCCACCTCATGAAAAGAGTTAACTCATTGGATAAGACTCTGATGCTGGGAGGGATTGAGGGCAAGAGGAGAAGGGGACGACAGAGGATGAGATGGCTAGATGGCATCACTGACTCAATGGATGTGAGTCTGAGTGACCTCCGGGAGTTGGTGATGGACAGGGAGGCCTGGCGTGCTGCGATTTATGGGGTCGAGAAGAGTTGGACACGACTGAGCAACTGATCTGATCTGATCTGATCTGAATACCAGAAAGGGGCTTCCCTGGTGGCTCAGACAGTAATGAATCTACCTGCAATGCAGGAGACCTGGGTTTGATCTCTGGATTGGGAAGATCTCCTGGAGAAGAGCATGGTAACCCACTCCAGTATTCTTGCCTGGAGAATTCCACGGACTGAGAAGCCTGGTGGGCTACAGTCCATGGGGTCACATAGAGTTGGATGTGACTAAATGACTAATACTTTCACTTTCAGTACCAGAAAGAAGCCCCTGTAGATTTCTATCCATCTCTTGCCTCTGACAGTCTAACATCAGAGTAACTGGGCTTAGGGTTAGTTAATTACATTCATTTCACCCATCCCTGTAATTGACTACAGTCACTCTGTCCTCTGCTGCAGGAAGTTCAAGGATATGCAGTTCGATCAAGAAAGAGGCAGGGCCATGAGAGAGAATAACACACAATCTTTAATGGATCATGCTTGAGCAGAGCTGTATGAGTTGGGGGGCTGTCCCATCAAGAGACTTTCCAGAGTCAGTGACACAATTCTCCCATCCAGAGGAGAACAGGACAAGGGACCTCCCAGTGGAGAAGGGGGAACCACAGAGGGTACTTGCATATCAAGGGGATTTCACTCAGCAGCAAAGTGAGGGGCCTCTGGTCAGAGAGCTCCAAAAGGCAGCAGTAGTGCGGGGTCCTTTGCAGCTGCAGTGCTTGTCTTACCTATGCTTAGCAGACTTCAGGTGTAGATTCACAGGCTCTGTAAGTAAGCAGGTTCTAAATGGCTAAACATATGCTTATTATGTTTATTTGGGCTACATTTTAAGGAACTGGATGTGTAAGAACATGAGTTTGGTGCCAGCAGGCTTTGGGCTAATGGTCCTAACCTGCTATAAAGAACTAAACAATGTGAGAGCCACAGGCACCATCTCTGGCTGTTCGTATGATATCTGCTCTGTTCCTCCTTCCATTTTCTGAGTTACTTTCTTTTCTGAACTTTATCTCAGGACATAAACACTACACTTTCAACCTCTTTACAGAACACACCATGTTCCCCCCACCTCCTTACTCCAGTTCAAATCTGGCTTTTCTCCAAATGCTCTGCTTTCCTTGCAGCACTCTCATTCTCTCACACCTCAGTATCATGAGCTGTCCCCATCTCCCTCCTCATCCATCCCCATCCTCCTTTTGACCCTTCTGTACAAGAAAGTTCAGCTTTCTCCTAAGAGACCTTTTAGGCTTATCCTCTGGCCCCTCAAAACAAATCCTCCTACACTAAAGATCAGTTTACCTGTTCACAAAAAACATACTCTCCTTGTACATGCCATCTGTTGGCCTCCAAACTACAGCATCATTACTCACTGTTGTCTCATTACAGCACCCTTACTCACCCAACTCACCCAGGCTGTCTCCTGGATCACAGCTGCTTTCTGCCTAAGTGGTTGCTATCATCCTGAACAATTTCAATGCCCATATAGAACTCTCCAACACCCTTTCCCAATTATAAGCAATCCCTTCAGTGCCAGAGGGCTTGATCTTTCTCTCTTCTCCCTTACTGCTGCTACTGCTGCTAAGTCACTTCAGTCGTGTCCAACTCTGTGCGACCCCATAGACAGCAGCCCACCAGGCTCCCCCGTCTCTGGGATTCTCCAGGCAAGAACACTGGAGTGGGTTGCCATTTCCTTCTCCAATGCATGAACGTGAAAAGTGAAAGTGAAGTCGCTCAGTCGTGTCCGACTCTAACGACCCCATGGACTGTAGCCTACCAGGATCCTCTGTCCATGGGATTTTCCAGGCAAAAGTACTGGAGTGGGGTGCCATTGCCTTCTCACTTAGTTTCTTTTCAAGTCTCTTCCTGCATCTTCTCAGAAACTGAAACTTCTCTGTGCTTTAGAATCAAAAAGTCTGCTTCCTGCTCTCTGATCATCCCTTGCCTCTCTGATTCATTTCCAGAACCCCTTTCTTTACACCTACCCTTCCACATTGTAGAATCCTGAGAACCCCTCATGATCCTCTGATATTCCTTAGTTGACTCATTTCTTCCCCTTCACAGATTCACAAACACCCTCAACTCCTTTGCAACTACATCTTTTCATCAAATCTTTTAACCCTCAATAATTCCTACAAATTGTCCATTCTTGTACTCTGAGGAGTTTGATTAAAAAATAATAATACAACTCCAGAGTGGGGCTGCTAAATGTCTATACCCTTCAACTTCACCTCTCTCCACTGCTCATAAAAGGTTTTACTTGCCCTCTCTTAGCTCCCACTCCCATTTCCCTCAGTAGTAATTCAAAACATGTGTCACTCCACTCAAAACCCCTAACCAACTCCTGATTTTATTCTTGACAGTAAATGCCACTCCTTTCTTTAGACAGAAAACTGGGGTTCCCAGTTTAACCAACTCAGCTTTGAAACTCGCCTTCCCTCTTATCCTATCTCCATTTGTGGTCTTCAGCCATTCATTCATCCCAGTCATTTAGAAAACTAAATGACATTCTCAATTTCTTCTTCTCCTTGCCTACTTCGAGCAGGCTATCAGTATATATTTTCTCTTTTCCTACTAAATGTCTTCTTTTTTTAACCTAAATGTTTATTTTCTTCTTAATTTCTTTCACGTTACTTTCAAAGTAACCCTATTTGACTTTTAAATCTAATTACCCCTTTCTTCAGCTTTAGAAATGTCTTCTAATAGTTTTCCTGCTTTCGGTATAGTTTGCCTTAAGTTCGTCCTCCAAACTTAAGCAAACCTGACCCTTTCACTTCGCTTCCTGAAATACCTCAGAAGTTACCCATGGTATAGCACCCAGAATTGAGTTGCTGCACATCAGCAAACTTTTCTTTCACATAATGTTTGTTTACAACTTAATCTTGAGTACTACTAACATACTCATAGATGTCTATGCTCAACAGATCACATCTGGATGAGCATAAGTTCCTTCATTCTTGTTCTTCGTTGTAAGCTCCCATTCATTCTTCAGACTATTTTCAATCATCTTCTCTGTAAAGCTGTCTCCGGTCTCTGAGTTTTTTCTTCAAAAATAATGAATCATGCTCTCCACCATACTAGTAAAGTGGTAAACTTAATTTGAGAAATCAAGAAAAGCTTTCCACAGGATAAAATATCAAAGCAAGTATTTAAAACATGGGTGGACATTAGCCAGGGATATAGTTGAGGAAATAGTGACTTGCAGGTCAGACACTGAAGGGATGTGTGTGTGTTGGGTGGGGTGTGTCATTCTTCCTTCTAATGACTCTATGGTCCCACTACGACAGGCTACTGCTGCTAAGTCACTTCAGTCGTGCCCAACTCTGTGCGACCCCATAGACAGAAGCTCACCAGGCTCCCCCATCCCTGGGATTCTCCAGGCAAGAACACTGGAGTGGGCTGCCATTTCCTTCTCCAATGCGTGAAAGTGAAAAGTGAAAGTGAAGTCGCTCAGTCATGTCCAACTCTTAGCGACCCCATGGACTGGAGCCTACCAGGATCCTCCGTCCATGGGATTTTCCAGGCAAAAGTACTGGGGTGGGGTGCCATTGAACCCGACATTATATTTTATCATAGTACCAGATATAGAACAAGTGCCCAATAAGTTTTTGGTATAGGAATGAGGAAGGAAGTAAGAAGGGAGTCAGGGTGGCAGGACAGAGGACAGGATATTAGTACTTTAACTTTCCTCTTGTCAGTTTTCTTTTATATATAGACACCATTAAACTATTTCACTCACAAAAGATCTCTAGGCTATCCATCTCACTGCTACCAAAGGGCAATGGTCAAACACACCATTTATCAAAAAAAAGAAGAGTGAAAAGAGTTATAATAGCACTGCCAGCAATTTCAGAGTGAGAAGAGTGAGAATAAGGCAGATTCATAATTAATTTACTCTATATTTATACCATAGTAGCTAGGAGCTGCTAACTATATGTATATATACATAAGATATATAAATATACATGTATTATATATATCTCCAACTTACAGATAATATAAGGAACAAAATATCTCCCCTATAAATTGATAATAAAAGAAGCCAGCCCCCACCCCCAAAAATGCATCTCCAAGTGATTAGAATACACTTCTATAGGATTTATGTGTTAATTGAAAAAAAAAAACAAACAAACGTGTTCATGGGGAATAATATATGTCCTCTGACCTCTACGATCTAACTGTGTAACAATAGGGAATAATGATTATTTCAAAATAAAGAGCTATGGAGTATTTGAGCAGAGCAAGAATATATCAGTCTGAAAAGATTAGGAAACATTTCATTGAAGAGATGATAGCTGCACTGGGGATTAAGGATAAGCAGCATCTGAACATGGGAAGAAGAGAACAAAACATTTTAAATTTCATGAGCAATGATCCACGGGGGGAAATGATGGAAAAGGCCTTTGAGGACTGTGATGATCATTACTGCTGCTCACCAATATCTGGTTTTCCTCTCCTTGTGCGACATGGTGGGTCTGCTTTTCTCAGCTTCTCCTATGGTTAGAGCCAAATGAACAATTCTGGCCAGTGGGTTTTGAACTGAGATGACACTGGTCACATTGGGACCATAACATTTAACTGGTAAGGTGACATCCTCCCCTAAAACTCTTTCCACTCTTTCCTGTGATGGGGAAACCGGTACCACTGAAGATGATGGCTCTTCCCTTGGCTGGTTTCTGAGTGACTGCAATGAAAAGAGAAAATCCTCGCTGACGGGGAATGACTACACAGGATATGTGAGAAATGAAGCTTCGTTATCTTAAGACACTGAGTTTTTTGGAGTAGTTTAGTGCCATACTTTAACTTAGACCATTCAGGCGGGTATAAGAACAATGAGATGTTCCATTTGGTAGGCATATGAGGCATATTAAATGAAGAAGTGATAAATAAATAAAGGGTAAACAAGTCAATTTTCAGAGAAGCATGAATTCCAACCTGAAGATTTTGGACTTAATTTTATAGGCAATATAGAGCTGTTAAAAGCTTTCAAACAGGGAAATATTATGAAGAGAATTGCACTTTAGGAAAATTAATCAAGCAGGATAGAGGATGCCTGGGAAGTGGAAAGACACTTAGAAGCGGGGAAACAAGACATGCTATTGTGAAAAGCCTAGAAGTCATGGGGTTTAAACTAGGGCAGTGGCAGTGGGAACCAATTTGGCAGAATGAATGGAACAGTAATTTGCAGGTCCTGGCAACTGATGAAGCCCAAGGGACTTATAAGTCATTCCAAGATTTTGAGCCTGGATGACTGTTAAGATGGTGCCACTGCCACTTAAATAGTAAGCAGAGAAAAAAGGAACAAATTTGAGAAGAAAAAGTACAAATTTAGGTCAAGCATGACACCCAGCTGGCGATGACCAGTAGGAAATTGGAAACAAACTGAATATAGATTTGAGAGCCATTTGGGAAGTGAAGCCACGACACAAATGAGACTGTTCAGGGAGAGAGACAGAGGAAAACTAAGGACAGAACTTTGTGGAACACTACATTTAGACAACAATAAGGAGAAGGAACGGAGATATCAAAAGAGGTATATTTTCACAAAGCCAAGAGATGAGGAAATTTCAAGGAAAATGGGGCAGGCAATTAATAGCACCAAAAGTAAGGATGCTTAAAATGAAGATGCTTTTTATTCTATTAGATTTGGTGACTTTTAAGGGAGCAGTTTCAGGCAATAACTACAGTTAGCAGGTGATAACCAGAGGAGGTAGCTAATATTCAAAAGACTGAAGTAAACAGTGGAACAACAACAAATTGAGATGTGGTTTCTTCAAACAGCAGAAAAGCATTTAGCAGTTAAAATTAATGAACTAAATTATTACATAAGAAAACATATCTCACAAAATATTGAGTAAAAAGCAAACTGCAAAATTACGCATACTGTATAAGGATTAAACTTACCAATAACAAAGGCAGTTAATGTTTATGAGTGTATATATATGTTATTTATATAATATGCTATGCTATGCTAAGTCACTTCAGTCATGTCCGACTCTGTGTGACCCCATAGACGGCAGCCCACCAGGCTCCCCCGTCCCTGGGATTCTCCAGGCAAGAACACTGGAGTGGGTTGCCATTTCCTTCTCTAATGCATGAAAGTGAAAAGAGAAAGTGAAGTCGCTCAGTCATGTCCGACTCTTAGCGACCCCATGGACTGCAGCCTACCAGGCTCCTCCATCCATGGGATTATATAGCAGTTACACGTGGGGAAGGAGGGTGAAGGGGTGTGAAAGATGTAGCAGTATCAGTGTATCGTTTCTTAAAAAAAAAAAAATCAGAAGTAAACCAAAAAAAGAGATGAAGAAAGAAAACATACTCTCTTCTTTAAATCCATTAAATGTCAAAAGGAAAGAAAAAAAATATATATTGCAGCTTGAAAGAAAAGAAAACATAATGGAAATGTATATATTTATCTTTTCAAGATGCCAGGAGACAAGAGAATATTTGTGTGATGGAATGATGTATTTCTGTCAGTAAAGACAGACAATGAAAAAATATGAAGAAGCAAGATATCAGAATCCAGAAAAGGAATGAATGAAAGGTGTTACGTGTAAGGGTTAGGCTTAGAGAGAAGTGAGACACTTTCTAGTACAACCTCACTTACCCTTGCTTCTTCCATCATACATATTTTATACTCCAGCCAATATGGGATTCTCATCGCACTTCTAAGCCTACTTTTCTCACCTCGTTGCCTTCTCATGCTCATCTTTCAATATTCTTATCTAAGGTCAACTAGGGCAACTATTCCATTAATCCTAATTATCTTGTCATATTCTCCCTTTTATAACACTTTTTAATTTATTTCTTCTGGCTCTTGTCATACTTGATTATTCTTGTTTATTTTTTCTAACTCTGTCTAGGTCTTATCTCCCTAAATTTGTCAACATTCTTATGTACAAGCACTTTACCTAACTTGAGTGGAAAACAATTTATTGAAGAATATCAGATGACTCACAGGATCAACAGGAAATCTGAGAACCCATCTCAAAAAGGGGCCAAGGACTAGGGAAGCCAGCCAAATGCAATCATGTCCAAGGTTGAAAGATGAAAGTGATCTGGGTCCAAATCGGCCAGTGGCATCACTGGCCCTGGGTCCTCAAACCCCGCTGCGTCTTCTTGAGTAGTTTTTCAACTCTTCCATGTTTACATCACTTTCTCAGTATTCTAGTCTCAGGACAAGAGCACTGACTATATGCTTGAGTTCCAGAAACTTCAAAAGGGAAAAGAGCTTCTTCATCTCTACTAATTGGAGGCAAAATGCAGATTCCTGTCAGGATTCATATAGTGAGGGTTTTTTCCCCAATATAAAATATTAATCGATTAATTAATGGGCTGTTTAGAATTTAGGCAGCAAGAAATACAAGAATATACCAAACCCTCATATTTGATTGGATCATTTTCATTTTTGGATTTCCTATTATATTGTAAATGCTCATTATAAATTTGGAGGGTAAATGAAACAACTATGGTAGCAGGCATATAGTTAGTTTACAGCAAATTTCAGAGAAAAAAAATTTTTTACACTGATAAACTGTTTATGATATGGTGTCACAAAGAGGTTTCTGACTTTGGAATTACATAAATATATTCTGTGACCTTAAAGAAATGATGACCTCCTTAGCTTCAGTTTCTTCAATGAAGAAGGGAAGATAATAATTCCCACTTTGAAGAGTTTTTGCAAGGACCAGAAATAACCTAAGTTACTTAATATAGAGTCTGGCACACAGACAGCACTCAATAAAACTGTAGCTACTTCTTTCCCTTTCCTCTTTAGAGATGAAGAAGACAAAGCAAATGATATTATCTTTCCTGTGTGCTAGACCATGAGCTAGAGGAAAAGGGACCCAGACTTTCCAGACTCAAATCATAGCTATGCCATATATCAATAAACTAGCGGGGTGATCTTCAGCAACTTATTTAACTCTGCTGTGCCTCCATTCAACCACCTGTAAAACAGAGATGATGAAGCTGATGATAACTCTGATAGGATAATGTTGACAACGATGATGATGGTGATTATAATTATGTTAACCCTCAGGGTTATGTGAACATTTACTGGATAAGCAAACTACTTTTTTAACAGCGTTGGCACATATTAATGAATTTATATGTGTTTTGCACTGTATGCTAGCTATTGTTATTAGTATCAGGATTTATCTTAATTGTAGAGTTTTTCCTCCCTTCTCATGACAGGCCACAAATTTGCCACTTCACTGCCTTTACACGAGTGAAGTATGACTCTGTGATCATGCAATAGCTCTAATTAATTATACTTACCCAGATAAGGAAGTACTCCAAAGCTTGTCCACATTAGCACAGTGATCAAACCACAAAGAATATTTATATTACCATGTTCGTTCAACAATGAACTGAACTATTAAGGACTTACTCTATGTGCCACACACTGTTCAAGATCTTTGGGACACAGAAATGAACGAAAGCAGCAACGTCTTTGTTCTCATGGAGCTTCTACTTCTCATGCTCTGTAAAATCAACAAATGATATGCTACATTTTGAAAAACATTTCAGACTGTTCTCCTAAAAAACATATTTCTTAGAAATAAAATAAAATAAAAATCCCCATAGTTTTGGAACTGACTACATTTCCTTAAGCTATAACCTTTAATATCTTTTCAATTGTAAGATAAAATGATCCTACTAAGCACAAAAAAGATCTTCATGACCTAGATAACCCCAATGGTGTGGTCACTCACCTAGAGCCAGACTTTGCACAGACTTTGCACCTGTAATGCAAAGTCTAGTGGGCCTTAGGAAGTATCACTATGAACAAAGCTAGTGGAGGTGATGGAATTCCAGTTGAGCTATTTCAAATCCTGAAAGATAATGCTGTTAAAGTGCTGCATTCAGTACGCCCGCAAATTTGGAAAACTCAGCAGTGCCCACAGGACAGGAAAAGGTCAGTTTTCATTCCAATCCCAAAGAAAAGCAATGCCAAAGAATGTTCAAACTACCACACAATTGCACTCATCTCACGTGCTACCAAAATAATGTTAAAAATTCTCCAAGTCAGGCTTCAAAAGTATGTGAACCATGAAATTCCAGATGTTCAAGTTGGATTTAGAAAAGGCAGAGGAACATGAGATCAAATTGCCAACATCCGTTGGATCATTGAAAAAGCAAAACAGTTCCAGAAAAACATCTACTTTTGCTTTATTGATTATGCCAAAGCCTTTGTCTATGTGGATCACAACAAACTGTAGAAAATTCTGAGAGATAGGAATACCAGAACACCTGACCTGCCTCTTGAGAAATGTGTATGCAGGTCAAGAAGCAACAATTAAGACCAGACATGGAACAACAGACTGGTCCCAAATTGGGAAAGGAGTACATCAAGGCTGTATATTGTCACTCTGCTTATTTAACTTATTTGCAGAGTACATCATGCGAAATGCTGGGCTAGATGAAGCACAAGCTGGAATCAAGGTTGCCGGGAGAAATATCGATAACCTCAGATATTCAGATGACACCACCCATATGGTAGAAACCGAAGAGGAAATAAAAAGCGTCTTGATGAGAGTGAAAGAGGGGAGAGAAAAAGCTTGAGAGAGAAAAAGCTGGCTTAAAACCCAATATTCAAAAAACAAAGATCATGGCATCTGGTCCCATTCAGTTCAGTTCAGTCGCTCAGTCACGTCCAACTCTTTGCAACCCCATGAATCGCAGCACGCCAGGCCTCCCTGTCCATCACCAACTCCCAGAGTTCACCCAAACTCATGTGCATAGAGTCAGTGATGCCATGCAGCCGTCTCATCCTCTGTCGTCCCCTTCTCCTCCTGCCCTCAATCTTTCCCAGCATCATCAGATCAGATCAGATCAGATCAGTCACTGAATCATGTCCGACTCTTTGCGACCCCATGAATTGCAGCACGCCAGGCCTCCCTGTCCATCACCAACTCCCAGAGGTCACTCAGACTCACATCCATCGAGTCAGTGATGACATCCAGCCATCTCATCCTCTGTCGTCCCCTTCTCCTCCTGCCCTCAATCCCTCCAGCATCAGCGTCTTCTCCAATGAGTCAACTCTTCTCATGAGGTGGCCAAAGTACTGGAGTTTCAGCTTTAGCATCATTCCTTCCAAAGAAATCCCAGGGCTGATCTCCTTCAGAATGCACTGGTTGGATCTCCTTGCAGTCCAAGGCACTCTGAAGAGTCTTCTCCAACACCACAGTTCAAAAGCATCAATTCTTCAGCTCTCAGCCTTCTTCACAGTCCAGCTCTCACATCCATACATGACCACAGGAAAGACCATAGCCTTGACTAGGCGAACCTTTGTTGGCAAAATAATGTCTCTGCTTTTGAATATGCTATCTAGGTTGGTCATAACTTTCCTTCCAAGGAGTAACGTCTTTTAATTTCATGGCTGCAGTCACCATCTGCAGTGATTTTGGAGCCCAGAAAAGCAAAGTCTGACACTGTTTCCCCATCTATTTCCCATGTAGAGATGGGACCAGATGCCATGATCTTCGTTTTCTGAATGTTGAGCTTTAAACCAACCTTTTCACTCTCCACTTTCACTTCCATCAAGAGGCTTTTGAGTTCCTCTTCACTTTCTGCCATAAGGGTGGTGTCATCTGCATATCTGAGGTTATTGATATTTCTCCCAGCAATCTTGATTCCAACTTCTGTTTCTTCCAGTCCAGCATTTCTCATGATGTACTCTGCATATAAGTTAAATAAACAGGGTGACAATATACATCCTTGATATACTCCTTTTCCTATTTGGAACCAGTCTGTTGTTCCATGTCCAGTTCTAACTGTTGTTTCCTGACCTGCATACAGATTTCTCAAGAGGCAGATCAGGTGGTCTGGTATTCCCATCTCTTTCAGAATTTTCTACAGTTTATTGTGATCCACACAGTCAAAGGCTTTGGCATAGTCAATAAAGCAGAAATAGATGTTTTTCTGGAACTCTCTTGCTTTTTCCATGATTCAGCGGATGTTGGCAATTTGATCTCTGGTTCCTCTGCCTTTTCTAAAACCGGCACGGTCTTTTCCAATGAGTCAGCTCTTCACATGAGGTGGCCAAATTATTGGAGTTTCAGCTTCAGTATCAGTTCTTCCAATGAACACCCAGGACTGGTCTCCTTTAGGATGGACTGGTTGGATCTCCTTGCAGTCCAAGGGGCTTGACTTCATGGCAAATAGATGGGGAAACAAAGGAAACAGTGACACACTATATTTTCTTGGGCTCCAAAATCACTGCAGATGGTGACTGCAGCCAAGAAATTAAAAGACCCTAATCCTTGGAAGAAAAACAATGACAAACCTAGATAGTATATTAAAAAGCAGAGACATTTCTTTGCCAACAAAGGTCCATCTAGTCAAAGCTATGGTTTTCCAGTAGTCATGTATGGATGTGAGAGTTATAAAGAAAACTGAGTGCCAAAGAACTTATGCTTTTGAACTGTGGTGTTGGAGAAGACTCTTGAGAGTCCCTTGGACTGCAAGGAGACCCAACCAGTCCATCCTAAAGGAAAACAGTCTTGAATATTCATTGGAAGGACTGATGCTGAACTGAAACTCCAGTACTTTCGCCACCTGATGTGAAGAACTGACTCATTTGAAAAGACCCTGGTGCTGGGAAAGATTGAAGGTGGGAGGAGAAGGGAATGACAGAGGATGAGATGGTTGGATGGCATCGATGGACATGAGTCTGAGCAAACTCTGGGAGTTGGTCATGGGCATAGAAGCCTGGTGTGCTGCAGTCCATGGGGTCTCTAAGAGTTGGACACCACTGAGTGATTGAACTGAACTGAAGCACCTAACAGAGAGTAGCAATATGGCCCCTCAGTGTTTATCAACTAAGATGTTTTTAGTATTTTGTTGTTGTTCTTACATGGCATTCTGTTAACTGTTTTACATATATTTGTCTAATTCTCATAATAAGCCTTCAAGCTAACTTCTCTATTGAGCCCCATTTTAAGTATGAGTGAGCAGAGGGAAATGTCATCTTGGGAATAAGTGGCAGACCCCGATGAGGAACGGAGGTTCCCACCTTACAACTTGAACACCTTTGACAGGATTTAAAGAATGGCCACAAAGCTCCATGGGCTTCCTCATCCATGATATTCCCCACTCCCATCTATGAATTTCATGGTTATCCTGGATTTAAGTTATTAATATAACTTCCGGCACTCTATGACTCTTGGTGAGATAAAGCATTCCCTTGGCCAATACATAACCCTCAACAGAATTTATGAGAGACCCACAGACTGGTGCTTTATTAAGTTCATGTTCTTGATATACACCAGAGCTGTTAGCCTCCTATCCCAGAGCCCAAGCTACCATGGCATATATACAGCCCCTCTAGGGTAATCATTCTAAAAGACAAGTGCCCTAAAGTGATATTGGCCTTCCCATGGACAGAGGAGCCTGGTAGGCTGCAGTCCATGAGGTCGCTAAGAGTCGGACACAACTGATCGACTTTACTTTCACTTTTCACTTTCCTGAATTGGAGAAGGAAATGGCAACCCACTCCAGTGTTCTTGCCTGGAGAATCCCAGGGACCGGGGAGCCTGGTGGGCTGCCATCTATGGGGTCGCACAGAGTTGGACACGACTGAGGCGACTTAGCGGCAGTAGCAGCAAAAACCATCTGGACCAATTTTACCATGGCTTACATTCCTATCTATTAATACCTCAGTTCTCAGCAAAAACTCAAATTCACCTGGGTCATTCATCAACAGCCAAACTCTATTTTCTGTTTATCTTTGAATCTAACCCAATCCTCATCCCACCCTTCTCCACACTCCTTTAATATGCCCTCTGAAAGTCATGGCCTGCCATCAGGCATGAACACCTCTGTGTACATTCTGAACACAACTTTCTAAACATTCCATTTATCACTTCTCTTTAACAAAAAACTAGCTTTCCCATAAGGGTTCTACTTCCCCTGATTCTCTTGCAAGTGGTGGATGTCTCATTCCCACATGCCACAAAACAGCGAGTCTGAAAGTGAAGATATTCTTTTGCTACATACAGAAAACTTCCACTCTTTCCCTTAAAACCCTGTTTCAGCACGGGCCATTGAACATCTATCATCATCATCTTAAAGCTGCCTACCAAAGTTTTGTCTATTCCTCCTATTTCATAGTTATCACACTTTGTGATCAGAATAGATTTAAGAGAAAAATGGAAGAGATTAATTGAAAACAATGAATATGGACAAAAGTTTGAAGGAATTCAGCTCAAAGAGAGAGTAGGGAAACGAGGAGGTACCTATAAAGGGCTATGAAGTTAAGAGATTGCCCTTGTTGTTAACATTGTTTTATTTTTATTTTCATGATGGGAAAAATACTGGCATATATACATGCCAGTATATATGCCAGCTGGTAAGAGTTTTTCTGTTGTAAAGGGAGGCAGAAGACGGAGGAGAAACTTGCTAGAGCCATATCCTTGAGTAGATGAAAGAGAAGGAATATAATGACGCACTAGACACAAGTGATAGAACTGTTGTGAGAAGCTGGCTCACTGTCCTCCACTACTCAGCACCAATCTTTTATTTTAAAAACCATATAGATGACCCATTTGAAACCCTGGCCCTCCTGTCCTTTAGGAAATTATCTTTTTTTTTCTATCTCAGCCACCATTCCTCATAGTCCTATCCTATAAATTGTCTATTATAATTACTTCTTTGCCTACAAAGCTCTTCTTCCCTTTATTGTACTCTCTTATCAAAACTCCAAACCTGGTTAAATCCATTACACAAAGGGATTTTTTAAAAAATTACAAACACAAAGCCACAGTGAATGGTTTCACATAAATATATGACCACAAATATCAAGTAGACCCTCTGAAAGCTGGGCATTCTGATCATATATTTCCCTAGTTAATTCATTTCCCATTCTCTCAGACTATTTCATGCCTTTTCTCTTAACTTTCAATACCTCTTCCATCCACTCACTCTTAGCTGATGATTCTCTAACATTAATGAGCTTTAATATTAATGAACTTTAATTTTAAGAAACTACCAACTTTCCTGCAAATATTTCAATATACATTTGACCTATCTCCTGATAAAATGAATGAAATGTCTCTGCTTCTGGCTAAGTCTAACTTCTCCACACTGTGCCTAGGTCTTATTCACACTTACCTCCATTCCCTTCTACACTATTTATCTCTCTCTGCTGAATCATTTGCACTTGCATAGTCATGTTGTAATCTCTCTATACACACACACACACACACACATGTATATAATAGTGCTTATATATTATATATATATGTATATTATATTAAATACTTATTAAATAAATTTAAGTATTCATTAAAGCCCAACTGATACCTCTTTTGTTAAGTTCACCAGCAAGCTCTGTGCTGCCAAGTCAATAGTCAATGAATGATCTTTATCTTTCATCACTTCTTTATAGAACGCAACGCAGATGATCACATTTCACTTCTTGGAACACTTTTTTTTTATTTTATTTTCTTGATATTACTGAATTACTGACAGTCTATTCTCTTTCTGGTTTGTACTCTGTATGTTAGCATATCTCAAGACTTTAACCACCTCTTTTAGTCTATTTATAATATCTCCTTAATTTTCTCATCTAACCTTATGACTCTCAAATTTATATCTCCAGTTTCAAAGTATTTCCTGAAATCCATATTTTTAAATCAATTTTCTACTCAATATGGGCTTACTTGGTGGCTCAGTGGTAAAGAATCCACCTGCCAATGTAGAAGATGTGGGTTTGATCCTGGGTCAGGAAGATCCCCTGCAGAAGGAAATGACAACCCACTCCAGTATTCTTGCCTGGGAAATCCCATGGACAAAGGAGCCTGGCTGGCTACAGCCAATCAGGTCACAAAGAGTCGGACAACTTAGAGACTAAGCAACAAACAGTTACTCAATACGGCCACTGGAAATCTTTTAGTTTAAGTGTTAACATGACTAAACCCAGAACTCCTACTTCATCTCCCTAATTTGTTCTTACCATCATTCTCACTTCAGTAAATGACACCATCCACCATTACTCCAGTTGCATGAAACAAAAACCTATATGTCATCCTTGAAAACTTCTTGTCTGGCTCCTCTTGTCCAGTTTTTCCTTCAAAGCATAACACGAACCTAATCACACCTTGCCACTTCCACATCTACCACTGGATTCCAAGTCATCTTCATCTCCCTTTTAAACTACTGCAATAGCCTCATAACTTAACTTACAGAACCCACTCTTTCCCCTACACAGTAGCCAGAGGAAACTTATAAAACCTCCATCATATTACATTTTAAAACTAACCATCTAAACTATTCTCAGAGAAATCCAACATACTCAGAACCAAATTAAAACTCCCAATTCTCACCTTCGTCATTCAGTTCTTGCTATTTTTCCAGTCTCTTTTCCTGTTATGTCCCTTCGTGTACATGACAATTTATCTACAGTGCCTTTCTTACAATTCCTTGAATATATCAGTGCTTACTCCTACCATAGTACCTTAATGCTTGCTGTTCTCTTTATCTGGAACAAGTCTTTGATCTTCTGATAAGTTGTTCCATCATTTTATTCATGTCTGTATTCAAAGATAATGAACTTAGAAAGGCTTTTCCTGACCAACTAGTCTTTGATATCTCCCCTTTCATTTGCAATTCCTTTAAACTACTTGATTTTTCCTTACTTAACAATTACTAGAAATTACATTAAATAATTCGTTAATTTGGGTTTTTTACCTTGTCTCTGTCACTAGTATATTACACCTATTAAGGCAAAATAGCAGTGCCTAAAACAACTTCTAGCACTTGTAGGCATTCAATAATGATTATGTTAAAATAGTGAGTAGATGAATGAATTAAATTTTTTAAAATGCCTTTTACCTGGACAATTCAGATTTAAGATTTTATTCCCCCATTACAGTTAAGCTGTATCTTCATTTTTTTTTCATTTTATTTAACAAATGTGGACATAATTTTAAAGTATTTTGTGTATAACTTGAATGATTTCTGATTAAAAACTTAAAGGCCATGAATAAATGGAAGATCAAAAGTAGCTATTATGTAAGCTGAAACATCTAAGTAAATGTTTTCATCTGTTGGATCATAGAAAAAAACAAAAGAATTCCAGAAAAACATCTATCTCTGTTTTATTGACTATGCAAAAGCTTTTGACCGTGTGGATCCCAACAACCTATGGAAAATTCTTCAAGAGATGGGAACACCAGACCACCTGGCCTGCCTCCTGAGAAATCTGTATGCAGGTCAGGAAGCAACAGTTAGAAACAGACATGGAACAATGGACTGGTTTCAAATTGGAAAAGGAGCACGTCAAGGCTGTATATTGTCACCCTGCTTATTTAACTTATATGCAGAGTACATCATGCAAAATGCCAGGCTGGATAAAGCACAAGCTGGTATCAAGATTGCCAGGAGAAATAACAATAACCTCAGATATGCAGATGATACCACCCTTATGGCAGAAAGTGAAGAGGAACTAAAGAGCTTCTTGATGAAAGTGAAAGAGGAGAGTGAAAAAGCTGGCTTAAAACTCAACATTCAAAAAACAAAGATCATGGCATCTGGTCCCATCACTTCATGGCAAATGGATGGGGAAACAATGGAAACAGTGACAGATTTTATTTTCTTGGGCTCAAAAACTACAGTGGACAGTGACTACAGCCATGAAATTAAAAGATGCTTGTTCCTTGGAAGAAAAACAATGACAAACCTAGACAGCATATTAAAAAGCAGAGACATTACTTTTCTGACAAAGGTCCATCTAGTCAAAGCTATGGTTTTTCCAGTAGTCATGTACGGATATGAGAGCTGTACCTTAAAGAAAGCTGAGTGCCAAAGAACTGATGCTTTTGAACTGTGGTGTTGGAGAAGATTCTTGAGAGTCCTTTGGACTGCAAGGAGATCCAACCAGTCCATCCTAAAGGAAGTCAGTCCTGAACATTCATTGAAAGGACTAATGCTAAAGCTGAAACTCCAATACTTTGGCCATCTGATATGAAGAACTGACTCACTGGAAGAAACCGTGATGCTGGGAAAGATTGAAGGCAGGAGGAGAAGGGGACAACAGAGGATGAGATGGTTAGATGGCATCATCAGCTCAATGGACATGAGTTTGAGCAAACTCCGCAAGTTGTTGATGGACAGGGAAGCCTGGTGTGCTGCAGTCCATGGGGTTGCAAAGAGTTGGACATGACTGAGCAATTGAACCAACTGAACTGAACTGACTGAAGTAAATATTTTCATTTTAACACAGTCCTTGCAAAGCAAAGAATTAGCCTGACTATTCATTTTTACAGAATAACATTTAGAATTGCTGCTAAGGGTTAAACATAATTGAATTCAGCAAGAGAGAACAAACTTGAATCGTCTGATGTCACACAGTCAACAAGCTTTTAAGAATATCTATTATACTCTAAGAATCTGTTCTGGGCATTTGTGTTTTGTGTGGAATATAGAAACAATGACATAAAGTTCCTTACAAGAAAAGTTTATAATTCAGTAGCTTCTACAAAATACTGTACAGGAACAATTCTTAGAAAAATGTCCAAACCACATAAAAATAAGAACACACTTGAGCTAGTAAAGTATGTTAGACTAGGAGAGGGATAAAACCAACAAACTCTTTTTAAAAGGGGCCAATTTAATCATAAAGGTGGATACTTTTTCAAGTTGTCAAATGAATACTGCAGAGAAGTAAGTGAATGAAGGATGGATAATGTCACTTTTCCAGAAGAAGGAATGGTAAAGTTGTGTGGAAACAATCTGATCATCTCACTTAAGAAGAATTCAGAAACTGTGCTGATTAGATGGGTAATAGGAATCTTGGCAAAGCCTTGATATAGGAAAAATGAGTTCAGATTTAAACCCATTTGCACTCAACTTTCAAGATTAACAAAATCCCAAAGTCAGATGTAGTAAATCATGTCTGAATATCTGTGGAGATTCTCTGTGATTATAAGGATTCCCAGTGGGTAGAGATTTAGTTTCCACAACAGCAAACTAAATAACTTAGACCCTCCCATTGATAAGGACAGCTACATAAAAAAAAAAAAAAAATCTTTAATTTGAAAATAAAATTATGCTTGAAGGCCTAGAAATCTAACCCAATAGTAGAAAATTTCAGCGCCAAGATCCTAGAGAGGGCAAAAGCAGGAAATGCACCAAGCATTCAGGGTTGGTTCATCCCTGAATATATATAGCTGCTGCTCCTGGACAGGGCCCCTGAAAGATGGAGGGACACTCTTCCTCTCCCACATACACTAAGATGTATTAAGTACACTAATCCTAAACTCAATGATCTACATAGACACCTATGTAACAACTACTCGGGTTAAGAGTATTTCCTCTTAACAGTATTTCCTCACCCCATAAATTTTCTTCCTCAAGTTACTGCTACTATATCTTCTATCATAATCACTTTGTTTTGGTTGTTCTTGAACTTCATACAAATGAAATATTTAAAGGTAATCATGTCAAAATGAGGTCATTAGGATGGCCCCTAACCTAATCTGAGTACTGTCCTCATCCAAATGTTTCTTCACTTTGCTATGGCAGCCCCAGGAAACTAACACGATTATAACAAAGATTTGAAGACACTGGAAAGTATCCAAAGCAGGGGAAAACTTAGGGATCGTATCTGTAAAAGAAGAGAGGCCCATTAAACAAGTTCCACAGGTATCTGAGTCTTTGCCTGAAAGCACTTTTCAGTTTGATGCCACAGTACAGGTAACAGAGATCAAGCAGGAAACAGGATTTTTAGTAAATTAATGACACACACAAGAGCTGGAATTTAGGGCTGAAAGAGTGACTACAAATTGAGGGAAAATCTGAAGAAGAAGGAACTGAACAGAGGGAGCCCTCTGCAAATGTACACAAATAGCCATCAAGCACTAGCTGACTCTAAGACAGCACACGCGCTCCAGAATTAAGCAACAACTCGGAAACTAAAGAATTGAGCAAAGATTTCAATAGCTGCCTGATGCTTACGAGATAAGTTTTGAAATACAAGTCTCACCAATTTAAAGGGGCTTGTAAACAACTGAGATTTTCACTAAAACAGCACAAGAGCCACTCCATAATACTAGCATACTAAATTAAGTCTGTCTTTACAAAGTCGAAAATTAATCTTCTATGGATTACTAATCGCTGCTACTCTAGCTGCCCCTCTTCCCCTACCTCAAATCCCCACATTTATTTATAGGAACATAACTTCTAGAATTCCTAAAATTGGTCATTCACAATGTCTAGAATCCAATCAAAATTTGTGAGACATGCTAAAAACATAGCTAACTGATTGGAAATCATTGAAACAAAAAGAATATTAGACCTACAGATGCTTCACAAACTTAAATCAGTGAAAAAGTCTTAAACACACCTTTCATTAGTTTGTTAAAGGAAATATAGAGAAATAGCTACCATGGAAGAAAATAGAAAATTTTCAAAAGCGATCCGAGATCTATTTTTTAAAAATTCAATGGCCTTTCTAGAAATGAAAAATATACTTAAATGAATAACTTATTTAATGGTTATCACCACAGGTTGAACACAGCAGAAGACAGAAACTGAGAACTGAAAACCAGGTCAATAGAAAATCCAAACTGAAACACACAGATTTAAAAAAAAAGAACAACAACAAAAAAGAACAATGGGGCATTTGCAACATGATCAAATGTTCTATCATGCATATAATCAGAATCACAAGAGTAAAGAGAATATAAAACACAAGAAATATTTGAAGATATAATAACCAGGAATTTCTCAAAGCTGATTAATTTAGGAAGCCTGAGGAACCTCAAACAGGGGTTATTACGGAAAAGAGTTCTCTGCCAGTCTTGCTGTTCCAGTCATTTAAAAGCAATATGTTAAGTGCACTAAGTACCAAGGATATGTCACTGTTGGGCAGTGTCTCTCGTGCTCAAAGAGCTTGAAGTCTAACAAGTAAGACAAACACTAAATATTCCCATATTTGGTCATTGATTGTGTGAAGTGAAGAAGAACGAGGAAACATAACTTCAGTTTGAAATGAAAGACTGAAGACTATGATAGCAGTCTGGAAGGAGTTATACAAATAGAGAGAAAAAGATGGATATGCATTAAGATGTAAGTGAAAACAATCTGTTCAGATGAATGGAAATTGACAGGTAAACAAAGGTTGAAGAGTCCCGGTAGAGCTATACAACCATCTCTTTCTTCTTTCTACCACTAAAATATTTTATTTCATAGCAGACATTTTTCTTAAAAATTTTGGGCAACTGACTCTCAAATCCATAATCCCTTTGCCTAAATCAACCACTTTCAGCCTTGAAGGAATGTAAAATGCTTTAACACATCCTTGAATGGTGAATGTAATAGAATCAAGGTCAATATTTTTTATATTTTTAAGTGCATAATAAAATATTACTAAAACAACATAATTTTGTTGGATAATAACCATAAATATTGTATCTACCACACTAATGACAAACCAACTACTTGTCTACTGAGCTACACAGACTCACATTCTTTGATCTAGGAGAGAAAAGCAGGAAAAGGAGGGGAGAATGAGTCACCTTTCATGCCAAGAATGAATTATATTTCTCTCCCCCTAACTAACAAAAGCACTAAGTTTGAGTTATTTTTTTCAATTACCATCTCCCAGAAATATTTCTACCACCTTTTCAAATAAACTTTTTCCATCTCTTTGAGCAGTAGAAAATCTGCATTGAAATCTCAGAAAATATAAGAATAGCTTAAGAAAACAAAATCAATAATAATTCCACAACCAAAGACAATTGCTATCAGCCTTTGTGTATTTTCTACTACCCTTTAACAAATATATTAATTACACTAATTCATTAGACAGTGATTGGTCTACTTTTTTTTTCTTTACATGAATATTACATTTAAAAGAGTATTTTTCAATACTATAAATCTCACTTTAAGGAATTATATTGTATTACATAGACATGCCATAATTTATTTACCAAATTTCTAGATTTCTCCCAAATTGTTCACTACTGCATTATTTGGAACTAGAGTTCAGTAAAATAATCCATTTGGGATCCATCAATTTAATAGTTTGTGTTATCCTTTTTACTACCCTTGAAAATAATATGAATTGTTTCTGCCTTGAGGTTTGTGATTAAACAATCTATTTTTTTTTAAGTTTATTTTTATTCCAAAAGCCTTTCTAATTTCTTCCTTTTAATAATACAAAAGTTAACATATAGATACCACATTGCAATATTTTTTTCATATTAACAATATATACCCGCTGGAATATTTCCATTTCAACATATCAATACATAAAAGTCCCTTCTGTTTTTCTCCACAAATGCAGATTACTGCATTGTATGCTACAATAAGGAGGCTAATCAAATCTCATGCTCATGTGCAGAAATATATTTATAGGACAGATTTTCATAAGTATGATTGCTCAGTGAAAGTAAAACTACATTTGTAACTTGTATCCATATCTTCTTTTATTTGTGTTAAAACACACACACACATACCTGGTAATATACACAAAAAAAATATTAATGCAAATGATGATTAACTCATCTGGAGGGAGGGCTTTGGGCCAAATACCAGGAAAAAGCATGGGATTAAAACTGTGCATATTTTATGATTTGTATTTTTATTGTGATCCTTGTATGTCAGTTATTCAAAAAGCACATTTTAAATGCCTACCTGCCAATATCACCCAATACCCTCAACTCTTCATTCTAGCAGGATAGAGGTTTAAGAACTGTTACAACACTTGAACTGGTACACTGTGTACTAATTCACAAGGTTTTGTGACAAGGAGACATGTAAAAAGGCACCGCCAATTCGGAGAGAATGTGGAAATGGCTGGACTGAATTAGAGAAGGGTCTTGAACACAATTTTAAGGTTTAGCCCACAATCAGTCAATTCCATATTCACAAGTTCCCAACTGTATCTACAAAGAAATCACCACTGAGAGCATTTTTCCAATAGTACCAGTCCCGGTGAAAGCGTTCAACAATATAATGTGAGAACTGGTCTCAAGCATGGGATATAGCCATTCTAAAAGAGCTCTTCATTTTACAGTTTAGGATACTCTAGCCAAAGCAAAAAGTGTTTGCCACAATGAAATCAGAGATCTCTCTAGGAAAAATGTCCTCTACACAGTGATCCCTATTAATATTAGATTTTTTTGGCCTAAAACAAAAGGCCTGAGGAGGTAGGGCAATAATTTTGTACGCCCTAGGATGAAGCTTTTCTCTCCATCCCTCTATTACCCTTGCCTTGCTCAGACATAGTAAGAATTAGAGGAACCATATGATAAAACCATCATTTAACTCTGCAGTATCACAATCTAATGATTTCTAAATCTGCTCTTTTTTCTTTCCTTTGTTTTTCCTATTTTGAACCATTTGGCCATATAGTAGATCCAGCAGGGGCAGGAGAAAGCTCACATTGGCTTAGAAAAGTACCTGGGGCCAGGGGTAACAATTCTTGTTATGCTGATATATGTAAAAAAATTAAATTTAAAAATTGCTATTAGCTTTAAAAAGTAAATTTGCCCAAATTTATATGTAAATGTACAGGTATATGTAAACAGATGAGTAACTGCTATCAAAGACAAGGGCCCCTGAATGATGGCTCAGAAAGGTGCCCAAGATTCTATAAAGGAAGAATTCTCATCAAAACAGCACTCACAGGAGGAGCCTAAAAGGTGAAGTGTCCTGCTGCTAAATACTTTTACAAATATGGAGCCCCTACACTGAAAAAAAGGAGCTCATGCTACTTTAGGAAAAGTAGATGACACCTCAATAAAATTTACTTCATGAAGCTGAGCAATTCTTTTTCAAGAAATGTTCTTTTCCTTTCAGTTCAGTCCCTCAGTCATGTCCAATTCTTTGTTACCCCATGAACCGCAGCGCACCAGGCCTCCCTGTCCATCACCAACTCCTGGAGTCCACCCAAACTCATGTTCATCGAGACAGTGATGCCATCCAGCCATCTCATCCTCTGTCGTGCAGTGTGTTCAGGTAATTATCACCAGTTTTGCAACACAACTGGTCAAATGTAGTCCCACCCTCATGTTTTCTCAAACACTCTTCTGCTGCTCTGCCTGCTCATGTCCGACCCTTTGTGACCCCATGGACTGTAGCCAGACAGGTTCCTCTGTCCTTGGTACTTTCCAGGCAAGACTACTGGAGTGGGTAACTATTCCCTTCTCCAGTCCAGACCCAAATCTGAATCCACATCTCCTGTATCTCTTGCATTGGCAGGCAGATTCTTTACCATTGAGCCACCAGAGATTTCCATACCTACATATATGAGGTAGGTTTTTTTTGTAATAAATTTTACCAATATAAAGACTGCATAGCACAAAACTTACCAATGATAATAAAATGAATGTGATATAATGAATTCATATATCAGAATGTCATTTACTCTATCAGTAATGTGTGAACAATTTTTTTGCCAAATTGAATAACAGTTTTCTATACTACAAGAATATTTCTTCTATTTTGGTGCTATTTAAAGTATAATAAACACATACGAGGCATTTAAAGTTAATATGCATTGCTAACATTTTGCCCATCAGTTTCGTGAGCTTGTACAAACAACAAAATAGTAATTCAATTCCCTATTATTAGCATTTTGTGATTTCTGTGATGTAAATTCACCCACCACAGCCGATTTCAAGTTACCAGTGTGACACTGATGAACAGGATATAGGGAAAAAATGTCCAGTAACACATCACTGCATAGCAATTCCATTGTGTGATACAGTAGATATAAATAATCTCTAGCACATAGATAAAAGTAAACTAGTAAACTGCAGTAAATTAGGAAATGATGATTTTATATTTATTAACTTAAATATTTATTATAATGTAAGCCTAAATATTTTAATTTCTAATAATAGTCTATTGAAAAACTAGTTTGCAAAATTACTGAAAATTTAACAACTGATTCTCATGAGCTAGTAAAAGCTGACTCTAACTCATCTTTGGGTATTCCAATAGGCTATTCCCAACAAAGGTTTATTTTCTAAAATGTTTATCCTGATGTGATACCTTGGACCTCCTAACTTCTATTACCTATGAAAATAGTATTATTAATAATGATGGAAATAGGCTATTAAATAAAGCTATGTATTTATAATAATAATTCTAAACAACAATGCAACTACTGTGGTGCCATTTTAGTAAACAAAACATTTGAACTTGGAAGTCCATTTATTTGTAAAAGAAAAAAGTGAAGGCAGAAGTTTCTGGTGATTTCAAAGGTGACTTCTGAGCATATTCCAAAGCTTCTAAAGTTGCTGTCACTGCACCTTTATTAAATCTAATTTACACTGGAGGAGTGCATATGGGATAAGAAAAAGGGAAGCTCTATGTCATAGGATATAGGCAAGTCATCTTCTCAATTTGGAGAAGTATACTTAATGTTTGTTCAATTGTCAACATCGCCTCTAAGACTATCCACATCCACAGGGTCATCTTTTGCTGTTATACTCCCTCAAAACAAAAATACTCTCATATTAATCTGTTATATACATAATGACAAAGGATTTTTCATATTTATGCTTATTGACCACCTAGAGTAAATAGAACTATTTTCTGTCCATGGGTAAGAATTTTAGAATTCTTTCCTAATAGATTTTTTAATACTAATGCCCAGCCAAATCAGAAGACAAATCATGTGAAACAGCCTTTAATGCTTATCTAAGTTGAGTCCTTAATCATAAAGCTCAGCATGAGCTTTGAGTTTACAATGAAGGGGGAAGGAAGATTTTAGTTTTTGCAGCATATATATTTCTAGTACTCCTTTCTGATTTTATGGGCAATTCTGTCTTCATGCTTCCTTAATCTTGAAGCTCTTTCAAAGGCAACATACTGTGCCAAATGTACAGTGATTATGTAATGTGGACAAAAAATCCAGTGGGAAATGCGTAGAGCAGATCAAAATCATTCCACTTAAGACCTTTTACAGTCATTTGATCTAATGATGTTCACTAGGGTTTGATGTACTAAAAGGCAGCCACTGTGCGAACATAAGGTTTGCATGAGCATATGACTTTTCAGTGAAACTGGGATCAGTGTGGCATTTTGAAGACTGTTTTACATACAAAATAATAATATCCTTACAAAACAAATCCCATGGCAAACTTTCTGAATCACTGATTTGTATGCTACTTGCTAGGAAAAATCTCTTTCTCTGGTCAAATAGACATCAAAGTAGTATGTTATACAGAGAGAAAGCAAAACAGAGAAATCCACTGATTACCCACATTGGAAGTATGGCTCATGTGAATTTTTGAGGAAGAGTAAAATTTTATATAGTTCACCAATCCAATTTACATGTACAGACACAGATCAGATTATTACATGTGCCTTCCTATTTAAGCTAGGAAATACTCTCATTGTTTTTAATTTTCTATTCTTACTTTTTCCAAAGCTCACCAATATTGTATATTTCAGAATTTTAAAAATACATGCCTGACTTCTACTTTCAGTTCAGACATATAAAGAGTTTGGAACTCATTACTCACGTCCTTACAATAATAAAAAAAACCTGAATAAACTGAAAAGCAGTGATTTCATGGACCACAGAGAACTGAGGAGGCAGGGCAAACTGCCACCCAGAAATCTGGAGAGACGGGCAAATCTAGAGCCAAGATCTGCTTGCCTGGAGTAGAAGCCGCCGAAGCCATAAACTGGTAGGACCGCTTATATGGTAATTTTGACAAATTGTTGCAGGCTGAGTAGACTAGTGTGAAAATGAGAAACTTGGGGAGGAGCCACAGTGTTGGGGAGACCCCACACATTTTACCTCAAGGAACCCCACCAGATTCTCACAGTGAAGTTCTGAGAAAGATCCCTCAGGGCTCTGGCAAGAACAGGGAAGAATAATCTTGGTGAAACACAATCAAACTCTTCTTCCTAAGAAAGGTCTAAAAATATAGGGAGAAACACTTTGCCTGAGGCTCATCCCAGCTGAGAGAAGGAACTTCCTCAAACTCCAGCTCTCTCCAGCTTTCCTACTCCACCTAAGAAAGGAAAAAACAAACAAGCTGGGAATCAGAGATTCAAAGAAATAGAATAGGAATCCTGAAGCCAGAGAAGGAGATAGGAGACAAGGGGGACAAAGTTATACCCCTGGAGAAACACAGCCCTAAAATACAGATCAGCTAAAAGAATTCTTCTCCTCTTCCATATCTTATCATATTGTAGACTGAAAAAAAAAATACACAACTAAAAGTTATGTTTTACTTGGTGGACATTTGAGAACTTTGAGCCCAGGGGACAGCATCTCAGATAACACAGGGACGTGGTTTCAAAGAGGCAAGGAAGGAAGCCAAGATATATAGGAGATCTGCAACAGAAGACCCGGTATTCAGAATATCAAATGATTACTGTTAATAAAAGAAAACAGATATCTCAAGTTAAGGAATTGAATGCTTTTATACTTAGGGAAGATGCAAGAGTCTCGGCTCACTGAAATCATTCCTTTGATATGCACCTCAGCTATCTGAGGCCAACATGATGTGCTTTCTAATCCTTAGTCTCCTGGGGTGCACTGTAGGAGATGGCTGGAGCAGTTGACTGCTAGATTGTGGGCATCCTGCATGTATCTGGAGTTCCCTCGGGGCTCACTATTGGGGCATCTGTAATGTGGTGGCTTGATGGCTGCAACATCCTTTGTTTACTGATATGGCAGGCAATATTTAATTCACATCAGTAGGGCTTTAGCATAGCAACAGAGGATTTTAGTTGAGCTACAAAATGCCGACTCTCTCTGAGGAGTATTTAGGGAAGCTTAAAGCAGGAGGAAAAGGGGGACGACAGAGGATGAGATGGTTGATGCCAGAGGATGGCATCATCACTCAATGGACATGACTTTGGGTAAACTCTGGGAGTTGGTGTTGGACAGGGAGGCCTGGCGTGCTGCGATTCATGGGGTCGCAAAGAGTTGGACACAACTAAGCAAGTGAACTGAAAGTCAATAGGGTAGATACAAAAAGAACATGAAACTTCTTGTACTTATAGCTATAGCAAATATAAACACAGACCAACTTATACCCAAATAAGCATAAATCACCACACTACAGACCTGTTAACCTCCGTACCTATTACCCAAAATATCATGTCTGATTTTCAACAACAACAACCAAAAAAAAAAGTTATGCTACAAGACAAGACAATGGAGTCCAAAGAACCAAGGCAAGTATCAGTACTAGACTCAGATATGACACGTTAGAATTATTAGTGAATTTTAAATAAGCCGAATAAATATGTTAGGGCTTTGATTTAAAAAGCAGACAACATACAAGAATAAATGAGTGCCATAGCAAAGAAAGGGAAATCCTCAGAAATAAAAATCAAAAAGAAGGGTCTCCCTGATTGTACAGTGGTAAAGAATCCGCCTTGACAGGCGTGTAGGAGATATGGATTTGATCCCTGATCCAGGAGGATCCCACATGCCTCGGAGCGACTAAGCCTGTGTGCCACAATTATTGAGCCTGTGCTCAAGAGCCCAGAAAACACACCTATTGAGCCCACATTCCCTAGAGCCCTCTTTTCTGCAACAAGAGAAGCCACTACAATGAGAAGCCTGTACACTGCAACTAGAGAACAGGCCCCACTCATTGAAACTAGAGAAAAGGCCAAGCAGCAGTGAAGACCCAAAACAGCCAAAAATAAATATATAAATAAATCAATAAAGAAAATTTAAAAAAAGAAGTATCAGATATCAAAAAGTGTAAAAGAAATGAAGAATGCCTTTGGTGGGTTTATCCACACATTGAGCATGGCAAAGGAAAGAATCAATAAGCTTGAAGATAGGTCAGTACAAACTTCCCAAACTGAAATGAATAATTAAAACTAAAACAAACAAAAAAGAACAGACTACTCAGGAATTGTGGGACTTTCAAAAAGTGTAATATATGTACAATTTGAATATAAAAAGAAGAAGAGAAAATGAAGCAAAATAAACATTTGAAGTAATAATGGCCCAAAAAACATCTACTTCTGCTTCACTGACTACGCTAAAGCCTTTTGATTCTATAAATCACAAAAAAAACGTGGAAAATTCTTAAAGAGATGGGAACACCAGACCACCTTACTTGCCTCCTAAGAAACTTGTATGCAGGTCAAGAACCAACAGTTAGAAATGGACATGGAACAACAGACTGGTTCAAAATTGGGAAAGGAGTATGTATACTGTCACCCTGCTTATTTAACTTGTATGCAGAGTACATCATGCAAAATTCTGGGCTGGATGAATCACAAGCTGGAATCAAGATTGTGGGAGAAACATCAATAACCTCAGATATGCAGATGACACCACCCTTACGGCAGAAAGTGAAGAACTAAAGAGCCTTTTGATGAAAGTGAAAGAGGAGAGTGAAAAAGTTGGCCTAAAGCTCAACATTCAGAAAACTAAGATCATGGCAGCCAGTCGCATTACTTCATGGCAAATAGATGGGGAAACAGTGGCTGATTTTATTTTTCTGGACTCCAAAATCACTGCAGATGGTGATTGGAGCCATGAAATTAAAAGACGCTTACTCCTTGGAAGGAAAGTTATGACCAACCTAGACAGCATATTGAAAAGCATATTGACATTACTTTGTCAACAAAGGTCTGTCCAGTTAAGGTTATGATTTTTCCAGTGGTCACGTGTGGATGTGAGAGTTGGACAATAAAGAAAGCTGAAAGTGAAGTCACTCAGTTGTGTCCAACTCTTTGCAACCTCATGGACTGTGGCCTACCAGGCTCCTCCATCCATGGGATTTTCCAGTCAAGACTACTGGAGTGGGTTGCCATTTCCTTCTCCAGGGGATCTGCCCAACCTAGGGATAGAACCCAGGTCTCCCGCATTGTAGGCAGATGCTTTACCATCCGAGCCACCAGGGAAGTTATAAAGAAAGCTGAGCACCAAAGAATTGATGCTTTTGACTGTGGTGTTGGAGAAGATTCTTGAGAGTCCCTTGGACTACAAGGGGATCCAACCAATCCATCCTAAAGGAGATCAGTCCTGGGTGTTCGTTGGAGGCACTAATGTTGAAACTCCAATACTTTGGCCACCTGATGTGAAGAGCTGACTCATTTGAAAAGACCCTGATGCTGGGAAAGATTTAAGGCAGGAGGAGAGGGGGACAACAGAGGATGAGATGGTTGGATGGCATCACTGACTCAATGGACATGGGTTTGGGTGGACTCTGGGAGTAGGTGATGGACAGGGAGGCTTGGTGTACTGCGGTTCATGGGGTCACAGAGCATGACTGAGCAACTGAACTGAACTGAGATGGGAAAACAATGGAAACAGTGACAATGTTATTTTCTTGGGCTCCAAAATTACTGCAGATGGTGACTACAGCCATGAAATTAAAAGACACTCCTTGGAATAAAAGCAATAACAAAACTAGACAGCATATTAAAAAGCAGAGACACTACTTTGATGACAAAGGTCCATCTGGTCAAAGCTATGGTTTTTCCAGTAGTCATGTACAGATTTAGGAGCTGAACAATAAAAAAGTCTGAGTGCCAAAGAACTGATGCTTTTGAGTTGTGGTACTGGAGAAGATTCCTGAGAGTCCCTTGGACAGCAAGGAAATCAAAACAGTTGATCCTAAAGGAAATCAACTCTGAATATTCATTGGAAGGCCTGATGCTAGAGCTCCAATACTTTGGACACCTGATGCAAAGAGCCGACTCACTGGAAAAGACCCTGATGCTGGGAAAGATTGGAGGCAGGAGGAGAAGAGGATGACAGAAGACGAGATGGTTAGATGGCATCACCGACGCAGTGGACATGAGTTTGAGCAAACTCCAGGAGATGCTGCGGGTCCATGGGGTCATCAAGAGTGGGACACAACCGAGTGACCGGAACAACAAATAATGGCCAAAAATTCTCCAAAATTAAATGACAGACACCAAACCACAGACTTAGGAATCTTTAGTGAACACCAAGCAGGATAAGTAAAAAAAAAAATCCACAACTGGCCATTTTATTCAGACTACAGAAACCAAAGACAAAGAAAAAAATGTAAAAGAGGAGAAATACACCTAACCAACAGGGAAAAGGGCTTCCCTGGTGGCTTAGTGGTAGAAGAATCCACCTGGCAATGCAGGAGACGCAGGTTCGATCCGTGGGTCTCATTTCCCGGAGCAGGAAATGGCAGCCTACTCCAATAGTCTTGCCTGGGAAATCCCATTGGCAGAAAAGCCTCATGGGCTACAGTTCATAGAGTCACAAAAGAATGAAACAGGACATAGCAAATGAATAACAACAACAGACAAAACATAGAACTACATTGGACTTCTCATCAGAGACCATGAAATCAAGAAAAGAGTATATCGGAACGCTTTATACTATCTTTGTATTTTTTTCTGTTAATCTAAAATTGTTCTAAAACAAGGGTTTGTTTTTTTTTTTTTAATGTAAAGCAATAGGCTTGTGACACTGACTGTGCTCAGAGGACATCTCCCTCTTGTCCACATGGGTTTTATAATCCTCTGTGTGGTCAGATATTTTGGTGTTCTTTGTAATCAAGGAAGGACAATGAAAATACTGAAGCTAGAAAAGGAAGAAATGAAAAACCCCAGGGTTAGTAGAAGGAAAGAAATCTTAAAAATTAGGGCAGAAATAAATGCAAAAGAAACAAAAGAGACCATAGCAAAAATCAACAAAGCCAAAAACAGGATCTTTGAGAGGATAAATAAAATTGACAAACCATTAGCCAGACTCATCAAGAAACAAAGGGAGAAAAATCAAATGAATAAAATTAAAAATGAAAATGGAGAGATCACAACAGACAATACAGAAATACAAAGGATCATAAGAGACTACTATCAGCAATTATATGCCAATAAAATGGACAACTTGGAAGAAATGGACAAATTCTTAGAAAAGTACAACTTTCCAAAACTGAACCAGGAAGAAATAGAAAATCTTAACAGACCCATTACAAGCACAGAAACTGAAACAGTAATCAGAAATCTTCCAGCAAACAAAAGCCCAGGTCCAGACGGCTTCACAGCTGAATTCTACCAAAAATTAGAGAAGAGCTAACACCTATCCTACACAAACTCTTTCAGAAAATTGCAGAGGAACATAAACTTCCAAACTCATTCTATGAGGCCACCATCACCCTAAATACCAAAACCTGACAAAGATGCCACAAAAAAAAAAGAAAAGAAAAGAAAACTAGAGGCCAATATCACTGATGAACATAGATGCAAAAATCCTTAACAAAATTCTAGCAATCAGAATCCAACAACACTTTAAAAAGAGCATACACCATGACCAAGTGGGCTTTATCCCAGGGATGCAAGGATTCTTCAATATCCACAAATCAATCAATGTAATACACCACATTAACAAATTGAAAAATAAAAACCATATGATTATCTCAATAGATGCAGAGAAAGTCTTTGACAAAATTCAACATCCATTTATGATAAAAACTCTCCAGAAAGCAGGAATAGAAGGAACATACCTCAACATAATAAAAGCTATATATGACAAACCCACAGCAAACATTATCCTCAATGGTGAAAAATTGAAAGCATTTCCTCTAAAGTCAGGAACAAGACAAGGATGCCCACATACACCATTACTATTCAACATAGTTTTGGAAGTTTTGGCCACAGCAATCAGAGCAGAAAAAGAAATAAAAGGAATCCAAATTGTAAAAAAAGAAGTAAAATTCTCACTGTTTGCAGATGACATGATCCTCTACATAGAAAACCCTAAAGACTCCACCAGAAAATTACTAGAGCTAATCAATGAATATAGTAAAGTTGCAGGATATAAAATCAACACACAGAAATCCCTTGCATTCCTGTACACTAATAATGAGAAAATAGAAAGAGAAATTAAGGAAACAATTCCATTCACCATTGCAACGAAAAGAATAAAATACTTAGGAATATATGTACCTAAATAAACAAAAGACCCATACATAGAAAACTATAAAACACTGGTGAAATAAATCAAAGAGGACACTAATATATGGAGTAACACACCGTGTTCATGGATCAGAAGAATTAATATAGTGAAAAAGAGTATACTACCCAAAGCAATCTATAAATTTAATGCAATCCCTATCAAGCTACCAATGGTATTTTTCACAGAGCTAGAACAAATAATTTCACAATTTGTATGGAAATACAAAAAAAACCTCAAATAGCCAAAGTAATCTTGAGAAAGAAGAATGGAACTGGAGGAATCAACCTGCCTGACTTCAGGCTCTACAAAGCCACAGTCATCAAGACAGTATGGTACTGGCACAAAGACAGAAATATAGATCAATGGAACAAAATAGAAAGCCCAGAGATAAATCCACGCACATATGGACACCTTATCTTTGACAAAGGAGGCAAGAATATACAATGGAAAAGACAATCTCTTTAACAAGTGGTGCTGGGAAAACTGGTCAAACACTTGTAAAAGAATGAAACTAGAACACTTTCTAACACCGTACACAAAAATAAACTCAAAATGGCTTAAAGATCTAAATGTAAGACCAGAAACTATAAAACTCCTAGAGGAGAACACAGGCAAAACACTCTCCGACATAAATCACAGCAGGATCCTCTATGACCCACCTCCCAGAATATTGGAAATAAAATCAAAAATAAACATACGGGACCTAATTAAAATTAAAAGCTTCTGCACAACAAAAGAAACTATAAGCAAGGTGAAAAGACAGCCTTCAGAATGGGAGAGAATAATAGCAATGAAGCAACTGACAAAGAATTAATCTCAAAAATATACAAGCAACTCCTGCAGCTCCATTCCAGAAAAATAAGCAACCCAATCAAAAAATGGGCCAAAGAACTAAACAGACATTTCTCTAAAGAAGACACACAGATGGCTAACAAACACATGAAAAGATGCTCAACATCACTCATTATCAGAGAAATGCAAATCAAAACCACAATGAGGTACCATTTCACTCCAGTCAGAATGGCTGTGATCCAAAAGTCTACAAGCAATAAATGCTGGAGAGGGTGTGGAGAAAAGGGAACCCTCTTATACTGTTGGTGGGAATGCAAACTAGTACAGCCACTATGGAGAACAGTGTGGAGATTCCTTAAAAAACTGGAAATGTAACTGCCATATGACCCACTGCTGGGCATACACACCGAGGAAACCAGAACTGAAAGAGACATGTGTACCCCAATGTTCATCGCAGCAGGGTTTATAATATCCAGGACATGGAAGCAACCTAGATCTCCATCAGTAGACAAATGTATAAGAAAGCTGTGGTACATATACACAATGGAGTATTACTCAGCCATTAAAAAAAATACATTTGAATCAGTTCTAATGAGGTAGATGAAACTGGAGCCTATTATACAGAGTGAAGTAAGCCAGAAAGAAAAACACCAATACAGTATACTAACGCATATATGTGGAATTTAGAAAGATGGTAACGATAACCCTGTACGCGAGTCAGCAAAAGAGACACAGATATCTAAAACAGTCTTTTGGACTCTGTGGGAGAGGGCGAGGGTGGGATGATTTGGGAGACTGGCGTTGAAACATGTATAATATCATATGTGAAACAAATCGCCAGACCAGGTTTGATGCAGGATACAGGATGCTCAGGCCTTATGCACTGGAACGACCCAGAAGGATGGTATGGGGAGGGAGGTGGGAGGGGGTTCAGGATGGGGAATACGTGTACACTCATGGCAGACTCATGTTGATGTATGGCAAAACCGATACAATATTGTAAAATAATTAGCCTCCAATTAAAATAAATGAATTTATATTTTTTTAAAAAAAGAAAGTACTGAAAAATCCTAACTATACTCCATCCACTGGGAGGAGCTACTTTGCATATCTATTTCCACACTGTTTGAAGAGGCAGTATGACATAGAAGTTAAACATATGTAAACTTGAATCAAATTGTCAGGTTTCAAATACTGGCTTCACCAATTTCCAGCCATGTCAACTTGCCTAAGCTATTTAATTTCTCTGTGCCCCAATTTCCTCATGTGTAAAATGGGAATAATTGTAGTATCTACATTACAGAGCTATGATGAAGATATTTACATACATAAAGCACACAGATTGGTATTCAATATATGCCTTGTTTATCCAAATTGAGGATTGAAGGTTTTATTTTTTTAACTTTCTTCCTAGTCTAACATATCAGATGTGTTAAATGTATACAGGCATATATTGTTTTATTTCATTTTCCTTTATTTGGCTTCACAGATACTGCATTTGTTACAAATTTAGAAGTTTTCTGATAACCCTGTATGGAGCAAGTCTACAAGCACCATTTTTCCAACAGCATTTCCTCTCTTCCTATCTCTATGTCATATTTTGGTAATTCTTACAGTATTTTAAACTTCTCCATTATATTATATTAACATAATAATATGATGCAATTAATATGATGCATATTATATTAACATAATATAATTTTATAATAACATAAAAATATAAGATGGTGAACTGAATTATGTATGATAAATGTCTGTGTTCTGACTGCTCCACTGACCAGTCATTACCGCTCTTCCTCGCCTCAGGCTTCCTTATTCTCTGAGACACAACATTATTCGGATTAGGCCAATTAATAATCCACAATGGACCCTAAGTATTCAACTGAAAGAGCGGCATGTCTCTCAATTTAAATTGAGAGTTAGAAATGATTAAGCTTAGTGAGGAATGGATTTCAAAAGCTGAGGAAGTCTGAATGCTAGCCCTCTTGAACCAGTCAGCCAAGTTGTGAATGCAAAGGAAAAGTCTTTGAAGGAAACTAAAAGTGCTACTCCCCGAACACACATATGATAATGGTAAGTGAAGCAGTCTTATCAGTGATATGGAAACAGTTTTAGTGGACTGGGTAGAAGACTAAATTAGGTACAAGTGTCCCTTAAGCTAAAGCCTAATCCAGGGCAAGGTTCTAACTTCCTTCAATTCTATAAAGACTCAGAGAGATGAGGAATCTGCAAAAGAAAGGTTTGAAGCTAGGAGAGATCCGTTAATGAGATTGAAGGAAAGAAGCCACCTCCGTAGCATAGAAGTGTAAGATGAAACAGCAAGTGCTAATAGAGAAGTTGCAGCAACTTATCCAGAAGATCTAGCTAAGATGCATTAAGCTACAGACTTTTAATGTAGACAAAACAGCCTCTTATTGGAAGAAGATGCCATCTAGGACTCTTATAGCTACAGAGGAGAAGTCAAGGCAGGGCTTCAAAACTTCAAAGGACAGGCTGACTCTCTTTTTAGAGGTGAATTCAGGTCATGACTTAAAATTGAAGCTGATGCCCATTTATCATTTCAAGACACTAGAACCATTTAGAATTATGCTACATCTACCCTGCCTCTGCTCTATAAATGGAAAAATAGAGCCTGAATGACAGAACATCTGTTGACAACATGTTTTACTGAGTATTTTAAGCCTACTATAGAGACCTACTGCTCAGAAAAACAATTTCTTTCAAAATATAACTGCTCACTGACAATGCACGTGGTCACCCAAGGGCTCTGAAGGAAATAAAGCAAAATTATATTGTTTCAGGCCTACTAGCACATCTATTTTGTAGCCCATGGCTTATGGAGTAATTTAAAGTTTGAAGTCTTATTATTTAATAAATACATTTCATAAGACTATAACTGTCATAGAGAGTGATTCCTCTGATAGGAAGTGAAGGATTCACCATTTTAGACATCATTAAGAATATTCAAGACTCATGAGAAGAGGTCAAAATATCAATATTATCAGGAATTTTGAAGCAGTTGATTCCCTCTTCGTGGATGACTTTGAAGAGTTCAAGACTTTAGTGGAAGAAGTCATTATAGATGTGGCAGAAATAGAAAGAGAATTAGAATTAGAAGTAGAGTCTGATGATGTGATTGAATTGCAACAATCTCTTTTTAGAGGTGATCAAACTCTAACACATGAGAAGTTATTTCTATGGATAAGCAAAGAGTGGTTTCTTGAGATACAATCTACTTCTGTGAAGATGTTGTGAAAATTGCTGAAATGACATCAAAGGATTTAAAACCATCACATAAACTTAGTTGATAAAACAGTGGCATGATTTTAGAGGATGGATTTCAAATTTTGAAAGAAGTTCTACTGTGGGGAAAATGCTATGAAGCAGCACTGCATGCCACCGAGAAATCTTTCATAAAAGGAAGAGTCAGTTAATGTGGCAAACTTCATTGTTGTCTTATTTTGAGAGATTGTCACAGCCACCCCAACCGTGAGTAACCACTACCTTGATCAGTCAGCAGCCATCAACACTAAGGCAAGATCCTCCACCAGCAATGAGATTATCACTTGCTGAAGGCTTGGATGATGGTTACCATTTTTCAGCAATAAATTATTTTTAATTAAAGTATGTACATTGCTTTTTTTAGACATAATACTACTGAACACTTAATAGTATAGTTAACACTGCACAGTACAGTGTGAACATAACTTTCATATACATTGAGAAACGACAAAATTTGTGTGACTCACTTTATTGTGATACTGCTGCTGCTGCTGCTGCTAAGTCACTTCAGTCGTGTCCGACTCTGTGCGACCCCATAGACGGAAGCTCACCAGGCTCCCCCGTCCCTGGGATTCTACAGGCAAGAACACTGGAGTGGGTTGCCATTTCCTTCTCCAATGCATGAAAGCGAAAAGTCAAAGTGAAGCCGCTCAGTCGTGTCCGACTCTTAGCGACCCCATGGACTGGAGCCTACCAGGCTCCTCCGTCCATGGGATTTTCCAAGCAAAAGTACTGGGGTGGGGTGCCATTGCCTTCCCCGATTGTGATACTGCTGTGGTCTAAAGTGACTTCCCTGGTGGCTCAGATGGAAAAGCGTCTGCGTACAATGCGGGAGACCTGGGTTCAGTCCCTGGGTCGGGAAGATCCCCTGGAGAAGGAAATGGCTAACCACTCTGTACTTTCGCCTGGGAAATCCTATGGATGGAGGAGCCTGGTGGGTTACAGCCCATGGGGTCTCAAAGAGCCGGACACGACTGAGCGACTTCACTTTCTTTTCTTTCTTACTGCTGTGGTCTAAAACCAAATCCTCAATATCTCTGAGCTATGCCTGTATTCTTTGGAAAAAATATCATATCTAAATCAAGCTCATTACTCTGAATAATTCCATATTTTGCATTAAAGCTTCAGTATATTTACATTTAAAATGGCACTGGACATATGTTCAGCAAGGTATAAGATTGATATACAAAGTCAACTGCACAACAGTAATGAACAATTTAACAATGAAGTAGAGAAAACAATTCCTTTTATAATAGCATAAAAAGAGCAAGATACTTAAGAATAAATTCAATCAAAGAAGTACCAGGCTTGTACACCAAAAGCTACAAAACATTGTTCAAAGAAATAAAAGACCTAATAAATGGAAAGATACTATATGTTCATACAACAGAAGATTAATATTATCAAATACTGGGGGCAATGTTACCTAAATTGATCTATAGATTCAACAAAAAGCCCATCAAAATACAAATAAGCTTTTTTTATAGAAATAGACTAGCTGAACCTAAAATTCATATAGAATTGCAGAGGACACAAACAGATCAAACAATTTTTTTTTAAAGTTGGAGGAGTCATGGTTTTATTTCAAAACCTAATACAATGCTAAAATAATCATGCCAATGTGGTGTTAGTATAAGGACAGACATAGAATAGAATAGAATTGACAGTCCAAAATAAACCCATATGTCTAAGGTCATTTGATCATTGCCAAAGATTCTAAGACCATTCAATGGAGAAATAGTACTTCCGAACAGTCCTGCTAGAACATTTGGCTATATAATGAAAAATAAGGAACTCTCACCATTACTTCACACCACATACAAAAATTAAATCAAAATAAATCAAAGATCTAAATGTAAGAGTTAAAATAATAAAACCCTTAGAAGAAAATCTAAATGTTAATCATTATGACTTTATATTAGGTAATAATTTCTTAAATATGACACCAAAGGAAAAAAAATAAATGAGTCTTCATCGAAATGAAAAATGTAGTATGTCAAAGGACACTATCAAGAAATTTAAAACAACCCACAGGAAAAAAATATCTGCAATCAATAAGAAGATAATCCTTAGAGTTTAACAATAAAAGGATAAACATTAAAGAATGGTCCAAGGATTTGAACAGACATGTCTCCCAAGAAGTTATACAAATGGCTAAGTACATGAAAAGATGATACCAGCTATGAGGCAAACACAAATCAAACTATGAGATACCACTTCACACTAAGGTGGATAGAATCAAAAACTGAAAAATGGCAAGTGATGGCAAAGATGTGGAGAAATTGCCATCCTCACACATTGCTAGTGGAATGTTAAATGGTTCAGTCACTGCAGAAAACAGTTTACAATTTCTCAAAACATTAAGCATAGAGCTATTGTATGATTCAGTAATTCCACCCCTAGGTATATAAAGAGAATTAAATATATACACTCATACAAAACCCTGTACATGAATATTTATATCAGCATTATTCATAATAGCCAAAACATGGAAACAACCTAAATATGCATCAGCCAATAAAAGGATAAACGATATGTGATCCAATGGAAAATCATTAGGCTACAAAAAGGACTGAAGTACTGATACATGCTACAATATGGATGAACCCTGAAAACATTATGCTTAATGAAAAAAAAAAAAAAAGACAAAAATGTTATATATCATATGAGTCCATTTATATCCAGAATAGATATAGAAAGCAGATCAGTGTTTGCCAGGAAGTAGGAGTAGAGAGAAAGGAAGGGATACAAGGGATCCAAAGACACATATTTTTGTTTTATTTTTTTAAGGTGATGAGAAATTCTGGAATTAGATAACAGTTGCACAACCTAGTGAATACACTAAAAACCACTAACTTGTACACTACTGATTTGTACATTTAAAATGGTAAATTTTATGGTCTGTGAATTATATATCTCTCACTCTCTCCTGTACCAGTCAAGGACATGGCAGAAAGTAGATGGCATATTTAGATAGCTTAATGAAACTGAATTTCATAAAGGGACTATTTATACATATAATAATAGTGTTAAGGTGGGGAAAGTAGAGCAGTTCGAAGTGATTGGAATTAGCAACAATGGAACAGCATTATCACTCCTAGGACTGAAAGGGCAACAAGTGAAAATTGTCCAGAACTTGGGAAGAGTTACAGCTGAAGGAGAGGGCCACAAAACAGACCCTAGGCCTTCAGTAGAGACTCATTCCTCTGCCAAACAGTCTTGGAAGAGAAGGAAGCTGGGTAATAAATATCCAGTCTACTTTCTCCTCCCTTCTGCTGATTAGTACCAATACCTCCACAAGCAACAAAACTCAGTAGAAGTCAATAGATAAGGAGCCCCATCTAACTCAATAGAAGTCAGCACTCTGGGGCACAGAGCTGAAGGGAGAACAATTTCAGTGCACCAAGAGAGGGCAAAGAGAAGATACAGCAGGATCATTCTGATTACTGTCTGGAGAATCAGTTCTAGGGAGAGGGGAACTAGAGCAGCATCGTGAGAACAGGAAGGTATGTCAGAATTCCAGGATAATGGTGACGATGATTTGTACTGCCATGATAGTCACAGACATGAAAGATTAAAAAGAAGCCTCCAATATCTACTTTGACCTTTAAAGCAGTACCTAGGAACAAAATATGTGGTAAATCACAGACCAAAAATGTCAAACAACCTAGTTTTCCAATGTTGAGACGAGAACCTAAGTCCAACCCAAGTTTACTGAAAGCCAAAGCAAAAATACCTTGTGGGAAGATGAGGCCCCACAGAACTGCTATATTGATTATTTCCCCAGCCCTGGTTCCCTTTTTACTGGGACTGCAGTCTTGAGGCTGAGCCTCTGCTGGCTGAGCAGAGCAAGTGATTATCTGAGGACTTTTTTCTCATAGATTTTTGGAATGGAAAGGAGCCTTTCAATAATTTAGTCCATTCTCAATTTATAAAGGAGGATGCTGAAGCCCAATGGTTTGACTTGTCTTACCCATCAAGGCTGCTCAGTGAGCAAACGGACCAGCTGGTCCTAGAATCTAGGTAGTCCCAATGCTAACCTGAAAGGCATTCAGTCGTATTTCCTTAACTGGGAGGTGTCCATCTCAACTGCCTTGTCTTTCAACAACCTTCTAATTATCTAACATCAGATCAGATCAGTCGCTCAGTCGTGTCCGACTCTTTGCGACCCCATGAACCGCAGCACGCCAGGCCTCCCTGTCCATCACCAGCTCCCGGAGGTCACTCAGACTCGCATCCATCGAGTCAGTGATGCCATCCAGCCATCTCATCCTCTGTCGTCCCCTTCTCCTCCTGCCCTCAATCCCTCCCAGCATCAGAGTCTTCTCCAATGAGTCAACTCTTCGCATGAGGTGGCCAAAATACTGGAGTTTCAGCTTTAGCATCATTCCTTCTAAAGAAATTCCAGGATTGATCTCCTTCAGAATGGACTGGTTGGATCTTCTTGCAGTCCAAGGGACTCTCAAGAGTCTTCTCCAACACCACAGTTCAAAAGCATCAATTCTTCGGCATTCAGCCTTCCTCACAGTCCAGCTCTCACATCCATACATGACCACAGGAAAGACCATAGCCTTGACTAGGAGAACCTTTGTTGGTAAAGTAATGTCTCTGCTTTTGAATATGCTATCTAGGTTGCTCATAACTTTCCTTCCAAGGAGTAAGGGTCTTTTAATTTCATGGCTGCAGTCACCATCTGCAGTGATTTGGGAGCCCAGAAAAACAAAGTCTGACGCTGTTTCCACTGTTTCCCCATCTATTTCCCATGCAGTGATGGGACCAGATGCCATGATCTTCGTTTTCTGAATGTTGAGCTTTAAGCCAACCCTTTCACTCTCCACTTTCACTTTCATCAAGAGGCTTTTTAGCCCCTCTTCACTTTCTGCCATAAGAGTGGTGTCACCTGCATATCTGAGGTTATTGATATTTCTCCCGGCAATCTTGATTCCAACTTGTGTTTCTTCCAGTCCAGCATTTCTCATGATGTACTCTGCATATAAGTTAAATAAACATGGTGACAATATGCAGCCTTGACGTACTCCTTTTCCTATTTGGAACCAGTCTGTTGTTCCATGACCAGTTCTAACTGTTGCTTCCTGACCTGCATACAGATTTCTTAAGAGGCAGATCAGGTGGGTTATCTAACATACCTAATTATTAAAGGTGATCCCAACCACAACCGGAGAAGGCAATGGCACCCCACTCCAGTACTTTTGCCTAGACAATCCCATGGACAGAGGAGCCTGCTAGACTGCAGTCCATGGGGTCGCTATGCTAGACTGCAGTCCATGGGGTCGCTAGAGTCGGACACGACTGAGCGACTTCACTTTTACTTTTCATTTTCATGCATTGGAGAAGGAAATGGCAACCCACTCCAGTGTTCTTGCCTGGAGAATCCCAGGGATGGGGGAGCCTGGTGGGCTGCCGTCTATGGGGTCGCACAGAGTCGGACACGACTGAAGCGACTTAGCAGCAGCAGCAGCAGCAACCACGGCAGTCTTCTTTTGGTCTTTAATCCTGCTGTGTTGGAAGAGGAAAAGAAAGCACACAGTTTAAAGTGAGATCAATAGTCAAAGGATTTCCAAAATATTAGTAGCATAACTCAGTGGTTAAAAATGATGTTTTTAGGTATCATTTTCAGGAGCAATGTATTTGTTTGGCATCCAATTATGATTCAGCATGTCAGATTGTATTACTCATGTAGTTTTACCTTCGGATATCACAGTTACAGCTCAATATAGTAAGTAGAGACTTCTGGAGGGAAAAGGCAGCTTTGGATTTAACTCTGCTTTCACATATGGAGCACACATTGTGGTGTCAGGGCAACAGAAAAAGAGTTAAGAAAAGGCTGAAACCTCCGGAGAAATGTGAGGCTTGTGGTCAAAATTGAAAGTGCCTCCTGAAAGATGCATCCTGAGAGAATGCTGTATTTGTCCCTTGTATTGTGACTTTGCTTATCTCACTTGGCCCCCAGGAAAATCTTGAGACTCCAAAGTCCAGATGAGAGTTACCTCTTATCTCCATTCCACTTTTGTAGCATTTAGACCCAATTTGGTTGTAAAGTTTATGGGTTATTCATTTCAAAGTACCTAAGAATATACATCAGTGATCAAGATAGGGATACTTTTCAGGTGCTTATGCTATGCTATGCTAAGTCACTTCAGTCGTGTCCGACTCTGTGTGACCCCACAGACGGCAGCCCACCAGGCTTCCCCGTCCCTGGGATTCTCCAGGCAAGAATACTGGAGTGGGTTGCCATTTCCTTCTCCAATGCATGAAAGTGAAGAGAGAAAGTGAAGCCGCTCAGTCATGTCGGACTGAGCGACCCCATGGACTGCAGCCTACCAGGCTCCTCCGTCCATGGGATTTTCCAGGCAAGAGTACTGGAGTGGGGTGCCATTGCCTTTCAGGTGCTTAGGATCCTAAAAATATTTGTTGCAAGCCCCTATCTAGATGAACAATTTGAGCCACCTCAAATCAGCTGTGTCATATCTTGGACTATTCTGGCAATCCCGTATTACCAGACATTGAGAAAGAAATTGCATCAATAGTTTCACCAGTGGGAGGCCCCTGACAGGCCTCTCTTTTGGAACCAGCTTAGCTGGGGGTCCCAGGATGACCCCACAGGAGTAAGACTCACAGCTGCTCCAGGATCTGGCTGACTGAAGTACAGAGGGGCTGGTACTTCAATGCAAAGAGGGCAAACAGGGACAGGGCCCATGCCCATTTCAGTCCGGGCTTGAGTTTGTGCTACTGCAGAAAAGCAAAGGGAGACAAGAGTAAATTCCAAGGAAGTCACTTCAAAGGCAGATTCTTCTAAGGGTACAGTTAGGCCAGGCCCTTGCGTGTCAGTCTAAAGGAAGTTCTGAGGACAAATCTAAGTTCCTGTGTCAAAGACCTTATCATGTCCATGGACCTTTCCAGATAGTGGGAAAAGCAGGCATTCCCCAACTCTGTACAAGTGAAATTGTTATTTTTCAAGGTGACGTTGATGTGCCATGGTTATCCTTAGCTCAGGCTTGAAGGGCATGAATGTCTTCCCTAAGGAAAAGATGCTTAGATGAGATGCAAGGGTAGGCATGGGCTAGGAGACAAGTGAGGATTTTTTCAGAGAGCATGCATGAGGGCTCTGAGCAGGGGCACCAGGATGTTCACCAGGAACTGAAAGTCCAGAATCAATGGAAAGAACAGAGTAAGGGAAGATGACCACTATTGAGTAAGACTCAGAAGAAGGCAATTCTTCCTGCTTGCTAATCATTTTCTGTGGCCTTGTTACTCCAAGGGTGAAAAATGGAACCATGGCATTAACACCTTCTGAGTTTGCTAGAAATGGACAGCCTCAGGTCTCACTGAAAACTTACTGGATCAGAATTTCAGGTGAACATTTCTCCCAGTGATCCATATAGATACTAAAGTTTAAGAAGCACTGGTCTATGATATTCAATTCCTTTAAGGCACTGAAACATAATTAGGAAGTAACTACACAAACCGTCCTAGCTACACTTGGCCCACACAATGAAGGAGATCACCATAGTTTTAAGATAACAATGTAAAATCTGTTTGGAAGGTGTGATGCCCATGAGCAATGTATGAATCCTCATTTATAACATTTATATACACCAGGTTAGAATGAAATTATAATTTCCCAGAGAGAGATGGTTTTTGTTAGCCTGGATTGGGGGTAATAGTACTAGAGATGGAAGTTGACATTCCTCCTGCTAAAGCAGTGCCCAGAAACTTGAAATTCTACACAGAACTCCTGTGTACCTCCCATTCAGAATTATACACGCATTTGAAACAGTTTCTCTCTTAAGGTTAACATGTCATTTCAGCATTATTTTAAAGGCCAACTCCTCCAGGAACCAATATCTTTTTTTTTAACTAAGCCTTTGTTAACTAAGTAAATTTACATAGCTATACTTTTTAAAACAGAAAAAACAGTATCTATGTATATAAAAATGCCGCAAAAGTATGATTTCTACTAATCCCAGGAAGAAAGCCCATATAAAATGCAGCACCAAAAATTAAGAGGCATTGCAATTCTTAAAAGTGAAAATAGTTAATAAAAAACAAACAATAGATGGTACATTAAAAATCAAGACTTTTTGCTCTTCTTCAGGAGACAAAAACGCCAGCTTCAAAAAGTAATTCAACAAAATCTGTATACCTATTTTTCTACCAAAAACATCTAATAAACATCAGAATCCATGCATTCTTAATTTTTATTTTTAAAATGGTAAAAATTTGTATGCAGATGGCCAATAAGCACATGAAAAGATGTTCAACATCACTAATCATCAGGAAAATACAAATCAAAACCACAATGCAATATTACTTCACATCTGTCAGAATGGCTATTATCAAAAGACAAATAACAAACACTGGTGAATTGGTGAGGATGTGGAGAAAAGGGAATCCTCATGTATTATTGATGGGAATGTAAACTGGTACAACCACTATGGAAAACAGTATGGAGGTTCCTCAAAAAATTAAAAATTGATCTGCCATACAATCTAGCAACTGTATTCCTGGATATTTATCCCAAGAAAACAAAACCACTAATTTCAAAAGATACATGCACCCCAATGTTCAGAGCAGCAGTATCTACTACAGTCAAGATATGGATGCAACCTAAGTTTTCATCAATAGATGAATGGATAAAGATGTGGTATATATTTTCAATGGAATATTGCTGCTGCTGCTGCTAAGTTGCTTCAGTCGTGTCCAACTCTGTGCGACCCCATAGACGGCAGCCCACCAGGCTCCCCCGTCCTTGGGATTCTCCAGGCAAGAACACTGGAGTGGGTTGCCATTTCCTTCTCCAATGCGTGAAAGTGAAATCGTTCAGTCGTATCTGACTCTTAGCGACCCCATGGACTGCAGCCCACCAGGCTCCTCCGTCCATGGGATTTTCCAGGTAAAAGTACTGGAGTGGGGTGCCACTGCTTTCTCTGCCATGGAATATTACTCTTCCATAAAAAAGAATGAAAGTTTGATTAAACATGGATGGATTTGAAGAATAGAATGCTTAGATAAATAAGTCAGAAAGAGAAAGATAAAACCAGTATGCTTTTACTTATATGTGGAATCTAAAAAATAAAATAAACAATTAACACCAAAATAGAAACAGACTCATGATACAGAGAACAAAATAGAGGTTACCAGAGGCTAGAGAGGTGGGAGGAAGGGCAAAATAGGTAAAGGGGTTTTAGAGATATAAACTTCTAAGTATAAAGTAAGTTATAAGGATGTAATGGACAGCACAGGGAATATAGTCAATATTAACTGTAAAGTTAGTATTATTGTCATATCAAATGACTATGTTGTACACCTGAAACAAGTATAATATTGTAACTCAACTATAGTTCCTTAAAAAAAAAAAAAAAACTGTGTGGAATCAAGAATTAAGAAATCTCTAAACCCAAGTAAAATTTCTCTTGACAATGAAATTAGTAACATATTTCTTTAAGATAATTTTCTTTAGACAATTGTGCTTTCTTAGTCTCACACTTAGTGTGTAAAAAACACATGCCTACACACACACACACACACACAGAGTAAATAAGCCTAGTTGATAGATAGCAATGAAAGAAAGAAGAGTCCTAAGAGTCCAGTGATTTCAATGAGCTAGAACAAGGAGTTTGAGATAATTTAGGGTTACGTTTAAGTGAGAATCGACAAGTCTTAAAGTTCTATGCTTATTATAAAACATATATATTCTTTTAAAAATATTTTCTAAGAAAGTTTAACAATTCCCCTAATTTAAATTGATTCATCCTTGAAAGAGTGTATAAAATACAAAAAAGTGCACTTACAACAAGCAGTGCCTGGTATAATAAATGCCCAATAAATGTTTCTCAACATTAATTTAACTGAGAATGGCCAGCTATAAACAAAATTCCATCTTCTATCCAGTCTTTAAATATTTTCAAATCATCTCATCCCCTTTAAGAATTTTCTGATTTCCTGGCTCAAAATTCAGTCTATCAGATCAGATCCGATCAGTCACTCAGTCGTGTCCGACTTTTTGCGACCCCATGAATCGCAGCATGCCAGGCCTCCCTGTCCATCACCAACTCCCAGAGGTCACTGAGACTCACATCCATTGAGTCAGTGATGCCATCCAGCCATCTCATCCTCTGTCGTCCCCTTCTCCTCCTGCCCCCAATCCCTCCCAGCATCAGAGTCTTTTCCAATGAGTCAACTCTTCGCATGAGGTGGCCAAAGTACTGGAGTTTCAGCTTTAGCATCATTCCTTCCAAAGAAATCCCAGGGCTCATCTCTTTCAGAATGGACTGGTTGGATCTCCTTGCAGTCCAAGGGACTCTCAAGAGTCTTCTCCAACACCACAGTTCAAAAGCATCGATTCTTAGGCACTCAGCGTTCTTCACAGTCCAACTCTCACATCCATACATGACCACAGGAAAAACCATAGCCTTGACTAGATGGACCTTTGTTGGCAAAATAATGTCTCTGTTTTTGAATATGCTATCTAGGTTGGTCATAACTTTCCTTCCAAGGAGTAAACGTCTTTTAATTTCATGGCTGCAGTCACCATCTGCAGTGATTTTGGAGCCCAGAAAAATAAAGTCTGAAACTGTTTCCCCATCTATTTCCCATGAAGTGATGGAAGTACACACATATAATGACCCCTAATAATGTTCTTGTCGCAGTGCTTCTTTTGGGATAAACTTTCAGGTTTTCTATCTTTTCTTCTCCTCTTGTTCCCACCAAGTGATCAACTGTTAATTGGCAAAAAAGTAATTGTTACTATAGTCTTAAAAGATGCTAAAAGTGGCAATGTAGGTCTCCTCATGTGGCGTAGAAACTTTTAAATATGGATCAAGGTAGTCACCTTGTCAAAATTTCACATAGGTCTACACCTCTGGAAAAAATAACCATTACATTGTGCTTCTCATTGTGCTATAACTGGTCCTGGGGCTACCAACGAGATACAGATTGTATGTTACAAAATGCAGATCAGATTTGAGTGCTTCTTCTTAAATGCCTAATGGGAAACAGAAAAGCCCCGTAATGCTACACTAACTTATAAGGGCTGTGGCTCCACTTACAGAAACCAGAACAGCTTCCAGCTGGCACGGAGCCCACAGCTCAGACTCAGTCTCACATGGAGAAAGCCCTAAGAGAGGAAAAAGGGAACTCTGATTTGACAGAGGAGTTCAAATAGCTTTCCTTTAATCTATTGAACTACACGAAGTATAGTATATGCCTAAGGATTCTTCGAGGAAAAGATTCTATGTAAATGTTATCATTTAATAATAGTGATGACAGTCATAAAGAACCGAGTGACCCTAAAGCATAATATTGAAAGACAGTGGAATAATAATGATACCAACTAAGGAGAAAATTGATGTAAGTACATGGCCTGATAGACAAGAAACGAATGCAGAATTATAATAAATTTTCACCGCCATGGTTCTGAGAAACGTCTAATACAACCCAGTCATGTATAGTTAAGCAGTGTTTGTACTGCTGCTCCTTAGTTTTCCTTCCATGATCCTCAAAAAGGTAAAAATTTTAAGATTATGTAAAACATACAGCTAAGAAGTATGAGTTCAACTGCAGCCTCGAATAAATTGGAAATTGATACCTGGAGCTTGGTGTTAAGATATATTCTAAGGTCCTCTCAGTGGGGAAGGGAGGAGCAGGACCACTGAGTGTCTGTTGCATGAAGTAAGGAGTAAAGCAGAATGAGACAATAGCAGAATGTTTCAGAGTGGCCAAGACTGCCCTAGAGACTTGCTGAAACCATCTAGTGGCTGTATGGGTATCAGTACTTTTGTTATTTTATAAAACATAATTTTCATGTCAAAATTAACAGCTTATTTGAAAAATCTTAATTTTTTTCTAGTACTGTGCATTTCTTCCTTAACCCACCATCATTAATTTTCTGCCTTTATTATTATTTCATTGATGAAATGATTCGATTCCGTTTCTCCCCTTGCTTCTACCTGTCCCTGCTTCTAGCTGTCCTGCTACGGTCGCTCCTTGTCCTAAGTGTCCCTTCTGTCACGTTGATCTTATTAAAACATTTATTTCTGACTTTGGACTCAAAAACAGTGTTACATTTATGAGATAAAAGTCAGACATCTTAGCCTGGACCACTAGGGTCTTGATTTGGCTAGCTCCTGTCACGGCCATTTCCAATGGCTAATCTGAATAGGAATTTATTTGCGACTCACGTAAATTCCAGCTGAAACTAGAGAAGGGCCTCAGCTCCATGCAATCATTCAGGAACAAGAAATAAAGAGGTCTGTGATCTTCAATGTGGGTATAAAATCAAGTCACCAAATGAGAAAGAGAGAAAGTGGAGATTTTTGTTAGTCAGACCTCCAATTCACATTCTACTAGCCAGGATCAGTCACATGATCAAAATACCTACAAAGGAGTTTGGAAAATGTGTCCAGTAGCAGAAAGAAATGGATTTCCTGAACAGCGAGGCACTGTCTGTCTCAGATCTACACAGTCTGCTAAAAACTTCCAAACAACTTTAAACTCATCAAATACAGCCTTGTTGTTGTTGCCTCAGTCATGTCTGACTCTTGCCCAACCCCATGTCTGCAGCCCATCAGGCTCCTCTGTCCATGGGATTTCCCAGGCAAGAATACTCAAGGGGGTTGCCATTTCCTTCTCCTTACCTATGTATTCACTCCTGGCTATGCTCATCCTATTTATAATGTTTTTCAGCAACTAAGGCTGCCCTTGATCCACCTTTTTTGGTCTCCACTTTCTCTGCACATCTAAACTCTATATACCTTTCAGAACAAGGTTTACATTTCACATTGCCCAAGAGGCTTCTATGGCTTCATGGTCACCCCTGCCTCTTTAAAACAGAGAGCACTATTGTTCACGTTATTTATTGAAAGATTCTACTTCAAATATTAGTGGGCATCATGAAGAGACTGTGTGTGCATATCCAAGTCATGGAATGAACTATAGGGCTACCTGTACCAAGAGTTAGCTGTATCAAAGGAAGATTGGCTTGTTTCAAAGTATGAACCAACTACACACACTCCTGTGCATTTTGTGATAGTCCATGCCACCCTGCGTACTCCACGACTTGTGGGCTGACAAGATATGGAATCTGCCCATTCCGTGGCCTAACAGGTCCGCAGTCTCTGGAACCCACTTCTCATTGACAGCAGTGAATCTCAGCTCTCACATTAGTGCAGAATGACTTCCTCCTTCTTTTTCCATAACTATTGGATACTAAGCTATTTTAAATAGGTTGGATGATGTAAAAGGCAAATTTCTGCCATGTGGCAAAGCAGAGAAAGCCAGCCTGCAGAAAGAAAGAAGAAAGCATCTGTTCAGGAAGAAGTGACACAACAAAGAGAAAGCTAAGAAAAGCCTGACATAGTTCTAATTTCTGGTCCCTCTTCTCCTGAAACTTAACTGCATTTCTACCCATTGGTTGTGAGAAGCACCCCTATATCCACATAGCTGCTTTCCTTCTTTCCTTTTGCCATGTCAGCAATGTAGCACAGTGGTCAAGGATGTGGGACCTCGAGTCAGACAGACCCAGATTTGAATCTCAGCTCTGTCACTTACTACCCTTGTGATTGATGCAAGCTATTTACCTCTCTGGATATCTGCTTTCTGTTTTAAGATTTCATAAGTTTATAAAAAAGATACCCTTTGTGAAATGTCTAAAATAGTGGCTTAAAGTAAATGGTCAATAAACAGTCATTGTTATCTTTTAAACACTCTACTTCATCTAATATTAACTGCTATTGGCTAGAAAAGACATCTTAATTATGGCAATGTTAAGTGAAATGTGGAAAGATGCCACAGGATTGATGAAATATAGTGATACTGTTATTACTAAGCCTCTGAAAAGTATCCAAGAGTCCTTGGCACGCATTTTTCATAGGTCGTTTCAACTAAAACCCAAGGGTCACCAGGCCAGGTAGACCCAGAGCTCTTGCAACTGTTCTCCTCTCTTGTTAGAGACATAGACACTGTAACTATTATTAACATCCAGGTAAGTTTCTTTTCAGAAGAATTCCAAATGCTACGTGTAAATTGAGTTTTTGTCTTTGGAAAAGTAACACTTCTCCACTTAGCTCGATGCTTCTCAGGTTGGAATGACAAGCAATAATTATTTGAGAATGAAAACTTTTTTATTCTGTTTTTCAATTTAGTGTGATAATTAATATGTGAAAGAGAAAAAAAAGGACATCTCCATTTTCATATGTTAGTTAGAATTAGCAATATTGACAAGATCAAGTAACTGTTTTGATCATTAAATAATTACAGATGCTATAGAATTTTGCAATAGAATAAAACACATGCAAATGCCAAAATCCTGTGTTAGTAAGTCACTGCCTTCAACATATGGAAATTTAATTTAATACAAATGCCTGAGAAGCGTCTAATCGTAGAAACAATACTAGTATCTAATGTATAAACAGTTCAGTTCAGTCTCTCAGTTGTATCCAACTCTTTGAGACCCCATGGACTGCAGCACACCAGGCCTCCCTGTCCATCACCAACTCCTGGGGCTTACTCAAACTCATGTCCATCGAGTCAGTGATGCCATCCAACCATCTCATCCTCTCTCGTCCCCTTCTCCTCTTGCCTTCAATCTTTCCCAGCATCAGGGTCTTTTCTAGTGAGTCAGTTCTTTATATCAGGTGGCCAAAGTACTGGAGCTTCAGTTTCAACATCAGTCCTTCCAATGAATATTCAGGACTGATTTCCTTTAGGACAGACTGATTGGATCTCCTCACAGTCCACGGGACTCTCAAGAGTCTTCTCCAACACCACAGTTCAGAAGCATCAATTGTTCGGTGTTCAGCTTTCTTTATAGTCCAACTCTCACATCCATACATGACTACTGGAAAAACCATAGCTTTGACTAGACAGACCTTTGTTGGCAAAGTAATGTCTCTGCTTTCTGATATGCTGTACAGGTTGGTCATAGCTTCTCTTCCAAGGAGCAAGCACCTTTTAATTTCATGGCTGCAGTGATTTTTTAGCCAAAGAAAATAAAGTCTCACTGTTTCCGTTGTTTCCCCATCTATTTGCCATGACGTGATGGGACCAGATGCCATGATCTTCGTTTTCTGAATGTTGAGTTTTAAGCCAACATCTTCACTCTCCTCTTTCACATTCATCAAGAGGCTTTTTAGTTCTTCGCTTTCTGCCATAAGGGTGGTGTCATGTGCATATCTGAGGTTATTGATATTTCTCCCAGCAATCTGGATTCCAGCTTATGCTTCTTCCAGCCCAGCATTTCTCATGATATACTCTGCATATAAGTTAAATAGACATGGTGACAATATACAGCCTTGACATACTCCTTTCCAGATTTGGAACCAGTCTGTTTCATGTCCTGTTCTGTTGCTTCTTGACCTGCATACAGATTTCTCTGGAGGCAGGTTAGGTGGTCTGGTATTCCCATCTCTTTCAGAATTTTCCACAGTTTATTGTGGTCCACACAGTCAAAGGCTTTGGCATGGTCAATAAAGCAGAAATAGATGTTTTTCTGGAACTGTCTTGCTTTTTCGATGATCCAACGGATGTTGGCAATTTGATCTCTGGTTCCTCTGCCTTTTCTAAATCCAGCTTGAACATCTGGAACTTCTTGGTTCACACACTTTTGGAGCCTGACTTGGAGAATTTGGGGCATTACTTTGCTAGCATGTGACATGATGCAATTGTGTGGTAGTTTGAACATTCTTTGGCATTGCTTTTCTTTGGGATTGGAATGAAAACTGACCTTTTCCAGTTCTGTGGCCACTGCTGAGTTTTCCAAATTTGCTGGCATATTGAGTGCAGCATTTTAGCAGCAGCATCTTTTAGAATTTGAAATAGCTTGATTGGAATGTCATCACCTCCACTAGCTTTGTTCGTAGTGATGCTTCTAAGGTTCACTTGACTTCATGTTCCAGGATGTCTGGTTCTAGGTGAGTGATCACACCATTGTGGTTATCTGGGTCATGAAGATTTTTCTTGTACAGTTCTTCTGTGTATTCTTGCCACCTTTCTTATCTTTTGCTTCTGTTAAGTTCATACCATTTCTGTCCTTTATTGTGCCCATCTTTGCATGAAATGTTCCCTTGGTATCTTTAATTTTCTTGCAGATATCTTTAGTCTTTCCCATTCTATTGTTTTTCTCTATTTCTTTGCATTGACCACCAAAGAAGGCTTTCTTATCTGTTCTTGCTATACTTTGGAACTCTGCATTCAAATAGGTGTATCTTTCCTTTTCACCTTTGCCTTTAGCTTATCTTCTTTTCTCAGCTATTTGCCAGGCTTCCTCAGACAACCAACAGTAGTAGGCAGAAAAAAGAACAAAAATACACATAATGTTTAATTGTGTGTTACATGAATAAAATTTTATTTGCTTTAAAGAAGTTTTGTATTGTCTAAATGGCAACCCACTCCAGTGTTCTTGCCTGGAGAATCCCAGGGACAGGGGAGCCTGGTGAGCTTCCGTCTTTGGGGTCGCACAGAGTTGGACACGACTGAAGCGACTTAGCAGCAGCAGCAGCAGCAAGAAGTTTGCAGGAGTGCAAGTAGCTAGTTCAAAGACAGACATAATGATTCATAATTCTGTAGAAAACTTGAAGTCATAAGTACTTACACATTCTCTAAGAGTATCATAGAACTTACCCCCATGAAATTTGTCTCTACCTCTCCAGCCCAGCTGGAAGGACAAATCAGAGCAGTGGACATGTTGAAGATTTCTTTTTTAAAAAAGTGTAATTCATATCTAATGTCATGGTGTTACATTAGTTACATTAATTGGCAAGGGCAAACGTCAGAGGCCTTGCATAATACAACAGTATTAACTATTTTAATAAATATTGTTGACTACCTATTCTGGGCCACAAGCAGAGTGCTATGGATTCTAAAGCAAATTAAAGGATCTCAGAAAGATATAAAAACTAAAATTTTATTTCATTATAGATATAAAGACCTATGCCAAAGAGAAAGAAAAAATAATAATAATGAGTGATATAGGGTTCCAGGTATCCCAATTCAAAACCTACTTTTAGTCTCCAAATATCTTTCAGGACACAACTCCCCTTCTGACAGCAACTGTGTAGGTGGTGAGGAAGGAAATCCAACTTACATATGAAAAGTGTTCTTTATCACAATGACACCATCTGTCTCTCTGTTTCCTCACTCTGGTAAGTCCAAATCTTCTAGAGAGCTCCTAAGACACGAAGTTTACTATCCCAAGACATACCTAAGGCTCAAATGCATGTATGAATAATGGGGAATGATCTCTTGTCTAAAAATAATTGTCATAGGGAAAAGAAACAACCTGAGAACAAAATAAGACACACGACTGTGAACCAAGTGGAAAGATGAGCAAAAGTTGGGAGTTTTCCATATGGGAAAACAAAAGTAGTTTGGAAATTCTCAAAATCACAGCACCAAGCAAATGATAGGTGCTCAATATATTTCAATAAATACATTAAACTATAGAGATAATGTCTTCCTATATAACAGGAGTCAGCAAACTATGATCGAAAGGCCAAGTACAGGTCCCTGCCTCTCACGAACTTTATAAAATTTTACTGGAACATAGTCATGGTCATTTGTTTACACAGTTTGTAGCTGCATCTGAGCTAAAGTGGCAGAGTTGACTTGTCAGTGCAGAGAACAAATGATCAACAAAACCTGAAATAGTTGTTATATGGCCTTGTATTGAAAAAAGTTTATTTACTCTAGACATAAGAATCAAAAACTCTCCCATCCTCCTTGCCAAACCTACCAGAGTATTCTCTCCCATCCAAATGCATTTTTCTTATTTTCTTATTATTCCAAGGCTGGAGTTGCCTTTAAATACTCTCTGCTTCCTTCTTGTAGGGCCTGACTTGCTGCAATTTATCACCTGTTAGGTCCATAAGGAGTCTACAGAAAGCCCATTACTTATTCTTTCTTGCATAAATACATTCCTACTGTCTAAAGGATAAGTTTGTACTGGAGCAATTTCTTTGAAGAATCATGTGGAAACAATACATACAGTGGTAAAATATGCACAGTAAAATAATATGAGATTATCCAGCATTCCCAAGTCTTTGATGAAGCAGAGAGAAAAAGAAAGAAATGAGTACACATATATGCTAAAGATTTAAAACAAATGAAAGAAAATCATGAATCATTAAGATGGAGCTGATTCTATGCTTGAGATCCACTGATCTATTTACTTCAGTAAATGTATAAATCCATTTGATACTTAAATCTCCCTTTATGTAATAGTTTTACAGATATCAAACAAATGGCAAGAAATTTTAAATGTGTTTGCTAAAGAGGGAACTTTTGTAAAAGTTTTAAGAAAGTATGACTAAGTAGAAATAGTTTTATTTATTAGAGGCTGTACATTTAAACTAGTAATTATTTTTCAACTACTAATTATAAGACCCTTTATAATTAGTATATAAGACCCTCTATAATTAGTATAAAATATTTTACTTATTTTGCCAATGTAACAGAAATTAAGTAAATTAGGGGTATATGCTTCACAAACATTTACTGAATATAAACCATATTCTCACTCAGTTGTGTCTGACTTTTTGCAACCTCATGGATTGTAGCCTGCCAGGCTTCTCTGTCCATGGGATTCTCCAGGCAAGAATATTGGAGTGGGTTGCCATGCCCTCCTCCAGGGGATCTTCCCAAGCCAGGGATTGAACCCAGATCTCCCACATTGCAAGTGTATTCTTTACCAGCTGAGCCACCAAGGAAGCTCATGAGAGTCTAACATCTGCTAAAAATGAAAGACTCTAAGTTTACTTTTAGGAAGTTTAGAATCTACTAGAGACATTAGCTCAAATAACTGCCCCCACCCAAACTGAGTTTTATAATAACAAAGACCAAAGTTCTTTGGTCTTTTTAACCAACGTTAAAACCAAAGACCTATTTTTTTCCTAAGAACACATTCACATCGCCCTCTCAGAGACTCAACCCTAAGCAACATGTTCCATTAGGCATGTTATTTCAGTAATTGACAATTATGGCCAGGCATTGTGCAATTGTTCAGTCACTAAATTGTGTCCAACTCTTTGTGACCCCATGGACTATAGCACGCCAGGCTTCTTTGTCCTCCACTAACCCCCAAATTCTGCTCAAACTCATGTCCATTGAGTTGGTGATGCCATCCAACCATCTCATCCTCTGTCGCCCGTTTAGCCTCCTACCCTCAATCTTTCCCAGCATCAGGGTCTTTTCCAATGAGTCAGCTCTTCACATCAGGTGGCCAAAGTATAGGAGCTTCAGCTTCAGCATCAGTCCTTCCAATGAATGTTCAGGGTTAATTCCTTTAAGATTGACTGGTTTGATCTCCTTGCAGTCCAAGGGACTCTCAAGAGCCTTTTCCATCACCACATTTCGAAATCATCAATTCTTCAGCACTCAGCCTTCTTTATGGTCCAACTCTCACATGCATACATGACTACTGGAAAAACCGTAGCTTTGACTATTTGGACCTTTGTCAGCAAAGTGATATCTCCACTTTTTAATATGCTGTCTAGGTTTGTCATAGCTTTCCTTCCATGGAACATGCATCATTTTTTTTCATGGCTGCAGTCACCTCTGCAGTGATTTTGGAGCCCTAGAACATAAAATCTGTCACTGCTTCCACTTTTTTCCCCTTCTTTTTGCCATGAAGTAATGGAACCAGATGCCACGATCTTCGTGTTTTTAATGCTGAGTTTCAAGCCAGCTTTTTCACTCTTCTCTTTCACCCTCACCAAGAGACTCTTTAGTTCCTCCTTGCTTTCTCCCATTAAAGTGGTATCATCTGCATATCTGATGTTGCTGATTACAATTAAATGAGTTAATGCAAATGAAACCCTGCCAGGCACTGTGTTAGTGCTTTATCTGCATTAACTCACTGAATCCAAAACAGAACCCAGTAAGGAAGTTCTAATTTTTACACTTCATCACAATTTCCATGGTTAGATATACCATTACATTATGTACCACCAAGAAAGGAAAACAAACCAAAAAAACGTTACTAATTAAATCATCACATTCACCAGCTCTAAGAGTCAACCTGACTTCAGAATAGTTATCTGTACTGCTTAGATACAATTAATGATGGATATACATGCCATTTTTCAGGCGAGAAAATCATAATGCAAACAGGTAAATTTTTTGTGTTATGTCACTTAGGTAAAACGTGCCAAAACAGTCTGACTTGAGAGTCCATAACCCTAAATACTGAGCTTCACTGCATATTACAGAAAACTGGGAGTAACATAATGGATTTACTAAGAAACACAAAGGCGCTGGCTGCAGGCACAAACGGCAGGAAGCAAAGTCATAGGAAATATAGAAGCTGCCTCAAAGAAGTCTTTTTCTTCCTATATTCTGTGATTCATTCTATACAAGCTCCTGTTATTTCAATGGTATTTGGGCTATTCATACCTCCCTTTTATTGCATTATAATCATGAGCTGAGAGAGATCAACCAAAAGAAAGAGAGCAAGTTCAATCCATAAGTATGTGTTAATTCAGAACACATTGAGGAAATAGTAACAAGTACCATACACCCAGGACTTCTACATAGCAGCCATGGATATATGGATATATACAAGACTAGAATCTAATATTTTAAGTGGTGAGGCACATATTTATATATTTATATTCTGTAATAAGGTATAAATTTATAAATTACATATTTTAATGCATATAAGATTCTCTTTGCAAAAGGCTTTTGGGAACAGAATATTAATATAGGGAGTATCTGACTTAGGTTACTACCTGCAAAGAAGAATAAACTGCAAAGCTGTGAACTGCCTAAGGGCCAAGGCTGTATGTTATCCTAGCACTTAGCACAGTAACTTCCACAAGTCAATAAGGTGTTTTCTTTTCCCTGAAGCAAATTCATGACTTTTAACACTTTCATCATAAAAGCAAACTCTTTGTTCATTTGGCAAGTAGTTGTGTTTTGGTAAAAGATTGCTATCTATATCACACACAGTGTGTTGGCTGAGTACGCCTTCTTGACATGAAATGTAGGATTTCAGGATTTCCAGTGTAAGTGTGAAACTGAAGTACATTTTCAATTGTTCATGACTCCAATGGGCCAGAAAAAGAAAGAGCCTGTACGTATTCCAGACAGCCTTAGCGATCAAAGCATACTTAGATCCACAGTTTGTAAACTTCCTGAGACAGAAGAACAAGAAATAGGACTTTGCAATTTATGGATCTTTTCTATTGACCCTCTTTTGGTCGTTAGTAACCATGTCTCTTGCAGTGAAGTTTGAAGTTATTTTATGAGATCTACTTTGGATGAGACCAAGGCCACCCTAGATCATATGTTTTGGCTTATCCAGTCCTAAAGAATTTGAACCCAAAATGAAACCTCATTGCCTTACATCATGTTCAAACTGAATTTTCCTTTCTAACGTCAGAATGTATTTCAATCTAATTGCAGTTATTTTGTCCTATCTCATCCCCTATAATCAAAGTATCATTTTAAAATGTTAAGAAACTATAGATGTCAAGAGTAATTGGAAATGAAACAAAATGTAACAATTTGTTCTTTCATGAGTTAGTCTCATTTCATCAAAATATATTGAATTATATTTCATCAAAATATAAATGAAAAGGGATTTTATATCTGGCATCCTCTAACATAATGCTAAGCAAAAAACTGGACCGAGAGAAGAAAAGTGGCAAAGGGCAGAAGGGAAAAATTAAAAGTCTGTGTAGAATAATGATTGTTTACTTTAAATGCAAGGGATATTCTTTTGAAGTGAATATTGTGCTAAGTGTTAAGCCAAAACCAAAATTATATGAATGGAAAGAAAGTAAAGGCTTTGAGTCCCCGATGGATTTTTTAAATTCCTGTGGAAAGTTTGATGGGCTGTCTTTCTTCTTATAAATAAACTATTGTGGTTTCGAGACATGTGTTGCGTCTTGGTTTATTTAATTTTGAATAGCAGAAAGAAGGAGTCACTTGGTGGGTAATACACAATATATTAGCATTCAAAGTAAATACAACAGATCATGTTTAAATTTAAAAGGGTCTGCCTCAGAATAAAAGCCAAAAGCCAATATTAAAAAGGGCATTGTGGTTGTGAAGAAAATCCAGTCTCCATAAAAATAATTTAAGCTAAATTATGGCAAGAGAAATGTTCCTCACTGGGCAGAATTCAGCCTAGCCTAGTCAGTTTGATTTAAAAATCATTCAACATTTGCTTTACTATTTGAGAAGGTAGAATTATTTGGTTGTTTGAATTTCATCTAATTTATAAATTTCAAAATTTTCCTCACAGTTTCACTGTCTCATATCAATGCAATATGTAATAAAATTGCCTAAGAAACAGGCATAATATAAGAATTTTTTTTCAATTTAGAAAAAAATTTTGATTTTTAAACTTACAGAGTCTTTATTTTAATTCTAAATGAACCCCTGGAGAAGGGAAAGGCTACCCACTCCAGTATTCTGGCCTGGAGAATCCCATGGGCTCTATAGTCCATGGGGTCGCAAAGAGTAGGACGCGACTGAGCAATTTTCACTTTCACATTATGCCAATGACCCTTGGAAATACAGATATTTCAGAAAATTTTTCAGTAATCTTAGTTTGATATCACCTAACCAATATATTTTAAATCAGATAGGAAATGTCCAAAATTACAAAAAAAAAAAAAAAGAAATCTGCGGAAAGAAACAAGATCAGATCAGATCAGATCAGATCAGTCGCTCAGTCGTGTCCGACTCTTTGCGACCCCATGAACTGCAGCACGCCAGGCCTCCCTGTCCATCACCAGCTCCCGGAGGTCACCCAGACTCGCATCCATCGAGTCAGTGATGCCATCCAGCCATCTCATCCTCTGTCGTCCCCTTCTCCTCCTGCCCCCAATCCCTCCCAGCATCAGAGTCTTCTCCAATGAGTCAGCTCTTCGCATGAGGTGGCCAAAATACTGGAGTTTCAGCTTTAGCATCATTCCTTCTAAAGAAATTCCAGGATTGATCTCCTTCAGAATGGACCAGTTGGATCTTCTTGCAGTCCAAGGGACTCTCAAGAGTCTTCTCCAACACCACAGTTCAAAAGCATCAATTCTTCGGCGCTCAGCCTTCTTGGAACCAGTCTGTTGTTCCATGACCAGTTCTAACTGTTTGAAAGAAACAAAAGGGGATTTCAAATCCTAGGGGGAAAAATAATATTTAACTGATTGATCCCAAGAAAATTACATTCCAAATTTATACCAATTTTGAAAACCTCAGAGAATCAATCTTTATGCAATGCAGAATCTAGAAATCTCCACTGAATTATAATAAGGTGCTTCTCTTCTTTATTTTTCCTTTATTGGGGTCATAGCCCTCTATTCACTATTTATAATATTTGGTGGGGGGTTGCGTGCAGAGACTGACAAGGATAAACAGGAGAGAAAAATTTCTAGGCCACCATCCAATAATTTTACGTTTCTTTGGATTAAAAGATATAACATTTATATTTATAACTAATTTACAGCAACTATCTTGCATAATCTTATCAGCATTTTTTTTCTGCCTTCTCCATTTTACAAGGTACATAAACTAAAGGCAATTTGCCTCATTTAAGAAATCATTCATTTTATCTTCATATGACTTTGAAATTACAGTCTTTCAATATTTGCTAGTGTTGTAAATTCAACATATCCATGTCCACAATACTTCAACTTACATTTTCACTCCATTTTTACATGTTCACTCCAGTAGGAATTTCCCAAAAGTGTGCTCAGAAAACCACCTCCATCAGAATTAATGGGGCACATTTGGAAAATGCAGATTTGGGGGTTCAAGCCCAATCCTGCCATGTCAGAACCCCAGTGGATGGGATCTGGAAATTAATCTGTTTTACAAGTTTCCCAGATGATTCTTGTAGATATTCCATTTTGAGAATCACTTATATAACATATATTCAGGGGTAATTGAGAATGAGAGGATGAAGGGAAACAAAAGCTAATTTTATTAATATGTATAACAAAACAAGAAAAAGCCTATATAAAAGTAATTCAAAGTGGTGGCGAGAGCAAAAATTTGGGCTAATGGATGCAAAACTAGAGTTCAGATAAGAGACAGATAGTAAATAGATAGACACCTACGTATACAAATAGACAGACACTCTTAATCCATCAGTGCCAGCAGGCACCTAAGGGAAAAGCATTTTTATAAACGGATGCCTTCCCTTTTCCAGTGACTTGCTTATATAGTATGCACATTATTTTCATTTTCATTATCCAATTGCCAGTATTTTGCAGACATTGTGGGATCTTGTTATAAAAACTGTTAATTTTATTAAGGCAAACTTTCCTGTGTTATATGTAATGATTTGAGTACTGAATTCTAAGCTTTAGTGCATAATATAGAGATTTATTGGGCTGCCCCATGAGCAGGTTTTTTAAAATACTGTATGAAATAAAATCACTCCCTAAATATCCCTGATCTAAAAACCCAATAGCTGAACATCTCTCAAATTATAATGAGCTCAACTAACCAATGAAGCTCAACTCACCACATTACTAGGTTTAAGAAGAAATGTTAATAATAAAATTATACCTTTGCTTTTGGACATAGTTAGCAAACAACTTAATAATTTCATTCAAAATACCATTATAGTTCAAGCTATATTTGATAATAATTTTTCACCAAACAATATTTAAATTGATGTGCCACCTAACATATGTTCAAAAAACATTTTTGGATGAACTAATTAGTTAAATGATTGGCTAGGAAATCCATTCAGCATTTCATGCAAATTTAACCTTTATCATTTAAAGGAGGTAAAAAGTCATTAGAAATTGTAGTGATTTAACTCTGAAAAGGAAATACTCTAATCATTGCCTTTTAAGTTGTATGCATTAATATAGTTTAACAGTCTTCAGAGATTTCATGGCAACTATTTATTTTTTTTTTTACAATGTCACTATTTACCTCTGTGTCAAGATTACCAATACTCTGAGTATAAAACAAAATATAGTTTGGCTGCAGAGGCCACGAGATCCCGAAGATACAGGCTCCAGTGTCACACTGCTTGTGCTGGAGTCTCACCTCCCCACTTAGCCTATCTTGGCCCCGTTGCCTTTTCTGTAAAATGGGAATAATGGTGATAATAGTAACTGTCTTTTAAGATTGAATGAGATAATTCACCCCTACTGAATCACACATCTCGAGCAACTGTTGGTTATTATTGAAATTTTTATCCAATTTTTGTTTTCATCATGCCTTACTTTTCTCCTTGCTTACTTTAAAAATAATTAAAAATTTAAAATATATTTACAGTAATATACTGCTTTAAACTGTTATACATGTGTATATATGTACATGTGTATATATGTATGTTTGTATGTGTGCATGTATATACATGAACATGTATGTATATACATGCACATATGCATATATACACACACATATATGTCTATCACAATATAAGACTGCATTCTAACAGTTAAATAATGTTTGAAAGCCAACATATTAGTTGCCCTGTTGGTCGAATTAAAAATTCAAACTGTGCCTAGTTATTTATATATATTATCAAGTATGTATTATAATAGTTCTTTAAACTATACATTCTTATTTTTATTCTCATTTTACAGATGAGGAATGTGAACCTCATACAAGAGAATTTGCCCACAGCCACAAAGGCAGAAAACATCCAAGCCATGATTAAAAACATTTTGACTGCAACATATATGGTTTTTGTATTATGTTATAATGCTTTCCATCACTGTGGGACTTCTAGCAGGTAAGACATTTAAACGACCTGTACTTCGGAAACTTCTTTTCAATGCAGGTAAGGAGTGAACTAGAGCAGTAAAGAGTGTTAAAGGAAACCAGTGGAGAAGATAAGAGACTAAACTGGTGAACGGCTAGGATCTGCATATTCTGGCCAAACTAACCCTCTACGCTAGGTTGCATTCTAAGATGATTTCACCCTGGTGTCCATTTCCTTAAACGCCTGCTGTCCACAGCTCCTTAAATCCATGCAGTAGCCATCCTGGAGAAGAATGCCTGAAATGAAACAGCTGCAAGGGTTCAGATGCCCTGTCAATCTCATGCGTCATTTTCCATCAAAGCCTTCTTAGTCTGACAAGCAGTTCTGTGGTATTCTTAGTTAGGGCCTACTTAGTCGGCTCAAGCCCTGTGACCTTTCTTTTTATGGCAACCTATTCAAACGACTTCACTTGCCCAGTATCTCCCATTCACACTATTGTTCTACAACCCCTTATTTCACACATCTCCTTAGGAGAGATGTTTTTTGAACTGTGCTCAACAAATTAGCATCATTTTCTTCTCTCATTTTTAAAAATGACTGACAAAAACCTATCTCACCAACAGCAGGTCCTGATGACAAGCTATTTTCAAGGCCCATCCAGAGAGAAGTTTGAATTACTATGGTTGATGCCCTGAGTAAGTTAGAATTATGTTGTGTTGCTTAGGAATATGTAGTTGGCTCTAGCCGAGGGATCTCAGAAACTCCCTGTATTTGGTTAAGTGTCTTTCTACCATTTCTGATTTAGTTTTTTTTGTTGTTGTTTTTTTTTTTTTTTTTTACTGCCTACCACAGGAAGCTAAAATTGCAGCAATTTCCAGGGTCAGATGGGGAGAGAAGTCCTGGATGAAATTTAGACAGAACCACACACTTCCCTTCCCCAAACCCCCCAAGATGTGGCCCCTGGAAAAGGCCTTTCATAAAAAGAACCTATCAGTTAAACGTCTCCTTTGTGGGCAGATCTGGCTCCGGCTAAGTCTAAGGTGTATAAAGAGAGTGGAAGTTTTTACAGCAATTGCCCAAAATTGTGTTTTAATTTCCATACACACATTTGGAATCTTGCGTTATTTTTAGTTTTTGCCATCACTGTTCAAACAAAGCAGCAGGTTAAACTCTTTCCTCTCCAATCACATGAAAACCTCACATAACAAAAGTCCAGAGCTACTTTTTTAGACCAAGCAAATACGGACAAGCAGACCTTAAAGCTCCTCTTGTCTTTTCTCTCAGCTTCAGTCTAAACTACGAGAAGTCTTTCTGGGGGGAAAAAAAAATTATAATTCTTAAAATGAGTCTTTAAGAGACCTAATAAGCAACCGTTCTGCCTACAGTTGTTCTAAAGTACATAAGGAATAATCTATAAAATACAAGACACAAGGTACCATGTCCTTCTGAACGGTTTCTAGGACAGTTCCTGGAGATGTGTATTCTGACAGCTTGTTTTGAAATAATAACCATAAAGACTACTTCAGTCCTTTAATCGCATAATCAGCTAATATGTATTAAATGTGCACTATGTACTGAGCCTTAGGCTGAGTTAAGAAGAAAACAGTGTCTTTGTCCAGACCTGGCCTTCAATGAGTCACAGTCCAGAAGGGAGATCAAACTATAAACAAATCATTACAACACAATGTGGGAAGTGTTGATATGTGTATGTGTGTAAAGTGCCATAAGAACACTGAAGAATGAGCAATTTGCCATGCAGGAAGTTAAAAAAAAAAAAAAAAAAGCAATTAAGAAACACTTTACCAAAGAGGTAGTATTTTAAGCTGAGTTGTTTGATCAAAATCAGTCAGAGTATCTCAGAAGATAAACAGGCAAAGGCCTAAAGAGAATAAAACACATATTACATTTGGACAATCAAAGCAGTTTATGTTAGATTTCAAGACAAAATTTAAAAGTAGAAAGACAAGGTTTCCTGACAACTTCTGAGGAATTTGATCATTAACCTGGAAGCAATGGGGAACCTTAGAAAAACTGTATTAAGTATATTCAGATAAGAGACACATAGCAAGTCAGTGCAGGAACATACATAGGAAAACAGAAGGACCCAAAGTAAGCCAGTAGGAACCGAGACAAGGGGACAAAACCAGGAAAAATCGAGGAAAAATAAGCAGAAGCCTTGGACGCCTGAATTGTTGAGGAGGCTGAGAGAGAAAAAAAAATGGAATCAGAGATAATTTCAATAACTTCAGAGGAGGCGTTTAGCTGCAAGTGATAAGACACCCAGCTCAAAACAGTTAAATAAACAACAATCTCATACCAGTAAACTGTGCAGAGGTTGGAAGAGTCACAGTTTCATCAGGGCAGATCTGATTATCTATGACTCTCTTGCACGGTTCACTTCCACCTGGCAGGCTTTTTGCTAAGTTGGCCCTCCACGTGGCGGGGAGAGGACTGCCAATCCTACCTGAGCCTTACACTTTCTGGTTAACACACAGGAGGGAGAGTCAGTATCTCTTACAGTCTGAGCTTTGTTATTGTCAGACCGGCTCTAGGTCTCTGCCCACCCTGGATCAGTATTTGTGGCAGTAAGAAAGTCATTTGCTAATTACTTAGGCGAAGGTTTCCAGAAGCAATGACTACGTCAAAAGAGACAGAATTATCCTAAATTTAGACTTACCTGGTCCCAGCTATGGAGCTGGAAATCATATCAGTTCCATTGAAAACTCGTGTCTGCTACATAACTGAATCTAGAGAAGAATATATTCAATGACCATTAACATGCAAAGCAAAAATCATTGTTTACACACATTACTATGTTAGCAAGTGGGCAAGACTGACTTCTACAAGTTATGTCCAAGCTGAAGAAGTAGCTGCTTTATTTCCTGCCTGTTTTTGCAGAATCACACTATTCAGTAATTTGTAGGTTACTACCTGAAATCTGCAGACAACAGGCACTTAGATGTATAATTATATCTTTCTTAAAAATATGATATCTTGGAACATCAACCACAGAATTCTGTAAATTTGGATAAAGTCTCTATTTCTTCCTAAATACTATCTCTGACTATTTAGGAATAAATCAATTAATAATCTCCATTTTAAAGAATGCTCTAATACATGTTCCTAATGCAGGGACTAGGAAGGTAACTTTTCTACTATTTTCTATTTTTTGTTGTTTTTACTTTTTTTTTTTTTTTGGTAGATTTAATCAACTTGTAGGTTTCTATTGGAAATGTACTTATCCAGGTTAATCTCACTGTTGGTTATTATAAGGAAACTATGAATTGGTTTGAAATTAAATGCATTGCCTTAGAAATTGAAAACATATGTTAACTTTTCAAAATATTATTTTTTCAACCAAAGAAAGTAGCAAAAAGTCTTGCTTAACTGAATTTTAATATTTCCTTTGCTATCTGATGAAGATTACTCATTTTTGTTTTGTGTAAAGGATGGAACATAGTTTAAAATGTGATTTATTTTACTTTGGAATTTAATAGCACCTGCTTTGTTTTCACTGAAATCCATTAAAGTATCTTCTCTTAGTTAAGCCATACATTTTCTTAAAGAGAGCTGAATATCATGAACTTAGCTGGATGCCATTATGAAAAGAAAGACTATTTCACCATATATTGTGTATTGCATTATACTGAACGTAAATTGATTACAAAAACCATCAAAATGTCACCAATGTTTAGTGTGATATATATATAGGTGCAGATTGATGTTTAATAGTCATCTTGACACAGTCGTCTAGTGTCTATGTTGTTAAACTTATCTGCAGAGCATTTTTAGTTATACAAAACTATAGGGATTTCAGTCTCTGGTGCATTTTCAGAATGCCCCAATGATACCACTGTCTAAACATCAACCTGTCAAGATGAAAAGACAGCTGGGACAACTGCAGGAAAAGTATCTGCTCCAAGGACTTCTACAGAGTTCTCGACCACACCTTTCTTCTCAATGCACCCTTTCCATGGTTTCCATGGCTCTATTCTTGTGTACTTTAATGATTTTCCTCCCATTTCCCAGTATGCTTTCATTCTCTTTAATTGCCTCTTTTTCCTCACTGCAGAACTTAAATATTGCTATTCCCCAGGCCCTTGTATAACAGTTTTTGCCCTTCATTAATACCTATCTACCAACAGCTACATTCTAAGATATGTTCCAGGCAAAATACCTGATACAAGGGAAAAAGTGCAAAGTAAGCATCAGACCAGACTGTGCTCTAGATGAGCTTGTAATATGGTTCAGTCAAATAGATAATCAGGTTCATCCAAGTTCCTTCCTGTATCAGAACACTTACATTTATCTTCTCACCTGAGTGATATAAAGTGCTGTACCTGAAGACTGTATTTTATTACATTGTTATGACATCTTAGGAACACATACAATAAAATCTAGTCCTGAATTTCCCTATTACTCGACAGATTCAGTTATGTCTGACCCATTCCTATTGTGTGGGGATTTTTTAAGAAAATTATGCTGAACCAAGCAAAACATCCGGGGAAGGCAATGGCACCCCACCCCAGTACTTTTGCCTGGAAAAATCCCATGGATGGAGGATCCTGGTGGGCTCCAATCCATGGGGTCGCTAAGAGTCGGACACTGAGCGACTTCACTTTCACTTTTCACCTTCATGCATTGGAGAAGGAAATGGCAACTCACTCCAGTATTCTTGCCTGGAGAATCCCGGGGACGGGGGAGCCTGGTGAGCTTCCGTCTATGGGGTCCCACAGAGTCGGACACGACTGAAGGGACTTAGCAGTAGCAGCAAGCAAAACAGCATTGTATGATACACCTTAAGTAATCTGATTAAAAGTCTAAATGCCTAACCAGTTTTACTGATGCAGAATTTGTACTGGGAAAATAATGGAGACACTTAATATAAACAAGTCTGAAATGGAGCATTTTTAAAAATCCTTTTTTCCTCCTCAACCCAGACAAAAAGCCATACCAGAAGTTAAAGCAAAACATCCTGATTAGATTAGCACCAACTTCACTGGTGGCCAGCAACTGACTCCCTAACAGGGTGGGGCAAGAAAAGAAAGTTACTTGTTCTTTTCTAGGGCTAACTGCCTGCAACAGCCTTTATTTGGGCAATAGCCTGAAGCAACACATCCATTATTGGAACCATGACTGAGGCAGGTTTATTGTTTTCCTTTGTGGAACCCCAAAGGACATAATGTTTATTGTTCATTTCCTCTACATAGTGACTGTCTATCCAACCTAAGTAATGTAGGGTCCAAACTTGGGTTTGGCAACCTCTAGCCTCCAGGCTAAATCCCATAGGGATAGTACTAGTGAATGCCAGGCCTGGCTTCAAGTTTAAAAATTCCCTTGGCCAAATCTCATAACATACATGGTTTAACCAGATGTTGGGAGTTAGTCCCAGAGACCCAATCCTTCTCCAGACTGGGGGAAAAAACAACCACAACTCTCCTACTCTTCCTGATATCCTTGAAGGTCTTGCCCTCAACATGTTGGCATTCTATCAAGAATTCTGTACTGGGCATCCTTATAAGTTATATGCTGCCCAAGGACAATGACTTTGTCTTACTTGTATCAAGTGATCTAGAAGTATATGTTGACTTGACTTGTGTCCCCAGTGGACACTACAGCACCACCCACTGTGCCGCTAGAACATGCCTTCTCCATTTCTTGAGTCTTATCATGCAATACTTTGAATAAAATGCAATGACCAACTTCATGAGAGCACTTACTGCTATTTTTACATGATGAATAAATTAATGAAAATTTTGTTAACTACACACAATTCACATAAGTCATATAAACCTCTCAATGACCCATTGAGCCATAACGTATCAATGAGAAGGGAATACCGGTCATCTAAACTTCACTTTGTTTTTCTGGGCTCCACAATCACTGCAGATGGTGACTGCAGCCATGAAATTAAAAGACGCTTGCTCCTTGGAAGGAAAGTTATGACCAACCTAGATAGCATATTCAAAAGCAGAGACATTACTTTACCAACAAAGGTTCGCCTAGTCAAGGCTATGGTCTTTCCTGTGGTCATGTATGGATGTGAGAGCTGGACTGTGAAGAAGGCTGAGCGCCGAAGAATTGATGCTTTTGAACTGTGGTGTTGGAGAAGACTCTTGAGAGTCCCTTGGACTGCAAGAAGATCCAACCGGTCCATTCTGAAGGAGATCAATGCTGGAATTTCTTTAGAAGGAATGATGCTAAAGCTGAAACTCCAGTATTTTGGCCACCTCATGCGAAGAGTTGACTCATTGGAGAAGACTCTGATGCTGGGAGGGATTGAGGGCAGGAGGAGAAGGGGACGACAGAGGATGAGATGGCTGGATGGCATCACTGACTCGATGGATGCGAGTCTGAGTGACCTCCGGGAGCTGGTGATGGACAGGGAGGCCTGGCGTGCTGCGGTTCATGGGGTCGCAAAGAGTCGGACACGACTGAGCGACTGATCTGAAACTTCACTGTCTCTAAAATTCCTGAGCTTTTCTCTAAACCTACCCCATTCTAACTCCCAGCTTTTAGCCAACACTGAAGTTGGGCTATTCAAGCAATGGAGAATGAGAAAGTCAGATCATGGACATGATCTGTCTTTGTGCCAACGCTGCAGAATCACCCCACTGGCCAAGCCAAGGAATGTGAGTCCCTAGTACCATCCCATGTGTCTGGCTCCAGGCCCCAAAATACCATTGGCAACAAGCATCCAGTTGGCAACTGTATCTTTCAGACTTGCTCATAAACACACACCTATATATACACCCACATATCACATTTCCTTGTCCAATGAGGTAAGGATGCCTTTTTTGTCTTGAGTTTCTAGTAATAACCCTAAACTATGGTGGGCTAAAATGTCATCCGGCTTATGGCCATATCCACAAGTGCTTTCTTAAGAGGTTTCCTGACACCATGGCTTCCAATGTCGGTATTTTTAAATCTGCTTGCACTTTAAAACTCCCATACCTCTGGTATCAAAAGCAAGTGATCACATGAAACAGAAACATACTCTGCCCATGAACAAGGAGACTGTTAGCTTGTTTCAGTGTCAAAATGTCATCTGTGCTGGTATATATTTTTTTTAATTCTCTGAAAAAAAATATGTTTCTCTTCATCTGTTAAAAATTTAAAGTGAATTGAAAACTCTTTGGGAATGCAACCCCTGTGTGATTGACAGTGACAAGCACACATACCTTGAAAGCTCCACTGTAATGTTTATACTTAATAAAAGCAAATACTGTGGCATCTGAGAGTAGCCTAGTCAGCCATGCAGCTTTCTACCTGGCATCTTGTAAATTAATCTGGGTGTTTATGCTGTAGATCATTCATGATGAACATATTGCTATAGCAACATGCATTTCTTCCATTTTTTTTCCTGCTAATTACACTAACATCACCATCAGCTACTAAATCTTTGAATTACTAATGAATGTATGTGAAAAGCAATGTCTTGATAACACTCTTTCAGTATGTCCTTCTCTACAAAGTAAGGAAAGAAAAGATGCATGTAATTTATTTTCAATTTTTTGTTAAAATTTGTCAATATAAGGTTAATCCATACTCAAATTTGAACATGTTAAAGAATTTGGGAAGTGTCCATTTAGAGCAACATGTATTTCAAAGAGGAAGAACATGGTATCCTACATAGATTTCTTTCCTCCCATGTCCATTACCACACTATCTTTGTTTGTACCTATATTACATTAACATTTGACTACAAGGAAGTTTTAGTTAAACCCATGAACAACTCAGGCTCCTATATTTCTAAGTAGCTCAACCAACATGCACCACAAACATCAAATCTATTTAAATTAAGGTTTTAGTTGAGCACCTAATAAAAGATTGCAGAGAATTTAGTTGATATGCAGCACGTAGGTAGACGCGTCTATAAAATTCATATTCATCAACACTAAGGATAAAGAAGGACCAGTTGAGGTAATGCCCTGACCCATTAATTTAAAAACTATTGATGTAAAATTGACTTCCAGTATTATATTAGCTTCAGGTATACAGCATAGTAATTCAGTGTTGTCTGTTTGCTCTGCACAGCTTTCAGAAGCCTAGTTCCGTGACCAGGGATTGAACCTGTGTTGTTGACAGTGAAAGCGTGGAGTCCTAACACCATGAATTTCCCGATGTTTTTATACAAAACGATTATTAGGAAAAGTCTAGTTACCATACAAAGTTATTACAATATCATTGACTATGTTCCCTACACTGTATATTTACTTTATAACTAGAAGTTTATATACCTTAATCCCTTCCCTTACTTTACCCATTCCCCCAACCCACAGCTTGAAAAGGCCCTATTAAGTATTCAGCTCAGTTGTGTATTGAGTAGTTTGGAAAGTTCTTTATGCGGTCACACAAACGGATATTTCCTAGTAATCTACGGATTAAATTACTAGTGCTTATTCCAAATATGTCTAAATGTAGTCAAGTTGTTTAGGCCAAAAGCCTGTCTCATCCTTAGTAAAGTTGAAAATTTCTGAGATGATTCAACAAGGGTGAAAATAGAGGTTTCACCTATTCAACACATATTTGAATGTCAGAAACAAATGAGGAACAAAGGTGGGAGAAAGACAGCTGGATTCCCCTAGCTAAATAAACTACTTCAATAAAACTTAATGATCTCTGCGGACTGTTAGCCAGATTGACCCCACACAACTTCCTCTTTTTAGGTTTTCCCATGTATTCTAAGTTAACTAGTAGTGAAAGGCTATCAAAAAGGTAAGAAAGGAATTGATTCACTAGGGCTTTAATATGCTACCCAGTATCCTAATTCCAAAGTTGTTTGTCCAAAACTTAAGAATTTTGATGTATTATTGAGCATATTTCACTGTGCGAATCATGAATATACAAAACTACTTCCGAGTCTTTCAATGTTCATGTGTAGGAATAAGGATAAAATGTTTGTCATGCAGCAAGAAAAAAATACAATAAATTAACCATAAAAGGAATGAATCATGAAGACCAAAGCAATTACCATTTATTTGTTGAGGTCAGTATCATTATTTCTCTTGCTATTTATTCCAGTGTCACTAACTTAAATGCTGAAAAATCTGAAATGATGGGTTCATCCAACATGTGCCTCCTTCAGCAAAACTGTGTTCTAGCTGTGCTCACTGGATTCTGTAACACCTACATTTTCCTACCAAGAGTAGGGAGGAGAATCTAGAAAAGATTTCTATCTAGTCATCAAAACATTCAATGAGTATTATTTTGGGAAATGTGGGTTCAGGAGAAACCACTGAAGCTAAAATGAAGGGAGCAGTGAGTCTCAGCTGTTTTCCTCTACAAGAGAATGGAGGATTCACAATCAGTTCATTGGTAATAGGGTTACTGTGCATTCACCATGGGCCCACACTGGCCTTCAGGATTTCTTGTCAGGACAAAAAGAAGTGGTGTGAATGTGAGTGGATTTGATGGAAGTTATTTGAGGGTGAATAATACAGGATGGCAGGCCATTATTTTTATTACTTGACACTAAATTCATGATGTATATGTATGGAGGTAATTTCTCAAAGAAAAGGCTGAAGAATGAGCACTGCTCATTGAGCATCTATCAGTCTTCACGGAAAAAGAAAAAAAAAATCCAACTCCACTACTGGAATGCAACTTAGAAGACATAACTATAAAGCTGACTCTCAAAAATGTGGTGAAAAAAGATGTGTTTATACAAATACACGGAAATGTGTAGGAGAATATGCAACAAAAACAGATACCATTGAGGTAGAATTAAGAAATAATCGGGTAGGTTTTCAATGTCTTCCTTATACACCTATTATTTAGCCTCTGAGAACAAGGATGAGTTCCTCTTTTAACAAAGGAGTCTTCTACTTCATGAGAAAGGACACTAAATGTAGAAATGAACTATTTCCTCTTTTACTTCTCATGTATCAGGAATTTTCCACTTCGTAAGTGAGACACATGCCTGAAACTTTTTATCAAAGGAAAAGTACTTACAAAGCTTACCGAGAAAGACTTCAAAAAAAACTGTAAAAAGGAAACTGCTTCCTAGCTGAGATCACGAATGCCAAGTTGCAGCTGAGAGTGATTTTTAATACTTAGTTAAAAGTCCTTGATAATAGCAGTTGTATTATACAAGAGTTAACAAATCCTTAATTAGATCAGAGTTTGCAACAAAGTCCAACTGCATTATCCCAGTAGTTCAGTTCCTTATGTATATATTATGTCTATCTGATTCAATTAGACCTCCAACATAATCAATATAGAAAAGACTAAAACAATTGTCTTCCTTTTCACACTCTCAAAGTTTATCAGAGAGTAGCTTAGAAATAAATCTTTATTCTCCATAATTTGGGTTTTATGGGCTGCCAGTACCCAAGAGGTTTCCAACATGGTTCATATAATAGTTATCACTGTGCAATTTAAGTTCATTCATACTCATTCTGCTGTTTCAGGAGGTGGGAACCTAATCCTACATGCTGTTTTAAGAATACTAAATGAGAAAACTCATTTTCAACTTTGTGAGGCAACAAGAATTATTACAAAAATTAGAAAATTATCACAATCTGCTGTTTTTTTCTAGAAAAGCAGAAACTAGCCTTGCCAGTTATCTTCTTTACTGAATCTAACTATGGTCTGACTGAACCAGGATTTTTTTTTTTTTTTTTTTTTTATTGTTCTGTGTTTTGGCCAAAAAGCCACATGCTTCAGATTTGCTTTTACCATATAAGCAAATACAATTGTTCAAATATTTAAATATGAATAAAACCTCATTAAGTTTCCGTACAGAAAACCACTGTCCCTTTCTAATAAAAAGGCAAAAACCCAAGGATGCCTTATTTGGAGACTGCCTGAAAAGTGCCTTCCAAAATGTGATTTGAATTCACATCAGAGGAAGCTCCTAACACGCCAACTTTTGTCAACTAACATCTTCTTTGCACCAACCACATATGAGTGAAAGAAGCAGTGCAATCTTCTGCCAGAACACTATGCTGTATAAGGAGCACCAGCTGAGGAATCAGAAGACTTCAACTGAACTAACAAGTGCCTTGCTGAGCTCAGGGAAAGCCCTTCAGGACCCACCAGGGAAGTTCAGCTGTTTCCCTCCCCATTGGTTAGATGCAGATAGCTTTCCTTATTGATCACAAGGAATTACCGGAGGGCTTAAAGAAGATAAAAATATTAGCATATTTCCTCTTCCTCTTCCCTATTCAGAATTATTTACTAAAATTCATAATGGGTTATTGTAATTTAACCTAATTATATATGCCTATTTCCTACTATATTATTCATTGTTTCAATGCAGAGGTATTGTGCCTTTTTTCTTTATAACCCAATTACTGTAGGATCACGATATATGTTTGTGATACGAAATATGGCTGTTTAAAAGTAAAGCACCATATAAATGCAAAGTTGTTTTGTATGATATTGCATCAGTTTTGACAAAGGGAGCAAGTCTTAAGATGAAAATCCCTCTATTAGGTAGTCATGCTCTGAACTGATGGAATCCGCATTCCTCTCTGAATTCAGTACTATGAACAAGGCCATAATCTGCTAGGCCCTGGCTTCCTTATGAACAAGTTCCTAGCTTTGTCAGTTTATATTTCCTATCATTCACATTAGATGAAATGCATTCCGTGATGGAAGTATGTGTTAAAAGGAATCCAAGTAAACCAAATAAAAATGATTATCAAACTACAGACTTTCTATATAAGGTCCCCCCGTGCACCCACAAGATCACTACATATTAAGGACAGTCTGCACAAACATGAACCCTTCCTTTTCAAAGAGACAAAAAAAACCCCACATTTCCAACAAACGTTAGAAAAAGTCTTTTTTTCTTTATGTACGAAAAGAAATCTACTTCAAAGGCAGTATAGCTGCCTATATTCTAACACTGTATATACATTAATAATGATTTCTTTGCTTCTTTTAAAGAATAATAAAAATTATTTTCTTAGCTGTGTAAAAATTTAAAAAGCTACTGACTCAATATATATTCACATATACATATATACTTATATTAAAAGTTTCTGGATCACTCAAATAAAAAATATCATAAAAATATAAAATATTTTTAATATTTTAAATATTATTAAAAATAATAATTTTAATATTATATTATATTTATGTAATATAAATACATAAAAAATATCATAGCAGAAGACCAAGACAAAGTCAAAAGTCAATGGATGTGGATAAAATTATCCCTTTCAGTAGTAAAGAAAATTCCCCCAGCAAAACTGAGTGTTCTTTACATCAAATTTAATAAAATAATTTTCGTACCAACACCTGACATAGTCAGCAGTCAACAAATAGTAATATTAAAAAATCAATACAGTGACTGAGAAATATGTTTAAAGACAATACAAGACTTTGTTTCCAGTTTCAGTGCTTAATCGTTAATATAAAGTTCTAATTTAGCATTCAAGGTTGTTCATTTCCCTTTTTATCTGTTTTGTGTCATCTAATATTTGTCCTATTTCATCAAGACTTTCTTGCTGCACCATTTTGCAGGTGTGAAATTAAAGGAGGAGAATTCAAATGACTTGAATAGAATCAAATAGTAAATTCATGACAGAGCTGCCAGTGTACTAGAATTCAGTGTCAATCTTCATTACCACTCAGACCAAGTATTGTTCTATTCACTCCCCTAGTAATTCTCACACCACTGAAAATAGATTTATATCAAATATATACTTATATATATGTATATGTGAGACTTTAGAAGTGGTATACTAAGTTTGATGGGAGGAAACACACATTTCAATATACTGCATAGAATTATTATTGACTCTCTGGTAAAGGGTCATTTGTACTTTTTAAAGGGCTATTTTTAAAAGAAACTTTTAGATTTAATACTGAAAACTGGAATATGGATGATAATATATTATTTTATAAAAGCTACTTGTTTTGGACTTCTGAGAAAACTCCACACGTGACTTTAGAGTCACTGGCATTCCTTGCTACTTTACACAAAGGCAAACAGAGTGAAGAGTTACCAGAAAGCAAATCAGGTGAGGTGGGTTCCCAGGTGGAACAGTAGCTAAGGAATCCACCTGTCCATCCAGGGTACGTAATAGACATGTGTCCGATCCCTTGGCCGGGAAGATTCTCTGGAACAGGAAATGACAATACACTCCAGTATTCTTGCCTGGAAAATTCCATGAACAGTGGAGTCTGGTGGGTCCATGGGGTTGCAATTACACAAATATCCAGAAATCTACCAAGGATATCAATATTTAAATATTCTCCATCAAGGGATCTATATTTTGAGAGAGCTACTTTATGGCACACATCACACTAAATAAGTTAATTAAGTATGAGTTGTCTTACAGTACTGCTGCTGCTGCTGCTGCTAAGTCGCTTCAGTCGTGTCCGACTCTGTGCGACCCCATAGATGGCAGCCCACCAGGCTCCCCCATCCCCGGGATTCTCCAGGCAAGAACACTGGAGTGGGTTGCCATTTCCTTCTCCACCCCAGCCCTCTGCTGCTGCTGCTGCTAAGTCGCTTCAGTCGTGTCCGACTCTGTGCGACCCCACAGACGGAAGCCCACCAGGCTCCCCCGTCCCTGGGATTCTCCAGGCAAGAACACTGGAGTGTGTTGCCACCTCCCTCTCCAATGCATGAAAGTGAAAAGTGAAAGTGAAGCCGCTCAGTCGTGTCTCCCAGCGACCCCATGGACTGGAGCCCACCAGGCCCCTCCGTCCTAAGTTGACAAAAACAAAGACTCTAATTATTCTCCATAGCTTTAGCAAGGGTAAATAGAGATTTCCTCTGAGATGTACTGAAACAGTGAAAAGGCTCATCAAGATCTCTAAGGTTTCATACCATGAACTGTTATACTGGGGAACCCAGTTTTGCCTCCACCCCCCCAGTGTCCAGAGCTCCCTCCTATTCTGAATACTAATGACATCAAGACCCATGGCTGAATTCATCTATTATTTACTTTTTGTTACTTAGTCCATCAGGAATTCCGGAGACATCTACCTCCCTGATACATCTCCAGTTTTTCTATTTCCCTGTTTTCTCTCCCACCTTTTTCTGGTCAAAGCACTATCATCATTTTCATGGGCCATGTAACAGCCACCAACCAGGGCTCCCTGCCTCCATCTTCCTCTCCCTAAAACTCATTTTTATCACAGAGAATGTGGAGCTTTCTCTTTAATATGTCAATCATATCTTGCTGCTCATGTGTTTAAAGTTTTTTTAGTGATTTCTCACGACATTTATTTTTGTGGCTGTCTTTGTGTCAAGTCGGGGAAGGCAATGGCACCCCACCTCAGTACTTTTGCCTGGAAAATCCCATGGATGGAGGATCCTGATAGGCTGCAGTCCATGGGGTCGCTAAGAGTCGGACACGACTGAGCGACTTCCCTTTCACTTTTCACTTTCATGCATTGGAGAAGGAAACGGCAACCCACTCCAGTATTCTTGCCTGGAGAATCCCAGGGACGGGGGAGCCTGGTGAGCTTCTGTCTATGGGGTCGCACAGAGTCGGACACGACTGAAGCGACTTAGCAGCAGCAGCAGTTGTGGCAAGTTATTTTCTTTTTATTGAAGTATAGCTGATTTACAGTGTTGTGTTAATTGCTGCACAGCAAAGTGATTCAGTCATACACACACACACACACATACACACACACACATTTCCCTTCAGATTCTTTTCCATTATGATTTATCACAGGATACTGAATATAGTTTCCTGAGATATACATAACCTTGTTGTTCATCCATTCTATATATAAGAGTTTCGATGTGATGTTAGAGAACTATAGGAACTTGGTCTCCATGGGTCATACTGTCTCTAAGCCGGACCCGGACACTTTTCTGGAGCAAATGAAGATTCCTTGGGACAGGAAGGAAAAGACCATAGCCATACACTCACTACATTTAAAATAAAACTCAGACTTCTTACAGTGACCTACAAGATGTGATAATGATCTGATCCCTTCCTTCTGCTTCAACTTAACTTTCAAACCACTCCTTCCCTGGATACTGATCATCAGCCTAACTATATTTTCTTACTTTCCTCAAAGAGGTCAAACCCATTTCTTGTATTTGCTGTCACCTTCACTTAGAGTTTCCCTTCTCTGATCATCCCATGACTGGCTCTTTCTTCACCGCTCATCTCACTTCAAATGACACCTATTCATAAAGGCCTTCCCTGATGCCTCAATCTGTCAGAATCCTTTCATGTATCTTCTACTCCATTACTTGATTTTATTGTTTATCAGGATTTTTATCATTATCTGAAATCACATTCATTTATTTGTTTACTTGTCAATCAGTTCAGTTCAGTTCAGTCGCTCAGTTGTGTCTGACTCTTTGCGACTCCATGAATAGCAGCACGCCAGGCCTCCCTCATATCAGATCAGTTGCTCAGTCGTGTCTGATCTTTGTGATCCCATGAATTGCAGCACGCCAGGCCTCCCTGTCCATCACCAACTCCCGGAGGTCACTCAGACTCACATTCATCAAGTCAGTGATGCCATCCAGCCATCTCATCCTCTGTCGTCCCCTTCTTCTCTTGCCCTCAATCCCTCCCAGCATCAGAGTTTTCTCCAATGAGTCAACTCTTCGCATAAGGTGGCCAAAGTACTGGAGTTTCAGCTTTAGCATCATTCCTTCCAAAGAAATCCCAGGGCTGATCTCCTTCACAATGTACTGGTTGGATCTCCTTGCAGTCCAAGGGACTCTCAAGAGTCTTCTCCAATACCACAGTTCAAAAGCATCAATTCTTCAGTGCTCAGCCTTCTCCACAGTCCAACTCTCACATCCATACATGACCACTGGAAAAACCATAGCCTTGACTAGACAGACCTTTGTTGGCAAAGTAATGTCTCTGCTTTTCAATATGCTATCTAGTTTGGTCATAACTTTCCTTCCAAGGAGTAAGCTTCTTTTAATTTCATGCCTGCATTCACCATCTGCAGTGATTTTGGAGCCCCCCAAAAATGAAGTCTGACACTGTTTCCACTGTTTCCCCATCTATTTCCCATGAAGTGATGGGACTAGATGCCATGATCTTAGTTTTCTGAATGTTGAGCTTTAAGCCAACTTTTTCATTCTCCTCTTTCACTTTCATCAAGAGGCTTTTTAGTTCCTCTTCACTTTCTGCCATAAGGATGGTGTCATCTGCATATCTGAGGTTATGGATATTTCTCCTGGCAATCTTGATTCCAGCTTGTGCTTCTTACAGCCCAGCATTTCTTATGATGTATTCTGCATATAAGTTAAATAAGTTCTCCCACTTAAAATGTAAACTCTATGACAACAGGGATTGGCACATAGTAGGCATTCATAAACACTCACTGAACACAAGAATTGATGCCTAAGCTAACTCTTTTAACTGAGCCTATTTGGAAATATGTCTGATCTCTACTATTAGAAGTGTTTATTCATGATGGATGTTCACTTTTGTTCTCTTTTTCCTGTATACAGTAGATAATTCATCAATTCTTTAAGTAAATGAATTTTAAAAATGCATCAATTACTTCAGTTCCATCAGAGACTTCTATTCTAGACACAACACACTCTAGGTTATTACAGGGCATAGAATTCATTAAGTGTAGGATTGAGAAGGAAGATAAGAATCAATTCTTGCCTTCTTAGCTGGAAAAAGGTATGGAAACAATAAACTATAATATTACAAAATAGGCAGAAATAAATACTACACAAGTGGAGGATGAGAATTCAGATCAGAGGTGGAAACTGATTAGTAAAGATAGACTAAAGTCTAAGGCATGTTCAAGGATATAATGAAAAAGAAAACTTAAGGTTGAAAAGATTTGAGCAACATCTTAATTTTGCATAAAGTGAGAAACTCCTAAAGAAGAGGAATAAATGATGAATTAGTCATCTGTTGAGATCCTCTTTGAGGAGGCCTCTCCTTCCTTCAATGTATTGGTTAGGAGACCCCACAAAATCACTTACTTCCCAACAAAGAATCTATTACATTGAACTGTAATTGCCAGTTTACAAGTTTGATTTTTTGATTGTCTGAAAGTTCTAAAAAGGCAGAATATAGGTATCTTACTCACCATTTTATCCCCAAGTTCTGACAAAGTACATAAATTATGCAAAGCATTTAATAATAAAGAAGATAAGGAAGAAGAGAATACAGAGGGAAGGAAAACAGGAAGGAAAAAGAGGAGGAAAACCAAGCCAGCCTCGTTTCTACTCTGTACCGCCCCTCTCCACCCAGCAGTGGGGTGAACAACATCTACTGTACTGCCCACCATTTGAAAATCTGGATATCATTCACCAAATGAATGCAGTTGGCAGAATAAACTATTAGCAGCACATCAAATACATCATATTCATAGTAACAAAAATAAAGCCAGTTCCAACAGTTGTATTTATAGGTTATATCTTTTGTAGGCTTTAACTGAAGAAAGATTTTAAACATTTATCCACATTTCAAAAGCATGTATTAGTCATTGATTCAATATATTCTCATACATGTGTTCAATATTTAGGCACTTTACTATTTTTATCTTAATTAAGACTTGTCTTTTTAACTTGCAGCAAGCTAAATCACACATATTGTCACAGTCAGAATTCTAAACTCTGAACTCCATTTGTTTGTCTGGGTAGGTCCTTAACATAAAAGCCATTCAGTAGAGAGGGCATCTGAAAATATAAATGCACATGGTGACTTATTTGAAATTATGCATATATTTAATACTTGAAACTGAAGAAGGAAATGGTCTGAGAGAAATTTTGATTCTATCCAGTGTGTGCTACAATCTTATTTTGCAGTAAGACAAAGTCACTCAGAGAAACTAAGGGAGTCTATACAGGAAAGTGCCTGCCTTACCCTTTTTCCAACAAGGAGATTGTGTTTTTAGTTCCACCATTTACTCTGGAAGAACACGTACTGCCCTGGTAAAATGCCTCCTTAGATAACTCAAGAATGGGCAATTGCAGTTTTAAACTCAGGTCTATGAAAGACTTCCATTCAGGAAATCAATGACTTCTTCAATATCATATCCATGTTCAATTATAACATGGATCTGGTTAAGTGAAAACAATCAAGGAGTAGTTGATATAAATATATAAAACCAATCTACTTATTCTGATATTAACATATTTACTTTTAAGTGATTTCCACTTTTAATTTGGTGTAATGAGAACCACATTGATTGTTTGCCTGTCAATTTAATGTGCTTGTGACACAAAATTTATCACAAACCTCTATAGACTTTTTAAAACAAGAGTATTCCCTGCCCTCACAATCAAAATATCACTTCCAAAGAAGACCCAGGATACATTCAGACATACTGAAGTGAGTCTATCCCATTCAATTTTTAGATCTTGAAAGGTCTTAGTCAGTCTTCTAAGACGTATACTATACTTTCTCCTTCTTGATAAAATAAGCTAAATCTTAAGTTGTTGATGTACTGTTTCTTTGTGTATTGTGTTGGGAAGGAAAGGCAATAAATAGTATGGGCAATAGTGAGCACAGACTTTTGACCCAGAGCTCCCAGTTTTGAGTCTTCCATCTATCATATACTACACATGCAATCTCGGAAAACTCATTTCCTTCCTCTGAGGGTGACAGAACTCTCAGTTTATTTCTCAGCACACAGGTAAGAATGCACATGCTAGTATAACTCAACTGATTGCAGTGAAAATATCTAAGGAGTTATGTGTAGAATGCTATATAAATGCTTGTCATTACATTTCCATAATCTTTAAGAATCATTATTTATTGTGGAAAACGTTTTAAACATTCCAACAGCAAAAAATGGTAATCTGACAAGCTTTTTGATCAGGTGTTAGGTTATCTGCATGGATTTGGATGCTACCAGATATAAACAAAGTCACAATGCACAGACTCCTTGCACTGAGTATTTCCCTTGACATTGATAAATTCCTTGTCACCAAAGTATACAGAAGATGAATGCACTTGGGCGAAACAAGAGGAGTATAAAAGCACCACCCTTTGCATAGTGGCTGGCAGGCCCTCAATACAATGACTGAATGAAACTTTTCTACAGATAAGTTGAAGGTCTTTTTGGACAAGGAATCATTGGAAGAAATCTATCAGTCAATTTCTTCCAAGTTATTTGTTTAATCCAACTTCTTTGATTATGTCTGATAAATAAGAAAGTGAAAGTCACTCAGTTATGTTCGACTCTTTGCAACCACATGGACTATACAGTCCATGGAAGAATTCTCCAGGCCAGAATACTGGAGTGGGTAGCCTCTCCCTTCTCCAGGGGATCTTCCCAACCAGGGATCAAACCCCTGTCTCTCGCATTGCAGGCAAATTCTTTACCAGCTGAGCCACAAGGGAAGCCCAATAAATAAGAAAGGTTTTATATTAATAAGAATGGTTTTACATTAATATCCTACAGTCTCACACCAAGTCAGACTTTGCAATACAATCAGCAAATATGGGGCAAATTTTCCTTCTCTAATTAAGCTTTTGACTTGTGTTAACAACTTCTCTAACCAGTTCAAACATGTAGTAGTATTTCATGAATCTTTAGTCTCCTTTATAAGAGCATGAAAAAAAAAAATGATGTTTGTGAGATAAATCTTTAAGCATAGCTCCTTCAAGCAGATTTTGGAATTCTCCTAAAATAAAAACATGGAGAGTCATGGAAGATGATTGGGATAGCTAGCAGACCAGAGTTGGCACTAGCGAATGCCAACTAATACAGTTTTTATGGAGCAAATATATTCTTTTGCTGTTTTTGAAAATGAATTACAGAAACTGAAATATAATTCCCTTTTTAGGCAATTTTTGTAACTCTAATGGATTTAGAAAAGACAAGAGGACTAAAAGAGCTCTCTGACATCTGGGACTTTCTGACCTTATTATCAGTTCCAGGGTTTGCCACTCTGCTCTTACTGATCATGTGTTTGTTATTTGGTCTGGTGTCTGAGAAATGCCCTTTTCCTAATTAAAAATGAAGTCAGCTACCCTGCCTTCATGGTGCCTCTCCCACCATTAGTCTCTGCTTTACACAGCTCTCTTACTATCTTACTACAGTTCCAGCAGTTGTGTACATTTCTCACTCAGATATTGTTTAAAATAAATAGAGGTTTAGCAGACTGTGGCAATGGGAAAACAGCCTGAAAATTACAGGGGCCAGAGTTGAACAAACTGTATGTTGTTTTCATGAAAATATAAATTGCTGGGAACAATTTATAAAATGCAAATATATCTTACAGAGGTTCTAACATTGAAATCTTAACTTTTGGCAGTTAAGTACACTTCATTATTACTTTAACATTCAATTAATGGCGAGGGATTCCTATATTCATTAGATTCCATATGTAGTTTGAAAGACCTGCATATGAGAAAAACATGGATAAATCTTCCCCAGCTGCTGGCAAGAAGCTGACAATGTTATAATGTGTGACACTATAACATTGTTATAATGTGTGACATTATAGTGTAGTGGTAGTGGTAGTTGTGGTGTTCACGATGGTGGTAGTGGTGAGATAATTTTTGCTTTTGCTTTTTTCATTTGATATGAATTTGTACCAGAATTGGATGGAAGACTGAATTCCAAACATATGTCTTCTTTATAGATTAAAAAACTTTTTAGCTATCATTATAAATATATAATTATGTAAACAAACCTATGATATCTTTAATAATCTGAAAATTGAATTAAAATAGAGTAAATACAAAAATATAAATATACCCATAAGAAATATTAAAAATCTGTCTTTGCAAAATAAGCCATAGGCACAAAGTGATCATAAATTTATGACATATTTTATATTTCATGTATTTTCCACATCAACATCAACAAAATTATAAAGAAAACAAAGCTTCAGACATATCATTTGTCTTCAAAAAAATATACGTTTTAGTAAACGGATGTAATGTGATATGACTGAATGACTTCCAGGACAGAACTGAAACTCAGAGAAATTAAGGGACACTACAGATGGCACATTAATACATTTTTAAAGGATTTTTCATAAATTTTGATTGGGTATACGTGCTTTACAAAATTGTGTTAGTTTCTACTCTACTGTAGAGCAAAGTGGAACAGCTTATATGTATACATATATCACCTCTCTTTTGGATTTCCTTCCCAGTTTGGTCACTGCAGAGCACTGAATAGAGTTCCCTGTGCTAAACACTTCAGTTCAGTTCAGTTGCTCAGTTGTGTCCGACTCTTTGTGATCTCATGAACTGCAGCACGCAAGGCCTCCCTGTCCATCACCAACCCCCAGAGTCCACCCAAACCCATGTCCATTGAGTCGGTGATGCCATCCAACCATCTCATCCTCTGTCATCCCCTTCTCCTCCTGCCCACAATCTTTCCAGCATCAGGGTCTTTTCCAGTGAGTCAGGTCTTTGCATCAGGTGGCCAAAGTATTGGAGCTTCAGCTTCCACATCAGTCCTTCCAATGAACACTCAGGACTTATCTGCTTTATAATGGACTGGTTGGATCTCCTTGCAGTCCAAGGGACTGTCAAGGGTCTTCTCCAACACCACAGTTCAAAAGCATCAGTTCTTCGGTGCTCAGCTTTCTTTATAGTCCAACTCTTACATCCATACATGACTACTGGAAAAACCATAACCTTGACTAGACAAAGTAATGTCTCTGCTTTTTAATATGCTGTCTAGATTGGTCATAACTTTCCTTCCAATGAGTAAGCATCTTTTAATTTCATGGCTGCAATCACCATCTGCAGCGATTTTCAGTTCAGTTCAGTCACTCATCATGTCCAATTCTTTGCGACCCCATGAATTGCAGCATGCCAGGCCTCCCTGTCCATCACCAACTCCCAGAGTTCACTCAGACTCACATCCATCGAGTCAGTGATGCCATCCAGCCATCTCATCCTCTGTCATCCCCTTCTCCTCCTGCCCCCAATCCCTCCCAGCATCAGAGTCTTCTCCAATGAGTCAACTCTTTGCGTAAGGTGGCCAAAGTACTGGAGTTTCAGCTTCAGCATCACTCCTTCCAAAGAAATCCCAGGGCTGATCTCTTTCACAATGGACCGGTTGGATCTCCTTGCAGTCCAAGGGACTCTCAAGAGTCTTCTCCAACACCACAGTTCAAAAGCATCGATTCTTAGGCACTCAGCCTTCTTCACAGTCCAACTCTCACATCCATACATGACCACAGGAAAAACCATAGCCTTGACTAGACGGACCTTTGTTGGCAAAGTAATGTCTCTGCTTTTGAATATGCTATCTAGGTTGGACATGACTTTCCTTCCAAGGAGTAAGCGTCTTTTAATTTCATGGCTGCAGTCACCATCTGCAGTGATTTTGGAGCCCCCAAAAAAGTCTGTTTCCCCATCTATTTCCCATGAAGTGATGGGACCGGATGCCATGACCTTTGTTTTCTGAATGTTGAGCTTTAAGCCAACATTTTCACTCTCCACTTTCACTTTCATCAAGAGGCTTTTTAGTTCCTCTTCACTTTCTGCCTTGGAGAAGGAAATGGCAACCCACTCCAGTGTTCTTGCCTGGAGAATCCCAGGGACGGGGAAGCCTGGTGGGCTGCTGTCTATTGGGGTCACACAGAGTCGGACACGACTGAAGTGACTTAGCTTCACTTTCTGCCATAAGGGTGGTGTCATCTGCATATCTGAGGTTATTGATATTACTCCCGGCAATCTTGATTCCAGCTTGTGTTTCTTCCAGTCCAGGGTTGCTCATAATGTACTCTATATATAAGTTAAATAAGCAGGGTGACAATATACAGCCTTGACGTACTCCTTTTCCTATTTGGAACCAGTCGTTGTTCCATGTCCAGTTCTAACTGTTGCTTCCTGACCTGCATACAGATTTCTCAAGAGGCAGGTCAGGTGGTCTGGTATTCCCATCGCTTTCAGAATTTTCCACAGTTTATTGTGATCTACACAGTCAAAGGCTTTGGCATAGTCAATAAAGCAGAAATAGATGTTTTTCTGGAACTCTCTTGCTTTTTCCATGATCCAGCGGATGTTGGCAATTTGCTCTCTGGTTCCTCTGCCTTTTCTAAAACCAGCTTGAGAACATCAAGAAGTTCACGGTTCACATATTGCTTAAGCCTGGCTTGGAGAATTTTGAGCATTACTTTACTAGCATGTGAGATGAGTGCAATTGGGTGGCAGTTTAAGCATTCTTTGGCATTGCCTTTCTTTGGGACTGGAATGAAAACTGACCTTTTCCAGTCCTGTGGCCATTGCTGTTTTCCAAATTTGCTGGCATATTGAATGGAGCACATTCACAGCATCATCTTTCAGAATTTGAAATAGCTCAACTGGAATGCCATCACCTCTAGCTTTGTTCGTAGCGATGCTTTCTAAGGCCCACTTGACTTCATATTACAGGATATCTGGCTCTAGGTCAGTGATCACACCATTGTGATTATCTGGTACATGAATATCTTTTTTGTACAGTTCTTCTGTGTATTCTTGCCACCTCTTCTTAATATCTTCTGCTTCTGTTAGGTCCATACCATTTCTGTCCTTTATCGAGCCCATCTTTGCATGAAATGTTCCCTTGGTATCTCTAATTTTCTTGAAGAGATCTCTAGTCTTTCCCATTCTGTTGTTTTCCTCTATTTCTTTGCATTGATCCCTGAGGAAGGCTTTCTCATCTGTTCTTGCTATACTTTGGAACTCTGCATTCAGATGCTTATATCTTTCCTTTTCTCCTTTGCTTTTCGCTTCTCTTCTTTTCACAGCTATTTGTAAGGCCTCCCCAGACAGCCATTTTGCTTTTTTGCATTTCTTTTCCATGGGGATGGTCTTGATCCCTGTCTCCTGTACAATGTCACGAACCTCATTCCATAGCTCACCAGGCACTTATATATCAGATCTAGGCCCTTAAATCTATTTCTCACTTCCACTGTATAATCATAAGGAATTTGGTTTAGGTCATACCTGAATGTCTAGTGGTTTTCCCTACTTTCTTAAATTTCAGTCTGAATTTGGTAATAAGGAGTTCATGATCTGAGCCACAGTCAGCTCCTGGTCTTGTTTTTGTTGACTGTATAGAGCTTCTCCATCTTTGGCTGCAAAGAATATAATCAATCTGATTTCGGTGTTGACCATCTGGTGATGTCCATGTATAGAGTCTTCTCTTGTGTTGTTGGAAGAGGGTGTTTGCTATGACCAGTTTCTCAAGAGGCAGGTCAAGTGGTCTTTCCCATCTCCTTCAGAATTTTCCACAGTTTATTGTGATCCACACAATCAAAGGCTTTGGCATAGTCAATAAACAGCAGGTTCTCATTAGTTATCTGTTTTATACATAGTAGGAAATATATGTCAATCCCAATCTCCCAATTCATCCCCTCTCCATCCCCTACTAGTATGTATACATCCATTCTCTACGTCTGTCTCTATTTCTGCTTTGCCAATAAGTTCATCTGTATCATTTTTCTAGATTCCACAAATATATTCATACTCAGTCACTCACTCATGTCTGACCCTTTGTAACTCCATGGACTGTAGCCTGCCAGGCTCTTCTTTCCATAGAATTTTCCAGGCAAGAATACTGGTGTGGGTTGCCAGTTCCTACTCCAGAAGATCTTCCTGACCCAGGGATTGAACCCGCATCTCCTGCATTGATTGACAGGAGGATTCTCTACCACTGCACAGCCTGGGAAGCTCCAGATTCCAAATATAAGTGATATTACCTTTGTTTTCCTCTTTCTGACTTATTTCACTCTATGTGATAGTCTCCAGGTCTATCCACATCTCTGAAAATTACACAATTTCATTCCTTTTTATAGATTAGTAATATTCCATTGTATATAGGCATATTAATAAATTTTAAGATCCTACAATTTTATTCCTTTTTATGGCCCAGTAATATTCCATTGTATACAGGCACATTAATAAATTTTAATATCCTGGCCTTAAACACAGATATTTTGACCCTAGTATTGGTGTGCTTTTGACTTCCCATTACTCTGTTCCCAACAATTGACAATGACTTTCATCTGCTCTTCTGCTGTAGGTCTAAGACATACTGGGCAAACTAAGTTCAATGCAATTTTCAACTTTATAAACTATATGGCCAGTAATTTATAGCATTTTCTCTTTAATCTCTGGACAAATCTGGACTATGGGAGATATACTGGGGAAGTGATGCATAGAGAGCAAGGTATTCAAATCAAAATCAGGAGAGAAGAAAACAGAGAGCACTTCCTGATTTAAGAGCAGAATCAAAGAAGAAATACTGTGCACATCTTCAATTCATACTGGGGATCCTACTAAAAGCAATGATAAAATTAGTAATCTTGGTTTTTCCCACTTAAAGAACAGAAAAGTTTTGGACCTTTCCTGAACCTAGAGTTTTCAACCAGAAAGACTTTATCAGTTAGGGGATGAGTAGACAGTAACTTGTTTCAAGTTGCATTCAGGTATTTAAAGCAAAAGTTAGAATCAGTTTAAGCTTATCTCTATAATAAAAACACCTGTTTATGTGCATCTCAATATTGCTTCTCAAAACTTAAAGATAGGGTGGAATAACCATTAAAACTCAGTAAATTGCTTAGAGTCCAAAGCTTATCTGGGTGTATCTATGGAAAAATTGAAGGATTAAAAATACTTTTCTACTAAAATCTATTATACAGACCGAAGTCAGAAAATGAAAGATAAATATCATCAGATCAGATCAGATCAGATCAGTCACTCAGTCGTGTCTGACTCTTTGCAACCCCATGAAACGCAGCACGCCAGGCCTCCCTGTCCATCACCAACTCCCGGAGGTCACTCAGACTCATGTCCATTGAGTCAGTGATGCCATCCAGCCATCTCATCCTCTGTCGTCCCCTTCTCCTCTTGCCTCCAATCCCTCCCAGCATCAGAGTCTTTTCCAACAAGTCAACTCTTCGCAGGAGGTGGCCAAAGTACTGGAGTTTCAGCTTTAGCATCATTCCTTCCAAAGAAATCCCAGGGCTGGTCTCCTTCAGAATGGACTGGTTGGATCTCCTTGCAGTCCAAGGGACTCTCAAGAGTCTTATCCAACACCACAGTTCAAAAGCATCAATTCTTCGGCACTCAGCCTTCTTTTCACAGTCCAACTCTCACATCCATACATGACCACAGGAAAAACCATAGCCTTGACTAGATGGACCTTTGTTGGCAAAGTAATGTCTCTGCTTTTCAATATGCTATCTAGGTTGGTCATAACTTTCCTTCCAAGGAGTAAGCGTCTTTTAATTTCATGGCTGCAGTCACCATCTGTATTCTAATACATATATATGGAATCTAGAAAAATGGTTTGAAGAATTTATTTGCAGGGCAACAATGGAGAAACAGACATAGAGAATAGACTTAGGGACATGGGGATAGGGGAGGAGAGGGTGAGATGTATGGGAAGAGTAACACGGAAACTTACATTATGTAAAACAGATAGCCAATGGGAATTTGCTGTATGGCTCAGGAAACTCAAACGGGGGGGATGGGGAGGGAGATAAAAGGAGGTTCAAAAGGGAGGGGATATATATATATATATATACCTATGGCTGATTTCATGTTGAGGTTTGAAATAAAACAACAAAATTCTGTAAAGCAATTATCCTTCAGTTCAGTTCAGTTCAGTTGCTCAGTCGTGTCCAACTCTTTGTGACCCCCATGAATCACAGCACACCAGGCTTCCCTGTCCATCACCATCTCCCAGAGTCTACCCAAACCCATGTCCATTGAGTTGGTGATGCCATCCAACCATCTCATCTTCTGTCGTCCCCTTCTCCTCCTGCCCTGCCAGCATCAGAGTCTTTTCCAGTGAGTCAGCTCTTCGCATCAGGTGGCCAAAGTATTGGAGTTTCAGCTTCAACATCAGTCCTTCCAATGAACACCCAGGACTGATCTGCTTTAGGATGGACTGGTTGGATCTCCTTGCAGTCCAAGGGACTCTCAAGAGTCTTCTCCAACACCACAGTTCAAAAGCATCAATTCTTCTCCGCTCAGCTCTCTTTATGGAGAAGGCAATGGCAACCCACTCAGGTACTCTTGCCTGGAAACTCCCACGGATGGAGGAGCCTGGTGAGCTGCAGTCCATGGGATCGCTAAGAGTCAGACACAACTGAACAACTTCACTTTCATGCATTGGAGAGGGAAATGGCAACCTACTCCAGTGTTCTTGCCTGGAGAATCCCAGGGATGGAGGAGCCCAGTGGGCTGCCGTCTATGGGGTCGCACTGAGTCAGACACGACTGACGTGACTTATCAGCAGCAGCAGCAGTTGCTCTGGACAACTAAGCCAATGGACCAAAGGGGATTGTTCTTGAATAATCACCTTGCCAGCTACTGTCTGAAATTTAACAGTAAAGTAAACATGAGTAACTGGGAGATATTACACTGCATATGGATTGCAAGTATATTAATTCTATCTTTGTCCGTGTTCCTTTGGTGTGTTCAGAGAGTAATGGCATTTTTTTCCAGTCAAATAAAAAGAAAAAGGTTTTTCTTAGACAGGAATTCCATCCTTTCTGAACTTTTACAACTGTGTGCTCTACCTATCATTTTCATATGCTTCCTTAACCAGCAAATGATGTGGTAAAATTGTGGGTAGTGGCATCATGAAGAACAGAACCATTTTAATTTCTCCCATCTGGCATATTAGCATTAATAAAAGATGTTTAAAAAGAGAAGCACTGAAAGGCTTTCACCTCTTGATTTAACAAGATAATAAGGAAAGCTTGCAATCTGCCACTAAATATAACTGATAAGAATAAGAGTGAGTATAATGTGCGGATCACCAAGATTAACCTTTGAGACAATTTTTAAAACCCTGCTGATTACAATACAATTATGTTAAGACTAGCACTGAAACTGTTGTTGTTACTTTTTAGTACAAATAGGAAATTTTCCATAACATAGTAATATAGTCTACATAGATTAACAGAATCAAAATTAAGAATATACTTATAGCTGTTCTGTTCAAGTGACCATAATGGATCTCCTATTCAATGGAGTTATTTGCCATAGTATTACTATGAGATTGTAGTAATACTGGTTACTTACTGGTTTAATTAAGTAATTAAACATTACTGGTTTAGATTAAGTACAGCATAATACTGATCAATTCATTTCTCCATTTATCTGTTTCACCTAGTTTTGTTTTTATACAAACATTCCACTTGCTAACAAGTTATTACCATTTTCTCATTCACCCTGGGTTTTCAATAGGACAGAAGCAATGATTTTATTTACCCTACCAATTTCTCAATTAAACAGTGATTTGAGGATCACATTCTTAATTGGAAAATTATCTGAGTTATTTGTCCACGTTTTCATAGCATTGTTGACTGATGTTTTGACCACAACTAGGGTTCAGAAGAACACCATAGCTAACAACAACACAGAGTAATAAAATCAACAGCTCACAAGAGAGTTTAACACAAATGTAATCTCAATCCCTTTTCTTCAGATTACCCTTGACTGCACATCAGATGGTATATTTCAGATAGTTACAGGATTTTTAAAAATAAACAAAGGAAAACTTCCCTGGTGGTCCAGTGATAAGGAATCCACCTGCCAATGCAGGGGACGTTGGTTGGATCCCTGGTCCGCGAAGATGCCATATGCTGCAGAACAACCAAGCCTGAGTGCCACAACTACTGAGCCCACATGCCGAAGCCACTGAGCCACGCACTGCAGTTTTTACTGAAATCTGCACATCAAGAGCCCAGGCACCACAACAAAGAGTAACCTCTGCTCACTGCAACTAGAGAAAGTGCACACAGCAATGAAGACCCAGCACAGCCACAAAGAGATAAACTTTTAAAAAGGGAGAAACAGTCTGGGAGTAAACGTCTGCTTACAAATATGCTTTTTTTCTACAGAAAGTTTCATGTAGGGCCAGTGAGGTCATCTGTTGATCCTGGTCTCAAGAAACATCTAGAAATCAAGGACAGGCTTGGTTACATAAGCCAGACTCACGTTAACCACTACCTTAAATGAAGGCAGAGTTGTTTGTTTCACTTATTCAAGGCAAAATTAGGGCATGTGCTGCTTAGAGCTTAGAACTGGGAGTAATAGACAATGTTCCTAAGATAAGGCAAATTTTTAAGTACCTGTAGGACAAAAAAATGTATTTATTAACGAACTGATACGCACACAGGGAGTGTATGAGGACTTGCTAGTTGCACATATGGCACTCAATCCTCAAGGCTAACTTTGTGTCACAAAAATACAAATAAACCTGTAGCAATCCCAATGGATATATACATGCTATGTAATCATCTTCATATCTTGTTTAATCTCTCAATTGAAAGCAATTGTGTATATTTAAAAGTCCAATGTAAAAAGCAGTGCAGACTGAGGGACAAATAATGAGAATTCTGTGCACAAAAAAAAGGCTGAATGTGGTCCATAGGAGGAATGATAAACCCATGGTAACCATGGCAGAATTTTATTTTTAGACAGTCTCAGTCAAACTCATTTGGCTAGAATTTTTTTTTAGATTGAAGACTCCAACTATAAAAAAAAAAAATTCTGCTCTATAGTCAGGGCTAGAAGAATACATAGTGTACATAGATCGTTGATAATTAAGAAGAAATTAAGTCTTCATTCATTCTGCAAATGTAGAAAACAAGGAATACAGAACTTGTACAGTACCTAAGAAGAATCATAACTTCTCATTTACTGTATTTAGTATTAAGTAATCCCAAAATTAAGCATATTTCTTGTTTCTTATTTTTAAAAAAATCTAAAAATCATTTAAAGTGGAATTTCATAGGTATACAGAATAGATCACATATACTAAAGAGTAATAAGTACTATATTTTAGATAAAAAGATTCACCCATATCATAAGATCCTTTTATTTCTCTCAACTTTTTATTAATAAAAACTGCGAAATATGCTAAAAAGTACACTATTACTAGTTTCATTTAAAATAACTGTGTTTAAGACATGAACTTAATGTTGAATAAGGATCATTGGCTAATTTTCCTAAAGCTAAAGGATATGTACACGCATTGCTTTCTGTATTTCAAAGACTTTAAAAAAGATACCAATTGAAAAGGTTTTTTTTTCAATTTCCCTTAAGCTGCTATATTTTACAAAGTAAAGAACACTCGATTCAATGTTTTCCAACAAAAAGAAGTTTAAAAATCTCCAATGGGAAATCATTCTCTATGAATCTGTCTTCATGGCAAGTTTTTCTGGAAAATTTGGAACTCCCTTGATAGTGAATTTTCCAAGAATTATACATAAATTTAAGACAGTTTCTATAATGTGGATGAATCGTAAAGTAAACTCTTTGTTTAAGAAAGCCACTGGATATGTATGTTTATCATATTGCTTGCGTGGCTTTGGTTTTGTTAAGAAGCTAGTGTGATGAATTCAAGGTTTCCACTTCTATTTCTCTAGCCAAAGGATATGGATGAATCACTAACAATCCATTACCACTACTGGAAAAGTAATACAAAGCACATTCCAGGTTAATTCCACATTGGTAGCTTCAACTTTGCATATGGAAACTGATTAAAAAAAAAAAAAACTCCCTTTAATTAACTAAACAGAAAGCCAATACAAGTCATTTTGAAATAAAAAGAAATATATATCACTGAAAAGTTAATTTGTGTCAGTTCTTGGTTTTTAAATATCACTGTTAGAAAAAAAATTCAGGTAACTAGAGAAATGGAAATATGACTGATTCCAGAGCCAGGGCAAGGAAAATACAACGTAACCCTGGGGTGTCTTGTAGTACTAGCACAAGAAATAAAGGACTAGATAGAGCATGTGCCCCAAGGACATAGAAGTCAACCTGAAAGAGCCCCAAAAGCCAAAGCTGGGAAACTTTGCTGAGACAAAAATAATGGATACTGGTTTACAACCCAAAGTAAAAAATAAATATCTATCCATCTGTCCATACTGATATAAATAAATGTATAATTTATCATTTATTTATAGGAAGAAGAGACAAATCCTTAAAGGATTCTAACTGTATCTTTAGATTCTCCTACCCCCAGAGCTGGGGGCTTCCCAGAGTGGTAAAGAACTTGCCTGCCAATGCAGAAGACATAAGAGATGTGGGTTTGATCCCTGGTTGGGAAGATCCCCTGGAGGAGGGCATGGCAGCCCACTCAGTATTCCTCCTTGGAGAATCCCATGGACAGAGGGCTATAGTCCATGGGATCCCAAAGAGTCAGACACGACTAAAGTGACTGAGCACACACTCCTGGAGTTGGGAGTGAGTTCCCCTCCTCTTGAGTATGGACTGTAAATATTAATCACTTCTAATAAACAGAATATGGAATAGGAAAAATAGGAAGCTTACAATGGAGAAACCCTGAAAAAACTACTTTAACAAGCAATGAAGATTAACATCAGTGATGCCATGTGGGTATTATGTGTCCTCTTGATGTAGCAGATGAGAAGGGTACTTCACCTCTGTAATATTCTTTAGAAAACTTACAATCCCAGTATAATCATGATAAAAACATCAGACAAACCCAGATCGGGGGATATTCAATAGAATGCTTGGATAGTACTCCTGAAGACATTCAAGGTCATGAACAACAAGGAAAGATTGAGAAACTATCACAGATCATAGGAGACTGAGGAAATATGGTCAGCAGATGCAATGAGTTACTCTGCATTAGATCCTGGAACATTAATGAAAAACTGGTGAACTTTGAGTAGTATGGGGTTTAGTTGGGGTTTCTTCATTTCAAAAAAGGTAGTATAGTGATATAAAATGTTAATAATGGGTAAAAATAGATAATGGGTATATAGAAACTCTGCACTATCTCTCTAACTTTTCTGTAAACCTATTTTCTATAAAATATCCCCAAATAAAAAGTTCATTAAAAAGTAACTGTTGCAGCAGGGGCAAGGGGGCATGGGAAATTTCTGTACCTCACCTTCAATTTTGCTGTGAACCTTAGCTATTCTAAAAACTTGAGTTTTAATGGAAATAAAAAATGTATTGTTCACTTGCAGGAAAAAGTAACTGTCATAAATAGAAAGCCCAGAAATAAACACTTGTAAATGGTCAAATGATTTTCAAAAAGAGTGTCAAGACCATTCAATGGGGAAAGGACATCATTTCAACAAATGATGTTAGGAAAACTGATATCCAGATCTCGACTCCCCGCCCGGAGGCGAGTACGCCCTGGTCGACCTGTGCGGGCAGACATTCAGGAAGGAGGTACAGGCCTGGTTTGGAGAAGGTGAAAGAGAACAATGCCGAAGGACTCCGGCCCGCTAGTCCTTTGGCTTGGCTTTGGCTATGCAGCACTGGTTGCTTCCGGTGGGATCATTGGCTATGCAAAAGCAGGCAGTGTTCCGTCCCTGGCTAAAGAAATTAAAAAAAAATAGAAAACTGATATCCAGCTACAAAAGAATGAATTTGGACCCTGACCTTACAAGAAAGTGCAAGTCTTTCAGTCGTGTCCAACTCTTTGCAACCCCATGGACTATATAATTCATGTAATTCTCCAGGCCAGAATACTGGAGTGGGCAGCCTTTCCCTTCTCCAGGGGATCTTCCCAACCCAGGGATCAAACTCAAGGCTCCCACATTGCAGATGGATACTTTACCAGCTGAGCCATAAGGGAAGCCCAATAATACCGGACTGGGTAGCCCATCCCTTCTCCAGCGGATCTTCCCAACCCAGGGCTTGATCCAGGGTCTTCTGCACTGCAGGTAGATTCTTTACCAACTGAGCTATCAGGGAAGCCCTTGACCTTATGCAATATAAAAGAATTAATTCGAAATGAATCAAAGACCTAAACAAGAAAGACAATGCTTTTGAACTGTGGTGCTGGAGAAGACTCTTGAGAGTGCCCTGGACAGCAAGGAGATCAAACCAGTCAGTCCTAAGGGAAATCAACCCTGAATACTCATTGGAAGGACTGATGCTGAAGTTGAAGTTCCAGTACTTTGCCCATTTGATGCAAATAGCCGACTCACTGGAAAAGATCCTGATGCTGGAAAAGACTGAAGGCAGAAGGAGAAGTGGACGACAGAGGGTGAGAAGATTGGATGGCATTGCCAATTCAATGTACTGGAACTTGGGCAAATTCCAGGAGATAATAAGGGACAGAGAGGCCTTGTATGCTTCAGTCCATGGTGTCTCAAAGAGTCAGGCATGACTTAGCAACAACAACAAAAGTATAAAACTCTTAAAAGAAAATATAGGAGAAAAGTCTGATGACAATGAATTTGGCAATGATTTTTGGATATTACACCCAAATCGTAGGCAACAAAAGAAAAATAGGCAAGTTTGACTTCATTAAAATTAAAAATGCTTTTGCATCAAAAAACAATATCAGCAGAATGAAATGGCAATATGCAATGCAAGAAAATATTTGTGAATCATATATTTGATAAGGGATTGATATCCAGAGTATACAAAGAATTCCTACAACTCAATGACAACAAAAAATAACCCAATTTAAAAATGGAAAAGGACTTTAAAAGACATTTCTCCAAGAAACATATACAAATGGCCGATAAGCATATGAAAAGATGCTCAATATCACTAATCATTAGGAAAATGTCAATCAAAACTATAATTACATACCACTGCACATAAAATTGATGGAAATTATCAAAAACAAAGAGAAATTAACAAATATTGTTGAGAATATGGTCAAGTATGGTATATCAGAGAAGGCAATGGCACCCCACTCCAGTACTCTTGCCTGGAAAATCCCATGGATGGAGGAGCCTGGTAGGCTGCAGTCCATGGGGTCGCTAAGAGTCGGACACAACTGAGCAACTTCACTTTCACTTTTCACTTTCATGCATTGGAGAAGGAAATGGCAACCCACTCCAGTGTTCTTGCCTGGAGAATCCCAGGGACGGGGAGCCTGGTGGGCTGCCATCTTTGGGGTCGCACAGAGTCGGACACGACTTAAGCGACTTAGCAGCAGCAACAGCAGCATGGTATATAGATAAAATGGAATATTTTACAGCTTTAAAATTCAGACACTTGCTATAACATGGATGACCTTGAAGACATTATGCTAAGTGAAATAAGCCAGTCACAAAAGGACAAATACAGTATGATTCCACTTATATGAGATATCTAAAGCAGCTAAAGCAACAGTTAGAACTGGACATGGAACAACAGACTGGTTCCAAATAGGAAAAGGAGGACGTCAAGGCTGTACATTGTCACACTGCTTATTTAATTTCTATGCAGAGTACATCATAAGAAATTCTGGTCTGGAAGAAGCACAAGCTAGAATCAAGATTGCCGGGAGAGATATCAATAACCTCAGATATGCAGATGACACCACCCTTATGGAAGGAAGCAAAGAAGAACTAAAGAGCCTCTTGATGAAAGTGAAAGAGGAGAGTGAAAAAGTTGGCTTAAAGCTCAACATTCAGAAAACGAAGATCATGGCATCTGGTCCCATCACTTACTTCATGGCAAATAGATTGGGAAATAGTGGAAACAGTGACAGATCTTATTTTGCGGGGGCTCCAAAGTCACTGCAGATGGTGATTGCAGCCACGAAATTAAAAGACACTTACTCCTTGGAAGGAAAGTTATGACCAACCTAGAGAGCATATTCAAAAGCAGAGACATTACTTTGCCAACAAAGGTCCATCTAGTCAAGGCTATGGTTTTTCCAGTGGTCATATATGGATGTGAGAGTTGGACTGTGAAGAAAGCTGAGCGCTGAAGAACTGATGCTTTTGAACTGTGGTGTTGGAGAAGACTCTTGAGAGTCCCTTGGACTGCAAGGAGATCCAACTGGTCCATTCTGAAGGAGATCAGCCCTGGGATTTCTTTGGAAGGAGTGATGCTAAAGCTGAAACTCCAGTACTTTGGCCACCTGATGCAAAGAGTTGACTCACTGGAAAAGACTCTGATGCTGGGAGGGATTCAGGACAGGAGGAGAAGGGGACGACAGAGGATGAGGTGGCTGGATGGCATCACCGACTCAGTGGGCGTGAGTCTGAGTGAACTCTGGGAGTTGGTGATGGACAGGGAGGCCTGGCATGCTGCAATTCATGGGGTCGCAAAGAGTCAGACAGTACTGAATGACTGAACTGAACTGAAAACAGCTAAATATATAGAGACAGATGAGAGACAATATTTGTGGATCATATATCTGATAGTAGAACAGTGGCTACCAAGGGCTAGATGTAGAGAGTAAAATATGAAGTTAGTGTTTAATTGGTAGAGAATTTCACTGGAGATGCTGAAAATTTCTGGTGGTGATAGTTGCACACAATATGCTTGTACTTAATGCCACAGAACTGTGTAGTCCAAAAAATTGTTTAAATGTTGAATTGGTATGTATACTTTACTACAAAAATTAAAAGGTAATTTTAATAGAATGTGCAATTTTTTAAACTATCTTAATTGATGAATACATGTTGTTGTGAATATTTCCAGAAACATGAATCAGTTTGCTGAATATAACAAATCAAAATTGGAAACTACTTTGTAAAGCCATTTATGACTAAAAAGTGAAGTAGTGCCCAAACCAGGTAAAAACAAGTCATTTAAATGTGTAAGAGACTTAGACAACTTAATCTTGTTATATTACTCAATTAGGAGAAATCTCTAGAGATCAGTAGTGACTAACACATTAATAACTATTTTTTAAAAACAATAGGATATCACATATTAGTTTTCTTGATAGTCAAACATAAAAATGAGAATAACAATAATAAAGTATACCTTTATATAAGTAAAAATATACTCTGTCAAACATTCCACCTTTGTTGAGATATGTGCATAAAGAACAACATTATAATAAGTGGAAGTAATGAACAGACCTGAAGTAAACGTTTGAAAAACATCATAGTAATTTTTTTCTTTCTTTCTTCCTGAGGATATTTTCTTGTTCTCTTGATATGATTTTCCTCCCTCGTTATAACTCCTGTCTTCCCAATCCTCATTGTTTCTCTAGTCAGTCAATAAAATGCAGAAAGATTTTATCTGTCAAGTTTGTCAGGGTATGTCTTTAGAATATGCAATTGAAAGAAAAGCCATTCATTCATTCAGTCCTTATTTAATACACACTATTAAGGACCTAATTGTGTGCCGGAGTCCAGTACCAGCAGCCAGGAAATCAGCCTGAAGGGGTGAGTGGTGTCGGCAGACGATGGTGTAGCCTCTCACTCATAGTATGGAACTACATGTTTATTTCAAGCTTCAGGTTCTCTTTTATACTTTGACAAAAGCATTAGGTCAGAGGTTTGATATTTTCAGTTTTCCCCACCCAGATTTACTGTCTCCAGAAATCACTGTTGTCCTTCAAACAGTTCCTGCTTCAGGGATTCTCTCAGAGTCAGCTTTACTATCTATTATCTACTTTCTCTTATGTGTCTTATACTTAACTTGTGATTACATTATAACTCATGCCACATTCCTCAGTTTATTTCTTACCTTTCTAAATCCTGTTTGCCCCTAGAATCTTAAGATCACTATCTCCTAAAAAGGCTTCTAGCTATTCTTAAGTTCAGTTCAGTCGCTCAGTCCTGTCCGACTCTTTGCGACCCCATGAATCATAGCACGCCAGGCCTCTGTCCATCACCAACTCCCACAGCTCATTCAGACTCATGTCAATCAAATCGGTGAGGCCATCCAGCCATCTCATCCTCTGTCATCCCCTTCTCCTCCTGCCCCCAATCCCTCCCAGCATCAGAGCCTTTTCCAACGAGTTAACTCTTCGCAGGAGGTGGCCAAAGTACTGGAGTTTCAGCTTCAGCATCATTCCTTCCAAAGAAATCCCAGGGCTGATCTCCTTCAGAATGGACCGGTTGGATCTCCTTGCAGTCCAAGGCACTCTCAAGAGTCTTCTCCAACACCACAGTTCAAAAGCATCAATTATTTGGCACTCAGCTTTCTTCACAGTCCAACTCTCACATCCATACATGACCACTGGATGGACTGTGGTCATGTATGGACCACATAGGCTTGACTAGATGGAACTTTGTTGGCTAAGTAATGTCTCTGCTTTTGAATATGCTATCTAGGTTGGACATAACTTTCCTTCCAAGGAGTAAGCGTCTTTTAATTTCATGGCTGCAGTCACCATCTGCAGTGATTTTGGAGCCCCCCAAAATAAAGTCTGACACTGTTTCCACTGTTTACCCATCTATTTCCCATGAAGTGATGGGACCAGATGCCATGATTTTCATTTTCTGAATGTTGAGCTTTAAGCCAACTTTTTCACTCTCCACTTTCACTTTCATCAAGAGGCTTTTTAGTTCCTCTTCACTTTCTGCCATAAGGGTGGTGTCATCTGCATATCTGAGGTTATTGATATTTCTCCCAGCAATCTTTATTCTAGCTTGAACTTCTTCCAGCCCAGCGTTTCTCATGATGTACTCTGCATAGAAGTTAAATAAGCAGGGTGACAATGTACAGCCTTGACGCCCTCATTTTCCTATTTGGAACCAGTCTGTTGTTCCATGTCCAGTTCTAACTGTTGCTTCCTGACCTGCATACAGGTTTCTCAAGAGGCAGATCAGGTGGTCTGGTATTCCTATCTCTTTCAGAATTTTCCACAGTTTATTGTGCTCCACACAGTCAAAGGCTTTGGCATAGTCAATAAAGCAGAATAGATGTTTTTCTGGAACTCTCTTGCTTTTTCCATGATCTAGCGGATGTTGGCAATTTGATCTCTGGTTCCTCTGCCTTTTCTAAAACCAGCTTGAACATCAGGAAGTCCGTGGTTCACGTATTGCTGAAGCCTGGCTTGGAGAATTTTGAGCATTACTTTACTAGTGTGTGAGATGAGTGCACTTGTGCGGTAGTTTGAGCATTTTTTGGCATTGCCTTTCTTTGGGACTGGAATGAAAACTGACCTTTTCCAGTCCTATGGCCACTGCTGAGTTTTCCAAATTTGCTGGCATATTGAGTGCAGCACTTTCACAGCATCATCTTTCAGGATTTGAAATAGCTCAACTGGAATTCCATCCCTTCCATAGTGATGCTTTCTAAGGCCCACTTGACTTCACATTCCAGGATGTTGGGCTCTAGGTGAGTGATCACACCATCGTGACTATCTTGGTCATGAAGATCTTTTTTTGTACAGTTCTTCTGTGTATTCCTGCCACCTCTTCTTAATATCTTCTGCTTCTGTTAGGTCCATACCATTTCTGTCCTTTATCGAGCCCATCTTTGCATGAAATGTTCCCTTGGTATCTCTAATTTTCTTGAAGAGATCTCTAGTCTTCTAGCTATTCTTAATTATTCCTAAACTCTAAACTCAGCAAACTACTTTTGCCATAAATATTTCCCTCACAAACAGGTCTCAGAAAACAATTCTTCCTCAAGCTGTGGTGTACGTGCTCATCCTGGGACATTCTTTGTAAAGATCCTTGAACAAATGTCAACGGTCACTTTATAGATTATTTTCTGGGCACAACTGCAGGAAGCTTTGTGTTTTCTCGTGCTTCTCTCAAGCACTTTAACATTCTTTCCAGCCAACTCAACCAAAGAAAGAAAAGGGCAAGTCAGAATCACAAGGCCTAACTTCTTCATCCCGGGGCCGTGCCTGCGAGGTGAGGAGAGGGGGTTGGGGGCCGTGCCTCCATTTTGTCAGTAATGCCTAATGCGGCTCCTGACAATTATAGAAAAGTTTGTTCTGGATACTGTGCTCTAGACAGATATTTTATTTCTGGTCTTATTTTACCCTATAGAATAAGTTTGGGTTCAGGATGGGGAACACATGTACACCCATGGCTGATTCATGTCCATGTATGGCAAAAAGCACTACAATATTGTAAAGTAATTAGCATCCAATTAAAATAAATAAATTATTTTTAAAGATAAAAAAACAGAATAAGTCTCCTCTTTACTATTATTAGTCTTGCTTTTTTTCCCCATCTTCCAACTATAAGGCCCATTCTTTCAAAAAAAAAAAAAGCTTTCCAAAATTCCTTCTGATTTACCATTTCTTCCTAATGAATCTGAATCCTGCATGCAAATGCCTAGCACATAGTATAACAGTTGCTAAATAAGCGTGGTGAATGCATCTATTGAATGACTGAAAAGAGGTGATCTTAGTGATACTCTCTAGCCATCAAAGTGTAGAATGCTAATCGGTGTATCCTGGGTTATAAAAATTTTAAACATAACCAAGTAACTACCCTCAAATCATTTGTGTTAAATTTCAAAGTTCAGTTGAAAACAAAGTCCAATTTATCTATATTAAAAAAAAAAATCTGCCCCATGTGTTCTTTAAACTCATCTTAATGAGTAAAAAATAACTTGTAACTTATTTTTAAAACCAGTAAGCAATCACAGTGCTTGAAATACACTGCATTTGTGTTTGATCACTACATTATCGATTAATTCAAAAAGTATCCAACAACCTTGTTTACATTTCACATATGTCTAGTAAAGGGAAAATAAGAAGTATACATCTGGTTAATTCTCTGAGTTATAAATTTACAATTAAAATTTGACCAAGCTTCAGATACTTAAGAGCTTAATTGACCGTGTAATTCTGAAACATGCTACAAGGATGTTATTATAGGAAACGCATGGTTATAGGTACATAGCTTAATGATGACAAATCCTGCACATCAAATTCTACTTTTATTTACATTTATTATTTTTTTTCAAAAAAGGCTTACCCTTGAATCAGGGACATAATCTCTTATAACATAGCATATGTCTTTCCCTTTGTAGCACATGTTTAAAAGCAGCCTTGATTAGAGTCAATGCGTTGTTTTGTTTCTCCACTGCCACTCCCCTCATAGTGTTAAGTGGGTGTTACTTGCTCAGTCGTGTTTGACTCTGCGACCCCATGAACTATAGCCCGGCAGACTTCTCTGTTCATGGGATTCTTCAGGCAAGGACACTGGAGTGGGTAGCCATTCTCCTCTCCAGGGAATCTTCCCGACCCAGGGATCGAACCCAGGTCTCTCGCACTGCAGGCAGATTCTTTACCATATGAGCCACCAGGGAAGCCCCATCCTGTTGAGCACTATAGCAAAGTTAGCTCTGCAAACTTGTGCAGGATACAGATCACATTAGTGGAGACAAGGCTCTGAAGGATCCAGAAAATCTAAGGGGGCTACCACAGGACATGAACCAAAAGTCTTTCAAGGAAACAACATAGAAGATCTTACTTTTTGTTCATGAACAAATATTTATTAGACAACAAATGCTATTCTAGTTTAGTGAGGATAAGAGACATCATTAAATATCAAGTGAGAGGAAATAAGGAATAAAATAGTTTCTTACTTATGACCTTCTGTTTCTTATTTTGTCCAGTGAGCTAGGAGGATATGGTCATATAATTATAGAATTCTAAGAAAGATCTAAGGCCGAGTGTCCTGCTTCTAACTGTAAAGTTCATCGTGGTCAGAAGAAGTGAACGTTTGAAAAACGATCATTCAATAAAGCTTAGTCTTTCATTTAATTTTTTAAAAGATTTTTTTTAATGTGGACCATTTTTTAAGTCTTCACTGAATTTGTTACAATATTGCTTCTGTTTTTTATGTTCTGATTTTTTGGCCATCTAGGCATGTGAGATCGTAGCTCCCCAACCAGGGATGGAACCCTCACCCCCTGTCCTGGAAGGCAAAGTCTTAACCTCTGAAAGTCCCATTTTGATTACTTTAAAAGCACTGAAAATACTAAATTATGTTCTTTTCCTTGATATCCCTCATTCCTTCTCTCATCTTCCAATTTTCAACTCATCATTGTTACATAAATCAAATTATTTATATTGTTGTAGAAGAGTTTATTTAGCCTGGCTTTTTATTTAATGTCTTTTTCTATCCAAAGCCTTTAATTCCAGCCATGCTTGAGCTCTGGTTCTTCTCTCTCCCTTGCCTTTATAGACAATCCTTTAGGCTAGATAAAATTTTTATCTAAAACTGTCCAGTAATATCATGAGTTCTCTATAAACCCATCCTCAACAATACATCTGTGAAAAATTAAGAAATTAAAATGTAAAATAAACAAATACACAACATTATTTTCATTGTTCATCTCAGAATTTAGGTAAAGAATCTGCCTGCAATGCAGGACACTAGGGTTCAACCCCTGGGTCAGAAGATCCCCTGGAAAAGGGAATGGCAGCCCACTTCAGTATTCTCGCCTGAAGATACAGTTTATGGGGTCACAAAGAGTTGGACACGACTGAGTGACTAACAATTTCATATTTAGACTCATAAGATATTTAATTAGACAACAAGAATCATTTTTGAATGACGCTTTTCTAAAAACATTGGCTAACATCTGCTACTTGCATATGACTATTCTAGATACTTTTGTAGAAACCAAAACACCTGAATTTTGTCTTCAAGGCTATGGTTTTTCCTGTGGTCTTGTATGGATGTGAGAGCTGGACTGTGAAGAAGGCTGAGTGCCGAAGAATTGATGCTTTTGAACTGTGGTGTTGGAGAAGACTCTTGAGAGTCCCTTGGACTGCAAGGAGATCCAACCAGTCCATTCTGAAGGAGATCAGCCCTGGGATTTCTTTGGAAGGAATGATGCTAAAGCTGAAACTCCAGTACTTTGGCCACCTCATGCGAAGAGTTGACTCATTGGAGAAGACTCTGATGCTGGGAGGGATTGGGGGCAGGAGGAGAAGGGGACGACAGAGGATGAGATGGCTGGATGGCATCACTCACTCAATGGATTTGAGTCTCAGTGACCTCCGGGAGTTGGTGATGGACAGGGAGGCCTGGTGTGCTGCGATTCATGGGGTTGCAAAGAGTTGGACACGACTGAGCGACTGATCTGATCTGATCTCTGAACTGCAAAGCAGTCATTAACAGAAGAAATAAATTTCTCCAGATTCCAGGAAATTGAATGGACAATTGAAAGTTAACATTTATAGAGAACATTTAGTTATTTTCATGGTTTAATACATTAAATTTTTAAACTCATTTTTACTTCTTTGCTTCCTCCACCAGAGCCTTCACATTTCTTAACACTTTGTGGTTCTCATGGCCCCCCTAAAAATCCTCAACACTCTTCTACAAAGATCTGCTTATCATCCTTAAAAGTACACACACACACATATACATAACAGGCAGACTGATGACATTATACATTTACATTTTTGAAACTGAGGTATTTTCACCATCCTAATTCTATTATACAATCATTTTATGTGCTGCCAATCACATCTGTTTCTAACCCCCAAAACAGCTCTTCAAAACCATTTTTAATCTCACCCATATCAATGGCCCCTCACTTGACCCTTCAATCGCCTGCCTCCAGCTAAATCCAGAAATTAGAGGCTAAACTCCCTCTGCTCAGTACCTGCTCTTCACAGCGCCCTCCTACCTGAAAAACACACATCTGTAAGTTTCTCTACACAGGTTCTCTCTCTCTCTCCCTCTTGCATTCTTTTCCTCCCTCGTTCCCTCCCTTTCTTCCTTCCCTAAAATCCCAGATTTGCTCCTCATAAAATATTACACTGCCCCCTAGCATTGTTGTATATATGTTTACTTTCACCTAAAAACTTACACTTATGCTCACTTAGGGTTGTTCCTCTAAACATACACACACATCCTTTATCCTCTGCCCACCATGGACCCCCTTTTCATCTCTAATTAATAAATTCAGTAACTCAAAGACTTCAAAGGGGAAACGGCAGCCATCTGAAATGAAGTTCAGAGTTTACTCAACTTGTTCCCCCCCAAAACACACACACATATAAACATATCTATTTTGGTACCTGTATTTTACTAAACTTTTTCTGGTCTCAGAGGGGAAGATGTGGTTCTTTGTCCTCTCCTAGAGTAGTAATTATATTTCCTTCTACCTTACAAAGCATCATCATCTTTTCCTGTATGCTCAAGCTCTCCCTCTCTAGTAGCTCCTTTCCTCCCATTTCAAATACCTTCAGATATCCCATCCTTCACCCCCAGCCCCTGAAAACAAACCAAACAACAAAATAAAACAAAAAACAAAGATCTTCATCTTGATCCTAAATCTTTTTCACACTACTATTGCATTTTCCCTTCTTGTTTTCATGATAAAATTACCACAACAGATTTTTTCCCATCTTTCCTCAGTGCGTCATCCTCAGACTTCTGCCCCACAACCTAACACCTCCTGATATCACAAAGGTTAGCAATAGCCTCCTAACTGCCGAATCCTTATCAATTCTCTTCTTCCTCACAAATTCTCCATCCCTTAACATTCATTCACTACCTTCTTCTAACTCTTGCGCCTTTAAGATTGACTATCTCCCTTCTATTTTTGCTACTTCTCCTTTGCTTGCCTCCTATACGCTGGAATTTCTCAAAACCTGATCCACTTCTCACACCCTGAACTGTCTGAGGGGCAAGATATCCTGAAGGAGATGTTTTACAGAAGTCCTGTGACGCAGTTTCCTCAACTCTGTGGTTTTGATGTCATTAAAACTTTTACTAATTCCTCAAAAATAGCTATTAAGTATTAGGTAGCTTTTTCAAACTTACTAATTCTAATCCTCTTGTATACCAAGTGGATGCAAACAAAATGGTTTCATCCAAGTATCCCATGAGTAAAAATGGAAACATCAAACTAATCAAGTTGAACTGTAATCTAATCTTACTAAATGTCACCTCTGTATGATGATTTATAATCTAGTCCTCAGACTTCCTCTGTCTTTGACCTTTAGACATATATTTTTAAAAGTTTACTAGACCTGTCTACATAGATATCTTACTGGTTCCTTTAAATCAACGAATCCAGAAGTGAATTTCAATTTTTCTTCTCTTCCTGAGTCGATCACTCTCTCATAATCCTCTCTTGGTTAACAGCGCCAAGATAAGCCATTCACCCCAGTCAGAAGCTCAAGAGCCATCTGTGATTTCTCTCTTTTTCCCACATTCAAAAGCTCATTAAATCCCATCAGTTATTTTTTCATTTAAAATCCATCAAATATTCCCACCTTTCTCTCTCAATGCATGGTGAGAATTCAGAGCCCTCATCATCTTTGGGTGCAACAGTCTTCTAAGACGTCTCTTAATATGATTTAACCATTCTTCAATCCATGTTCCATGCCAGAAACATCTTTCCAAGAGCAAATCTGCCTAAAAATGTTTTCCTTCTTGGCTTAAAACTGTGATCCATTTGCTACAGTCCATAAGAATATGTTCTGCTTATCTCCACAAAGTCATCATTTGCTTCTCCCTCATGCACATCCTGAAATCTAACCATACCAAACTAAGCACAATTCTCTTAACAAATACATTCATAGTAACTCCCTGGTTTTGCAGATGCCCTATTTCTCCCTACCTGTATGTATCTATCAGTTCAGTATTCCCACTGTCCCTTAAATACACTTCCAGGAGTACATATACTACTGCAATTGTCTTTTTTTTCTGCTAAAGTTATTTAAAGCATAGTATCTTCTTTGTCTTTGTGTATCAAATGCATACCAGAGTGTGGACATTTTATACTTAGGAAATTTTATTAAGGAAATAAAGGCAATCACTATGTACACTTGGATAGTATAAAATTCTGATTATATTCCTTTAGACAACAGCAAGTCCATGGAGGAAAGAGGTGAATACATGTGTGTAGTAAATTTGAATCAAGAACAAACTATGATAGTACTGTATTTTTGGCATGCAAGAAACAAGTTCTTTCAATTAGATTTTCATTTTATTACTCTATTTACTTAGGATTAACCTCATCTTACGCTCTAATATTTCATCTGCAAAGGTAATCACTGGAAATTCAACTTCCTGTTCAAGATTCTCTCTTAAAAGTCCATTGACTGCTTCCAAGCAATACAATCATTAGAATAAAAAATGTAGGCAAAGGAACAATCTGATTGTTTAGAAATAATCATGACAAAAGAGTTTTCAATGTGGTTAACTTACCCAACACAGATAGTTCACTAATTCCAGATTTATAAAAGTTACAAAGAATAAATTTTGCTTTACCAAGCTTTTGCTAGCATTTAATTTTCCAATGCTGCAAAATAGACTTGATCAAGTGTTTTTCCTCCATAAGGTTCTACTTTAAGACCTCCATATGCTCATTTTTAATAATCTGCTTTCAAAACCAGGAACTGTTCCAAATATGAGTTATGGAAATATTGTGCTTCTTATTAAAAACAACATGAAAAGAAATATCTGAAGTCCAGGTATCAATCTGTAAAACACACAGCGGCAGATCCATGTGAAAGGTTTGTATGAAGAATTACTGCTGAAAATCACTTTTACTGAGGCAGTTTAACTCGTTTCACTAGAAGTGAAAATTGCTATGACAAATATGTCACTATGGAGGTCAAATGGTAATTTGCACATGCTAAACAGCTCAGCAGGAAATTACATGTGATCCTCACAATCACTAGCATTCCCACCAGAAATCATTTTAGAAGACACGGAGGTCACATGGATTGTGTTAGGGATAAAATTCTTTCAAACACATGTTCCACCCTCCCCCTCGGGAAGAAGAATAGAAAGGTATAGAGAGAGGTATGGTCAAGGTGTTAAAAGTTGGAAAAATGTTGTGATTTAGGGTAGTTATAGAAAAGGAAACTAGAGAAAAGTGTCATCAGAGACCAATGAAAATAACTGCTTAATGAACTCAATATTTTGATACCGTTTTATCTTTTATTAGCAAAATGCAGTTATGCTTACAAACCCTGTGTAAAATCTCACAGGGCAAAAGGTCCAGAAAAGAAATAGCACTTTCTTTTTTGATCAAGACTGTATTTGTTACTATCTCATCTTAAAAAGTCTTTACTTCTCATGCCTTACTCCAGTCTTGCATAAAACTTCCTACATCTGAACATATTCCCATTTACTGACTTATTCTTAAATGAGTACAAATTTTGTTCTAGGAACCATACCCCAGTGGTGACCAAGATAAACAGTCCCTCTTCCCAAGGGGCATCAAACGGGATGATGAATAAAAAGAGGGAAACTATATGTTGCTATGGGAGCACAGGGCCCAGTTTTCGAGCCCAGTTTAAATGATTAGGAAGACTTTCTAGAAAAAGACCTGAAGAGTGTGGGGGTGGGGTGGAATTGGGGAGCAAAAATCTCCAGGCCAAGAATAAACCTATAGGACAGCCTAGAAGCCTGGTTTAATAATCAAAGAAATCTTAATAGAGGAATAGGGATTGATGATGTGAGTTGAGAGTCACTAAAACATAGATGCTATAGAGACTACAGCATAAATTAGTATACCAAGTGAGAAAAATAAAGGACTAAATAATTTGAACCATAGGAAAACAAAACTTAATGGGTAGTTAAAAGATGTTGCAAGAGATCAGTTCAGTTCAGTTCAGTTGCTCAGTCATGTCTGACTCTTTGCGACCCCATGAATCGCAGCACACCAGGCCTCCCTGTCCATCACCAAATCCCAGAGGACACTCAGACTCACGTCCATCGAGTCAGTGATGCCATCCAGCCATCTCATCCTCTGTCGTCCCCTTCTCCTCCTGCCCTCAACCCCTCCCAGCATCAGAGTCTTCTCCAATGAGTCAACTCTTAGCATGAGGTGGCCAAAGTACTGGAGTTTCAGCTTTAGCATCATTCCTTCCAAAGAAATCCCAGGGCTGATCTCCTTCACAATGGACTGGTTGGATCTCCTTGCAGTCCAAGGGACTCTCAAGAGTCTTCTCCAGCACCACAGTTCAAAAGCATCAATTCTTCGGCACTCAGCTTTCTTCACAGTCCAACTCTCACATCCATACGTGACCACAGGAAAAACCATAGCCTTGACTAGACGGACCTTTGTTGGCAAAGTAATGTCTCTGCTTTTCAATATGCTATCTAGGTTGTCAAGACTTTCCTTTCAAGGAGTAAGCATCTTTTAATTTCATGGCTGCAATCACCATCTGCAGTGATTTTGGAGCCCAAAAAAATAAAGTCTTACAGTGTTTCCGCTGTTTCCCCATCTATTTCCCATGAAGTGATGGGACCAGATGCCATGATCTTCGTTTCCTGAATGTTGAGCTTTAAGCCAACTTTTTCACTCTCGTCTTTCACTTTCATCAAGAGGCTTTTTAGTTCCTCTTCACCTTCTGCCATAAGGGTGGTGTAATCTGCATATCTGAGGTTATTGATATTTCTTCTGGCAATCTTGATTCCAGCTTGTGTTGCAAGAGATAAAGAGAGGTAATAGAAAAGCAAGAAAAATGAGATTTCTAAAGCCAAGAAAAGAGAACATTTCAAAGAAGTCCATGCTCTATAGTATCCAATGTTTCTTAAAAATCAAGTCAAGTATGGATTATGAACTGTTCCTTGGACTTAATAGTAAATACATAGATCCATAAACCTGGGAAGAACAAATTCATCAGAGTACCAGAAACAGAAGACAAGTTAATTAGACTGAAGTGTAAGTAAAGGTGAGAAATAAAGACAGTTGAGCTTACAACTCAGTAAATAACTTTAACCATGAAGCAGAGAAGAGATACGAGAAGAGGTACATGTCAAGGTAGAGGGGCTCTGAGAGAGAAAGTTTGTATACAGTTTATTGTTTTTTGTTTTATTTTTTAATGAGAAATATTTGAATGGTGAAAACTGATTGATAAGGAGAGAATGAAGTGAAGGGAGAGATGAAGCTGCTTCAGACCATGGATAGCAGCATTGCTGCTGCTGCTAAGTCGCTTCAGTCGTGTCCCACTCTGTGCAACCCCATAGACGGCAGCCCACAAAGCTTCCCCGTCCCTGGGATTCTCCAGGCAAGAACACTGGAGTGGGTTGCCATTTCCTTCTCCAATGTGTGAACGTGAAAAGCAAAAGTGAAGTCTCTCAGTCATGTCCGACTCCTAGCAACCCAGTGGACTGCAGCCCACCAGGCTCCTCCGTCCATGGGATTTTCCAGGCAAGAGTACTGGAGTGGGGTGCCATTGCCTTCTCCGGGATAGCAGCATTAATCACACACAAAAGAAGTACAATTGCAGTTGAAAGATGGCACATTGCTCATAGTTTCTTTACGATGGCTCACATTTTCTCTCTGAAGTTAGAGACAAGATTATCTCTAGAGGAGGGAGGAGAAGGAAGAATAAGAGGTTCAAAGAACATATAGAAGAGTTGAAGGACCACTCTGGCATACATTGGAGGGAGCCAACAAAGGAAACAGAGGTATGGCTGGACCCTGTCCAAGGACATTGATTTTGGACATTTTGTGTATACAGTGGCCTATCTTCAAGTGTGCTTGATTTTCCCAAGCTGTGGAACTGCACTGATCTAAGATTGGCCCAGTTAGATTTATCCAGCATTGAGACTTCTGAAAAGTTATGATAGGAGGACAAACGGGCAAGACAGTTAAGGATACTGACAGCATATCTAAGTTGGGTTGGGAAAGACATGATGAACAAAGCAGACTCGCTTAGAGGGACAGGAAGAAGAAACAAGGGGGTCAGGAGTTCCCACTTTTCCCAGACACTATGTGGTAGAAAAAAATCAATGTAAGAACAGAACCCATGAAACTCCAACACTGTGGAGCATGATAGTTGAATTCTATACCTTGGAAGAAGGCTGGGGTTATAACAAGATCTGATGTTCAGCAATAGGACAACTCAAGTGGCTTACAGACAAACATCTGGCAGCCTAGGTAGGTTAGACAGGAGGGTCATCCAAATGGATACTGAAGTCCCCTAGAAGGATAGCAGTATTTGAGATTGAGAAAACCCAGCGCTAACATCTTTGCTGAAAGAAGAGATAGAGTCCTAAAAGATTATTTTCAGTAGTTTCATAGTTATGCAAATAAAGATCACTCCAACTGAAATTCCAACTAAAATAATGAAATATGATTTCTAGAAGTGCCTCTTTTCTCCTTGATGATGATAATGATGAAGAATGCTATTTATGAGGAGCTCAAGCTTACTCCAAATCATGTCATTCACAATCCCCACAGGTTCTTCACTGAGGATGGCTCTCCATACAGTTGTCTCAATAAGCAATTTGTCAAGGAATGATCAATAACAAAGAAGTGAATCTTACACCTACTAAAACTTATCTTCCCTTTAAATAACCCGTTGTTCATAGAAATACTTAAATAATATGGTTAAACTATCCTTTAACCATTTAAACAGAGAATGAAGCATATGATTAAGCCTCTTCTTAAGGTCCTAGGGCTATCTCTTATATAAGCTCAGATACTTTTGAAGCAGTGTTTACCAAACATTGCTGAAAACTGTTTGCATTACTTGTTAAAGACTGATTCCTGGGTCCTATCCCAGACACTGAATTCTCCAAGAGAACTGGAAAAGCTGTGTGTTTAAACAAGTCTCCCTGGTGATTCTTATTACCAGGGATGTTTGAGAAACAATAAATAGCCTTAGGGTGTATAGCCTTTGATCCCACATTAAACAGATCTAGTTTACATGTCTTTTGAGTTCTTTAAGTGCTTTTCTGTTATTTTCCTTGTTGTCAACTGTCACTTCTTTTTGCTACTGACATTCCTATCTCAAGCAGGTTTTTCCTTCTAATCACAATGTATAAATTACTGCAATGCAGGAAGTGAGCTAGCCAACTTTGTTTTAATTATAAATGAAGTAAGAATATGTAGGTGCTGGCTGATGATCAGAAACCACACCCAGAAGTAAAACTATACAAATTTGTAAAGAATTTGTAGTATCCAAATTTTACTCACTTGCAGATTTTTTGGCAATTACCCAGGTAAGTGTCACATAATTTATTCTAATAGAAGCAGAAGTTTGGAGTTGGACAATACACCCAGGTTCAGTTTGTTTTTTCAGTCTTACCAAATGGTCTAATTCCTATCCAAATATTTGCATCACTGTCTAAATTTTTTTTTTTTTTTTTTAATAGCAGGACTAAATTGTATTTGATGTTTGGTTTCATGCATTTGACAGAGGAAAAAAAGGTTAAACAGTACACATACATACATACACAAATTTCCCAAAGAGGAAACCATTAAATGTGGTTTCCTAATCGAATTACTGAATTTCACAATGAAGCCAATTCTGTTTTATTTGGGTATCAGTCTTCAATCAAGATCCTTAATCTAGGTGATCTGGCAAAGCCAGGAGAAGAAACCACCATGGAGCACTAGATGAACATATTTCAGAGTCCATTAAAACTGAGATTTCTGGTTCTTTGGAGATGCAGACAAACATTCAGCAATCGGTGTAAAACTGCCATTAGTTTGTAATGATGTCAGAGAAACATTGAAGCTGATTTGCTTTAGGTCTTGGTATTGCCAGGTCTAAAACCTTTGGACTCCATGCTTTGAGCAGGGTTTATGTTCTCTTCAAGATTTGTTTAAATATACCTTGTCAGACCTTCTGCTTGAAAAGAGAGGATGAAGAGTCTTCTTGAACTGTAATTAAAGTCTCTAAGCATTCCTAGTTGGCTTTCTTGAAATGCTGAGCCTCACCCTCCAAGTTGTTTGTGTTAACATACCAGGGCCACTGCAACCTGTCCCCCTCTTCCTTGCTGTGCTATTGAAACACAGTAAGAAGACCCTTTGAGCCAACCATCTGCTCTTCAATTAAACTAGCAAGCATTTTCTTTTCAATAATTTATTGTGGGCGTCTTTTTGTTTCCAAGTAACTGTTGGTAAAAATTCATGAATTAATTGGGAAAATGAACTAAACAAAGACACAATTTCACTTGCAAGATGGAAATTTAGCAAAGCAAGGTATGACAAGACCACATGGTGTTCTTTGCCATGATCATTGGCCCCATATATTCCTAAACCCTGTAATTCAGCCACTTTCCAATGAGAGTCTAAAAACAATTACAATGGTTGTGGCTATAAGTAAGCATGATGCAAGCTTTACTAATAAATTGGACTGCTTTATAATTACCCGTGAAATAACAACGCTTGACCCTGATTTATTTTGTGGGCTGCCTTTTTCTCTCTAAACATGTTGAAATTGATTTTTTTTTTCTTAAAACCAGATGTTTTAACATTTCAAAGAAGATGGATGGAATGCAAACTCAAGACCAAAACTGTTTTAGGTTTGCATTTGTTATTATTGTTATTATAGAAAGGGCCAGGACTCTACACAAACTGGAAACAAGCCAAAAGTCTAATTTAGATGACAGTGGCCATCTTGAAATTTTCTAAACATACCAACAGCTTTGTTTCCATTTTCTGCAAGCACAGAAACAATGTGAAAACTAAATCAGACAATAAAAGAATTTTTTATCTCTAAAGATCAGCATGATTTAATGACAGTCCATTGGACCTCATTTATAACTGTTCATTGGCGGGGGCGGGGGGGGGTCCTATTGTTAGAATATGAAATTAAAGATGTTTTAGTTTACTTAGCAAAAAAAAAAAAATGATCAGCCCATGTTTATTTTTGCAAGTATCTTGAGGGACAATTTTGTCCCTGTGTTTGTGACAGGTCCCTTTGACAAAACAAGGAATTTACAATAACCTGCAAATTGGGACTTGGGAAGTTTCCAAGAACCTTCTCCAAAGTGAGAAATGCAAAGAGCTCCTGTTCTGCTCCCTCGACTCCCTTGACTATATCCAGCTGGTGTCAGAAAAGCAAGGACTCTGTCCACTGTAGGGCCAGAGCAGTGGTTCCAAATAGATAAGGACAGGGAGGGGGAGGTAAGAGATAAGATAGAAATGCTAGGACCATGCTGATAAGTGCAGTGACAATAATGAGGAAGGCTGACAGAGTGACGTGTGGAAATGTAAGTCCATTCTAAGCCAGAAGAGAAGGAGCCCTTTCCAAAATAATGATTACTTAGGTAATCTCTCTTAACTAGATTAGATCACTGCATTAGTGCTTCATTTCACTTTATTTATTTTAAATAGATGGCCTTTGCTAACCAACCAAGGTAAGTACTTAGGACAAGTGGAGTGACAGAACGTTTCTGATAGCATTTGCACAATATCAGGTTGTAATCACTGGTTTCTAGCTGGCTGAGAAGCACTGAGGATTTAGTACAACATAGCTATTGGAGAAGCTATGTTGATGGCACCCCACCCCAGTACTTTTGCCTGGAAAATCCCATGGACGGAGGAGCCTGGTAGGCTCCAGTCCGTGGGGTCGCTAAGAGTCGGACACGACTGAGCGACTTCACTTTGACTTTTCACTTTCATACATTGGAGAAGGAAATGGCAACCCACTCCAGTGTTCTTGCCTGGAGAATCCCAGGGACAGGGGAGCCTGGTGAACTTCCGTCTATGGGGTCGCACAGAGTCGGACACGACTGAAGCGACTTGGCAGCAGCTATTGGAGAAACAAACGGAAGGCTTTTTAAAAAATGAGGCAGGCTTCCTGTTACCACAGAATCATTGTTTGCCAAATCACCTTGAGAACAAATGATCCTCAGAGGGGAGTGCTTATGGTTGTTGTTGTTCAGTCTGTAAATCGTGTCCGACCCTATGCGATCCCATGGACTGCAGCATACCGGGCTTCCCTGACCATTGAGTTGGTGACGCCATCCAACCATCTCATTCCTCTGTCACTCCCTTCTTTTCCTGCCCTCAATCTTTTCCAGCATCAGGGTCTTTTCCAATGAGTCAACCCTTCGCATCAGGTGGCCAAAATATTGGAGTTTCAGCTTCAGCATCAGTCCTTCCAATGTATATTCAGGACTGATTTCCTTTAGGATGGACTGGTTGGATCTCCTTGCAGGTACTCTCAAGAGTCTTCACCAACACCACAATTCAAAAATATCAATTCTTCAGCGTTCAGCCGTCTTTATGACCCAACTCTCACATCCATACATGACTACTGGAAAAACCATAGTTTTGACTAAACGGGCCTTTGTTGGAAAAGTGATATCTCTGCTTTTTGATATGCTATTTAGGTTTGTCATAGCTTTTCTTCCAAGAAGCAAGCGTTTTTCAATTTTGTGGCTGCAGTCACCATCCATAGTGATTTTGGAGCCCAAGAAAATAAACTCTGTCACTGTTTCCGTTATTCCCGATCTAGTTTCCATGAAGTGATGGGACTGGATACTGTAATCTTAGTTTTTTGTATGTTGAGTTTTAAGCCTTTAAGCCAGTTTTTTCACTCTCCTCTTTCACCATCAACAAGAGGCTCTTTAGTTCATCTTCGCTTTCTGCCATAGAGTAGTAACATCTACATATCTGAGGTTGTTAATATTTCTTCAGGCAATCTTAATTCCACCTTGTGATTTATCGAGCCTACCATTTCACATGGTGTACTCTGCATAGAAGTTAAATAAGCCATACTCCTTTCCCAATTTTGGACCAGTCCATTGTTTTCATTATTTTCTCCCATTCTGAAGGCTGTCTCTTCACCTTGCTCCTAGTTTCCTTTGTTGTGCAGAAGGTTTTAAGTTTAATTATGTCCCATTTGTGTATTTTTTATTTTATTTCCAATATTCTGGGAGGTGGGTCATAGAGGATCCTGCTGTGATGTATGTCAGAGAGTGTTTTGCCTAAGTTTTCCTCTAGGAGTTTTATAGTTTCTGGTCTAACATTTAGATCTTTAATCCATTTTGAGTTTATTTTTGTGTATGGTGTTGGAAAGTTCTCTAGTTTCATTCTTTTACAAGTGGTTGACCAGTTTTCCCAGCACCACTTGTTAAAGAGATTGTCTTTAATCCATTGTATATTCTTGCCTCCTTTGTCAAAGATAAGATGTCCATAGGTGCGTGGGTTTATCTCCAGGCTTTCTATTTTGTTTCATTAATCTATATTTCTGTCTTTGTGCCAGTACTGAGTGGCACAAAGTGCCAGTGACAGTACTGTGACATACTGTTTTAATGACTGTGGCTTTGTAGTAGAGCCTGAAGTCAGGCAGGTTGATTCCTCCAGTTCCATTCTTCTTTCTCAAGATTGCTTTGGCTATTCGAGGTTTTTCGTATTTCCATACAAATTGAGAAATTATTTGTTCTAGCTCTGTGAAGAATACCGTTGGTAGCTTGATGGGGATTGCATTGAATCTACAAATTGCTTTGGGTAGTATACTCATTTTCACTATATGGATTCTGCCAATCCATGAACATGGTATATTTCTCCATCTATTAGTGTCCTCTTTGATTTTTTTCACCAGTGTTTTATAGTTTTCTATATATATATAGGTCTTTAGTTTCTTTAGGTAGATACATTCCTAAGTATTTTATTCTTTTCATTGCAATGGTGAATGGAATTGTTTCCTTAATTTCTCTTTCAATTTTCTCATTATTAGTATACAGTAATGCAAGGGATTTCTGTGTGCTGATTTTATATCCTGCAACTTTACTATATTCATTGATTAGTTCTAGTAATTTTCTGGTGGAGTCTTTAGGGTTTTCTATGTAAAGGATCCCAAAGAAAGGCAATGCCAAAGAGTGCTCAAACTACCGAACAATTGCACTCATCTCACATGCTAGTAAAGTAATGCTCAATATTCTCCAAGCCAGGCTTCAGCAATATGTGAACTGTGAACTTCCTGATGTTCAAGCTGGATTTAGAAAAGGCAGAGGAACCAGAGATCAAATTGCCAACATCTGCTGGATCATGGAAAAAGCAAGAGAGTTCCAGAAAAACATCTATTTCTGCTTTATTGACTATGCCAAAGCCTTTGACTGTGTAGATCACAATAAACTGTGGAAAATTCTGAGAGTGATGGGAATACCAGACCACCTGATCTGCCTCTTGAGAAATCTGTATGCAGGTCAGGAAGCAACAGTTAGAACTGGTCATGGAACAACAGACTGGTTCCAAATAGGAAAAGGAGTACGTCAAGGCTGTATATTGTCACCATGTTTATTTAACTTATATGCAGAGTACATCATGAGAAATGCTGGACTGGAAGAAACACAAGTTGGAATCAAGATTGCCGGGAGAAATATCAATAACCTCAGATATGCAGATGATACCACCCTTATGGCAGAAAGTGAAGAGGAACTCAAAAGCCTCTTGATGAGAGTAAAAGTGGAGAGTGAAAAGGTTGGCTTAACGCTCAACATTCAGAAAACGAAGATCATGGCATCTGGTCCCATCACTGCATGGGAAATAGATGGAGAAACAGTGGAAACAGTGTCAGACTTTATTTTTCTGGGCTCCAAAATCACTGCAGATGGTGACTGCAGCCATGAAATTAAAAGATGCTTACTCCTTGGAAGGAAAGTTATGACCAACCTAGATAGCATATTCAAAAGCAGAGACATTACTTTACCAACAAAGGTTCGCCTAGTCAAGGCTATGGTCTTTCCTGTGGTCATGTATGGATGTGAGAGCTGGACTGTGAAGAAGGCTGAGCACCGAAGAATTGATGCTTTTGAACTGTGCTATTGGAGAAGACTCTTGAGAGTCCCTTGGACTGCAAGGAGATCCAACCAGTCCATTCTGAAGGAGATCAGCCCTGGGATTTCTTTGGAAGTAATGATGCTAAAGCTGAAACTCCAGTATTTTGGCCACCTCATGAGAAGAGTTGACTCATTGGAGAAGACTCTGATGCTGGGAGGGATTGGGGGCAGGAGGAGAAGGGGACGACAGAGGATGAGATGGCTGGATGGCATCACTGACTCGATGAATGTGAGTCTGAGTGACCTCCGACAGCTGGTGATGGACAGGGAGGCCTGGCGTGCTGCAGTTCATGGGGTCGCAAAGAGTCGGACACGACTGAGCGACTGATCTGATCTGATCTGATTGTTTCATGTCCAGGTCTGCTGTTTCCTGTCCTGCATAAAGGTTTCTCAGGAGACAGGTAAGGTGATCTGGTAATCCCATCTCTTTAAGAATTTTCCATAGTTTGTTGTGATCCACACAGTCAAATGCTTTAGCATAATCCATGAAGTAGATTTTTTTTTAAATTTCTTTGCTTTTTCTATGATCCAGTGGATGCTGACAATTTGATCTGGTTCCTCTGCCTTTTCTAAATCCAGCCTATACCTCTGGAAGTCCTTGGTTCACATACTGTTGAAGCCTAGCTTCAAAGATTTTGAGCATTACCTGGCTAGCGTGTGAGATGAGCACAACTGTATGGTAGTTTGAACATTCTTTGTTATTGACTTTCTTTGGAACTGGAATGAAAACTGACATTTTCCAGTCCTGTTACCACTGCTGAGTTTTCCAAATTTGTGGACATATTGAGTACAGCATTTTAACAGCATCTCCTTTTAGGATTTTAAATAGATCAGTTGCAATTCCATCACCTTCACCAGCTTTGTTCATGGTAATTCTTCCTAAGGTCCACTACACTTCACATTCCAGGATGTCTGGATCTAGGTGAATGATCATATCATCGCAGTAATCTGGGTCATTAAGACCTTTTTTTTTTTTTTGTATAGTTCTTCTGGGTATATTTGTCACTTCTTAATCTCTCCTACTTCAGTTAGTTCCTTTCCATTTCTGTCCTAAATTGTGTCCAACTTTGCATGAAATGTTCCCTTGGTATCCCCAATTTTCTTGAAGAAATCTCTAGTCTTTCACATTCTATAGTTTTCCTGTATTTCTTCACATTGTTCATTTAAGACAGCTTTCTTATCTCTCCTTTCTATTCTCTGGACTCTGCATTCAGTTGGGTATCCTTTACCTTTCACTCTTCTTTTCTCAGGTGTATGTAAGGCCTCCTCAGACAACCACTTTGCCTTCCTGCATTTCTTTTTCTTGAGTATGGTTTTGGTCACAGCTTCCTGTACAGTGTTACGAACCTCCATCCATAGTTCTTCAGGCATTCTGTCTATCAGAGCTAATCCCTTAAATCTATTTCTCACTTCCACTGTATAATCATAAGGGATTTGATTTAGGTCATACCTGAATGGTCTAATGGGTTTTCCCTACTTCCTACAATTTAAGCCTGAATTTTGCAATAAGGAGCTCAAGATTTGACCCACAGTCAGCTCCAGGTCTTATTTTTGCTGACTGTATACAGCCTTTCCATCTTCAGCTGCAGAGAATATAATCAATCTGATTTTGATATTGACCATTTGGTGATGTCCATGTGTAGAGTCATCTCTTATGTTGTTGGAACAGAGTGTTGGCAAAAATCTGTTAGCTTTTTCCCTGCTTCATTTTGTATTCCAAGGTCAAACTTGCCTGTTACTCCAGGTATCTCTTGACTTCCTACTTTTGCACACCAATCCCCTATGATGAAAAGGACATCTTTTCTTGGTGTTAATCTAGAAGGTCTTATAGGTCTTCATAAAACCATTCAACTTCAGCTTCTTTGGTATTAGTGGTTAGAGCATAGACTTGCATTACTGTGATATTGAATGGTTTGCCCTGGAAAGGAACTGAGATCATTCTGTCATTTTTGAGATGCATTTCAGACTCTTGACTATTAAGGGTTGCTCTGGCACCCCACCCCAGTACTTTTGCCTGGAGAATCCCATGGACGGAGGATCCTGGTAGGCTCCAGTCCATGGGGTCGCTGAGAGTCGGACACGACTGAGCGACTTCACTTTCACTTTTCACTTTCATGCATTGGAGAAGGAAATGGCAACCCACTCCAGTATTCTTGCCTGGAGAATCCCAGGGACAGTGGAGCCTGGTGGGCTGCCGTCTATGGGGTCGCACAGAGTCGGACACGACTGAAGCGACTTAGCAGCAGTAGCAGCTACTTTTTCTAAGGGATTCTTGTCCATAGTAGTAGATATAATGGTCCTCTGAATTAAATTCACCCCATTTCAACCATTTTAGTTCACTGATTCCTAAAATGCTGAGTCACTCTTGCCATCCCCTGTTTGACCACGTCCAATTTACCTTGATTAATGGACCTAACATTCCAGGTTCCTATGCAATATTCTTCTTTAGAGCTTAGGACTTATCTATTTATTTATTAATTTTTACTACCAGACACATCTACTGCCCCACCCTCTTCATTCTGCTCTTCTCCAGTAGCATATTGAACACCTACTAACCTGGGCGGGGCAGGGGGTGGCTCATCTACTGGTGTCATATCTTTTTGCCTTTTCATACTATTCATGGGCTTCTTGAGACAAGAATACTCAAGTGGTATGCCATTCCCTTCGCCAGTGGACCACATTTTGTCAGAACTCTCCACTATGACCCATCCATATTGGTTGGCCCAGCACGTTTATGCTTATTTGAAATAAAAGGAAATACTGAAGCAGAATAGAAAATATTTGATGGTTGTATGCCAACTTTGTTAGACAAGACACATTTCTAGGCATCATAAAGCAGCGATATATTGCTCTTGTATACCCTGGGTAGATAAATACAATGGCTAGTACATATCCAACAATACCTTGATGAGGTCTGAGTTACAAGGAAGGAAAAAGTTGATCAGAAAGTAAGACTTGTTTTTGTTAAGTTTCAGGGGGTCTGGAAGAAGAAGTGGTAGACCAGGAGTCCTTTCACTCATTCAGCATATATTGGGAGACTTCCATATGCAGGTACGCTGCTGGTATATTATCATGGTGAACAAAGTTCCTAGCCTTGTATATTGGCAAAGAAATATGGTGACTACGTATTACAGTTGTGATATGTGCTGCAAAAGAAGTGCATGGTGATGAGAGGAGAGTAATGTGGGGGACTAAGGAAGGCACTCCCCTTCATGGATCACTGCCTTGTCGTGGAGAGGGGGCTTTTGTAACTCAATGAAGCTATGGGCCACACCATGCAGGGCCACCCAAGACGGATGAGTCATACTGGAGAGTTCTGATACTTCATGGCAAATACAAGGGGTAAAGGCAGAAGCAGTGACAGATTTCCTCTTCTTGGGTTCCAAAATCACTGTGGATGGTGACTGCAGTCTTGAAATTAGAAGATGACTGCTTCTTGGCAGGAAAGCTATGACAAACCTAGACATTGTGTTAAAAAGCAAAGACATCACTTTGCCAAACAAAGTCCATATAGTCAAGGCTATGATCTTTTCAGTAGTTATGTATGGTTGTGAGAGCTGGACCATAAAGAACACAGAGCACCGAAGAATTGATGCTTTCAAACTGGGGTGCTGGAGAAGATTCTTGAGCGTCCCTTGGACTGCAAGGAGATCCAGCCAGTCAGTCGTAAAGAAAATTAGCCCTGAATATTCACTGGAAGGACTGATGCTGAAGCTCCAATACTTTGGCTACCTGATGAGAAGAACTGACTCATTGGAAAAGGCACTGATGCTGGGAAAGATGAAAGAGAAGAGCACAACAGGGGATGAGATGCCTGGATGGCATCACCGATGCAATGGACATGAATTTGGGCAAACTCTTGGAGATGGTGAGGGTCAAGGATGCCTGGCGTGCTGCAATCCATGAGGTCCCAAAGAGTTGAACACGACTGGGTGACTGAACAACAACTACTAAGAAGGTAGGAGCAGGCCTAAGAGAGGAAGGAGGAAGCACAGGAGGCCTTCCAAGTGGAGGATATGGCCTGTGCACTAGTCCTACATTGAAGAGTAGCTCTGGCAAGAAGACCAACTGCAAGGAAGCCTACGTGGGTGGAGGGTGAGGAACAGGCAGGTACCCCAGCAAGTGAGTGTGGAGAGCTGGAAAAGAAGCAGCCTGGAAAGCTCTGTTAAGGATGAAATCCTAAAGAGCAATGGGAAGCCACTGACACCTATGAACTAATCAGAAGGTCCTGGGAAATAGGATTTAGTATTGCTGCCCTATCACACTTCAAAAACATCTTTTTTTTTTTTAGGATTCATGGCATTATACATATTATCAGATACTCTGCTCTTAATAATTAATACCTGGTCTCAATTAAAAAAAAATTCAAGAGACCTTGTAGACCTGAAGCAGAGCTCATTTTGCCTTCTGCTCAGCACATTAAGAAAGGGTCAGAATAGGATTATTTTAAACACTAAATGCAGTGAATTTTTCAATAATTTTTTATAACAATAACCAGAGAAACCAAAAGGGGCACTCTGTGGGGGTCCCTGCATGATTATTTTACAATGTCTCTTAAGCCATTTCTAAGTTGTGGGGAGCGGCTAATGCTTTCCTCTCGTATGCTGATGGTAAAAGCAAATATTTACAAGACAGGCTGTCCAGGAAAGAAATAGAATCCACATATAATCTGTTTTTATTGCACTGTCTGCTGCTCAATTTTATAAACAGCTGCTGGCCAAATGTAATTCGAACCCAAACCCAAAATTTTGTGCCTTTTTGTTGAAGGGAACAGAATATTTTGCTTAAATATGTCAAAGAAACTGTTGAGAGTCATTAGGGTTTGGGGTTGGGTGGTTTGTTTTTTTGGCAATTTGGAATATCATTTTGAAACAGCCTACAGAACCATGTAGCAAAATAAGAATTATATTGTTATAAAAGCCCAGTACAAGCCTAAATCAGAGACATTGAAGTATGCGCTTCCAATCATGAGTAGGTGGCACAAACATGAATCCCACTGAGAAATAATGAGATGTGTGTACATATGAACCTCCTGTGTATCATTTTGAAAACATATCCCCAAGAGAAAATGACATAAAACAACTTGCAGTTAAACTTTATTTGATGCCAGATGAGAAACAAATGTTTTAGAAACTCTAATTTTTAATATAATAATTTTTCCTTTGCATGTGCAGACCAGCAGCTTCTTATAATACACCAGTTTCTTAGCCAACATTTATTTCTAAAGTAACTCAATAGAGGCTAAGCTTTTAATTGCATTTTTTTATTTGTATACTTACTTTGTAAGATTTTTTCTGGAGAAATGAATTATTTCAGCTTGACTTTAGAGGTCATGGGACATATACACTATTATGAAAGTAAATGCTTTATAGTCATTCCATAACCCAAAAAAAAGCAAATTTCTCAATCTATGATACGTAATAGCTCATAAATCTATTCCAACACTAAAGTCAGGTTCCTTTGGATTTCTGAGTACTATAGCAGTTGTTCCCAAGTGTTTCCAATACTAGGACTCACGGCAAAAATATTCAAGCATCTCTACCCACAAGATAAAAGACCTTAATAGTACATTGTTCATTAATTAGAAAAAAAAGCACAATGTAATATATAAGAAAATATAATAAGAAACACAATAATCCAGTAATAGTTTTAATAGAATGTATGCTTTTGGAATATGTGAGGCAAGTTGTTAAAAAATCACTCTGGCTGCTCTGGCAGGCCAAGGATGAAAGCAGGCAAACTGGTAGGAAGCCACGACATAGAAAAGTGAGGAAGGAAAGTGGCACAGAGGCACTGGATACACAGGATTTCCAACAGAATTTGCTGATGAACTGGACCTAGGGTATGAGGTAACGGAGTCCCAGGCGACTCTCAAGGTCAGAGAGCTGGCAGTTAGGGAGAAGACTTAAACTATGTTTCACCTTATTTTTCATTAAATGATTTTTTTTAAATCGCAAGTTAAAATTCTAAAGAAATATAAGAAGAATTTTGCTCCCTAAACTATTTAATCAAAGGATATACAAGAATTCTTGAGCTTGTATCACATTACTACTACATCTTTACATCTTCTGGAAATGCCTTTGCCAAACTAAACACTTACTCAATCGCCTAGGACTCTCTGTATGTCCTTTTATTTGGCCTCAAATTGACCAGACCATTATTTAGAACAAGAAGATCATAAAAAAATAAAATAAAACCTAATTTGCCTTTTTTTTAATGTGTATTTTGTAAGCACAATTACTTATGTACACATTTGAAAAATAGCAGTACAAATGCATTCAAAATATACTAGCTATGCAGTAGAGCATGAGAATCTTAATCTCAGGGTCGTGGGTTCGAGCCCCATGTTGGGCGACAGGTGTATTTTGGACTTCCCTGGTGGCTCAGACGGTAAAGCATCTGTCTACAATGAGGGAGACCTGGGTTCGATCCCTGGGTCAGGAAGAATCCCTGGAGAAGGAAATGGCAACCCACTCCAGTACTCTTGCCTAGAAAATCCCACGGACGGATGAGCCTGGTGTCCATGGGGTTGCAAAGAGTTGGACACAACTGATCAACTTCACTTGTCCTAAAGGTAATGCTTGTTTCATATGTGAGTCCCAGTAACCTCCATAATCTCTATCATAACTTTTCTGAGAAGCCCCAATACTTGATAAAAGCAACCAGGCATATAAAATACTGGCATGGGGAGCCATTCCCTGCTCCAGGTTACCTTGCTGACCCAGGGACTGAACCCAGGTCTCCTGCACTGAAGACAGATTTTTACCCTCTGAGCTACCAGGGACGCCCATATGCCTAATTATATATATATACACAGACACACACACACACACACACACACACACACACACACATACACACACACACACACAGAGAATATTTATATATTATATAGATATATGGTCTATAAGATCATTTTAGGTATGTATATGTGTTATAAACAATGTATAGGATAAAAATAATCAACAAAGTGATATATAACCTCCATTAAAATAACCCTAAAAGTCTTAAATTGTGAATTTTTTAAACTGTGATATTTTTCATGGAAAAATCTCATAGTAAAAGAGATGAGAAGCTGGAAGCAGCTTCTGCAATATATCATTTGACAGGAAGTTAAGTTATCAGAATGAAGTCTTATAGGTAACAATCTCATAACCATACATGGTATATGTCTTAGTTACCACACAGATATGAAAGGTCCATTAAGGTTCCTTATCAGCTGCATATTGGTGTCATTGAGAGAGTTTGATAGCATGAATCTGAACTGCAAAAGTCTCCACACAATGCCCTGTTATCCGTCATCTAACCTTTGAGTTTAAACAGCCACAATAACTATCTCCTGTCCCTACCAGAGGACACCATCCTCCTAAACCATTTAGCTAAAGCTATTAATTTCATCACCTTCTAATATTTTTTTAACCAGAACACCTAAAAAATATTAGACTCTCAGGATTAAACAATACAGTGTAATCAAAAATTAAACACACTGTTCATAGCTTGTTTCAATATACAGCAATTATGTGACGCAAGGAGCAGAATCTCTATAGAAATCTCAGATTTTCAAATTGATCATATGTACATTAAGTCCCTTCACAGGGATTCTCACAAATGGCTGAATTTTCATGTTTAGTTTCCACCACTCAGATACTTTTAGACCATGCTGAATAAAATACTGTTTCCAACTCACTGCCTACTAGGGCTGAAAACGAACCATATGGATGCTCACTAGATGGCCAGAGACAAGGGTTAGCTTCTGAGCTGTACTTCACAGTGAATCACAGAAGGGGAAAGAACCAAAGCCATATGGGAGAGGTAAAGTCAAAAAAAAAAAAAAAAACAAGCTAGAAGAAAAAAGTTCAAGAGGTTCTTTAAACAATGACATCAGAGACCAGAAGTAAGGCACTGAGAGGTCAATTTGATGAGAAAGTGACTCCTGGATTTGGGAGCCACGGGATGAGATGAGGAACGTAGGAGTACCTAGACTTTTATTTATATTGTTAGCTGTTCTTGAGAACCAGCAGGACTTGTGCCTGGGGGGTTTCCCAGGCTTAAACAGCCAGGAAAGAAGGCCTATAACCTACAGGTTAATCTTGCCTCTAAACCAATGGTTGTTCTTAGCTAGAGCTCAAATTACAAATTCCACTTACACATTCTTGTCTTGGAAGACCCATTGAGTCAATCTGTATCTCGCTATTAAATTCATTATTGGTTTATGTAAATATTAACTTTTTTTTCCAGGCTGTACCACTCTAGCAGGAATCTAGAATTTTAGAGGGCCAGGCTCCTTTGTCCGTGGGATTCTCTAGACAAGAATACTGGAGTGGGTTGCCATTTCCTCCTCCAGGGAATCTTCCCAACCCAGGGATCGAATCTGCAGCTCCTGCATTGGCAGGCAGGCTCTTTACCATCTGAGCCACAAGAAAAGCCCCTCTAAGTAAATATGAACCTCTTTTTTGTCAGGCTGTACCATTCTACTAGGAATCTAAGGGCAGAGCTATCGCTGTTATAAAGAAATTAAATTCTTACACTGAGTTATCTTGGCTTTACCCACACTGGCTCTCTTAATGTGAAATATTTATTCTTTCTCCCAAGTGAGAAGCAATAAAATCACGATGACATCATTATGATCACCATCGATATTACCATCTCACTCCTCCCTCTCCTGATGTCCCCATACCACCCAAATATTAGGTGAATCTCTCCTAAGGGAGTTGTCTTGATTCAAGAAAGAGGAGAAAAGATTCTGCACAATTTGGTCTTATATCTTCTAAGGCTGTACTTAGTATGAAATGCCCAAGAATGATCCCCTTCCACAGTAGCTGCTTCTCTCTGATGGCTTTCAGGGGAAATCCTTGAACAGGCAGCACCAAACAGGTGGGGCCTCTAGGAAACAGTAGCAACATCTAGGGTCAATTCCCAAAGGATTTGATTCCTATTTTATAGCATTCTTAAAACCTTCTTTAATTGACTAGATAATGGATAGTTTTATACTGCTCTCTATAACAACTACTAGCAAAGATTCCCAGACTTCCCTCAGGGTTCACACATGCATACACACATTACTCAAACGCCAACGCATACACAGCCAGCAGTATTGCTATCTCTGTATTTTATCTCATACATGAATTTTTTAAATATCTGAGAATAATGAATAAATGTTTAAAGAACTGTAATTGTCACGCAATTCTCTGCTTTTTAAGAACTGCATACCAGGACACCCAGAAGTTACAACTACAATCTACTTTAATCTACACATTGATGGAAAGTTTCCTATTTTCCAAATAGGAAAAGGAGTACATCAAGGCTGTACATTGTCACCCTGCTTATTTAACTTATATGCAGAGTACATCATGAGAAACGCTGGGCTGGCGGAAGCACAGGCTGGAATCAAGATTGCCAGGAGAAATATCAATAACCTCAGATATGCAGATGACACCACCCTTATGGCAGAAAGTGAAGAGGAACTAAAAAGCCTCTTGATGAAAGTGAAAGTGGAGACTAAAAAGTTGGCTTAAAGCTCAACATTCAGAAAACGAAGATCATGGCATCTGGTCCCACCACTTCATGGGAAATAGATGGGGAAACAGTGGAAACAGTGTCAGACTTTATTTTTGGGGGCTCCAAAATCACTGCAGATGGTGACTGCAGCCATGAAATTAAAAGATGCTTACTCCTTGGGAGGAAAGTTATGACCAACCTAGATAGCATATTGAAAAGCAGAGACATTACTTTGCCAACAAAGGTTCACCTAGTCAAGGCTATGGTCTTTCCTGTGGTCATGTATGGATGTGAGAGCTGGACTGTGAAGAAGGCTGAGTGCCGAAGAATTGATGCTTTTGAACTGTGGTGTTGCAGAAGACTCTTAAGAGTCCCTTGGACTGCAAGGAGATCCAACCAGTCCATTCTGAAGGAGATCAGCCCTGGGATTTCTTTGGAAGGAATGATGCTAAAGCTGAAACTCCAGTACTTTGGCCACCTCATGCAACGAGTCGACTCATTGGAATAGACTCTGATGCTGGGAGGGATTGAGGGCAAGAGGAGAAGGGGACGACAGAGGATGAGATGGCTGGATGGCATCACTGACTCGATGGATGTGAGTCTGAGTGAACTCCGGGAGTTGGTGATGGATAGGGAGGCCTGGTGTGCCGCTATTCATGGGGTCGCAAAGAGTCGGACACGACTGAGCAACTGAACTGCACTGAACTGAAGATCACTAAGTACATTCATTCTATAAGTGCTTCCTGGAATAGTGACTCTTTGGACATATTTTCTTTTAGTGTTTAAAATCAGATCAGATCAGATCAGATCAGTCACTCAGTCGTGTCCGACTCTTTGCAACCCCATGAACTGCAGCACGCCAGGCCTCCCTGTCCATCACCAACTCCCGGAGGTCACTGAAACTCACATCCATCGAGTCAGTGATGCCATCCAGCCATCTCATCCTCTGTCGTCCCCTTCTCCTCTTGCCCCCAATCCCTCCCACCATCAGAGTCTTCTCCAATGAGTCAACTCTTCACATGAGGTGGCCAAAGTACTGGAGTTTCAGCTTTAGCATCATTCCTTCCAAAGAAATCCCAAGGCTGATCTCCTTCAGAATGGACTGGTTGGATCTCCTTGCAGTCCAAGGGACTCTCAAGAGTCTTTCCAACACCACTGTTCAAAGTATCAATTCTTTGGTGCTCAGCCTTCTTCACAGTCCAGCTCTCACATCCATACGTGACCACAGGAAAAACCATAAAATAGTTCCTGTGTAAAAAAGAATAGTAATTTAATTTAATTTAGAATCTTTAATTTAGTGACTTTAGGGGATGTAGGGGGGAAATGTGTGAGAATGTGTGTGTTTATTCTATTTTCTATAAAGTTGATATTATATTTATAACTTTCATTAAAACATCCTGCTTTTCTGTAAAAATCTATGATCAGTAGACTAACTGCTATGCTGCCGATATCATTCATAATGGCTGTCTCATCTTTCATTTCCTCTCCCCTTTCCTAGACCTACATGATTACAGATTCCTTCCTTCCTTCCCTAAGCTGATCATGATTAGAGATTTAAATCCAGAATATACACAGAAGAATGTTCCATCAATAGGCTTCAAGTGCACATTTTTCCTTTATCTAAAATGTCATTCTCTTCAGTCTCTGTAGTGGACAAGGTGTTACGTAGAAAAGGATTTTGGCTCAAATCATCCAAAGCCTTCTTCATTTATCAAACCACTGTCCACACTTTGCAAAATGAATAGCAAATGGCCCTCTATTGCTTTTGAACTGATAACTTGGATTAAAAGTCATTGACATCCCTGCTAAAAGGCAAGGAGAATTCCCACACTCCACCACCAAACCCTCACTTGGGAGATTTTTTCTAGTGTTCACAGGAAGCCATAAATTGTAGAATACATTCTGCCCTGTTGACTCATAATTTGACATGGAACATTATAAGGTTTACACAGCTCTATTCTCCCCAAAAGCATCTAAAGGACACATAATGCATCTAAAATCCTCAAGGAAAATGTCTCTTTCCCTGAAACAAAAGGCACAGTGCCACTAAGTCATATTTCCCAGAGAGTGAGAGAAAATAACAGAGTGAGACAGCAAGACAGAGAATTGATTTGGAGACTGGAGAAAGTTGATAAACTGCAGTGTAATTCCAATAACTTGTCTGCATTTTTTTTTTGACAACTGTCTTTCAAACATATTTAAGAGTAAAATTTCCAAAGAATACACACTCCTCTAGAATATCTTTGAGATACAATCCAAGCTGAAGGAAACAGAGGGCATATACATATCTGAAGAGAGTTTTCTGTTTGTACACGCAAAAATTTAGTCACCATACCCATCCAATTTCTTTGCTAAAATCCTTGGGACCTTTTAGCACTACTCTCAACTCTACCCTAGAAGCAATAGTTAATTTTTTTATGTCTATCGCCGTAATTTCACTCTTTTCATTTCTTTCCAACGCTTCTCCATCTGGCCTGGCAAAGACTCTCATCATCTTTCATAACCTCCTAACAGAATTCCCTGTTCCAGCCTCCACCCATATTCTATACTGCTACTGGAGGGATTTTCTTGAAACACAACTCTAACCATATCACTCAAAGCTAAAATTCTCTGATGGTATCCAATTGCCTCTAGGGCCAACTGAATCTCCTCAGAAACTAGACCCTTAGCAATCTAGCCTTGACATCTTTTCAGATGACATGGATTGAGACTCCTCACTCACAGCCTCTCCCTGAGGCTGACCCTTCTTTTTATCCTTCTAGAGATGTACAACATACTCTTCTATTTTATCTATTGTCTGAAATGTACCTGCCTCCCTCAAACTGCTTTATTTGATCAATTATTACTTTATTCACATAGCTAATATATTTATTGAATCATGTATAACTATTCATTCCCCCTCAAGAGTAAGAGTTTTTCCAAGTTATATTTTGTCTAAATCATCTCTGGATTATATTGCTTATGAATCTCTGGTACAAAGTAAATATTAAATTAAAATTTTTGGAATAAATAGAAAAATAAACCCATGTTTGAGAATTATGATTTTGCATATAAGAAAACTAATCTCACTCTCTTCACCTCTCTCACCAGCTTTCTGAGAACATGGCCCCTGGAAGAACATTCTACCACCATCAAGCTTTTACTCCCCCTGTAGCTAGCTGAATACTATCCTCACGGTCGTGAAGCATTTTCTGGTTCCTTTATTTTGCTCTGAGATTTCTTTCTCTATAAGGATGTGAGCTACAGGTTAATCAAGTATTTGTTATATCCCATTGGTTATGTAAAATTTCCATCGAAACAGAGAAGAAATAGAACCCTTTTTCCCCCACTTTGGTACTGATCTATAAGCTAAAGAATGGTCATTTGTTGATAAGCACCTATCTACACAGAACCTCTATTACAGAATCACCCAAGTGTAAGGAAAATGTCAAGACGCTTTTAAAAGGAGCTATTCAGCAAGCTTTTAACTACAATAAGTCAATGAAACAAAACAGTAACCATTAGAAAACATCTATGTAGTAATCTGGTCATGAGATAATTTTGTTTTGATGACTTTTACAGTTGGAAAGGCAGCCAAAGTGGCCTTGACTTTGACAGTTTTTCTTAACTTCATGTAACAGGAGTCGTATCAATTAATCAGTAGCCCAATAGTTTGAGATTTCTGGCACTGCTCTTTTCATATTACAATCAGCCTGTCTAAAAGAGACCATTTCTACTCACAGGCAGTAATACAAAGATAATACCATGTAATTCATTCCACTTGAGGTATTAAGTCCATGCTACATTTTTAAACAGCAACATCCCATTGAATTTGGTTGTCTTAAAGCAAGACCATCACCCTCTTCTGCCAGATGATTGTGTTTTCAACTGAGAAAGGCCTTCCTTGAATGATAAACAGGAATCCCAGTCACTGGGATCATTCCCTTTCCCTCATTTACCCACGTAAGAGAGGTGTCAGACACTCTATAATCCAGGTCTGCTTCAAAGTCCTCTGCAACTTCATTTCCTTTCTTATAAGATAATATCCACTCAATCTGCTTAGAGTCAGAGGTTGAATTTTTTCATTTCTCTTTTTGGTCCTTTTAAAGTATGCGTGTGTAGTATTTACTATGTATTACAGTTTCACTTTCACCAAACCACTTTTCAATTTTTGGAAAATGTCCCCCTTTCAAGGACAGGGCTGAAATGCCTGTACATGTGAATACTTGAAGGGCTGATTGGAAAACTACAGAGGATTTTCACTTGCAGTCTTCATTTTCTCAGAAGGCTGAAGTACTTTTTCCCTCACAAATTCTGAAACGTAGTCATTCGAGTTAATTAATGGCCACGACTGGCTAGCTGCCAGGGTCTATGCACCATCCTGCGCCCAGCCCCCCCACTCAAGCTGACTGTGGTAAAGGCAACCACAAGATGCCATCCACCCCTAGGCCCCACACCCTTCTACCACTCTGCAGTTAAAACTATGATCAGGAACTAAAATTACCATGAGGCTTTTCTTTTTCTTTAGAGTCATATGTACAGAGAGAAGGAAACTGTTCCTTTTTCTTTTCCTGGTTGTTGTACAGCTATGTGTGTTTGGAATTCTGCTTTCTTTACTATTATGAAATTGAAAATAAGATATTTTGGCTGATACGCCATTTCTCTTCTAAATGCTGTGCTAGATTTCATAGTCTTCTGAGTGCTATACTAAATTTTCTACATGACTGTCATAAGTACAGGAAGGTTTTTTTTGGTTCCTTATGATCCAGAGGAATTTCTTACCAGCTCTCGCTTTCTGCACCTAGAAAGATTTGGAACTTATTCTGAGGATAGAGCCTAAAAATCTTCTGTACACTGTAGTTGTCATGTCAATGTGCTTTTTCCTTCTCATAATATAGAATAAGTTCAACTGAGCTCTGAATTAAGTTAAATGCCATGATTAAATTCTTTTATACAACAAAACTTACAAATGAATCTATAACTGGAGATCATTCAAAACAAAATATGAAGTTAAAAACCAATAAAAGTTGTTTCAGTAAACCTATCTGTGATCTATTCATTAAGCAACATAAATATTTCAAAGAGATCTACAAATTAGACGTGTAAGTGAAACAAACCACTGTAAAGCATAATTCTGTTTTATAAAAGCTGAAAAATGGTATTATAATATTTTGCAGTAAATAATGGTTTTTCTAGGAGAGGTAGATCATTTTTTCATTCATATAAATAATATGAATAACATAATTAAAATATTGAGAAATTAGCTAAGACAAATATATCTTGCAAGAGCTGTGTCCCTACAACAGTAACAGACAACTGCGGCTAAATCAAATGAATTTTTTTCCCTCTTTCATTTTACCTCAGGTTTTGTTTTTTGATAGTTCTTGCTATACAAAGGACAATTATCCAGAAAAGAAAAAAAAATAATGAATAATTTTGTTACAAAGCCTTGTTCTTCATATCTACTCTATAGATAACAAATGATAAAAACCCAATGTATTTAATCCAAGCACTTTAGAAAAGTTTGGGTCTAAGAACATTTGCCTCTTTTATACCAAATCTAAGACATGACTGAGTGACTTCAATTTCACCTTTCACTTTCAGGCATTGGAGAAGGAAATGGCAACCCACTCCAGTGTTCTTGCCTGGAGAATCCCAGGGCTGGGGGAACCTGGTGGGGCTGCCGTCTATGGGGTCGCACAGAGTCAGACACGACTGAAGCAACTTAGCAGCAGCAGCAGTAGCAGCATACCAAATCTAAAAGTACCATTTCACATGCCATGATTTTTAACCCAAGATTATACTCTTTCCTTTTGCCCAGAATGAATTAGAGGTAGCTATGTACATACTTGGAGAAGGCAATGGCACCCCCACTCCAGTACTCTTGCCTGGAAAATCCCATGGATGGAGGAGCCTGGTAGGCTGCAGTCCATGGGGTCGCTAAGAGTCGGATACGACTGAGTGACTTCACTTTCATGCATTGGAGAAGGAAATGGCAACCCACTCCAGTGTTCTTGCCTGGAGAATCCCAGGGATTGGGGAGCCTGGTGGGCTGCCATCTATGGGGTCGCACAGAGTCGGACATAACTGAAGTGACTTAGCAGCATGTACATACTGATCAATTTAAAATTGTTAGTTCAATCTCTTTACAGAGCCAAGTGTCATGCTGAGAGTTTGATTAGAAGATAAAGAAGTCAAATCATGAATCCTTTTGAAAGCTTCCAGACATACTTGTGCAACACAGTCACATAACTCAGGTCCCAACAATTCAAGAAAATTAAAGCATTTTGAGATTCTTCTTTTACAGCTATCTGAGAAGAATCAGTGAAAGAAGAATATACAGATTTTTTAAAAAATAAAGTTGAATAATTCATTTGGAAGGACAAATTATTCTCAATGTTCAAGTCAAAAGAGTGATAACAGAGAGCTGAAACAAAGAGTGGCAACTTAATGATTCACTGTAGAGGACGCACATGTACTTTGTGGGTTTTCTTTTCTAAGGTTCTCACAGATCCTCCCAGGGGCTCCAATTTTCCAACACAAACATGGGAACTGCAACAGTTGAGTCCCTAAAGCCAAGTCTGTCACTCAAGGCTAACCTGATAGGAAACAAAACTCAAAAGATCTTGCTATCTTAAAACATGTTTTAAATCTGACAATAAACCCATCTTCTTGGTTCCTTTTCCTTATACGCCATCAAGAAGAGAGATGGAAAGCCATCTCTTCCCATCACTAGGGTTGCTGACCACTTTTAATGTATTAATTTTGAGAGGGGTACATCTTCATGCTCTATTATGTTTCCTATTTCAGCTTTATTTGTATGGCATTGTTTTTGGTTACACTCACATACACAAAATCCATCAATAATTTCTTATACTACCCCAAGAATATCATCAAAAGTCTGAAATAATTTAAATTCAGAAATAACCCTTACATCTCAATTTCTGTCTTTCCAAATCAAACATTTTCTTAAAGCAACTAAATATTAAATAAACTAAGTCATGTGTGATTGATTTTATTTCTTCACTTTTACCTGGTGGGTAAAACGGAAACAAGGTGGTGAACCAGAGACTGCTGCTGCTGCTGCTGCTAAGTCGCTTCAGTCGTGTCCTACTCTGTGTGACCCCATAGACGGCAGCCCACCAGGCTCCCCCATCCCTGGGATTCTCCAGGCAAGAACACTGGAGTGGGTTGCCATTTCCTTCTCCAATGCATGAAAGTGAAAAGTGAAAGGGAAGTCGCTCAGTCGTGTCTAGACTTCGCGATCACATGGACTGCAGCCTACCAGGCTCCTCCATCCATGGGATTTTTCAGGCAAGAGTACTGGAGTGGGGTGCCATTGCCTTCTCCAACCAGAGACTGGGGACTAAATAATTCACAAATTGGACACCATTCTCTTAATAATTGATAGTTTATTGTATTTCACTTCAAATCTCTTTTACATATTTCTATCAGTTGGTTGTAAGAATGTGGAAAGTGTAAAAACACAAGCAGAATAACTACTATTAATATTTCAGAAAAATCACTCATTAATGTCTCAAAGGTTGTTAACTTTTTAATAACAATTGCTTTACGGAACTTATCAATAATTTTTGTATCAAGTTAATGAATTTTATAATTTTTTGTGAATATTTTTATAGTTTTTTGCCAAATTTATAACATATTAAGTAAAAAGTTTGTTATGACACAATATATGTTTACAGAATACCTGGTCAGGAAAGCATTAACATATTTTTTTAAACAATGTGGCTTCATCTGAGGCTCAATTACATAGGGCACATGACAACTAATTTTTTTCTATTGCTATCCCATTACACAGATTTCAGATCCAAAATATGTTTTACTTATGCATCAAATTATATCACTGTCAGGGGAGAGTATAACCCATATCCCCAGGAAATAGTGTTTAATAATCACTATCTTGGTAAAATTCATTAGCACCCTGTCTATTTGATCAATTCTTTGTAAAAAATAAATCTTCTCAAGCCCAGTGTTTCATCTTTTTTTAATACAGTTAAGCTTCAGAGGTATTTTCTTATCACAAAAGAACTCTTTACTCCTAATAAGGTCCATTGTATCACAGAAAAAGTAAGCGAATTCCAGAAAAACATCTACTTTTGCCCCTGACTATGCTAAAGCCTTTGACTGTGTGGATCACAACAAACTGTGGAAAATTCTTAGAGATGAGAATATCAGACCACCTTACCTGCAACCTGAGAAACCTATATATGCAGATCAAGAAACAAAATTTAGAACCAGATATGGGACAATGAACTGGTTCAAAATTGGGAGAGGAGTACGTCAAGGCTGTATATTGTCACCCTGCTTATTAAACTTCTATGCAGAGCACATCATGTGAAATGCCAGGCTAGATGAAGCACAAGCTGGACTCAAGACTTCTGAGAGAAATATCAATAACCTCTGACATGCCAATGGCACCACCTTAATGGCAGAAGGTGAAGAACTAAAGAATCTCTTGATGAAGGTGAAAGAGGAGAATGAAAGGGTTGGCTTAAACTCAACATTTAAAAAACTAAGATCATTTTTTTTTTTTTTTGGGGGGGGGGTTCCAAATTCACTGCAGATGGTGACTGCAGCCATAAAATTAAGAGATGCTTGCTCCTTGGAAGAAAAGCTATGGCAAACCTATACATTTATTAAAAAGCTGAGACATCACGTTGCTGACAAAGGTCCAGATAGTCAAAGCTACAGTTTTTCCAGTAGTCATGTATGGATGTGAGAGCTGGACCATAAAGAAAGCTGAATGCCAAAGAACTGATGCTTTTGAACTGTGGTGCTAGAGAAGACTCCTGAGATCCCTTGGACAGGAAGGAGATCCAACCAGTCAATCCTACAGGAAATCAACCCTGAATATGCATTGAAAGGACTGATGCTGAAGGTGATCCTCCAGTACTTCGGCCATCTGATGCGAAGAGTTGACTCATTGGAAAAGATCCTGATGCTGAGAAAGATTGAGGGCAGGAAGAGATAGCTGGATGGCATCTCTGATTCAATGGACATGAGATTGAACAAACTGTGGGAGATAGTGAAGGACAGGGAAGCCTAGGGTCGCAAAGAGTTGGACAGGAGACTGAGCGACTGAACTTACTGAACTGAATATCTGTTAACAACTGTTTGCAGGAGGGACTAATTTAACCTCCTTGAAAACTGTACAAGAGCTTATACCATCTAGCCTTCTAGGTTGAAATAAAACCTAATTGTGGTGTGATTCTGGGAAAGTTACAACGGTGTTTTAATAAGACAAATTTGAATACTGCTGTATCAAAAAGATCTTCCAGTATCAATTTATGATACAAACTGTAAGTATGCATTATTCAAACTTAACTATTTTTCTTTTTTTTTTAATTTTATTTTGCTTAACTTTACAATATTGTATTGCTTTTGCCATTCACCAAAATGAATCCGCCACAAGTATACATGTGTTCCCCATCCTGAACCCTCCCTCCCTCCTCCCTCCCCATACCATCCCTCTGGGTCGTCCCAGTGCGCCAGCCCCAGGCATCCATTATCAGGCATCGTACCTGGACTGGCAACTTGTTTCAGATATGATATTATACATATTTCAATGCTATTCTCCCAAATCATCCCACCCTCTCCCTCTCCCAGAGTTCCATAAGACTGTTCTATACATCAGTGTCTCTTTTGCTGTCTTGTAAATAGGGTTATTGTTACCATCTTTCTAAATTCCATATATATGCGTTAGTATACTGTATTTGTATTTTTCTTTCTGGCTTACTTCACTCTGTATAATAGACTCCAGTTCCATCCACCTCATTAGAACTGATTCAAATGTATTCTTTTTAATGGCTGAGTAATTTTTCACTATATTAATACATTTTATAAATATGAAATTTGGAAATATCTATTATCACAATATTGGAATTTTATTTTTAAAATTGTATTTTAAAATATGGAAAATAAGCAAAGAAATAAGCAAAACTTGTCTTCATGAGACACTGGGGACAATAGCATATATCTCTAATATGACAGGGAGAATTAATTTCTTTCAAATTATTGTGTCATAATATTATATGAAGTATTGGTTTTGCTATTACAGAAATCCAAGATTTTTTACTTAAAAAATACTAATAATATTGGAAGTGACCATAAAAGCACAATAGACCTTTCTGGAATAAGAAAATATGCATAAATTAATAGAGTCAGAATCTTCCAAATGTAAGCTCTAGTTAAGTAATAACCTTACTAAAATAGTTCACATTGGAAAGGCTCTAAAACCTCTCATTTCATCTACTTCATCTCCAAGAAATACAACATGACTATTCTGAGCTACCATATGGCCTTAAGAGATGCATATATATTTATTAAGCATTTCTTTCTTCTGAGCATTAGGAGCTGCCGCTGCTGCTGCTGCTAAGTCGCTTCAGTCGTGTCCAACTCTGTGTGACCCCATAGACGGCAGCCCACCAGACCACGGCAGCCCACCAGGCCCCGCCGTCCCTGGGATTCTCTAGGCAAGAACACTGGAGTGGGTTGCCATTTCCTCCTCCAATGCATGAAAGTGAAAAGTGAAAGTGAAGTCGCTCAGTCGTGTCCGACTCTGTGCGACCCTATGGACTGCAGCCTACCAGGCTCCTCCGTCCATGGGATTTTCCAGGCAAGAGTACTGGAGTGGGGTGCCATTGGCTGTCTAAAGATATATTACTTATTCCAAATCTAAGATAAGAATCACTTCCCATGCACATGCATTTTTCAAGACTGTAAACAATGAAAATATATGAATGCTTTAGCAGTCTCCAAACATTAAACATTACTGTTCATCCCTGTTGCTTTTCTTTTCAGAAATACAAAATCCCTGCAATCAAAACGCAAAATCTGCTCTATTTCAGTGGTTCTTGCTATAGTGTTAAATTTATCAACATCAACTTTTTAACATGTAAATTGTGTTGTGCTTTTTTGTCAGAAAATAACTATATACTTTAGATAATAAGAGTGCCCATTTAAAGAATTTTGTTGAAGTAGACAAAATGAAAAACATTTTAAAATTTATTGGTATAAAGTATTCCATACTGAAAGCAACAAATGAACAGAAGCCTGTTTCTCCAACTGTGTGAACACACAAGTGCCATTAACACTAAAGCAAACTGTATATCCAGCCCTAAGAATGCAATGGGTCTGCCTTCTCAATAAATACTTTCCTTTTAATGTCATTCATACCCCAAAATTACCATGCTACCTTGGTACAAGGACTCATTTGTTTGCAATCCCGTCTGATATGAAATTGTTCCAATACAGCCTACGTTTTAATATTTGGTAGGATTTCCCAGGTGGTGCAGTGGTAAAGAATCTGCCTGCAAATGCAGGAGACACAGGAGGTGCAGGTTTGATCCCTGGGTGGGGAATATACCTTGGAGTAGGACACGGCAACCACTCTGGTATTCTTGCCTGGAAAATTCCATGGACAGAGGAGCCTGGTGGGCCACAGTGTGGGGTCGCAGAGAGTCAGACACGACCGAGCACACACACATGCACACATACATTTTTAATAAGGTGCTTGTGGCTATGTGAAAGGAAATTAGCAAAATATTGAATTCTTAGGAATGCAGACTGATGAGTCCTAGGAGACGATACTTTTAAATTTTATGGACCAGAATAAATAAATGTGTATCAAAATACAAAACAATAGCAGATAAAATTCTAATCAGTAAACACTTCATTTAAAAAACTTGTGATTCATCATACCTATTTCTTGAAATGCTTCTTCAGAGACATAGGAGAAGAAACTATATTTCTGTCCAGAGGCTGAATTTTATAAAAGACCAATGTGAATGAACACCTATCTACTTTACATTATAGACTGCATATGTAATTACTTAATGCATAAATAATTTAAGTTCGAACTGGACTTGAGCTTTTCATTTCCTAGAACTTTGAGATATACATCCAAGAGAAGTTTGACCCTTAAGTAAATCCATTTCTCTAAAACATCTATGTACCAGAACCTGGTTCAGATCTAGAAAGCCTCAGAGGCATGAGTTTATATCCTACTTCTCATTAGAGGTTCTCAGTTAGAGAACTCACTACAAGGTATAGATTCTTTAAATTTTCTCAGAGTTAAGGGTAATTTTCAGCCAGGCGTTCAAGGCTGAATGCAAAGTATATTTTCAGAAAAGTAGACGTTATGACAAAATAGTCAGAAATATCTTCATTTACTTCCTGCTACAACTCCTACAAGGATTTAGGTATTACCGATAACTCCCTTGTTGAATTGCATTCTCTAAGACTATGGTAGTCACAGTACTGCTTTTAGTCACAGATACTCTTAGAAAAACAATGTCCCTCCAGTTTTTTAAAGATATAACTCCAACCTAAGGGTTGTTTCAGGTACAGGAGTAAATGGGTTAAGTGCTGCCTAGTCAGAAATGATAAAGAAAAGGACACGTATTGGCTGCTTCCTCTAACTTCTATTTCTCTTTTTGATAGGAGAAATCAGAAAGAAGAGCTTTGGAAAAAAAAAAATTTGGTTGGGTCGTCAGCGATAACGGGTTTGCCTGATGTTCTTAGTAGCATCTTGACTTTGGGGAGATGTTTCATCTGGTTCATAGGTGGACATTTGTGGCTTGGATAATTCACCAAAACACACCTGCTTTGAGAGGAGAAATGCGACTTTTCAACATTTTCTTTACAAGGCAAAGCACTTCTAGGCTTTAGCCAGTTTTTTGTGTGTGTTGGTCAGATTTCTTATTTTGGCACTTTCAAAAATCACTGTAAGCAGACCATAGTCACTGAAGGCAGGGAGGGCCTGTGAGGATCATTTCTCTAAAACCTGGCAGCAAAATACAGTAGATAAAAGCACAGGCCACATCATTTAGAATCTTAGTTCCACCAGTAACCCTGGAAAAGTACATAATTTTCAGTTTCTTTATAAACAGGTCAGAACTGTGGTGTTGGAGAAGACTCTTAAGAATCCCTTGGACTGCAAGGAGATCCAACCAGTCCATTCTGAAGGAGATCAGCCCTGGGATTTCTTTGGAAGGAATGATGCTAAAGCTGAAACTCCAGTATTTTGGCCACCTCATGCGAAGAGTTGACTCATTGGAGAAGACTCTGATGGTGGGAGGGATTGGGGGCAAGAGGAGAAGGGGACGACAGAGGATGAGATGGCTGGATGGCATCAGTGACTCAATGGATGTGAGTCTGAGTGACCTCCGGGAGTTGGTGATGGACAGGGAGGCCTGGCATGCTACAATTCATGGGGTCGCAAAGAGTCGGACACGACTGAGCGACTGCTCTGATCTGATCTGATACATAAAGCATTCAAAATGGAGTCTGACATATAGTAACCACTCCTCTGTTCATGGAATTCTCTAAGCAAGAATACTGGAGTGGGTTGCCATTCCTTCCCCAGGGGATCTTCCTGACCCAGGGATCCAACCCACCTCTCTCACATTGAAGGCAGATTCCATATGAGCCACCAGGGAAGCCCCATATAAATGACTTACTATCATCATCATCATCATCATCATATCATTTTCTCAGAAGCTAAACTTAATATATATGAATATCAGATTATTACTTAATCTAGTTGGTCAAGAGTAACATTTTCAAAATTACCCTATTTTAAATATTTCTTTCTATTTCCAATACTTGTGTGCATTGAAATGAAACAAATATATCTAAAGGATAGGCAACATGAATACATCAGTATATCCATACTTTTCTGAAGCTTTGGATCACAGTTGTCACAGTTGTTTTACTTATTTTGGTGCCAGTTTTTACCTAGTGACTAGTTAACCTTTCTGTGAAGGGAGTTTCACTAGCTTTTAAAAATCAGAGAGATTGAGAATTAAAAAAAAAAAAAAAAAAAAAAACAGTTTTTGTCATTAAGGATGACTTAAATAAATGAGTATGCTTGATAGAAATATCTAATCTTTTATTGTGAACAAACATATGCTTGATAGAAATATCTAATCTTTTATTGTGAACAAACATATCAGTAAAATTCACAACTTGCTTTAGGACATCTTAGAGCAGAGAGTTCCTTGAAATCTAGCTTTGGCATTTGTTTAAACTGTCAGTACTCAAGTAGCCTTTAGGAGTTTGTTTTAAAGATGTCATTCTAGGAAGAAACTTACTCTAAAAACTATGACGAAGGCCAGCTGCAGGAAAAATGGGAGCTCACATATATCCTGGTGAGGGATATTGAGGAAGAAACTGTCCCTACTTATGCACCAAAGTTATCTAAAGGTCACCAGGAGAAATCATTAAAATATTGTTTTGTGTAGGGTCATCTTTAATTTTCTTGTGCTGTCTTTTAAAAGATACATAAATTATAGGTCTACTATAGCCTTCTTAAAGAAGGAAATGGTCTACCATAGCCTTCTTAAACAAGGAAATGGCAACCCATTCCAGTATTCTCGCCTGGAGAATCCTGTGGAAAGAGGAGCCTGGAGGGCTGCTGTCCATAGGGTCGCACAGAGTTGGACACAACTGAAGCGACTTAGCAGCAGCAGCATAGCCTTCTACTTTTTTATCTGAACATCCTATTAATTTTTGAGAGTCTGATGTTGAAACTCCAACTAAAGATCTTAATTTATCAACTTAAAAATAATTGTAATAAATGGTGTATATATAACTTAGTTCTGTAGTTTCCAAGTTTCCTGTAAATGTGTTATCATACTCTCATAATTTTAAAAATAAAAAAGAGAGAAAATATGCAAGTCAATTACAATTGTTTCCAGCTCTGAGTCAAAGAAATTTCAAAACTGAAACAGAATATGGTGTGGGAAAGGGAAGAGTGAAAAAAATTCTTTGCTTGAAAACATTTTCCAGATTGTTCAGCTTCAGAAGGGCAAGAGTGGCAGTGATAGGAGGTATGCAGCATACATTTATATCTTTAGAAGAACTCTCATGCTCCTTCCCTTTTTTTTTTCCTTTTTCCCTTTCACGAAGGGGAAAAAAAAAGCAACAGGAAGTTTTATCTTCCACTATGATCTAGATGACTTACAGTTTGTTTTTTTTTTTTTTACTATCTAAAAGGGTAGAGAAGGAGTTGGCAGGTTTTAGTTTAGATTTTTCTAGTGTTTTTTTAAAAATTAGCACTATTTTAATATCTCACACCATTTAAACTAAAAGATACCAGCAATCAAAAACCACTGAGTCCTTTCAACTTTTAAATGTGCACATATATCAGTGGTACACTTAGAAAACCAAGTGGCGGGGAGGCGATAAGTTGCAGAAGCCGCGCTTGCTAAACACCTCATTACCTGCGCTGCTGGATTCTGCCAAGGGCACAAAATGCAGGCCCAACCAAGCCTGGGCCTCTGAGGACTACCCAAGTGCCTGAACTTGAGCTGCTTAGACCTGGGAGGGGCAAGCAGCCCAGGGCTGGTCGCGGATGGTTCTGGCAGGGAAACAGAGAGCCTAAGCAGAGTGGGCAGGCAGGCTACACATGCCGTGAGCAGGGGCAGACCCAGTGTGGCTAAGCCACTGCAAGCACACGCCAGTGGTATTTATTTGCAGCGTCCCTCCCTCCCCGTAGCGCGACTGAACAAGTGAGCCTAAAAAAAAAAAAGAAAAAAAAAAAAAGGGTGTCCATCACCGCCCTCTTTGTATCAGGGCTGAAATCAGACACTGAAGAGACTAGCAAACAGAAGAAGCTATAACAGAGGGAACCGCCGTGGAAGCGACAGGCAATAAACTGAAACCCCGTGGTTAGTACCAACTACAGAGAAAGGGGCCTATAGATCTTGAGAAATTTAAGCTGGAACAAGGAACTAGCCGAAAATGAACTGAACCCACAATATCCACAACAATAACAAAGAAAGTCTTATATATATTGTTACTATTTTTACCATCATTATTTCTTTCTTTCTTTTTATATATATTTTTATATATTTTTTATTAATTTTTTTTATCCTCTAGTACTCCTGTAATTTCCACTTTTAGAATATTTTTTATAACTCTTGCGACCCTTTTTTTTCTTTTCTTTTTTCTTTTTCTTTTTGTCTTTTCTTTTTGTCTTTCCTTTAACATTGTATTTTTGAAACTCCAAACTCTGCTCTAGATTCATAAGTTTAGTTTATTGGTAATTGCTATCAATTTTTTACCTATTCATATTTTTTTATAACTTTTGTGACTTTTTCTTTTTTTTTTTCCTCCCTCTTTCTATCTCTTCATCTTTTCTTTGACATTGTATTCCTGAAACTCCAAACTCTAATCTAGATCTTTAATCTATGCTTTCTGGTATATGTAATCAATTTGTGCCTATTACTGACTGGATCTGTCTCTCTCCTTTTCATTCCCTCCTTTTATCTTCCTGACCACCTCTGTCTCCTTCCTCCCTCTTTTCTTCTCTGTATAACTCCCTGAACATCTCTGAGTGGTCCAGTTGTGGAGTGCAGTATACAAGGAGAAGTTTTTGAGACTACTGTAAAAATAAGACCGATAACTGGAAGCAGGAGGCTTAAGTCCAAACCCTGATCCCACGGAACATTAATTGACAGGAGCTCATCAAATGCCTCCAAACCTACACTGAAACCAAGCCAATATACAGGCTACCCAAAGTGACCCCCAAATCATAGACATCACATAACTCATTACTAGATACTCCATTGCACTCCAGAGAGAAGAAATCCAGCTCCATTCACCAGAACACCGAAACAAGCTTCTCTAACCAAGAAACCTTGACAAGCCACCTGTACAAACCCACATACAGTGAGGGAACGCCACAATAAAGAGAACTCCACAAACTGCCAATATACAGTAAGGACACCCCAAACTCAGCAATTTAAACAAGATGAAGAGACAGAAGAATTCCCAGCAGGTAAAGGAACGGGATAAATGCCCACCAAACCAAACAAAAGAGGAAGAAATAGCAAATCTACCGGATAAAGAATTCCGAATAATGATAGTGAAATTAATCCAAAATCTGGAAATCAAAATGGAATCACAGATAAATAGCCTGGAGAAAAGCATTGAGAAGATGCAAGAAAGGTTTAACAAGGACCTAGAAGAAATAAAAAAGAGTCAATATATAATGAATAATGCAATAAATGAGATCCAAAACACTCTGGAGGCAACAAACAGTAGAATAACAGAGGCAGAAGATAGAATTAGTGAATTAGAAGATAGAATGGTAGAAATAAATGAAGCAGAGGAGAAAAAAGAAAAACGAATTAAAAGAAATGAGGACAATCTCAGAGACCTCCAGGACAATATTAAATGTTACAACATTCGAATCATAGGAGTCCCAGAAGAAGAAGACAAAAAGAAAGACCATGAGAAAATACTAAAGGAGATAATAATTGAAAACTTCCCTAAAATGGGGAAGGAAATAATCACTCAAGTCCAAGAAACCCAGAGAGTCCCAAACAGGATAAACCCAAGGCAAAACACCCCAAGACACATATTAATCAAATTAACAAAGATCAAACACAAAGAACAAATATTAAAAGCAGCAAGGGAAAAACAACAAATAACACACAAGGGAATTCCCATAAGGATAACAGCTGATCTTTCAATAGAGACTCTCCAAGCCAGGAGGGAATGGCAAGACATACTTAAAGTGATGAAAGAAAAGAACCTACAGCCCAGATTATTGTACCCAGCAAGGATCTCATTCAAATATGAAGGAGAAATCAAAACCTTTACAGACAAGCAAAAGCTGAGAGAATTCAGCACCACCAAACCAGCTCCCCAACAAATACTAAAGGACATTCTCTAGACAGGAAACACAAAAAGGGTATATAAATTCGAACCCAAAACAATAAAGTAAATGGCAACAGAATCATACTTATCAATAATTACCTTAAATGTAAATGGGTTGAATGCCCCAACCAAAAGACAGAGACTGGCCGAATGGATACAAAAACAAGACCCCTACATATGTTGTCTACAAGAGACCCACCTCAAAACACGGGACACATACAGACTGAAAGTGAAGGGCTGGAAAAAGATTTTCCATGCAAATAGGGACCAAAAGAAAGCAGGAGGAGCAATACTCATATCAGATAAAATAGGCTTTAAAACAAAGGCTGTGAAAAGAGACAAAGAAGGTCACTACAAAATGATCAAAGGATCAATCCAAGAAGAATATATAACAATTATAAATATATATGCACCCAACATAGGAGCACTGCAATATGTAAGACAAATACTAACAAGTATGAAAGGAGAAATCAACAATAACACAATAATAGTGGGAGACTTTAATACCCCACTCACACCAATGGATAGATCAACTAAACAGAATAACAAGGAAACACAAACTTTAAACGATACAAGAGACCAGTTAGACTTAACTGATATCTATAGGACATTTCATCCCAAAACAATGAATTTCACCTTTTTCTCAAGAGCACACGGAACCTGCTCCAGGATAGACCACATCCTGGGCCATAAATCTAGCCTTGGTAAGTTCAGAAAAATTGAAATCATTCCAAGCATCTTTTCTGACCACAATGCAGTAAGATTAGATCTCAATAACAGGAGAAAAACTATTAAAAATTCCAACATATGGAGGCTGAACAACACACTCCCGAATAACCAACAAATCACAGAAGAAATCAAAAAAGAAATCAAAATCAGCATAGAAACGAATGAAAATGAAAACACAACAACCCCAAACCTACGGGACACTGTAAAATCAGTCCTAAGGGGAAAGTTCATAGCAATTCAGGCATACCTCAAGAAACAAGAAAAAAAGCCAAATAAATAACCTAACTCTACACCTAAAGCAACTAGAAAAGGAAGAAATGAAGCACCCCAAGGTTAGTAGAAGGAAAGAAATCTTAAAAATTAGGGCAGAAATAAATGCAAAAGAAACAAAAGAGACCATAGCAAAAATCAACAAAGCCAAAAGCTGGTTCTTTGAAAGGGTAAATAAAATTGACAAACCATTAGCCAGACTCATCAAGAAACAAAGGGAGAAAAATCAAATCAATAAAATTAGAAATGAAAATGGACAGATCACAACAGACAACACAGAAATACAAAGGATCATAAGAGACTACTATCAGCAATTATATGGCAATAAAATGGACAACGTGGAAAAAATGGACAAATTCTTAGAAAAGTACAACTTTCCAAAACTGGATCAGGAAGAAATAGAAACTCTTAACAGACTCATCACAAGCACGGAAATTGAAACTGTAATCAGAAATCATCCAGCAAACAAAAGCCCAGGTCCAGACGGCTTCACAGCTGAATTCTACCAAAAATTTAGAGAAGAGCTAACACCTATCCTACTCAAACTGTTCCAGAAAATTGAAGAGGAAGGCAAACTTCCAAACTCATTCTATGAGGCCACCATCACCCTAATACCAAAACCTGACAAAGATCCCACAAAAAAAGAAAACTACAGGCCAATATCACTGATGAACATAGATGCAAAAATCCTTAACAAAATTCTAGCAATCAGAATCCAACAACACATTAAAAAGATCATACACCATGACCAAGTGGGCTTTATCCCAGGAATGCAAGAATTCTTCAATATCCACAAATCAATCAATGTAATACACCACATTAACAAATTGAAAAATAAAAACCATATGATTATCTCAATAGATGCAGAGAAAGCCTTTGACAAAGTTCAACATCCATTTATGATAAAAACTCTCCAGAAAGCAGGAATAGAAGGAACATACCTCAACATAATAAAAGCTACATATGACAAACCCACAGCAAACATTATCCTCAATGGTGAAAAATTGAAAGCATCTCCTCTAAAGTCAGGAACAAGACAAGGGTGCCCACTTTCACCATTGCTATTCAACATAGTTTTGGAAGTTTTGGCCACAGCAATCAAAGCAGAAAAAGAAATAAAAGGAATCCAAATTAGAAAAGAAGAAGTAAAACTCTCACTGTTTGCAGATGACATGATCCTCTACGTAGAAAACCCTAAAGATTCCACCAGAAAATTACTAGAACTAATCAATGAATATAGTAAAGTTGCAGGATACAAAATCAACACACAGAAATCCCTTGCTTTCCTGTACACTAATAATGAGAAAATAGAAAGAGAAATTAAGGAAACAATTCCATTCACCATTGCAACGAAAAGAATAAAATACTTAGGGGGTATATGTACCTAAAGAAACTAAAGACCTATATATAGAAAACTATAAAGCACTGGTGAAAGAAATCAAAGAGGACACTAACAGATGGAGAAATATACCATGTTCATGGATCGGTAGAATCAATATAGTGAAAATGAGTATACTACCCAAAGCAATTTATAGATTCAATGCAATCCCCATCAAGCTACCTACAGTATTCTTCACAGAGCTAGAATAAATAATTTCTCAACTTGTATGGAAATACAAAAAACCTCGAATAGCCAAAGCAATCTTGAGAAAGAAGAATGGAACTGGAGGAATCAACCTGCCTGACTTCAGGCTCTACTACAAAGCCACAGTCATCAAGACAGTATGGTACTGGCACAAAGACAGAAATATAGATCAATGGAACAAAATAGAAAGCCCAGAGATAAATCCACGCACATATGGACACCTTATCTTCGACAAAGGAGGCAAGAATATACAATGGATTAAAGACAATCTCTTTAACAAGTGGTGCTGGGAAAACTGGTCAAACACTTGTAAAAGAATGAAACTAGAACACTTTCTAACACCATACACAAAAATAAACTCAAAATGGATTAAAGATCTAAATGTAATACCAGAAACTATAAAACTCCTAGAGGAAAACATAGGCAAAACACTCTCTGACATACATCACAGCAGGATCCTCTATGACCCACCTCCCAGAATATTGGAAATAAAATAAAAAATAAATAAATGGGACCTAATTAAACTTAAAAGCTTCTGCACAACAAAGGAAACTATAAGCAAGGTGAAAAGACAGCCTTCAGAATGGGAGAAAATAATAACAAATGAAGCAACAGACAAACAACTAATCTCAAAAATATACAAGCAACTCCTACAGCTCAATTCCAGAAAAATAAATGACCCGATCAAAAAATGGGCCAAAGAACTAGGTAGACATTTCTCCAAAGAAGACATACAGATGGCTAACAAACCATCTGAAAAGATGCTCAACATCACTCATTATCAGAGAAATGGAAATCAAAACCACTATGAGGTACCATTTCACGCCAGTCAGAATGGCTGTGATCCAAAAGTCCACAAGCAATAAATGCTGGAGAGGCTGTGGAGAAAAGGGAACCCTCTTACACTGTTGGTGGGAATGCAAACTAGTACAGCCACTTTGGAGAACAGTATGGAGATTCCTCAAAAAACTGGGAATAGAACTGCCTTATGATCCAGCAATCCCACTGCTGGGCATACACACTGAGAAAACCAGAATTGAAAGAGACACGTGTGCCCCAATGTTCATAGCAGCACTGTTTACAATAGCCAGGACTTGGAAGCAACCTAGATGTCCATCCACAGATGAATGGATAAGAAAGCTGTGGTACATATACACAATGGAGTATTACTCAGCCATTAAAAAGAATGCATTTGAATCAGTTCTAATCAGGTGGATAGAACTGAAGCCTATTATACAGAGTGAAGTAAGCCAGAAAGAAAAACACAAACACAGTATACTAACGCATATATACGGAATTTAGAAAGATGGTAACAATAACCCTGTTTACGAGACAGCGAAAGAGACACTGATGTATAGAACAGACTTTTGGACTCTGGGAATGGGAGAGGGTGGGATGATTTGGGAGAATAGCATTGAAATATGTATAATATCATATCTGAAACGAGTCACCAGTCCAAGTACGATGCCTGATAACGGATGCCTGGGGCTGGTGCACTGGGACTACCCAGGGGGATGGTATGGGGAGGGAGGAGGGAGAAGGGTTCAGGATGGGGAACACATGTATACTTGTGGCGGATCCATCTTGATGTATGGCAAAAGCAATACAATATTGTAAAGTTAAGCAAAATAAAATTTAATTTAAAAAATAAATGTGCACATATACCAATGTTGCGTATCTTACACACACTCATGATATTGCTTAAACAAAGCCATAAAGGAACGCAGTTCTTCCAAATCAACACATGAAAGATCATCTGGCCAAGAACACTGGCAGGATTCAACTGTTACTGCCCAAAGGTTGCTTCATTCTAATTTTTTACAGTATATGGACATTTAACATAAATTTTAATACTCAAGTCCTCTATGATCGAGTGTTCAAATTTTCCTCAAAGGAATTTTAGCCAGGTGAATCTTAGTCACATGCTCTGCGATTAACATCAGTGGTAACCTCAGCCCAATTCAGGAAGTTTGGGCCACCTCACCAGATGAAGAACCATAATCAGCTGAGGAGCTTGGTGAAGGAAAAGGGAATATAGAATGGGTAGTTAGAAATACCAGTGACAACCACACAGTTATAGAAATGAGTACTGCCATTGTCATGAGTATTTCTTCCTTAACTGTTACATGTTTGTGTCTGTGTACATATATACATAATGTAACATAAGAAGTATTGACTGTATATCATGGCATTCAATTTATAGGATGTCATGGAGAAGAGTGAACATCATTTAAGGACTTTGGATCCTCTTCCTGGGGAAACAGCCCATTTTAGGTTGTATGCAGGATAGTTGCCTTGTGTTTTGTGGATGTATAACTTAGTTATCATCTTTATTTGGAGATAAGTATGGTTTAAGGAGGTGTGTAGGGATGCCAACTCAACAATGGGTAGACCTGAGATGGTTAATTGTATGTGTTAACTTGGCTGGGCCATGGGATACCCAGATATTTGGTCAAACTTTATTCTGGGTATTTCTGCGAGTGTGTTTTGGATGGGATTAACATTTAAGTTGGTGGACTTTGAGTAAACTAGACCATCCTCCAAAATATGGGTGGACCTTTACCAATCAGTCGAAGGCTTGGACAGAACAAAAAGTCTAGATTCCTGCAAGCAAAAGAGAATTTTCCAGTAGACTGCCAGCAGACTTCAACTGCTATGTTGGTCCTTTCTGGTTCTATATCAAATGGCCTTAAGACTCAAATTGAAACATTTGCTCTCTCAGGTCTCCAGCTGCTGAACCACTGTGCAGAGTCTGGACTTGTCAGTCTCCACATTCATATAAGCCAATTTCTTGTAATACATCTTTTGTTTTATATACATACACACCCTAGTGGCTCTGTTCCTCTGGAGAATTTTGACTAATATAATGGGTAAATTAACTTTTTTTTTTTTCATGACCAAATGAATACGTCTTTCTTGGTCCTTCTCCTAATTCTTGTTTTATTAAATCTCTTTTTTGTTTCTCTCTCTCTCTCTGCTATCCAGCCATCCTCCTAGTTCTGAAATTCATGATATTCACCAAACAATTCTTCCCTTATAAAAAGTTCTTCCTCCATGATTTCATCTTACATCATCTTGAACTAGTACCTCAAATAATTCTCAAATGTATACTTCCAGCCTGATCTCTCTCTGAAATAATGATCCTCCTTTCCAACATATTAATACTGATCTGCATCTGATTATTCAGCACATACCTCAATATGTTTAAAACTGAACTATTTTTTCTTCTAAAAACTATATCATGTAGCATTTTCCTTATTCTGTTAATAACACAAGAAAATTGAAGATGACCCCACACAAAAGAATATTTTAATGATCTCTCCTGCTGACCTTTAGAGAACTTTAGAGCATGAGTAGGGACAGTTCTCGGGGAAGGCAATGGCACCCCACCCCAGTACTCTTGCCTGGAAAATCCCATGGATGGAGGAGCCTGGTAGGCTGCAGTCCATGGGGTCGCTAAGAGTCGGACACGACTGAGCGACTTCACTTTCACTTTTCACTTTCATGCATTGGAGAAGGAAATGGCAACCCACTCCAGTGTTCTTGCCTGGAGAATCCCAGGGACAAGGGAGCCTGGTGGGCTGCCATCTATGGGGTCGCACAGAGTCGGACATGACTGAAGCGACTTAGCAGCAGCAGCAGCAGCAGGGACAGTTCTTACTCAATATCCCTCACCAGGATCTCTCATCTTTCCGCCAGCTGGTCTTAATAACACAAACTTCCACCTGGGTTACCCCAGGTGAACTCAAAATCTCATTCATTCTTCACTTTCTCTCTGTTCCTATACAATTGGGTTGGTGAATCCTGGCACATTTTCATCTGCAGCGTCTCTGTGATCTTTTCCCTCCCCCTCCATCATTCCTCTTCCTCTGCCATTCACACTTTGGTCCAAGCCCCAGATAAGCTTCCCTGGCTAAAGAACTCTAAGAACCCTCTAACTGGTTTATCTTATTCTAGGCTCTTCCTCTTCATCCATTTTCCTTATGATTCAGGAATCATTTTCCGGAAGAGGTCATATGTCGGTAATGCCTAACGCGGCTCCCGAGCCGCGTTAGGCATTACTGACAGTCATACAGAGATCTTAAGAGGAAAAGGAATGAATAACCAATAGTTCACAGAAAACTCTTCCTACCAAATAAATATACCCAATTTCTTTCTCCATTTGGAGGTCCTGGCCATCATTAAGTCAATCCAGATTTTGAGGGAGCTATGTTACTGATGCAGTCCCAAAGCAGTTAGCCACATGCAAAGAATATAAGGATAAAAGACAGTCAAGACAAATGCCAGATTTAGGATAATTCCAAGGGTTCAACAACTTGAAAAAGAAAGATGAGAAAGGGCTTCAGGGGCTACAGCTAATGAGAAGGCAAGAGACAGGACTATTACAACTAAGTCTCTCTCTTTACTGGGCAATTGGGAAAGGAATACATCAAGGCTAGATATTGTTACCCTGCTTATTTAATGTCTATGCAGAGTACATCATGCAAAATGCCAAGAGGGATGAATCACAAGCTGAAATCAAGACTCTGAGGAGAAATATCAACAACCTCAGATATGCAGATGATACCACTCTAATGGCAGAAAGCAAAGAGGAACTAAAGAGCCTCTTGATGAAGGTGAAAGAGGAGAGTGAAAGGGTCAGCTTTAAACTCAACAATCAAAAACTCATGGCATCCAGTACCATCACTTCATGGCAAGTAGAAGGGGAAAATGTGGAAACAGTGACAGATTTTATTTTCTAGGGCTCCAAAATCACAGTAGACAGTGATTACAGCCACAAAATTAAAAGTCACTTACTCCTTGGAAGAAAAGCTATGACAAACTTGGACATTTATTAAAAAGCAGAGACATCACTTTGCTGACAAAGGTCTGTATAGTCAAAGCTATAGTTTTTTCAGTAGTCACGTAGGGATGTGAGAGTTGGACCATAAAGAAGGTTGAGCATCGAAGAACAGATGCTTTTGAATTGTGGTGTTGGAGAAGACTCTAGAGAGTCCCTTGGAGATCAAACCAGCCAATTCTAAAAGAAATCAACCCTGAATATTCATTGGAAGGACTGATGCTGAAGCTCCAATACTTTGGCCACCTGATGTGAAGAGAACTCACTGGAAAAGACCCTGATGCTGGGAAAAATTGAGGGCAGGAAGAGAAGGGGTCTACAGAGGATGAGATAGTTGGATGGCATCACTGACTCAATGGACATGAGTTTGAGCAAATTCCAGGAGATAGCGAAGGACAGGGAAGCCCGGCATTCTGTAGTCCATGGAGTCTCAAAGAGTCAGACACATCTTAGTGACTGGACAACAGTAACTCTCTTCAGCCTTTTGGAAATATATGGAATTTCCCTGAGATGCTGCTCTTTTATTAACACTGGGAGAGGGGTGCCCATGAGAATGATTTGGTGTATATCTTTGATATGACTCCCAACTATAGGATTCTTGAAAGCAAAGATGATCATTTCCATAACTATATCTTACACTGGGTTGTTTAAAAAAAAAAAAATTGAACACATTTATGTTGGTGAGAAAAAGTCAGTCCTTTAGCTTAACATTCAGGTTTTCCATGAACTAATTCTAGTTCACTGCTTCAGACTTATTTTTCATCATAGATCTTGGCTCCAGGAAACTTAACTAGTGTTTTAAGTACAAAGTTCAGATTTCCAGCCATTATTCTAGAACTGTTCTCTCAGTGACAAAAAAAAAAAAAACAAAACCATTTTTTCCCAATTCTCTATATGTCTAAGGCATACTCAGCCCTCATGGACTATATTAAGTATCATTGCCTCCAAAAAAATCCCACACTTCAGTAGGAGGAAATCTCCTTTCCCTTCTCTCCTCTTCAAGTTCAAGGTAAAAGAGAACCCTTCCTGAACTCATTGATAATTCTCCCCTTATAGTCATGGTTTCTGTTATACGTCATACCTTCCTACTTTTCTGTCAGTTCCTTGACAACAATCTCTATCTGAGTCATCTTAGTATGCCTCCCCTACAACAGCAGTTGCCCTGTACACAATGAATGCAATACAGGTTTCTTAAAATAAAAAATTTCATGACTCACAAGATTTCTACCCCCGTTCCTTTGTTTCCTGGCTATAAAAACAAGCAAGTGAGGTATGCTCAGCATTGGCTCTCCCTATGAGGAAGTGGCTGGCTGTTGTGGCAGCAACCCCTGCTCTAATAAACTTTATTCTCCTTCCAAAAATATATAAACAAAATAATAAATTTCAGCTAAACTTAAGTTTTTTACATCTATGGTTTATGAACAATTTTTGGTAACCTGGTACCTCCGCAGTAAATGCAACTTTAACAAAGTAATTATTCCTCTCCTTTTTCGATTGCATATAGTCCTGTCATAGCTTTCTAAGAACCCAGTCATATATGGCAATAAATCTGTCATCCAGTATCTGGGAAATCCAAATAAAGCCAGTCACCCATTTGGATGATGATGATAATGATGATTACACACATTTAGCACTTCTGATGTACCCAACACTAACTCATTTAATTCTCACAACACACCCATGACGTCAATACAAAGAAGAAACTGAGGTAAAAAGAGCTTAAGCTAGTAAGTGGTAGGGTCAGAATTCACCTCCATCTGGCCAGGACCCAGAATCCATGCTCTTAATACCATTCAGCAGAATACATATTTCCCCTTATCACTCAGAAAAAGGCCCAAGTAGAAGGGATGCTCCCTGGCTTGCAAGGCCCGTCATCTTCTGGCTCACCCCAGAGGGTGACCCTTGAGCCCCGCTTCAGGGGTGAATGGAAAGCACTCTAGAGCAAAGAGCATGTGAGGGATCAAGGACTCTGCTGGGTATTTTTTAAATGGCCATTTGTGCAATGAAAATTCTAGTAATACATCTCCAGTGTCATTATATAAGGCTTCGGGCTCAGGGAGATATAGAAAATGACGTGTTTTAAGGGTGTTGCTTTGTAGTAGCCTCAGAACCAAATTTTCTAAAAAATAAAGTAGAATATATGAGAAGACTGGAATCACGAATATCCTTACTGCACACACCCTGCTGTGAGTGACTCTTTGAACAGAATTGCTGCTTAGACTTCAAACCACCACTGTGACCTCAAGAGGTTAGCAGAAAAGAGAAATTCTTTGGTTCAGAAACCATAACATGGGTATATAATGCCATTTAAAGGCACAAGATTTAGAACTCAATGTGGCTTTTTGGGAAAAGTAAGTGAATCCTCTTCTGAAAAAGTAGAAAACTCAATGAAAGATAATGCTTTTAATTCCAGATCAATATACAGGCCTAATAGTAAAATCTTATTTCACTCATAAAAATAGATGTTGTGTTCTTAAACATCCTTAAATAAATTATGTTCTTCAACTGACATGGTCGTACTTGACATTTTTTGAATTTGTGACAGTCTTTTCAGTGAAATGGCAGGTATCTGCTAACGCTCTAGAGTAAGAAATAGTGAAATATATCCTCCATGACATGTGTTGAACCCATGGAGAAAACAACAGAGCTGGAAGAACCCAAAGGGACTCAAGAGGTCAGCCAGGCAGCCCAGTCCAAAACAATGGATTTAAATCACATATCTGTAGATCTGATTGATCAAGGACAGAGACTTCTTAAAAGATTATCATAGAGCAGAGGTCAGACATATCTACGTCAAGTTTATCATTGAGCTGGGGGGAAAAATGACTCTCATGTTTCCATTCAAAGGGAATTTTGAACTCACATCTCACAGGATCATACTTTCATGACGATCTTCCTGCCCTCCTCCCCCGAACTCAGTAATTTTTGAGTATCTAACCAAAAGGGAATTTTCTCTTCTTTTTCTGAAAGCCAGGAGACACAAACAATAAGAGAAATAGCTATTAATGTTATAAAGATAGCAAGATGAAAAGGGGGTGGGGACAATTGAAGAAAAGTATAATTTTAGTTTGCATCATTTTTTACAAAAGGAATCACGTTGCATCATTCCCTTCTCCTCTCCGGGAAATTAATAGAAATAACACCTTGCTAGTTTTCTCCAGGGTGTCATTCTGACCATGTTTATTTATATGAGGACAACATTTTGTTACAAGAGTATCTGATATATAATGATTGAATCTTCAATATTCATGATAAACATTTGGTCAATATAGCAAATGTTAGATTTCCTTTAATGGATTGAGTAATATAAAAGTACTGGAGAAATACAAAGAAAAATAAAAGTAAATTCTAGTCACTTTTGAAAAAAAAACCTATTACTATAAGACTTACATGATGTTCACAACCTCAAGTGAGTGATTTTATCATTCCAAGCTGTTTAAAATAATCAGCCTCATAAAATTTTAATGACCACCACTTTCTCACTCTGTATTTATAGCGAAGTCTCCTCATTCATTTACAAAGAGACAGACTAAATTCTCAAATACTTGCATTATTCAAGTCTTACATGGCATAAGCTTTCTCTGTTCCAAGTTTCAAATGTGTCCAAGTCAGTTTTAACCTCATGATACAAACTATACGACTATTCTATACAAATTTCAGACTCAGGCTATTGAGAGCATTTAAATATTGTTGATTTTTTAAATCTAATTAGCTTACTATACTGAGTCCACTGCCATATAGCTTTACTATTATTCCTTGGACTAAGAGATTATGATTTATTGGAATGATGCCAAGAGCATATAGCTAATAGATCATCTATAATAAGCAAAGTGGAAAAGCATATTCCTTCTGCACAGGTGGATGGTGGTATTTGTGCCAAATAATATAGCATGTCTCTCCCTACTTGGTATTTTAAACATGCATTTTGTTGTCAGGCTCCCTGCCAACAGGCTGTATGGGTCGAAAAGGAGCCTAGATGATAATTCAAAAGGTGAGTTAATTAGGGGTTGCAGCTTGGAGTGTTATCAAGCTGCTGCTTAGACGTCTATCTGCTTTCCATACAGGTGTGAAATATTGACAGCAAATTTTAGAAATGTAATGACATTTTACCTTTCACTTATTTGATTAAATTTTGATATGACTCATACTTTAAGGGGAATAGAAATGATATCTTTGTTCAAGCAGCTATTTACGATGAGACAACACTTGGGGTGTTCAAAAGAAAGTAATATTAAATCTATTAACAAAATATTCTCCAGGCCTCATACACTCTGCCAATATAGCACAAAGGCTGATTATGAAGTATATCAGTCAAAATTAACCATTTATGCTTCAGTACTATTTTCACAGATTCTAACACTGAAGGCAGGTCACAATGAAGCTTTTCCTAATTTATACTATATTCACATATGATCACATATCCTAAATGAATAATAGACCACAGCAGAGAAAGAACTTCAATTGTGGAACTATTTTTGACTCAGGAAAAGCAAAGATATAAAGAGGCTCAAATCTTGATGTATATCTGGTAATTTATCTGGCCACAACATAAAGGGAGAAAATTCTATAGCATATATTTTGCCATCCCAATTCTAGGAGTTGAGTTTTTTAAAAGAGCGTATTGTGATTAGTGAGTTTTAAATACTGAGTATCTAAATATCCTTTAAGAACTGTCCTAATTTTTTTCCTAAAATACTAGGAGATTATGCATAATCAGAAGATAAAGCAATTAATTGGAAAAATGGTTTCTATTGGGTTGGCCAAAAAGTTCATTTGGATTTTTCTGTAAGATGGTATGGAAAAACAAACATACATTTTGGCCCACCTAATATATATATTTTTTCCTTTTCCTCACCTCTTACAGGCAGAATCAGACATCAGTTTCAATCTCATGTCCCAATGTTGTTCCTTCATTTCATGATTTCTTCCAATGAAAGGCAATTTTGCTAAACAACTAAGTCTTAGATTTGTAGACTTTCAGGAAATACTTTACATGTGTCCCTTAAATATGTTCACATACTTTATTCACTTTTACTAAGAATGATAAAGCTTACAATGGCGATAATTAAAAATGATACCAACAGAATTAAGGATAGCCTTGCTTTAAAAATTAAACCTAAAAACAAAAACAAACACCTAATTTGAATCTTTTTATGTATTTCGGGAAAATATGTGTCTTAATTTGGCTCCACTGAAAGCAAAACCTCAGACAAGGATGTGAGAGCATGTAGCTTAATTGGAAGGTCAGCCCAGTAAGCAGAAGTGAGGGAGTGGGGAGAGGCAGGGAAGTAAAAATGCAAATATACGAGCTTATTGTTGAGTTTGCGTCTGTCATGACTCAATTTTTCTGGGACCTCTGGGAGGCATGCAGAATGCGTTCCAACACAGTCTACCTGAAGAAGAGGAACTGACAGCTCTTATTTTCCCATTGTTTGAGGGTTGTCCTCAAGGGCAACGTACACCCCACCCCTAAAGACTCCATATTTCTCAGTAATGCTCACTTCAGGCCACAGTTCAGAGAAAACCCAGAGGATAAAAGCTGAAAGATGCATATCATGTGCTTGAAGCTGAGGCACCATTCTGAGAGAAGTCACAAGGAACCACTCAGTACAAATGCAACTGCAATCACAGGTAGCTGAGGGAGTTGACAAGGGAGAACAAAAATGTCTACTGCAATAAAATTATTTTTCAAAAAACCTCACTTTTTTTTTTTTTTTACAAGCTTGCCTGTTGTTGAAATTTTGAATTCAGTCTTCAATCAAAAAGTGATTAAGCAATGATTCAGAAAACGAAGATCATGGCATCTGGTCCCATCACTGCATGGGAAATAGATGGGGAAACAGTGGAAACAGTGTCAGACTTTGTTTTTCTGGGCTCCAAAATCACTGCAGATGGTGACTGTAGCCATGAAATTAAAAGACGCTTGCTCCTTGGAAGGAAAGTTATGACCAACCTAGATAGCATATTCAAAAGCAAAGACATTACTTTACCAACAAAGGTTCGCCTAGTCAAGGCTATGGTCTTTCCTGTGGTCATGTATGGATGTGAGAGCTGGACTGTGAAGAAGGCTGAGCGCCGAAGAATTGATGCTTTTGAACTGTGGTGTTGGAGAAGACTCTTGAGAGTCCCTTGGACTGCAAGGAGATCCAATCAGTCCATTCTGAAGGAGATCAATCCTGGAATTTCTCTAGAAGGAATGATGCTAAAGCTGAAACTCCAGTATTTTGGCCACCTCATGCGAAGAGTTGACTCATTGGAGAAGAGTCTGATGCTGGGAGGAATTGAGGGCAGGAGGAGAAGGGGACGACAGAGGATGAGATGGCTAGATTGCATCACTGACTCGATGGATGCGAGTCTGAGTGACCTCCGGGAGCTGGTGATGGACAGGGAGGCCTGGCATGCTGCGGTTCATGGGGTCGCAAAGAGTCGGACACGACTGAGCGACTGATCTGATCTGATCTGATCTGATCCTTGACTGTATTTATGTGGGACAGGAAGGGATTAGCTAAGACTTCTTGCCTCTGAGCATAGACTGGTGGTCTTAATTATTAGAAAACAGTTGGTCTTCTTTGACAAACTAGCCCGGGTGAAGATAATAATAGTAAAATGGTCAAAATGTATACAGCAGAGAGATATTAGAAAAAAGTCCAAGAGAGCTTTTAAATTGCAGCAAATGAGATTTCACTGGCAAGTAATTACTCCCTTCTTTCTCCATACCTATGGTAGAATGGTACATCTATAGCCTTTAACGAATCATACTCTCAGATGTTCAGTGTTCCTGTGTAATGAGCATGTGACTCCAGTCAATGAGACATCATTAACTATGATTCAAGCACAAATTTGATAAACATTTGCACACGGGGGCAAATTCTTCTAGAATTCTTTCTCATGAAAGGCAGCTACCATGCATACACCATGACATAAAGACACTCAGACTAAACAACTAAATGAAAATCCCTGGAGGAAAAGAAGCCATCTTAGATTTTCTGGCACTATCTGAACTCTTCCCTTAAAATAGACATTCAGACATTTAAAAGTAATTCAGTTACACCACGTGCAGTAAAAGAATTATCCATAAAATCATGAGAATAAAGCATAGTTGTTTAAGTTGTTAAAATCAGGTAGTTTGTTCTGTATCAATATATATCTGATATAGAAACTGATACCAGACATGGAATTCTATATAACAAACACCTAAAATATATATTACTGATCTTAGGGATAGGAAGTGAGCAGAGGCAAAGAGACTGTTCTATTCAGTTCAGTTGCTCAGTCGTGTCCAACTCTTTGCAACCCCATGAACCGCAGCACACCAGGCCTTCCGGTCCATCACCAACTCCCAGAGTTTACCCAAGCTCATGTCCATTGAGTCAGTGATGCCATCTAACCATCTCATCCCCTGTCGTTCCCTTCTTCTCCCGCCTTCAATCTTTCCCAACATCAGGGTCTTTTCAAATGAGTCAGCTCTTCGCATCAGGTGGCCAAAATATTGGAGTTTCAGCTTCAACATCAGTCCTTCCAATGAACACCCAGGACTGATTTCCTTTAGGATGGACTGGTTGGATCTCCTTGAAGTTCAAGGGACTTTCAAGAGTCTTCTCCAACAGTTCAAAAGCATCTATTCATCGGCACTCAGCTTTCTTGATAGAACTGGTCAATTTCCAAGCAGAAATTACAAAGGATATTCCCAACCCAAACCTGATGGGTGGGAAAATGAAACTCCTTCTTAGTTTCAGTCTCCCCAAATAGCAAAAATTTCTCATGTAAGAAATGAGAGAGAGAGAGTTCTCATGTAAGAAATGATCTCATGGCAAAGATAAAATCCACAGTACTACCAAAAAACATGATTTTGGGGTCAAGATCAAATAAAGGGTGAAGATGTAATCCCCTTCATTAAGACTGTAAAAGATTTAAGGAAATGCTTTACAGACCCTCTCTGCTAGATTAAAAATGACTTCTAATAATTCTCAGGGAATTGTTCTATAGCAGGCAGTCTCAAGTAGAGGGGAACTTGTCTTGAAGAGATTTATGAATGTGACTTTTTCTGAATGGAGTAAATTTGTAGTTTGATATACAGAAAACCCATAACTTTTTTAAAGGAATTGAATCAAGTTGGGGCAAAAACCGTTCCAAATTAAAAGATGTCCTTGGGCCCTTACCTCTACAGGGATGAAATAGGCTGGGAAATTTCCTCAGCTGCAAACATATGTAACTTCTTATGGGAAAAGATGGATGAATCATAGAGCAAAACCAGGAGCTGAATGGGTAAAGCTAAGAGTCCAGAGTGTGCAGACATGAGCCATGGGTTGAACAACCAGTCCCACGTGTAACTGGATCCTGGTTAAGGAAAAATCTCTGAACTCAGAACAAGGGGAATTGAAAACACGTGTCCAGATTACAGAATTGCTATGGAACAATAACTATTCTGTGCTTTCAATTTCTCCCCCTTTTAAATAGGGTCCTCTATTGGGCTTATCCTGCCATAGTTTCACCACTGAACACTGGATGTGTGTGGAACAGACAACTTTCTTAGTTTATAACCCTCTGCTACCCACAAAGCCATGCCTGAGGAATAATATCCAAGTAATTATATATGAGGAAGCATAGCAAGATACCTCACTGTACCTGTACCTGATTTGAATGATGAGATGCAGCAGTTCAAGCCTGAGTTAGATGCCAAAATGGGATTAGGATTTCAGAGTCTTAGAAGTTTTTGAATTTTACAAGTGGAATGAATGCAAATCATTAGGGGCCAGTGAGTGATCTGTGGTATACCATCACATTGCTGGCTCCCAATAAAACCCAACTCCATTTCTTCTGCTTCTTCATGTGCCTGTATAATCCTCTATCATACTGACATCTTGGCCATGTGACCTACTTTGACCAATGGGACATTACAAGTGTGATGTAAGCAGAAATTTGATGGGCACTTAAGTTTTGCTGCTTGTGACCTTAGAACACTTCCTTTAGGAAGTCAGTTGCTTTACTATAAAGTTCATGTTAAGCTGCTGAACTGAGAACCATGTGATGAGAACTTCTGTTCAGATGAGACAGCATCTTAAATGATTTATACCTAGAGCACTCCCAGCTGAATTTATTAATATATTTAGCCATTTATTAATACATGATTGCCGAACCACCACATGCAGCAGTAAAACCACCCAGCTGAGCCCAGTCAACACAGGATTGTAAGTGATAAGTCACCATGATTTGTTATACATCACAGGATAATATGAGAGAACCATGCTTCTCCAACGCATCAGTCTTCAGCTTGGCCTGGTTTCTTGCATCTTTGTATTTCTCTACCTACCAAGGTCTTGCTGGATCAACTTAATGTGCCCAGAACTGACAGTGCTAGTTCTAGAGCAGGCTTTAAGGGGCATCCTGTATTTTTCTTCACCCCTTTAACAACCTCTGACTTCTGCCACAAGAAGAACATTTTATAGGTGGCTACTGCCTTTCCCGGGGAAGGCAATGGCACCCCACTCCAGTACTCTTGCCTGGAAAATGCCATGGACAGAGGACCCTGGTGGGCCGCTGTCCATGGGGTCACTGAGAGTCAGACACGACTGAGCGACTTCACTTTCACTTTTCACTTTCATGCATTGGAGAAGGAAATGGCAACCCACTCCAGTGTTCTTGCCTGGAGAATCCCAGGGACGGGGGAGCCTGGTGGGCTGCTGTCTATGGGGGCGCAAAGAGTCAGACACGACTGAAGCGACTTAGCAGCAGCAGCAGCACTGCCTTTCCAGCTTGGGTTCCAGACCAGGACTAGGTCTAGACTAAGACAAGTAATCTGTCTAGGGATCAAAATTTAAGGTGCAAGAAGGTGACTGTTTGCAAGTCAGGAAGAGAAGAGAATTGGTTTCTTACCAGAAACCAAATTATCCAGTATCTGACTTGAACTTCTTGCCTCAAGATCTAGAACTGCAAGGAAAAAAACTTTTTTTTTGTAAGTCAGTCTATGTTGTTTTATTATGGCAACCCTAGCCAACAAATACATATATACCTAGCATGGCATTTAACACGTTTAAAATTTGTTAAGTAAGAACTTGCCGTCTCTCCTCCCAGCATAAAGTGTATCCTATCTTGAAGTAATGTAAGTTTCCAAAATCCTTCATTCAAAAAAAAAAAACCCTGCTCACTAGTCGTATAATGAAAATTATATCAGTTAAACAGGACTCATTTAAATTTGCATTTGGGTTTTTAACTGTTGTGTTTCTTTGAGCCAAACTTCCTGGGATACAACCTCTATGTTGTTGTTCTTGTTGTTTAGTCACTAAGGCATGTCCCACTCTTTAGTGCCCCATGGACTGTTTGCCACACGGTTTCTCTGTCCATGGGATTTCCCAGGCAAGAATACTGGAGAGGGTTGCCATTTCTTCCTCCAGGAGATCTTCTCTACCCAGCAGTTGAATCCACGTCTCCTACATTAGCTGGGGGATTTTTCACCACTGAGCCAAATGGGAAACTATCTTTATTATCTGTAAACCATACCATCTAACCCTTTACTCCAGCATGTTGTTCTTTGTGATTTACCTAGTAGATTAAAATATGGCTGATTAGCCTTCATGATTTTCCTAAGAATTTAATTATTATTAAAAAAAGGAATATGATTGTTCAAGTGGCAGAGCTGATGTTGGATAGGGGGAAATGGTTTGCTTAGAAACTTAGCCACCATAGTTAGTTAGAGTCTTGTCACTTCAATCTCAGGTAAAGAAATGAAATTCTATTTTCCATGATTTTCTCAACTGTCAAAGTGAAACACTGAACAAGTGATTCCTGAAACTACTTTTTTTTTCCCTAAGGTTTTATGATGTTATAACTTTTAAGTCCTAGGATATATAGTTGCCTGATTACTTGATTTATAAGACATACTCTCATGTTATTTGTTAATGCTTTGGCCTAATCCTAGAGTATAGCACATGATTTTTTTTTTTACTGTAAATATACGATATTCATTTAAAATATATCTACAAATTAAGTGTAATTTTTCTTAGAATTTTTGAACATGAGAAAAATGTACATCAGTGCTACATAATTAAGTACCATTTATTTTTTGCACTGTTTAAGCAAGCTACAGATATTCAATTGCCATTGAAATATTTTTGTAAACCATGCAACCTTTTACACAAAAGATAATTATGAAATAGCTAACATTCATTTGACCACAACCAATAAATAATTTATGAACTGGGTGTTTGAAATTATGCAAATATTCTAAATACTTTTTGTTGCCTGTACATCTGAGTAAGTATGATTCAGAAGAAAGTGTGCAATGGATTAATAGATTCAACATTGAAGAGATTTGCATTTCTACAGCGTTCTTTTCTTTGCTGGTTTCTACTATCTTTAGTATCATGGCTCAGAAAACAAGCTTGACAATACTGTCTCTAAATGTATTTGAATATCCTGGCATCCCTATTCATCAGCCTCTTTGATGCTTTAAATGTCTTTTGCTTTCTTTCCAGAACTCTTTATGAAGGCAGAGAGATATGCTTTTAGTAGAGTATCCAACTATCTTATAATACACACTAAATGGGGGAGAAAATGGATGTCTTTAAATATTTGATATATCTGTGATAGCCCATAACAGAGTTTAGTGAGAGTAAGTTGCAGAATGGGCTTATTACTAAAAGCATATTGCATACCAGGTGCCACACACAACATCCCAGCAATGGCCAGGAACTGCTGACTTCATAAACTCCCTTTGTCCTATGGAAAGCTTATTGACACCTGTAAACTGGTGGACAAACCCAATTAGCAGTTACATATATATTGCCTTCAGTATGGATGAACATTTCATGAAGGAGATGTATTTGATTTTGGCATAAAAAAAATCAGTATAAAATCAAGTATAAAAAAGATTTTTATCACATATGATAGTATATCATCCAAAAATATTTCTTAGAAACTACTAACAAACCTAGAGGTCATTTATTTTCATTTCTTTCCACACCCCGGGTGGAGAGTGGGTGGCATTTCTGTCAATAAATATATTTAGATGTCTTCAGTTTTATGACCCAGCCGATATTAACACACTAAGTAAAGACACAATATTTTTATTGCTAGTATATGTACTATTGTTTCATCCAGCTTTCTTTACCCAAATGCCTCTTGGTCTCTGACCAAATTTCATCACACAAGGTAACACATGTATTGATAGATTAGTACCTTCCATTGTTTTGTAAACTCAACAAGTCTGTAAAGAATAAGAGGGGGAGCTACACAGAGTTAAGGATGGGTATAGACCCTTGAGTATTGTTTATTCGGAAAAGCCTTTTTCCTGTAGTAATACACAATTGCTTAAGAGCTAACATTTTGCATATACCCAAAAAAGAAAATTCACATCATGGAAGCATATATCTTCACTAATAGTGACACTTATTTTCTCTGAAAGAAATAATTTTAGTTAAACCTACTACTCAGTCTTTCACAATCACAAATGTTCCTAAAGCAATCATTAGGTTTAAATATTAATCCAAACACAGGATTTTCTTCAGTTATCTCATTACTTAGTGCCCTGCTTACATCCTTATACATCTTCCTCTCAATCCAATCAACATTTACCTCCTTTATTTAAGTGTTTATTTCTTGTTTTTCTCCTCTGAATACCCAAAGCCACAAACTGACAACTTGAACAAAGAACTCACTCTCCTTGGCACGGCTGTATGAATAAAACTTGCTTATTTTAGTTTTATTTAAATGTGTTCTGTCTTCTTCTATGGTGGCACAGCACAGAATCACCCAGCCCACCTACCCACCTCCCAAAAGGGAAGGTGGCAATGTTTCCTTAAGTTATCCATAAATAGTGAAGTAAGAGAACACATCAAAAGCTAATGCACCCTGGGGGACTGCTTACTCTGTTCTACATAGAACTCAGCTGAGTTAACTTTAAAACATTCCTTTTCATTTAAGTACTCCCTTAAAACAGCATCAAGGATAGAGCACTATATAAGCTGCTTACAATTTCTACTGCACATTTTATCAGGAAAGCTATCTATCCCAGATTTCTTCTCTTCAGAAAAATTTTAATGATCTGAGGTCACACCTCTTAAAAAGAATGAGGTCTAGTTTTACATAAGAAGGTCCAACTTGTACGGTTTTATTTTCTTTTTATGCTCAGACCTCACAAACTGAGGACCACAATCTTCAAATAGCATTCCTTGTTAAAACTGAACTCAGAAAAGGAGGTTATTCTACCTCAGAATTTTAAATAAAGCTTCTACAACAAAGTTCAGTGTTCCAAAGCTTTAAATAAATCTGAATTAAAGCAGCACTCCAACACTGAAGTGTTCAAATCAGGTTGCTAATCCCATACTCTTGAAACATGGCCTAATGTTTTGGGGAGAGTCCGTGTAGACCAGAAATAGCTTCTCAAAGAGCTAGGGGTCTCAGAATATTTGCATCACAATCACCTACAGTGTTTACTGAAAACAACAGATTCCTGGGCCCTTCATCTCCAGCTAAATCAGAATCCTTGCCTTGCTGTCTGATTCTTTTGCGATCCCATGGACTGCACTCTCCCCCAACCCCCACCCCCAGGCTCCTCTGTCATGGGATTCTCCAGACAAGAATGCTGGAGTGGGTTTCCATTCCCTCCTTCAGGGGATTCTCCCCACCCAGGGACTGAACCCACATTGAACTCCTGCATTGCTGGCAGATTCTTTACCGCTGAGCCACCAGAGACGCCCGAATGCTTGTCTTGCTGGGCCCGAAACCCGCATCTCTGACATCCTCCCCGGGTGATGCCTCCACACAGTACATTTGAGAATCACTGCTGGGGGACCCATCACGGTGGCCAAGGAAATCCAGGTGGCATCTTAAACCTGTTACATTCTTCCATTTTAAGAGACTTGGTGCTTTTAGGCTGAACCTCATTGCCACCATTTCGAGGCCTGCATTATGCTGGGAAGATTAAGGTCCCTTTGGATATTCAGGACTTTTGTCTCCCTGCTGTCAGCACCCAAGGAAGCTGGCAAATGCTGGTCCCTCGCAGTAACATTTAGTGCCGGTCAACACACCGTATGGGCTAACATCTGAGCCCAGAAATAGGAAAAGCGAGTATAAATAGATTTGAATTGGGGTTGGACGAGGATTTGGCAGGCAAAAAATGACTGTGTGTTGATGGGGTGGGAACGGACAGCTGCCAATTCAAGGATCCGTGGTCGCGGAGCTTCCTGACCCCCGTCCAGCCCAGAAGTTCCTGTGAGCTCTCTGGACTGCGCGCCTCTGGCTATAATTAGGGGGGGTGCCGCTTTCCCTGGCTTCTTCCATATGCATGTTAGTTGTGTTTGGCATTCAGCAGCAGTGTTTGAAGAGTGTCTGGCCCCCACCAGCGTTGAGTTGAGTCAGTCAGTGGAAAAAATGACAATGGTATCTGGCATAGAATTCAGGTGTTAAAATACCTTTATTAAAATAGAGGAAATAGCACCTATTAGGAAGTGACCCCGAGCTACCAAATTTTATTAGACTGGGAGGAGGTGTTCCCCTCACCCCCAACCCCCGGTTAAAGTATACTATAAATTCTCTTATGTCTTCCATGGTATTTAACTACAGAAATGGATGCATTCAGTAATTTCAGATTTGCAAGTCACTTTTGTGTAGGTATCAGGAAATAATGAGCTGAGGCTTGGCACATTTCAATAAAACTTATTGTCCACATTTAGCTAAAAAAGAAAATTTGTGATGGGGTAGGAGAGACAGTCAACCCTCTTGGCAATTTCCCACTAGCAGTGAAGGAGCTAAAAGTCAAAAATAAAGTCTGTGGGATAATCTGAACATGGCATCCAAGCTTAAAAAGAAATGCCATGTCTCTTTTTCATCCCGAGGTGGGAGAGGAGGCTTGACAGAAGTGAGTGAAACCTCACTCCATAATATTCGTCTGAACCAGCCCTGATTGTCAGCAGTGAGCACGCTGAGCAGAGGGTGAAGAGGGCCATGTCCGCCCTCCACAACTCTACAAAACCGCTTTAAAGTCAGCACGAGGTGCCGGCTTCCCCCTCTCTGAATGAAAAGCATACTTCTTGATTTAAAAATGTATGTTTCTACTTTATTCCAAAACAAGAGAGCATTATTTTCAGGATGATCATAGAAACCAAGTTAAATATGTTTCTCATTTCGAGAGATAAAAAAGCATCACAACTCGGCGAAGAAACCTTTCAGTGCTGGAGGTTGGTTTAATGTAGCACTACTATGCACGTAATTTATTTTGAAACACAGTGATGCATGAAAATCTTCAGCATTTTTGACAGAATGAGATTACACATCCATCCCCCTCTATGCTTTAAAGGAAGAAAACCTTGACTTAGCCTGCCAATGTTGTGGATAATATGTGTGTGTGTGTCTGCAGTATAATACTCTCCTGTTAGATTCACTTCCAGAGATAGTCATTCCTGGGATAATTTCATTCATAGAGGGTTCCCACAGGAACAAGGTGGATGCCCAGGAAAAGATAGTGAAAATAATTTGTAGCCCTGTTAGACAACTTCTCATGTCAGTTTGCCTCTCACTTGTCAGTTAGGAGACTCGGGATAGTTTTGGATGGAGAGAGACTGTGCAGGGGACCCAGGCATCTCTTTTCCCAGAGGGTGAACTATTGTATAAGAGGTCAGGCTCACCGGGTATGTATACCTTCATATAAAAAGGCTCTTTCTAAACTGGAGAAGAAAGTGACTTACTGTCTGTCCTGGGAACTAAGTTACTAGATGACATTTTCCTAACCCTTGCCTTCTCTTCTCAAGCATGAGGCAGAAATTATAGGTGAGTGATGTGCTATGCAAAATGGAGACACAAAGAAAAACTAAAAAGTAAATTTGAAGCTTTGTCTTCCACAACAGGATGGGGCAACGCCTGCATTTTATTTTGGCTACTAGTTTGCTCCAGAACAATACTTAAAATGACTATCAGTTGGAGATTGTTGGCCTTAATAATACTTTTCCCAGTAAATTCATCTACAAACACATATTTGTAGATGTGTAGAAGAATATTTGACCATATTCTTTTAGATGTTTTCTCCTCTAGATAGCTTTTAATCAGTTTATATAATTAAAAGCTTATTTATCCATCATTCTACAAACCAGAAGTCTCCATCAGCAGCTCTTTTTTGCTTTCACTAGTTTCATTGACCTATACTAAAGAGACCTCTCTTGGATCATTGAGGTTTTACTTTGTTTAATTTAGGTTTAATATTAAAACACATGTCAAAGCAGGAAAACTTCTTGAAAATTATTTATCCATGAATAATATTCAGAATAAATATTTATTAGTCAGGATACTTGATTAAACAGCATAATGCATAGCACAACCATTTCAGACAATACATTTTTCTATAATAATGCTCTAAAAAGACAGGCAGCAATATTAGAATGTGCAAGAATTCTAATATCAAGAATAGCTACATTCTAAAATTATATGTACAGCTATTAATATGTAGTAACCTTACAACAGTGGAGAGAGGCAAGGGCGGAGGAGAAAGAAGGGGAAGTGGGATTAAGAAATCCAAAGTACTAGGTATAAAGTAAAATATGAGAATGTGATGTACACGACACGGAATATAACTTAATATTTAATAGTAACTTTAAACTGATTTATAAACTGTAAAAATATCAAATCATGATTTTGAACACTTGAAATTAATACAACAATATAAATTAACTACACTTCAATTAAAAATATGTAAAACCTTAGAAATACGTAATTTAATTCATTTAGTGTCCACTAAAGACTAGAGATCTCTGCAAGAAAATTAGAGATAACAAGGGAACATTTCATGCAAAGATGGGCTCAATAAAGGACAGAAATGGTATGGACTTAACAGAAGCAGAAAATACTAAGAACAGGTGGCAAGAATACACAGAAGAACTGTACAAAAAAGATCTTCATGACCCAGATAATCATGATGGTGTGATCACTCACCTAGAGCCAGACATCCTGGAATATGAAGTCAAGTGGGCATTAGAAAGCATCACTACGAACAAAGCTAGTGGAGGTGATGGAATTCCAGTTGAGCTATTTCAAATCCTGAAAGATGATGCTGTGAAAGTGCTACACTCAATATGCCAGCAAATTTGGAAAACTCAGCAGTGGCCACAGGACTGGAAAAGGTCAGTTTTCATTCCAATCCCAAAGAAAGGCAATGCCAAAGAATGCTCAAACTACCACACAATTGCACTCATCTCACACGCTAGTAAAGTAATGCTCAAAATTCTCCAAGCCAGGCTTCAGCTGTACGTGAACCTTGAACTTCCAGATGTTCAAACTGGTTTTAGAAAAGGCAGAGGAACCAGAGATCAAATTGCCAACATCTGCTGGATCATCTTTGAAAAAGCAAGAGAGTTCCAGAAAAACATCTATTTCTGCTTTATTGACTATGCCAAAGCCTTTGACCGTGTGGATCACAATAAACTGGAAAATTCTGAAAGAGATAGGAATACCAGACCACCTGACCTGCCTCTTGAGAAGCCTATATGCAGGTCAGAAAGCAACAGTTAGAACTGGTCATGGTACAACAGACTAGTTCCAAATAGGAAAAGGAGTACGTCAAGGCTGTATATTGTCACCCTGTTTATTTAACTTATATGCAGAGTACATAATGAGAAACGCTGGGATGGAAGAAGCACAAGCTGGAATCAAGATTGCCAGGAGAAATATCAATAACCTCAGAATGCAGATGACACCACTCTTATGGCAGAAAATGAAGAGGAACTGAAAAGCCTCTTGATGAAAGTGAAAGAGGAGAGTGAAAGAGTTGGCCTAAAGCTCAACGTTCAGAAAACGAAGATCATGGCATCTGGTCCCATTACTTCATGGGAAATAGATGGGGAAACAGTGGAAACAGTGTCAGACTTTATTTTTCTGGGCTCCAAAATCACTGCAGATGGTGACTGCAGCCATGAAATTAAAAGATGCTTACTCCTTGGAAGGAAAGTTATGACTAACCTAGATAGCATATTGAAAAGCAGAGACATTACTTTACCAACAAAGGTCCATCTAGTCAAGGTTATGGTTTTTCCAGTGTCATTTATGGATGTGAGAGTTGGACTGTGAAGAAAGCTGAGCACCAAAGAATTGATGCTTTTGAACTGTGATGTTGGAAAAGACTCTTGAGAGTCCCTTGGACTTCAAGGAGATCCAACCAGTCCATTCTAAAGGAAATGAGTCCTGGGTTTTCATTGGAAGGACTGATGCTAAAGCTGAAACTTCAATACTTTGGCAACCTCATGCAAAGAGTTGACTCACTGGAAAAGACTCTGATGCTGGGAGGGATTAGGAGCAGGAGGAGAAGGGGACGACAGAGGATGAGATGGCCAGATGGCATCACCGACTCGATGGACATGAGTTTGGATGAACTCCGGGAGCTGGTGATGTACAGGGCAGCCTGGTGTGCTGCAATTTATGGGGTCACAAAGAGTCGGACACAACTGAGTGACTGAACTGAACTGAACTGAACTGATGTACCTTATATCAAGTATTAAAATGTACCCAAGCAACACATGGTAGTCACTGTTTCTTTCTTCAAGACATTTACAACAGAGATCAGATTTTCACAGGGACTAGAGAAAAACACTGGAGAAGGCAATGGCACCCCACTCCAGTACGCTTGCCTGGAAAATCCCATGGACGGTGGAGTCTGGTGGGCTGTAGTCCATGGGGTTGTGAAGAGTCAGACACGACTGAGCGACTTCACTTTCATACACTGGAGAAGGAATGGCAACCCACTCCAGTGTTCTTGCCAGGAGAATCTCAGGGATGGGGGAGCCTGGTGGGCTGCCGTCTATGGGATTGCATAGAATCGGACACGACTGAAGCGACTTAGCCCCAGCAGCAGCAGAGAAAAACACACTAGAGAAAGTTCACTTAAGAGACGATAGAGAAAAGCACACTACAGAATGTACACTTAGAGATGAAAACACTGCACCTAAGCAATATACACAGTAAGAGATCAGCAGACAGAGACTTTTATCTAGGAAGAAGGAGAACAAAGCTGAATCTTACTATTTCAAAACTAGCAGCATTACTGTTTTCAAATCAACACTTACAAATTGCTGTAACTCAACAAAAAATATCTAAATGGGTGGATGCCACCCCAGTATGTTTTAAAACTTTGCACAACTCACTCGGTTCAACTTCAGCAGGACTTAACTGCATTATTCAGAAATGGCCCTTAATGTTTCACATCCTGAAAAATCATGGATATGAAAACTTTAGTCTTCTTCCCCAAGAGAACAGCCAACCTATTCCTCAGACTTAGTAGCCCAGGCATGGAAAATTGTTAAGACTGTTGGATTGGAGTGTTTCTGGGACTGATGCTGTGCTACCACTACTACTACCCAGGCATAATTGGCACTGCTAGTTCTTTAGTTATTGTTGTAGCTGCTAGGAGTCTTTTAATAGTTTATTTAGAGAAAGAAAAGAGGACAATTGACCCTGGGTGGTTCTCAAATGGTGCTATTACTGGTTTGTTTTCATAGATTGGCAGTACCCCCACAACAAGCAATGTTCAAGAAATAAAATCACAGTTGTATTAACAGCTTCAAATTAGGGGTATTTTTTCAAATCATTGTGTGGGGTTTTAGTGGTGCAAGAATGAGTGGCTTTAATTGGGCCTTCTTCCTCAGAAGGCTTGAGGAAAACTCTTCAGCCCAATAACAGAAGGAAAAGGGAACCAGGACAAGAGCCGCATTATCACTTTATGAAATTACTGGTCAGCATCTGAAGACACATTTTCATGATTTATTCAAAGAATTAAAATGCTGGGATCTGGGCCTTTGTAGTAGGACATATATGAAGTTGACAGATCCCATTTGAGGGAAAAATCTTCAGAAGCTGAACTGCCCCAGGTTCCTGCATAATAAAATGATCTTCTGAAAAGTTGACTAGCATATTTTGGCTGGGAGCACCAGAAAATACCACAAACAAAATATTTGTATAGCTTATAAAACACTCAAGCTGAATATTAAAAGCATCTGTTTTCAAGGAATATAATTATAAAGTACTTGAAGTGAATCAAGAGGCAGGATTCACAAAACATTAAACATGTCATAAACAAGCCATTTGACTCATCCAAATACTATGGGTAATAGATGGACTACTGACTTACAAAGGAATACTTTCATTGAAGATTCTGACATCAGAAATCATGACAGCAAGGGTCAAATGCTCCCTGATGTCATTCTGGGATGGATAATTCTGGCCCCTTACTAAAGCAGCCTGATAATCTTTTTTTTTTTTTTTTTAAATAACACATGGCCAAGGATAGCCTTAATATTTTACCTTTTGAGAAACATGTAATCTGGCCAATTTATGCAGCCAAGACCACTCTTCAAAGTATGTTTTGATGGTGAACACTATAATGATTTATACACTCATGAACTTTGGCCACACTTGATCTGTAAAAGGGCATTAGCTGTCATTCAGGAGCGTAAAACCCAAATATGACAAAATACCTATTTCTTTTGTTTTTTTATTTGAGCATACCAAAAACAAGAAATTTTACTGTGGACATTCCGGAGTCAAATGTTAATTCATAGTGGTACTGCTGTTTTGTGAAAAGAGAGCAGACAGAATCCACTTTCTAAGATTAAATTGAAACTTCCTTCCCCAAATGTTAGGCTAAAATTATGGGCAAAATTCTTTTCTCACATTTGCATCATGGGACTTAAGCCTGTTATTCTTTCCTCCTACGAGACAGGCTCCTAGGAGTCCTACATACTTATCGGGAGCAAAATACTGGATTTGACATCTGCAATATACATCTTTGTTGAATTTTGTCCCAAATCAAAATAAAAGCCTGTCATATATTGTCCTCCAGAAGTCTTAGGAAAGAGTTTGTCATTGTACGGTCTCAAAAACTCATATGAATTTTCAGAAAGATAGCCTCTGAACACATTAATCCTGTAGGAATATGCCAATTAAGATAACAACCTCACAAACATGCATAAAATTTGTACAATTTACAGGAAAAGAGAGCAGTAGGAGGAAGATGAAGAGGAGAGGATGATGAAGAATAAAATACCATTATGAAAAAGCAAAAAACAAACAAAAAAAAAGTGACCAGTAGGTGTAAAAACTAGATGTTTCCAAAAGTAATGGGATTCTGAGTGCCTATCCTGATGCACTCAACAGAAAGTTCATGGGGAGCAGTTGCTAAAATTGTAAGACTCTGAAACAAGTCCTGAAGTTTTATGTTCTCTTTTATAAAATTCTCACTTTCCTTTTTTGCTCATTTAATGTTCTTTATTTGACTGCTGATTGGAGTATTCGACCCTGACAGTTCTCTTCACAGCCCGAATACTAAGCCTGAGAACTTTTAGCAAGCCACACACAAGACCAGCCTCGGGACCCAATGACATCTTTGAACTCTGTCTGTTTCCTCAAGCTTGATTAGAGATTTTATCCTGACTGCCAAAGGGAATGGGAACCTTTAATGAGAAATGGTGTTTCGTGCAGCAGCCGTTGATACAGGGAGGAGAGGGACTCTACAAATTAGAGGCTAGCTGGGCTGAAAAATCGCTTTAAAGAACTGAACCATTATAAATCACCATATAATTAGGCATGTGATATATGGAATAGCATAAAACATATGGAGAACAATCTTTGTAGATATTGTTAAGATGAGTCTTAAATGCCACCATAAATGTTTTGCTATCTCAAATTCATAGCGCTAGTCTGAATCAATGAAAATCCTACCATATGAAAAGGGAAAATATATATTACCACATCTTGTTATTTGATGTTCTTTTTACCAAAAGAACACTTTTTCCATTTTGATATGTAAGGTTTCCAGGGGGTGGGGGGGGGTCGGGGGGAGGTATTTCCATCAGTGTCATTTTACCTGTACTATTTTCTTGATTTTATTTATATAGAAAATAACTGAGAAATCAATTTTTTAAAGAAACAAAGTGCAAATGCTTTCTGTAAAGCATTATGCTCTGCACTCTAGTAGGTATACCATTAAACATGAACTCATCTTGTTTCAACTGAGAAACAGCAAGCTTAAAATTTAAAATCTGAACTAGAGAGCAAAAAGACTCAACTAATGTGGTGAATATTATTTTGTAAATTAATAAATTATCAATGGCATTAGTTGTTAAGGTGTGATTACATTTTTCAGTACAGGTGATCCATTAAATTATTCTATAGGTCTCCATTAAGTTAATATAAATTTTTCTGATGTCTCTTGGATATAATTACATGTATATTCTGTATAGACTATGATATTTAAGTCACATTCACAACTGCCTAGGAGATCATCAGATCACTCAGAGGAGAGAACCATCCCCAGCTTTTAAAGCTTTGTTTCAGTGGTTGCTAATATGCAAGATGAACTTAAAAGACTGCTTTATTTTAAACTTTGTCAAAATTTCAGTGCTACCTATTCAGGAAAATAATGTTCAAAGTTTCAGACAAGCTCAGACATAGATTTTATATGGTCTGCAACGTGACGAACTCAGCAGGAACTGTTGTGAGATACCATAACTCTTGCTTATTACTCTAGTAAATTGATCACCCCCACCACTTCATGGAAGGCAAACTTGTACTGTGATCTCTATCGAGGCCCTAGTTTTTCTTTTTTTCTTTTCTTTTCCTTTTACCCATGTTTTCACAATTCAATGCAAAGCACTAGTGAGACACTCTTCTCTTTACCTTTCTTACAGGTCGTCTTTTCTTTGTTCAGAAAGCAGAGCTATGCTCCAGTATACTAGATGTTTACTGTGGTTACTCAAGCAGGCTGAGCATTTTGAAGACAAAGAAACTAGAGCTCTCGATTTAATCTACTCCACCCTCCAGTGCTACAAAATGAAATAGGAAAATGTTGTTTTAAATATTTAGCAGTTACTAGTTGAATGGAAAATTAAGAGTCACAAATAAAAGATATAAACTTGACAGCATATTGGACCACCATAATTTTAACTTTTAATGATGGTTCAGCATGGGAGTCCTACATAGACATGATGGAACAGTTCTTAACAGTCCACATGCCTGATCCCAACTCATTTTGACTGTTACAGGCACCACGCTCAAGATTCTTTGGGGTGTTTGCCTATCACCTAACATATGAGCTGTCCCTTCCATCTTTGTGTCATATGCAAATTTCACCAGCATTACTTCAACATTTTTTTTTGAAAGGGCAAAGTAAAAAAACAGCTAAATAGTTCGTGTGCACGTATGCATGTTTATTTAAAAGACGCTTACTCCTTGGAAGGAAAGTTATGACCAACCTAGATAGCATATTCAAAAGCAGAGACATTACTTTGCCAACAAAGGTTCGCCTAGTCAAGGCTATGGTCTTTCCTGTGGTCATGTATGGATGTGAGAGCTGGACTGTGAAGAAGGCTGAGCGCTGAAGAATTGATGCTTTTGCACTGTGGTGTTGGAGAAGACTGTTGAGAGTCCCTTGGACTGCAAGGAGATCCAACCAGTCCATTGTGAAGGAGATCAGCCCTGGGATTTCTTTGGAAGGAATGAGGCTAAAGCTGAAACTCCAGTACTTTGGCCACCTCATGCGAAGAGTGGGAAGACTCTGATGCCGGGAGGGATTAGGAGCAGGAGGAGAAGGGGACGACAGAGGATGAGATGGCTGGATGGCATCACTGACTCGATGGATGTGAGTCTGAGTGACCTCCGGGAGTTGGTGATGAACAGGGAGGCCTGGCGTGCTGCAATTCATGGGGTCGCAAAGAGTCGGACACGACTGAGTGACTAGTCTGATCTGATGCATGTTTATACTCTCAAGTGTACACACGTTCATCTTGGGAACCACCATTTCTTTCGAGTATTTTTTGGGCCAGTGTCAGGGTCAAAAGGAATTTTTAATTTTCCTTCTTTTGCTTTTACAAATATTTAAACCCTTATTGCTACAAGAGTATAGCTGATAATCTTAAAAGTCAGAATGAGAGTTTCCACTTCAGAGTTGCTAATTTGGAATCATTCTGGTGTTGTTGTTTTTGTTTTTGTTTTTTTTAAGATTATCAGTTACGCTCTCTAGCAGCCAGTGAGTGAGTGAGTGCAAGTTGTTCAGTCGTGTCCGACTCTTTGCGACCCCATGGACTATACAGTCCACGGAATGCTCCAGGCCAGAATACTGGAGCGGGTAGCGTTTCCCTTCTCTAGAGGATCATCCCAACCCAGGGATTGAACCTAGGTCTCCCACGTTGCAGGTGGATTCTTTACCAGCTGAGACACAAGGGAAGCTCTCTCTAGCAGTAACAAAGGTTAAATATTTTAAATATCAATAAAGGTACCAATGGAACCCAATGAAGGAAAGGCTAGTCTTTTAAACAAATTATGCTAGAACTTGATATCCATAAGGGAAAAAAATGAATCTCAACACCTACCTCTCACCATACAGAAAATTATTTTTGAAATGAGACATAGATTTAAATGAGAAAGTTGAAATTATAAAGCTTTTAAAGGAAAACATAGGAGAGTACCTTCATGACCTGAGTGGTAGAAAATATTTCCTGGAGAGGACACAAAATGTAACCAAAGGAAGAGAAATTTAGAAATTAGACTATCAAAATTAAAAAACACCTGCTTATCAAAAGACATCATTAAGAAAATGAATAAGCAACCACAACTGGGAGAAAATATGTATCTAACATAATCTGCACCTAGAATATACAAAGAGTTCTCTATGACGGCTTAATAATTAAAAGATAAACAACTCAAGTTTACCACATAAGCAAAAGATTTGAACACTTTACAAAACATATATATATATATATATGACTAATATACACTTGAAAAAGTTTATCATCAGGAAAATGCAAACTAAAATCACAGCTACACATACTCTGAGAGTGGCTAAAATTAATAAATGACCATAACAAGTGTTGGTTTGGAGGTGTAGAAACACTGCCCATGAGTACTTAAAATTGTATTAGCACATTTGTTTCTTACACAATTAAACACCCACCCTTTGGCCCAGCAACTCAAGGCATTTATTTACGAGGAATGAAAACATATGTGAATAAAAATACTTACAGAGCAGTGTAGCCTAAACTAGAAACAACCCAAATGTGTAAGATGAAATGGGTAACAGCATTGTGGTATGTTTATACAATGGAATACTGCTGTGCAATAAAAACAAACCAATTACTGGTAACGTACAACAACATGAATGAATCCTGTAGACATCACACTGAGGGGAAAATGCCAGACCAAAGATCACAGACTGTATGACTCCATTTACATCCCAAAATGGCATGAGGAGGTGACTCCTCCTTGCTGGGGATAATCAAAAATAATCAAGGTGATCACTTGTTAGGGACACCATAAGCTAAATTAGTCCAGGCGACCCTAAAGAATCTTTCCAACATTCATCTTCTCCATTTATGTTTGTTTGAAAGTACTTCACTTTCCTAAACTTCAAAAGTCAGTCTTAAACTTTAAACTTTAGCAGCAGACTGAATATGATTGCTCTGGCAGTACTTATATTATTGCTATCTTGACAATATATCCAAAATATTGTTTGGAAAAATCGGCCGGATGCTGTTCTATGAGAAAAGGCAGGTAAGGACTCAAGCCCATTGCTTAATAAACATGGTGGCTTATATCCTGTAACAGTAATGTTGACACATTAGTTAGTGGTCAAATCAAATCTTAGTATGGGCTGAGAAGTAGGAGCATAATGCTGCCTAGAACCTGTCAGAGAGAAGAAATTTATCTGGCTTAACAAGCAGCTGCAGTTTCAAATCTTATTCTGCATGCAATCTGTTGTAACATGTTTTTTTGCTTGAATGATAGGAAGAAAATTTTGCCTCATGCAGGTATGTCTGTTTCTAACTATAAACATGGAGTTATGCTATGCTATGCTAAGTCACTTCAGTCGTGTCCGACTCTGTGCGACCCCATAGATGGCAGCCCACCAGGCTCCCCATGGAGTTAGGGGAGTATCTTATTAATATTTTTAGATCGTTGGGAATATTCCTTGATACTATACCAAACTCAGCAAGTGGTAATTGCTTAAAGATTAGTTGCAATGTGGAATTTAAAGCAATATCAATGGATTTTTTTTTTTTTTGGTACCATTTCATTAAAATCAATTGGTCTACATTGCAATTTGAATGGATCTTTTAACTATGAATGATTTTGTAACATCATATATTGGTCAAATGAAAAATCTAGGTTCACTAAATTATAAAGATCTTCCAAATAATGGCATATTTTATTACACAAGAGCAAAAAGCTCACATCACGGCTAAGCAGACAACACCATCTTCTAAATGACAGATTAGAAGAGCTATCTGCCAGCAAAGGTTCTGTTATTCTAAGCGATCTTCCAGGGTGACCTGGCCTCTGAAGATGAAAGTATTTGAAAAAGATAACGAAGAACCCGCAATATATAAAGAACTAACTAACATTTAATACCACTGCTAACATCAGGGGAGCTTCCAAGTTCATAGTGGCAACCACAAATTTTCAAAAATTCTAATTTTCACTTGAAATGTCAAAATTTTTATCATTGGCAACAAATGCTATCCTTGAATTGTCATTTCTTTATGAGAAAATACTTGCCAAATACCTAACTCTAAATAACTGTATTGTGTGCATCAATCATTTTTTTAAGTAACAGTGGTCTTCTGTTAACTTGCAACCCAAACAATAACACAACTACACTTTCTCGAGATAATGATTCTTAAGGATGTAGCAGTCATGCTTTATGTGTACCTCCCATTTTGTCACACAAAATATTAAAAACATATATACCGAAGGGTGGAGGCCACTGCCTTTCTGCTAAGATTTCAACAATTTTTTCCATCACTGTATCAGTGCAAATGTCAACATTATAAAAAAGTCAGTAACAGTTTATTATTATTGCAGAAATGGCTTTGACTTTGCAATCTAGCTGAAAGAGTCAATGGCATTCAGGGATCCACAGACTACCCAATTAAAACTACAGAAAAAAATGGGAGAGAAGGAGAGAAATTGATTGACTTAATTATATAAATATCATTCACCATACTTAAGTGTGGGCTTCCCCCGTGGCTCAGTGGTAAAGAATCCGCCTAGCAATGCAGAAGCCACAGGATACGTGGATTCTGTCCCTGGATGAGGAAGATCCCCTGGAGGAGGAAATGGCAACCCACTCCAGTATTCTTGTCTGGAGAATCCCATGCACAGAGAAGCCTGGCAGGCTACAGTCCATGGGGTTGCAAATAGTCAGACACGACTGAAGCAACTTAGCACACGTGCAGCATATTGAAGGAATTACTACTAAGAAAAGCTATTAGTATATAACCAGTGTCTTAGGAAGGAGGTAAAATCCCCACCCATTCTCACCCTGGTTTACAGAAAATCAAGACTATAATTTCCCATTATCTAAATCAGAAATAAAACAGATTTACATAATATACATACATATGTATGTATAGACACATGTGTATAGGTATATACACACATACATGATAAACATTTTTACTCCTGTCATCGTGGTTTTAAATAGTAAAGAGTATAACATGGTCTTGAACTGAGAACTTTAGTTAGTTTTTCTCCCTTGTGAGATGCTGATGTAGCTTTAGTCACTAAAACTAGTCAAGTTCTGGTTTCTTACTGTTCAGAGGTCAGATTTCCACCCACCCCAATCTCTGACCTTATCACTAAGCATCCCACTACACTGTATTATTCAAGAAAGACAGGACCATGATATTTAACTCTTCGATCTCTTAAGTGCATCATTTTGTGAGATAGATGCTAAGGAGGAGGGAAATTTGCCAAGAAAGGCTTTAAAAAGACACAGTAATTAGCTAGAGACATCACTCCTCCCCCAGGACTAAAGAAAGACAACATTCTTGATTTTTTTTTAAATGCCCTTTTAAAATATACCATAGCTCTCTGCACTTTTTAGCTCTCATCTGCCTGCCAACATAATAACATTTCTTCCCACACATGTCCACATTAGGTCAAATATGGATTTTGGAGCAGGATGAATAAAATACAGCATTTGTGAAAGAGCAAAATATCAGTCACATCCAACCAGCCAGATATTATCAAATATCAAGCAGCCAACATTCAGATTCTTTAATGTTCAGACTGTCAGTTAATAGGACCTCAATGAATTGAAATCAGTCTCCTCTTCTCATACTTTAACTTTTACATTTAAGTAAATTTATATGAAAAAGATTACTACCTTCATTTTCCTAACAGGTCATACTGACTTGCTCATTTTCTTCCTTCTTTCTTTCCTTCCACAAATATTTTTTTTAGTATCTACCAGGTGCCTGATACTGAGTATTGTAGCATCTCACAGCACAATATTATGCCTCGATGTATCTAGCGTTTTTAATATATAGAAGTGATTAAAGAGTCTTTGGGAACCAATGCAATAGAAACTGTACCTATAATACATAATTATCTAAGATAGTAATAGCTTATTTCCTGTAATTAGGAGCTTTCCCCCAGCCTCAGCTATCTTTCTTCCATTGTGTCCCAATTCTGTGCTGATGATTGTATGCTGTATTTTCCAGTATCTCCTGTACTGTATGCAATTTTTCGTATTGTGTAATTTCCTAACTTTCACTTAGTTCCACTCATTTATCAACACTGTTCCCTTTGTAAATAGTTTACTTTTTCTTGCTTTGCTGTTTTCATTGCTGTTGCTTAAATTCTGACTTATCTACTGCCATACTGATAAACTATACATAAACCTAGGATGACAGTTTATCATGATGTTTATTTGGTTTTTGGTTTTTTTTTTTTAATTATTTAACATAGTTTTTTTTTTAATTTTTGTTGTGCTGGGTCTTTATTGCTGCATGCAGGCTTTCTCTAGCTGCAGTGAGCAGGGCCTACTCCTGGTTGCAATGTGCAGGCTTCTCACTGCACGGCTTCTCCTGTTGCAGAGCACAGGCTACAAGTGCACAGGCTTCAGTGCTTGCAGCTCACGAGTGCTGGCTCAGTCGTCATGGCACACAGGCTCAGCTGCTCCACAGCATGTGGAATATTCCCAGACCAGGGACTGAGCCCATATCCCCCACCACACTGGCAGGTGGGTTCTTATCCACCTGTACCACCAGGGAAGTTTCCGTTTTTTTTGAGATTTTATTAACGTATAATTAACATGTAGGGCTTCTCTTGTGGCTCGGCTGGTAAAGAATCCGTCTGCAATGTGGGAGACCAGGGTTTGATCCCTGGGTTGGGAAGATCCCCTGGAGAAGGGAAAGGCTACCCACTCCAGTATTCTAGCCTGGAGAAGTCCATGGACTGTATGGTCCATGGGGTCGCAAAAAGTCGAACACGACTGACTTTCACTAATTAACATGGAACATTATATCAGTTTCAGGTGTTCACTAATTTGATATCTGTGTATATTGCAAAATGATCATCACAATAAGTCTAGAGAACATCCAGCATCATACATGGTTACAAAATCTTTTTTTCTTACAATGAGAGCTTTTAAGATCTCTCTTAGCAACTTCCAAATATGCTATTACTACCTATTGCTGACTATAGTTACTGGGTATGTATACAGTATATGCTCTATATATACATCCGCACAACGTGAACGTGAAGTCGCTCAGTCGTGTCCGACTCTTTGCAACCCCATGGACTGTAGCCTACCAGGCTCCTCTGTCCATGGGATTTTCCAGGCAATAGTACTGGAGTGGATTGTCATTTCCTTCTCCAGGGGATCTTCCCACCCCAGGGATCGAACCCGGGTCTCCCGCATCGTAGACAGACGCTTTACTGTCTGAGCCACCAGGGAAGTCCTCAATACATCCCCAAGACTTATTTATTTCATAACTGAAAATTTTTATCTTTTGACTACTTTCACCCATTTCACCGTCTCCTTTCCATTCACTCCTCACTTCTGACAATCACGAATTTGCCCTCTACCTTTATAAGCTGTTTTCTGTCTTGTTTCAATTCCACATAGAAATTAAATCATGCAGGATTTGTTTTTCTCTATCTGACTTATTTCACATAGCATAATGCCCTCAAGGTCCACCCATGTCATCACAAATGGCATGATTTCATTCTTTTAGGAATGGATTATTACGGCTGAATAAAATGTATGATGTTTAAGTAAAATCTTGGCTATGAAGTTTGAATTCTAACTCAGTGATGTCCTAGCTTTGGGACCCTAGGTAAATCACCTAACCTAAGCCTCTGTTTTCTCAACAGCAAAATGGGGCTAATGATAATAATGTCTTCAGAGATTGCTTTGAAATTAAATGAGATAATGTACACAGTGCTCTTAGCATACTACCTGGTGTAGAATACATGGAGTGGCAAGTACTAGTCCAATGAAATTTATATGGCAAATAGACTACATTCTTCCTAAATTCACTTATTGTCTTGATTGCTATGGCTTAGTTAGTATACCTCCTACTTTCCTTCAGGACACTGCCTTATACAAGGGATTACACCTTTGGTGGAACTCGAACACTCATTTGGAATTTAAACAACAATACAAAAGAATATATGACTAAACTGCAGTAAATGTGATCCAGATTGAAAGAATCACTCTAGTCTGAACATTAAGAAGTTTTCACTAAAGATGAAAATAGAATAGGCTAAACTTAGCAGGAAAGATATTAGACAATGGCCAAGACAACAAGAACCTTCATAGTAAACAAGAGAACCAAGTACAAAGGCAGAGAGAGTGTGGTCTTTCCCAGAATATTCTCAGAGAAGGCAATGGCACTCCACTCCAGTACTCCTGCCTGGAAAATCCCATGGACGGAGGCGCCTGGAAGGCTGCAGTCCATGGGGTCGCTGAGGGTCAGACAGGACTGAGCGAATTCACTTTAACTTTCACTTTTCACTTTCATGCATTGGAGAAGGAAATGGCAACCCACTACAGTGTTCTTGCCTGGAGAATCCCAGGGACAGGGGAGCCTGGTGGGCTGCCGTCTATGGGGTCACACAGAGTCGGATACGACTGAAGCAACTTAGCAGCAGCAGCAGAATAGATAAAACAAATGAGAAAGCTGGCAGGATAAGTCACTAGGGACCACAGCACTGGATGATCATCAATTTTGTGTGCCAACCTGATTGAGCCACTGGGTAGCCAAGTATTTGGTCAAACATCATTTTGGTTATGTCTGAGAGGCTGTTTCTTGGTGAGATTAACATTTGAATCCACAGACTGAGTAGGTAGTTCTTCCTAACGTGGGTGATGAAGACCTAAATAGAACAAAAAGTCTGAGTAAGAAGGAACTAGGCTGGCCTTAGAACTGGGACATGGATGTTCTCCTGCCTTCAGATTCAAACTGAAACACTGATTCTTCCTGAGTCTCAGATCTGTTGGTTTTCAGAACAGATCTACACCATCAGCTCTCCCGGGTCTCCAACTTGTTAAATGCAGACCTTGGGATTTGTCAGTCTTCATAATTGCATGGGCCAACTCCTTACAATAAATCTGTATATATACATAACTAATAGGAAATACATAATATGTGTGTGTTAGTCGCTCAGTCGCATCCAACTCTTTGTGACCCATGGACTGTAACCTGCCAGGCTCCTCTGTCCATGGGATTCTCTAGGCAAGAATACTGGAGTAGGTTGCCATTTCCAGATCCAGTACTCTTGCCTAGAGAATCCCATGGACAGATTCTAGAAAAATGTATTTTTTAGTAAAATGTATCATGGTAAAACATATTATAATTATACTATACATGTATTATATGTATTATAGTAAAATAGAATTGAGAAAAATTATATTGATGAACCTATTCGCAGGGCAGGAACAGAGACACAGATGTAGAGAATGGACTGTCCACAGCAAGAAAAGGAGAGGGTGGGATGAGTTGAGAGATTAGCATTGAAATGTGTATATTACCATGTGTAAAACGGACAGCTAGTAGGAAATTGGTATATAACGCAGGGAGCTGAGCCTAGAGGGATGAGATGTGAGGGGAGGCTTAAGAGGGAGGGGATATATATATGCTGCTGCTGCTAAGTCACTTCAGTCGTGTCCGGCTCTGTGTGACCCCATAGATGGCAGCTCACCAGGCTCTCCTGTCCCTGGGATTCTCCAGGCAAGAACACTGGAGTGGGTTGCCATTTCCTTCTCCAATGCATGAAAGTAAAAGGTGAAAGTGAAGTCGCTCAGTCGTGTCCGACTCTTAGCGACACCCCATGGACTGCAGCCTACCAGGCTCCTCTGTCCATGGGATTTTCCAGGCAAGAGTACTGGAGTGGGGGTGCCACTGCCTTCTCCGGGATATATGTATACCTGTGGCTGATTCATGTACGGCAGAAACTAATGCAACACTGTAAGGCAATTATCCTCCAATTAAAAAAAAATTTTTTTAAAAGGAGAAGTTTTCAGAGCAGAATTAATCTTCTGTCAGTACACGGTGAGAATTAGAAGAGAGGCAAACTAAGAACTCAAAGACCAGTTGAGAGAGGCTCTTGACATGATCGAAGTTCAAATGATGAAAGTGCAGAACAGAGGCATGACCGCGAGACCAGACAGGTGCACTTGAAGAAGTTGCGGCAACAGAGAAGGATGAGTAACAGAACCTGCCACTCCAACACAGACTGACAGTTAAGGCTGTTGGACATGTTGCAAATGTTAAAGTAACACTAATTAATATAATGTATATATTTCAGAATTTCAATGGCCCAAGAAATAAGTCCATTGCTCGCTCACCCTAACACAGTCCTGTGTAGGTGTGGGGTAGTTGTCCTCATCACCAAGATTCAGAGTCCTAGACTTCTATCTATTCCAACTACACCACATTACAGGCAGGGCCTTGGAATCTTTCACTCTGAGTCGGAATACGGGTAAACAGCCTGGAGAATCAAGCAGGGAGTTTTGGATGGGCCTAGTCTGAGAGCAGAGGACATCACACCTGCCTGCATTTTACTGAATAAGAACTTAGGCACAAAGCCATACCTAACCATAAGAAAGAAAGGAATTTGATAAATAACTAACCCAGTTGTCACATGAAAGGAATGGGACTTTATTTTCTTTGAGCCTATCTTTACAACTATAAAATGAAATGTCTAGAATTTCTACTCTATGCAATTCCTTCCAGTCTTTTTAAATTTTTCGTCATTTGAGTGGTTTATTAACCAGTAGCAGAAAAAAATACAGAAGCCAGAACATTTCTACCTTAATTTACTATATACTACACATACAGAATAAGGTCATGTCCTTAAGACTGTACCTTATAACATTATTTTAACTGGTAAAAGCAAGGTTCAAATTACATATTTCATGACATTAGCAATTATCGTAATACTGATCACACACAATGGATTGATATCACACAGTATTTCCTTCCTATGTTCGTGCATAACCATAGATCTTTCTGTAGTAATGGCAGTGAGTACATACAAAAGGATAATGTGCTTCTTTAGACTTTTATTTAATTAACACTGAATGGAATTATGCTTAGAATAAATAAAAGACGAGCAGCTTTCTTTTCATTCTCTTATCCTCTCTTGTTCCTAACAAAAATAATTTATAATTTCAACTTTTCCTGCTGCTACTCCAAAATCCCAGTTTTAAAACCCAATCAAAAGATGCCAACATGTTCCAAAGTGAGAGAATGCTTTGGATTCTGTACTCCTCCTGTCTTCTACATCTTTAAGAGATTTTTAAGTCTTTTCTTTCCCAAGCTGCCAGTTACACTGAATTGTTCTGAAATGTGAATGATTTTTTTTGTGTAAATATGAGCTTCCATCGACTAGAGCAACAATAAGCACTTCACACTTGTCATTTACTAAAACCTGCCTTTTGAGCCCTGTCAGTCATGTGCCTCTACATGTGTGTTTCTTGGTTGGAGCAGCAATGTTTTATGGCAGCTTCTGTTCAGGAATTCATGTCGCTACTTGGCATTTGTGTAGTTCAGCTGTTAGAGAGTCAGGGTAAAAGGATAGAAAATACACAGGAGTGAAGGTTTCAGGAGCAAAGAGGGAAATAAGAAAGGGCTTTAGGTTATGAAACAACAATGCCAGTCAAGTGGCATCAGTGAAGCACAGGCACACCCCTTGGGTTTAGGGAAGACATTGCGACGGAACAGATGTAGCTCACACCCATCCTGCTGATCGGGGTGGCCGAGAGCTGCTGTAGAGGGCAAGTGTTGCAAGAAGCATTAGCAGTTATGTTCACCTCTCAAGATTTTTTATCCTTGCAACACTAAGCTTGATTCCAATGTGCGCCTCTGAGCTTAGATGAGCTTAAAGCAAAGACAAAAGGGGCTATGGAAGAGACAGGCATATGAATAGAAAGCTAAATACTTTCCTTGTTAACCAGGGTTTACAGAACTGTGCATTATTCGTAACATGGGTTCAAATATGCCCAGAAGTTCAGATATGTATCCAACATTTATCTGCATAAAATCATATCCTTTGGGGTTGATGCATTTTAATGGGAAAATAATAGGAATAGGCTTTCCTCTGGAGTTCTCAAACACTCTCTGAACTTCTTAGTGTCAAATCACAGCACACAGAACCTTGTGTGCTGTGCTGTTCTTAGTCGCTCAGTCCTATCAGATCCTTTGCAACCCCATGGACTGTAGCCCACCAGGCCTCTCTGTTCATGGGGATTCTCCAGGCAAGAATACTATAGTGGGTTGCCATGCGCTCCTCCAGGGGATCTTCCCAACCACAGATCGAACCCAGGTCCCCTGCACTGCAGGTAGATTCTCTACCGTCTGAGCCACCAGGAAAGCCCCTAGGAACCCTGAGTTTAGAGATTTAAGTTTCAGGGAGCAACCTCTTCTAAAGTAGGTAAACAAAAAGTAATGCAAATTCAATTTCACTCCTTTCCCACATAACTCCAGGAAAGATAATTCAGGTTTTCACCCTGGTTTAACAGACATCTTCTATTTGTGTATGCCAAGGAGAGAACGTAGATTCAAGGGGTTCTTTGGAAGATGTAGGTTATAAAAGACAAGAGGTAAAGATGCAGAGATAAAATTTAAAATGTACAGAAGTTAAACATATTTTCTCCAAAAACCATTGCTTCCACACAACTGCTCCTTCACATCTTTAAACTTGAGTCTTGCAAGTGATGCATTTTTAGATCTGTTGCAAAGTTTATACCCTAAAATATCCATGTCTTAGTCATATTTTAATATTAACATATTAATATTTTCATATTATCTTAGTAGAAAACCTCTTTAAAACAATCAAAAGGAAATGACTGTCAATAACCAAAACATATTAGATTTTAAGACATGAATACAATGTAATACTTATAGCAGATTCTCACTCATCTTCAACTCCCTGAGCACTTACATGTATTCTAGGTTCATTTGTGTTTATTCATTTTTAGCTTAAAAAAAAAAACCACCTCAATCTAATAAGTGAAGTAGTATTATCCATTATGGTCATGTGTATTGATAGTGCCCAACAAGAAGAATGTTTTGTATGTGTACACAACAAACAATGTTCTTACACTTCATGTCTCTCCACATATAATGGAAAAAACTGTCAGCCAGGGGTATATACAGCAATTTTCACACACTTATCGTTTCCTTCTTTTTAGTCATTTGCCCAACCAAAGAGTAAATTAAATTGCCGTGCTGTTCTCTTCCACACTTAAAAACTGTATTTCAACAATTCCTTGAGCCTTAGAATTTTGTTTTAATACAGCAAAGTGGTTAACAAAGTCATACCATCAGTCTGTTTCAAAAATTCAGCAACAGAAGTATCCCTAAGGTAACAAAATAAAAAAATGACTGAAGGAAGCTAATTATCAACTAACACCCAAGTACTTCAAAAACAGTGAGGAGTTGGTCATGAGACCAGGACAGCATCTCAAGTATCAAGTAACTCTATGCATGTCACAAAACTGGGGAATTGCTGACTTCTTTCTCCAAGGGACTGACAGTATATTTCTAATCCACTATTAGAAATTTTATCTTAAAAGATTTAGTAAGTGAACGCTGTAAAAGGTTTTACAAACTAACATCTATCTAGTCACACCTTACTTCTGAAATCTGTGTTAAGTACTGAGACAGCACATATATACCACAATAGGGTATAATACAGAGAAGATTAGTGTGGCCTCTGTACCCAGAGGACGTTTAAAATTATGAAGTGATCTGTTTTTCCCAGTGATTACCAGGGACCAGGGAATGTAAGGGGAGGGTGGTGGTAATGACCACAAAGAGCCTTGTGAGCGGTAATAAAAATGTTTTATATCATGACTGCAAGTGTGGTAAAATGACAGTATACATTTGTCAAAACTCAAATTGCAGTCTCAAAACCGGTAAATTTCAATGCATGTTAAAGCTTTCAAATATTAAAAAAAAAAAAAAAAACCTTTGTAAGAATTGTGATTCTGCCATCCTTTGCCCTAATTGGCGTGATACAATTTCACTAGAAGCACAAGACTTTACCCCTCTATTTGTCTCTGTTTGAGGAATCTGGGCATGACAGAACCAGCAGGTCTGATACCAACGCATCAGTTTCTTGCAATGAGATAAAAATTCACCATATTTACTGCAATAAATAACTGTTTCAATGGAATGTGTAATAGTTGCACATCACTGACCTAGGGCAAATATGGAAGAAACATGGAAAGTAAAATGATTAATCAATGATGTGCTGCTGCTCGGGAAAACAAAATACTTTTGAAGATAATGTCTTTCTCCAAGATAAAAATGATTAAACCTTTGATTACAAAAATCTATTTCTCCAGCCATTCATTAGATTAATCCTTTAAAAAAGACATATGTGTGTACATACATCTGCACATATTATACAAAGAAAACTGGTATGTGTTTGTCTGTCTCCAGGACACGCAGTCAGGAGGACAGCAGAAGTTTGTTTGGTAAAAGAGTTGCTTATTGTCTTTTCTCCCTCAAGGCTTTCTTTTTTTGGGGGGGGACAGGGGCAAGGCATATCAATCTGATGAGGTGGGAAAATAAAGCTTGAACAGCAAACAAAACTGAAGGTAAAAACAATAGAGAAGATTGATTAACCCCATGTTATCAAGTAAGTGTCAATAGCAAGAAGCTACTGGGCATCTGCGCTGTTTTCCTCTAAACTTTGAGCCTTCCATCCGTCAAACCTCAAGATAACCATCCATCATGGAGTCAAAGTGGCGAACAACTGTGTGGTCTTTTGATAAGGGACAGTGTCACAATCTGTCTCCTTCTCTTCCCACATCTAATGGGGTAAGGCCAGGCCGCAACAGCTGCAAAGAGCCTGAAGACATTCTTTAGCATAAAAAAGTCCCAGAAAATATGTACAAGAGGAATCTTAGCCACCATCAAATAAAATCTAAACTCAATGATTATTTAACTTAGATGTTTTAAGTCAATTGTATGTTTTCTTCTTTCTAACACTAGTGTCGATAAACCAATTTTTATTACAATTAACGGCAAAACTGGCATTTAGTGGCAAAATGCTAAGACATTTTAAAATGTGATGATGTTAACAATCTCCTGAGAGCTACAATGCAGCATCTATGTAAGTAATATTTAAAATCTGTGGCTGAACTCTACTGAAATTTATCCAATGTCTACAAGGAAGTAATTCAAACGTTTAGATGAACATTATGCCATTCAAAAAATGAAGAGGAAGCCCCGCCTCCCAGCAAAAAAATTGGCCTAAAGAAGAATGCTCAGCAGCATAAAGCAAATGACCATGTCATAATATGAGGAGAAAGTAAGCAAAAGTTTAAAATATGAGTTGTGACTATAACTATGTTAATAAATACTCAGAGGAAAAAAGTGGTTGAAAGTTTACAATGCGCTCAATTGGTATGTTAGAGTGGTGCAATTATGGACAATAACTTTTTCTACTCTTATAAATTTTTTCCAAAAATTGTTTTATTATTTCTTGACATATTTTTTTCTCTACACACATGGAAGCTCAGCAAGTTTACATTAAATGATTTCCTAACAATCTATGTCAGCAGATACTAGCTTTACGAGAGTTCTGTATCATCACCAGTAGGGAAGATGTATGTCATATCAGCGCAACTTGCAACTATCCTGTTGTGGACAGCAGGTAGCAGCCTCTTGAAAGGAAGCAGTTCAAAGGTGGTGAGAAGAACTGTAATTCCAGGTAAGAGTTCTGTGGCTTTGTCTTAGTATTCAAGACCTTCCAGGGGAATGGAATAAAGTGGAGACTGGGAGAGACACTCTGAAATGTATGTAATCAGTTCAGAGCCTCATAGAGCACCCTGATGTTCCATGAGGAGATATTTGCCCCACCCTGACCACATTTCTCCACTTAGGCTATATAGTCTGTGACTTCTTTTGCCTTCAGATCTACTTTGGGGGTTCATTTTTTAACTTATTTTACTTATTTACTTAATAAGTAAATTTTCATTTTTACTTATTTACTTAAATCTTAAAAAAGATTTAAGGGGGAAACACTGAGTTTCCTCAGGCCCGCAGCCCTCTTCTGAGACTCCAACTGTTGTGACGTCTAAAGTACTTTTTCTTATCCTGAAAGCATTTCAGCATTTTGGGCTTCAACCAAAATATACACATCTCGCAGAGAATTGTAATGATTTGGCATTGTTTTCAGTTAACATTAATTTGGGAGTGGGCCGGGATATGGGCAAAATAAAACCTACGAGAATAGGACCACCAAAAGGGAGGAGAAGTTTACAGAAAAAGAAGGAAGGAATCATACAAATGAAATTTTGCTTCATTCACCATTTGATCCTTCATCAAACCTGTTGATGCTGGTTGGGTAAGAATGTAAACTTAAGAATCTGACCAATCCGGACTCCATCTCTATTGCTTAGTAGTCATGATGTCATAAACAAGTTACCTAACCTGTTTCAGAAGTGTGCTTCCTTTACTGTCTATTAGGGAAAGTAATACATACGTCACAGAAACATCTTAAAGCATAAATTAGGTAATTATATATTTAACCATAATGGAATAAAAACCTTATAAATGTAGTTATTAAGTATTCGTTTTATTTTCCATTATAGTTTCTTCTACAAATTAGGGATACAATGTACCCCTAAATCCATATTTGCAATGAGCTTTGAAACTTCATTAAAAATATGTGATTACAAATAAACAAATGAAACCTAATCAAACTTGAAAGTTTTTACACAGCAAGTGAAAGTCACTCAGTCGGGTCAAACTCTTTGCAACTCCATGGACTATGTAGTCCATAGAATTCTCCAGGCCAGAATACTGCACTGGGTAGCCATTCCCTTCTCCAGGGGATCTTTCCAACCCAGGGATTGAACTCAGGTCTCCTGCATTGCAGGTGGATTCTTTACCAGCTGAGCCACCAGGGAAGCCCTTACATAGCAAAGGAAACCATAAACAAAATGAAAAGACAACCTGCAGAATGAAAGAAAATATTTACAAATGATGAGACTGACAGGGGTTTAGTTTGTAAACATACCAACAGTTCATACAACTCAATCTAAAAGCAACCCAATCAAAAATCGGGCAGAAGACCTAAATAGACGTTTCTCCAAAGACATATAGATTACCAATAGGCATATGAAAAGATACTCTACTTGCTAATTATTAGAGAAATGCAAATTAAAACCACAATAAGGTATCTACCATATGATCCAGCAATCCCACCCCTGGGCATATATCTGGAAAAGATGAAAACTCTAATTTGAAAAAAATATACATATCCTAACGTTCATAGCAACACCATTTGCAATAGCCAATACATGAAAACAACCCAAGTGTCCACCAGTGGACAACTGGTTTAATATTATGTACTATGTACACCAGAGAAGGAAATGGCACCCAGGCCACTACTCTTGCCTGGAAAATCCCGTGCACGGAGGAGCCTGGTGGGCTGCAGTCTAAGGGGTCGAGAAAAGTCGGACACGACTGAGCGACTTCACTTTTACTTTTCACTTTCATGCATTGGAGAAGGAACTGGCAACCCACTCCAGTGTTCTTGCCTGGAGAATCCCAGGGACGGTGGAGCCTGGTGGGCTGCCGTCTATGGGGTCACACAGAGTCAGACACGACTGAAGCGACTTAGCAGTAGCAGCAGTACGTACACACACACACACACACACACACGCACGCACAATGGAGTATTATTCAGCCATAAAAAAGAATGAAAATGCCATTTGCAGCAACATGGATGGACACAGAGAATATCATATTGCATGAAGACAGATATCATATGATATCACATATCTGTGGAATCTAAAAAATAATACAAATGAACCTATATACAAAACAGAAACAAACTCACAGACAGAAAACATGATTACCAAGGGAAAAGGGAGGAGAAAGGGATAAATTAGGAGTTTGGGATTAACAGACACAAATTGCTATAGTGGAGAGTGAAAAGGTTGGCTTAAAGCTCAACATTCAGAAAATGAAGATCATGGCATCTGGTCCCATCACTACATGGGAAATAGATGGGGAAACAGTGGAAACAGTGTCAGACTTTATTTTTCTGGGCTCCAAAATCACTGCAGATGGTGACTGCAGCCATGAAATTAAAAGATGCTTACTCCTTGGAAGGAAAGTTATGACCAACCTAGATAGCATATTCAAAAGCAGAGACATTACTTTGCCAACAAAGGTTCGCCTAGTCAAGGCTATGGTCTTTCCTGTGGTCATGTTTGGATGTGAGAGTTGGACTGTGAAGAAGGCTGAGCACCGAAGAATTGATGCTTTTGAACTGTGGTGTTGGAGAAGACTCTTGAGAGTCCCTTGGACTGCAAGGAGATTCAACCAGTCCATTCTGAAGGAGATCAGCCCTGGGATTTCTTTGGAAGGAATGATGCTAAAGCTGAAACTCCAGTACTTTGGCTACCTCATGCAAAGAGTTGACTCATTGGAGAAGACTCTGCTGCTGGGAGGGATTGAGGGCAGGAGGAGAAGGGGACGACAGAGGATGAGATGGCTGGATGGCATCACTGACTCGATGGATGTGAGTCTCAGTGACCTCCGGGAGTTGGTGATGGACAGGGAGGCCTGGCGTGCTGCGATTCATAGGGTCGCAAAGAGACGGACACGACTGAGCAACTGATCTAATCTGATCTGATCTGATACATAAAATAGACAAGAAACAAGGATCTACTGTATAGCCCAGGGAACTGTATTCAATATCTTATAATAACAGAAAATTATCAAATATATAACTGAATCTGTTATATAAACTTTGCTGTATATCTGAAACTAACACATCATTATGTTAACTCTGCTGCTAAGCTGCTAAGTCACTTCAGTCGTGTCCGACTCTGTGCGACCCCATAGACGGAAGCTCACCAGGCTCCCCCGCCCCTGGGATTCTCCAGGCAAGAACACTGGAGTGGGTTGCCATTTCCTTCTCCAATGCATGAAAGTGAAAAGTGAAAGTGAAGTCGCTCAGTCATGTCCGACTCTTAGCGACCCCATGGACTGGAGCCTACCAGGCTCCTTCGTCCATGGGATTTTCTAGGCAAAAGTACTGGGGTGGGGTGCCGTTAACTCTACTTCAATTAAAATATCTGACTACCATCCTCTAGGTCCAAATTTGCAATGAGTTTTGAAACCTTATTAAAGATGGTTAACAACATCACTGGCCTCAAGATGGTCAAGACTTCGTCCCCAAAGGCCGTGATGGTTCCTGAGGATACTATTTTCTGTCTTAAGAAGCTCTAGTTCTGTTTCCTAGCTGTTTGTGAGAGGGGCATGGACACTCCACTTACATGCTTTTTGGATGAGTAATTCCAACTGCCTCTTCCATACTCACCTGTTACAGAATGTGACGCACTCCCCAGAGGCAGCACTGATGCGCCACATGCAAACACCAGTAGAGAAATGACTCCCAACACACATCCTCCGAAGTGGCCTCTAAAATTCAGAGGGCTGAGCGAAGAGCCACAAGAAGCCCAGTTATGAGTGTGCAGTGTCAGCTGACTGTCCTGAATCTAAAGGTTTGCTCAACCTGAAAAACTGCCAGAGATGTTGATTCTTAATTAGCAACACATATCTCTTGAAAACTGAATAGCAATGAGGTTCTAATTGCATGTTCTAATTGCATGTCTTTAGTTTGTCACATACAAACTGTTTGGAAGTCCCAAGTTCCAAAACATTATGAAAAAAATCTTCCAAGAATGTATAGCAAGAGATAATTAGAGTACGAGCAAATTGGGGTTTTTTTATTAGTTTTTTTTTTTTTCAGCTCTATAGGTTAGAATAAATTCAGCTTTAAACAACAATCTATGGCATGTTAATTGATTTATCCCTGATGTTCTCATGAAGTTAGCAGGAATTTTGCCCACAGAAGAACCATCAGAAAGAGCTCTTTGCTAGGACCAAAAATACTACCTATTTTCTATTTGATGGGAAAATTAAGTTCATATTGTATGTAATAATAATCCATGATGCTCTCATTATTTAGCATGAAAATATTACTCCTTCAAGTATTTTCAAATAAAAACAAACGTAACTCAACTTTTAAACATGGGCCATTATGAAACTTGGGTCTATTAGACTAGTAAGTAGAATAAAATTCCTAACATTAAAAATGAGGGAAATACTGTATTTTTGTTTACTATACATCTCAATAGCCAAAGAGGCAAAAAAAAATTATTTTTACTGAAGCATTTCCATCTATGAGGAGCTACTTCACACACACACACACAAACCCTAATACATAAATGTGTGCAGCAGTTTCTTCCAGGAGGGCTACGCATACGATAGCATGATAAAGCATTGCTATACCCAGAAATATGGCTCTGACATAGTGATATGTGACTATTCAGTGAGGAGAGTGTTCAGGATAACCCAATTTGAGAAGGCTGTGTTACAAGATCAGATTCTATTTTTAAGCTGGATTTTTCTAGACAGATGTTGAAAACCCATAAGGAGAATTTTAAAAGTATTATTACCGGTAAGTTATTGCACCCTTAATGTGGTCCGTACTGTGGCAAAAGAAGCTTCAGGAAAACATCTTTTCTTTCTGTCTCTTTCTCTCTTTAAACTTTATTTATAGCCTTGCAAAAGACTAGCATTCACATAACCCGCCTTTGCAGGCGTGCCAGAAGATTAATGATATCGCAGTGTTCTTGAGAACAAAAATGTGTCTACCACTGTGTTGAATAATCTCTCCTTTCACACATTAAAAGTGAGATGAGGCCTACTTTAGAAAGCAAGGACAATGTGTCACAAAGAGTTAGTTGGCTTAAAGACATACCCGTATTGCTATCCTGAATCACAAATTGTTTTCATGCATGTTATCTTGAGAATAAGAAAGCTTTTATCACCACTTTTTAAAAATTTACATAAAGCCTCAAAATCTGACTTATTCCAGCATTTTTTTACAATCTGTTGCTTCTAAGAATTGAGAATTTAAATAAAGTTGTACACTGTGACCTCTTTTACCTCTACTCTCCTTAACTTTGGCTAGGACTGAAAGATCTTTCAAGATTTAAATATTATAGATGCAGTCATCTATGTTAAAGCTACCTTTGCCTAATTTACAGTAATAATAATAAGCTAAATTTGATTGGAAACTCTCCTTATGCCATGCCATTTTAAGTGTTCAACATGAATTATCTCATTTAATCCTCGTGACAATCCTAAGATAGTTGCTGCTATTACCCTTTGACGGAGGAGAGAATTTAATGTCTAGGGAGACGGAGGACTCACCCTGAGTTAACCCTCCAATAAGCAACAGAACTACATCTCAAATTCAGGTCTTCAAAGTCAAACTCTTAACCACCATGACATACTGCCTCTTGGGCTGTATTTAATACAAATCTTTATTCAGCTAGGTAATACTTATAGATTGTGTATAACTTCCAGGAATTTCATCACCATATTTATGTACATGCCATCTCCCAGTCACTGCCACTGACTATTGGAACTATTAGAACAGATCAGTCGCTCAGTCATGTCTGACTCTTTGCGACCCTATGAATCGCAGCACGCCAGGCCTCCCTGTCCATCACCAACTCCCGGAGGTCACTGAGACTCACATCCATCGAGTCAGTGATGCCATCCAGCCATCTCGTCCTCTGTCGTTCCCTTCTACTCCTGCCCCCAATCCCTCCCAGCATCAGAGTCTTCTCCAATGAGTCAACTCTTCGCATGAGGTGGCCAAAATACTGGAGTTTCAGCTTTAGCATCATTCCTTCCAAAGAAATCCCAGGGCTGATCTCCTTCAGAATGGACCGGTTGGATCTCCTTGCAGTCCAAGGCACTCTCAAGAGTCTTCTCCAACACCACAGTTCAAAAGCATCAATTCTGCACTCAGCCTTCTTCACAGTCCAGCTCTCACATCCATACATGACCACAGGAAAGACCATAGCCTTGACTAGGCGAACCTTTGTTGGCAAAGTAATGTCTCTGCTTTTGAATATGCTATCTAGGTTGGTCATAACTTTCCTTCCAAGGAGTAAGCGTCTTTTAATTTCATGGCTGCAGTCCCCATCTGCAGTGATTTTGGAGCCCCCCAAAATAAAGTCTGACATTGTTTCCACTGTTTCTCCATCTATTTCCCATGAAGTGATGGGACCGGATGCCATGATCTTCGTTTTCTGAATGTTGAGCTTTAAGCCAACCTTTTCACTCTCCACTTTCACCTTCATCAAGAGGCTTTCTAGTTCCTCTTCACTTTCTGCCATAAGGGTGGTGTCATCTGCATATCTGAGGTTATTGATATTTCTCCCAGCAATCTTGATTCCAGCTTGTGTTTCTTCCAGGCCAGCATTTCTCATGATGTACTCTGCACATAAGTTAAATAAACATGGTGACAATATACAGCCTTGACATACTCCTTTTCCTATTTGGAACCAGTCTGTTGTTCCATGTCCAGTTCTAACTGTTGCTTCCTGACCTGCATACAGATTTCTCAAGAGGCAGATCAGGTATTCCCATCTCTTTCCGAATTTGCCACAGTTTATTGTGATCTACACAGTCAAAGGCTTTGGCATAGTCAATAAAGCAGAAATAGATGTTTTTCTGGAACTCTCTTGCTTTTTCCATGATCCAGTGGATGTTGGCAATTTGATCTCTGGTTCCTCTGCCTTTTCTAAAACCAGCTTGAACATCAGGAAGTTCACGGTTCACATATTGCTGAAGCCTGGCTTGGAGAATTTTGAGCATTATTTTACTCGCGTGTGAGATGAGTGCAATTGTGCGGTAGTTTGAGCATTCTTTGGCATTGCCTTTCTTTGGGATTGGGATGAAAACTGACCTTTTCCAATCTTGTGGCCACTGCTGAGTTTTCCAAATGTGCTGGCATATTGAGTGCAGCACTTTCACAGCATCATCTTTCAGGATTTGGAATAGCTCCACTGGAATTCCATCACCTGCACTAGCTTTGTTCGTAGTGATGCTCTCTAAGGCCCACTTGACTTCACATTCCAGGATGTCTGGCTCTAGGTCAGTGATCACACCATCATGATTATCTGGGTCGTGAAGCTCTTTTTTGTACAGTTCTTCTGTGTATTCTTGCCACCTCTTCTTAATATCTTCTGCTTCTGTTAGGTCCATACCATTTCTGTCCTTTATCGAGCCCATTTTTGCATGAAATGTTCCTTTGGTATTTCTGATTTTCTTGAATCCCTAGTCTTTCCCATTCTGTTGTTTTCCTCTATCTCTTTGCATTGATCGCTGAAGAAGGCTTTCTTATCTCTTCTTGCTATTCTTTGGAACTCTGCATTCAGATGTTTATATCTTTCCTTTTCTCCTTTGCTTTTCGCTTCTCTTCTTTTCACAGCTATTTGTAAGGCCTCCCCAGACAGCCATTTTGCTTTTTTGCATTTCTTTTCCATGGGAATGGTCTTGATCCCTGTCTCCTGTACAATGTCACGAATCTCATTCCATAGTTCATCAGGCACTCTATCTATCAGACCTAGGCCCTTAAATCTATTTCTCACTTCCACTGTATAATCATAAGGGATTTGATTTAGGTCATACCTGAATGGTCTAGTGGTTTTCCCTACTTTCTTCAATTTCAGTCTGAATTTGGCAATAAGGTGTTCATGGTCTGAGCCACAGTCAGCTCCTGGTCTTGTTTTTGCTGATTGTATAGAGCTTCTACATCTTTGGCTGCAAAGAATATAATCGATCTGATTTCAGTGTTGACCATCTGGTGATGTCCATGTATAGAGTCTTCTCTTGTGTTGTTGGAAGAGGGTATTTGCTATGACCAGTGCATTTTCTTGGCAAAACTCTGTTAGTCTTTGCCCTGCTTCATTCCGTATTCCAAGGCCAAATTTGCCTGTGACTCCAGGTGTTTCTTGACTTCCTACTTTTGCATTCCAGTCCCCTATAATGAAAAGGACATCTTTTTTGGGTGTTAGTTCTAAAAGGTCTTGTAGGTCTTCATAGAACCGTTCAACTTTAGCTTCTTCAGCGTTACTGGTTGGGGCATAGACTTGGATTACTGTGACATTGAATGGTTTGCCTTGGAAATGAACAGAGATCATTCTTTTGTTTTTGAGATTGCATCCAAGTACTGCATTTCGGACTCTTTTTTTGACCATGATGGCCACTCCATTTCTTCTGAGGGATTCCTGCCTGCAGTAGTGGATATAATGGTCCTCTGAGTTAAATTCACCCATTCCAGTCCATTTTCGTTCGCTAATTCCTAGAATGTCAACATTCACTCTTGCCATCTCTTGTTTGACCACTTCCAATTTGCCTTGATTCATGGACCTGACATTCCAGGTTCCTATGCAATATTTTTCTTTACAGCATCGGACTTTGCTTCTATCACCAGACACATCCACAGCTGGGTATTCTTTTTGCTTTGGCTCCATCCCTTCATTCTTTCTGGAGTTATTTCTCCACTGTTCTCCAGTAGCATATTGGGCCCCTACTGACCTGGGGAGTTTCTCTTTCAGTATCCTATCATTTTGCCTTTTCATACTGTTTATGGGGTTCTCAAGGCAAGAATACTGAAGTGGTTTGCCATTCCCTTCTCCAGCAGACCACACCCTGTCAGATCTCTCCACCATGACCCGCCCATCCTGGGTTGCCCCATGGGCATGGCTTAATTTCATTGAGTAGACAAGGCTGTGGTCCTGGTGTGATTAGATTGACGAGTTTTCTGTGAGTATGGTTTCAGCGTGTTTGCCCTCTGATGCCCTCTTGCACGACCTACCGTCTTACTTGGGTTTCTCTTACCTTGGGCGTGGGATATCTCTTCCCAGCTGCTCCAGCAAAGCACAGCCATCGCACCTTACCTTGGACGAGGGGTCTCTCCTCACCGCCGCCCTTCCTGACCTTGGAAGAGGGGTATCACCTCACCGCCGCCCTTCCTGACCTTGGTCGTGGGGTAGCTCCTCTCGGCCGCGCTCTTAGCGCGCCGCGGAGCCGGAGAGGCGCTCTTAGCGCGCCGGTCGCAGGTAGGCTAGGTGGGGCGCTCTTAGTGCCCCGGTCGCGTGTAGGCGGGGCGCTCTTAGTGAGTAAAACACAGTTCTTGCTCTCAAAATGTACTATGGCCATGAAGCAGACTTAAGACTTTATCGGGCTCTAGTTACTCAGTTTTCTAGATTCACATGACATCCTATAAAACACTACAACTCACATCTGACACTGAATAGAATTCACACAACTACATATGAGTTGAGGAATGCTTGCCTGTGATTATTTTACAGGCATTTTACTGTTCATTAAGACTGATGTATTTTTTCATAACTTATAGCCAGTATGTATTTCTCCGAGTTTTGGATATTTTTGCTCAAGTTCTATGCCAATAATGCCTAAAAGTACTTTGGCCTTGATGGGGAACACAGAAAGGCAATCTAGGAAAGTAACACAACATGGTAATAATAGAGAGGTGTGCAAAGTGTTATGGGAACCAAAGGTTATTGCTTTACAGAACAAAAGAAATTTGAGGAAAATCTTTAGATATAAACATGATCTCACCAAGTAACAAAAATGACCATTTACAAAGCTATTGACATCAAAGCTATTTACAAAGCTATTTGGACATCAACTATGTGATGTGCAAAAAAGGTCAAGTAACATTGTGTGACTTAAGAAGCATATTTTGGCAGCATGACAAGAACATAGAACAAGAACTAAATACAATTCAATGTCTTTTCACTGTGCATGTTTGCCCTTATCTGAAGGAAATTTTGATATGTATTATACTCTTTATTCACTGTACTGAACAGCTTGGTTTTTTCTAAAGCATAATTCAAATGATAATTAATATTCTTTTTCAGACATCTTCATTGCCAATTTTCCTAAAGGAAATAGCTATACAGTTAATTCAGAATATTAAAACAAGTATTTATCAATTATTTAGGATTATTTTCCAGGCAATAGTACTGGAGTGGATTGCCATTTCCTTCTCCAGGGGATCTTCCCAACCCAGGGATCGAACCCGGGTCTCCCGCATCATAGACAGATGCTTTACCGTCTGAGCCACCAGGGAAGTCCTCTATACTATATATATTCACATATAAACATAATATTTACAGTTTATATGACATATATAGTACAAATATCATTATATAATGTACGCATGAGGCTTCCCAGGTAGCTCAGATGGTAAAGAATCTGTCTGCAATGCAGGTGACTTGGGTTCAATCCCTGGGTTGGGAAGATCCCCTGGAGAAAGAAATGGCTACCCACTCCAGTATTCTTGCCCTGAGAATCCCATGGACAGAGGAGCCTGATGGGCTATGGCCCATGGGATCACAAAGAGTTAGACACAACTGAGCAAGTAACCTCTGAGCCACCAGGGAACACTTTCACTTTTTTTTCAATGTACACATAGTATGTAAAATATAAATATAAAATAGACAAAAATCTAAGTACAGAGTGTATTTCTGTGTATGTGTATATATATTATAAATTAAATATTCAGTTCAGTTCAGTTGCTCATTTGTGTCCGACTCTTTGCAACCCCATGAATCGCAGCACGGCAGGCCTCCCTGTCCATCACCAACTCCTGGAGGTCACTCAGACGCACGTCCATCGAGTCAGTGATGCCATCCAGCCATCTCGTCCTCTGTCGTCCCCTTCTCCTCCTGCCCTCAATCCCTCCCAGCAGCAGAGTCTTTTCCAATGAGTCAACTCTTCACATAAGGTAGCCAAAGTACTGGAGTTTCAGCTTTAGCATCACTCCTTCCAAAGAAATCTCAGGGCTGATCTCCTTTAGGATGGACTGTTTGGATCTCCTTGCAGTCCGAGGGACTCTCAAGAGTCTTCTCCAACACCACAGTTCAAAACCATCAATTCTTCGGCGCTCAGCCTTCTTCACAGTCCAACTCTCACATCCATACATGACCACTGGAAAAACCATATCCTTGACTAGACAGACCTTTGTTGGCAAAGTAATGTCTCTGCTTTTCAATATGCTCTCTAGGTTGGTCATAACTTTCCTTCAAAGGAAGGAAAGTATCTTTTAATTTCTTGGCTGCAGTCACCATCTGCAGTGATTTTAGAGCCCCAAAAAATAAAGTCTGACACTGTTTCCACAGTTAACCCATCTATTTCCCATGACATGATGGGACCAGATGCCATGATCTTCGTTTGGTGCAAAAGTAACTGCGGTTTTTGCACTGTTGAACTTTGTCATTTGATATTAGAATACATTCCTAAATAAATGTGGTTATATTGTACATCATTTTAATACACATTTCTCAGTTTATGGTTTCTTTGCTAATGACATTACTTGCTGTATATTTTATATGTATTTTAAACTAGACAAAGTGCAAATTTGAGCAATTTTCTTATTCAAGTTCAAAAGCAGCAGAGACAATTCAAATCAATAATGCATTTGGCCCAGGAACTGCTAAAAAACATACACTGCAGTGGTGGTTCAAGAAGTTTTGCGAAGAGGACAGGAGCCTTGAAGGTGAGGAACATAGTGGCTGGCCATCGGAAGTTGGCTACTACCAATTGAGAGGATCACCAAACATGATGCTACTGCTACTGCTGCTAAGTCGCTTCAGTCGTGTCCGACTCTGTGTGACCCCATAGACAGCAGCTCACCAGGCTCCCCCATCCCTGGGATTCTCCAGGCAAGAACACTGGAGTGGGTTGCCATTTCCTTCTCCAATGCACAAAAGTGAAAAGTGAAAGTGAAGTCGCTCAGTTGTGTCCAACTCTTAGTGACCCCATGGACTGCAGCCTACTAGGCTCCTCCATCCATGGGATTTTCCAGGCAAGACTACTGGAGTGGGGTGCCATTGCCTTCTCCGATAAATACATGAGAAGTTGCCAAATAACCCAAAATCAATCATCCTATGGTTATTCAGCATTTGAAGCAAATTGCCCCATGAGCTGACCACAAATCAAAAAATATCATCATTTTGAAGTGTTGTGTTCTTATTCTATGCAACAACAGTGAACCATTTCTCTATCAGATAGTGATGTGCAATGAAAAATGGATTTTATATGGACAACCAGCTCAATGGTTGGACCAAGAAGAAGATCCAAAGCACCTCCCAAAGCCAAATTTGCACTAAAATAAGGTCATGGTCACTGTTGTGGTGGTCTGCTGCTGGTCTGATCCACTTAGTTTTCTGAATCCCAGTGAAACCATTACACCTGAGAAGTATGTTCAGCAAATTGATGATATATACTGAAAACTGCAAGGCCTCAGGCCAGCATTAGTCAACATAAAGGGTCCAAATCTTCTATATGACAACATCCAACCACACGTCACACAACCAACACTCCACAAGTTGAATGAATTGACCTACAAAGTTTTGCCTCATCTGTCATATTCACCTGACTTCTTGCCAACTGACTACCATATTTTTTCAAGCAGCTCGACAATTTTATGCAGAGAAAATGCTTCCATAACCAGCAGGATGTAGAAATGCTTTCCAAGAGTTCCTCAAATCCTGAATCACGCATCTTTACACTATAGGAATAAACAAACTTACTTCTCTTTGGCAAAAATGTGCTGATTATAATGGTTTCTATTTTGATTAATAAAGATGTGTTTGAGCCTAGTTATAGACAGATAAAGGGAAAAAATGGAAATAGTGATAGACTATTTTTTGGGGCTCCAAAATCTCTGCAGATGGTGACTGCAGCCAAGAAATTAAAAGACACTTGGCCCTTTGAAGAATGCTATGACAAACCTAGACAGCACATTAAAAAGAAGAGATATCATTTTGCCAACCAAAGGTCCATATAGACAAAGCTATGGGTTTTCCAGCAGTCATGTACAGATGTGAAAGCTGGACCATAAAGAAGGCTGAGCACTGAAGAACTGACACTCGTGAACTGTAGTGCTGGAGAAGACTCTTGAGAGTCCCTTGGACTGCAAGGAGATCAAACCAGTCAATCCTAAATATTCATTGGAAGGGGATGCTGAAGCTCCAATACTTTGGCTACCTGATGCAAAGAGCCAACTCAGTGGAAAAGACCCCGATGCTGGGAAAGATTAAGGGCATAATAAGGTGGGGGGGGACAATGGATGAGATGACTGGATGGCATCAACAACTCAATGGACATGAGTTTGAGCAAACTCCAGGAGATAGTGAAGGACAGGAAGCCTGGTGTGCTGCAGTCCATCGGGTCGCAAAGAGCTGGGCATGATTGAGCAACTGAACAACAATGATCTAAAATTCATTTTCTGAAACTGCAATTATGTTTGAACCTATTATATACACACACATATATTTATTAAACAAATAAATCAGGGATTGTATACACACACATACACATAATATATAATACTTTATGTCCGTAACTTTAAAATGACTTCTTCAATTGCAGAAAATGTCCACCGGAAAAAAAAATGACCAAATTCTGTATTTCCCACTTAGAAAATTTAGACCAAAAAACTGACCCAAAAAATGCTTTTAAGATTAAATAGAAAGCTTTGAAGGTAAAACAATCTGTAAAACTAGGGAGGAAATCTACCCTGTAACTGTTTTGGTTTTTTTTTAAGTAGTTCTTTCCAAACTATTCAACACTTAAAAATAATTGTCTCCAATAGCTAGGTAGAGGAGTCTCTGAATTAAGTATCTTTTAAAATGCTCAAGTGAAGATGCTGTACTGAAAATAGAACCTAACTGAAATGATAACCAACCAAACAGAAACAACGGTATATCACGGGTTCAGAGCTATGCCATCTGAGAACTCTTGCTCTAAATGGAGAAATATTCATTTGGCCAAAAAGTTCATTCATAATATTTCATGGGAAAACATGAATAAACTTTTTGGGCAACCCAATACTACGGAATTGGGAGTTTATCATATACATAAGTTTTCTTTGTAAAGAAAGCAGTAGAATAAAAGGGTTAACATGTATTTTAAAATACAGGCTGAAAAAAATTTAGGCCATAAAGTACCAAAAAATTCATATGAAAAAAGCAACTGGAAAAAAAAAAAAAACTCTTCTTTTCAAATTATAATGATGTGATGCCTCTAAACCTATGCTTATTAAAATAAATAAACTGAATAAAGTATAACATGCATAACTGTGGACAGACAAGACTTGGGTTGCTTCCCAATGCCTAGATATTTGTGCTGAGAATAACACCAGGATTAAGTTATGTTGTTCTATCATTACCCCAAGGCAACATAACTCAATGCTTTAAAATCTTATTCCTGGTAGAGTAGTATCCTCAGTTTAGTTGTACTGATGTTTTAATAAAATTCTGCAATCTCTTTTACTTAAAAAAGAAAAGCAGATCATGAGCTTTAACCCATTTCTCAGTTATTCTTGCTTGAAAGTCATAGCCTATATATATGCACTTATACATTTTTTTTATCCTATACATTTGAAATGACTAACATTAAGCTGCTGCTGTTGAGTCGCTTCAGTCGTGTTCGATGCTGTGCGGCCCCAGAGACAGCAGCCCACCAGGCTCCCCCGTCCCTGGGATTCTCCAGGCAAGAACACTGGAGTGGGTTGCCATTTCCTTCTCCAATGCATGAAAGTGAAAAGTGAAAGTGAAGTCGCTCAGTCGTGTCTGACTCTAGCAACCCCATGGACTGCAGCCCACGAGGCTCCTCCGTCCACGGGATTTGCCAGGCAAGACTACTGGAGTGGGGTGCCATTGCCTTCTCCAAACATTAAGCTAGATGCCAAGAATATAACCTTGAAAAACATAGACATGAACTTTTCTCTGTTCAAAGGTAAGTGTAATAAGGACAAACACGCAAATGGACAATTGCGAAGCAACATAATACATGCTGTGAAGGAAAAACTAAAGGGGTCATGAGAAGTGTCAAGAGAAATGACTTGGAGGAATCAATGCCTAGGAAGGCTTCCTAGAGGAAGTGAAGTCTAAGCTAACACCTACAGTATTACTGTCAACTGAAGGAGAAAAGGGTGAAGGAATCAGAGAAGTTTTTTAGGCAGAGGAAATAGCGTCTACAAATTGCCAGAGGTAGGAAAGCAGGGATTTTGTGCAGGTGGGAAAATTGGAGAGTTAAGCAAAGATCAGTTCACATAGGACTTAACACATTGCATTAAGAAGACTGAGTATTTTTAAGCTAGGGAAGAACATAAGTATACCTGTTTTATGAAACAGTCTTTCATCTTCTCTATAGAGAATTGAAGACTAGAGGTGGAGAGACCCACTATGAAACTGTTGTAATAGGTCAGGCAAGAAGTAAATGAGAGTAGGTACAGTCAGGATAAAATGAGATTAGTGAAAATGAAAGTTTCTTAGTCGTGCCTGACTCTTTGCAACCCCATGGTCTATACTGTCCATGGAATTCTCGAGGCCAGAATACTGAAGTAGGTAGCCTTTCCATTCTCCAGGGGATCTTCCCAACCCAGGGATCAAACCCAGGTCTCCCACATTGCAGGTAGATTATTTACCAGCTGAGCCACAAGGGAAGCCCAAAATGAGAATTAAAAAATATTTAAGATGAATAATACATAGGATTCATACTGTATGTGGGTGAGTCCAGAGGAGGAATGGTAGAAACAAATATAAACCTCAGTTTGATGAGAAACTAGGAAGATAGTGGTACCATTTAATGGGAGCTGGGTAGCCGACAAGCCCAATTCTGAATGTGTTGAGCTATGAGAATATTCAGGGCATCAAATAGGGAATGTCTAGGAAACCAGCAGATATAGAGATCTGGTGCTCAGTATTGAGGTCTAGGCGATAAACAGAAATTTGGAAAGCCATCAATTTATAGAGTTTACAATAGTAATTCAAACTCTGAAACTAAATGAGATTAGCCAAGGGGAATGGGTGAAGCAAGAGCAAAGTGTCAAAGGCTGAGCTCTGATAAAGTCTAACACTTAATGAATAAGAGGAACAGAAAAGAACTGTGGAAGAGATGGAGAAAACTTGATGAAAGTAAGAGTAGGGAGAATTTCTGAGCGAGAAACTCAACAGTGTTCACTACAGCTGAGAAGTCAAGCAATACAAAGATTAAGAGGTGTCCAACTTCCCTGTAGCTCAAATGGTAAAGAACCTGCCTGCGATGCAGGAGACCGGGGTTTGATCCCTGGGTTGAGAAGTTCCTCTGGAAAAGGGAATAACAATCCACTCCAGTATTCTTGCCTGGAGAATTCCATGGACAGAGAAGCCTGATGGGCTACAGTCCATGGGGTCGCAAAGAGTTGGATACGACTGAGTGACTAACACACATTGTCAGACAGGCCACCAAGTGACACAGAAGACGGATTATCGCTATTAGTGTACACACAAATACATATATGTGTATATACATATACACATAGGTATGTGTATCTTCACATAATTACACACATACATTCAATCCTCAACAACATTATAGGGTAGGTACTATTATTATGCTCTTTTCAAGATGAGAAAATGGAGACACAAAGCAGTAGCAATTTGTCTAAGGTCACACAGCCAGTAAGTGGTAGAAGCAGAAACTGAAAGAGGTTGAGGACTTGAGTGGGAGGGGTACAAGTAAAGATCAGGAGTGCACATAACTCTTTCCAGCAATATCACTGTGATTTTCTGGAAAGACTGCATATCTGGGAACTACTACCCATACCACGGACTAATCTCCAAGGATAGCAAGTGGAGAAATCCTTTTAAAAATCCAGTGCATTTGAATGGCAGTGGTAATAACATGGAATTTTTTTTCCCAATATACCATGAAAAACAATGCTCCTTAAACCACATAACCCTGCCTGAAGCTACTTCAAGAATCAACCCAACAAAATTCTCCAAAAGGATCCAAAGTAACTAGAATCTTGAACACTGAGTTTTAAATTCTTAGGATGTCTTTTTATTTGTTTTTAATTGGAGGATAATTGCTTAACAATGTTGTGTTGGCTTCTGCCACACATCAACATGAATCAGCCATAGGTATACATATGTTCCCTCCCTCTTGTCTTTATGAAGTATCGATTGTGTGTATGCATAATCTGTTAGAACACTCTGTTCACCCAGAAATATCTTTATGAAGCCAGGATATGTTAGACTGACTGGCCAATCTGCTTCACCAGGAGAAATGAATTAATGATAAACTGTGCAACGAGGAGAGTTTTTTGTTTGTTTTTTTAGTATGGGTGCAACAGCACTGACTTGTGAAAGAGAAAAGAAATTCCTCAATAATTTTCTTTTCATTTCCAAAAACTTTGAGAATATTGTATAACCACACTCATCATCTACTAGTACCTTATTATAAACCATTGTTGGATGAAAAACCACACTAAAGTACTTGCTATTTACATGATTTACCACCCTCATATATGCAAATTCTACCATGGTATGAGTGAGAGTATGTTTATAATTACATAACCTATTTTTAAACAGATTTAGAAACACAAAGTCATCTCCATAGTAAAGAAAATACGAAAAAGATACTTAGGTAAAATAGTTAAAATTACGATGGATCAGCAATTTTTGGAAAATTTAGGAAACTATTCAATTACACTTATAATTCCAATTTTCAATTTGGTAATCTGTTTTCTGTTTTTCACTTAAAAATTTTTTCATTTCTCAAAAAGAATACCAATAATGTCTGCAGTTGCCTCAAGATTTTTCTTTGGCCACAACTGCTATTTTCCATAATTAAATTTCCCAATGACGGTCCCATGAACTTTACTGTGAGGTTGGCTAGCCAAAGACACTGTCTTCTCCCCTCCCCAGATGAAGAACGTAAGGGATGCTGAATACAACTAAAGATGAAATTGGGAAAGACAATGACTTGTTTTTAACCACAAAAAGGCATAATAATACTTGGTAGAGCCAAAATTTTGGGATAAAATAAGTTCTCTTCCAATATTCTGAAATGTTACGTTGGCCATGTCAAAATGAGGTTGCTTTGTCCCTAAGACAACCCTGAGGTTCCTAAGAGTCACCTCCCCCCACCCCCGGCCCCAAACCTCACCACTCTGCTAAACCTGGTCCGTCACTCCCCTAAGACAGAGGTTATGATGCCCTCCTCCACTGACAAAAGACACATTAGGGGCTGGAGCCCTGTGCTTGGCTGCAGATCTTATTTTAGCATTGGACACCTGATTTTCAAAGGTTACCTTTCCCAAATTAAAGGAAGAATGAGGCAGATAATGTGAGGGCTCCCCTGTGCTGACTGCAGTTTGCTTACATAAGATCCTTTAAGTTTCTCAATAAGAAACCATACTTCCAGGTGATAAATGGGTCAGATTCACAGAATATTGAAAGTGTGGGAGGGAGGTTGGGGGAGAGAGAGAAAGGCTTTTTTTTTTTTTTCTATTTCCAGAATGTGGTATAACTGGGATACTCACAAGATTCTGGTCTAAAGAAAGAAATAAAGCCAGGAAGTATTAGAAAAGTGTGAATATAACAACTGGGAAACACCTCTGTGATTTCTTTCCTTTTATTTTTCTACTATTAATACTAAGTATCTTTTTTTTTTTCTTTCATTGCTTTTAACTCGCTTCTATTTGTCTTCACCTATCTCTTCTTAAATGTAAAATACTCATAAATTGCCACTGTGGTTATGTGATTCAGTGATATTTGTTTATAAATACTGATTCAGACAATTGCCATTAGATTCAAGCGTAACATTCCAGTAGACAGACATCTACCTTATATGAAATCTCACTCCTACCACTCACCTGGGACACAGAAAATCTACTGGTACTGCCCTTCCTTTATTCCAAGTGCTTACTACTGGGACTGGAGAAAGATTACCTCCTACACCATCTTCACTCCACAGTCAAGACTCCTCACTGAACACACATGTTTCCACTCTACTCCCATTGTCTTTCTCTTCTGGCTGATAAAAGACTCAAGTTCTGAGTCTCAGGCCAAGCTACAGAGGAATGTAAAAGAACAGAATGGAGAATGGGGAAAAAAGAAGGAAAAACCTGCTATAAGTTAGTTTTTGTTGAATGAGGAATTGCTAGCTCACTTTTCTGCCTCCTCGTCTCATGTTAGTTCTGCCTCTTCTCGTGTTAGTGAAGGATCTATCTTCTTTTTGCTTTCTCAGTAAAAACCATCAATCTTATCAGAACCTTTCTTCAGAGTCCCAAATTAGCTTCAGTTTTTGCAATAAAAGTTGGCATAGAAGATGCTTCTCTTTTTTTTTTTCCAGAACGATATATGCAACTAGAAACCTGGTACCCTGAAGCCTACATTTTTCACTCATTAAAGGAAATTAATAATCCACTTTGACCCACAAAAATTAATTCCATCAACAATTTCTTCTTCTATTTCTTAAACAGAAGCTCTTACATATACCTGATGAGCACACTGATTATGACTCCAGGGTCAGCTGATGTGGACTCTGTCTTAAAGGGAGTTCTTTGCAGGCTCATTACCTGTCTCCCAACCCCCACTCCAGGCTGCTTAGTCAATTTATATCAAGCAGCTGTTTTTCAACCAATTACATCATATTGTTGACTACAGTACCAAGATCAATGCCAGAGAGAGGCAGATTTTTGGTGGGTTGGCTCTGCATCCTGACACAGATATGACTTGTCTTTGTTATTATATCAGCAGCATCTTAAAACCTAGAAGGAATCCATACAGATAGCCTGATCCATCCCCCTGTCTTCACACTGTTAAAGGATTATTTTTCATATTTGCATTTGAGGCAGCTGAGGCTCAAAGAGGTTAAGAGACTTGCTGAATATGTTTGTTAAAAGGCAACACGTAGCCCACACCTGCGTGCACTCTTACACATGGTACTGTATACTGTTCATTATGCCCAGGAAAGACAAAGGAAAAAGGCCTGCTTCATATTGTCGGTAAGTTTGTCATCTTGAAAAAATTAATCTTCTACACATGAAACCCCAAATATTATATTCCACTGAGCAAATATACCAGCTACCTGACCTGGATTAAATTGTACCAATTTCTTGAAACCCTCAAAGTCTATTTTCAAAAAATGAAGAAAATAGTAACTGTTTTCCTAGAGCTTTTTGAGGACTAAATGAGTCAACATACAGAAAGCTCCTCCTAATCAGTGCCTAGCATATATAAACAGTAGCTACTCTTATTCATCAAATCTTGGTGAGTTACTTAAATTTCCCTTACAGCTTGAATGAGATATATTTAGGAAACACAAGATAAAGCACCACTTTCAACTGCATGTAGTAAACATGAAATACTAACTTGAGGAAGAGATCAGGTATGCAGGCGGCTTCATTCAGATAAGATCAGTTGCTCAGTCGTGTCCAACTCTTTGCGACCCCATGAACTGCAGCACGCCAGGCCTCCCTGTCCATCACAAACTCCCGGAGATCACTCAGGCTCACATCCATCGAGTCAGTGATGCCATCCAGCCATCTCATCCTCTGTCGTCCCCTTCTCCTCCTGCCCCCAATCCCTCCCAGCATCAGAGTCTTCTCCAATGAGTCAACTCTTCGCATGAGGTGGCAAAATGCTGGAGTTTCAGCTTTAGCATCATTCCTTCCAAAGAAATCCCAGGGTTGATCTCCTTCAGAATGGACTGGTTGGATCTCCTTGCAGTCCAAGGGACTCTCAAGAGTCTTCTCCAACACCACACTTCAAAAGCATCAATTCTTCGGCGCTCAGCCTTCTTCACAGTCCAACTCTCACATCCATACATGACCACAGGAAAGACCATAGCCTTGACTAGGCGAACCTTTGCTGGCAAAGTAATGTCTCTGCTTTTGAATATGCTATCTAGGTTGGTCATAACTTTCCTTCCAAGGAGTAAGCGTCTTTTAATTTCATGGCTGCAGTCACCATCTGCAGTGATTTTGGAGCCCAGAAAAACAGTCTGACACTGTCTCCACTGTTTCCCCATCTATTTCCCATGAAGTGATGGGACCAGATGCCATGATCTTCGTTTTCTGAATGTTGAGCTTTAAGCCAACCTTTTCACTCTCCACTTTCACTTTCATCAAGAGGCTTTTTAGTTCCTCTTCACTTTCTGCCATAAGGGTGGTGTGTTACATAATATGGGGTAGACAATAGACTCAGACAAATGAGAAAGGAGGTTGTCGAGAAACATCCAGCTTCTGAGGCTGTGCATTAGAAATGAAAGCTTGACCCTCTTATAATGTCCTTTACAGTTACCAGATTTAGCCTGAAGTGACTCCATTAGATAGCAACTCAGTTTCTCTCCTATTAACTAGAAGCAGGCGATCCAAAATGCCTGACTTGTTTCAAGAACACGTAGGATGGGACAGAGCTCAGAAAACTGGATGCATGGTGTGGAGGAGGGGCAGAAAACAGTTGCACCATGCGTGTCCAATTGCATACATTTTAAGATGCAGCTTATGGGTAGGAACGATGATAAGAACAACAAACCCTCCATATGCCAACCATTGTTCCCATGGAAGGCTCCAGAAGCTCAGTGGAGACCTCTTTGTCTGGTCCTGCACAACCTGGGGACCCAGAGTTTTTTCTCTTACCTTATAATGTGGTCTGTCTCACTGTGTGTGGTGTAGAGACTGCTTCGGCTGAACCCCCGTGTTCGAAGATCCTCTCCATGATGTCTTGTTCATGAAGAGCTAGCTCTGTACCGTGAGAGAAGGCGGACTTCCGAACCACCTAGTTGCCATCTTGATGCTGCCGTTCTCCCAGCTGCAGGTGATAAACCCAGCACCTTCCTTTCTTTCAAATGCTATCTTCATGGGCAATTGAAGACACCAGGCCACCAGGTCATTTTTATTTTTAACCACTCCCTCCATCCAACTGTGGCTGTCCAGTGTTTGTGCCACTTGACCCAACTGCTTTCCTTAAAGCTCTACAAAATAAGCCCCATTCCAAAGACTGGGTTTTTTAATTTCTTAGTAAATGAAATTCATTTTATGGGGGGAATTTGGCCATTTCTACTTTCTGTTCATGCCAGGACTGAATTCTGACAACAACAGTTAGCCAGAATTTATAAGACTGCATCTTTACAAGGGGACCAGTATCATAGGGTCTGACACGACTGAGCGACTTCACTTTCACTTTTCACTTTCATGCATTGGAGAAGGAAATGGCAACCCACTCCAGTGTTCTTGTCTGGAGAATCCCAGGGACGGGGGAGCCTGGTGGGCTGCCATCTATGGGGTCGCACAGAGTCGGACACGACTGAAGTGACTTAGCAGTAGCAGTATCATTATAGCTCAGCATTCTTTTAAGAAGGTGGGTTCAGATGGGATTTAACTTTGTTGGAACTCATTCACCCCCTCAGCTAGTTAAGTGTCCTGAGCAGAGTGGTGAAGTGGCTAGGAGGTGCTCACTGCCACCATTCAGAGTTCTGTCAACCTCTTTTTATTTAAGCTCCTCTGCATACAGAAGAACAATTCATACCCTTGCTAAAGCCAGAGAAGTGAAGCATCCAGAGATATTGCTTTCCAATAAAGTAATAATGTTCCATTAGCTTTTTGCTGTTACACGTTTTACCACAGACAGCTCTTCTTTACGCTGCCTGCCCGTATGTGGCCCTGTGATAAATTTTATCAGTGGTCAGCGGGATAGGGTGCAGGCTGGGCAGGAGCACAGTGGCTTTTTATCTAGCTTAGTTCCCTCTTCCATGCCCCCCACCCAAAGCGGCATTTTCTGGGCGTAATTTATGTTGTGGCATTTCTGTCAGTAGATGTGGGGTCAGCAATTTGTGTTCCTAATGGAAGTTTACATGGAAATGAGATACTTAGCCACAGAATCAAATTAAAGATGGGATAAAACTAATAAAAATTGTACAGCAAAGGTGTTTGTGCCTGCTTATATCTTTTAAAAAGTTTTTTTTTTTTGTTTTTGTTTAATGAGAGTTATCTTTTGCTGGGGAAGTTTGTTTTCCATGTCTAAAGTATAAGTATAATAATATGAATAGAGTTAAAGCTAAAATTGTGTCAGCGCTTGTATTAAAAGCTGCTACATTCCAGAGGCCTTATAGCACTGGGATAATATTTTAAATTAAAATGATATTTAAAGTTTGAGAACCCAGAATGTTTAATCAAAACCTGTGGTATTTTTACCTTGGGAAAAAATATGTACATATGATGTATATTTTTTTTAAGTTAAAAAAACAGCTCAGTGCAAATTTTATTGGAGAAATTATTTCCCTGAATAAATAGTCTTTGTCCCCCATATAGTTTGCCATAATAAGATTTTCAATAATCGCATTGCAGGATACTGAGAGTATTTAGAAATAGCTGCATATTGCATTAGAAATGAAATAGAAGCATTGTTTAGACTTCTTAGCAAAAGGCCCCTGAGATAGCCCGAGCTCTAGAGTTATTTAGACTCTCAACTTCTCCATCTTAGAAAGAGCTTTTACAGAAATGGGATCCTTATTCACTCTGAGAGCAGGCAGTGGAGGCACAGTGAGTGTCCTTCCATGCATCTACAACCTGTCTGTTCCTGGCTCTTTCTTTTCCTCATAGAGCACAAATTTGCAAGAAACTGAGAGGCTCATAGGCATCGTGAATCCTCTAAACCGAGTTTTGCTATATTATCATAGGGAGCTTCCTGCCATTGAATTAACAACAGATTTTTGTCACTTAAATTTCCATGTGTTTCTAAAGTATTTTTTTAAAAGATCTTAATGGCCTTTTCTGCCTTAACTAAAATTTCCTAGTCTATCCATTCATCATATGGACTGTATCTTTGAATATTTGCTAATTTTTTAAGCTGAACATGAAATGATGGTTGTGTTTTGCATAAAAAATGTTCAGAAAGATTTACTTCCATGAAGGATGTCTGTATTTCTGAAACAGTTTTCCTCAAGTCACACTGGTGAGAAAGACTTGCACTCCATTAGTTGAATATTTTCACCCTTTTCAGATGATTTAAGGGCCTGTCCTTAGTAATTTTGATTAAAGACAAATGTTTTGAAACTCGGTCCCAGTATCCAAGGTGTATCTCCCAGCGCCCTGCTAGGATTCTGAATAGACAGCAGGGCAGCATACACAGTTTACACATACCAAAATGCCAATATATGTATTCAGCTTTGTAAATATGCCTTTAAAAATACCTCGCCGTATTTAGCCACTCCTAAATATGTATTTACACAAGTCTACACACTGTAAGTGTTTACCTGGGAGACAGGAAAGGTCTCTTTGGTAAATAATATGTGTTTTATAGCCTTTCATGAAGGAATTTTTTGTTTGCTATGTTAAAAAAAAAAGTCATCTCCTCTCGGTTATAATTTAATAAATTTTTTCTTCCCCTGTAAATTTATGGCATAGCACTTGAGGTAAAGCCTTGCAATGTTAAAAAAAAAAAAAAAAGACAACACTGGTATTAGCTTTGGGTACAGAGTGGCTTTGATTCATTTTGCTAAAGACTATAGAGAGTGCAAAACATGGATATGATTTCTGAAAAACAGACAAATAAAAATAACCTGTCAGGTATATTTTAGAGCTAAGGCTATCGAGTAACTACCTATTTTTTCAGATTAAAAAAAAAAAAAAAGGAACCTCTAGGAAAATGTAAATGATTTAAACTATTTTGCCCTGAATTTTCTAGATCACTGCTTAAATTTACACTTTATCTTACATGAATACATGTTGGTTAAATATTTTCAACCTATAAACAAAACTGTGTTAAATCTAAGATATGAACAACTTCTTCCAGAAAAGCAGCACTGCCCACTATACCAATCCAAGGACAGAAAATTTTCAGTGCTTACTCTAACTTGCAAATACATGGCCTTGAGCAATTGAGTTGATCTGACTTAGGGTTCTGAATTTGTAAAATTAGCCTGTGACCTACCATAGACCTAATGAATAATGGATCTGTACTCAGATATTAAGTACTGAATACTAATAGCAAAAATTTATCTTTTTTTAAAAGGTACATTTTTCTTTTCTTTTTTAAATTGAAATAACAAAGTGAAATAGAACATGATGCTTAAGAATTAAAGACATGTCCCATTACTTAGTAGGTGCTCACAATTTATTCACCATCTTCCTCCCCACCTTTACTCTCCCCTGATTAAGGCTTTTGAAATCACTTAACATTAAGCAAGTGACATCAGCTTTTGAGAGCCACTACAGGGTCCCAGAAATGGATATGGCTTAGTTTGGAGTCCATTTTTACAAGAGAGGATCTCTCTGAAGGGATCACTCTCCCCATCAGCTCACTTCCTTCTAGGAAATAAACGTGCAGGATTTCCAGCTGCTTGTCTCTGGAACCACTGAAGATTTTCCTGTCATCATGGACTTAGAGACCTAGAAGAGAAGAACAACAGGAGAGAAGCCCCTTATATCAGTTCTAAAGATGCTTAATAAATTAGTTTTGCATTTAAGGAGATTCCTCTTTCTTTGTTCTACATGTTTCAAAAATGTTCTCTTTCAGGATTTTCTGTGTATGAGTGTCTGTACACAGAATGTATGAGCATGATTTATATTCAGATGGTGGGAAATGTGGGCATATCTGGAAAGTCCAGATATGAAAAATTTGAGACACTTTTCAGGAGAGAAATACATCAATTTTTTAATGGGCCTAATTATTTTACCCCCAACACAAAATGCTGGTTGAAATTTGTCCGTGCCAAACAGGTGCTTACATACTTTCCTATCTCATCTCTAAATGCAGCTTGGAAGAGATCAAGTTTATATATATAACATACATATTTTAAAAATAGGTGTGAAACTGTTTACGTCTCAGATTCAGATGTTTTAAGATACTTTACTTTTAAGTCTTTTTCTTCCATTTATTCTCAAAATGTTGAAGGATGCATCCTATTATAAAAGAATAAAACAATCCTTTAAAAAATAAAATTATGATTTGTTTTACCTTTGAATGTGCTAGAAATTTAAATACAATGATGTGCTTGATGAACATGGAACAAGGGGTTTTGCAACTAGGTCACCAATTCAAATTTGATCCAGAGAGTACTGAATACCCTACAGCTGTCTATTATGAATTTCTAAAATGAGTGCAACAAATAAATATCTGATTATATTTCCATACAGATTTTATACATACTCTACTAATTGAAATGGAGCATAATGTGCTATTTGTGTATTCAGCTTACACTTTTGAAAATTATTCTCTATCATCTAACATTTTCACAAAAGGAATAGTAAATCCACTGTCATGCTAATGATACACATATGTCCCAAAGGACACAATATATTCCCCACCTTCTGAATATGGACCGAGAAGATATAACTCTTTCGGTTCCATTGTAGATTTCTCACACACCCATGGACATGGCAGACGAGAAGGATCACTCCTGTGTACAGCAAATTCATCCTGGCCATGATGAATGATGTTCCAGGGTACGGCAAGAACTAACAGATGAGCAAAATCACTAACCCTTGTGTTGGTATCTGAGTCTGTAGGAGTAGCACTGCCTTCTGTCTCTTAATATCTCGCAGACATTTGGCAGGGGGAGTACAATTTCTATTCATTTACTTCTGACCAGTCACTCCACACCTTATTCCCGCTAAGACTCAGGCACACGTGTGGAGTGCCGTAATAGGGAAAAACACCTGCTCTGCTAAGAACTGCCCCTCCATCTCCCTGCCTGTCTTCCTGGAAACAAAGATGTGCACTTTGATTCTCTTCCCTGAGGGTTCTTTCCTGAAACTATGACAAGATTTCAGAATTCTTGAGTTTGGCTGGAAACTGAGACCTGCATTTGTTGAGGTGAAGGGAGAGTGAGAAGGGGGCTCAGCTAGAATTAAAATCACAAGGCTTCGTGTGGCTGCCAATGTAATCTTAGAAGTACAGTCTCTATAATTCCTAGGCAGCAGTCCCACTGTAGTCTGCACCATTGAATCAGTCCTAGATGTGTTGTGCTTAGATCTTAATGCTACCTTGTAAGACTGCACAGCATTCAGGGAAGAGAATATAGCTTCATAAGGGAATTACAAACATATCCTATAGAGCTCAGCTAAAAGCACTGGGACTGCTTAGAAAAAAAAAAAAAAATAGAAGGAATTTGAAATACCCTTTAAATATCTCTGCTAAGCAGAAGCTGTGTTAGGCTTATTCTGTATGGAAGCATCATGGGATGGAGTCTGGCTGAATATTAAACACTTACTCTAAGTTGTGCTGTCCTAAGAAGGAAGACTCACTGCCTCAAAGGAACTTACGCTTCTAGGCACAGGCTGCTGCTGCTGCTGCTAAGTCGCTTCAGTCGTGTCCGACTCTGTGCGACCCCCATAGACGGAAGCTCACCAGGCTCCCCTGTCCCTGGGATTCTCCAGGCAAGAACACTGGAGTGGGTTGCCATTTCCTTCTCCAATGCATGAAAGCGAAAAGTGAAAGTGAAGCCACTCAGTCGTGTCCGACTCTTAGCGACCCCATGGACTGGAGCCTACCAGGCTCCTCCGTCCATGGGATTTTCCAGGCAAAAGTACTGGGGTGGGGTGCCATTGCCTTCCCCGAGGCACAGGCTAGATGGCCCCTTAGGAATTGGGGCAGCTGACCTCTTTCCAGTGCCGAAGCTATATGGATCTGTAAAACCAAATCACCTGTGGAAGGTCCAAAGGTGCTCATGGAGCAGTGTCAGGATACTTGAGAGTCAGGCTGTATAGTCAGGCCATTCAAGATGGCTGTTCTCTTGTTCTTTGTACATTGCCCTGGTCAACCAGACCCTGCTTCACCTACAGCCTGCCCCAGCAAGTGCTTACTCTAATCCTTAGGCCAGAATGGCTTCACCTGCTAGTTTCTTAAAGGGAAACATCTGCCCTCATGATAGTCATTAATCTGAGGAGCTATGAGAAGTGTGCCCAGCTGCTGGTTTCCCTGGTAACTGGTGAGCCAACCTGATGTCAATTCCTCCTACAAATGGTAGCCTCCTCCTTTCTTGAGTAGTGAAGACTGCTGTCACGTCCTGCCTGCTGCCTGCCATACATGGAGGGGGTGTTGCTTTAAGACCCATCTGTTTCAAATGTGTAAGACCCCTATCCAATAAACCACTGACTTCTCTGTCGCTGTTTCTGAGCTCTTCCTTTAGTCTCGAGGCTGGGCAAGTACAGGGCATGCAGGCCTGTGGGGTACAGCCCAACACACGCCAACTAGGCATAGCCTCGTTTTGGTCTAAACCCAGGACTTCTTTCAAGGAGGATGAATTCCCAGCAGTGAATGTGACTGTAGAAAGAACATGTGTTCTACAATCAAAGATACCCTGATTGAGAATCCTGGCTCTTCCATTATTCTAGTTGTGTACCTTTGAGGAAGGCAATGAACCTAAGAATGCTGCTGCTGCTGCTAAGTCGCTTCAGTCATGTCCGACTCTGTGCGACCCCATAGACGGCAGCCCACCAGGCTCCCCCATCCCTGGGATTCTCCAGGCAAGAACACTGGAGTGGGTTGCCATTTCCTTCTCCAATACATGAAAGTGAAAAGTGAAAGTGAAGTCGCTCAGTCGTGTCCGACTCTCAGCGACCCCATGGACTGGAGCCCACCAGGATCCTCCGTCCGTGGGATTTTCCAGGCAAAAGTACTGGGGTGGGGTGCCATTGCCTTCCCCGAACCTAAGAATATCAGTCATAAAACTGGGGATTATTATTCCCAAGTCCCAGGGTAGTTGTGAGCATAGAAAATCATCTGTACACTGCCTGGTATATGCAGTAGGTATTTACTGATGCAGGCACATAATTCTGTGGTATATACAGTGGCCTAAAAAGCCCACTTCTAGACATCATGGGCAAGGATGGTCATGATTGCTGTAAGTTCTGAAGGCACTGAGCTATGGTGGTATGTGTCAATTGCCTACTTCCTAAAAGGCACCTTTTCCCATCAGGAATACACCCATGTATGTTAATGTGGACAAGGAAAAAGATCCTACTGTGGAAATTGTGCTATAAACACATAAAATGTGGTAAATGAAATAATAATCACAGTGATGAACTTTATCAAAATTTACATGAAATGAATAATGCAAAGGCAGAGGAAATTATTCTCTATGAACAGGAGAAATCCTTCTACACTGCTCCCCCTTAACTTCAAGATTCTTCTAGTGAAGCAGAGCATGTCTGATTATTAGCACTCTATCTTTTTAAAATCAAATCACCTAAGGATGGAAGCACTGGTCACAATGACAGTAAGAACTGTCTGATTTCTTTGCTAAGGAGATACTGTTCATATTTGGCACGTGATTCTTAAATCCCCAAACTAAAAGTTTCGATTTTCCTACCAGGAGGGATTATTTTCAGATATGTGATTATTTTCACATATAAATAGTTGGTGAGTTTGATCCAGTTTGACTGCTGAGTTTATTAACTAGCTATTCGGTAAAATATAACCCTCAGCTATAATTATTGTGTATAATTTTCTGTGTTTATTCTACTTGCAGGTATTAAGCCTATGTTTAACATGGCTAGTCCTCTGAAACTCGAGTCAAAGATCTTTGATCTGGTCAGTCTTCACCACACGTATGGGTATATTTCTGAAAGGAATTTGGACTTTTACCATCCTCTGAAGGACACTAACAGTAGAACTGGGTTCTTCCCAGTTTTGACAGGAACATGCAATTCACATGGAATTAGTAGTACTAGTTACAATTCCTCCTAAACGATTCTGTATGCCCAAGAAAGGATGACTAGATTTGATGGAACATTCACTCCTAACTTAAACCGGTAACCTCTCATACACAGGCAAGTTAAACACTCATTTTACTGTTTCGGTTTCTTCAGGCAATCTGGTTACAATCCTCACCTTAATGCAGCATCTATAGATGCCTGACTTTGAACTTGTGAGTTCTAAAGGGCAGTGGGGAGCTGGCATTCCAGGAGTACAACTCTCTTGCTTTAGCACAGGCGTTACTTCACACAGGAGAGGGGGCAAATTATTCGATGGCGAAGGCTCTGGGGAAGCCCCTGGCTTCCTGCCCTGCCTTCATGTGGCAGTAATTTCCCTACACAAGAAGGAGAGGGCCTCTCCTTGACACACGGTGCCTGCCTTGCCTCCCACACACAAACCCACAAGAAAGTCTGAACCAGCAAGTATTAAGAAAAAAAGTCCTGACCTGACCACACAGCAATTCTGGAGCATGAGCAGTAGCCACTGCCTTGCTCCTGGCAAAAGCTTCATTGCATCCAACTAGAAGTGGGCATAATAAAATTCCTTTGTCAAGAGTCCCGGTGGAGTGTTGGCAATTGAGCGCATATTCTCCCCTTGCTAGGAACGACTATGGAACAGCATGAAATCTATGCTTTGGCAGCAAGGGAACTTGGTGCTAACATTTTTCTAAACTGAAACAAGACGGATGAGTTGGCCTGCTACTTACAAGTTATATGATATGTTAAATCACCTCTAAAAATAAAAACAAAAGATTTGAAGAAAGTTGTGAATCTTATGAGGGGAAGAACAGTCAGACAAGCTTTCTGCTTGTAAAAAAGTAATTTTAAAGCATGTTGAGAAGCATGAGTAGAGGGACCTAAAATACAGAATTGTGACCCTCTAAAAGATCTTCTAGTGTGTTTAGAATTCAAGGGCAGAGGGGTCTGGAAAAACTCCCACAATAATCCAGAGAGTATTTGTTTGCAATCGGTCAAAAATTTCTCTTATCCAGTAATCTATTACAGAATTCAATAAAGGCCAGGCATGGATCATAGACACTAAACAAACACAACATAAAAAGAAACTGCCCCCACAAAAATCTATTCACAGATATAAGGTATTAAACCCTCCGGAAAGCAAAAGATAAGCACTATAAACTAGAGAAAATTGACTAGACGCATGAAAAAGAAATATTCTATAAAAACACTCAATTTTTTTTTTTTTTTTTTTTCAGATTTCTCACTGTGATACCTGGTCTTCACTTTTGTCCCTCTCCAGCTTGTTAGATTTCTTCAATGGTCAGAGACACTGCCTCAGTTTTCTGCAAAGTCAGGATCATTGCTGTGTCTCTTTTTCCTAATTACTGACCCAAAGAAGACAGCCCTAGAATAACACAGTCACAATGCTTCTTCCTTAAAGGATGTTTGGAGATTTCTTTCATCAGAAGATTGTGCTTTCTCAAAGACCCCCAACGAGTGCAGAGGACGGCCATGCTCCTGGTCCCCACTAACCTCGTGGAGCAGATCCAGGAGAAAGAAAGAACAGGGCAAAGCTTCCATTCTCTGAATTGCCAAGACTTTGTGATAAAGCCACTTCATTATTTGTCGTCTAATTCAATCTCAAGCTGTATTTGATTTGAAAAACACAATGCTTATTAGACCAAAAGCCTGGAGATTATTCATAAAATATAGGACAAAGATACACAGAGTATGCATAAGCATAGTGCAGAGTGACAAAAAAATAGAGCACAAGACATGTACATCTTTTCCCTAATATGCCCAAGATTTTAAAAATAAAATGAAGAACCTATCAATGAGGCTGAAATTGAACCACTCAAACCAGGCTCAGTGTTTACAAATGAGGAAGAGCCAAACCAATAATAATATTGTGGCATTGATTCTTCATGGTTCTCAGTCACACCCACCTCATCACTTAATATATTTTTTTCTCCTAATGTGTGTTCAATCCTTTTGGACGGCTTGGCTCAGAGCTTAGCTAATGAAGCCAAACCATATCCCTTTGGTTGGTCTTAAGCTTGGCTGGACTTTCAATGACTTCCACATATTAAGAGCCACTCTCACAAAAAGGCTTAATATAATAATGAAGCCACCTACCTAACAAGTAGGAAGAATCAGCATTTCCCCATTAGTCCTGTAAGCCAGGCACTAGGCTTACAGCCTTACCACAGTGTGTCACTTAATCCTCACAAGACACTGAGGTAGGCAGCATTAGCCCCATTTTACAGATAAGGGACTCGAGGCCCGAAGGTTAGGATTTTCCCAAGGTCACAAAGCTCACAAGCGGTGGAACCCTGGATCGGTCAATTACATTCAAATTGCTGCAGGTCCACAGGCTGTTGGTCTGCTACACTTTGAGGCAAATTTCCTGACAAATTAGGATTGCCACTTCCAGAAAATTTGGAAAGCTTCACATGGTTGGCATCCTGTGAAGAACAGCCAGCATTTCCTGGGGAGACTGAACGGGAAATAAACCGCTCACCTTCAGTTGGTGCAGAGGTCTAATGTTCACAAACAATTACAAACCCCCTGCCCTCAGCCACCAGCACCTCGGTGGGTGGCAAGAAAAAAATCAGGATGGTGGCACACCCAGGATGCAGGTTATTTTCTGTGATTGGTGATTTTGTTTTTTAATTTCTTTTTTAACGTAGTCAATGGAGGCTGAGGTCTCCTGTATGCAAATACTGGGGGGAGGGGTTACACACTGTGTGAGTTACCTCAGGCCAAACCCAAAATAGCCCAGATACTCCCATCACTGAACTTCAAAGCCAGCCACTTCTCCCCAGTGGTCACGGGGTGGGGCCAGGCAGCCTGGGTGGTCCCCCTACCCAAACACTCCCCCAGCCAGGGAATAACAACACATGCTTCGCAAAAGACCCAGTTGATAAATACACCCTGCCTTCCCCTAACTGCCCACCCCTGCGACCTGGGGAAAGTCTACTATATCCAAACCCAGTGTGCTCGCCCGAGGCAGCACTTTTCCACAGTAATGCACCGTCCTGCACTGCGGGAGGCCACATGGCACCTCATTGGTGGAAAAGGATAAAAGGAGAAGCCAAGAGACCCAAGTTCTGACTCAGCTATCATTCTCAAGCCCCCAAGTCCCAGCATTCTATGCCCACATCACTTTCCCTGGTGGCTCAGTCAGTAAAGAGACCACCCACAACGCAGGAGACACGGGTTCGATCCCTGGGTGGGAAAGATCCCCTGGTGAAGGACATGGCAACTCACCCCAGTGTTCTTGCCTGGAGGACTCCATGGGCAGAGGAGTCTGGCTGGCTACAGTCCACTGGGTCAAAATGAGTCTCTCCAGTGTTTTTGCCTGGAGAACTCCATGGGCAGAGGAGCCTGGCCCACTACAGTCCATTGGGTCAAAATGAGTCTGTCATGATTTAGTGACTAAACCACCACCACGTGCCCGTGTCTGATCCTCCTCTGGGTATGGGGCATTGGAGCTTATTAGTTTGTTTCCTGAAGATGGGAAAAATATAAAATATTTCCCGAAAATTTCCTCCACCCCTGACTCTATTAGATAGCACTGAGTTGCAGCAAACAAGCTTCCGTCCTCCAGAGAACTCAACTGGAAATCAGCTCTCACATTTTCCAGAAAGCAGACAGGCGGTCTCAGAGAGAACCCAGGCTCACCTCAGGAATAACTTTTCAGTGGAATCAGGAACTGAGCAGTAACATGGTCCCTGCTGTGCGCTGGAGAATCCTCTTTCTCCAGCCTCTTATTGAGCTTTCATCTGAGGGATGTTTTCCGGAAAAGCCTGGGAGAAACAGAGAACCATCAGCCTGTGCAGCTCTGGGGGGAGTTTCTTTTCTTTATGAAATTTACAAAGGAATCAGTCCTATAGGATCTGAAAGAACACTAAGGTTTTTTAATTTTTTTTTTAATGGCCTCTGGATGTTCTAAGACCACGGGCTACAGAGTGGGGAGGAAGAACTGGCTTTTCTTTGAAACCAGAAAATCCATTTGGCATTGCTGTCCAATAGACACAAGGAAAAGATCCCGTGGTTGCAAGTTGTTTTATCTAATTTTTTCCCCTCCTGGTTTTCTTTGTTGTGAGTTCCAAGCTGCTTTACACCCTCCCATCCTTTACAACTATTGAATCTCTTCTACAGATCTGTAAAAATAAACAGGCCATTTCCAGATTACCAGCCAGCAACACCACATCCTGTGTTCGAGCTGATGATAAATAAGAGTGAGGCAGGTAGTCCCCCAGACACATCTGGGAAGCATCCTCTGCTCTGAACAGAAGCACACAGCATTCAATTCCAGCCAAAGCTTGTTTGGCCTTGTGGTCTGCTGAGTTGAAATAGTTATGCTATTTTTTTCTGAATCTAAAGATTATGTTTTTCCTCTGACACTTTCCCTTTTTAAAATTACACACACACGTGTGTGTGTGTATGTATGTGTGTATATATATATATATATATATATATATATATATATATATATATATAGGAACCCCCTGGGGGAAACTCTATTGGCTTTAGCCATGAATCCCAGGTGTATTCTAATTAGCTTTAACTTCTTAAAAAAAAAAAAATAAACTTCAAGTTGAAGACAGCTAAAGCAACCAGCAGCCACAGTTTGGGCTAATTAACTCTTCTGGTAACATCCAGTGACTAGAAACTGTGGTCTCAAATATTCTGTGATGCTGTAGCTATTCAGGATCCTATCTGCTCTTTTAACTTCTTTTAAATTAATCAGCTTTATAATGATTAACAACCCGAAATTATTTTTAGCTCTAGTTCTTATTTATTCTTCCATGTATGTATTCTTCACTTCTCCCAGCTAAATCTTCTAATCTCTGCTTAAAACACACAGGAATTTCATGAAAGCAGCATCACTCTGTCTCCTCCCCACACAAGTGCAAACATACATGGAGGGGGTAAGTGTAGGGAATAATCTTTATGAATGTAGCATCCTCAGAAGCAAGGGCAGACAGCAATAGGGAAAGAAAGGGGAATATAATGCCAGAATCCGCATTTTGCTCCCCAATATCTTAAGTTGTCCTCTCCCATCTTTGTCAACCCTCAAGGGAATGTGGCTGCCACTCAGCACCATCTCCTGGTAAGTGTGTAAGGAAAACCTCACCTGTGGTTACAGGGCAGCCCCCAGAGGGACCAGCTATAGATGCCTTAACTATGCCCCGCTGTCTGTCCTTCTGGACAAGGCTGAGATGACAAGTGGGCTTGGAAATGCTGCAATAAAAATGCACTCAATCCCGTTGACCTCTCTCCTGTGAGGGAAGCTTTCCTTTCGGCATGACTTACGTTTGATCCAGGATACAATTTACATGACCTGAGAAGGCTATTCAGAAAACTTAGACAAGAAACAAAAATCTCTGATCTTCTAATGAGAAAAGAGAATACTGGCCCAGAAATCAAAAGAGCTGGCCTGTAATCCCTTCTTGGCTGTTTGCCAGTTTTTGTGACGGGGAAACATCGTTTCTTCACATGAACATGAAGTCAGAGAATTTCTAAGGCCTTCCATCTGCAAGGATTCTATGAAGGGATGTGTGCTCCCCTTTGCCCTTTTGAAGATCAACTGCTAACTTCTGTACAGCTATAAGGTGGAAGAATCAGACTCAGGGACCCCAAACTGACATGTCATAGGACCTAAGAGGGAATTTTTAAAGATACACGTTAACCACTCTTTTCTAACATCAAGAGATTTCACAGGCCATTGCTACTTCTGCATGAAACAAAGACCCACATGAAACAAAATATTTCCCTGATACACTGATCACCAGTCAGAAGGTTAATTTGCGACTTCTTGTTAAGACAAGAAAGCAGCTCTAAAAGTTGGACTAAAATGAATAAATATGACTACAACAATAGAAACAGCAAATGAACATTTTAGTCCTTATTTTGTGCCAGACACTAAACTAGAGATTTCTGCATGTGTTATCTCGGCTGAGCATTATAAACACGCTCTGTCCTTTCATTCAGTTCTCCAATTATCCCCCCAGGCCGACCTGCCATATGCCCACCTCCTGCACGGAGATGTTGAATAAGGCAAGACCTTTATACACAATCACACCAGACCAGTCCAAATCCACCCTGAGAACTTCCACAGCCCTAATCTCAATGCATTACTTCCCAGTGGGAGGAAAAGAGCTCCGTATTTGTCAAAAAGAAAAGTCTCCATACTCGTCTGCCTTTTCCAGATGCACTTCCTTGAAGTCTCCGGGAGTATTTTATCTACACAAGGAGGAACACTCTAGTGTCTGGATCAATATCTGTAAAAGCTTTTAAGCTATAATAACCATGATCTTCAGCACTCAATATATTCTGACAAGACCCCCCTCTATGTCAAGTGAAGTGGGTAAATTCTTAGGTAGGGATTTTTAGACCCACTCATTGCCTACTGGTTCTTCCAGTAGAAAAGTCCATAATCATTAAGCTAAATGCAAAGGGACAGGAATTCCCAATTATATAGTTTTAATTCCCTATAAGTCCAACCAGCACAAACTTCATCACTACGTTGTAGTGTTGCTAACTAATGAGTTGAATTTTGGCAGCCCATTAATCTTAATTTTGTAAACATTGATTTTTTTTTCTTCTCTGGGTTTTGAATGGAGCTAAAATTAGCATTTTGCTGTTGTTTCGTGGGGGTTTTTTTTAGTATAACCTCCATTTCAACTTCCTGCTACTGTATATTTTATTACAACAAACAGCTCTATCCTTGACCAGGGTCTAAAAAGAAGTCAGAAGAGTTCTGGGAATAATGGCCCCACGTCTCGTTTCACACACTTCCCCTGTCCCTTCTGGGACACGGAGCCGCCATTGACTTCTAAGGAAATTCACTTGAGGCTCAATTAAAACTACAGAGCACAGAGAAGAGGAGGCCTGTCCTCACCTTTTCCTTCCCAGTAAGAGCGGTGTCCAGGACCAATCCTATATAGGAGGACTTTTGAGGGCTTATGGTAAGAGACAAAACTGGGAGGTTCAACCTAGTTCTCATTCATTTGACAACAGAGGTTCATCTCAAGTTTCTCTTCTAAGTGCAAATGCCAAAAATACAAAAACTTAAAGGGTCTCTTCCACAAAGAGAGGACTCACACCTTCCCATTCCTGCCCCTCCCCAGCACCCCCCACCCCACCCCCCGCCCCAGTTCTCTCTGGCTTCTTGGTCATTGCCATTTAGCAAACAAGTTTAGGTAACAGTAGTTGTACTGTATAAGAGATATGGGGTATAAACTATACTGTTAAGCTGTCTGAGAAGGTCACTTCATATCACCCATTTTCTCACTGTGGATTTTCTTTAGCATGTGTGTGTGCATGTTAAATCGTGTCTGACTCTTTGTGACCCTGTGGACTGTAGCCCACCAGGCTCTTCTATCCATGGGATTCTCCAGGCAAGAATATTGGAGTGGGTTGCCATGCCCTCCTCCAGGGGATGCTCCCAACCCAGGGATCGAACCGTGTCTCTCATATCTGCTGCATTGGCAGCGGGGTTCTTTACCACTAGCGCCTCCTAGGAAGCCCCTTCTCTTTAGAATGTTCTTACTTAAAACAGGCTATCTACTCTTTCTCCTTATTTTTTGTCTGTGACAGTACATTCTAGAAGACTTTCATCCCTTTCCTCTTATTTTCCCCAGATCCACCGCCTTGCGGCCTCCAATACTTCCTTTCTCTATTGGACCCCTTTAGTCTGTGTCCATCATCATCTATCTGCTGATGAAATACCAGTCCAATCACTAAGCATCATCTGCTCACTTATGACAAACCCAGCAATCAGATTTCTTCTGAAGCATTCCGACATTTATTATTTTCCTTTGATATTTCATGTTACTCACTGATAGTCTGGAAGCAGTCACCAAATCAATCTTGGGGGGATAAAAAGGATTTCCATGCAAAAGGCTGTACTTGTGATGAAGCATGAAGGCCCCAAAGTCTGCAGCAGACAGCCAGGTAGAAATCTCAGTTCCACGGTCTTCCAGCTGGGTGTCCTTGGGCACACTGCATAAGTTCTCTGTGCCTCCTTTTTTCCCCACCTTCAGTCTGAAGGTAGGATAGTCTCTGCTTCACAGGGTGGTTGTAGAGATTCAACAAGAACCTGTGTGTAACCCCGTACTTAGCACAGCACCAGATGGAAAGTAAATTATTAATAAATGATAACTACAAAACAAAAATGTTAACTACATTGTTTTAACTGAAGGTTACATCAATTCCCAGTTGCCGTTTGAGAATTATTACCATACTATACCATCTCATTTGCAGTAACATTTTATTCTATGGTATGAGGAACAGTGGAAAGGTATGTATATATGTATGGGGGGGAGAGCTTCCTAGGTGACGCTAGTGGTCAAGAACCCGCCTACCAATGCAGAAGACAAGACATGAGAGACGCAGAATTGATCCCTGGGCCGGAAAGATTCCCTGGAGGGGGGCATGACAACCCACTCCAGTATTTTTGACTGGAGAATCCCATCGACAGAGGAACCTGGCAGGCTAAGGTCCATATGGTCACAAAGAGTCAGACATGACTGAAGCGACTGGGCACACATGCATGCATGGGTGTGTATGTGTGTGTGTATGTGTGTGTGTTTACAAATATATATAAACACGTATATATAAAGGTTTTTTTACTGACCTGCCTCATGCAGTAAATGCCAGTATTTCATGACACGCTGTCAGTCAGCACTGTGAAGGTAGGAAGAGGTAGGAAACAGAGTTCCTGCCCTCTGAAATCCAGCTGGAAGAGAGGACACACTCTCTACGAGAAAACAGCAGCCACACAAGGGCCATCTCACACACCCATTGTAGTCATTGATTAAGCAAGTGGCACAGACAGTGCTTTGAGTGTTAATACAACGCCTGCCTGACAAAGTCTATGGAGGAGGCAGGAAGTGAGAAGAATTAAAGCTGAGCCCTGAAACGCGGACCAAACCAAAGGAAGGTGAACATAACCAGCAGGGAAGTTTCAGAAAGAATGGTCTCGGAGTCTGGACAGACTGGTGCACGTTCAGCAGACAGTTTGGTTCTGAATTCTGCCAGAGCAGAGCAGGAATATTTTCTACCCAGACGTAATGGAAATTAGACTGGGATCAACTTATGTTGGGTTCACTGGATGTGGACTTTCACTTTGAATTTGCTGTTGTGGTCCAGGGGAAGAAGTTTCATCTGAAGAACTATCTCCCAGAGACTGAGGGTGGTTCATGAGGACTGTGTTGAGGCCGCTGAGGCCACTGGCTCTTAGGGAAACCAAGCATGACTGATCATTAACGTCTGCCACGAGGAAGAAGCAAGAGGTGGCCGACATGCTTTGTGTCTGCCATCCAGGCAATGTAAACAATCGAGGTCAAAGAGGGTGATTTTAGCCAAAGAGGGACTCAATAAAAGAGATGTTTTAAGAGATTAATTTGGCAACAGATCATAGGATGGGCTGCTGAGAGAAGAGAGGAGGCAAGAAAACCTCTTTGGAAGCTTCTGCCAGAATGAGGACAGCAACAATGCAAACATAAAAGGAGGAATATAGTTCAGAGACTGTAAGAACAAATCGATACACCCAGCATGGCTTCTAAAGGGCCTTTAAACTGAGTGAGGGCGATTTTTAACAGGCCTTACCTTTTAGAGCAGTTCTGGGTTCACAATGATACGGCCCAGAAGGTGCCAAGACTGCCACACCTCCTGGCTTCACACTTGCATAAGCCTCCCCATTATCAGCCTTCCCTAACACAGTGACACATTTGTACAGCTGATGAACCTACGATGACACAGCAGAGTCACCCAAAGTCCATGGTGACATTGAGGTTCACTCTTGGAGCTACACACTCCATGTGTTTGCACACATGTCTAATGACAGGTATCTACCATTATAGTAACATAGAGTCGTTTTATAGCCCTAGACTCTGTGCTCTGCTTGTCTTCGTCCCGCTAGCCCCTGGCAACCATTGACCTTTTCACTGTCTCCACAGCTTCACCTTTTCCAGAATGTCAAGCTTGAGTCATACAGTACATATCTTTTCAGGTTGACATCTTTCCCTTAATTGTATGTGCTTAATTTTTCTCCATGAGAAGGAGCCTGATAGCTCACTCCTTTCTAGTGCTGAATAACATCCATTGTCTGGATGTACAAAACTTTATTTATCCATTTACCTAATGAAGGACCCCTTGGTTGCTTCCAAGTGTTGGCACTTATGAATAAAGTTGCTATAAACATCCACATGCAGTTTTGTGTGGGGACATAGTTTTTAACTCTTTAGCATGAACTGTGAAGGAACCCAACTGCAAATAGATGGGGAAACAGTGGAAATAGTGGCTGACTTTATTTTTGGGGGCTCCAAAATCACTGCATATGGTGACTGCAGCCATGAAATTAAAATATGTTTACCCCTTGGAAGGAAAGTTATGACCAACCTAGGCAGCATATTAAAAAGCAGAGACATTACTTTGTCAACAAAGGTCTGTCTAGTCAAGGCTATGGTTTTTCCAGTAGTCATGTATGGATGTGAGAATTGGACTATAAAGAAAGCTGAGCACTGAAGAATTGATGCTTTTGAACTGTGATGTTGGAGAAGACCCTTGAGAGTCCTTTGGACTGCAAGGAGATCCAACCAGTCCATCCTAAAGGAGATCAGTCCTGAGTGTTCATGGGAAGGACTGATGCTGAAGCTAAAACTCCAATACTTTGGCCACCTGATGTGAAGAGCTGACTCATTTGAAAAGATCCTGATGCTGGGAAAGACTGAGGGCAGAAGGAGAAGGGGACAACAGAGGATGAAATGGTTGGATGGCATCACTGACTCAATGGACATGAGTTTGGGTAAACTCCAGGAGTTGGTGATGGACAGGGAGGCTTGATGTGCTGAGATTCATGGGGTTGCAAAGAGTCAGATACGACTGAGCAACTGAACTGAACTTCTGGATTATGTGGGAAGAGTATGTTTGTTTATACAAGAAACTGACAACTTATATTCCAAAGTAACTACCATTTTGCATTCCAACCAGCAATGAATGCCAGTTCCCATTGCTCCACATCCTCTCCAGCATTTGTTGTCAGTAATCTGGATTGTGGCCATTCTAATAGGCATGGAGTGGTATTTCATTGTTGTTTTAACTTGCATGTCCCTGAGGACATATGATGTGGAGTAGAGTTAAAGCATTTTGATTCTTGAGAAGGGTTATCATTTTGGCTAGTTCTTACAATAGCAAAGACTTGTTTATTTCATTCATCCATTACCAAACATTGTCACCTAGGAAACACCAAGGTAAGAGGGTGTTTGAAATACAGTACAGGTGAGTTCTGACACATAGCAGATAAGGACAAATTTGGATGAGGTGTATTTCTAACATCAGCGAGTATTCTGGTACAGATGGTAAAAGCTTTTCCCTGGTAAAGCAGAGGCCACCGAGAGGGAGCCAGTGACCTTGAGCAGAGGTGTTGGAAGATACTAAACATCATTTTGCCTTCTTTATAATTTTGACGAGCCCTCTGGCCCTGCCTCAGTCGCCCACTTTTGCCTCTCCATCTTGTGTGCATTTTTACAGGGTGTGCCATGGCAGTCACGCCAGAAGTAAACCCAGATCCCATTTAAGGACAAGTCTCTAAAAGCTTCCTGGAGGATGGGGCAGAGGGAAAGAAGGAAGACAGTCATCACCAACCCCGAAAAATTATTTGTTTGTTAATTTATTGATGACCGCTATGTATGAAGCCCTAATTTAAGAATGATATCAAAAGTATAGGGATGATATATAACCTCCCAAAACATAAACTCTTCTTAGAAGAAAAAAACACATGTTAGACTTCCCTGGTGGTCCAGTGGTAAAGATTCCGCCTACCAGTGCAGGGGACACAGCCTCCTGATCCCTGGTTCCACATGCGGTGAGAAACTAAGCTCATGTGCTGCAACTACCGAAGCCCACATGCCCTAGTGCCCTTGAGCTGCAACAAGAGATGCCACCGCAATGAGCAGGCCACACAGGCAACTAGACAGGAGTGCCTGCTCGTTACAACTAGAGAAAGCCCACTTGCAGCAACGAAGACCCGGTACAGCCAAAAATGCTTTTGAACTGTGGTGTTGGAGAAGACTCTTGAGAGTCCCTTGGACTGCAAGGAGATCCAACCAGTCCATCCTAAAGGAGATCAGCCCTGGGTGTTCATTGGAAGGACTGATGCTGAGGCTGAAACTCCAATACTTTGGCCACCTGATGCGAAGAACTGACTCATTGGAAAAGACCCTGATGCTGGGAAAGATTGAGGGCAGGAGGAGAAGGGGACGACAGAGGACGAGATGGTTGGATGGCACCACCAACTCAATGGGGACGACAGAGGACGAGATGGTTGGATGGCACCACCAACTCAATGGACATGGGTTTGGGTGGACTCCGGGAGTTGGTGATGGACAGGGAGGCCTGGCGTGCTGCAGTTCATGGGGTTGCAAGGAGTTGGACACAATTGAGTGACTGAACTGAACTGAACAGCCGAAAATAAATCAATTAAAAAAATTTTAATTTACTTAAAATTAAAGTAAGTGAAGGATAATTGCTTTACAGAATTTTGTTGTTTTCTGTCAAACAGCAAGAATCGGCCCTTTAAAACACGTTATTATAAAAATTAAGGAATACACAAGAGATCGCATAGACCATACATAGCAAATATTCCTGCCTCGTACAAAGCCAGTAATAGTTTTTAAAAGTATGACCTGGGGGACAGGAATAGCCATTCACCTAAGTGCTAAATCACAGAGATTTCCCCAAGCTGGGCAAATGCTAGGCAAGAGGGCATAACAAATGAAGAAGAGCCGTTTGAAGGATGGGCACAGACTGGGCCCCCCTCCTTCCTGCACAAACGTGTTGATTCTGTGACTCCAACCAGGCTGAGGGAAAGATGGTTGGAACATTTCCTGAGACAATGGCCCGATTGAAAGGTCACTTCCTGCCACTTTCCATCTCCCTGAGGGGAAATCCCACGCTGGCCCCAGTGCACAGGGATGGCTATGCTGAAAGCCGGGCTTTGAACAAATGCCTGCCTGCCAGAGTCACTGGCCTCTACTTCAGGATTTAGAGATGAATTAAGGATAAGTATTCATGCCAAAATGTCCACTCGAATATAATGCAATTGGTATCATTTTCAACTCACAATGGCTATAAAGTAGCTGAGCGTTTTCTTAGACTTCGTTGACTCTATGATTTTTCATCTCATCTAACAAACAGAAATTCTTCACTCCCAAATGAGCAGCATTTTGAACTCAACCCCGACCCTAACATGATAGAAATCTGTGCCGTTGAAAAGAAACATAAAGTGTTTTGTTGTTTTGTCCTGTCTCTTCCCTGAAAGCCATCCAAGGGCAGAATCCTGTTGCCTGTGTTCACAATGAATATGACATAGAAAAAACATGATATTTTAGACAGGACTTTCAGAAAAATCCATATAAGGACAAAAAGAAACATTTGATGCTGAATTCTTTCCTAATTTAAGACATTTTGAGTCCAGTTTTTATTTCTTTCTTTTTTTAAAAAAAAAAAAGGAATAAGACAAATTCCAGGGCAAATGCCTCTGGGATTTCTTGTGTGAGCTGAACATAGTGATGAGCAGACATTGTCTAAGTCATTGCAGGAACCCTAGATAACCTAAATGTTCCCGCTGCGTGGCTAGCCAGCGCCAGCCTGCACAAGAGGTCTCTCCCTTCCCCAGCCACATCCACACTCCCTGAATTCTGACACATTTCAATATCCTACCATTTTAAGCATGCTGCTGCTGCTGCTGTTGCTAAGTCGCTTCAGTGTCCAACTCTGTGCGACCCCATAGAGGGCAGCCCACCAGTCTCCCCTGTCCCTGGGATTCTCCAGGCAAGAACACTGCAGTGGGTTGCCATTTCCTTCTCCAATGCATGAAAGTGAAAAGTCAAAGTGAAGTCGCTCAGTCATGTCCGACTCCTAGCTACCCCCATGGACTGCAGCCTAACAGGCTCCTCCATCCATGGGATTTTCCAGGCAAGAATACTGGAGTGGGGTGCCATTGCCTTCTCCATGAATTCCCTAGTTAGGTGATAAAATCTTTGAGACCCAGGAATTTATTTATTGTATTTTCCTCATTGGTAATGTCATTTTAACAGCAGGATTTCAGAAAATAGTTGTTTAATATACCATACAGCACAAGCCTTGGAAGCATTTGTACCCTGATACTTAGAGAAAGTTAATTACCCACCAGGAAACCATATCAATGTGGAATTTACCTTGGACCAGGGTCATCCCTAGGATGTGCAGGTTAATTAACTATCAGAGTTTCTTAATCTGAATGAAGTTGTTGTTTGTTGTCTAATAAAGTCTATTAAGATGGACACGTAAGGTCTCCTGGCCTATTTATTTAATTTTCCAGGATAAAAATAATTCAGGTAGCCTGACAAGTCAGGTTGACTACCCAAAATGGATCAGAGTAAGAGTAAGGGTCTTCATTAGGGACATTATTTTAATGCTTTCTGAAGTCGATACATTTAGTACTGGGTTACATCTCTATTTTAAAAATTAATAAACTTAATTCACAGGGAAGTTAAGTGGCTTTCTCCAATGGGCTGATTTGTCTGTCTCCACAAGAGGAAAAGTGTCGGGAGCCGGTTTGGATTAGCGCTCCGCCCATGACAAAGGACATGAGGAAGGAGGCTTGGCAATAACGCAAGGGTGATAGAGCCTCAGGAGCCCCCTGGAGGTTCTCGAGCATCTACCCCCAAAAAGCCGGAGTCTGCCTATTTTCTGCTTTGTGTTCTCACCTCTGACTTTATAGGGGGCTGTCCCCCACTACCTTTCTCTGAAAAAAGAGCTAACCCATCAAAGGGTTAGGCTGAGCACGTGGGTCTGGCAGGGTGTCCTGCACCCAGAGACCCATGAGTCTGCTGCTGACAGTCACTGAGAGACTGACTCACCTCTGCTCTGTTCTGTGGTTGACCAACTTCTTTTTATTTTCATTGAAAAATGTATTTCTTTAAATATGATAGTGGACAGACTGGTTCAAAATTGGGAAAGGAGTACATCAAGGCCATATATTTTCACACTTATATGCAGAGTACATCATGTGAAATGCCAGGCTGGATGAATCCCAAACTGGAATCAAAACTGCTGGAATAAATAACAACGACCTCAGATATGCAGATGATACTACTGTAATGGCAGAACTCAAGAGCCTCTTGATGAAGGTGAAAGAGGAGAATGAAAAAGCTGGCTTAAAACTCAACATTCAAAACACTAAGATCATGGCATCACTTTATGGCAAATAGATGGGGAAAAAGTGGAAACAGTGACAGATTTTATTTTCCTGGACTCCAAAATCACTGGGGACAGTGACTGCAGCCATGAAATTAAAAGACACTTGCTCTTTGCAAGGAAAGCTACGACAAACCTAAACAGCGTATTAAAAAGCAGAGATATCACTTTGCTGGCAAAGGTCTGTATAGTAAAAACTATGGTTTTCCCAGTAGTCATGTATTGATGTGAGAGATGGACCATAAAGAAGGCTGAGTGACAAAGAATTGATGCTTTCGAACTGTGGTGCTGGAGAAGATTCTTAAGAGTCCCTTAGACAGCAAGGAAATCAAACCAGTAAATCCTAAAGAAAATCAACCCTGAATATTCACTGGAAGGACTGATGCTGAAGATGAAGATCCAGTACTCTGGCCACGTGATGCAAAGAACTGACTCACTGGAAAAGACTTGGATTCTAGGAAAGACTGAGGTAAGGAAGAGAAGAGGACAACAGGGATGAGCTGTTTGGATGCTATCACCGACTCAATGGACATAAGTTTGAGCAACCTGCAGGAGGTAATGAGGGACAGTGAAGCCTGTTGTGCTGCAGTTCATGGGGTCGCAAAGGAGGACACACGTAGGACATGACTTAGCAACTGAACAACACCACCAAATACAGGAAAGTCTTCATCCAGGTATAGGTCAGTTTTATAGCCTTGGAGTCATTTTCATTTTGGAAAGTCCGTGTTTCCACAAGTTCATGTTATGGGATAAAAAGAAGAGGACTTTTTTACATGAATAATTATGTATTTATAATATGGTTATTGGGAAAAATGAAGAACCAATTTACCAAATCTTAATTTCAAAAATAGTATTACAAGGATGAGGTTAGTAGAAGTGGTCATAGTTGCTCAGTCGTGTCCAACTCTTTGTGACCCATGGACTGTGGCCTGCCAGGCTTCTCTGTCTATGGAATTCTCCTGGCAAGAATATTAGAGTGGGTATCCATTTCCCACTCCAGGGGATCTTCCCAGGCCAGGGATTGAACCTTGGCCTCCCACAGTGCAGGCAGATTCTTTGCCATCTGAGCCCTAAGACTTCATCAAAGATAAAGTTAAATACTTTTAAATGGTGAATTGATATAATGCTAATTTAACTGAAAACATTAAATAATAATTTAGGTATTCTGCAGATTATTACCAACTTGTGGAAGAATAGTTTGGGGAAGACTGCTATAAATTGACTCTGCATACCTCTCTGTTTCATTTCGAGCTGCTTTTGCAATTTAACTTGAAGAAAAAATATTCATTTCTCTATTTTCAAGTTCTTTAATGGCTGTCACAAAGGAGCCCTTCTTGAGCCAACAACCTACCTGTACTTCATTTGAAATCGTACTGTTGATTATGTGATTCCAAATCACACTAAATACAAAGAGAGTAATACTTCATATACTGATTATTAACATGAACTATACACTAAGCTAGTCATTATATGTATAGTGTTATTAACTATCAGAATACCTGTGGGGTAGGTATCATTATTCCCCCCACCCCCACAACATGCTAAATGTAAGAACCAAAAATGGAACTCAAATCTGTCATTCCATTAAGTCTTTGTTCTTTCCCGGATACACATCTGTACTAAATTTCCTAAACGATATGGCCCAATATTTTTCAATGTCTTACATAGAAAAGTTTCAGCAAGAGTACTGAAGTTTTAGAAAAACTATAGGCTATATATGTATGTATCTTGAAGTGAACTGAATTGATTCTATTTGTAAAGAGGTTACCTTCAAAGGGTCTGCCAACTCATTTTATCTCCTTTTTGATGAAGCCAACAGTCCCTTTCTTTCCCATGGAGATCGAAACCTGGCAACCATATTTGCACATGAGACCCTACCTGGTCGTGGCCAGCTAGGAGTCAACACCTTTCCTAAGTCAAAGTAACTCTGATTGATTTTCTTTCCTGTAAATCTGGACTCAAGACTACTTTGCTAAACAATGTTAGTTGCTCAGTCTTGTTTGACTCCGCAATCGCATGGACTGTTACCCACCAGGCTCTTCTGTCCAGGGAATTCTCCAGGGAAGAATACTGGAGTGGGTTGCCATGCCCTTCTCCAGGGGATCTGCCTGACCCAGGGATTGAACCCGGGTCTCCTGCATTACAGGCAGATTCTGTACTATCTGAGCCACCAGGACTCTGATTAATTTCACTTCCTGCAAATCTGGACTGAGGACTACTTTGCTAAACAGAGGACATGTAAATTGCGGAGCTGTGGATAGTAGAGAGTGCAGAGAAGCAGAGAGGGAAGGCTGAGTACCTAGAACTCAAGAATAAGACCTTGGGATGAGAGAGAAAGAGAAAGAGGCTATGTTACACAACAGGAAATTGAACACTTGGCCTCCAGCCAGAAATTTTTGAATGAAGAAAAATATTTCATGAGCTCTCCTGCCCTTGTGCTCTGTGAAGTATCCTTACAATAAATTCTTATGTTTTAATGAAGCCAATCTGACATGGAACTCTGTTATTATAACCAAAAAGGTGTTAAGTAATACACTTGCAATGTTGGAAGGAAATTTCTCCTTAAAGACTCTCCTTTGAATGATTGTGTACTGTTCGTTTCTTTCTGATCATTTACTGGTGGTGATCATATTAGAGATGATTTCAGTTAGTTCTAGAAGCCAGGGCATTTAACTAAATTGTAATGTAACTCAAGAAGCAGTCAAATGACTCAAGTTCTCTGATGGGGTTCATTAAATTGTCTAAATATTTGTGTATCATAAAGATATTCAAATGAGAAAATATTACATTCTCCTTAAAAGAGCAGAATCACAAAAATAATGGCTTTATTTATCCAACAAACACCTATTCATCTCATTTAAATGCTCCTCTACTCATTCTGGCTTAACCATTCTTAATGGAAACTCCAGAATAATTTTTGGCCCAGACAAAAGTAGAGCCACATTTAGCAACCAAAGCATGTATTTTTAAAAACTGCCCCTTACTTAGCATGTGTTAATATGATGGTGCATACCAGAGGAACAAAATAAAATCATCACAAGAAATGACTGCAAAACACAAGCACTCTGGATAATTCAAAAGAAGCCTTTTAGCTGGCTTGAACAATTTGGTTTTGATTTCATACACCACCAAAGTAAGACATTAAAGAATACTCTATACAGGGTACTTTTTTTCTTATTCATCTATGTTTTCCCTTGAGCTTAAGAAAGAAAAAAAATAGTGGAAAATCATAGCATTTTTTTCATTGAATTGATTTTTTTTTAAATGAGTTTGGCAATTAAAATCAGATTTTTTTAAGCAAAAAAAAAAAAAAAATAATACATCTGAGTAAGAAACTTCTACTCAAAGTTTTAGCAGAATGTGGATTAAATTATTGGTTTTCAAACCACCCTTTAAAAGTGGCACTGACTCTGGAATGGAAAAATCAGTAGATCCAAAGTAGAACAAGATTTCAACACCAGTAAAATTGAAGGCTAAATTAAAAGTTCATGTACATTATTTACAAATTAATAATCCTTGGGAGGCTCTGACTATAACATCTTCCTAGCTGAAACTAATCTTTTCCTAAGTGTTTGCTTTTACCAATTGTTTCTAGTTCATTAGAGAAATTCTTCAGGCTTTCGCCTTTATTGAAATCTGGAGTTTGATCCTTCAAGCAGATTTTGGGTAGCAACTCCACATGAGCCTGACTATCCAGTCTCTTGACCTTATTTCTTTCGGCCTAAAAGTTTTCCTTTCAATACTTCTGCCCTGGAGAATAAAAGCAGAAGTGGGACGTACCATTGCTTTGTGAGCTGCCATAAAAGTTGGCATGTGTTAAAAGATCGGAGTGCTAGGAGACTACTGAAGCTATAAATACATGTTTTTTAAAAAAAAAAAATCTGGTGAGTAGTACATTAATATTATTGTATGTCGGGTTGCATATGAGTTCACATCTACAAAGTGAACACCTTGCTGAAAAATGAGCCTGTAGAGGTTAACTTTGAAAGGAAGAATTAATGCAGAAGGCTTCAACTAAATATTTCTGTTTGAAACCTAAAAACTCAATGTGCATTACTTATCGAATTTATCAGACCATTCAAAGTAATCATTAAGCTACTGTTAATATACAAGTACATAGCAGAGTAATGGACCAGGCTGACCCTACATGGGAGAATAAGCAACTTCCTGTGAAGAGTCTATTAGAGACAACATCTCCTTAAACTCCCACAGTGGTGCTTTAACCTCTGGCTAATGCCAGCAGAAATCTGTAGCTGTTAAAAAGGAAACCCTTTTAAGGCTCCATGCAAACTCTCTCTGCTGCTTACTCTTTTATCTGGGAAGAAATATTTTTTTCCTTTAGCCTCAGTTTCAACCATATTCCTTATCTGAAGCTTTTCCCCTATCTGCTCCTTCCTTTCACCCAATCCCCACTGCAGCTGAATTAACAAATCAATCTCGAGCTCCTCTGTGTTACCATAGCATTGTGTTAATACCTGTAACACAGCGCTTACCATGTTGTATTAAAATTAGCTGTGTGTGTGGAATTAGCATCATGATCCTGGAGATTTTTGAAAGTGGAGACAATGGGTTATTCATTCAGCATTTTCTTTATAATGTGCCTGAATCTTTTGCGACCCCGTGGACTGTAGCCCACCAGGCTCCTCTGTCCATGGGCTTTCCCAGGCAAGAATACTGAAGTGGCTTGCCATTTCCTACTCCAGAGGATCTTCCCAACCCAGGGATTGAACCCACGTCTACTGAATTGGCAAGTGGATTCATCATTGCTGAAGCACCTGGGAAGCCCTTGTGTATAACAGGAACCCAAAAGATATTCATCAGAACAAGTGAATGAAATCCTCTTGAGAATGGCATTGAAATATGTATAATATCATATATGAAATGAGTCGCCAGTCCAGGTTCGATGCACGATACTGGATGCTTGGGGCTGGTGCACTGGGACGACCCAGAGGGATGGTATGGGGAGGGGGGAGGGGGGAGGAGGGTTCAGGATGGGGAACACATGTATACCTGTGGCGGATTCATTTCGCTATATGGCAAAACCAATACAATATTATAAAGTTAAAAAATAAAGTAAAATTAAAAAAAATAAATTAATTTAAAAAAAAAGTTTACTCATGCTTTCACTCATTCACACCTCTATTCAACAAGTAGTGTTCAGATCAGATCAGATCAGATCAGTCGCTCAGTCGTGTCCGACTCTTTGCGACCCCATGAATATATTTTGTGTCTTACTGCAAAATATTTTCTCAGATCCATTTCTGAAAAGTAGAGGTTAGAGGCCTGGGGAGGCCACTGGAAATTTTTCAAACACACAAAATCATGTCTTGCAGGGAACCCTAATATCTAGTATCTAAGGCCTGATGATCTAAAGTGGAGTGGATGTAATAATAATAGAAATAAAGTACACAATAAATGTAATGTGCTTGCATCATTCAGAAACTATCCCTCCAGCCCCAGTCCATGGAAAATCTGTCCTCCACGGAACTGGTCCCTGGTGCCAAAAGGGTTGGGGACCACTGTCCCCAGGTGGTGCAGAGGAAAAGAGATAAGAATACAACTTCCCCTGATTAAAATTTTTGTTTATGGCTATCTCTGATACTAAACATATAGCATGTGTTTGATGCTTTTTGAATGATTGATTAATTGACTACAACTGAAGTTCAACTGTTTTCTGTGCAAGCAAGGGATAATAATTTCTGCTAAAAATTTCATCTTCTACAAAAACTTTTTTAGGTTTTGTCTTAGCAGCTAACCTACACAAGACATACCATTCCTCACTTTAAATTTTCTGGTATATTTATCTTCATACTCTAAATATATATCCATCATGATTATATTTACACAGTATTTGCTGAGACTTTTGCTCTCCCTCTTTTCTTAAAGATTTCTTTCTCTCTTTTATTTTTGGCTGTGGCGGGTCTTCACTGCTGCACTCGGGCTTTCTCTAGTTGCAGTGCTCTGCAGCTCCTCTGCATTGTAATGCGTGGGCTTCTCATTGTAGGGGCTTCTCTTGTTGCAGAGCATGGGCTCCAGGCAGGCGGGCTTCAGAAGTTGCAGCTCACTGGCTCAGGAGTTGTGGTGCATAGGCTTAGCTGCCCTATGGCACGTGGAATCTTCCCAGACCAGGGATCGAACTGGTGTCTCCAGCACTATAAGCTGGATTCTTAACCACTGGGCCAGCAGGAAAGCCCTTACATCCTTTATAATATGCTGATTTGCAGGGAGGGGACATATGTATACCTATGGTTGATTCATGCTGAGGTTTGACAGAAAACAGCAAAATTCTGTAAAGCAATTATCCTTCAATAATTAATTAATTAATTAATTAAAAAGCAAATCAATATGCTGTATACCAGAAACTAGTATCATATTGTAAGTAACTATACATCAATAATAATAATGTGAAGAAAGCTGAGCACCGAAGAATTGATGCTTTTGAACTGTGGTGTTGGAGAAGACTCTTGAGAGTCCCTTGGACTGCAAGGAGATCCAACCAGTCCATTCTACAGGAGATCAGTCCTAGGTGTTCTTTGGGAGGACTGATGCTAAAGCTGAAACTCCAATACTTTGGCCACCTCATGCGAAGAGTTGACTCACTGGAAAAGACTCTGATGCTGGGAGGGACTGCGGGCAAGAGGAGAAGGGGATGACAAAGGATGAGATGGCTGGATGGCATCACCGACTTGATGGATATGAATCTGAGTGATCTCCGGCAGTTGGTGATGGACAGGGAGGCCTGGCATGCTGCAATTCATGAGGTCGCAGAGAGTCAGACACGACTGAGCTAAGGAATTGACTGACTGATACATCAATAAAAAAGATAATGAATATTTTAAAATAATTTTTAAATGCTGACTTTTCATAATTAGAGAAAAATATCTTCTCTTTGAACTGAAAACTAATATTTTTATGCTTTTATAAACTGGGATTTAAAAATCCCAGCGCTGGACCGTAAAGAAGGCAGAGTGCTGAAGAAGTGATGCCTTCAAACTATGGTGCTAGAGAAGACTCCTGAGAGTCCCTTGAACAGCAAGGAGATCAAACCAGTCAATCTTAAATGAAATCAATCCTGAATACTGGTTGGATGGACTGATGCTGAAGTTGAAACTCCGGTATTTTGGTCATCTGCTGTGAACAGCTGACTCACTGGAAAACTCCCTGATGCTGGGAAAGACTGAGGGCAGAAGGAGGAAAGGGCATCAGAGGATGAGATGGTTGGATGGCATCACTGATGCAAAGGACATGAACTTGGGCAAACTTCGGGAGATAGTGATGGACAGAGAGGCCTTGCATGTTGCAGTCCAAGGGGTCACAAGGAGTCAGACATGACTGGGTAACTGAACAACAAGCAAGAACAACAAACTGGGGTTGATTGATTGGTTCTTTACTAAGACATCGATCACATATATTAACAATGATCAAATTTGGAGGCTCCTTCTGCAGTCTTATCAAATGCCAGAATTACATTTTGTGCCATGTTCGTATCAAGCATGGATGACCAAACTCATAACTTCTTAATCTTTCACAGTTGGAAGAAACATAAGGAATGATCTATTTCAAGTTCAATACAAGAATCCCTTTCACTCCATTCTTCACAGCTAAAATCTATGGCTATAACTAGGGGCAAAATTGTCTTCCTGACAGTGCATTCCATTTCTGAAGAATTCTGATTCTTAGAATGCATTCCCCTTTACTGAGCCAAAATCAGATTCCTTGAACTTCAAACATTGATTCTGGCTCTACTGCTGCTGCTGCTAAGTCGCATCAGTCCTGGCTCTAGCCTCTAGTATTTCAAAGATCTAATCTAATCCCTCTTCAAATATTGAAAGGCAGCCATGCTTCCCTCTAGGTATTTTCCAGTACAGCCTATAAACCTGGTTAAATCTGTATCATCTAGCACACATGTGTCTATTAACCACAAGGACATCATGAGAGATCACTTCAAAGTCCTTGCTCATGTACTAACGCCAGTATTTCTTCCACCACCAATTAAATAAGCAAAGTGAACCAGTCATGATTGTACTTAAGAAACTCATGTTGGCTCTTCATGATCATTGCTTCCTTTGGGGTGCACGTAAGCAATCTGCTTGGTAATTTATTTGGAAATGGGCTCATTTTTGTTTCCAGAATCTCTATTTTGTCACAGTTCAACTAGTGGGCATAGAGTGGGGTCTAAGTATTTGCAATGGAGGAAGGGGATAGACTTAATAGAGGGAACTGGTTACATAGAAGCAGAAAGACTCACTCAACTGGGGATTGGTGAGGTAACCCAGAGATTAGAAATAGCAGGAAATTACTAGGACTTCTAGGTTAGAAGGAAAAAGGGAAAAAGCCTGTGAGACCAGGGTCAAGTCTTAGGATCACTCAGTGGAAGACGGAACCGGGACAGGAATGAAGAACAGAAGCTGCACATACAGAGAAGACATGACTTGAGACATTCCAGAGATACCACCCAAGGCACAGAGGAACGGGGAAAATCACCTGGCTTCCCCCTTCCTCCAGCACTTTACTCTCCAGACGGGGTTTCCCACTGGCTGAATCCACTGGAAGGTCAGCTGACATGGAAGTCCGGGAAATGCAGCCAGCATGGCAGCCAGAGCAGAGCAGGGAAGAGGACTTTCCACAATTTTCCAGGAAGTCTTCAAAAATTACACATGGAGAGTATTTCACCAGGGGATCTTCCCAACCCAGGGTTCGAACCGGCATCTCTTATGTCTCCTGCACTGGCAGCCAGGCTCCTTACCACTAGCACCACCTAGAAAGCCCTCCTCCCTTGTTCGATGTTCAATTTCTGCTTAATCATGTTTGCACTGTGTTTTTTTAATTTATAGTTGATGTTAATAATAAATTAACTGGAATTATCAGATCTAGCTTTTCCCTTCTTAGAGGGTTTACTTGACAAGATCTGCACTTAATTTCTTTTCTAACAATACACACCCAACTTTCATTATTGTGAGGAATATAAAATGTATCATAAAACATTCAACTGACATTTCAATGGTGTACATCAAAAGGCCTTTGATATTATATTTTAAAAGTAACCCCATGTATTCTTTTGAGATTTTTAGAATATTTATATAGTATCCCTGGCACAAACATTTTAGCATTTTAACAGCCAGGGAGCTTTATAAAATCGTAAGTCAGCTGACTGAGTATATGAATTTAATCTTTCCACAACATAACGTCTGGCTTTAATGGTAATTGGGGGAATTGAACAGCAGTTGCATCATGGTGTTGTTTCAGGATGCATATCCAGCTTTTCCTGACTATCCAAAGGGAACATTTTAATCAAGGACACTACATCGGTCTTCAGATGATGACACTTAGAGCTGTGCTGTTTCTTATAGTAGACACTGGCCATGGAAAACTACCAGAAACTTGAGATGTGGTTCTTCTGAATTGGCATAAGCCCATTCTTCTGACTAAGCATAAAATACACCAAATTTCAAAGACTTAGTATGAAGAAAAAAATGCAAAATACCTTATTTTATATTGATCTCATGGTAAAACGATAAAGAGTCTAGATAGACTACATTCAGTAAAATGCTATTAAAATTAATGTCACCTGTTTCTTTTTATTTTTTAAAACTTGGCTCCTAGGAAATTTAAAAATATATATGTGGCTAACATTTGTGGCTTTGGTTGTATTACTTTTGGGTGGTGCTGGTTTAGAGTCAATGAAGAAGTGACTGCTGAGACAGGACATAGCAACCAAAGGAGAAGTCATTTCTCCTTTTAATTAGTTTTGTAATAGCAACAGATTCCATGTCAGACATTTAAAAGAGACAAGGCTATTCTCTTCAGTCAAGCAAAACTCCCACTGTGGTTCCTAAGAGTTCTGCCTGAGTGAAACAAATGAGATTAGGCCCATGATGTTTCCTTCAGAAGAAAACATTTTCCTTTCTGAAACTTAGTACATTGTTGGCTACCAGGCTATGGAAGTGCAGAACCAAGACATGATGAAAGAACAATAAAGGAACAATTTGAAAGTGTTGTTTTGAAACATGTAACGAGTGCTGTCAGCCGCTGGTTCTTTCCATTTTGTACATTTACATTTCCTGACTGCAGTTTAAGAACATTTCACTGCATGTTACTATCAATCATCCTTAACCTAGAAGTGCACTGTACATTAGTAACAGTTAATTGGCATATTTAAAGTAAATAGCTACTTAGTTTTGTTGTGAAGGTTTTGCATACAAATCTCTAACACCACACGCTTTGTTTGTTTCAATAACAAATACCCGTGTCTGCACCACCGCCACTTCTGTCAGTAAATGAATAGAGATGCAATCGCACTGAAATACCCGGCCCGGGAAATGACAGCCCAGTGACGCGCAGTGCGTAAGCAGGCCCTCCTTGCTCCTCAAAGATGCCCACACAGAGGGAAGAATACAAGAACACAAACACAGGAAAAGGAGAGCCAATGGCAAGTTTGAGAAGGATGGTCAAGAAGAAACAAGAGCCTATGCATTTTCTGTGTGTTAAGCTGAAAGTCAAAGTGTTAATTGCCCAGTCGTGTCCGACTCTTTGAAACCCCATCGACTGTAGCCCACCAGGCTTCTCTATCCATGGGATTCTCCAGGCAAGAATAGTGGAGTGGGTTGCCATGACCTTCTCCAGGGGATCTTCCCAACCCAGGGATCAAACCTGGGTCTTCTGCATTACAGGCAGATTCTTTACCATCTGAGCCACCAGGGAAGCCCTAATAAGCCGAAAGGGAGATTGTTTAGCTGACATTGTCTTGGCCTCTGCCATTTATTCAATGTCAGGTTCACACTCGGCAAGCTTCCCAAAGCTCAGGGAGAGATATCATTGCAATCCTCATTCCCCCTGGAGCCCAGCGGCAAGTGGAGTTGTGCCTCTTCCTTGGGCACCAGAACTAAAATGAGAATGGGTTAGGTATTTGACTAAAAAAAAAAATAAGATTAATAATAAGATGACATGAACTTCTTTCCAAATGAGACATCAATAGAGCTATAATATATACCTTAAGAACAAACAATCCACATTACATTTTGGGTGAACTCCTATATCTCCAATATATCTCCAATACCTAGGAGGATGAATGCTTACCTGAGTCCCAACAATTTTTCACTACCCACACCAAGAAGTCAAAAGAGACCATATGGTAGTTATGCGTTTGTGTGTTGTGTGTGTGTGTGTGCGTGCACGCATGCACATGCACATACCCATATCGTGAATTATATGAAGTGCCACTGATTCCTCTAGTCACAATTCTAGTCACAATTCTGAAATAGATTTTCCAGAGAAGAAAGAATACAAATGGTTTTTCCAGGTAGATCATTATTAGATTCTTATAACAACCCCAAATGGCACCCCACTCCAGTACTCTTGCCTGGAAAATCCCATGGACGGAGGACCCTGGTGGGCCACAGTTCATGGGGTTGCTAAGAGTCGGACACGACTTCACTTTCACTTTCACTTTCACTTTCATGCCTTGGAGAAGGAAATGGCAACCCACTCCAGTGTTCTTGCCTGGAGAATCCCAGGGGTGGGGGAGCCTGGTGGGCTGCCGACTATGGGGTCACACAGAATCGAACACAACTGATGTGACTTAGCAGCAGCAGCAGATACCAACTACTATGTATAAAATAAACTAGAACCTACCATAGAGCACAGGTAACTATATTCAATATCCTGTAATAAACCATAATGGAAAACAATATGAAAAAAATTACACGTAAACAGATAAATACTGAATCACTTTACCAGACACTAACACAACGTTGGAACAACTACATGTCAATCAAAAACTAAATAAAAATAAAGTGGTGCTTCTTAAACTCTCTGTGGTAGTGAACACAGTTTTTATTTCCTCCAATCTATAAGGGACTGAAACTTTGGTAAACTGAGACTAAATGAGTTTCTGAGAAAGTGATCACCTGCTTGGATGTCACAGTTAAGTCAAATTACTATGGAAATTTCTAAACGATGACTCTCAATTTCTGTGTCTATCATAGACCTTTTACCAGTCTGCTCATCCGATTTAGTCTCCTGACAACACTCTGAGTAGCACCAATGAGCTACCTTCTATTAAATCACCATGATTTTCTAGGCTTGCCATTTACATACTTCTAGTTCAAGCACCAAAAGTAAATACAAACCTAAATTAATTGTTCAAATGAGTTGTATCTAAGAAAGACCTGAAAAGCTATTTTCTTTCCCATTAAATAATCTCTGATCACAAAATGCTTTATAATTATACAGGTGTTAGGAGAAGGGGGAAACCAATGATGAAATTGTTCGATGACATCACTAACTCAATGGACATGAGTTTACACAAACTCAGGGAGACAGTGAAGGACATGGAAGCCTGGCATGCTGCAGTCCATGGGGTCATGAAGAGTTAGACACGACTTAGTGACTGAACAACAACAAAGATACTAAAAGACCAGAGATAAAATAGTCAAAGATCTTTTGGCAAAGAGGTAACAGTACCATGATCAAAGTATTAGAGGGCAGGAGAATACCTGAGAATATTGTGGCCACAAAAGTCACATGGAAAAGCAGAGAAATAACAAACAAAAAACCCATCCAAGCTTCTTTTAAACATTTTTAAGAATGTTCTGCAAAGGGGACACACAAACTGTACCCAAGATCTCATCACCAAGATGGCCAAATCCATAACCGCAGGCAATTTGGTAATAAATATTAAACAGTTAAGTTCTCCTGTGAACTCTCCCTTTATAACTAGTAAGCTTTTTAAAAGTCACCAAACTGTTTACTCTGTTTTATATAAACAAAATATCCATATGAATCCCTGAAATTTCAACCGTATTGACTAATATCATCACACTGCAGAAATACAAAGAGACATCTAGTGAGATGCCCACCCTCCAGCTGTGCCTGGGTACACCATTTGTTTTATGGACTAAAATTCAGAGCTAGTGGTACCCTCACTCCTGGGCTCAAAGAGTCATAATAATCCCCTTCCTTCTGGGTTCCATTGCTTGAGCCAGATTACTTTTCATACTGCTACTTCATATACTTTGCAATGCGATCACATCGCATTTTTCTTCAAAACTCTGGCAGATTGTTTGGGCTAGAGATAGATGGAGACAAGAGGCACCATCTGGTGCAAGATCTTTATTCCTTGTTAACACTACAGGAGTTCTGGTATTTTACATGGTTCATGTAGTAGCAAAGATTTTTTTTTTTTAATAAAAAGATTGAGAAGGTGTAAGATGATCAAAAGGCCTTGGCACTGTGTGATCACATCACTGCTTTCCTTGGTGTGGAGTTTTTTGTTGTTGTTATTGTTGTTGGTTTTTAATTTTTTTTTCAATTCATATAACCAGTGACATATGGTTTCACGATTCACAAAGATGGTCCTTGACTATAGATTTGACGATCTCAACATAACTTCCGGGCTTGCCAGAGCTATGTTACAGCAGAGAGAGCAAATAGCTCATGATATTTCTCCTCTGATGAGTAAGCTCCAAAATCGCAGGTTTAAATTTGATCTGGTTTTGAAAGAAAAGGATCTTTGTCCTCCCATGCCAGCATCCATGCTTTTTCTTCATCAGAGATGAGTGTCTATTTCTGTATCATTGACCCATGGCTTCAGGGACCAAAAGCTCAAACAATGCCCAGGTGAATCCTGTTGACTCAGACTGAATACACACTTGCTCTTGGCCATAGCTTTCTATTCTTTGGAATTCCAAGCACTTCCTGAAATTTAGCTTATGTTCTAAAAATCTGGTGGCTGTTTAATAGAAAAAATGTTCACCATCCATATACAATTAAAGTTAGTAGTTTCTAACAGAATTAGCTAAGCACTGGAAACCAGGAGATTTGCCTGATGATGATAAACTAACTCACAGCTACCTTGTGAAGATAAGTGAAAAAATGAAGTGGAATGGCGTGTTGAAAACAAACCAAAACACCTTTTAAAAAACGTGTGGTTTATACAAGTTAATTTTGACTGTAATTTAAGAATGAAGTTAAAGGAAGCCTTCACCTGTTGATCCCTGATTTCAGAAGGCTACTTGGAGTTACTGCTCTTGGTATGTGTTGCCAAAAATCCTAAGCATCTTTCCAATGAACAGATTAATTCCATCTTAATCTCTGTGAGCTGCTCTGCTATCACCCTGTACACACATGGTCCTCATTTCCCTGTCTCCTCTTAGCTATTTCTGATGCTTTTGTTAATCCCAAATTAAACCCTCTCTTCTGTCTCATGCTTCCTCTGGATACTTTCTTACCTCAAGGCTCACCTTTTTACATAGTGTTCAGGCCCATGAATTAAGATATTTTTTCTACTGAGTCCTTTGATCACTTGGCCCTGCCTTCCACCCCTCCCTCACTGAAATCCTCATTTATTGATATCACAAAATGGTGCAGATATCAGTGGCTATGACTTGAAACAAAGAAGGAAAAGAAGAAATAGCAGAATATGTCTAAGAGAAAGAAGGTGCTACATTGAAGGAGATCAGATCAGATCAGTCGCTCAGTCGTGTCCGACTCTTTGCGACCCCATCAACCGCAGCACGCCAGGCCTCCCTGTCCATCACCAGCTCCCGGAGGTCACTCAGACTCACACCCAACAAGTCAGTGATGCCATCCAGCCATCTCATCCTCTGTCGTCCCCTTCTCCTCCAGCCCTCAATCCCTCCCAGCATCAGAGTCTTCTCCAATGAGTCAACTCTTCGCATGAGGTGGCCAAAATACTGGAGTTTAAGCTTTAGCATCATTCCTTCCAAAGAAATTCCAGGATTGATCTCCTTCAGAACGGACTGGTTGGATCTTTTTGCAGTCCAAGGGACTCTCAAGAGTCTTCTCCAACACCACAGTTCAAAGGAAGCAGATGTCACTATGACAGCAGATGGCTTGGATAAACTCGGTACTAATATAGTCAGCTTGTTGCATTTGCCACATGGTTACAACTGCAAACTTCTTACGTACAAAACTCAGAAGTATAGCAAGCTTTACAGGTGGTTATTCACTGATGCTCTGAGATCAAGAGCAATGCCACAATCAATTCTTTCTATATTTGTCCAAGAGGCAGAGTACCTCACAATGTGTAGGTCATTCTTCTTAAAAGCTAATGATCTGAAAGGAGTCTTATTTTTGTGTTAACAGTAAACAGTCTCCTTCAAAGTTCAAAGGAGACATATCTATATATTCCTCACATCCCTCAGATTCAGTTTTGTAATAGGACACATGTTTTTCTTAGGCAGACACCCCCAAAGAAAAAGTGAGTGGATTATCACTCTGTCTTGATAATTAAAAGGTGAAATGATAGGATACTGAAAGAGAAACTCCCCAGGTCAGTAGGGGCCCAATATGCTACTGGAGATCAGTGGAGAAATAACTCCAGAAAGAATGAAGGGATGGAGCCAAAGCAAAAAGAATACCCAGCTGTGGATGTGTCTGGTGATAGAAGCAAGGTCCAATGCTGTAAAGAAATATTGCATAGGAACCTGGAATGTCAGGTCCATGAATCAAGGCAAATTGGAAGTGGTCAAACAAGAGATGGCAAGAGTGAATGTCAACATTCTAGGAATCATCGAACTCAATTGGACTAGAATGGGTGAATTTAACTCAGAGGACCATTACATCTACTATTGTGGGCAGGAATCCCTCAGAAGAAATGGAGTGGCCATCATGGTCAACAAGAGAGTCCGAAATGCAGTACTTGGATGCAATCTCAAAAACGACAGAATGATCTCTGTTCGTTTCCAAGGCAAACCATTCAATATCACAGTAATCCAACTCTACGCCCCAACCAGTAATGCTGAAGAAGCTGACGTTGAACGGTTCTATGAAGACCTACAAGACCTTTTAGAACTAATACCCAAAAAAGATGTCCTTTTCATTATAGGGGACTGGAATGCAAAAGTAGGAAGTCAAGAAACACCTGGAGTCACAGGCAAATTTGGCCTTGGAATACGGAATGAAGCATGGCAAAGACTAATAGAGTTTTGCCAAGAAAATGCACTGGTCATAACAAACACTCTCTTCCAACAAGACAAGAGAAGAATCTACACATGGACATCACCAGATGGTCAACACTGAAATCAGACTGATTATATTCTTTGCAGCCAAAGATGGAGAAGCTCTATACAGTCAGCAAAAGCAAGACCAGGAGCTGACTGGCTCAGACCATGAACTCCTTATTGCCAAATTCAGACTGAAATTGAAGAAAGTAGGGAAAACCACTAGACCATTCAGCTATGACCTAAATCAAATCCCTTATGATTATACAGTGGAAGTGAGAAATAGATTTAAAGGCCTAGATCTGATAGATAGAGTGCCTGATGAGCTATGGAATGAGGTTGGTGGCACTGTACAGGAGACAGGGATCAAGACCATCCCCATGGAAAAGAAATGCAAAAAAGCAAAATGGCTGTCTGGGGAGGCCTTACAAATAGCTGTGAAAAGAAGAGAAGCGAAAAGCAAAGGAGAAAAGGAAAGATATAAACATCTGGATGCAGAGTTCCAAAGAATAGCAAGAAGAGATAAGAAAGCCTTCTTCAGTGATCAATGCAAAGAAATAGAGGAAAACAACAGAATGGGAAAGACTAGGGATCTCTTCAAGAAAATCAGAGATACCAAAGGAACATTTCATGCAAAGATGGGCTTGGTAAAGGACAGAAATGGTATGGACCTAACAGAAGGAGAAGATATTAAGAAGAGATGGCAAGAATACACAGAAATGTACAAAAAAGATCTTCACGACCCAGATAATCACAATGATGTGATCACTCACCTAGAGCCAGACATCCTGGAATGTGAAGTCAAGTGGGCCTTAGAAAGCATCACTATGAAGAAAGCTAGTGGACGTGATAGAATTCCAGTGGAGCTATTCCAAATCCTGAAAGATGATGCTGTGAAAGTGCTGCACTCAATATGCCAGCACATTTGGAAAACTCAGCAGTGGGCAAAGGACTGGAAAAGGTCAGTTTTCATTCCAATCCCAAAGAAAGGCAATGCCAAAGAATGCTCAAACAACCGCACAATTGCACTCATCTCACACGCTAGTAAACTAATGCTCAAAATTCTCCAAGCCAGGCTTCAGCAATATGTGAACCGTGAACTTCCTGATATTCAAGGTGGTTTTAGAAAAGGCAGAGGAACCAGAGATCAAATTGCCAACATCCGCTGGATCATGGAAAAAGCAAGAGAGTTCCAGAAATGCATCTATTTCTGCTTTATTGACTATGCCAAAGCCTTTGACTGTGTGGATCACAAGAAACTGGGGAAAATTCTGAAAGAGATAGGAATACCAGACCACCTGACCTGTCTCTTGAGAAACCTGTATGCAGGTCAGGAAGCAACAGTTAGAACTGGACATGGAACAACAGACTGATTACAAATAGGAAAAGGAGTTCGTCAAGGCTGTATATTGTCACCTTGCTTATTTAACTTCTATGCAGAGTACATCATGAGAAACGCTGGGCTGGAAGAAACACAAGCTGGAATCAAGATTGCTGGGAGAAATATCAATAACCTCAGATACGCAGATGACACCACCCTTATGGCAGAAAGTGAAGAGGAACTAAAAAGCCTCTTGATGAAGGTGAAAGAGGAGAGTGAAAAAGTTGGCTTAAAGCTCAACATTCAGAAAACGAAGATCATGGCATCTGGTCCCATCACTGCATGGGAAATAGATGGGGAAACAGTGGAAACAATGTCAGACTTTATTTTTCTGGGCTCCAAAATCACTGCAGATGGTGACTGCAGCCATGAAATTAAAAGACGCTTACTCCTTGGAAGGAAAGTTATGACCAACCTAGATAGCATATTCAAAAGCAGAGACATTACTTTGCCAACAAAGGTCCTCTAGTCAAGGCTATGGTTTTTCCTGTGGTCATGTATGGATGTGAGAGTTGGACTGTGAAGAAGGCTGAGCACCGAAGAATTGATGTTTTTGAACTGTGGTGTTGGAGAAGACTCTTGAGAGTCCCTTGGACTGCAAGGCGATCCAACCAGTCCATTTTGAAGATCAGCCCTGGGATTTCTTTGGAAGGAGTGATGCTAAAGCTGAAACTCCAGTACTTTGGCCACCTCATGTGGAGAGTTGACTCATTGGAAAAGACTCTGATGCTGGGAGGGATTGGGGGCAAGAGGAGAAGGGGACGACAGAGGATGAGATGGCTGGATGGCATCACTGACTCAATGGACGTGAGTCTCAGTGAACTCCGGGAGTTGGTGATGGACAGGGAGGCCTGGCGTGCTGTGATTCATGGGGTCGCAAAGAATCGGACATGACTCAGCGACTGATCTGATCTGAATGTCCCTGTGGCAGTCTATTCCTTGTCCACTCTGTGTGTGGTAGGTGAAACAGAAGGTGGAGTCCAAGCAGTGATCAGCATCACTGTGCTTTAAATTGCAATAACTTTTAAAATCCAGACTTGGGAGAGAAATCTGAAACTGCAGACAAATTCAGGTTCCCAGTTGCTGTCAATAAGTAGATCATCCCCAAATCTCCAAAGGTTCAAAGTGAAGTGAAGTCACTCAGTCGACCCCATGGACTGTAGCCCACCAGGCTCCTCCATCCATGCGATTTTCCAGGCAAGGGTACTGGAGTGGGTTGCCATTTCCTTCTCCAGGGGATCTTCCCGACCCAGGGATCGAACCCGGGTCTCCTGAATTGTAGGCCGACACTTTTACCATCTGAGACACCAGGGAATTAATGGTTCCAAAGTAAATATAAAATAAAGACCATACTTATCAAATTGACATTTAGAGCTCTCCGCAATCTGATAGCAACCTATTGCTCCACACACACACAAAAAAAATTTTTTAACTTTCCAAGTGCTGTTTACTTCATTGAATCTGGGCACAAGAAGAAAGTATGTGACAGTCTGGGACGCCAAGCCTAGGCGTGCACGTTGACAATGGCAAAATACATGGCCGAGGTGCTGAGGGCCAGAAGCCGGGTTACCAGCACTCAAGCCAGAAGTGCCGTCCAGCTGCCCAGGGAACACAGGTGGACAAAGGTCTCCATGACAAAGGCCGAGTAGACGCTAAGGAACGTCAGGAGGAGGACTGCTGGCCGGTAAGGGTGGTGCAGGTCGCAGCATGTTATCATCCACACCCGGGCAGAGCCCATGATGTAATGGATCAGACTGATGTTGGAGTCGATGCTCATCTGGATGTATTTCCAGTCAAATTCAATGCACCTGAGCTCCAACCAAGAGGGGGATGCCGCAGGACATAATGAGCTCGGCAGTGGCCCAGCCCAGGGCAGCAACCATGATCTTGTACTCCCCCTTGCCAGCATTCCGGGACATGACAAGGTTCAGGCCTATCAGGGTCTGCCATGTCCACACTGGCCTCCATGAACTCCCCAGTGAGGTCACAGATGCCACCTTCCCAGATGGGAAAGAAAGTGGCCAAGAACAGCACCTTGCACAGCTGCACAAACAGGTGGGTGACCCCGGGCTGGACGCACTTCCAGAAGGCACTGGACTCAGACAGGGCACTACACTTGTAGGTGGTGGAGTAGGGGAAGTAGGCCAGTGTGAAGCAGTTCGGGAAGTGGAAGAGTGTCATGATGCCGGCCGCCCGGTCCACTGGAGAGCGCCTTTCTACCTCGGTGGCTTGGCGTGCCTGCTTCCGTCAGGCCCGAGCGGCCTTCTGCGAGCCGGGTTCCTGTTCCAACATTTTAAACTGCTGTTTTCATTCCGTTTCCTGTAGAAAAATCTATTTACTGTTACTTCAAAACATTATATGGACTCCAGGGGCTACAGTTCTGTTTACATGTATCCCTTTTTGAGACCCCCACGTCTTTAAGTCAGTTCAGTTCAGTTCAGTTCAGTTCAGTCACTCAGTCGTGTCCGACTCTTTGTGACCCCATGAATCACAGCACACCAAACCTCCCTGTCCATCACCAACTCCCAGAGCTCACTCAAACTCATGTCCATTGAGTCGGTGATGCCATCCAGCCATCTCATCCTCTGTCAACCCCTTCCCCTCCTGCCCCCAATCTCTCCCAGCATCAGAGTCTTTTCCAATGAGTCAACTCTTCTCATGAGGTGGCCAAAGTATTGGAGCTTCAGCTTTAGCATAAGTCCTTCCAATGACTCCCAGGACTGATCTCCTTCAGAATGGACTGGTTGGATCTCCTTGCAGTCCAAGGGACTCTCAAGAGTTTTCTCCAACACCACAGTTCAAAAGCATCAATTCTTCCGCACTCAGCTTTCTTCACAGTCCAACTCTCACATCCATACATGACCAATGGAAAAACCATAGCCTTGACTAGACGGACCTTTGTTGGCAAAGTAATGTCTCTCTTTTCAATATACTATCTAGGTTGGTCATAACTTTCCTTCCAAGGAGTAAAGTGTCTTTTAATTTCATGGCTGCAATCACCATCTGCAGTGATTTTGGAGTCCCCCAAAATAAAGTCTGACACTGTTTCCAGTTTTTCCATCTATTTCCCATGTAGTGATGGGACCAGATGCCATGATCTTCATTTTCTGAATGTTGAGCTTTAAGCCAACTTTTTCATTCTCCTCTTTCACTTTCATCAAGAGGCTTTTTAGTTCCTCTTCACTTTCTGCCATAAGGGTGGTGTCATCTGCATATCTGAGGTTATTGATATTTCTCCCAGCAATCTTGATTCCAGCTTGTGTTTCTTCCAGCCCAGCGTTTCTCATGATGTACTCTGCATAGAAGTTAAATAAGCAAGGTGACAATATACAGCCTTGACGAACTCCTTTTCCTATTTGGAACCAGTCTGTTGTTCCATGTCCAGTTCTAACTGTTGCTTCCTGACCTGCATACAGGTTTCTCAAGAGACAGGTCAGGTGGTCTGGTATTCCCATCTCTTTCAGAATTTTCCCCAGTTTCTTGTGATCCACACAGTCAAAGGCTTTGGCATAGTCACTAAAGCAGAAATAGATGTTTTACTAGAACTCTCTTGCTTTTTCCATGATCCAGCGGATGTTGGCAATTTGAACTCTGGTTCTTCTGCCTTTTCTAAAACCACCTTGAATATCAGGAAGTTCACGGTTCACATATTGCTGAAGCCTGGCTTGGAGAATTTTGAGCATTAGTTTACTAGCGTGTGAGATGAGTGCAATTGTGCGGTTGTTTGAGCATTCTTTGGCATTGCCTTTCTTTGGGATTGGAATGAAAACTGACCTTTTCCAGTCCTTTGCCCACTGCTGAGTTTTCCAAATGTGCTGGCATATTGAGTGCAGCACTTTCACAGCATCATCTTTCAGGATTTGGAATAGCTCCACTGGAATTCTATCACGTCCATTAGCTTTCTTCATAGTGATGCTTTCTAAGGCCCACTTGACTTCACATTCCAGGATGTCTGGCTCTAGGTGAGTGATCACATCATTGTGATTATCTGGGTCGTGAAGCTCTTTTTTGTACAGTTCTTCTGTGTATTCTTGCCACCTCTTAATATCTTCTCCTTCTGTTAGGTCCATACCATTTCTGTCCTTTATCGAGCCCATCTTTGCAGGAAATGGTCCCTTGGTATCTCTGATCTTCTTGAAGAGATCCCTAGTCTTTCCCATTCTGTTGTTTTCCACTATTTCTTTGCATTGGTCGCTGAGGAAGGCTTTCTTATCTCTCCTTGCTATTCTTTGGAACTCTGCATTCAGATGCTTATATCTTTCCTTTTCTCCTTTGCTTTTCAATTCTCTTCTTTTCACAGTTATTTGTAAATCCCCCTCAGACAGCCATTTTGCTTTTTTACTTCTCATTTTATCTGAACCATGTCTTCCCTTTATATCCATCCTAAAAGGCTCACCCTCGGTTCTCTTCCCATTTGCTCTGGTCAGTGATGATCCCTTCTCTCTTCTGATCAGTCACAGAACTGATCTCCCACACGTCTCATTAGGCTATCTTTGCTTGCTACTTAACATTTTGTTGTATGTCCCATCCTCTCCACCAAATTCTGCTGTGCTGAGGTGTTGTGAACAAGTCCCAGAGTGTAAGCTCCTTGTAGGCAATCACGCATTTCTATGTGCAGCCTTCACAGAGCTTTAAAAAGGCATTCATGATATTTGTCAATGGATCATTTGATTCAATTTTTAATTTCTGCATTTTAAATATGAGTATAATCAATGTTGTGTTTGACTCCAAATTTATCCAATTCTGGAGACTTTTGCCAAGTTGAGACTGGATTTACAAAAGCATATTGCTAGGCATTAATGTAAGCCTGAGATAACACCCTAACATCAAAGATAGAAAAAAAAAAATACAGATTAAAAACCATACAAATAATGTAGAGATAAAATTTGAAATTTCCTTTAAACTTCTGCAGTAATGTGCTCTGGTTTTTAAGAATCATTGCAATATAACTACTAGTCTGACCATCAACACATTACTACAAGAGATCTAAAAAAAAAAAAAAAAAAAAAACAGAGCTCTGTAGAACTGATCCCAACAGTACTAACAGAAAAAATAAAACATACAAACTCGACTGTGTTAAAAATACTGAGACAAACCTAGTCTTGTACACTCTTAGTTAAGCTCTGAAAGAAGCTCTCTTCTCAATAAGTTAGGACAATGGAGCATTTTTAAAAGAATTTGGGAAATGAAATTAGGGAAGGTAACAGTGTCTAGAAAAACAAATGTAGTGACAAAGACAAATTTCACACCAGCTGCAATGGGATTGTATCTATATAGGACTACTGCACAGATTTTATGCCAAAGTAACAATTCCATTCAGCCAAACAATTGGAAATTCAAACAATGAAGTGGACTGACTTCCCTCAGTTAATTGGCCAGTTAACTGAACTGACTGAATATGCAGGCATTAAAAAACTTTGCTCCTTAATTAGAGTGACCTTAAAAATTCAAATAGTATACAGCTGTTAAAAGCATTTTCTAAGCTGAAAGTAACATACAAAATGTGGTACCATGAACCATCAGCTGTCCACCAGAGACATGCTCCTTTCCATAGTGTAGAGATGTTACTGGAAAGTGACAATATGCCAGAAATTCCATTTTCCAGCCCCCTTACATTTAGGTGAGGCCATCTGATTAGTTCTCATAAAAACAAAAACCACCAGCCTAAGTGGTCCTGGTTCACTGGGGGATGATTTCCTCAAACCCATCTGTGCCTTCACCATGATCCTTTTCCTCCTATCTGCCCAGACTCTTTCTCCTATACCTGCTTTCACCATTGCTACATTTTGGTCCTTGTGGTTGGAAGAAATTTTTCCATAAGCTAAGAGTATTAGTGGGGCTTCTGCTCAGCCTCTATAACAAAACAATTACCATAGATTGGGAGGGTTAAAATAGAGGTTCCCAAACTCCAGGTGGTAGACCAGCACCTCCTGTCAGATCAGTGGCAGTAATAGATTAGACAAAAAGCACACAATATATGTAATGCACTTGAATCATCCTGAAACCAACCCCCTGACCCCTGGTCCATGGAAAAATTGTTTTCTGTGAAATTGGTCCCTGGTACCAAAAAGTTTGGGGACTGCTGGAAACAACAGACATTTATTTATCACAGTTCTGGAGGTCAGGAAGTCCAGGATCAAGGTGCTCACAATTTAGATCTGGCAGTATCCTCATACGGTGGAGAAAGGAAGCTCTACTGTATCTTCCTTCTGCTAGAAAGGCTTCTCTGGTGGCTCAGATGGTAAAGAATCTGCCCGCAATGCGGGATACCCAGGTTTCATTCCTGGGTTGGGAAGATCCTCTGGAGAAGGAAATGGCAACCCACTCCAGCATTCTTTCCTCAAGAATTCCATGGACAGAGGACCCCGGCAGGCTATAGTCCATGAGGTCGCAAAGCATGAGACATGACTGACTAACACTTTAACTTTTCAAGGGCACTATTCCTATCACAGGGTCTCCACCCTCATGACCGAATCTCATCCAAATCACCTCCAAAAACCTCTAACAATACCTCCAACTACCATCGTGTTGTGGGTTAGGACTTCAACATATGAATTTGAGGGGAGGGAGCACAAATATTCAGTCCATAAGAGAAAATGTCCATACCTAAATCTGATATTTATTCATTTGTAGTGAAAGTGGAGAGTGAAAAGTTTGGCTTAAAGCTCAACATTCAGAAAACGAAGATCATGGCATCTGGTCCCATCACTACATGGGAAATAGATAGAGAAACAGTGGAAACAGTGTTAGACTTTATTTTTCTGGGCTCCAAAATCACTGCAGATGGTGACTGCAGCCATGAAATTAAAAGACACTTACTCCTTGGAAGGAAAGTTATGACCAACCTAGATAGCATATTCAAAAACAGAGACATCACCTTGCCAACAAAGGTTTGCCTAGTCAAAGCTATGGTCTTTCCTGTGGTCATGTATGGATGTGAGAGCTGGACTGTGAAGAAGGCTGAGCGCCAAAGAATTGATGCTTTTGAACTGTGGTGTTGGAGAAGACTCTTAAGAGTCCCTTGGACTGCAAGGAGATCCAACCAGTCCATTCTGAAGGAGATCAGCCCTGGGATTTCTTTGGAAGGAATGATGCTAAAGCTGAAACTCCAGTATTTTGGCCACCTCATGTGAAGAGTTGACTCATTGGAGAAGACTCTGATGCTGGGAGGGATTGGGGGCAGGAGGAGAAGGGGACGACAGAGGATGAGATGGCTGGATGGCATCACTGACTCGATGGATGTGAGTCTGAGTGATCTCCGAGAGCTGGTGATGGATAGGGAGGCCTGGCGTGCTGCAGTTCATGGGGTCGCAAAGAGTCGGACACGACTGAGTGACTGATCTGATCTGATCTGATTCAAAGCTTGAACAGAGGCTTAGAAAAGAGCCCAATTATTTAAGGAAAACTAGGACCACTGTCCGTGCAATATAATTCAACATTAGATTGTAATAAATATAATGATGGTGGTGATGATAACATAAAATGAAAAGTTGTTTTTTTTTTTTAAAGAGATTCTTTACATCAATTTGTTAAAATAAATATCATGTTCTAAAGGCTAAGTTCTTTCAAAAGGAAAAACAATTTCTTTCAATTAAAACTGAACTAGCCAGAGCTTAAGAAATTCTTCTATAATTATGTTTAAGCCTGTTGCAATTTATTCCCCCCAAGATATACACTGGTAAGGCCTCTGGAGCATTGCTATAGCCTAGTGTTAAAGTTCGGAGAAGGCAATGGCAACCCACTCCAGTACTCTTGCCTGGAAAATCCCATGGATAGAGGGGCCTGGTGGGCTGCAGTCCATGAGGTCGCTAGGAGTCAGACACAACTGAGCGACTTCACTTTCACTTTTCACTTTCATGCACTGGAGAAGGAAATGGCAACCCACTCCAGTGTTCTTGCCTGGAGAATCCCAGGGACGGGGGAGCCTGGTGGGCTGCCGTCTACATGGGGTCACACAGAGTCGGACACGACTGAAGCGACTTAACAGCGGTGTTATAGTTAACTGATTCACACAACAGTCCATCCAAGTTAGCCCCCTGCAGAGCTCTTACTCAGTGCAAAGCACTACCTTGTCTTCCTAACCATCTAATTTAGAATGCACTTAGATGATTCCTTATCTGCACTGCAATCTTGTGGAGCCAGCAACATTACCCAGAAGCTGGACCAGGAAAAATAGAAAGTCTGGTCCCGTGACATGCAAAAGCATGGGACAAACCCTAAGAGTCCATAATAACCTTAGAAACAAAGCATACTTTACCTAATCATCCTACCATTTCTTTCACTGATAACTAATTAGCATTTAGAAAGTTAAATAAGAAGTTGCTTAAGCAAACATCTCATTTTTTCTAATATTTAAGAACTAGTTTTCCTTGGTTTAAACTGATTTTCCCATTTTCCCCCCAACTCATGTTGTTATTTGGGGTTTCCCAATATAATAACGCTACTGACCATTCTTAATTGCACCCTGATTGGTGTTAAGCACAGGAGTGTGTGCAAACAGACTTGACTTTTCTAGTCTTTGACTGTTCCTTGCCTCTGGCCTCTGTCAGAGAGGCTTGCTAACTGCATCTCAGGGGAGCAATCACACAGCTTGACTCAGCCTGTGGCTCTGACTATTGGGACTTCCTGAAGTCACAACCACTTTGGCATCCAGAACTGGGGCACGGCGTGTCTACTCTTCACAAAATCCAGAGATTGCAAGGGAAGTGTGAAACGTGAGAGCTGATTAGGGATGCACCTTAAATGGTATCAAGGGAGCCAGTTAGCAATGCAAAATATGAGATAATATAAACATAACATTCACTGCCAGTTGATCACTTATGTGAGCACCACAAAAAGCAAAATACAATGGAAAAAAATTGGAGATGAGCAACAAATACAAGATTTCCTCCAACATAATTTTGCATGGAAGTTCAATTTCATGGGGAAAAGTACATAATAAAATGATGTGGAATGATATGCCAGAAAAATATGATATGTCTATTTGTCTTTCTGGACCTTGCTTGGTATTAATCATTTCTAACGGATATATCCAAGTCATGTCATCTGTATACATACACCCTTCCTTTCTTGCATGTTATTGACATGAGGATTTAAAGTTGGAAGATGCAATTATTTTGGCTGTATTTAACTTCCTTCTGTGACTACAATAGAATGATTCCATTTTCATTAGTAAGAAGCCAAAGTAATTTTAATTCAGGGATTTCTATTTTAATTATTAGTTTTTAAGGAACACAGCATCATGGTTAGCAGAGGGTCCCTTTCTTCCTCAATATTCTGGTGTAGCTACTCTCCTGTCAGCCTAGGCTTTCAGAGAGAGGAGAAAAAATCTTCATAAAAGCCTTGGCCTAATTAACAAGAATGAACTAGATTTTATGATGAACAATTTATAGGCAGTTAATAGAGCTCATACACGGTAGCCAGGAGCTAGATAATTTATCATAAAAGGAATCTCAGTTACACTCCTAATCCTCATTCTCTTGAAACTGCAACCAACTGCATTCACAATTGCCACTTTTATAAGCTTTGATTTCCTGACAAATGATGCTGCATTTTATAGAGTTATAATGAAACTTATAAATGCAGTAAATTCTTGTATCTCTGCCCATATGCTTCAAATTCTTTGCCAAACAATTTACTCTTCTACATTGTTATCTCCAGATAAAAATAATTTTTTCAAAGATCTCCCAAGGATTCTTCATACGAGCACAAATTAGAATAAAAAAATAGCAAACTGTTTATTAACCATTCTAAGTATTTGTTGAAAAGAAACTGATTTATGCCTAAAAGAACAATGCAGCTCTTGTAATGAATTTTGAAAGATACTTTGCAAAATTATATGAGGTAAAATAGCTGACATCCAAACGTAATTTTTTAAAGAACAAAATTTAAAGTAGTTGAGACCCAGGAAATCATATTGTCTCTTCCCACTTGGTATCTTACTGCTATTTTTGTTTTAAAGTTCCAACAAAATACAGCACATTGGGTGGGCAGAACTGGGTAACTGTAGATATACTGTCATCAGATCAGTCACATTTTGTTTATCCATTGATCTACATAAGGGTTTCTGAAGTCCTCAAATTAAATAACACTTCCTCCAGGAAGGCTTCCCTGATACTCCTTTCCCTTTAATATACCATCTGCCATCCTATTCTTCCTCTTACCATGAAAACTAATGCTACTGGATTGTAACAGATACTACTGCCTGTTTGGTGTTCCATCCCCTCATTGACCATGAACTCCAGCACAGTAAGGACCACCACTTTCTCACTCTGTAGTCTAACACAATGCCTGGGACATACTGTATTTGTGACTGAATGATGTGCTTGGTTTCCAGAGCCTGTTATTGTAAGTGAAAATAAATCATTCTGGTTGTATGATCCAGGAATAAATTTGGCTACTGAAATGTACAATGAATAAGTCTGTATTTTAAAAAAGTTGAAGAGTCAAAAGTCATGATATTTTCTATTCCTTTCTTATGACCAGCCTTATAAGTCCTTTTAAACATTATGCTCTGTTTAGATGTTCTGCCTTTTAAAAGGGACATGTTACAATTTTTTAAAAGGGTGTTAGCAAAAATAATAAAAATAAGAAATTACTAGAATAGAAATCCAAGGGAGAAGGTCAGAGAAATACGATTGTCTGACCTGAAACAGATGTGCTAAATAAATATTACATTAATCAAGGTCTCTGGGGACACAGGGCCAGTGCTGCCTGTTTCTTGAACGTACAGAGTCAGGGGCCATTGCCAGGTTGTTTAGGCCCCCAGAAGTAACAGCTTTCTAACCTAGCAGGCTATGAGATGCGAGATTATGTGTCTATGGGTCCACTCAACAGACCATTTTTCAAATGATCAGGGATTTAGTTCTGCCTGCCAGACAACCAATTTTTGTACAGTTGATCAAATTACAGGCACGTGGTCAAGCTTAGTTTATCATCAACTGTTCCAAAATATGCTGAAGCTGAAGCTCCAATAACTTTGGCCACCTGATGCAAAGAGCCAACTCACTGGAAAAGACCCTGATGCTGGGAAACATTGAGGGCAGGAGGAGAAGGGGGCAACGAAAGAGGAAGAGATGGTTGAATGCTATCATTAACTCAATGGTATCATCAACACCATGAGTTTGAACAAACTCTGAAAGACAGTGAATGACTGGGAAGCCTGGCGTGCTGCAGCCCATGGGATCACAAAGAGTCAGACACAACTGAGCAACTCTATAGGAAAAACAACCTCTCTTTCAACCAGGGTTTCTCATCTCCTATTAAGAATTTTTGAAGATAGATTCTATTATTTTTTAGAGCAAGATATTTTTCTAGTTAAAAAACAAGAAGTGATCCTCTTCCCTCTCAGATTCACTCTATCACTACAGAGAAGTTGAGGCTCAAACAGCTGTTGCAGAAAGCAAGTTCATGGCTGCCAAATCACCCACAGAAAGATAGCATCCTCAGCACACTCAGAATGGCTAGTAGGAGCATGCAGTTGAAAATCTGTTTGTTCCCTGATACCTTTTCTAATTTAGTCCCTGTCACAGATGGGCAGAGACCCCAGTGCAGACAATGCCCCTGGCAATGTCTACTGAGGTTACTAGCCCAGCAGGGCCAGGCCAGCCCATGATACCCGGGAGAGATGGAACCAACAACTCTTCTGCCCTGAGTCAAAGTAAAGCCTAAAATGCTATCTTTTATGATTCCTAATGTCAACTAAAAATAACAGAAGTGCTTAGTTCAGACCTAAGATTCACCTTGGAGAATTTTCCTAATCTTATATATCCTCCAAAGTGTCTTTTTTCCAAATGGAATTGGTCACTGACATGTGGATGTGCTCCTAATGCAAAATAAAAATATTCCCTGCCTGAAGCATTATAATAAAGCTGTCTTTTTCCATTTCATTGTCTCAGAACATTTAATCAATTGACATGACATCTGGGGCAGGTCAAAAGGAGCCACCTCTATTAATTTACAATTGCAAGAGTCGACATATTGATGGCCTTCTCATTACTTTAACTTATTTTTATCAGTTTTAGCTTTTTGAATGTTGTTAAACTGGGAAGTCTCTTGGGGGTCAAGGATAAAAACCTATACCCTTTTAAACCTGTGTTCCCATTTAAAAAAAAAATCCAAGCCCAAGGAAAATTTTGACGTGGACACACTTGTCTGCACAAAAGCTGGCCTCCCATTTAGGAAGGTTTCCAATTGCTTACCTAATTTTAAGAGCTTAATAAGATCTTCCGCCTACCAAATTCTCATCGAAGTTTTACATAAAATGAAAATTTGAAAGTGTATTTAATTCCTCTAAGACAGATTCAGGTACATAGCAGAAGCCCCAAATTTATAGCCACCTTCTTCCTCTAGCTCAGGAAAAGACCTATTATAAGTTATTTCCAAATGCATGAGAACATCAATCAATAATTTTCTTCCACCTGCAGTATTGTCTCTTCTCTAGTTGTAAAATAAAAGCCTTGTCTCCTTGTTAAAGAAAGTGTGTGTGTGTGAGTGTGTGTGTGTTTGCAGGAGAAGTGGGAGAGGAAGAAATGGAATGAAAGAAATAGAAACACCTTCCAGGATGCTGAATGGCACAAAGTCAGCAGTTGTCTCACTCTCCTACAAATAAAAGCAAATTCGCCCCTTTGTCCTCCCTTCTCCCTCTTCCATGTCCCCCCAACCCCATCCACTCACCAGCCTGACTCTTGGGCAGGAGCCAACTTCCCTGCCTTTATCTTCCAGAATTTACAAGAGGATTCTGATGACCCTATCTCAATTCTGGCAGCAGAGAGCTAAGTACTTTACTGACAAGACAAGGCTGGTCCCAGGCAGACAATAGGAAGTAGATAACTGTTAAAAATGCTTAATTCCAAACATGGGAATGAATTAGCTAAATGGCTTTGGTAATGATTTTCCTCAGTAACAAATACCAGGAGGAAAAGCATTCCTTAGCACAGTGGTGTATACATGACAACTGGTTGGTTTCATTTACTTAATATGCTTTGCATAAATTGTGACAAATAGTCTACATTTTTCTGATATTGTCTCCATCTTCTTATGAATTTCAGGTCTTAAACAATGGCTGTGTTTTCAATATTTGAGAACATACCAGACAGGCACCCTCCACCCTATTACCAAAAATATTGCAAAAACTAGCTAACTTGGGGAATCTGCATCCCATATTTGTTCCCCCACCAAGCTTATAAAGTGTCTGTGCATATATGCAAGTTTTCTTGCTGAACACAAGTATACTCACAAAGCCACAGTGACTCCCTTATTTGTGCAGCCAGGAAGTCTGTTAGAATAAGGGCTACATTTCATGTGCAGTTCAGGGCACCTTTGAATGGCATATCCTCTTTACAGAATGTGGGCCACTCATCTAGACATCCTAGTATTTTGACATAAGCCCTGTCAGAGAGAAGAGTCCATGCTACCAGATACACTTCTTTTGAAAATGTCATCCAGGGTAGAAATTGATTTTCTGCCTCGAATATAGCTGCTGCTCTGAGAAACCACCTATCCTATTAAAAGTGTCCTTGTTCCACCTCCACCAAGACATAGGGCACATGATGAAACTGACATATTTGTAAGAATATAAAATTCTCACTGATCATTCATTCATTCAACAACTGTTTACAAATCACTGCTGGAGATGTGGGAGTGAACAATATGGTGAAGGCCCCAGCTTCTGTGGAGCTACTTTCTGTGATTTCAAACAGCATATTGTTATGAAAAAATTATATGAAAGAGGGTAATTTGCTAGAGAAAGATGATTTTCGATTGAATGGTCAAAGAAAACCTCTCCCAAGGCTGTGATATTTGAGCAAATCATATACAATTACACATATTAAATACTCTGGTAGAAAGGACGCGGGATTTGGAGACAGAAGACTCAAGTTCTAATTTCTTAAAAGTCTTCACGTAAGTTCCTGAAAGCTTTCTACCTTTTAGCATAGAATTGTTATCCCACGGGGGACATTTCTCATTCTTCCTAAAAGGGCTGAGCCTGGTTCAACCTGATGAGCTTTTTCCATTATGAAAGTTATGATTGAACCCCACTACATCCTCCTTTTTAAATATGAACACTCAAAATCAATGGTTCTCAACCCTGAATGAACAGTAGCAGAGTCCTAACTCTGCTGGCATTGTTTTAAATGCAGAAGTAAATAATGTAAGACAAATTACTAGAATGGATTCAGAGGCACAATCCACAAGCAGCTAAATCAAAGGGGGCAGGGTGGGGTCTTCCAAGATTGATGAGTCTAAGGTCTCTGGATGCTCCACTGTCTTGAGAGTACAACCTGATAAAAGTAAAAAAAAAAAAAAAAAAATTGAAGCAATTCAACATTTCATAGCAGATTTATCCCAGGTGATTTACAGTTAGATATCTGTATCAGGGGCAGAAAACAAATCCGTGATAACATAATCAAGTGACATTGGAGTTGGAGGTGATGTATATGTTTGTGGTATTACCACATTTGTTACCACATTTTTTTCAAGTTATGCAACAGAAATCACACTCTCTTGAGGTTAAATACTGTCCTACTCTCTTCAAAAGATTTTAAATTTCACACCTCCACCCACACATTAAATTAGTCGTCCAAACCAGATGGAGGTTAGCGTTTTAGGTTAGAATGACTGTCTGGCGAAAGTCTTTCCTTGCGTTGCCCATAACTGTCATTTTACCTTCAGGCTTATTAGTCCTTTGCTTGATTTCTGACATTAAAGTGCATTTAAATGGTTTGAGTCTTACACAATTTTCCATACCATAGCCATGTGAGGTGGCTCAAAAACAGTTCTAGGAAGAACCAAGAGAGAATTCAGAGATGAATGGGAAGCATTTCAATAAATAAATACATTCAAAAGTCAGCCTCTTTTCTCATGGTGCTTTCTAGCACCCCCACCCAGTAGGCATTTCTTCTTTCTATTCATGTTTTACCCAATTTTCAGGGCTGAACTCTACCCTCATCTCCTTTCTCCCTCTACCAGCCTTAATTTTTGATGTATATGTACTTCTCATCCTTCTCACTGTTTCTGTATTTGATTGATTTCACTAAAGTGTAAGTCCCTACAAGATTAAAAAAAAAAACATTATCTTACACTGTTGCCTTTTAATTGATTCCAAGTAATCAGACTAGAATCAGCCAACACATGGAACCACTTTTGAAGAAGCCTTCTTGCCCAGGGCTATAGAATTAGAGCCTGACCTGAATCATGTGTTCAAAAAGAAGTGGTAGAACAGACCCACTATACATGTTCTTGGCTAGAAACTAGTAGTTTTAAAGACAAGACAAAAGACTTCAGAATCTGAAGGCAGAGCTAGATTTGGAAGTGAGTTCAATCACTCCTCTGGAAAATGGGCTCACCAGATTCCAATAGGAATAAATGTAATATGTGTAAAGCAGCCTTACGGTGACCTGGTGACTAGTATACAGTAAGTGCTTGGTAAATAACTGCTGTTATTAGGATGGCCCAGGATTATTTGAAAAAAGAAAAAAAAATCTTTTAATATATTTTTGCCTGCAAATCCAGGATGAGATGAGATATAAAACATTATAAGCAAAATTAAAATTTGGGAGAAAGATTAACTGGGTCACACTGAGCACTTGGCTCCAAGTGAATTTGGATCAGTGTAGGAAGAGGACTACTCTTGGACTTCTCTCTTATTATCCCAGAAATGTATCTTTTTGCCCTTCCTTTTTTTCTCTTTCCTTTAACATAAAGTGTTAAAGTTTCCATGTTCCAGAAATTACAATATGGTACAAAGGAAAGAGTCCAGTATTTGAAACCAGCATATGTGAGTTTTGGTCTCACTGGAAGGAAGTGAACAAGTATTTTAAAATTCTGTACCTTGTTTTGAAGGGCTTCCCTTGTGACTTGTTTTGATCCAATGTGAAATGAACATACCTACTCCACAATACTCTTGAGAACATCAAGATGGTTTCTAAACTTCATCAATACATTGGAGTTGATCAGCCAAACAATTCAGTAATCAAAAAAAAAAAGATCACTTGATAGTGAATTAGTACTTACTGTTTACCATGAGCAAAGAACCATGAAAGACATAAAAGAAATGGGAGCCAGAGAATCTAACTAAGAAGAACCAGTCACCAATGAGAACACAGTTCAGTTAAACAGGGCACAAAGCTGAACACAGTGCCAACTGTGAACACAGAATATTCTGCATAGAACGATGATACACACAGCTTGATCATTAACCCCCCTTCCAGGGCTATCAGTCAAGGGCCACCTCAACAGAACTCTAATCTACTTCTGAAAGCCTCATTTCTCAAGTCTTGCTTGGGAATTGCTTCAGCCAAGTTGTAACAAAAGCTGTCCCCAAACACAAGCTGAACTTTCCCTCTGTCTGCTCATGCTCTTTCTTTGTACATCTAATTACTCAGCTACCCAGAATCTTCTCCCCCTTTACATGTTTCCCATTCACAACCATACATCCTACTGGTCACTTTTTCCATGAAGCTTTCCTAAGTCTTCATTTTCCACTTTGGAACCACCCCCGCCTCCCGCCGCCATTCCATTTTGTTAGTGACTCTTTGTAGCAGTCTGCACAGTCTACTTACACATTATCTTTTTCTTCTCAGATTATAAGAGAGAAAATTTAACCTCCTTCACCTTGTATCACCCCCACCAACTTGTTCATAGTTGGTATTAACTAACATTTTAAAAATGAAATTTACTAATGGGAATGAATTGGGATGCTTATAAATCATGAAATCTTAATCTTGATATAACAAAACAACTTCATGCTACCTCATTCATTTGCCCCTTAAATAGGTATTGGCACCTATGATATGTAAGCCAAGGGGATGAACGCAAGGAAAGAGCTGATTGCAGAAGCAGATGAAAGGGCTTTGACAGAAGTACAGGATGAGTCACCTGTGGGTGGGGAAGAGATACAAACTCATTCCTGAAAGCTCTCCGATGGACTTACAATGACTAAAGAAAGGAGTTCTCTCAATAGATGATCTACAAATCAGAAGGCTGACTTCAGCTTCAACCCTCTCTCTCCAAAGAGGGAAGGAACAGAATGATTCAAGTTCAGCTGGACAAGAGACACAGAGCCAAGGCAGAAAGACCTCTTCCCTCTCTGCATATTGAACTTGTAGTCCTTATCAGAAGAAAATATTGGGAAGACTGACAAATATTTCTATCTCTCTGCTGCTGCTGCTAAGTCGCTTCAGTCGTGTCCGACTCTGTGCGACCCCAGAGACGGCAGCCCACCAGGCTCCCCCGTCCCTGGGATTCTCCAGACAAGAACACTGGAGTGGGTTGCCATTTCCTTCTCCAATGCATGAAAGTGAAAAGTGAAAGTGAAGTCGCTCAGGCATGTCTGACTCTTAGCGACCCCATGGACTGCAGCCTTCCGGGCTCCTCTGTCCATGGGATTTTCCAGGCAAGAGTACTGGAGTGGGGTGCCATTGCCTTCTCCCTCTATCTCTCTGCTGCTGCTGCTGCTGCTAAGTCACTTCAGTCGTGTCCGACTCTGTGCGACCCCATAGACAGCAGCCCACCAGGCTCCCCCGTCCCTGGGATTCTCCAGGCAAGAACACAGGAGTGGGTTGCCATTTCCTTCTCCAATGCATGAAAGTGAAAAGTGAAAGTGAAGTCGCTCAGTCGTGTCCGACTCTTAGTGACCCCATGGACGGGAGCCTACCAGGCTCCTCTGTCCATGGGATTTTCCAGGCAAGAGAACGGGGGGTGGGGATGCCATTGCCTTCCCCCATCTATCTCTCTAGTCAGTCCTAAAGAAAAATCAACCCTGAATATTCATCCGAAGGACTGATGCTGATGCTAAAGCTCAGTCCTAAAGAAAAATCAACCCTGAATTTTCATCCGAAGGACTGATGCTGATGCTAAAGCTCCAATATTTTGGCCACCTGACACAAAGAGCTGACTCATCAGAAAAGACCCTGATGCTGGGAAAGATTGAAGGCAGGAAAAGAAGGGGACGATAGAGGATGAGATGGTTCAATGGCATCACCGACTCAATGGACATGAGTTTGAGCAAACTCCAGGAGATGGTGATGGACAGGGAAGCCTGGTATGCTGCAGTCCTTGGGGTCACAAAGAGTTGGACATGATTTAGTGACTGAACAACAACAACCAATAAGAATTCATGTTACATACAAGCCATTATTACCAGTTTACATGGTTTTTCTCACTTTTAAAAAAACTGATTCAGAATAATTGAATCTCAGAAATAATAGTGTTGAAACAAGGAAAACATCTTACTTGCGTCATCAATAAACTTGAGGCTGAAGCCTAATGTTTTTTGTGTATTCCTTCTGAATTTTTCCTTTTGGATTATAGATTATGAAAGAGGGATTTTATGCAGCAGTTGGTGACAAAATATATTTCTTATTAACGTGTAATATTTGCTACATTAATAATTTTAAGCTTTAATTATTGATGAAAACTTAATTGTGCCCCATGTCCCTTTTTCTTGCAGCTCAATAAAAACTATATATTTCTTTAATTAGGCTTCATTTGAAGACTAGAAGACAATGCAGGAGTGATTTCTTGCTAATTCACCTATCTACAGCCAGGAAAGACATGGAATTAGCATCTTCAGTGCAGTTTAGTGAGAAAAAAATAGCTAACTGTTCTGAAAATGTGACTTTCCTTTGCATAGTTAACCTCACCCAGAGGCCAGGGATATAGAGCCAACTGAAAGCAAACGCTGCAACAAGGAATGATATTCCCTCATTCCTGGCTCTGGGGAGCAAGTTCATCGATTTTAGTAGAGACGGAAAGGAACAATTGGGGTCACCTACATGGTTTTCATACTGCCTTCCCTCTAAGGTCTCTGCTTTACTGAAAATATAATCTTTGTCTTCCCTGCCTGATTCAACATTTTGTTGTGGTATTCTACTTACAATCACCAGGAATGTTATAACCACTTTATTCTGTGTCCAAATGTTTCAAAACAACTACCAGAAAGCCTGGATGGAGGGAAAGTGACATTTGCTAAGCATCTGGTCCGGGTTATATGAGGTGCTTTAAATCAATTATTGCTTTAATCTCCAGGGGTCCCAATCACAAATGCCAACAAGTTCAACAATGAAGAAAGCAGATAGGGTTTGAGAAACAAGGAGCCCCCAAGCTCCATTTTTCCTTTTCCACTCTTGATAGAGAATTGATTTCAGGGTAAAAAAAAGTTTAAGAATAATGTTTGCAACACTCTGAGAATAACAACAGACCCATGAATTACACATCTCAGTGTTAGGTGTGACATCAGGAGAAATAGCGCTGGCCAATTTCTCACATCCCATTCCAGTGAGCTTTTCAACTCTAGACCACCATCACCTGGTTGAGAATTCTTCTCAATTTTTAAAGGAAGCTTAAAAGCTTCATTTTTAACTATATCCGTTTTCTACTGTTACGTGAAAGATTGCCACAAACTCAGTGCATGCGTGCATACTAAGGCACTTTATTTGTGTCTGACTCTTTGCAACCCCATGGACTATAACACACCAGGCTCCTCTGTCTGTGGGATCCTCCAGGCAAGAATACTGGAGTGGGTTGCCATGCCCTCCTCCACAGGATCTTCTCGACCCAGGGATCAAAGCCACGTCTCTTATGTCTCCTGCACTGGCAGGTGGGTTGTTTTTTACCACTAGGGCCAGTCTAAACCGATACAAATTCATTACCTCACTGTTCTCCTGCTCAGGAGGTTAACCTGGAGTTAGCTGGGTCCTGTGCTCAGGTGTCACCTGGCTAAACTCAAGGTATTGGAAGGGGCTATAATCACATCTGTGATTCTAGAATCCTCTTCCAAATTCACTGACTGATGGCACAATTTCTTTCTCATAGCCACATGGCCAATAACCCTATTTTCTTGCCAGCTGTTTGTTAGGGACTATGCTCAGTTCCTAGAGGTTACCCTCACATCCTGGCCCAGTAGCCTTCTCCACAGACTCTCTCACCACATAGGAAGCTTAGTTCTTCAAGCCTAGCAGGATAATCCAATGCTTCATACCTCTCTGTCCTCTTTTAAAAGCTCATCTGAGTAGCTCAGGTTCACCCAGGAATATCTCCCTCTTGATGAGGTCAAAGTGAAATGATTAGTGACCTTAACTACATCTGCAAAATCCCTTCTGCCATATAATGTAATGTGCTCGTGAAAGTAACATACATCGTATTCCCAAGACTCATTCCTACTCAAGTTGGAGGGGATGATATACAAGAGGGAGGGGTCTTGGTGGCCACCTTGGAATTCTGCCCACCCTGACCTGTTTCTCAAGCTTCCCACAGAAATACAGCACTCTTCAAAAAATGAGCAGCTGTATACCCATGAATACTTTAACTTCCTTTCATTTACAGCTTTGACCTCTTGGCATTATCTTAACATTATCTGATTGGTCCAATGCCCATCGACATACACTGCCTGTCACTGTTTTAAACATTTCAGTTGTTGGAGCCTTTTCCTGCCATTTGATAAGTATAATAAATAGTTGTCACAAATGAAATTGGCACAAAAGCTGACTGTGATGTCAATAACGGGTATAGTTTTTGTAACTGCAATGTAGGTTGATTCTTGAAATCCTAAATTTATCATTAGTACGCTCTATTCACAGAGACTTACTTTCTTGATATACATAAAAAAATCAAACTTCAAAGCATTTTAGAAAATGACAGGCATCTGAAAGTCCCATTTTTATTCTAATGAAAATATCTTTTACCAAGAAGTTAAGATTTCCCACAAAATGTAAAGAGACTTAAAAATAAGGGTACTAAAAAGTGTTATTATTTGCAAGACAACTCCTAACCACATTGATTTAGAAAAATCTTCAAGGATTTACTTAGGCGATTGTAAGGTAAACTCAGTTCTTACAATGAAAGGAAAATGCTTTAAGAAGTTTTCTGGGGTTTCCTTTCAGCTTGTTTGCTTCTTTGCCTATGAGAATATTTACTGTTGGTTTTCAGGGCAAACTATAAGAAATATTTATGTTCAGAAAAGAAATCCATCTATAGGAATTCAGATTTAATTTAAAAAACAGGTAAACAATCCTATAAACAAAATCAATGGTCTCCCCAGGTACTTTTTGAAAATAAATAAAAACAAACCTGCTCTGGTTGTCTCATGTGTTGTTTGAACACTAAAGAGCAAGGCACTGGGGTTTTTAAGAGCAGCTGTATTATTTTAGACTTTACAAATCATATACAATAACTCATGATTTAGAAAAGAACTGTTGAGCTATCTAGCTAGTCTTTTTAAGAGTAACAGTTGAAACAAACAATCAGCTAGCTTCATGCATGGAAGAGAATTCTTCAAACTCTTTCCCTTAAACAAATCTTCAATCAAATAAATGACAACTTTGTTTAAAAGAGAATTATTTGGTGCTTCTCCAATTCTTATTGATGAATCTCTTATTCTCAATTTTAAAATCTGTTGTATCAACTAAATGTCTAAAGATGAACTAATATACTTTTTATAGTACATATATTACCTAGATCAATTCAACCAAATACCAGTATTTCACTCTATCAACACAGCATGTTGGTAACTGTTTACAGAAAAATGTTTCTGTATATATTGTTTCCAGCTTGAGAAGATTAATAAGGTTGCACAAATGTAAGCCTAACTTAGAAGTATCATGTGATAAGCAACATTTCCAGGCACTTTTTGATTGTACCAACGGTGACTTTTGAAAGATGTGTGATAAGTTTTTTGTGGTCATTTGGTAAAAATAATAATTTCAGAAGACTCGAGTAAGAGGTGGGATTATTAATAGCAAAAACTTCATTTTGAAAGCACACTCTTACTGATTTTTATTATATTTAAAAATAAAAGCAAAGCCAACATTAGTTAGCTCCTTGTCTACTTCTTCATTTCTGTTGAATAAACAGAGAAATTTCTACATGGTATAATTTGAGAAGCACTGAGCAACTTCAACTGGCCTTGCCTTAATCCTGGTGACTAAGACTTCAAGACGTAACTTTAAAGGCACTGGCAACCACCATTTAAAGACAGAAGTTATCTAGCAGGGGGAATAAGTAAAGTCATTATCACTTAAGATTCATTCTGAAAGATAAATTGTGGCCTTCTAATGAGCCCCTAGCAAAACAGGAGCCATAGCAGTTGGATTTAAAGAGGACAGGAAAAGGAAAAAGTCATCTATTAAAACACACGAGCCATAATAACTATCCAGTGAATAACTGCTGAGCTGAATCAACCTGAACAGAGAGCAACAGGAGCTTACCTCTGGGACCCTGTCAAAGGGTAATGCTTTGTAGCTGAATCTCAAGGGAAAGGTGGAGGGCCAGGAGAAGGAAAATAAACAGACGCTGCAGAATGAGGTAAGAAGAGCACCATATCCATGTCTGGACATTTAATGTAAAGTAGGAGTGAGGAAATAGGAGATGTTGTATAAATACTATCCAGATATATGCCTCTCGTTCCATAAGTATAAAATTCAAACTTTTTATGGAGCTGATAATTCATCTTAGAAACCCATGAAGGTTCAACTGACATCTAGAATTCTTTACAGAAATTTTTCATACATCTAGGTAGCCTGTAAGTGTAATTTTCTTATCATTTAAATAAAACAGAATTTTAAAACTTACCTTTTGTATTGTGAACCCATAGGATAATTCAGCTATGATTAAGAAAAAAACAGAGCTATGGGTTAGCAACTTGAACAATCACCACCAAGTATACGATTAAGCCAATTTTGTAGTTTTCAGATTGATCAGAGCTTGAATTGGGCTGTAATCACAGAATATATTTTCAGTTTCACTATTGGGTCATTTTATCCAAGCTAACATAGATTCCAAAGTTCAACTTTATACTTAGAATCATCAACATTTATTTTTCTTCAACAGAGTATCAATAATTTCTGTCAGTGAATTGGCCAAGTCAGGGGCTTTCTTATTTTTTGCCTCTCAATAATTTTGCAACCCAGCTCTGTTTCTAAGAATTCTGCTTTTACTTCATGCTGAAGAAAAGAAATTTGTTTGCATAAGGCAATAAGATTTAGGGATTGGTAACATGGGAAATAGATGGGGAAACACTGTCAGACTTTATTTTCTGGGGCTCCAAAATCACTGCAGATGGTGACTGCAGTCATGAAATTAAAAGACACTTACTCCTTGGAAGGAAAGTTATGACCAACCTAGATAGCATATTGAAAAGCAGAGACATTACTTTGCCAACAAAGGTCCATCTAGTCAAGGCTATGGTTTTTCCAGTGGTCATGTATGGATGTGAAATTTGGACTGTGAAGAAAGCTGAGCACTGAAGAACTGATGCTTTTGAACTGTGGTGTTGGAGAAGACTCTTGAGAGTCCCTTAGACTGCAAGGAGATCCAAATAGTCCATCCTAAAGGAGATCAGTCCTGGGTGTTCATCGGAAGGAGTGATGCTAAAGCTGAAACTCCAATACTTTGGCCACCTCCTGAGAAGAGTTGACTCATTGGAAAAGACCCTGCATCAGCTGGAAGGGATTGGGGGCAGGAGGAGAAGGGGACGACAGAGGATGAGATGGCTGGATGGCATCACTGACTCGATGGACGTGAGTCTGAGTGAACTCTGGGAGTTGGTGATGGACAGGGAGGCCTAGCGTGCTGCAGTTCATGGGGTGGCAAAGAGTCAGACACAACTGAGTGACTGAACTGAACTGAACATGGGAAACTGAGATATTGTTTCAATATTTCCACCAGTAGTTTTCCAAGGGTAGGATCATGCAACCATATTTAATCAGAAGAACTTATCACAGAAGCTTAGGATACAAATGTCAAGATATTGCATATAATGCAGTGTTGCCTGTTGATATCCAGGATCTTCAGAATTCAAAGGGAAGACCCCCCAAAAATCCTTCCCAGAGAAGTCAAGAACTTCTGGATATTTCAAAATGCTTACTCCTTAGTTGAAAAACTGATCATATCTCCTTGATTCAAGATACCCATTTTTGACAACTATGGTTTCCAAAATCAGGAAGCAACTTGTAAGTAAAGTATACATTTAATTCATCCATCCATTACTTGCTCAGTTGTGTCCGATTCTTTGCGACTCTGTGTACTATAGCCCATCAGACTCCTCTGTACATGGGATTTTCCAGGCAAGAATACAGGAGTGGGTTGCCATTTCCTTCTCCAGGGGATCTTCCTGACCCAGGAGTGGAACCCTTGTCTCCTGCAAGTCCCCTATATTGCAGGCAAATTCTTTACCAATTGAGCCATTAGGGAAGCTCCTTTTAATACAGTGGTTTTTTTTTTTTTTTTTTTTTGAAACCTTTTTTAATCAGCGTGAATCTTAAATTATTAGTGATTATTTAGACTCAAGAAAATAGGCATTCTAATAGACAAACAGGAGACCAAGAATAAGAAGAGCAAACCTTGAGAGGATCAAGATTTGCCCTGATATGTAAAACCTTAGGAAATGAAGAAAAATAGAAAAGGAAAAGTTCTGTACTGTGGTAGAGATCTTTGTTATTAGACATTAGAACTATGTTTAAAAGCATGTGGAATGTGCCTCCAGACTAAATTTAGTATCCTTGTGGGGGAGAGAATTTACTTGTTATTTATAAAAGCACTGAGTGTGTGTGTGTATGTGTGTGTGTGTGTGTGTGTGTGTGTGTGTGTGGTTTCCAAGTAATTCAAAGCACACTAGAGACCTTAATATCATATCTACTATATGACAATTACTGTTTTCATGAAAGATAAAATGGTTACATGTGGTTAAGAGTGGTGATAGCAGAAGAATTTTTTCATTGATAGCTGTAGTTTGACCTGTTTTGACATATTAACAGGAGACTTCAAATCTGAAATTTTTTTCTTAATTCATAAGTCAATTCAGTAATTCTGAGGCTGTAATTGAGCATTTTGGCAATGCAAAGAGACTTAGAGATTATCTAGAACATCTGGCTCATTTTTCAAGCAAGAAAAATGAGGTCCAAAGAAGAGAGTCATTTGCTTCGTCCAGTGTTGCCTAATTACTTAGTGACAAAACCACAGGTCGAACCCAGTACTTCTTTTTTCCAATGTAATGCTTTTTGTCCATGGAGAAGAGACTAGTTCCGTCCAAACATATGCCAGAAATACTGTGGTTCTGGGTACCTTTGCCAGAACCTACAAATTGAGCCCAAGTCTCAGAGGAGTTTTGAGAAAGAACAGCTCAATACTATGACAATATTTCAAGTGGTTCTCTGTATGCCTCTAGCCACTGCGCAGAGATTAATGTCTCTCTACACGACTTTTGTAGTGGACCTGGGAACACTTTCCTTCAAACACAGCATTTTAAGTGGTCAAGGAAGTCTTTAATAAGTCAGAATCATATATCATTGTGAGAACTGGAAGAGCCTTCTGCCATACGTTGCATTTCATTCCCTCGGTTTACAGAAGAGGACGATAAAGTCTGGGAAAGGAACATGTCTTATGGGTGTAGGGTCAGGACTGGAACACAATTTTTCTAACTCCTTGGTCACTGCTTTTTCATGACACCACACAGCTTCACCATGAATTATGCCCAGGAAATGGAAAGGCACAAAGGTGAAATAACCAAAGACCGCTTTCTAGGAGAGACGTCTCAAACGACGCGGTGAAATGGGCGATCCTTGTCCTCAGGCCTGGCGAATTCTCTAGCCTCGTCCGTCTCATCAGGGTCCTCCCTCATGGGCTCTACCCGTCTCTCACTACCAAAATACACTTTTTAGGAAAGGTTTCACAAGCTGCCTTATTTATTCTTAGCCACATATGCGGTAGGCACTGGTATTAACCTTGCCGTTTAAAGATGGCAGAAGTCGAAGGTGCCTGAGGAGTGAGTCACTTCTCCGTGGCTCCACAGTTTGTAAGTGGCAAGCAAAGATTCAAGCCCAGAACTGTCAGGACTTTCTTAAACACTTGCTAATTCAGCACGGTATCTAGAATACAGTATGTGCACAAGAAATGTGAGCTACGGTAAAAATAAAGGGAGAAGGAAGGAAAGGAGGGAAGAAGGGAGAGCGGAGAGGAGGTAGGGAAGTAAGATGGACGTGGGAGGTGGGAGGAGGGGAGGCAGGGAGAGAAGGAAGAGGAAGGAAGAAGAATTCTATTAAGACCAAGTTGTGATGAATAACATTTGAACTTGCTATCTTTCCGTTTGCATGTGAACAGGAAAAAAAAAAATCTTAAACTGAAGAAATAAATTAAAATTTCAGACATCTTCTAGCAGGGTGAGAAATTTGGCAGAAGATAAAGGTGCCCTAAAATTCCATGTTGGCCTTTTCAGAGCTTAGCAGTTACAAACTCATGATAAAACAGTTCTGTGATTATTTCAGAGAGGACTTCTCAGGATGCGGCAAAATTATCAACCCTGTTTCTGCCCAAAGACCACAGACAAAATGTTCCATGAAGCCCAAGGGTGGTTCCTTCCCTCAGTTTCCAAAGGGAGAGCTCAGAACGCCTCAAATGCCAGAGGTGGACGCTGAGAAAAGTGGGTTAAAACTGTCCTGGATTGTGGCAACACAGTGGAAAGCAGGGAGGGCAAACCTAGAGTCAGAATCCAGGTTTTAAAGAAAGTGTCAGCCCTTCAGTCGTGCCTGACTCTTTGGGACCCCAGGGACTATAGCCCACCAGGCTCCTCTGTCCATAGAATTCTCCAGGCAAAGATACTGTAGTGGGTTGCCATTTCCTTCTCCAGGGGATCTTCCCAACCCAGTAATCGAACCCAGGTCTCCTGCATTGCAAGCAGATTCTTTACTGTCTGAGCCAGCAGAGAAGCCCAGGGAAGGTTTTATCAAAATCATCTGCAATATCTTTGGGTTAATTCCTTAGCTTTTGCTAAGGCTTTTAGGTTCAAAGAAGTGTTTCCAGATAGGCCTAGCCATGGAGTCAAGCCCTGCTTCTGCAGATTTCAAGTTTCCCCCTGTTTGTGGTTCTGTCTGTATGAGGAGGCCGAGGAGGGGAAGGAGAGGTAGAATCAAAATGCAGAAGCTAACAGGGGAGGCTATTGATGCTTTTGAACTATGGTGTTGAAGAAAACTCTTGAGAGTCCGTTGGACTGCAAGGAGATCCAACCAGTCCATGCTAAAAGAAATCAGTCCTGAATATTCATTGGAAGGACTGATGTTAAAGCTGAAACGTCAATACTTTGGCCACCTGATGTGAAGAGCTGACTCATTTGAAAAGACCCTGATGCTGGGAAAGATTGAAGGCAGAAGGAGAAGGGAACGACAGAGGATGAGATGGTTGGATGCCATCACCGACTCAATGGACATGAGTTTGAGTAAATTCCAGGAGTTGGTGATGGACAGGGAGGCCTGGTGTGCTACAGTCCATGGTACTGCAAAGAGTCAGACACAACTGAGTGACTGAACTGAACGGAACTGAACAGGGAAGGGAAAAGGAGGAAGACTTGGACCTTCTTCAAGTCAACTTAAGTGAGCCACTCAAGGATCCCAAAGTGTGAAGGTCCTCTGGATCACTCTAATGTTATTTTCTTCATCTTCTTTCCTTAGATTACCCATTGCCTACCATCTGAGAATCAAAAAGCTGGGTCAAGGGCTCAGCACAATATAACTGCTGGTCAAATGGTCTGGGACAAATCAGTATATTTATACCTCAAATTCATACATATATTGATGACAAGTAATAGCTGTGTGATCCACCTCACCTGATGTGTGTTTTTTAAAAAAGCCTTTTATATTTAGAACATTCTGCAGCTATGACTATTATCATTGCTTTATAGTATGAATGTTCCTTTGTAGCTGTTTGGCCTTGTTCTTTTTCCCCTAAATTGGGGTACTTGGAGGCCACTCTTTACAAGTAGGTGGAATGGCTTATCACAATGATGACATACCCTAATGCCTCCTTATATTTAACATGAGTTGCAAAGTCCATTGCTATAGAAATAGAATCATATTTCTACCTACTTCAGGTAGATCTCACCAAAGGTAGCACGTACCTACATGTAAATTCATAAACCTCTGGAAAGGACATAAGACATATATCTTTTAATAAAATATTCCCCAGGATAAAAGTTTGAAAGCAAAGAATATATAAGCAATTTCTACCTTATATTAATAACTACACAATATGTAAAATAGAGGAAGGATCAAGGAAAACACGACTTCTAGATAACAAATGAATATATTTCACATATTAATCTCATATGTTCATTCATATATATCTTATACCATCTTTACATGTACATATTGAATCTAAAGGTAATAAATGTAATGCAGATTGCAAGGTATAAGCCAGAATTCATTTTTTAATTGTTGTCCAATTTTTTAGAAAATAGAATACAAAGAGATAAAATTTCTTTAATAGTTCAGAAAGCACACCATGGTTCTAATGGGTAGATTGAGAAGTTAAAATTTGGAGATCTTACTGTACATATTTTAATTTTAAACTTTTTCTATAAAACTCAATGAGTGTATGCCTGCCAGTGAAGTTTAAAAAGAGGGAGACAAGTTTAAGCAGTAAATGCTGTAAATGAAGTGAAGTGAAAGTGTTAGTCACTCAATTGTGTCCGACTCTTTGCGACCCCATGGACTGTAGCCTGCCAGGCTCCTCTGTCCATTGAATTCTCCAGGTAAGAATACTGGAGTGGGCTGCCATTCCCTTCTCCAGGGGATCTTCCCGACCCAGGGATCAAACATGGGTCTCCTGCATTGCAGGCAGATTCTTTACCGTCTGAGCCACCAAATGCTGTAAACATTTAAATAAATATAACATATATGTACATACACAACTTGCTGGTAGGTGTATTCCATTTCTGTCTGATAATTTTCTCTCTCCTCTCTGTGTCTTCCACTTCAACATAATACACTTTCTACAGAAAAACAAATGACACCACTTTCTCACTAGGTTCTCTTCAGGGAATAAAACTAATGGACAACTGCGTAAGACACCATGGGTGAGAGGTTGTACCTGGTTGGTAGTAGCCCGGAGCCTGACAGGACCAAGGGTTACCAAGGGTTACCAAAGGAAGAATAAAGTTGAGGTAACAGGACCGACTTGAAAAGGCAGACAAAATGATAATGGAGTCCGTGTGTGGAAGATGAAACATAAGGTTGGAGACTGGAAGAATGAGGACTGGAAGGCTTGGTGAAAATGGGTTCAAGACAACACAAAAGGGTCACAGTCCTGCCTCTCTGCAGGTCCTGATGTGAGGGAGGACCTGATGACTTAGGAAACTAGATAGTTACTGACATGTATTTCTCAACTCACATACTATGGAGTCTATGATGACACTTTCTACTGTGCAGACATGCCAATGGCTCAGACATCTGTGGTCAACTTTAATCATTTTCTTGCTACTGCTAATTTGTTCCCAAACTGAATTTTTGGAAAACTTTGCAATGTATTTGTTGGGAGAAACATTGGGATTTCTAGAATCCTAAAATGAGAATGCATATAACCTTCATTTTAAGAAAAAATATATTTCAAAGAAAATCTTCAAAGGGTTATAAGTCTCCCTCTTAAAATCTCTAGTAATTATTAATAATTTTAACAATGGCTTTCATATCTTTCTCAGTTGGGTATTTTGTTTAGCTCAAAAAAAGAAATAACAATGATATCTCTTTTCTAATAATGTCAGGAAGTTTCTATTATTGGCCAAAATGAAAATATTTCACAGTAGCCTAATTTCCTTCTTCATTATATAGAATATAGGTCAGGTGACATAAGAGGAATTATGTTCCTGATGACTTCAATCTTCCTATTTCATAAAGGAAAGGGAGTGAAGGAACACTACCTGTCAATATTCCCAAGCCAGTTTGCTTTTGGATTTTGCATATTCAGGCAACTAACTGTTGGCTGTTTTACTGGTTTGAATAACCCAACAAGGTACAAGAGAATCTAACGTCTATGTTAGAACCTACATCTGCTTATGCTAGAATGAAAACCCATCTGAGAATCAATGAAGCACATGGAGAGGGTCTAATTAAACCCCTATGCCATTTCCTTTAAAACTGTCAAATTGAAATTGTAATCGTGTATTCATTCACCCCCAGTGGTGTAGGGTAATTTTAGAAGTGGGAATATTTAAGCAATAAGAGCCAACAGGGTGTGTTTTGCTAGGATATCAACAAGCCTGGATAGTTCCTAGGTAAGCAGCCAATAGGCTGAAAACAAAACCTTTCCTACACGGTGAGTGAATCAGGAGACCCACTCCAAGTTTACAACCACATTAATGACAAAAACTTAATTCTGTATCAGGAATGAGAACTTATAAAGTATGTATGTATTAAGTAATAGTATAAAATCACACAAAACTACTGAAATGATACAAAGCATTGGCATATTAAAATCAAAATGATAATATGTTCAACAAATTAAAATCAAACTTCTGAGATTTCTGGCTTTTGAATTCCAAATACTTGTTCTCTTTCTTCATTGTCCTTTTTCTTCTTTGTCTGATTTTGTGGCTGTGTTAACCCTCCAACAAAAATCTAATTGAATAAGTATGAGAGGGATATATGCTCTGCGATTTGTTGTTGGGGTATCTTTTGACCTCGTTTTAGGGAACAGTAATACTTTAAGGATGAGCCTTTTAAGAGCATGGCTATGCTCTTCACATATACTAAAATACACAGTGGCTCAGACGGTAAAAAAAAAAAGAATCTGTCTGCAATACAGGAGACCTGGGTTTGATCCCTAGGTCGGGAAGATCCGCTGGAGAAGGGAATGGCTACCCACTCTGGTATTCTTGCCTGGAGAATTCTATGGACAGAGGAGCCTGGCAGGCAAGAGTCCACAGGCTTGCAAAGAGCTGGACACAACTAAGAGACTAATACTTAACACTTTGGGCTTCCCAGGTGGTGCTGGTGGTAAAGAACCTGCCTCCCAATGCAGAGTATGCAGGGGATATAAGAGACACAGCTTTGATCCTTGGATCAGGAAGACCCCCTGGAGTAGGAAAAGGCAACCTGCCCCAGTATTCTTGCCTGGAAAATTCCACAGACAGAGGAGCTTGGCAGGCTTACAGTCCATGGGGTCACAAAGAGTCAGACATAACTGAGCATACCCACACCTCTATATTATATACATATATAATATGTATATATTATATATAGCTAAGACCCAAGTTACCCAGGATGGTTTTTGTACTATGTTTAAATAACAAGTAGAGAAGAAAGGCAACCACATTACACAGGTAATTCATTGGCTTCATATAGATTCAGCCTGAGTTAAGAGACCACCAGGGTATCTCCAGACCTCATCAGAAGTATCTACACATTCTTGCTTCTAGGCTATGGTGTGGTTAACTCAATATACAGCAATGATCAAAAAAAAAAAAAGTTCTGCAGGTTAAATTGTTAAACTGCTTTCCTTGATATACTTGTTGACCAGAGAATTTGGTAGCTGGTGGTGGTTTAGTCACCAAGTCGTGTCCAACTCTTGCAACCCCATGGATTACAGCCCTCCAGGCTCCTCTATCCAAGAGATTTCCCAGGCAAGAATTCTGGACTGGGTTGCCATTTCCTTCTCCAAGGAGAGGCCAGTAAAACAGGCTAGTGTGATGGTGTTCAAACAATCTGCATATTAAAAAGTCCTCCTTTTACTCACTTTCTCTCATTTTATACCGTCCCCTCCTCCTCCAAGCCCAACCCCAAACACGAACACATCTACAGGGATGGGTGTCTGGCTGCTCTGCAGATGAAACCAGGCAGCAAAGATCATCAAGGAGGAGCAGGAATGGAAAAGGAAAATAGAGAATTTGGTTCACTTTGTCCTCCCCACTCTTTATGCCAGCCCTTGCACCACACAAAAGCCCCTTCGAAAGCCTTCCTCAGTCAGGCTGGGCCATCCTCCAATGTCACTGTATACAAGTATAGGGACTTCAGAGGAAAATTAAAGGGGGGTTTCCATTGTTTGTCTAGGATATCCTTAAGGAAAGAATTAAAGTAAGCAGTATTGGTGGTTTAAAAAATTTACATAAAGTAAAATAGACTTCTGTACAAAGAACTATGGAAAACTGAGTAGAACTAGAGGTCACATGAAAGAGAGAAACAACTGGATAATGGCTAGGCACGCTTCCCACCTTTCTTGCCACTTAGATTAAGCCTGTTTAACTTCCGGTGTCTGGGTATGGAGGAGGGTTTGGAACACTTGGGAGAAAGGACATCTACTGGTTTGACCAAATAAATTCACCTTTTCTGATCTGATTCTCCTAGAATATGAAAATCACTCGCAACTACCAGCATGAAGAATCACAACACCAACTCACACAAGACGTTCTCTACCCTACACAGGCAACTATATAGACAAGTTAAAGGAGGATAGAATTCACAAATAATGAACAGGAATTAAAAACCATCAGAATGCCAAGGGAGTCCATAAATTACATTTCTCTGCAATAAGTCAGATCCCCAACATCAATCAGTGACAGGGGGAACATACACAAGGCAACCACAGTATTATGAAATTCCAACACTGCACTGACTCTTGTAAAAAGAATCATAAACTTTTCAAGCACAAGTCAACTTCTGAATTCTAAGAGATTGCTCTTTGGGCTCTTATGTTACCTGAGACACTTTTGTCCACACTTATAAAGAAGACATTGCCTTCAAAGAGCATATATTCCCACTCTCCAGCATTAGTGATAAATTTCTAAAACCTCTGAAGGGAGAAAAAGCATTAAATAACTTGTTTTCAATCCTCATCTGACAGCAAGTTTGAGGACTCAAGTTAACTGAATATTGTCCAGTAGACCATTTCAGAGACATCAAACACGTGATCCTAAATTATAAGTATATTTTATATAATTTATTTCCACAAAAAAGTGATCAGCTTTGCTGAAATAAAAGCATTATCCCTCAACTTGTATTTTCCTTTTTTTGGCAAAGAACCATATAAATGGGTTTCAAAAAATACCTTTCACTTACCACAGGATATACTTTTTCATTTTTGCTAGGTTTAATTTTTACATATAATATAAAATATCATAAATGTCTACAGTGAAAGGAATGTATCTCCACTTAAATAAATGTGCTGATTACTAGCATTTTATATTAAAAGGAAATAATTTTATAGCATCAGATGATTCACTCTTTCGTATATATCCAAAACAAAAACGAACCATTAATAAGTACTATTAGCACCTTAAAACATAAGTCAATCTGCTACAATGTAAGCAGGTTAATAATGAAAAATAATTAGTTATCAAGCTGGTATTTGGCCAAAAAAGAGACATGTAGAAGACATGCGGGTCTAGGCATTTTAAACTAGATAACACCTGACTTGCCTTGAGAGAGAAAAAGAGCAAAACTTGTTAAAATCTCTGCTGTTTTAATTAGAGATGTTACATCATGAAATACTTACTAGTTGATTTTTTTTTCCTGCTGCTAGAAAAACACCTGCTTCTCACCCATTACTTGATCTTTCCAGTGCCCAAAGAGTAGAGAGCAAACGTTCATTACCAAAAGGTTTTTTGAGCAGTATGTCTCAACTAAACTTGATACACAGAACAAAGGCTTGATAGAGGAATAATGATCCCAATAACCCCAGCAATAATTTTGCTTTGGAAGCCAAATGTTTATAAGTTTTCTTATTTCATGTGGGTTTTGTCACACCTGTGTAGCTTTGCCAGAAGGCATGCTGGGAATTCAATGGATGGCTAACATGAGAAGTTACATAAGGTGAAATTATGTTGAGCCAAGCCTGGGAACACACATTAAGCAGTAGATCCAACTCTCAAGGTGTTCTAACCAGTCAATCCTAAGGGAAATCAACCCTGAATACTTATTGGAAGGACTGATGCTGAAGCTGAAGCTCCAATACTTTGGCCACCTGATGCAAAGAGCTGACTCATTGGAAAAGACCCTAATGCTGGGCAAGATGGAAGACAGAGGGAGAAGAGGATGACAGAAGATGAGATGGTTGGATGGCATCACCAGTTCAATGGACATGAACTTGGGCAAACTCTAGGAGTTGGAGAGGGACAGGGAGGCCTGGCATGCTTCAGTGCATGGCATCACCAACAGTTGGACAAAACTTGGTGACTAAACAACTACAACCAGCCCTCAAGGAATCAAAATGTTATACTTAGGAGAGCATCACAGTCTCAGATGTATTCCTGCCTCGTGTTTATACACAGGAAGCCATGCATGGGAAGCATGCACTAGCTTATGCTCAACAGGACGGACTGGAAGAGGAATGGTAAGAGTTATTCGAGAGGTGAGCTTATAGCTGAGTGGCCTGGGGTTTGTGGCAGGACCCCCTCACAGCAAACTGAACTGAGTGACACCTGAGAAAGTAAGCACAGTCATGGAAACGGCACAACTGGGTCAGGAGATGTGGTTGCAGCTTGGTAGGTAGCACATGGGACTCACTCAAGACAGTAAGACCTATGCCACGCATCCCTGTGGGCAGAGAGCCAGTTCCTATTTCTCTTTTAGTCTTAGTTCTCTCTGCTCAAACCCGATGGAAATGAGCCTACAAGGGAAAGGGTTTTGATATCTAAATTTAAATGAGGATAGAGAAGTTGTATATCTACCTCCGCGTGGTCATTCATAATTTTTCTTCCAACAAATGCTAAATTCTACATACACATAGGACTGACACATATATACACGTGCTAACACACTTCTGTAAATATACTATGAATGATTTTCTTATACTGGACCTTTCAAAGGTCCAGATTTATTGCTGACTGCCAAGCCTTCTTGATTTAGGATAAAAACTAATAAATTTTACTTAAGAGTAGAATAAGATTAGAAAAGCCACATTAAGTTTATGACCTTTCACATCTGAGCATATTGTTTAAAATGTTCTAAAAATGATGTACTTAAGCTTATATGCCAGAACAGATTATGAAAATCAGTGGGAAAACAGAGCTGTGGAATAACCAGTGGAAATATATACATTTGCAATTCTGGGTTTCCTAGTTTTAAGCTCTTGGTATCTTGATTTATCAAAAGCAAACTTTGAGCTTCTCCAGTTGAAATATTTCTTAAATTCTAACATAGAAGGATTTACGTATACTCCCCATTGTTCCATTTACTTAGAAAACCGATCGAAAAACAATGATGCTGGATTTCAAATGTCTGGAGGAAATACTGCATGCATGACATCTGTTTTCCCTGGGGATTTGACACACATTTGCTTTAATGTACTGGTGTGTTCTTCAATACCTTAGAAGCTATATGCTAAAAACAAGTGTGTCTTTCAGTTTTCAAGGAAAAGAAAAAAAAAAATTCATAAATCCCAAAGCCCTTGTCTCTGAAGAAGAATAATTTAAGCGTTAAGCTTTCACAAAATAAAAAATGCAAATGATCATGTTTCTATATGGCCCAGCTTTTTAAAGATTGTGTGTAAATCCTCTATAGACTTCTATGTAAGTCTTTTACACTACTGAAAAATTATCCAGAGTCAGAAAGAACAGGTCTTTGAAAATCAACAGCTAAAAGAAATAAGATCTTCATTTCAATTTGAGATATTTGAAGTATTAATCTTCTGGAAAATTACTTGGTCTCCAGAAGCAGTCAATTGCTAAACATTTTTGGTGCATACCCTGGAGTTTTGCCACAAACTGACACATAAAGTTTCAGGTGGAACACAGAAATCCACCACTGTACACTATACCAGCTGGCTTGTGACATCTACATCTATGAAGAAGTCCCCTTAATTAAAAACAGATAAAATATCCAAATTACTTCCATGACTCTCACTCAGTATATGTTCAACCAACTTGCAAATTAAGGAATACCCCTGCTCGGCTCACCTGAATTTCAAAAGCTTTTGTAAACATCCTTCATAGTGAAGGGCCACAGTTCAGTATGAGAGCATGAAGAGTAAAGTACACTGCAAGTTGAAGTTCACACATCACATGGGGAGATGAGATAAAATCTTTTTTCTTCCACTTTATTTGTCCTTTGCCTAAAACAACCACATCAAATGATCAGATGTTACACTGGAGTATGGGAACTTGATGGAGCTCTGAAATCAACAGTCTCAAATCATTTCCTAAGTCCAGACAATGATAATAAACATCTCTCGAAGGGTCTAAACCAGACCCATTAGTGAACATAAGCTGCTTCACCTCAGCTAAAAGGAAAACTGTCTCCTCCTGAAATTAAAGGGCAATTGATATCAACATTTGCTTTCTCCTGGCACCATCTTTAGAATCTTGGATTCAGACCTCTGACTCATGTATCCTAGTGCACTTAAATAAAACTGAAAAGACTTTAAAATTCCCCACTCAGTGAGCTGAAGTGTATAAGTGAATAGATATAATAAACTGCATCCATACACTTAATTTAATTCAATTCACAACTTAAGTTGGAGAATTAGACTTAAGTTTACATTTATTGTAAGTGTCTTTTCCTATTAAAAACGCAGACACCAAGAGAGTCAGGGTGAGTTAGGTACAGAGGTTAGAAGGCTCATACTAAAAAGACTAATAAAAAGTGACTTAAATGTCACCATCTCTCTGCCAAAGTGTGTGAGTGATATTTTCGGTTTGACATGAAAACGCTATCCTTGTTCGTTGGTGTTGAATTCTAAACATAAGTTCTACAGTTTTCAGAAAGAGAGAATATGTATGTACTAAAAAGCTGAAATACTGACATCTTGGAAACCAAAATCTTCTGTTTATCCAAAAGTTAGGGACAGTGTATTCAACCACATACAAAGGCAGAGTACCTACAGAAGCTTTCCAACAGGAATCTTTAGGGTAGAACAATAACTCAATGCCCACCTTAGCTAGGCATTCAGCAGGCATAGCTGACTAAGTCTAGCTGACTAAGGCAAGTTACTATTAGCAAAAATCTTCACTGAAGATGAGATTTGGTAGTTTTTATGGCCTATGTCTCTTCTGGCTTGAATATTTTCAAAGCCTAGGAAACTATAAAAATATTAGAGTGAGAGCTCTTTATTGATTTAATGAATAAAACAATATATTGATTAATTGATTGGTAGAGACGGAAAGTGTAGATGGGTGGACAGATGAATCTCAAAGACTATAATTTATCATTTGTTCTTCAGTTTGTGGGTTGCCCACCTGTGGCTCTATGGTAGGGCTAACGGCAACCTCCTCCAAGAGGACGTATGCCATACACTGCACCTCCCAGGACTGAGGCTGCCAGGGCCCCTCTCCCCAAGGAAGGCCACTGCTGACCCATGCCTCCATATAGTTTGTACATAAATAAGAGACCAAAATGCTTTTCTTCTTATTACAGTATATGGTCTGAAATTGTACCCAGTATATGGGAGACAGCTGAAGGAACAACTCGAGAAATTTTTCTTTAAGAGGCTATAACGACTCGAAAACTCATTTTCTGTGTATTATAGACATTATCATGGAAGGCAAATTGAAGAGATATTCCAAGACACAAAAGATGTCATGACCCTAGGTATTAATTCTTAGTCAAGAGTTTGCCCTCACAAAACTCTGTTTACATTTTTAACAAAACTAGATTTCAAATCTCTTGGCTGGATATATGCAGTGCATCAGAAAAAGCAACTAGTTCATGATAAGCTAGATTCTCCATACACCAGGATCATCTCCAGTTGTAAATTAAGTACCAGTGGAAGTCAAATCAGCAGAGTATAATTTATTAAGCTGCTGCTGTGTTAATGCAACTTCCAAAGGTAGCTCATTTACTATCCAGGATTTGATTAGCCCCTAGAAGAACTTGGTTCATTTTATTCAAATAAGACTATTTCAAATCATAAATTCCACAAACTGACCCTCAGAGGGAAAAAAAAAATGTGAATTTAAGTATATTGAAAATCTGTAAAATTCTAATGCATTCATTTGCCATCCATATTGACACCTTGCTAGTTGTACCAGGAGTTATAAAACATATAATCCTGCTGTTTTTCAAAGATAAGTAAGGGAATATCATGGGGAGACATATTTTGCTCAGGAATCCTTACTCCATTATGATACTACCCAATATGTTATGGCAATTGTAATACTTTGTAGACCGGTGGAAAACATATCTAAAAATAACTGTGCCATTTCTGAGCAAAAGCAGAAGTAATTGATGTTTCCTAGAAAAATGATCCCACCTGGCTTTGTAGAAGAGCAGCATGAGCGTTTCAATGACAGGTAGATCCAGAACAGAGCTTTGTCCTCAATATCATTCCAATTCTCTGAAACTCCAAAGCAAGGTTCATAGAGATTCTTTAGAATGCTCCACTTGAAAGCCAGATTACACTATTTAAGTGGCCCATGGAGTTCTGTATTAAAGGCTCCCTGCTGCTCAGGCATTTTTCCCATTATAATATATTGCTGTAGATTTACCACTGTAAATGTTCTATCATTTAACTAATATGGCTCAAAAGGTTGTCATCGGAGACGCTTCTAAATTATTATCACTGCAAATAAACCTTGCTACAGAAGGAACTGCTTATTTAGCAAAGACATTTCATGGCATATTTGCATAAAAATACTACTGCTGTCTTTCGAGTTCATCTGTAACATTGCTGCTGAGCAGAAGAGCATTAGATGTGTTACAAATACAAGCAACTTTGGCAGCAAGCTAATTTGTAAATGCATATTTGCAAACTTTAAGTGCACTACTGTGCCCTAACTTATACCCAGCATAACCCATAGATGTTTGTATAATCAGAAAAGAGGGAAAAAATGCTTATTACTCAGCTTTCTCATTTAACTTACGGGAAATTAGTAATCAATCGTTGGATGTTAGTCCCCCATTATATGTGGCCTGCAAAGCAGGTGAATGAAGCAATTCAAAGCAAGGCAAGGCAGTTTCCAGAGGAGAATGAAATACTGGTCGCCTGGTTAGATTATTTGAAGAGATTTTTTTTTTACCACTCGTCTGAAACCAACCAACAGTGAACGTGAAAGCAGACGTGAGAATAAAGCTATTTACCAAGTATTTTCAAGGCCTCTTGATCTCAGTTGAGTGTCTGTGCTTGTTGGATACTGCAGAACATGCTAATAGCTTAGATTTCAGAATCAGAGAAGGCTAGGTTCAATATTTGTGTTAACTTATGTGCTATGTGATCTTAGACAAGCTGTTTGACCTAAGATTCAACTCCCTCATATCGTTTTAAATGTGCATAATACTCTGATCTTTGTGGTTAAAAGAAGTTAACAGCCTTTTGAGTTAGATGAGGCAGACACCTTTACTTAGGTTGTTTAGACAGGGAAAGTAAGGCTCAACGAATTGAAGAGATTTGTGCAATGTTACATACCTAGGGAACAGTACAGTTGGATACAAATTCCCAGATTCTGGCTCCTGACTTAGCGGTATTTCTGTTCCATAAGATTTCTCAATTTGTCTAATTTTTCACTGGGTAGTCCAACCTCACAAATGTACATATTTTTCATTATTTTTCATTTTTAATCCAAACAAATCTGTATTAGATTCAGGCATATTAAAAAGTGGAGGAAAATAAAATCAGACAGTAGTCACGTCAAAAACCTCATACCTGCTATTTTGAAAGTCGGTCCCTAGTTCTCCTAAAGTGTTCCTACTTTTTACAGATTCTTCATTTCACTTCTGAACTAAAAAAAAAAACCATAAAGCTTCAGCTTCTCTCTGAGATCCAGTCATGTCCTGTGATACTAGGGAATACAGGATGAAGGAGGCCATTTGTAAGTATGTCATCATGAACTGAATGTTAACTGGGCAATGCCGTGGTTGCCACGTTTGCTATAATTTTTCCCTAATTAACATGTTTATCTCAAAAACAGATTAAAACAATAGTCATAACAAAATTACATGCCCACAAATTAATTTACACATACAATGAAAAAGAGTTTTAAGTTCAAATTTATCCATGTCTTTTGTACAATATACCATATTTTATAATTTATGTATTTATTTCCTTTATTTGCTGCAGAATTTGTAATGACTATTGTCACACTACATCCCCAACACCTGGAAAGAGTGCTTCAGATATAGACATGTATTAAATATTTGTTAGATTAAATAAATGAATGAATGAGTGACTGAATGAAGGCATCTCTCAGTATAATACATCCCCCACCTTTCTGTATGCTCCTACTCTGACTTCCCTGGGTCAGGAAGATTCCCTGGAGAAGGAAATGGCAACCCACTCCCGTATTCTTGCCTGGAGAATCCCTCATGGACAAAGGAGCCTGGAGGGCTACAACCCATGACTCACAAAGAGTCAGACACGACTGAAGCAACTGAGCACACACTCTGATTTCCACTCACACCCTAAATGGAGGTATGAAAGGGAAAGGGAAGTCGCTCAGCCGTGTCCAACCCTCAGCGACCCCATGGACTGCAGCCTTCCAGGTTCCTCTGTCCATGGGATTTTCCAGGCAAGAGTACTGGAGTGGGGTGCCACTGCCTTCTCCGAAATGGAGGTATAAATTCCATCTAATGCCAATCCAACTATTTTTGTACTGTATCATCTTTTCTCATCTATTTAAGGTTAGGTTGTCATTTGTTTAAGGTACAATTTCCCCTACACCCTCAATTTACACTAAATTCTTCCAATCCACATACAATTATCAATTGATATCTATCAACTTGAAAACAAATATCTTGAACCCATAGCTCCCTCCAGCTCCGTCCTCATTTGTCTGCTTCCTTTACATTAATCTTCTTGAAAAAGTAGTCTCCACTTCCTGAATTCACTTTCCATTATTTCTTGTCATACACCTCTAAAACTATAACTGTTTTTATTCTTATCAATGATCTCATGTTGTCAGTCAGTGGTCAGTATGGTTTCTTTATCTGACTTTATCTGACTCTTGGGACACCACTTATCTGTTTCCTCTTCCTTTCTCATTGCTATCTACTTATCTTTTGAAACTTGAATCACTGGAATGTTCTAGGGCATTCATCAAGGCTCTTTGCTTCCATTTTCTATTAACACTCACCATCTAGGTAATCTCACCCAATACCATTGGCTTTAAATATCATCTATGTGAAATTATTCAAATTTTAGTCACTAGCACTAATCTCCCCCTTGACTCTAGAGTCATGTATCCAGTTCTTATTTAACATGTTCACCCTGATAGCTGAAAGACCTCTCAAATTTAACTTGCCCTAATGCAAACTCTTGATTCCACTTCTACCCTCAAAACCTACAACTTTTTCCAATCTTCTTAATTTCAATAAATGGTATGTCCATGATTTCAACCATTTGAATTTACTGTCATATAAAATTTACTGTCATAATAGATTCTCTTTCTTTCATACCCCACATTCAACCCATCAATAAGTCCCAAAAGCTCTACCTTCAACACATATGCCTAACAAACTACTTCGTAATGTTTCTAACTCCCTAGTTGAAATCACTGTCATCTGTCACCTATCTTACTTCTGTTCTAAAGCTTCCTAAATGTGTCTCTGTGTTTCTAACCATGCCACTCTAGCAGCCTATTCTCCATACAGTATCCAATAATCTTTATACAGCATAAACTCAATCATGTCAAAACTTTGTTAACAGCCATCCACTGGCTTCCCATATCACTCAGAATGAGACCAAAGTCTTATCACAGCACTTGTGAGTTGTTGTGTGTTGGTTACTCAGTTGTGTCCTCCTCTTTGCGACCCCATGGACTGTATCCCACCAGACTCCTCTGTGCATGGAATTCTCCAGGCAAGAATACTGGAGTGGGCTGCCATTCCCTTCTCCACTACCATTCCCTTTTGCCATTCCCTTACTGACCCAGGAAATGAACCTGGGTCTCCTGTATTGCAGGTGGATTCTTCACCATCTGAGCAACAGCATACATGACTCTAAATCATCTCCTTCTACCCATTCTGCAAATTCTCTGATTTCATCACCTATCATTCTTTTACTAATTCTGACCAAGTAAAACTAGACTTATAGCTATTCCTCAACTATTCCAAGCACCCTTCCCTCATTGCAATTATATTTTCCTCTCCCTAGAAGAGGCTTCCTCAAAATGTTTCTGTGGCTGATCCATCATTTCCTCAAGATCTGTGCTCAAATGCAGCTCTAGCTGTGAAGGCTTCATTGGTCATTCTACTAATATACAAAATAATGTCCAATCCTCTCTCTGTATCCCTAATTCTTCCTTCCTAGGATTCATCATTAACTCCTGTACATAATTTGCATGTTTTTTTCTACTTCAGAAACATAAGCTCCAAGAGAGTAGAAACATTATCTTAAGTGTGGACTGCTATATCCCAGTTTTGGGACAGTTCCTGGTATGTGGTTAACACTCAGGAGATAGCTATTGAATCAGCTGAATGGCCCCTCTTAATTATGAAAATACAGTGTAAGAAGAAACTGATGTCCAAGGGAAAGTTAATACTATGACCTTAGACTTTCTGGTGGTGCAGTGGGTAATAATCCACTTACCCAATACAGGGGACATGGGTTCGATCCCTGATCCTGGAAGATTCCACATGCTGGGGAACAACAATCCCTTGCACCACTACTAAGCTGGAGCTCCACAGCCCACAAGACAACTACGGAGCCCGTGTGCAGCCACTGCTGAAGCGCGCACACTCTAGAGCGTGTGCTCCCCAACCAATGAGAAGCCTGCATGCTACAACAAAGAGTAGCCCCCATTTGCCGCAACTAGAGAAAGCCCTTTGGAGAAGGCAATGGCACCCCACCCCAGTACTCTTGCCTGGAAAATCCCACGGATGGAGGAGCCTGGTGGGCTGCAGTCCATGGGGTCACTAAGAGTCGGACACAACTGAGAGACTTCCCTTTCACTTTTCACTTTCATGCATTGGAGAAGGAAATGGCAACCCACTCCAGTGTTCTTGCCTGGAGAATCCCAGGGACAGGGGAGCCTGGTGGGCTGCCATCTCTGGGGTCGCACAGAGTCGGACACGACTGAAGTGACTTAGCAGCAGCCCCAGAGAAAGCCCTCGCAAAGCAATGAAGACCTAGCACAGCCAAACATCAATTACTTTTTTATGTTTTCTTTTTTTTTAAATTTAATTTTATTTAACTTTACAATATTGTATTGGTTTTGCCATACATCAAAATGAATCCGCCACAGGTTTTTAAAAAATACTATGATCTTGGTGTAACTTAAGGAGTCTACTTCTCACTGCTATTCTTTGACATCAGAGCCCTGGGGATGAGTTCAACCAATCTGAAAAGGGAGACCCTGGGCCTTCAGGGAAGAAAGTTACAAAGACTCATCACCTATTACCCAAATTTGAGGTTAAATAGACTAAGCTGATTCTGACCATAGTCTCCTGGTCCAAAAGAACATGAAGTCACCAAGCAGGAACTCACTAAGAGGGCAAGGGGAGTCTGAGCTAGAGATTCTGACATTAGAGCCTATGTATTGAGGTAGCAAGGCTGACTCTGGAATCAGACACTCTGAATTGTTTTAAAACAATTTAAAAGTTTTAAATTTCTCAGTGACTGAGAAATTATTATAAAATGGCATTCTAACATTAAGGTCCCAGTACAGTGCGCCAGTGATCAATGTCGGGGCTAGCAAAGAGAGGCATATGGATCATCTTCTGTGGGTTTGTACAAAGCCACACTTCAGCAAAGGAAAATGTGGATTGCAGTTCACTCTCTGCTCTGTATTCAGAAAAATAAAACCCTCCTTTAGGACTGAGTAAATATCAGAGTTCTTAGACAACTTGAGAGACTGAGGATAGGATGGGGAATGATGGAGATGTTGATCCAATACAAGCGAGTTCCTGCTACTAATGGCAAATCAAGCCTTCAAAGAAATTTTTTAATGAAAAGATGTATGACTATATTTGCATATGGGGTTAGTGAAACAGATCAATTACACGAACATGTCACAAAATATATTCCATGGACTATAAATGGAAGCTACCTAAAAAGAATTTCCCTGGCCAAATAAAGTAGGAAAACACATAAATTTTAAAAACTTCCTTGATTGGAAGAAAGAGGAAACAGGATAGAGTGCAGCATTTCCCAAATGTATAGGGTTAGCAAAACCTTCTTTACAAGGGAGATTTCGTTAGACTAAAATTCTGGAAGTACACTGGAGGAATGCTGTCAATTTTAAATTGCATAGAATGAAACATATTCTGCGAGAAAGTTTCATGAATGACTTGAGTGAACACTAGTGGGGCCAGTTAGATATGGCACCAGAGTTTGCATAAAATAATGTATTCAATGAAAACTAGTTTAATTCTATAGACATGGAAAAAATATTTTTAAACACCTAAAGATGGGAAATTTGTAAGGGAATGAGCTACTGTGTGTGGCAGGCATAAATTATTCAACTCATAAAGTCCCTCACTTCATTTTCATGGGAACTCTGTAAGATGTATACTGTTATCTCTACTTGTTATATGAAGAAAACAAAACTTGGGCTGTTCAAGTGACATCCTAAAAAAATTAATGGCAGGAGGAGTCTGACCAGGTCATTCCATTGCCAAAACTCCCACGACTGACAGACTGATTGATTCCTTCCTTTTTCCCAACCATCCTTCTTCCCTTCTTTCTCTTCATGATACCTCACCAGAACTCAAAATCAATTTTTAAAAAATCAACAATATCACCACCAAGGTTATAGGAGAGATACTCTGTCTTACAAATCCAAACTATTTTGCAACTTACATTAAAAAACAGGTCCCATTTCATTTTACAGTGATCCATTCTTTTATAAGGACCACCCTGTACTTCCTATATTCTCCCAGGCTCTCTTTATTTCATGGTAGCAAAAAAATTTTTTTCTCTTAGAACAAAAGTTTCATTTAAAAGGAAAATTAACTATTATTTAAGGTGCAGTTTAAATTACCATTTCAAACCATACCCTATTTCTCTACATCCAAGGCACTCTATATAGAATGCAGAGTATTTTTAACATGGTCACTTTTTTCCAGTCCATGTTTCAATCAGTTGTGTGGCAAGCAGGAAAGGAAAAGTATCATGCAAATATGCTCAGTTACCACCTAATACCGGTATTTTGCATTCTTGTTTTAATCCTCCTTTAAAACCAAACCAAGAGTTATTCACATTTGGAAGGTATGATGGATCAAAAACTTATATAAATTCAAACAAATTGCTGGAAAGAAAAGAAGTTAATCTGCTTTTATGCCTTTACATTCTCCCCACTGCCTATAAAATTGATTATGATTTTGCTATATCATGACCAAATTCTGCCTTAAATACAGGTTCTTTGCCCCAAGTTGAGCTCTGAAATACTACTGCTGTGATAAATCCTGACTGTAAGAGTTTGTCTTAATAATACTTACTTTCTAGCAACTTGAGTAATTTAAGCGTTATGAGGATAAATGATGGAATTGCCAAATTTGTGGATTCGTTCTCTAGTAACTTTAACTTTCACTTTCTCTTACAGCATCAATTCAGACTGAGATTTTAAATCCATATATATAAATCCATCAACATAAATAAATATATAAATATTCATAAGTAATGAAGAAAATGCAGATGTAAACAATAATGCATACCACTTTTATGTGAGGGGATATGTGAGGGGATAGAGTTACTTGGGGAAGGCAATGGCACCCCACCCCAGTACTTTTGCCTGGAAAATCCCATGGACGGAGGAGCCTGGTAGGCTCTAGTCCATGGGGTCGCTAAGAGTCGGACACGACTGAGCGACTTCACTTTCGCTTTTCACTTTCATACGTTGGAGAAGGAAATGGCAACCCACTCCAGTATTCTTGCCTGGAGAATCCCAGGGACAGGGGAGCCTGGTGGGCTTCTGTCTGTGGGGTCGCACAGAGTCGGACATGACTGAAGCGACTTAGCAGCAGCAGCAGCAGCAGGTGGAGAAGGCAATGGCACCCCACTCCAATACTCTTGCCTGGAATACCCCATGGATGGAGGAGCCTGGTAGGCTGCAGTACATGGGGTCGCACAGAGTCAGACACGACTGAAGCGACTTAGCAGCAGAGTTACTAACTAATACCACTGTGGTAATCATTTTGCTGTATATAAGTATATCGAGTCAACATGGTACACATCTTAAAATTATACAATGCTATATGTGAATTCGGAGAAGGCAATGGCACTCCACTTCAGTACTTTTGCCTGGAAAATCCCATGGACAGAGGAGCCTGGTGGGCTGCAGTCCATGGGGTTGCTAGAGTCGGACACGACTGAGCTGAGTAATCACATGCTGAGTAATCACATGACCTCATCTCTGTTCTCCAGCAGAAAGCAAGAGCTCCTGGGTCTCTCCCTCTTCTTATAAGGGGACTAATCCCATCATGAAGGCCCTACCCTCCTGTTTAATCTAAACCTGCTGCTGCTGCTGCTAAGTCGCTTCAGTCCTGTCCAACTCTGTGCGACCCCAGAGACAGCAGCCCATCAGGCCTCTCAGTCCATGGGATTCTCCAGGCAAGAACACTGGAATGGGTTGCCATTTCCTTCTCCAATGCAAGTGGAAAGTGAAAGTGAAGTCGCTCAGTCGTGTCCGACTCTTAGCGACCCCATGGACTGCAGCCTACCAGGCTCCTCCATCCATGGGATTTTCCAGGCAAGAGTACTGGAGTGGGGTGCCATTGCCTTCTCCATAATCTAAAACTAATTACTTCCAAAGGCCCTAACTTCTCATATCATCACTTTGGGGGGTAGAGCTTCAACACACAATTTTGGGGTGGGAAGGGACACAAACATTCAAGCCATAATCCTGACCAAGGACAACTTTTGAATATTTGTCAGTGGAGACACAAATATGCATAATCCACAAGCACAATTCCTGCAGTACTGCTGATGCTAATAAAATAGATTTAATTATACTGAACAATTGTAAAAAAAATAATACCAAGTGAAAACAGAAAGTAAAAATTACAAATACAGTAATGATGCAACTAACATTAAACATTTTTAAATACTTATAAATTATTCATAATACATATATGTATATAAAATAAAAATGAACTAGAAAGACATACACCAAATCCATGATAGAGATTTCCCACGGGAACCAGTACAAGACTGAAACTAGTGGTTAATAGTAACTAATTATGAAAAAATTTTTAATTGTTCATTATGAAAAATGGGTGTTCTATTATTCTTTGTATTTTTAAAAAATATTTACATTTTTAAGTATTTTTAAAACAATTACATTATTAGAACCTAGCTACTTTGTGCTTTGTAATAAATCACTAACTACACCAGGGTTCAGGAGGCTAAAGGAGGTCGTGTTATCTTTATCATGGTTACAAATAAATGGGACTTACATTTGCAGATAACCAGAACTGTTTCACAGGATTGGTAATTATATATTGAATGTTCCAATAAAATATTTACCCAGTTTGGATGTTGGAAAGACATTTTCAAATATAAAAAACCTGTGAAAATGTATACTATAATATGCTAAGACCACTCTGGTTGGCATTAGTAATGTGTTATATGATTGCATTGATTGCAATATGGATAAAAGTAGTGTAATCACACCCAATACTGAGCAACCTAAGGAAAGATTATAGTGTGATTGGAAGGTGGAAAATGTTGTTTTATTCAAAGACAATGTTGGCCTGCATTCTAAAGTAAACCACCAGTGGATTTAGCCACTTGAGTTTCAAAACAAGTTTGAGATTAAGGATAGTTTACAGGAAAGTGTACAGAATAAAGGAGAAAGAAGAGAAGCATGGATTTATGTGACTTAATAATACATCTTTCTAAAAACTCCACCTGAGCTAGTGGTAAATGTTTTGAGGCTATGCTTCTCTAAGTTGCACACTCAAGAGTTATCTACTGTCAAAATTTTAGAAGTAAGTAATGGTGGCCACTGGCATTTTATTGAGACATGGTATATGGTAATTCTTTACTTATTTCAAGCTTGTATGGCTTCCCTGGTGGCTCAGATGGTAAAGAATCTGCCTGTAATGCAGGAGACCCAGGTTCAATCCCTGGGTATGGAAGATCCCCTGGAGAAGAGAATAGCAAACCACTCCAGTATTCTTGCCTGGAAAATCCCATGGACAGAGGAGCCTGGCAGGCTACAGTCCATGGGGTCTCAGAGTTGGACATGACCGACTAACACACACGTGCTAAGAATATGTCCTTGCCAAAACTGAATGCATAGCTCAGGCCCCATCATTTGTTACCTGCTTATTTGCCAAGAAAATGCACTGGTCATAGCAAATACCCTCTTCCAACAACACAAGAGAAGACTCTATACATGGACATCACCAGATGGTCAACACCGAAATCAGATCGATTATATTCTTTGCAGCCAAAGATGGAGAAGCTCTATACAATCAGCAAAAACAAGACCAGGAGCTGACTGTGGCTCAGACCATGCCAAATTCAGACTGAAATTGAAGAAAGTAGGGAAAACCACTAGACCATTCAGGTATGACCTAAATCAAATCCCTTATGATTATACAGTGGAAGTGAGAAATAGATTTAAGGGCCTAGATCTGATAGATAGAGTGCCTGATGAACTATGGACTGAGGTTCGTGACATTGTACAGGAGACAGGGATCAAGACCATCCCCATGCAAAAGAAATGCAAAAAAGCAAAATGGCTGTCTGGGGAGGCCTTACAAATAGCTGTGAAAAGAAGAGAAGTGAAAAGCAAAGGAGAAAAGGAAAGATATAAACATCTGAATGCAGAGTTCCAAAGAATAGCAAGAAGAGATAAGAAAGCCTTCTTCAACGATCAATGCAAAGAGATAGAGGAAAACAACAGAATGGGAAAGACTAGGGATCTCTTCAAGAAAATCAGAGATACCAAAGGAAAATTTCATGCAAAGATGGGCTCGATAAAGGGCAGAAATGGTATGGACCTAACAGAAGCAGAAGATATTAAGAAGAGGTGGCAAGAATATACAGAAGAACTGTACAAAAAAGAGCTTCATGACCCAGATAATCATGATGGTGTGATCACTCACCTAGAGCCAGACATCCTAGAATGTGAAGTCAAGTGGCCTTAGAAAGCATGACTACAAACAAAGCTAGTGGAGGTGATGGAATTCCAGTGGAGCTATTCCAAATCCTGAAAGATGATGCTGTGAAAGTGCTGCACTCAATATGCCAGCAAATTTGGAAAACTCAGCAGTGGCCACAGGATTGGAAAAGGTCAGTTTTCATCCCAACCCCAAAGAAAGGCAATGCCAAAGAATGCTCAAACTACCGCACAATTGCACTCATCTCACACGCTAGTAAAGTAATACTGAAAATTCTCCAAGCCAGGCTTCAGCAATATGTGAACCGTGAACTTCCTGATGTTCAAGCTGGTTTTAGAAAAGGCAGAGGAACCAGAGATCAAATTGCCAACATCCGCTGGATCATGGAAAAGCAAGAGAGTTCCAGAAAAACATCTATTTCTGCTTTATTGACTATGCCAAAGCCTTTGACTGTGTAGATTACAATAAACTGTGGACATTTCTGAAAGAGATGGGAATACCAGACCACCTGATCTGCCTCTTGAGAAATCTGTATGCAGGTCAGGAAACAACAGTTAGAACTGGTCATGGAACAACAGACTGGTTCCAAATAGGAAAAGGAGTACGTTAAGGCTGTATATTGGCACCATGTTTATTTAATTTATATGCAGAGTACATCATGAGAAATGCTGGACTGGAAGAAACACAAGTTGGAATCAAGATTGCTGGGAGAAATATCAATAACCTCAGATATGCAGATGACACCACCCTTATGGCAGAAAGTGAAGAGGAACTCAAAAGCCTCTTGATGAGAGTGAAAGTGGAGAGTGAAAAGGTTGGCTTAAAGTTCAACATTCAGAAAACGAAGATCATGGCATCTGGTCCCATCACTTCATGGGAAATAGATGGAGAAACAGTGGAAACAGTGTCAGACTTTATTTTTCTGGGCTCCAAGATCACTGCAGATGGTGACTGCAGCCATGAAATTAAAAGACGCTTACTCATTGGAAGGAAAGTTATGACCAACCTAGATAGCATATTCAAAAGCAGAGACATCACTTTGCCAACAAAGGTTCGCCTAGTCAAGGCTATGGTCTTTCCTGTGGTCATGTATGGATGTGAGAGCTGGACTGTGAAGAAGGCTGAGCGCTGAAGAATTGATGCTTTTGAACTGTGGTGTTGGAGAAGACTCTTGAGAGTCCCTTGGACTGCAAGAAGATCCAACCAGTCCATTTTGAAGGAGATCAGCCCTGGAATTTCTTTGGAATGAATGATGCTAAAGCTGAAACTCCAGTATTTTGGCCACCTCATGCGAAGAGTTGACTCATTGGAAAAGACCCTGATGCTGGGAGGGATTGGGGGCAAGAGGAGAAGGGGACGACAGAGGATGAGATGGCTGGATGGCATCACTGACTCGATGGATGCGAGTCTGAGTGACCTCCGGGAGCTGGTGATGGACAGGGAGGCCTGGCATGCTGCAGTTCATGGGGTCGCAAAGAGTCGGACACGACTGAGCGACTGATCTGATCTGATCTGATCTATTTACCAGTTTGCCTCCATCCTCTAGGTCCTGCCCACTTTCTAGCTCATTGTTCACTCCAACATGGTATCTCTGATAAAAGATATTCTGGTCACATCAGTCTCTACCATGAGCTCGCACTATGGACTGGGAATCATTTCTTCTAAGAGTAGCTGAGTAAGAAAAGCAAGACATGAAAAATACGTAAAGAATTCTTTCATAAAGCAAACAATGGCCAAAAAAAGCTGTGTGTATGGGTACTATATATATATATATATATATTCACACATATTTGAATATGGTTATATAATCAAGGAGAAAAGAAAGAAAGGATACAAAATAAGTGTGAACATGAGTTGGGAAGGAAAGAGGTGATTTGGGAAGGGGGAGAAGATAGGAGACAGAACAATGGGAGGGAGGACTCAGTATAAAAGGAAAATAAGAAACCAGTATGTATATGCTCACTTCTGCACATACTGAAATACATTATGTGTGTAATATTTTTAAATAAATGCTAGAAAAGCAAAACAATAATTGTAACTTCTCTCACATGCTAGTAGAGTAATGTTCAAAATTCTCCAAGCCAGGCTTCAGCAATACGTGAACTGTGAACTTCCAGATGTTCAAGGTGGTTTTAGAAAAGGCAGAGGAAGCAGATATCAAATTGCCAACATCTGATGGATCATCAAAAAAGCAAGAGAGTTCCAGAAAAACTTCTATTTCTGCTTTATTGACTATGCCAAAGCCTTTGACTGTGTGGATCACAATAAACTATGGAAACTTCTGAAAGAGATAGGAATACCAGACCACCTGACCTGCCTCTGGTGAAACTTGTATGCAGGTCAGGAAGCAAGAGTTAAACTGCACATGGAACAACAGACTGGTTCCAAATAGGAAAAGGAGTATGTCAAGGCTGTATATTGTCAACTGTTTATTTAACTTATATGCAGAGTACATCATGAGAAACGCTGGGCTGGAAGAAGCACAGGCTGGAATCAAGACTGCTGGGAGAAACATCAATAACCTCAGATATGCAGATGACACCACCCTTATGGCAGAAAGTGATGAGGAACTAAAGAGCCTCTTGATGAAAGTGAAAGTGGAGAGTGAAAGTTGGCTTAAAGCTCAACATTCAGAAAAATTAAGATCATGGCATCCAGTCCCCTCACTTCATGGCAAACAGATGGGGAAAAAGTGGAAACAGTGGCTGACTTAATTTTTTGGGCTCCAAAATCACTGCAGATGGTGACTGCAGCCAAGAAATTAAAAGACTCCTTTGAAGGAAAGTTATGACCAACCTAGACAGCATATTCAAAAGCAGAGACATTACTTTGTCAACAAAGATCCATCTAGTCAAGGCTATTGTTTTTCCAATAGTCATGTACTAATGTGAGAGTTGGACTCAAAGAATTGATGCTTTTGAACTGTGGTGTTGGAGAAGACTCTTGAGAGTACCTTGGACTGCAAGGAGATCAAACCAGTCCATCCTAAAGGAAATCAGTCCTGAATATTCATTGGAAGGACTGATGCTGAAGCTGAAACTCCAATACTTTGGCCACCTCATGCAAAGAACTGACTCATTTAAAAAGACCCTGATGCTGGGAAAGATTGAAGGCAGGAGGAGAAGGGGACGACAGAGGATGAGATGGTTGGATGGCATCACCAACTCAATGCACATGAGTTTGGGTGAACTCCAGGAGTTGGTGATGGACAGGGAGGCCTGGCGTGCTGCAATTCATGGGGTCACAAAGAGTTGGACACGACTGAGCAACTGAACTGAACTGAATATCTTTGGGGAGAAGCCAAAACTCTGGTATAAAACAGAGCCTTTCCAATCATTAAGTTTGTATCTCACAATTGCACCAGCCTACGTACCAGCTGCTTCATTGTCCCCACACCACAGCATCTGAAAGCTCCCTTTCTACTTTTACACAACCAGTGTGCATCTGGAATGCCCTTTCCTCCTTTCTCCCCAGGGAATCCCTATCTCCCTTCAAGATCCAGTTTAAACATCCCTTATGAAGCCTTTTTTTTTTTTTTATAATTTTGTGTTAGTTTCTGCGGTGGAGAAAAGTGAATCGGTTATATATACACATGTCCTCTCTTTTTTAGATTGTTTCCCCATATAGACCATTAAAGAGTATTGAGTAGAGTTCCCTATGGTATACAGTTGGTCCTTATTAGTTATCTATTTTATATATAGTAGTGTATATATGTTAATCTCAATCTCCCAATTTATCCCTTCTTTCCCTTATTCCCTGGTGACCATAAATTTGTTTTCTATATCTGTTACTCTATTTCCATTTTGTAGATAAGTCTTTATACCCTTTGATTAGATTCTGCATACAAGCGATGTCATACAATATTTGTCTGACTTACTTCACTGGGCATGACAATCTCTAGGTCCATTCATGTTGTTGCAAATGTGAAGACTCTCTTAAATTCAAATACTCTGTCTTCTGGGCCCCCTTACATCTCTACAGATTCCTCTACTATGATGTTAAATTATATTGTGATTACTTGGGGACATATTTTAACAGATGATTCTCTCACTAGATGATTAGTTCCATAAGGAAAAGTACCATATGCAACATTTTTGTACATCAAGCACCTGGGATAATCCCAGCATTTGGGAGATGGTAAGCATTTTTTGGTTGAATGAATTGACTGATTGGTTTCTATGTGATTCTACATTTCTTAAATGATGTGCATATTGTTTGCCTATTGTGTGCCAAGTTTAAGCATTTAAATCTCCATAAACAAATTAGCTTTATTCTGGTTAACAGCCATGTTTTACACATATCTCACAGTTGCCGGTGTAATAGGTATTAGGAAGGGATCCCTTCTAAGTTTTAGAAGAGTCCCGCTGTAAATTAAGAACAAAACAATAGGTAGCATGTTCCCCCATCTAAAATGAGGCGCTATCTCTCCTATACAAGACTTGAAAGAAAGTGGACTACAACCACTTGGTGACTTAACTATCTTCAAGGTCTCAATGAGGTGAAATTGAGGGTGACTGAAAGAAAGGAAAGAACTTATCTGGAGAAAGTCACTGGGGGCTGTCACAATATTCCATCTCCCTCACCCATGAGAGAGGCTTTGAGAGCCCTTCTCAGGTTGCTGTTTGTTCCTTAAAGTTGGGAGGACAGAGAGGACAAGTGCTCGGTCCACTTTTGAAAAAGGTCAGGCAAAAGACAGTAGCCCCAGAATGGTCTCCTCCGCAGCAGAGTGAAGAGACCAGCTGTACTTGGAGCCAGCAGCGTTCCTGACGACAGGGTAGAGGTGTGCAGTTCTTCCAACCCAAGGTGGGGGTATAGATGGAAGCTGGCGAATGGGGCTCTTTTGGAAGGAGTTTTCTAGGACTGCAGGAGACCCGGGTTCGATCCCTGGGTCGGGAAGATACCTGGAGAAGGAGATAGCAACCCACTCCAGTATTCTTGCCTGGAAAATCCCATGGATGGAGGAGCCTGGCAGGCTACAGTCCACGGGGTCACAAGAGTCAGACACAACTGAGCAACTTCACTTTCTTTTCTTTCTTTCTTTCTTTCTAGGGATGAGGTAACCTTAGCATCGAGAAGCTGTGAAAGTATTAGTTGCTCAGTCGCCTCCGACTCTGCAACCCCAATGACTGCAGCCCGCCAGGCTCCTCTGTCCATGGGATTCTCCAGGCAAGGATACTGCAGTGTGTTGCCATCTCCTACTCCAGGGATCTTGCTGACCCAGGGATCCAACCTAAGTCTCCTGCATTGCAGGCGGATTCTTGACTGACTGAGCCACCAGGGAAGCCACCATAGAGAAGCTACAGGGTCCGAATTGATGCCAAAGTTGAGGAGCAGTTAAAGCATTTGAGCATTGGATGGCTCTTGTGAGACAGCCTCTGAGGAGCTCACAAGAGTGTCCACAGGTCAGCCATATACACACCACAAGGCAACACTGCTGTTGTTGCCTCACACATGCCCCACCTTGCTACCTCCCGCCCCAACAAGCAAGGGCGAAAAATTCCAGAGCTGGTGGTTAGGGAAATGGCAGGATGGCAGCAGGACCACAATGGGGATGAGAGGAGCTTGGAACTTTACAGGAAACCGGGAGTTCATTACTGAAATGGGATTGTTATTGTGACTATATATGACTAGAGTACTTCCTGTATTGTACAAAAATGAATGAAAAAACTATGGAACTCACCTGAGATTTCAACCCAAAGCGGGGAAAGAGCTAATCCATAGGCAAGTCTGAATTTAACATGTTCTACTTGCTCAAACAAACTGCTGATGCATGTTACTTTACACAACAGGAATGGAATGAAAAATATGAATTAATTTGTATACATTTATTGCCACTAGCTAGGGGGAAAAAACCTCAAATGCATGCTTGGCTCAGAGAGAAATACTGGATCATTGTTATTTTGAAGGCCAACATTAGAGTAAATTGCCTAATTCATATCTATATATATATATATATATTCATGATTGAAACTCACAATTAAATCACTGCAGCAGTTCTACCACCAAAAAAGTTATTTTCATAAGGAATTCTAAATGTTCACACAATACAAGATACTCTTATAGTCCAATAGAGTAATTAAGAGAACACTACTTTTAGAAACTTTTTTCTGCTATATTAATTTTATGCATGTCAGGTATGGTAGTAGGCACTAGGGAAATAAAGATGAAGCTAACACGTCCTTATTACCAAGAACTTCCCAGCCAAGAAGGAAGATAAACACACAGACAAAAAGTGCCAGCCACTGGGCTAGCGAAAGCTTTTGTCAGATCACATCTAGACTATTATAGTGTCACCTAACTGTGCTTCCTGCCTCTAGACTCACGGCTCTCATGCCCATTTACATTAATTTCTAAAATAAATCAAATGTGCCTACAGCATACACTTGTATTGAATGTCTACTAGTTTCCAGTAAACTTCAATGTTCAGTTCAAGTGCCTGAATCTGGGATGGTGTTTACGATCTGCCCCCTAACTGCTTCTCCAGTCTCCCTTCTAAACACTCCCCTTTTGTAAATTTATACTCCATGCCTCAAACGACACATATTGTTTCACACCTCTGCACCTTGGCCCATGCTATTCCTTCTCCTGGAAATGCCTTCCCTATCTGGTGTGCTCAATCATGTTAGACTCTTTGCAACCTCATGGACTGTAGCCCGCCAGGATTGTGGTTCCATGGGATTTCCCAGGCAAGAACACTGGAGTGGATTTCCCTTCCATCCTATAAGGCAGCAGTCCCCCACTTTTTTGGCACCAGGGACCAGTTTGGTGGAAGAGAGTTTTTCTACAGACTGGGGTAGCGTGGATGGTTTTGGGATGATTCCGGCACACTACATTTACTGTGGATTTCCCAGGTGGCTGCTGCTGCTGCTGCTAAGTTACTTCAGTCGTGTCCGACTCTGTGCAACCCCACAGACAGCAGCCCACTATGGTCCCCTGTCCCTGGGATTCTCCAGGCAAGAACTCTGGAGTGGGTTGCCATTTCCTTCTCCAATGCATGAAAGTGAAAAGTGAAAGGGAAGTCGCTCAGTCGTGTCCGACTCCTAGCGACCCCATGGACTGCAGCCTACCAGGAGGCACTAGCGGTAAAGAACCCACCAGCCAATGCAGGAGACATAAGAGACATGGGTTCAGTTCCTGGATTGGAAATATCCCCTGGAGGAGGGCATGGCAACCCACTCCAGTATTCTTGCCTGGAGAATCCCCTGGACAGAGGAGCCTGGCAGGTTCCAGTCCATAGGGTCGTAAAGAGTCAAACACGACTGACATGACTTGGAAGTGAAAGTGAAGTCGCTCAGTTGTGCCCGACTCTTTGCGACCCTATGGACAGTAGCCTGCACCAAGCTCCTCCGCCCATGGGATTTTCCAGGCAAGAGTAGTGGAGTGGGTTGCCATTTCCTTCTCCAGGGAATCTTCCCGACCCAGGGATCGAACCCAGGTCTCCCACATTGTAGACAGACGCTTTACTGTCTGAGCCACCAGGGAAGTCCAACGTGACTTAGCATGCACATTTATTGTGTACTTTTATTTCTATTATTGTTACATCAGCTTCTCCTCAGATCATCAGGCACTGGATCCCGGAGGTTGGGAACCCCTGCTATAAGGACTTGGGAATTAGAAGAAACAATTAGCTCCCACTACTGAGAAATTAAACAAGAAATCCCTGCAGCCGGGAACAATGTACTTCTGAACTCTGCTCAAGCTCTACAAGCCGTTTGTTTTTTCATATGGCTACCATGTTCCTCTAGCTTTCCCTAAGGCACACTCATGTTTAGAGAACCTGCAATAAAAAGATTAGATAAACAATAACAATGGCTGCTTTTCACTTATTAGAAATTCACACAATTTATACAAATGTATAAATGTCAGGAAGAATTATTAACCAGACACACCCCCCCCCAACACACACAATTCCTTAGTATCTTTCTTTTCTTCCTTGATCACATTTTTTAAAAACAAAAAGACTTGAACATTTCCTCCTAATGTTATTATTTCTGAATAGTAAATAATAATAAATTGTTCCTGAGTAATAATAGCTGCATGGGAAATATATATTTATCTTTAATTTATATATTTTGGCCATCCCACATGCATATAGAATCTTAGTTCCCAGACCAAAGACTGAACCCATGCCCCCTAACGTGGAAGCATAGTCTTAACCACTGGAGTGCCAAGGAAATCCCATGAATGGGAAATACTTACATTAATTTTTCCATAGCACCATGATTCACATCTTCATTTTAACATCCATAATTGCGATTAATGGTTCCTCATCTCTACCACTATCACTATCAGGAGTAGTAGAACATTTTTAGGGTCTTCTTATCCCAGAGACCAACTTAAGTTGGTTTATAGATATGCACCTTGGTTTTTACAGTTCACATGTACAAACAAGAAATCTAGTCCATTTGGACACAGATCATGACCTTGGCTCTACATATCCCAAGAGGCAAATTGCTAAGTAACCTATTCCAAGCTAACTGAGAGCTTGAAGCCTAACAACAGTTTCCGACCATTGATTTGTTCAAAAAATACTTAGTGAGCTGCTACTGAAGGTCAAGTACTAAAACTACACTTTATAAATACTAATATACAAAGAACATGCATTACCTTCAGGGAGCTCCACAGTGAATCCACAGACAACGACAGATACCTGAGGAAGGTGTATGTTGGAAGATTCTGAAGGAACCGAGGATATGTCTAGGAAGCCTCCTGGAAGAGGCTGTGTTTAAGTTTTGAAGGATGAATAGGAATTAGGCCAAATAATGCAGAAGAGAATTCTAAGCAGCAAGAACCACAGATATTAATGCATGAACGCATGAGCCTGATGGCGCATTAAGAAGCTTCATGCTTTCAATGTAACTGGAGCCTGGTGTGCAGGAGGGTGGAGAATAGAGATGAAGCTCAACGAGCAGGCAGGCCTTGATGGTCAACAGCCTCTTGGGCCATGTTTGGATTTTCCCTGAAACTGATGAGGAGTCACTTCAGAAATTTCACCAGGCAAGTAGCTAGATCAAATCAGTATTTTTAAAAAATCATTCTGGTTGAAGTGTGAAGGAGAAAGAAGAACCAGTGGCAGTTGTTGCAGTAACTCAGGTGAGATAGGGAATCCTGAGAATGAGCTGTTGGAGATGGAAGACACTGAAGTCAGTTTGGGGTGAGCTGAGATAGCTACTAGAAGATTAACTAGAACAGACACTTTGTGATTTCTATAATTGTGTAGTGTGCCCTTCTAACTAACCCTAGTTTCAGTCTAAACTGCATGCTTTCTGTGCAAGCAGGGCACTAACCAGTTCACTGTACGCCTGCTAACTCCAGACTGTTGTGTAGTTTTATAATAATATACCTGGATGATAGAGTTTGTACTATATCTGAATTACCCACACTGCAAAAGTCTGTTTTTGGAATTTCAGCCACTTTTGATTTAGCCTTAAATCAGGAAAGAAAAACTCTATCCTCGATGTCTTGCTTCCTGGAAAAAAAAAAAAAAAACATCATGGAAATCTTGCTCCATGGCTATTTCTTAGCCAGAGCTTCATGGCATAACCAGGTAAAGTAGAAAAGATACCCAGAAGTGAAGAACTCTAGTTTTTGGTGTGTTGGTTTGGTTTGCCAATGAACAGAAAATTAACAAGCAACAACACTGCTTTGAAAATTTTATCATAAAGTATTTTGCCATGATTTCTTAAAGGAAAACTGTTTTCGATAAATGCATTTTTGGATTATTCATCCTCCAGTAATTCCGTCACATATGTCAAAGAGTTACTATACATGTGTCTAGAAACAAGGATAAAAGATCTAAGCAAGAAATATTCAAATATAATTTGGTTTAAAAACAACAAAAAACAAAGGAATTAACTTTTTAAATATGAAAGAATTACTGTCTCTGATTCCATCTTAAAGGCGAATGACCAAAAAATTAATGAATGTGAGTGCCAAATATCCTAAATAATGAGCTCTAATAACTAAACAAGCATGTTGGGATTTTTATTTAATGATCCAACTGTCACTATGCAATGTTTTCTTATTTGAATAGATGCATGAAGTTCAGCAATTCAGATACTTCACAAATTCCAATTTCCAAATTAATTTTGAAAACTTTGAAATGTTTTAAATGTGATTAACTTGTGATTCCGTACTCGTCCCCCAAAAAGGGAATACTTCAGAAACCTTGATTTAACAGGCAAATTTAAAATGATAAGATTTTTAAAGTCTGAGATTCTACTCAGACTAGTAAGAATCAAACTAAAAAAGCTATACTCCCGCATTGCAGGCAGATTCGTTACCAGCTGAGCCACCAGGGAAACGGATGCTAACCACTAGTTCATTAAAAAATGTTACTTTAATTTCTAAACATGCATTATGCAAAAAATAAAGAATATTTATGGTGATTTCAACTGGTATACTAGAAAAACACTGAGTGAAGTATTGCTTTCTGTTCGTGAAACTCCAAAATGTAGATGAATTTTATTATCTTCGTAAAATCACCTTATATAAAAGGCCAATATGAAGTAACACAAGAAATCAGCACATTTTCTACCCCTTGATAGTAGTGACTAGAAATAGAATTCTTGAAAAAAAATTAAGTAATATAAAACTGGCTTCTTAGTTAGCAACTCTGGAGTTTCCCAGTCTGTTATGTGGTTGGACTACTGCTGGTTTGTCTGGGTAGGGTTGACCACCCATCTAGCACTCAATCCACATGCTCAGTCTTGTGGGCGTCTTTCTGTTCTCCTGTTTTTAAAGCCATGTTTGAGTTTTCACTGACCTCCTGTTATGATGACCTTTGAAGCAAAAACATTATTATTCCCCCCGTGCTCTTATGTGTGATGTTGTAAATGTGAATTAAGTATTGGGCAGATGGGTTTTAAAAAAAAATAGGCTAGAAATCCATGTAGGAGGCCAAACCAGTAGGGGAAAAATGCAAAAATCTAAATTGCAAACTTCTGAGAACTTCCCAGGACCATCACATCACTTCCATATTTTGAAAAGAATGTAGTAAGACGTTTTACAAAACACAGACAGGTACAAATAATAGTGGAAAGACAGAGAAATGTAATTCATTTGTTGAAGACCTAAAAAAGATAGTATATTTCATACACAGTTACAACAATGCCTGGATGTATTCAAAGGGGCACTAAATAGGTTCTTAGGGCAACTAGAGTGTAGTCCCTATGTACAAATGACACAGAAAGAGCTCAGAAACAGTCTCTTCCCGTAGAGGCTTTGGGAAGAGAACCAGCTGGGACCTCTGCTCTACCACCTCTATATGTCCTCCAATCCAAGGAGTACTGATCTTAACTAGTTTTTTGAACACCATTTTTTGGAACAGTGTGTCATAACTTTCAGAAAAGTTTTAAAAGTAATAATCATCTCTGGTACTCCTAAAGATAAATTTACAAGTAACAAAAAGATTGGAAAGTAGATCCCCTTTCTCCTGGGTACTCCTGGTGGCTCAGATGGTTAAGAATCCACCTGCAATTCAGGAGACGCAAGTCTGATCCCTGGGTGAGGAAGATCCCTGGAGGAGGGCATGGCAACCCACCCCCGATTTCTAGACTGGAGAATCCCCAAGGACAGAGGAGCCTGGTGGGCCACAGTCCATAGGATTGCAAGAAGTTGGACAGGCATGCACACACCCGTTTCTCCTAACTGTTCAGGCAGTTTCTGCTTATCTACCTCTTAGTAGCTCAAGTTAATTCAGCCAACAAATATGAAAAAAAAATTGCCACAATACAGTACAGTTAGGCAGGGAACCTGACTTTCCTCTTAGACATCCTATTCTTTCATTCACTTAGACTTTTGTTTTATTTTGAAACTCTGAGCCAGATTTCTATTTTTCTTAACTTAGAGATGTGCAGCTGATATGACTAGTTATATTAGTTATACAATGGATATACCAGTTATACTAGATATACTAGTTATACACGATTACAGATAATCATGTATTCTACATTCCTCACTGACTGGTCCCAGTTTAGTTGAGGGTTGCAAAGTGTTCAGCTAAAAACTGTATTTCCCAGCCTCTCCTGCAGGTGGGTGGTCCATGACAAAATTCTGCCAATAAAATGTAAGCAGATGCTACTGGAGGGCGTGGTGGCAGGGGGTCAGTTGCTGAAGAGAACTTGCTCTATCACAACTGTGAGGCAGAAAGCTAGAAGAATCTTGAGGCCTGGGCGACAATATGGTACTAACACACCAGCCCTAGAACTTTGCACTTTCCTCACAATTGGGTGTTGTTAATCACAGTCCTACCTTTGGTACAAAAATCACAGTCCTACACCTTGGTACAAAAACATATGGTAAAAATTCTTCAAATTCTCCCACAGTTTAAAAGTAGAAGAGTAACAATACCTCAAATGTGTAAAGTTATTTTAATAGAAATGTATCACTCATTGATAGGGACAGTTTAAATCTTCTACTCCCACTTTGAAAAGAATCTCAACTTCTGAAAGTAACAGTAAAACTACACATTTGCTTGATATGCAAAAAAATGCTTTCCTGTGAAAGTAAATCTCTGTGTAGTAACTGATTTTAATCAGATTCCTTGAAGAGAAAGTCCCATGCTAGTCCAATATTTCAATTTTAAATTGTGTCTAAAAAGAAACATAGTTTTATTGTTTTCCTAATGATAATATCTATTTATTAATAGCAAACACTTTAAGGGTTTGTTCCCTATCTTAATTAAATATATAAATCACATAATTTCTTCAGAGCCCTGAAGAAATATTTTTATGTTCAACTTTGCTTTCAGCTTTATTGAGAAATAACCGATAGATTTTACTGTATAAGCTTAAGGTATAGAGCATGATGGTTTGATTTACATATTTTATGAACTGACTACAATAGGCTTAGTTAATATCCATTGTCTCATATAGATACAATAAAAAAGAAAGAAAAAAAAATGTTTTCTCCTTGTGAGGAACTCTTAAAATCTACTCTCTTACAACCTTCCTATATGATCATAGAGTGGTGTTAACTCTAGTCATGTTATACCCTTTACAGCCAAGCACTTATTTCTTTATATAATTTTATTTATCTATTTCTGTATGGCTGTGCTGGGTCTTTACTGCTGTGTGGGCTTTTCTCTAGATGCCGTGCATGGATTTCTCACGGCAGTGACTTTTCTAGTTGTGGAGCACAGGCCCTAGGGCAAGCAGGCATCAGGAGTTGTGGCCCTGGGCTCAGGAGTTGCAGCTTCCGGACTGGAGAGCACAGGCTCCGTAGCTGCGGTGCTTGACTTCAGTTGCTCTGTGGCATGTGGAATCTTCCCAGATCAGGGACTGAACCTGTGTCTCTGGCACTGGCAGGCAGATTCTTTACCACTAAGCTAACAGGGAAGACTCCAAGCACTTATTTATCTTATAACTGAAAGTTTGGACCTTTGGACCCCCTTCCCCTAATCCCCCTCCCACCCACCCCATGCCTCTGATAGCCACAAACCTGTTTCCTTTTATTGTGAGTTTTGTGGGTGGGGGCGGGATTGTTTTGTTCTGCTTTAGATGCCAAGTATACGTGAAATTATATTTGTCTTTCTCTAACTTATTTCACTTAGTATAATGTCTTCAAGATCCATCCATGATGCTGCAAATAATAGGATTTCCTTTTTATGACTGAATAATATTCCTGCGTGTGTGTGTACTATAATTTGAAATCTTGATGATACTCTAGCCCATGCTCTCATTTTTCAAAGGAAAAGGGAGAAAAAAGCCAAGGGATGCTAATTGGTACTTCTTAACTTTTCATTATTCACTGAATTCTTTCTCAAATGGAAGAATTTTATGAAGTAGTAAAAGAAGAACATACTTCTACCACTTGCTTAGAGTTCTCTTTCCTTCTTTTCCTTTGATCTCCTCCCCCACCTCAAGGAGGAGGCCCTTCCATCCCCCACTTACCAATTCTGCCCTCCTCTAACCCAGATGACTGCAGCTCAGCCTTTAAGACTCAGTGTGGTCTCCAGCAGAAAGCTGTCCCTGACTCTGCCCACTCCCCATATGCCCAGGCCCTGGCCAGGCAAGGAGAGTACCCTTTGCTGGCTCCACACTGCACATACCACCATCCCCACACCTACCTCGGATCATGGTGATCTAGATATGCCTTCTCTTTCCCAAAAGGAAATGAACTCCCCAAGGGCCAGGGCCAGATCTATGTTCCAGCATGAAGCACAGGATCTGGCAGAATGTTCCTTCCACTAATACTTCTTTTTTAGAAAATATATGCCAGTGAACCCCAGGAAATGAGGATACATGCTGAATCAGTGGTATCTCACTCAGCTCTTTAATGTAGTTTGAAACTTTTCTTCTTCTGACTTCCATCCTACAGCCAAACAGATGACCTTAAATAATCTCACAAGAAGTGGTTCCCAAAGGCGACAAGAAGGTTAGATAATACTGGAAATGTTGTGAACAACCTATTTTAACATATGGGAGTTACCCTATGCACAATTCAAAGTACACAGGTTGTCTCTGGGGAGAGGTATAAGAATTTAAAATTGTAAGGAGCAAGTAGGTCAAATAAACAGAGCACACTCGATAAAATTGTTTGTGTGAGGCTCTGGTTGCTCAGGCTTGGTTTTCTAGCACATTGTGAAAGATACGGCTTTTGAAATTAATAGGTTAATCTAGGCTTACGAAAGGAAGATACAACAATGGAGAAAGCTCTGATGCAAAATGCGGCAAGAAATCAACTCTTGGAAGAAGCGTATTTCCTAGAACAGAGATAAGGGAAACTAGAATGCTCCAAATTATATTCTGTAAGCAACATATTAAATTTGTTCTTTACCACATCAACTATAATTTAGTTGAAGAGATTTCTAAATGAGAGTTCTCTGGTAATTCCCCCCACCTCTTTTTTAATGACTACTCTTTTTCCATTCATCATATTTTAAATGATTCTATAAATAGTTTTTTTTTCATGTTAAAGAATAGTTTTCTCTTTAAAACAGAGTCTGAAATGGGGGTCCTATATAAAATATCCTACAGAGTGAAATATTAGGAAATAACTTAACCAAATAATTGATGCAGGCATTTTAATTGCTACCTTGTTATCTGTGACCTAGTTTGCATGGTGGTTTTTATGGAGCCTGACTGATTTACTGGAGAATCTTAGGTTCAGAGTGCATGTAAGAATATTCTGATCTCTTTCAGTTCTATTGGATTGACATTCTATTGATTTCTGTAAAAACAAATCAGGCCAATAAAATTTATATTTAGTAGTTTTTCTAAACAGCAAGTTTTTATTAAATTGTATTTAATAAGCTACATATAAATTGTATTTAATAAAAAGGAAAAAGTAATTTTTCCATGATTGTTATTCCCTATGGAGTATATATATATAGGAAGGCAGACAAGATAGAAAATTATCTTATGTTCTCTTGGAACACTATTACAAACAATCACACAAAATTAACCTGAAGTCCACATTTTTCTTTATAAACTAAAAACTAAATAAAGAAAACTTATTAAAACTTAGTTTCTTAAAAACTAACTAAAGAAAACTTAGTTTCTTTATAAACTAAGCCTGACAACTTCTGGAGTCTGTGTCAGGCCTCACACTGACACAGTTGTTTGCTATTCCCTGTAGCGTCCCTGGTGGCTCAGCTAGGAAAGAATCTGTCTACAATGTGGGAGACCCAGGTTCGATCTCTGGGTTGGGAGGATTTCCCTGGAGAAGGGAATGGCAACCCACTCCAGTATTCTGGCCCGGAGAATTTCCATGGACAGAGGAGCCTGGCAGGCTACCGTGCATGGGGTCGCAAAGGACATGACGGAGCAACTAACACTTTCACACAGCCAGTTTTCCATCTGCAAGTGCTTCTTAAAAGCACTCAGCTTTATGAGTCATCCCATCTAACCAAGGCACCGAATGGCATTCATTTGTGATTACTATGTTCACCGTGCGAGCACTCCATTCCCAGAATGTGTAAAGGTCTAGATGAAAACTGCAGAATCGTGAAACAATTGCAAGGTATGTAGAAAGGCTTTTTTATGAAAAGCAGTGAGAATAAAAAACAAATGATGACAAAGTAAAGAGAAAGAGACAGGACAGGGTATTGTGAGACATATGCATGCATGGGGACGCTCCCATAGGCGTGCCTGTGGCATCATTGCTTGTAAGATTCAGTCTTACATGAACAGTCTCTCTGATCAGCCCCCATACTGGACAGTGTGGTGTTCCTTAGCGGTGACAGTATTCCTTAGCGGTGACAGTTTCTCGTACCAGAGAAGGTGAACACTCAGCCTGAGGTGCAGACCCCATCTCTCAATATTTTGCTTCTCTGTGTCCAAGCATCTGTATAGACACCAAGCACACACCTACCTAGAAGGTGATAATAAAGGTGAAATTAAAGCCAGATCACCTGAAACTTGTAACCAAAGGACGTCATAAAGACCAAGCTGGATAAAACTGTGACACTGTTGATTAGGTTCTTCTGAGTCACTGGTGGTGAACTGAAGGGTTGCTAAAAAGATTAGGGTCATCTTTGTGGCTAAACTTGCCTCTAGCCTCGTTGTGTTCTCTTATTTTGGTCTTTTCTTTGGCTATGTGATATCTTTTCTAACGGGTTCAAGTCATTTTTACTGACTTAATGGTATTTCCCTTGTGAACCATTTGACTCTTCAATAAAAGACCAGCTGGGAAGAATGAGAGCAAGATAGGGAGAGAGGAGGACAAACAGAAGACATTAAGTGTGTAATCGGGGCGGTGGAGCGCAGGCAGCCCCAGGTGAGGAGCCCAATGTTTTCCAGTTTTGTTTTGTTTTTTATTTTGGGCACATTGCCTAATTCGTAATTTGCTTAACT